>CM023410.3:20915405-22321425 GCA_004368105.4 Eucalyptus melliodora | reverse complement strand
CTTGGCCGAGCACCATCATGTGCACCACTACCGGTCACTGTCCAACCCGCCATCCACCAATTCGAATTTGGGAACAAATCCTCCAAATTAGGTAATAATACTTATCCAATTCCACGGAATATCTTATTTCCTGATTTAATTAATTCATCTAATCAATATGTTTGAGTGATAGGTGTATCTCCAACTTAGCGTATATTTTCTACTTCGCAAATGCACATGATTTTTAATTCTATTTATAAGATTTTAGATGTAATTATTGATTTCGCGGAAATCCTTAAAATTAATTTTTTTTTTATCTTTAAGGCTTAAGATCAATTTATCGATTCTATTTGCGAAATTTCAATCTAATTAGATATGGTTTTCCTTGTTTGAATTGATTGGAAGATATTTTTAAAAATCTTAAATGATTTGGTGCTTATCTTAGTTTGATTGCTTTATTTATCCTGAAAATACAAAAGGATTGCATTGCATATCATGTCATATTGAATTTATTTTCTAAATAAAATTTCATGATAAAATAGTCTAAATACTTTCATAATTAAATTAGAATGCATGTTTTGATGATATCTTTGAATTGAATTGCATGTTGGGATATATTTCAAAGTTAAAATAAGATTAAGGTTAGCCTATTTCCTAACTTAAAATTGGCAATATCTTGCTTTAGGTAGACATTTATTTTTAGTAATTTTTAATTGCGAATTTTGATGAAAAAAATAAAGAAATTCATGCGCATGTCATATAATTTAGGTCTTGTCATGTGCGTGTCATTTAGAATGTATGTCATGCAAAGTTATTTGATCAAAGTCATGTGTCATGTAAAGTAATTCCATATTAATTATTGCATGTCATCAGAATTAGGCTAGATAGTTAAATTACATGACATATAGGTAGTTTTTACTTAAATAAGAGAAAACCCAAAAAAAAAAAAAAGATTTGAGTGTGGTAGTTAAGTATCATATTTAGGATTGAATATGTAATTCTCATTAAAATTTGTCACAAATGCTTATGTTGCTTCGAGCTAAGTAAATCCCCTTCCATCCTTGCAATTTATTCACAGATTTGATTATTTGAGTGTTATATTAACAGTTGCACACCCATATAATCACCTCACATATTCAAGAATATTAAACCAATGCAAGTTGCCTACATAAATAATTTGCATAAAAAAAAAGGTACTGAAAGGGCATTAGGATAATATAGCGTAATCAAGTCATTGAACTCATTAAATCTCTTACTCATAATTTTTTTTTTTAAAGTAATTCTCCTAATATTTACTTGGGTATCTAATTGACCCATCATAAACTGATTAGTAACGACTCTAAAAATAAATCAATCTTGCATGGTTAAGAACTTGAATCCTAATTTACAAATCGGTATAGACATGAGAGAGTCCAAATTAAGTCTAAGCTAAGCAATTTATTAACTAAATCCTAGGTGGTGCACCCAAGGTACAGTCGCAATGTTTGTGAAATCCTGAATTTCTAGTTCTGTTTTCAATTGAATGAATCGGGTTTTTCATCGACACGCCTATAGTTCTATTCTCTGAGCTAATCACTCACAAGATAACTAGTCTATCTAGTGAAGCTGTTAAGGGATTTTAATGCAATAGATTTGAGAATTCGATCAGAAATCGACTGTTCGATCGTGCTAGTCTGCAAGGGTCATTACAATACAGTTAAAATCGATTAGAGACAAGAGATAGGTTGACTCGACTGAGCCATGTAATTAAGTGTGGATGATTTCGCCTAATTGCAAAATTCTCGTTGATCGACACTAGACTGATTTTTCTATCGTTTTGATACCCTGTGTCTGTATTTGAAATCTCGAGATTTTCTTAACAATCGAAAGTCGCCAATATGTTGAAGATGTACAATGTGACTCAAAAATAATCGACCACGGGTCAATTGCACTAAAAATTCCTAAAAGCTACCCGATATATTAGGTCACGCTAAAATCACGCCAAATTGAAATTAACAGCGAATTTAAACCCAATAAGTTCTGTCATATCACAATTCATTTTAGAACTGTCGACTCACCCTCCAAAGATTTTTTCTACAAACCAAGATTTTTGGCAAAATTTCAAAGTAGGGTCAATTTTGCCCGGGAAAATCATAGGACCGTTTTTTGTTGCGCTTTTGGGATTCAAGTTGGTTCAAATGGTGAGAAAAAATGTTGTATTTGACGAGGACACCTTGGTTAGATTTATAGACATCAAATTGGATTCAATTGGAGGGGAATAGGTTCAATTTGGGGGAAATTGGTACAAAATTCGTAAGTCCCTTGGTGTGCAACATTTGAACCATCAAAGGAAGCTTTTAGGGGAACTTTTGGTGCTGCAAAGTTGGCTATGGATAGGGCAGAGATGGTGGGGGCATGCAATGATCAAGAAGAGGATATTTGTGGCCAAAGGGGGACCCTCTAAGTCTTTAGCAATCTTCTTCTTGCTCAGCCCCACTTTATCCATTTTAGAGTGTTTTAAGAGCTTGAAGTTGTAGAGAACAACCAGCTCCCTACCCTGAACCGTCGACCTCCTCTGTCGCTGTTGGACCGGCCACTCCGCCGTTGGGCCACCTGCGAGCCCGCACGTGCACGTCCGCTCGTTCCTACTCGTCCTACGGTCCAACAGCTCCTGTCACGGCCAGCTGCATCCCCTAAGCCTCCCTAGTTTCCGTCGAAGCTTCATCGTCGCCATCCAGCAACTGCCGTCACCCGTTGTAGCCCACTACAATGGCCCGCCAACCTGCCTTGCCATTTCAGCCCCAACCAGCTTCCGTTCCAACTTACTCGACCCAAGGTCAGAACCGAAAAGCTAGCAAGGGCTTTTGGGCTTTATGGCCCGTTTTCAGGCCCGTCTGTTCTCCACTTGGTGTCACTGCAAGGTTGTTTGATGCCTGTCTCAACATCACCATCATCGTGGACTCACCGGAACGCTAAACTAGTGAGTTTACTTACTAAACTCTGCTTTGGGAGTTAATGACATTTAAGGGGTGATTAGTTTAGGTTAAGTATGGTGTAGGTAGTTAGTTAGAATGGATTAGCGATTTAATTATTTAATTGTACATGTTAGGTGGTTAGAATGGATAGATTAGAGACTAGATAAGTTGTACTTTTTATCTAGATAGGTTTGAAAATTTTCCTAACCCATTCGAGCGATTAATTAAACATTTCCGGCCTAAGTTTGCATTTTTTGGTAATTAATTTTATTTATTTAATTATTTATTATTTTTCGAAAATTATACCGGGATAGTCGATGACCGGAATTTCGTGCTGATTGTAGTGGTATGCTTAGTTTCTGCAATTGAATGCTATTTTGTGCAAATTGAGTGGTGATTGTAATTTTAGGTATTTATCCCAAAATTGTGTAATTTCGGTATTTAATCAGAAAATATCAGGGCGTCAGTTTTTAACGCCAAATATATTTTAGACGCTATATTAAATAGTGGGATTTTTTAAAAGAAAGATATATCATTTTGACTCAGACCAACTGTGTACCCATACACGATTATTTTTATCGGGTATTTTTAACACGATGAAAATAGGCCAAGTTCATTATTTTAATTGAGGAATTGGTGTTTAGAGCACAATGTCCTTGGGCGAGATTGATTTATCGTGTATTAGCTTGTGTGAGCATTATTGAATCGTCAACTTGTGAGAGCATTGAATTGTTAGCTTGCGTGAGCAATAATTGTCAGCTTGTGAGAGCATTGAATCGTCAACTTGTGTTAGCAATAATCGTCAGCTTGTGAGAGCAATATTCTATATTAGCTTGAGTAAGCAATATTCTATATCAGCTTGTGCAAGCAACCATCCATATCAGCTTGTGCGAGCATAAATATACCTCAGCTTGTGTGAGCAGTGATCGAATTGATTAAATTGATAGATGGTATTGATCGTATCGATTGCATCGAATTGAATGATTGATTGGATTGAATTGGTTGGTTGAGATTATGAACTATATTGACGTGTAGGAAGGAACTAAGGCAAGGTAAGTCTTCTGACTTGTGTGTATAGCTACCTCTAGGCGTATTTCCTTCCTAGTCGGAGTTTAAGGGGTGAACTTGCTGAGTCATCGTGTCATCCTGTCGTGGGCTCAACCCTTTTCAAGTCCTTAGATGGCAGTTCCTCCAGAATGTTTTGGTCGGCCGATGAGGGTTACCGAGCAGAGTTTTGATTACCATGCCCCAGGGAGTCAATGGGTCTATGAACTCGTGGTGACCACCGTTTGGGTCAATGAGGGCCTACCTCAAAGGATACCTCATTGGTTTAGAGCATGGTTTCGCTACGGTTTCAATGGATTCCGTGTGGGCGAAATTCCCGTTGTGGTAGTCAATGCCACTCTAGGTGAGAGTGCCGCTGACCCTCCCGGTGGTGCTGTGGAGGACCTGATGCCCCCAGAGCCTGTGGAGACTGAAGGATCGGCAAATGTGTCCGACTAACTGGTCATAGGACAACTTCGTTTTGAGAGTCGGTCTTTTGTAGACTCTGCCTTTAGTCTAGTCTCGTATATAAACCGGGGTGTTTATAAAAGTGTTTTGGTTGTAAATATGTTTCCTGCTTTTCTACCCCATGTTGGTTGTTGCTAGGGGTAATTGTTTCGCTTCCACATGCACATTAAAAATGAATGGGTCGGCGACGCGTTCTGAGACATCGCAAATTTATCGACCATCGAGAGATGGGCACGCGCTCGAGGATCGAGGCGTGACATTTTTCTCTCTAAAATACTGTATTTTCTCAACACTCCATCTCTCAAGAACGATCTACTAAGTTCTCTTGAATCTCAAAAGGGAGCATTTAATCCGTGGACAAATAAGGCACGTTCCATTGTATGGTGTGTTTTTTGCGATCAGTGATACAAGGTTCTTTTCTGGGCATGATCCTAGAATGTGTTTCTCGTTTTTGTTCGATACCTCATCATATATTTAGGAATTCGTTTCCCTCTAGTATCCTGACACCTTGTCCCGGTGAAACCACATTGCTCTCTTCCCTACATTGATCACGCCTGATTATGACCGAGAAGTATAGTCTCACCAAGCTTCATCGCCGCTTGAACCCATGTGGAAGCAGCTTTTGTTGGCTTGAAATCCCAGCTTTGTCAAAGCAGCTGTTTGTTGACTCCCATTCCCTAACTTAAATTCGATGTTATCTCATTCTACGTGCATTTTTGTTTTAATTAATTTATATTACAAATTTTGATAAAAATCCAACAAATGTCATGTGTGCATGTCATATAGTTTAATTGCATTATCATTGGTCATGTCACTAATGCTCGTCATGTACGCACCTCAACCACATAAAGTAATGCATGTTATATATGCATATCATCTACTGACGGTATGTTAAGTCATTTAATTAAGTAAATATTAGCTTGCATGTTAGTTTAATTAATTCACATGTCATATAATTTACACATCGTTCATTTAGATAATTGCAAGCCATGTTATAATAGTCACGCATTAACTATTGCTCGTCATTAGAATTAAGTCATTTAATTAGAACCATATGTTAAATATAGCTTGCATGTTTGATTAGAATTGACATGAGTTGCATATTAGATTAATTAATTCACATGTCATATAATTTACTTGTCATGTATTGCATTTCATTTAGTTCTTTCATAATTAAAAAAGCCTAAAAAGAGTCATGTTAGGATAGGCATTGCATACATTTTAGTGAATACTTTGTAGTTAAGGAATTAATATGCCTACACTAAGATAGGTGAATGCTTTCCTTGGTCTTGCAATTCATTCATTGCATTATTTATTGGGTGTTTAAGTAATGTTCGCGCATCCGCATGAACACCTCACATGTTAGGTAATTTAATTAAAATCAATCCAAGTTGCTTGCAAAAAAATAATATTTTTGAAAATAAAAGAGAAAAGTTATCGAAATGGCATTACAAGAATCTAGAGTAACCAAGTCCCCAAGCCTTTTGAATCTCTATTTCGCAAAAATAAAATATAACTCTCAACAATTTACTTGGTTTCTAATCGACCTTAGTGGATTATTAACGGTTCATAATTAAATGAAATGGATTTTTAAATCAATTAATTTGAATATCAAGTTGCAATTGGTAGGGCTTGGAAGAGTCCGTGTTGAGTTTTTAGACTTAATAATCCATCAGCTTTCCCTTTGTCGTTCACCTTTAGGAAAGTCGTAACAATGTAACGAAAAAAATATATGAAAAAAGTTTATTAGTTATAAAAAAATATTAAAGAACGCTTCATCTCCAATGGAATCCTCCTCCCTACACAGCTGGCCTCGAAACCCTAGAAAGAGAAGTGATGTCCGCCTCAAAATTCATGCCATTTCGGCCAATGGACAATACCGCCTACTCCCTCCTTCGTACCTAGACTCCAGCAACTGCTCGCCGCCTTCTCACCAGGCTGTGCCACACGTCGGCCAAGCCTGCGAGGTTAGGGTTCTTCTTATTCCCAATGAGCAGTTCGGCTTCCACAAGTTTTGCGGACGGCAGGGGTTAGACGGGAAGGCGGCGGTTCGTGGACACCCTCAATTAGGTTCAGCCGTAAACAAAGAGCCGATGATTTCGCAAGCGGAGGGGGAGGCGAATGGGGTGCAACAGAGTAAGATGAGGAGCCAGAGACGTTTTATTTGTTAATACTTTTTTAAGGTTAGTTTAAATGACAAAATCAGATTTATTACGCCATTTTTTCTGGTTTTTGGATGGATTTGGGTTGGATACGCCTTAGGTTGGGTATAGGCCATATAAATTGTTTAGGAAACAAATTGATCAATGTAAGTTAAATTAGGATGTGTATGGTAATATCTCTGTTTTCGAGAATAATTTTCTTTTTAGAAATAGTTCTTTTTTATTATTATTATTCTCTAGAACAATTTCTAAGTAAAATAACATATTTGGTATTTATATAAATTTTCTATTTTCAGAATAAAAAAAGAACAAAATGCGTTTGGTACAACCTATAAGTTATTTTGTAACGTTGAATTTCTTTTGATTTTAATAATTTTTTTGAGATTTTTCTTTTTTTTCTTTTTTTTTTCTTTTCTTTTGTTCCTCTCTTCTTCTTCCTCTTCTGGCTAGTCGTTGAGGAGGCAACAGACAACAAACGGCGGCAAGAGGCGGCCGATGATAATGGAGGCCAAGTGCGACTTGTGCTATCGTCGGCAAGCAGTAAGGAAGAAGAAGAAAGAAAAGAAGAAAAAGAAAGAAAATGATTTATTTCTAGAAATTATTTTCAAGAATAATAAATTACTTTTTTTTTACTTCTTATTTCTATTTCAAATCTATTCCTTAGCCCATTTTCTATTTCAGGAATAGAAAAATTAACAAACATTACCAAACGATATTTTATTATTTTTCTATTCTGAAGAACAAAAAAAAAATATAAAAGAACAGAGAAATAAGAACATTGCCATGCAAGCCCTTAGTTGATTTTCATTGAAGTCATTTGTGACCTATTCAAACCCAATCCAACCCAATCCACCAATTTGCCACCCATGGCCCCAATGTATCCTACACGTGTGTCATGATATTGAGTAAAAGCAAGATGCTTATCAGAGAAAAAAGTACCTTTTATTATTTAATAATTTAGAAGCATGAGCACAAAGACTCAAATACCTAAGGGCCAATGAACATCCATTTATAATCTATCCAAACCCAATCCAACCCAATCCATCCATTTGTCACCCACAGCTCAATCTAACCCAATCCACCCATTTGCCACCCCCGGCCCCAATGTATCATGCATGTGTGTTATAATAGTGAGTAAAAGCAAGACGCTTATCTAAGAATGGGCAATATTTGGGGAGATAATTGTCCCTTGAAGATTTTTTTTTGAAAATCTCATAATGTAACAATTGAAAAACATTAAAAAGATCCAACCAAAAAAGAATTAGTCCAACATTATTACTTTTAGACGTCAAAAAACAATACGAAGTCAGTGCTAACACACCAGTCTCTTTTTTTGTGGATTAATTGTCAAACTATATAATCAGCTCTCTAAACTAATCACGCCCTCGCGTTTTTTCTTCTATTTTCTTTTTTCAGGCATTTCTCTTTTTCAAACTTTCTAGGACGCGTCACAATGATCCCCTCCCCGTGCGTCTTGAACGTGAAAATCTGAGTCAAAGAGAGCAGATCGAGACGGCAAGAAGGCCTGAGAGACTAAAGGGTTATGTTTTTATGGGTGGGCCGCCCATGTTGAGCTAACCTAGCCCATGTGGATAAAAATTAACTGCTCTTAGCAGTTCAAATTGAAATATTGGAGAGATATCCAAAATAGATAATGATGAGTTATCTTTAAGTGAAAAGAGAGGAAAACGATGTTCTCTCCATGTTGGATATTTTTTCGTTTATCTAAGGAACAACGCTCCGTCTTCCCTAAATGTTTCGCCTCTAACACATGATTTGTCGTATAACTCTCAAGTATGCAATCAAAGTATTTAATCTATGAAAATTAGCATATGTTCTGAAGCGTAATATACCCATTTGATCAATGGTTCAAGTGCTTTTAGGACATGTCTCTCGTGTATTGATACATGGAATCCGTTTTCTTAGTTACTTTTCGTTTGCTCGACGTTTGATAAGTTAAGATTCAGTTTCCAACAAGGACTATTATTTTCCCTCCCAATTACTGCTCTCTAACATGGTAGACAGATTGCAACACCACACATGCATTCGAGACGATTCACAAAAAAATTTCAAATTGCACACCCCTGAAAATTTTACTTCTGTTAAAATCCATTTAATGTCCCGTTTAAATTGCTGACATGGAAACACACGTAAGAAGTGACTCATCTAACGTGGATCCAACGTGGAAATTCAGCATGAATGACTAAGAAAAAAGGCTACCGTGATGAAGTCAGATCCGAAAAAAATGAACTGAGACTTAACGCCAAGCTTACTTTCTTCAGCATATGCACAGCTTTTCATTCTGATTACCGGAGCTTACTAGTTAGAGGATGGCATCTGTTTCGGAAGTCTACTTATCAGACAACACAAGAAAATCGTGATTTTTGTATGATCATGCACTATGTACTGTACAATCTGACATTCTTCCTCGTGCTCTTTCCCAGGCGCTTATCGTAGATTGAACTGTTTAAGCGCCACAGGAAGGGACCGACAAGAAGGGCCGAGGAAGACGTGCTGTGAAGCGCAGCAAATGAAACCGGGATGCTCACCTGCTTACTCCCATTTTGACTCGTTCTGTCAGCTAGATTTCTATAGTGGGGGGTTGATAGTCTGTTAATCTAAGCTCTCCTTTTCCTTCTCCTTTTCTGATAAATATGTTCCGGCGAAATGAACATGACATGTCCTTGAATAGAATCTGAGCCAGAAGCTTGCTTAGTCTATATGACTTTGCACCATCAAAATCAGCCTTAGTTCTTACTCTTGCCCTTCAGAATCGATTGTGAACATGCATCACAGTCTCAGCTGAATTACGAACGTGGACTGCCTCATGGAATCGTCAGAAACATGTTATTAGAAATCTGAAGCATGCGATACATTTCTTGTAATTCCAAGTCAAAGTGTCACGCTTTCATCAATTACGAAAACCACTTCAGGAGCCAGTGGGCATGGAGTCCAACAAAAGGAGTAAAAGAAATCTCAGTGTATTGTACAAGTCCCTATTGAATCGAAATGGAAGCTTTTGGCTTCGTTCTGTGTTTACCTGGCGTGTGTTACTCATGCATCACGAGGAAAAAGAAACCAGTGGAGATGCATCTTACTCAAGTGTTGATGTGCCGAGTGACTTGGTGTAGCATGGGGAATTCCTTAAAGTATAGGTAAAAAGACAACTTGCTGGAGTCATGTGCATTGTAGTTCTTCTATTATGACAAAATGTGAATACTCTGTACAATATCTCTTGTGAAATCAATCGCTTGAGTCGAAGTTTTTTATCACTACACATCTTTTGGCACTGAATTTGGGTATTCTTGGTGAAGCAAATACGGAGAAGCTTCTCACCGACTGAAGAAATTTTGCTCAAGAGGCAGCTGCAAAATGAAAGCATCTAAGGCTATGGAGATCAAATGGCAGAAGCACTAGTAACTTAGTTGTTTCTGGCGAGGGAGAGACAGATTCTTGCTATGATATATCTAAAACTTGATGAAGTTCCTTCCTCATATGTTTACGCACCAAAATGGCTGATAGACGCTTAGAGCTTGAAAAGTGGGAGACCTTCAAGGGACAGAAACGTGCGCCTCCTCCAAGTTGCTTTTGCCATCGTCCTCATTGTCCACCTGCTGAAGTTTTGCCTCGGGTTGCTGTGGCGGATGTGCCATATCATAGGTTGCATGGAGCCCAAAGAGAAGATAATACACAAGCATTACTATGGTGCATATTATAAATCGTAGGAAAGCAGCAGAACCCGATGACCCCATTAGAAACATATTTGTTGCTATAGACAATGAGGGAAGCCACGGGACAAACGGAACTCCCCAAGCTTTTGGCGTTCTCTGCTGTGGCAAGAACTTGTAAATCCCTAAAGTGCCCAAGAACCAAAGTGGTATGGTTACGCAATACCCAATCCAGCCATTCGGGCTCAATCCCCAGTAAGCTGAAGTTCCTATAGAGGAAGCTACGATTATCAGCAAGAAAGCACCCAGCTTCGACAGGTTCTGTTGAGGTGTTTTATCTCGTACGTAGTACCTCCTCACAAGAACAGCGACTGCCATCATCGTGAAAATGAAAAGTGTGCTTACAGATAACAAGCTTGCCAGTATGTCCAGGCTCGAGAAGAAAGCGATGAGAGCACTTGAAATGGTAATCAGAAGAGTTGCGTTGATGGGAGTTCCAGTTTTCGGATGGACAAGGGCAAACCACGGCGGGATCATGTGGGCTCGCGCGATATGAGTGGTGTATCGTGCTTGGCCAAGCGCCCCAATGAGAAGAACTGTTGTCATGCCCTTCAGAGCTCCAAGATCTACCAGGTACTTCGCCCACCTCATTCCCACGCTCTGAAAAGCTACAGAGTAGGCTGCATTTTCGTCTAATGCAGTGTACTTCTGCAGCATGCTAAGCACGAGAGCCATCAGGCAGTATGTCACCGTGATGATCGACATTGATCCAAGCAGTCCTATTGGTATATCTTTCGAGGGGTTCTTGGTTTCCTCGGCCATGTTAGATATACTATCAAATCCAGTATACCCAAAATATACAACAGCTGCTGCTTGAAAGACCCCTTTTGCCCCGTAAGGCATAAAAGGTGTCAAATTAGAAGGGTCTGCATGAACAAATCCTGCAATTATGATGAAAAGAATTGCCACGGTGTTGATTGCAGATGCTACCCAATTGATGCGCGAAGCCTGCTTTGTGCTGATCATTGCAATCGTGGCAGTAATAACCAGAACAGCAACGGCAATCGGGTCCAGGAGATTGTAACCATTTCGAAGACTCGTGTGTATGCGTAATGAGTTGGAGGGACGGTTCAGTAAGTTGGTGAAGTAGGAAGTCCAAGCCCTGGCAACCGCTGCGGTCCCAACAACGCTTTCCAGGAGTATGTTCCCTGCCGCTATGAATGCAACGAAATCTCCTAGTTCTACTCTCAAGTAAGCAAAAGATCCACCTGCCACGGGGATTTCTACTGCAAATTCCGTGTAGCAGAAGACCGAAAGCATAGCGGATGCACCCGCCACGACGTACGACAGGACAATGGCCGGTCCGGCATGCTCATGCGCTTCTTGGCCAGTGAGCACAAAAATGCCCGCTCCGATGTGACCTCCCAATCCGACCCATATGAGATCCCACCAGTTCAGGCAACGTTTCATGTCGTTCTCGCTCTGTTTCCTGAGCTCCTGGAGCTCGGTGACCTCGTCCGACCTGCCTTTGATCCTATCCTTCAGCCGGAAACACATCTGCGACAGCGCGGATCTGTAGGTTCCCCAGTTTCTGAAGGATTCTTCAGGGAAGAAATCTTGCTTGCTCCATCTCCAGTAACTTCTCTCTCCAACCTGATCATTTGCTGATTCTTCATTGGAACTTTTCATGGCTTCACTGATTGAGTTCCTGAGACGGGAGTTTGAAATCAAAGTTGGAAGCTCTGCTGGCCAATACCAGATAGGCATGTGATATTTGTAGGAGAAGATGCGCTCAAACGCCTGACGCCACTCTTTTCCTCCCCCAATTATGGCCCGTCCTTTTTTATCGTCCTGAACAAAGGTTGGCAAGACTCACAGCCACAGGACTTTTCTGATTGCTGCCCGGTGAAATATCCAATGTCCTTGGATATTACAATGCATGATGTGCTTTTGTCGTCTAGTAAAAGATCCTTCCTGCTAGATTTCGGGCACCCCGCTTTATAAGATATTTTGACTTTTCAGTTGCTGGTTTAAATTCCTTTTAACTTTCTTCATTTAAGTTTCTTCAGTCGCTTGCTCGCTAAAAAGGCAAAGGCACTTGGAATCAATTTTATATTGAATGTACCATCACATTGCCATTTTCATCGATCCAAATTGACGGCGCGACTTACGAAATTTAAAATTGAAAGAACTTGAAAAGGAGTGATCAAATAATTATTGCACCAAATGTAATGCCATACGAAGGATTCGGAACTTTAAGCACATTTTTAACCCGCGAAACTGGTAACAATGACTTTTGGCAAGATTACGGATCCATCTAAGATTCTGTAGTAGTCTAAAAAGATATAAAACTATCGGTGAGAAAGACTTTAGCGTCGTTTCTGTCAAGGCGGCGTAGGGTAGGGGTTGGTATCGGGCCAATTTTTCCTCCCACGTGCATCCCAAGAAGTTTGGCTTTAAGCATTCAGTCAAGAGAGAAGTGGCATCAGCCGATAGCTGCGTGTGCCTTTGATCAGGATATGTTTGTCCCGTTGCGTAGACTTTCTGTCCACGACCTTGAAAGTCTCCAAAGCCGAACGGCAAGTCTCATATCCACTTCATTAATCAATCATCTTCTTCTTCTTAAATTCCTCCCCAGCTGCCTCATTGGTTCATCACAAAGGATCTAAATAGTATCATCTTCTCTGCATGGGGTTCCTGTACTAGCCCCAAGAGATTATTTGTCATCGGATCAAGTCCATTGTACCGAAACATTGTTCTAAAAGGTAGATTTTGCGGAAATTTTCATCTTTTATATATATAACTTTCTATAACACCTAGTTTGTCGCTCTCAGAGCAGAGCAACTGGAAGTTTATTATGCTTTGCTGTTGAAGAAATTCCGTAATGCGAGAGACAAATTTTGTATTTGCCCTCACGATATGCCATATAAGTGCCCAAAGTTTGCTACACAAAATGAATATGGCGAGACTGAAATCTCAGGTAATTTCCTCTCCGATACACAAGATTCCTTGAAACCGAGCTTAGAAAAAGTTCCTTGAGACTATAAGTTAGTTGCAGAGGTAACAACAAAATTTAGGGATGGCACCCCCTGCCAAAGCAAGCTAACTGTACATGAACACACACGCCCAACAAGATTGAGCATAAAATCCACTGTCATTGACTGAGCAAGCTAAATCAACTTCTCTGATGCCGAGATTTGACAAGTAATACTTTATAAGATATAATAATACTCTACAAGACCATTCATGTGGACAGCAAACCATAAATTCAGGCTCATCACGGTGTAAAGCTAAACTGAAAATGGTGAATCCACGATTATATGTTAGTCATCTAACACTAGTTTATCTAGCTGGTTTAATCTCAAGGCTGGAACCATCACATCTGGATATTAGTACTCGGCGTTGCTCACAATTCCAACTTTAAAGACTTTCTGATGCAGCCAACTCAAGAATGGTTGGAAGTCTGGAAAGACGTGTAAGGTGCAGCTACGCCGTAAGATGCACATATGCATCTAAATATCTTCTCAAGCATCTCTTCATCATACTCATAACCTGCATGTTAGCAAAACATAAACATTGAGTTGCAACTCGTCTAGGCATAGGATTTTGAAAAGTAAATGGAACTCTTAAGCTGCAAGTAGAATTCTTCAACTGGCAGTACTAAAATCACAAGACATCATTATCAGAATGACAGATACGGCGGTTTTTATATATATCTAATAATTAGGTTATCAACAAATAACAATCAAGCTTGAGTCAATACATAAGATAAAACTGGAACCAAGAAGGCATACCCACATGCAAAAGCCGATATGTCTAGCTGCATTAAGCAACTCAGAGAGCTCCAATTCATAGGCTTTGGCAGAATATCCAAAGCATGGATAACTTTTTGCCAATTCTGTATATGCAAGTAGAACGCATTTATAATCGGGACATGGAAGACCGACTGATTCAGCAGCAATGCAGTAATAGTCACCAAGCTCCCCTTTGTAGGCTATGAGGCTGCCGGTAGCATAGTGATGCATCGAAATACAGATAGGATGTCATTTGCTGGTTCTCACTTAGGAGGATAAGGCTCTTAGTGTAAATTCTGAAGTGAACACAAAAAATTAGGACAATCAACCCTTAAAGTAACTTAAGTTCCCACTTATCTCCAGAGGAGAATGAGTTGGATTAACCAGTAAGCAAAGAAACCTCACGGGCAGCCTCAGCAGACAATGGTGAGTCGTGGGTTGGTTTTCATTTTTCCAAAAACCCGTCGGAAAGCATCAACATCACTACGGAACAGCGATAGGTTTCCCAGGTCCGAGACGCGACAGCACATGGTGACGCTTGTGGTGGTGTCCGGCAGCGGTTGAGACAAAATTTCAATGTTTTTCTCATTTGAGGGCGGCGAGTTTCATGATCATGTCTTTTTATCTAAAATGAGCAGCGGAAGGTTGTCAAATAGCAACTCAATGCTTTAGTCTTGACAGAGAATTAGTAGAGACATAGTCGATGCGGCTCGCATCATGGCAGCCACCTCGTAGCAGAGTTAATGGGCGCACCTTAGGTAACAATAGCTCTGGTACCAAGTTGAGATTTGTGAATGAAGTAAAAAATAATATTTTATTAATTTACTAATGAATAGTACACAAACTGCTCTCCTTGGTAGAGCTTTTCCTCTCTCCTTTGGGAAGAGATTTCTTTTATCCCTTCAATGGGTGATAGAGTAAACAAAACCCTAAAACCTCCATAATCCTCATATGGCATCTTCCCCACAAGGATTTATCCACTCTCTAGATTCGGTAAGACGTCTCCCCCTCACAACCCAAGCCTTTCTGATGATTACAATCACACATGAAAAACCCTAACTCCATAATCGACCCATCCCTTCCCTTTGCTCTATACACAACCTATAAACTTTCAACCTCACCACAGTCTAGCCCACCAATCTATCAAAGCAACCTTGCGACCATGCCATTTCCATCACAGAGCTCCCTTCAATATGTTCTTCTATCAACCTACCTCCAAAACTTCGAATAAACCACTCAGCAATCTTGCCCGCTTTCACAGTTCGATCCAATCCCCTGCTCCTAGTTGCTTCCATGCGAAGATTATAGCCAACAGTAAACCTCATACCTTCATAAAAGAATAATGGAAGGTAAAATGGAGAATGATATGCGAATGGTTGCCTTATGCAAAAGCCTGGGCCACTTGTGGTCAGAGAATGATGTAGTAGAAGCGATCAAAGAAATCCCCCTAGAAAAAAGAAAAGAATGCAACCATACCCTATTTGGTAAGTTATTTTCCAAACCTAATGTCAACTTCCAAGTTTTTCTTAATACAATGAAGAAAGCATGGAAAATAGAATCAGTGGTCTGTTCCCAAAAGGAACTAGGTTTTTTCTCTTTCGTTTTTCAATCAGGGGAGGAAAAGAGAGAGTCATGAAATCTGGACCCTGGTCTTTTATGATTATTCTCGATGTGCTCACAATGTGAACCTAAAATCCCAAAGCATTGTTATGATTATTCTCGATGTGCTTTTTGGGTGCATATTAGAGGGATACCCCCTGGATGGATACTAGAAGAAGTGTTCACTAATCTGGCAGAAAAGGTAGGCAAAGTTTTGGAAATTCAGGTGGACTTAAAAGGAACTGGACAACAGAAAGGCGGAAAAGCAAGAGTGAAAGTGGATTTGTTAGCTCCATTGAAATCAGGTGCTATTCTAGATATAGGAAACAAGAAGTTATGGGTGGAATTTTAATATGAACGTCTACTACACTATTGCTATTTGTGTG
Source organism: Eucalyptus melliodora (assembly GCA_004368105.4). Lineage (NCBI taxonomy): Eukaryota > Viridiplantae > Streptophyta > Magnoliopsida > Myrtales > Myrtaceae > Eucalyptus > Eucalyptus melliodora. The sequence continues at coordinate 22,305,371 of CM023410.3, read as the reverse complement.
GAAAAATTGGTCATTATGCTACTAACTATGAAGAAATTCCTTATGAGCAAACAAAATGGGCTGAAAACAAGGCAGGAAAATATGGCCCAAGGCTTAAGGCGGAAGTGCGAGACCATAGCCCCCACTGGAAAGCGTTCTATGGCAAATTAGAAGAAGAAATTATTGTTGAAGATACAGAACCAGAATTTCCTCCTACAGCTTCTAAAATGGACATAGTGGCCAGAGACGAAATTGATAACAGGGTAGCCCTAAATCACAACAAGAAAAGGGCAAAAAGCTCAAACGTGCAGGAGGCACCAGCAGAATCAGCAGATACCACTATGAAGAATACAGATCATAGCAAACAAATTATGTGCTTCAAAGCTACTACGCCGATCCTATCGAAGATTGGGAATTGCAGCAAGAAAAATATAAAGGGGCAGAGGGCGAATAGCTAAACCAATTCCCCTTATGATCGATGATACAAAGCTTTTGGAGACCCCAATTCAGTTGATCAAAGATGGCAATGAGTGGGCTTTGGTGACTAGCCCTAATAAGCCACCAGTGACGATATGAAAATTATACGCTGGAATTGTCAGGGGCTGGGCAATCTCCTGATATTTTAGGAGGTAAGAGCTCTAGTAGCTCTTGAAAGGCCCAATCTGGTCTTCTTAATGGAAACAAAGAACAAAGCAACGATGGTCAAGGGTGTAAAAAAGAGACTTAAGTTCCAAAATCTGTTCCTAGAAAACCCGGAAGAAATTGCAGGAGGTTTAGCAATTTTGTGGAGTGGGGAAGTGATGTTAAAGGTAAACGCTAACACTAAAGAGTTTATTGACTTGAAGTGCAAAGATCCAGGTAGTGGCTATCAAATGAGGATAACTTTCCTCCATGCATCGACGAATTTCGGGGAGAGACTAAAGCTATGGCAAAAGCTGAAGGATTTCCAATCAACAAACCGACTACCTTGGATTTGCACGGGAGATTTTAATGAAATTTTATATGTTTGGGAGAAGATAGATAAAAGAGAAGCTGATAATCACCGAATAACAGCATTCCGAGAACTTTTAAACGAGTGTTCCCTAATGGATATGGACAGCAAAGGTTGTGCCTACACTTGGGAAAACAATCGAGAAGGGGAGGCCCTTGTTAAAAAAAGACTAGACAGAGTTCTATGCACAATGGATTGGAGAATTATCTTTCCTAATGCTGAAGTATAGGCTCTACCAACAATTGGCTCGGACCATAGCCCTCTTCTCCTTGTGTTGCATCCTGAAAGTAAGAAAAGGAAGAGAGAATATAAGTTTGAAGCATACTAGTCAAAAGATAAAGAGTGTGGAGAGATTATCAAGAGAATATGGAACAAAACGCCATTAAGCCAAATGAGTTTCTCAATGAAAGTCAATGATATTTCTAAAGAGCTTGCAAAGTGGAGCAAAGATAAGTTTGCCAATGCACCATGTCGTATCAGGGAGCTAAATTGGGAATTAACAGGGATAACTAACGGGAATTCCAAAAATTCTAGTAGGAAGGAATCCCAGAACATTGTCAACCAAATTGACAAGCTTTGGCAACAAGAGGAAAAATTTCGAGGGATGAGATCACGTATCAATTGGTTGCAATGGGGAGACAGGAATACTAAGTTCTTCTATGCTACTACAGTGCAGAGAAGGCAGAGGAATAGGATTACAATGTTGCAAATGAAAGATCAAAGCTGGTGTAAGGATCCATCGGCACTCAAAGAACACATAGGGTCCTTTTACCGGAACCTATACAAATCGATGGGTCCTAGGAACTATCAGCCAATCCTAAACTAGTGCCCCAACCCAATAAATGAGGAAACAAATGAACATTTGATGGCAAACATTACCCTTGAAAAGGTGAAAGATGCGGTTTTCCAATTGGGCTCATTAAAGGCCCTAGGACCCGACGAACTAAATGGCCTTTTTTATCAATAGTTTTGGGAGGACATCAAGCTGGATTTGTTCTAGCTTGTGCAGAACTTCTTTGAAACAGGTACCCTCGACCCCCTCCTAAACAAAACGCACATATCCTTGATACCAAAAGTAAAAAACCTAAAAAGTATAGGCCAATTCAGACCTATCAACTTATGCAATTTCAACTACAAAATCATCTCAAAAGTCATGGCTAATAGACTAAAGATTTGGCTTCTAAAGATTATAGCACCTGAATAGAGCGCCTTTGTCCAAGGTAAGCAAATCTAGGATAATATTTTAATAGTTTAGGAAGTCCTACATCAGCTGAGAATAACAAAATGGAAGAAAAAGTTTCAGGCAATCTTGTAACTAGATATGCAAAAAGCCTATGACAGAATTAAATGGGATTTTTTTAGGGATTGCATGCTGAAAATGGATTTCTGTGAGAAGTGAGTATCTTTAATCATGCAATGTGTCTCGACAGTGTCCCTTAGTGAGAAAATAAATGGGGAGCCTACTCAATACTTCACCCCCTTCAAGAGGAATTAGACAAGGCGACCATCTTTCCCCATACCTATTCATCTTAACAGCAAATATTTTGTCTTGGATGATAAACATAGCCCTAGAAGATGGAAGCCTAAAGGGTATAACGCTAAACAGGTTCTGTCCTACACTGTCTCATTTACTCTTTTGCTGATGATGCCATATTTTTTCTAGATGGGACTATCGTAGAATGCCAAAACTTAGCAACTATTCTTAACCAGTACTGCTTTGCAATAGGCCAAGCCATAAATTTAAACAAATCAGGTGTATGTTTCAGCAACAAATGTCCTTGATCTCTTAAAAGAAACTTAGCACAAGAGCTCAAAGTCCCAATAATAGATAAAACAGGGAAATACCTCGGAATACCAACAAACTGGGGCCACTCAAAGAAAGAGATGCTCGCTTGGATTCTAGCAAGAGTAAATTCGAAGCTAGAGGGATGGAAAGAAAAGTTATTATCCAAAGCAAGTAAAGAAATTCTGATAAAGAGCATTGTACAAGCCCTCCCTCATTATGTGATGTCAATTTTAAATTGCCTATCTCTATTTGCAAAGCCATAGAAAAAAGAATTGCTTCATTCCAGTGGCAGAAAAGTGATACAAGAAGAGGCTTGCATTGGAAAAAATGGGAAGCATTAAAAACCAAAAAGGATGAGGGAGGTTTGGGGTTCAAAGATCTGATTAATTTTAACAGAGCAATGCTCGGCAAGCAAGCTTGGCGATTATCCACGTCCCTTTCAGCATTGTGGAGCAGAATATTGAAAGGCATCTACTTTCCAAATGGAGACCTATGGAAGGCAAGAAAAGGGCAACGACCGTCTTAGGGATGGCAAAGCATTTTAACAAGAAGAGAAGCCATAGAATCATAGGTTAAATGGTCAATGGGGGATGGCAATCTATCAACATACGAGAAGACAAATGGCTAAAGTCTGGAGTGCTGGGAGGCCTGGCCAACCAAAATGAACCAGTTATGGTGGCAAAGCTTATCAATGAAGACTTGCAGGAATGAAAGGAAAGTTTGATTCTAAGTATTTTTGAAGAACAAGTAGCAAACAAGATACTTGTAATAACCATTAGCCTGATCCCAAAGAATGATTGTCTAGTTTGGACAGGTAACAAATCAGGGACATATACTGTGAAGAGCAGGTACAATATGGCATATTCTAACACCACAAAAACATAACCAAACAGAGCCTCATGTTCTTTCAAGCCTTCAAGAACCCTGTGGACTAGAATATGGAGTCTAGCTACCCCCCCCCCCCAAAGATGAGAACTTTCCTCTGGAGTCTATGTCAAGACGCCATACCAACGCGGGAGAATTTGCATAAAAAGAAAATGCTACCCGACCCTTTCTATCTATTTTGCTCCACCCATATGGAAACAACAGAACACCTATTTCTACTATGCAAGTGAACGAAAAAAATATGGGCATACCCACGAATCAATCTCAACAAGAACTCACGCAACATAACAAGGTTCGATAAGTGGCTAACATAAGTGTTTGAAGGAAGTGAAGTTTTACCCAAAAAAGAACTAGTTGCTGCTGTGCTGTGGAACATTTGGAAGACCCGCAACAATTTTATTTTATGAGCAAAGCCTCCAAAACCGATTGATCTTGTAGATCTTGCACAAGCACAACAAAAGAATTTCAGCAGGTGGTAGAATCAGAAAGGGCAAAAACCCACAAATCAAAGCTTATCGATTAGATGGATGCTGCTAGAGAGAGATGAGATGAAGCTGAACGTTGATGCTTCATGGGTTTCGAGTGAATTCCTCTACTCAGCTGCTAGTATTTTGCAAGATCCGTTGGGTCTTGTCGTCGAGGGTTTCACCACAAAGGTTTGGGCGTCCTCTTCCCAGCAAGCAGAAGCCCTATCTCTTCTGCACAGGCTAAAGTACTTGAGAAGAAGAAAAGAAAGGCACGTGGGAACAAAGACAAGTCAAAGTGGAAGTTGGGTGTGCGAAAGTGACAGTTTAAGCTTGGTTGAAAGTGTTCTGGATCGGGCCGAAGCACCATGGGATTTGAAGGAGATAGTGGAACAGTGTAAAGAAAATTTAGCCCATTTCGAATCAGCAAGGATAGTACATTGTCCATGAGAGGCAAACCGAGCGGCAGATTAGCTAGCTAAAGCCCACCGAACTAAAAATCTCCCTCCAAATTGGGTGACTTTTCCTCCCCTCTCCCTTTCGGAAATTCTATGTTCGGAATTTTATCCATCGTGGCCTTGTAAGTTGTTGGAGAAATCTTTCCAGAATATTTTGAAGCTGACAAAACGTTTCTTTCAGTCTAAGTCTGGATGTTCGGAGACCGTCAGTTTAAAGTCTGAAGACTTTGCTCTCTCGAGACTCAAGACTCAAGACCCAAGACTCAAGACTCAAGACCCAAGACTCAAGACTCAAGACTCAAGACTCAAGACTTAAGACTATTCTCACTGACAGTCTTTCTAATCCAGTGACGAAGGAAATCCAAAGCCGAGGTTTATGGTTGAGGATTCGATTCTATTCTCTGGATCAGATTCTTTGGTTGGATAATCATTTCGGATTCTTTAATTCTTATCTAAGATTGATTAGAAATCCGTTGGTCGACGAAATAATCTTGGAATGTTCTATTCATGGAAACCGAGATCCTGATTGTATGGGCGAACAGGATTGATGGGCTATCATCAGATTCCTTAAATAGCTCGGATGATCTTCTTGATTGATTCCGTCCAACGGGTAGATTGGAGGAATTCCTTTGGTAAGTGCCAACGGCTATGATGGCATAAAGGAGTATAAAAGGAAGACGTTCTAGTTGTTTTAAGTGTGTGATTGATAGAAAAATTCCAGAGTCTGAAGACCCTTGATTATTAGTTGAGACTGTTCGAGCGAAATTGTATACAGAGAGTGTTTGTACTTAGCAAGACCTTGAGTGAGTGTGGTAGATCATCTACACCTAGAAATCAAGGAAGATCAACACTGTAACATCTCTTTGATCATAGTGGAATCCAGCCAATCGGGTCGTCGTAAGAGTGGACGTAGGCTTGAATCAAGCCGAACCACTATAAACTGAGTGTTCAATTCTCTCTTTCCCTTACTCAGTCTCTCGATTGATATTTAATTCTTGCGATTGAATCATTAACTGTTTAAATATCGTGCAAGCTTCGAGAAATCTTTTATATACCTATTCACCCCCCCTCTAGGTACTCATACTAGCAATATCAATTGGTATCGAGCCCGTGTTCTCACTTTGTTTGAAGTGTTTTTACTTCGCAGTAAAAGATCCATGGCTAGTATGTTAGCACCGGGGCTGATGGAAGGGCAAAGCAATACCAGACCTCCTTACTTCGATGGAAAGGATTACAACATACGGAAGAACAAGATGAAAGCTTTCCTTCGATCAAAGGATCCTCTGGAATGGGACGTTGTGGAAAGAGGAATCACTCCTGCTGCTGCATCAATCTCTGAAAGAGGGAAAGACACTATTGAAACCAGCGGAATGTCTCAAGAAGAGATAAACAAGAGACAAGCACTCGATGCAAAAGCAATCTACTCCTTATATTGTGCTTTATCTCCAACTGAATATAATAGAATATCTTCTTGTGTTACAGCAAAAGAAGTATGGGATAGATTACACATCACCTATGAAGTGACGGATCGAGTGAAGGAGACCGAATGAACAGTCTCCTTGGTCAATATGAAGCCTTCAAAATGAAACCAGGAGAATCTATAACTGACATGTTTAGTCGTTTTACAGATATTGTCAATGGTCTTGAGAACCAAGGACAAAAAATTTCTGATCCCATGAAGGTGAACAAGCTTCTGCGTGGACTCTCCAAGGATTGGAATCATATAAAGACTTCAATAAGAGAGACGCAAAGAATCATGCCATTATCTGTAGACGAGCTGATTGGAACTCTTCAGTCTTACGAAGTGGAACGTATTAATGAAGACGAAGATCCAAGAGGTAAGAAATCTATTGCATTAAAATCAAATGACGATTCGATGATGCAGATTCTGAAGATGATATGGATGATGAGGAGCTCGCTCTCATGATAAGAAGATTCAGAAAACTGAATAGAAAAGGCAGAAGGTTCATCCCAAGGAAACAAAGTTTTCGAGACAGCGGACCAAGTACGTTGATGATGAGGAACCAAACAAAGATGTAGTTTGCTTCGAATGTAAAAAGAAGGGACACATCGGACCCAACTGTCCTCTTCGAAAAAGAAAAGAGGAAAAGCTGAGAAGTTTCGAAAGGCTCTCAAAGCCGAAACTTGGAGTGATACGAGAATGTGAAGAGAGTGATAATGAATATGCCAACATATGCTTGATGGCACATTCGGACTCGGACTCGGATTCTGTTCGGACTCGACAGTGAATTTGAGGTAAGTGATTTTAAAATTCTGTCAAAGTCTCTAAATATATTGATGAACTGTGTTTCAGTCTCAAGACTTCTCTCAAAAGAATTTCCGAACTTAAAAAGGAAAACTCAATTCTGAAACAAAAGGAAGTTATTTTAGAAGAAAAAGTTAAAAGTCTAGACCTAAATGTTTCTGCTCTTAAAGAAAAAGAAGATGATCTTTTGAAAGAAAATGTTTTCTTAAAAACAGACTTATCAAATATTTCAAAGAAGTTTTCGATAGGATCCGAAAAGCTTGAAAAAGTGCTTTCAGTTCAAAGACCCTATTTCAATAAGTCTGGGTTAGGCATGACAGCGGAAACAATTCCCTTGATTAATTTTCCTAAAGTTAAAGAAAGAATTAAGAAAAGACCGTCAAGAGAAGCTTACAAAAATCATTTCAAGAAAGTTTTCGTAAAGTCTGTTGGTCGAAATGCTCTAAGGTGTTCAAAGTGTAACAGTCTAGATCATTTTGAAAAAGACTGTCCTATGGTTTGGAAACTTGTTAAGAAAGCATGGCCCAATGATGCTTATCCTACTAACTCCAAAGGACCCAAGAAAATTTGGGTACCAAAGAAAGCTTGAGACTTTCACTTGAATGCGGGTCTCCGTCAAGAGAAAGATAAAATGGTATCTTGACAGCGGATGCTCAAGACACATGACGGAGACTCAAAGTGCTTCATAAAGCTTGTTCAAGTAAACGGCGGAAATGTTTCATTTGGAGGAAACGGTAAAGGAAGCATCGTGGGGTTTGGAACTGTGAAAATTGGAAATCTCACGATAAGCAATGTTTCTCTAGTAGAAGGACTCAACTATAACCTTCTCAGCATTAGCCAATTGTGTGATACCGGTTTCAAGATCTCCTTTCAAGAAGGAATTTGTTATGGAATTAGTAAAGATTCTACTGAGTCTTTCATGGGTCGAAGACATGGAAACATCTATCTCTTAGACATGAAATTGAATAAATCTCAATGTCTAATTTCAATCCAAGATGAAGCAAGCATATGGCACGAAAGCTTGGCCATGTCAATATGAAGCAATTAGCCAAAATCTCATCAAAGCGCTTGTTCGAGGACTACCCAAATTGCCATACCAAAAGTCGACTCATGCACTCCATGCATTCTGGGAAAGCGAGTAAGAAATTCATTTAAGCAAGTAAATCATGTATCTACTAATCATGTATTACAATTGCTTCATATGGATCTCTTCGGACCAACAAGAACCCGAGCATTGGAGGTAAGAAGTATTGTCTAGTAATTATAGACGATTTCTCTCGCTTTACCTGGGTATATTTTCTTGCAAATAAGTCGAAACCTTTTCATACTTTGAGAAATTTGCTAAAAAGGTTCAAAATGAAATAGGATGTGCTATTTCAAGTATAAGAACAGATCATGGAGGTGAATTTGAAAATCAAGATTTCACAAAATTGTGTGATGAATCTGGTTTTAAGCATGTATTCTCCTCTCCATACACTCCTCAGCAAAATGGAGTTGTGGAAAGAAAGAATAGATCTCTTCAAGAAAAGGCTAGAACTCTTTTAATTGAAAGCAAAATTTCTTCACGGTTTTGGGCTGAAGTTTGTTTCAACTGCATGCTATATTATAAATAGAGTCTTTCTAAGACCTATTCTTGAGAAAACTCCCTATGAATTGTTCAAAGGTAAGAAGCCTATTGTTTCATACTTTCATATATTCGGTTGCAAATGCTTTATTTTGAAAAATGCAAATGATCGAGTTGGTAAGTTTGAAGAAAGATCGATGAAGGCATATTCATTGGATTTTATAAATCAAGCAAAGCCTACAGAGTCTATAATAAGAAAAGCCAGTCTGTGGAAGAATCAATGAATGTCAAATTCCAAGACTCAGCGCAAGATGAATCCAGCCAGACTCAATATGAAGAGTCTGAACTCACTCTAGACCTTCCAAGGTCTTCAACTCAAGAAGCATCTCAGACTCTGGAAGTCCAACATCAAGAAGCTCATGAAGATTCAAATAAAGAAAGAGATCATCAACCAAGCAAATCAACCAATAACTGGAAACACAAATCCAGTCATCCCAAAGATCTCATTATTGGCGAAATCAATGAAGGAATCCGCACCAGATCAAAAAGGCGTGAAGAGTCTAGTGCTGTTGCTCTCATCTCGAAATTGAACCAAAAAGCATAGAAGAAGCTTTATCGATGAAAGCTGGATCGAAGCTATGCAAGAAGAGCTCGAACAGTTCAACATTAATGATGTACGGGAATTGACATCTAAACCGAAAGGCAAAACTGTCATTGGAGCAAAATGGGTATTCGGGAACAAGATGAACGAAGAAGGAAAAGTCGTGCGCAATAAAGCAAGACTCGTGGCCAAGGGATACACGCAAGAAGAAGGAATAGACTATGACGAGACTTACGCACCGTTGCAAGGTTAGAAGCCATTCGTCTATTACTTGCGTTTGCTTGTTACAAAAATTTCAGGTTATTCCAAATGGACGTCAAAAGTGCCTTCCTAAATGGATTTATCCAAGAGGAAGTTTATGTGGAACAACCGCCTGGATTTGAAGACCCAAAGAAGCCGGACTCGGTCTTCGGTGAAAAAGGCTCGTATGGTCTAAAGCAAGCACCTCGAGCTTGGTATGACGACTAAGTAAGTTTCTATTACGAAACGGATTTGTCAAAGGTAAAGTAGATACTACTCGTTCATCAAAAAGGAAAACAAAAGTTTCTTACTCGTTCAAATATATGTTGATGACATTATTTTTGGATCCTCTAATGAAAGTACGTGCAAGAAATTTTCTAAGTCTATGCAGGACGAATTTGAAATGAGTATGATGGGAGAATTAACTTTCTTTCTCGGTCTTCAAATAAAGCAATTGAAGGAAGGAACTTTTATCTTCCAAGAAAAATATGCTAATGATCTTGTCAAAAGATTTGGATTGGAAAATTGCAAGAAGACTGACACACCAATGTCATGCTCTCAGAAGATAGACAAGGATGAAGAAGGGAAGAAAGTAGATCAAAAGCTGTACAGGAGCATGATCGGTTCACTTCTTTATCTTACTGCTTCTAGACCTGATATTTTGTTGAGTGTTTGCATCTGTGCTAGGTTTCAATCAGATCCTAGAGAATCACATCTCATTGCCGTGAAACGTATCATCAAATACGTTGCTTCATCCTCAAGCATCGGTCTTTGGTATCCAAAGAGGGGAGACTTTAATCTTCTAGGATACTCAGATGCTGATCTGGCCGGTTGCGAGTTGATAGAAAGAGCACTTCGGAACTTGTCAACTCTTGGAAACGGGACGGTGTCTTGGTTCTCAAGGAAGCAAAGCACTGTAGCTCTCTCAACGACAGAAGCAGAGTATGTAGCTCTTGGAAGCTGCTGTTCGCAAATTCTATGGATAAAACAACAGCTACAAGACTTTGGCATTGAAGACTCATGCACAGAAATCAGATGTGACAACACCAGCGCGATCAATCTCACCAAAAATCCAATTCTTCATTCAAGAGCAAAGCATATTGAGATTCGTCATCACTTCATTAGAGATCATATTCAAAATGGAGAAATCTCGATTCAATTTGTTGATTCAAAGAGTCAACTAGCAGATATATTCACAAAGCCTTTGGAGAAAAATCAATTCGACTTCATCCGCTCAAGACTCAACATTTTGAAGCTTGAAGAAGTTAAAGTCTAGAGACTCACCAACTCTAAAGACTCTGAATCCTGAGACTCAATCATTCATGGCTAAAGACTGTAAGTTGCTGTACGAATTCTTGTTTAGTTATTTTATCCAATCTCGAAAAGGTACGATCTCTCTTTTAGATATAATTCGAAAATTTTTCAAGGAATTAATTTTGGTAGTTATTGATTTTGAAACGATATGTTCGTACACCTTCCTTGTACCGATTTAATCTTCTCTTTTTAAATCCGAGGTACATATATATATACGAGTTTTCTTTTTCTTCGCCCAAATCTTCAAAACCCTAAAAAGACTCTCTCCTCCCGATACTGTTTCTACTCCTTGTTCATCGTCGAGAAAGTGGTCATTTTTTCTTGGGAAAAGCAAGTGAAGGAATCTTCCAATAGACAAAGGAAAATGTCGTCTTCGAGGAAATCATCAAGAATAGCAAGCAGGGGACCACAAAGAATGGAGAAGGGGCCGATTCATTTCGATCTTACGAGGAAGAAGACTTACCAAGTCAGCGACAAAGTCCGATTCGCTCTCCTCCACGTCATTCAGCACCTCCTACCCCACAAGATGCAAGTCAACATCGGAAGAAGAGATAATCGAGGAAGCCGACCCAGTAAGAGAGTCCAAAGACCCTCCTTTATCTATAAGCTTTATCGTGCGTTGAAAGCCTCTGGTTCTCCGTTAAAATATATAGATGACTTCCTTAAGGACAAAAATTATGGAAATGAGTATCTTTTTCTGCGGAAAATGGAGGACTTGGGAATTGCTCCTAAAGGAAGGGCAGTGGAGGCTCTTGAGAACATTCCCAGTGATCCTCGTATGCCAGGACAAAATCTGATTGACGGGAACGATGATGACAAAATGTTCCTTGAATTTAAACCTAGAATGGGTGTTGCAGCAAAAGTGAAAGGAAATCGGATGGATTTGTTTAAATCCAAGGATCAGGAGAAAGTATATTTCAGACTGTTGAAAAGAGGGGTGATAAACCCTAGAAGTGTCGATTTTGACTTCTTGGATTCCATCAACATGAACGTAAGAGAAAAGTTGAATTTGCTTCAACTTGAGACTTTCTGCTCTGACTCTACAGACGGGTATGCTCCACTGACCGCCTATTTCTATTCAAATCTTAGCTTTTTGGATGCGAATAGAATTTCATTCAGTGTTCAAGATCAAGTCTACGTGGTAGATGTGAATATGTTGGCGGACATTGTTGGAGTTGAACGGGGACGATATCTTCCAATCAAAGTCTCACCTGCTCGTACTACTCTGGATCTTGTCAAAGATAGAGACGTAGAGAAGAAAATTACCTATTCCAGGATGAAAGCCATCAACATTGTGCTTCATAAGATTGTGATTAACTATCTCAGACCGAAGTCTACGTCAAAGACTTCTGTGTCTCTTCCTGAAGCAAAGTTGATGTATGCGATCAACTCAGGACGGAAGTTTTCTCTCCCGCACACTATTCTCTTCCATATGTACAGAGCATTGTCAAAAGACAAAGGACAATTGCCTTATCCTGGTCTGGTGACCAAGATCTTCAGACATCTGAACATTGCACTACCGCATACATTTTGTGATCGACCGTGTGAAAAGATGGTGGTAGGGTTGAAAATGTTGATGAAGATGCGTCTGCAAGAACTCTCCAAGGCAATGGAGAAATTCAAAGTGAAAACTCCAGTCCAATCTGCTTCAAAAAGGAAAGGAAAGGAGGCCATGGGTGCCCCATCGAAGAAGAAGAGAAGAACTCTCATCCTTGATGAAGAAGATGAAGATGAAGATGATGAAGATCCCACTATCCAAGCGCCGACAAGAACAAGACGTTCGTGTCTCATCAAACGATCTTCGGCGGAGAAGAGAAGAAGGAGAACAGAACAGAGAAGAAGAAAAACAGAGAGAGAAGGAGAAAGAAGTTGAAGAAGAAGAAGAAGGAGAAAAAGAAAAGTCTGCTGACAATTCTGGAGAAAAGGGAAATGAAGAGCATGATCATCACTCTTCCCCTTTCGATGTCCTAGAGACAGGGGAGTTAGTGAGCAAGAGAGGTCTACACCTCCTGCTGCTGATGAAGATCTACGACAATCTCCGAAGACCCGAAGAAGTTCGAATTGCACGAAGAAGGTGATGCATCGATTCCAAATCTGCCGGACCATTCAAAAGTGCCATCGTACGCATACACACCATCCGAGAAAGCCAATGCAAGTACACGGACGGATGATTCGTTTCGTAGCATCATGAATATTCTTATGCGTAATATATGTTCGGGATCGTGAAATCCAAGCACAAAAAGGGGGAGAAAACCAATTTGAACAAACATCATCTTTTATTTAAACTTTGACTTTTGTGGTTATGTTTTCTTGAGAACTTATTTTCATGAATGAATTGTGAATATTTATTCAAGTGTTGTTATATGGTGTTTCTCATGAAAGTCTAACCAATTTTCTGTGGACCAAAAAAAAAAAAAAAATGTTTTGCAGGTCAAAGATGTTCAAATCTTCAAGAAAAGTTTTTGTCACCATCAAAAAGGGGGACACATGCTTATTTATAAGCTTTGCACAAGACTCAAGACCCAAGACTATCTAAAGTAACAAATAAGAATAAATCAAAAAATATATATATAGAATAATCACATAATCATAAAATTATCCTAAATATATCTCTAACATGATGGATCGACATCTTCTCCTTAAATAGCTCGGATGATCTTCTTGATTGATTCCGTCCAACGGGTAGATTGGAGGAATTCCTTTGGTAAGTGCCAACGGCTATGATGGCATAAAGGAGTATAAAAGGAAGACGTTCTAGTTGTTTTAAGTGTGTGATTGATAGAAAAATTCCGCAGTAAAGACCCTTGATTATTAGTTGAGGCTTGTTCGAGCGAAATTGTATACGAGAGTGTTTGTACTTAGCAAGACCTTGAGTGAGTGTGGTAGATCATCTACACCTAGAAATCAAGGAAGATCAACACCGTAACATCTCTTTGATCATAGTGGAATCCAGCCAATCGGAGTGGACGTAGGCTTGAATCAAGCCGAACCACTATAAACCGAGTGTTCAATTCTCTCTTTCCCTTACTCGGTCTCTCGATTGATATTTAATTCTTGCGATTGAATCATTAACTGTTTAAATATCGTGGCTAATGGTACTCATACTAGCAATATCATAAGTCTCACTTATTTTCATGAATGAATGCAATATTTTCTTTCGACCAAAAAAAAAAAAAGAATAGTACACATGCTTATTTATAAGCTTCACATAACGACTATCTAAAGTAACAAATAAGAATAAATCAAAAAATATATATATAGAATCACATAATCATAAAATATCCTAAATATATCTCTAACATGATGGATCGACATCTTCTTCTTTTGTTGAGGCCAACAAGAATGAAGCTAATGACTATGACTGGGAAAGCGAGGAGAGTGTGTGCATTTATGTTCTTTCTTTCATCTTGTTTGTTGGGTGTTTTGTTGCTAAGAGAGCATGGGTGTTTTACGGAGATTTATCGTTGTAGATTGGATTCCATATGACTTGTGGAAAAAGTGACCAATCTTACCTCTAGTGGGCTAAAACAATGCTAATATATCCTTTGGTATAAATTTCTTTTTAGATGGCAAGGAGAGCTAAATTTGCGAGGCATGCGGCCCGGATATGGGATTGTTTCTTCCAATTTTTTGAGTATCATTTTTGTTTATAAGAAAAGAGATTGATGTATATTTCTAGGCTTGATTTGGAATGGAGAGTTTTAAGGCAAGAGGAAATCAACTTAATATCAATGTCACATTTTATTTTATATTCACAGGTTGCCTAATTATGATTATTTATATTTAATCGTACTTGTGAATGCAATATGCATAAAATACTTAAAGAGATCAAGAGAAATATAAATGTGACTAATTGATCTAGGGTATTGCATACAAGATCTACTCTAAATGATTATGTCAAATTTGAGCCACTATATTATATTAATAGATGTATGGCACCAAGATCTCGATATATGTTGACTGCATAGATTATTTGCTAATATGAACTTTGCAGAGAAGAGAGAGAATTAGCCCATCATGGGCAAGTGGGAGATAATAGGTTATGTTTTTATGGGTGGGCCACCCATGTTGGGCTAATGCAACCCATGATCCACTACTTGTGGATAAAAATTAATTGCTTTTAGTAATTCAAATTGAAATAATAAAGAGATATCTAGAATAGGTAAGGGTGAGTTAAAGGAGAAAAAAAAAAAGAGAGAAAAACAGTGTTGTTCTCTTTATTGGATATCCAATTGCTTCTCTAAGGAACGACGCTTTGTCTTCCCTAAATGTTCCACCTTTGACACATGATTCATTATGGAACTCTCAAGCTTGCAATCGGGGCTTTTAATCTATGAAAGTTAAGGTATGTTCCAAAGCATAATATACCCATTTGATTAGTGACTCAAGTGTTTCCTGGACATGTCTCTCATTTATTGATATATGGAATCGGTTTCCTTGATTGCTTTGCAATTGTTTGATGTTGATAAGTCAAGATTCAGCATCCAACAAGGACTATTATTTTTCCTTCCAATATCCCCTCTCTTAACTTGGCAGACAAATTACAACACCACACATGCATTATGTTGATGTTTAGAGTCAAAGATAAAATAACGATAAAGCATTTATGGTGGCTCAACCCCAATTAGGGTTGAATGATATGTATTTATAGTTGTAATTACTTTCAGAAAGCGTATCGATAGAAATATAATTACAAAAGTATCTTATAATACATATAAGATACATATTAATACTCCCCCTTAATATGATGTATGTGTAACAACCGAGAGATTGGATCTCAATAGCACATGACATGGACTAGGTAGTCCCTTGGTTAAGATATTTGCCAATTGATCCATTGTAGACACATAGCGAACATGTAAATCACCACAAGCAACCTATTCTCGAATGAAATGGTAATCCAACTCAATGTGTTTACTGCGAGCATAAAACACGAGATTTATAGCATGATAGGCGATAGAGATGTCATCACAACAAACGGTAAGAGGATTATAAAGAGGGACCCCAAGCTCACGCAGTAAGTGACTAATCCAAATAGTCTCAGCAACACGATGAATGACAACACAATACTTAGCCTCTGTACTAGAACGGGCTATGGTGGGTTGCTTGTTAGCACTCCATGAAACATGATTGTTGCCCTGAAAAACACAAAACCTGGAGGTGGGCAGTTGAGTATCTAAGCATCTGGCTCAGTCTACATCCGCATAAGCAGTCAATGACATGGGAGAACAACACTCAATAAGCAATCCATGGGTAGAGGTTCCAACTAAATATCGATACATACATTTGACGACCTAGAGATGAGGTAATCTTAGTTGATGCATAAATTGACTAGCCAAGTTCATAGCAAAACTAATATTTGGTCTAGTCATAGACACATATTGTAAAGCACCAACCATTTGTTGATAATGTCAGATAAGAGACAATAGATTCTTCGAGGCTAGAGGAGTGAATACAGGCTTAACCTTAATAAGGTCACACTTGTGCAAAAGGCTAGCAACATACTTGACTTGAGATAAAAGCATACCATCAGAGCATTGATGAGCCTCAATGCGAAGGAAATAGTGAAGTGGTCCAAGATCCTTCATACCAAATTCCTATGAGAGTCCAGTAAGTAGAAACCATAATAACTCAAGAGTATCACCGGTGACAAGAATATCATCAACATATAGCAGAAGATACACACGACCTCAAGACGAAGCATAGATGAATAACGAAGGATCGACCTTACTCACTATGAAACCCAAAGATAATAAAAAGCTACTGAAACGATGAAACCATGCACATGGAGCTTATTTTAAACCATAAATGGCTTTCTTGATACGGCACACATGATTCGGGAATTCAGGATGAGAGAAACCAAGAGATTAGCACATGTAAACTTCCTTACAAAGGATACCATGCAAGGCATTCTTAACATCAGGTTGACATATGACCCATCCCAAAGAAATCGCAATAGAAAGAACAACTTGAATTGTAGTGGGTTTAACAACAAGGCTAAATGTCTCCTCATAGTCCGATCTGACTTGTTACTTAAATCCCTATGCAACGATAGGAGCTTTGGAACATTCACAATTCCAACGGATTTTTCCTTTATCTTAAAAATTTATTTACAACTAACTAATTTCTTAGAAGGATTAGTTGGTATAAGATCCCACATGTGATTGGTGACTAAGGCATTGAATTCATCTTCCATGGCCACTTTCCAACATAGGTCAAGAATGGCCTTAGAATAGAAAGTTGGTGCCTCTTCATGAAAAGAATGAGAGAGATTAAAAATTTTCATGGGTTTGGAAATCCTAGATTTGGCACAAGTCTACATAGAATAAGTTGGAAGAAAAGAAATAGAAGTGGAAGAGCTAGATTGAGAAGTAGAGGGGAATTTGGGCGGAAAAGAAGTGATGTGGGGACACAGTGAATGGGTTCAACGGGAGGGGAGGTGAAGGTGAAAAAGAATTGGAAGTAGGTTGGGTAAGACAACGGGAGGAAAGAGGTAAATTAATAGGTTGTGCTAGAGAAGAAGAAAGAGGTGGTGAAGAGCTTAAGGACCAAATGAGGTAGAAGAAAGAATAGATTGATTGGAGTAAACAAAAAGTGAATGAGATGATATGAACCAATGGATTGTGGAACTAAGATTGGAAGGTTTTGATGAAAATGGAATGTACTCCTCATCAAACCAAACATGAGGACCGATAAAAACACAATCACTCGATTGATCAAGGTAATAATAGCCTTTGTGATTTAACACGTACCCTAAAAATACACATGACGCCGAATGAGGTACTAGCTTATGAGAGACACAATATGGAAGAGAAGGATAACAAGTACACCCGAAAACCCAAAAGAATGAATAATTGATTCCGAATCCAAATAAACAATGGAAAGGAGAAATATTACATATGTCAGGAGTGGGAGGTCGATTAATAATGTAAATAGCAGTGAGAAAAGCATCAACTCAATATGAAAGAGGCATAAGAGCATGGATTAATAAGGTTCGAGACATTTCAACCAAGTGTGTGAGTTTGTGTTCTGATAGACCATTTTTTGAGATGGGTGTTTGGACAAAAATAAAATAAAATAAGGTTGAATAATACCATTTTCACTTAAGTATGCTTGGAATGCATTACTGGTATATTTACCTCCATCAGTTTGTAAAAATTTAATTTTGGCATTACACAAATTTTCAATAAAACAACGAAAGTGATGAAAGTGTGTCGACACTTCAGATTTATTTTTCATTTGGAAGACCCAAGTGAACCGTGAATAGTCATCAACGAATAGCACAAAATATTTGAACCAGAATTAGATAAAATTGGACTTGTCCATGCATTAGAATGAATTATTATCACGCCCTGATCCTCGAGCGCATGCCCATTCCTTGGTGGTCAATAAATTTTACAACGTCCCAGGACACGTCGCCGACCCATTCGATTTTTAATGCACATGCGGAAGCGAAACAACACCCCTGACAACAACCAACATAGGATAGAAAAGCACGAAACATATTCACAACCAAAACACTTTTATATATACCCCGGTTTCTATACAGACTAGTTTATAAACGGGAGTCTACAAAAACAAACAAGCTTACAAGCCCACTAAGCTAACAAATCCCCAATTGAAAACTTCGAGGTCTCTTGGGGATTTAGGTCGACCACTGCACCACCAAGAGGGTCAGTTGTACCCACGCCAAAAGTGACTTCTAACACCGGCACAGGAACCTCAAAATCCTACAGGGGACCCTCTCTGTGTCCATTGAGCTCACGACAATACCATGTTCTAAATTGATGAGGTACCCTCTGGGGTAGACTCGCATCGACCCGGACAATGGTCCTCAAGAGTTCATAGACCCAGACTCCATGGCCCCCAGGAATAGGGGTAACAGAGACTTGCTCAGTGGTCCTCTTAGGCTGGCCAAAACGTTCTGGAGGAACTGCTATCTAAGGACCTAAAAAGGTTGAGCTCACGACAGGATGAGACAATGTCTCAGCAAGTTCACCCTCTAAACTCTGACTAGTAAGGAAATATGCCTAGAGGCAGCTATACACACAAGTCAAAAGACTTACCTTGCCTCAATTCTCTCCTGCATGTCAGTACAATTCATAAACTCAGCCAATCAATTCCAATTAATTCAATACCATCAATACCATCTATCAATCAATACCATTTATCAATTCATCGATACGATAACTGCTCACATAAGCTGAAGTAAATGGTAATAGCTCTCACAAGCTTATATATACAGATGGTAGCTCACACAAGCTAATATAGATAGATAGTAGATCGCACAAGCTGATATATAGATCGTTGCTCTTACAAGCTGATAAACGATCATTACTCACACAAGCTAACATATAGACCATTGCTCTCACAAGTTGATAAATGATCATTGCTCACACAAGCTGACGATTATGCTCACACAAGCTGATACACGATAAATCAATCCTAGCCAAGGATCTTGTGCTTTGCACACCAATTCGCCAATTAAACTTGACCTAATATCATCGTGTTAAAATATACCCAATAAAAATAATCGTGTATAGGTACATGATCAATCTGAGCCAAAATGCTATATCTTTCTTTTCAAAATTGTCGCGACCTCCCCGAAGCGGGTTTGGACCACCTAAGGGTTCGGCTAATGGATTGTTAAGCCTAGACTTAACTCGGGCTCTTCCAAACCCATACCAATTCGCGACTTAGGTTCAAGTTCTTAACATGCAAATGATTTTTATCATGGAGTCGCCACTAATCTATTTTTGGTGGGTCGATTAGAAACCCAAGTAAAGTAATGGGAGAATTACTTCACTCCTACGAACCAGAGATTAAATGAGTTCGGGGACTTGGTTACATTAGACTTGTCTAATGCCCTTTCGGTACCTTTTCTTTTTTAAAAAATGTTTTGCAGGCAGCTTGAATTGATTTTAATTTATCTTCCTAACATGTGAGGTGATCATGCGGGTGCGCAAACCACCAATTTAACACCCAAGAAAGCAATGAATAAATTGCGGGACCTACCTCATAGCAACGAAAGCATCTGCATTATTAGATCAGAATTCACATCAACAGACCTAGATATGATTTCTAATTAACAGGCAAATTCCCCTTTTTTTTTGTTTTTACTTATTTAATGAGAATCCTGCAATATGCAATGCATGCTACTAATCTAACATAGAATGGCATGACGATGTGTTCTAAACTACATGACATGAGAAAAATATTTTTTGTGTTTTCTTAATGAACATGCAATAATCAAATATGCAAATCAAAATGACCTAATTATAATGGCGGGCAATTTTTTAAAATGAGCCTAATTCTACATGACGTGCGCATGATATTTCTATTCCAAAAATGCAATTTATCCTAAAAATTGAAATTAATTTATGAGACATGCAATCTATTCTAATATGCATGATGATTTTTTTGTTTGTTTTTTTATATATATGTATATATATAATTCGAAATTTAAAAAATTTGCACACAACTAAACATGCAACCTAAAAAAAAACTAGCACCCTAAGTTAATTAATTTTTTTGGGATTTTTTTTTTGTTATAAAAAATTAAAATCAAAAATCCTATTCTAAATTAACGACTGCAATTCTAAAGAAAAACTAATATCCTGAATGCATTTTTTTTTTTTAGTTTTTTGGTTATTTTAAAAAAACGAAATAACTAAATACGCTAACCCTAGCCCTAATCTAACTTGCATTTTTTTGAAATTTTTTATGCAAAATATCCAATTCAATCAAGATAAGATTAATACCCAAAATTGACGAACCATATCTCGCACATGAGATCGGGTTGGTCAATTTTAAATTAAATCGCGAATCGAATCTCGGGCATGAGATTGGATTGTCGATTTTCGTACGAGATCGTGAGTCGGATTTCGGGCGCGAAAATCAAACTCCTAATCCCTAGTTTGAGGGGTTATTTCACATTGAAACCTCAATCATGCATTAATGAATAATCACACTAAAAAAGACTATATAAAAACAAACTATAAACTATATAAAAAATAAAGATAAGATAATAATACTAAAAAAAACAACCTAATGTTCCCCTTTTGCTTTTGTTTTTTTTTTTTTTTTGCTTTTTGTTTTGCAAACAACGTTGGCAGCTTGTGGTGGGTCACCGAAGGCAGCGCTCTGGTGAGGACCGGCCACAGGCGAATCGGCGAGGAGCGGCGAGCAACGAGGGGCAATCGTCGGGAAAGCTCGAATAGAAGGGGACCAACGTTCAGATGGGGCCGCGAGCAGCGAACAAGAAAAGCCGGGGTCTCAGGGGGCGGAGCCGATCGTCACAAGGGGCAGAGCAAAGGCGGAGCCGGCCGTCGCAGGGGAGTGGAGCAGCAGCGGAGACGTTGGGTTGCTACGGGCATCACTTGGAGGCTGGAGGTGTGACGGGGCACGGCGGTGACTGGCGGAGGCGCGGTTCTGCGGCGTCTTCCGGCGGGCAAAGGGGCGATGCAGTCAGGTCTGGCTCTGGCGGAGGCGAACGGGTCGAGCTGCAGGTCCAGGCGAGGCGGCGAAGTGGTGGCGGCTTCAGAGACGCAGATCCGGCTCGAGTCGCACGAGGCAATGTAGCGAAGCGGTAAGGGTCAGCGGCTTCGCAGTGTCCCAGGAGCGGTCGTCGTGGGTTTGCGTGAGCAACAACCGGCAGGCTCGCTGGTCACTGTGGTGTGGCGGCGACGCGGGCGCCGGCGAGGCAGTAGAACGGCTGAGTCGCGGCCGACGGAGAGCAGAAACGGAGCAGGCATGCGGCGGATCCGCTGGAGAAGAAGAAGACTGTTCTTTTTTTTTTTAATTATCTCTCTCTCCTCCTGTCAACCTCACGTCTCTTCCCTGCAGTCTCTCTCTCTGCTTTTTTCTTTTCTTTTTTTTAATCTCCTCCCCCCGACCTCATATTTTCTTTTTGCAGGTTCTCTCCACACGGGCTCACTTTTTTTTTAAGTAGCTCTCGCAATCCTCTCAAGGAAATTTTTCTTTCTCCCCCTGACTTCACATTCTTTTTTTATTTTTCTCTGACACACTCCTTTCGTTCACTCGTCTGACCGAAAGAGAAAATGAGAGAAGCCCTTCACGATGAAAACTTTTTTCTTTTTCGCTCCCCTCACAGACCTCCGAAATGAATTTTCTTTCTCCCCCTTTGACGCGGCTTCTTGTGGTCTCATTTATAGGCCGTCCATTGCCTCTTGAAGATAGCCAACATTATTGTGACAAGATGTAGCCGCAACTTTTCCAGAATTTAAGCTGAACGTTGCCCTTTTTTAATCTTCCTTTCTTCTGACAAACTTTCCATTCATTTTTTAATATCCTCCCCCGACTTCATTTTTTCTTATCCGAAGGAGGAGCCCCTTCCCAATAAATATTTTTTTTTAGCTCTCTCTCTGACACTCTTCTTCCCCCTTGTTCTTCAGCAAGGAAATCTTCTAGCAAGCGCCTGCCCCATTTCGTGCGTGTATGGCGATGCAATAATGAGGAGGTTTCTTCTTGGTGCCACCAAAGCTGACATATTGTATAATATAATGGGCATATTATAACAATACAATATGGGCATATTATATAATATATTATGGGCTGCTTTTGCTTCTTTGAAGATTTCTCCCGAATCCGCACTCCACCGAATTTGTGTATGCATGTATATGCATTAATGAGGAATAGACAATGGACGAGCGAGAGCTTCTTTCCTCATTTTTTCTCTTATGCGTGTTCAGACTAGCGAAAAGCGGACCATCCTTTTGTGCATGCAATCGACCGCAAGCCCCTGCTTCTTGTTGTCCTCTTAGTACCGATGCAAATGCGGCTACATGAGATGCAATTTTAATATTTTTTCTTAGGGGTTAAAGATTAATCCCTAAATTTTTATGCAATTAATTACTAAATGATTAGTCAAAATTTAGGTGTCAACAAAAATGCCTAAAAACATTTTTAGCTTTAAAACCGACGCCTCGATATTTTCTGATTAAATATCGAAATTACACAATTTTGGGATAAATACCCAAAATTACAATCACCACTCAATTTGCACTAAATAGCATTTAATTAAATAAACCAAACACACCATTGCAATCAACACGAAATTTCGGTCACCGGCTATCCCGGTATAATTTTAAAAAATGAATAAATAATTAAATAAATACTAAAAATAATTAAATAAATGCAATTAATTACCAAAAATGCAAACGTAAGCCAAAAACACTTAATTAACTGCCCAAACGAGCCGGGAAAATTTCCAAACCTATCTAGATAAATAGTATAACTTATCTAGTCTCTAATTAGGTTATTCTAACCATCTAACATGCACAAACGAATAATTAAATCGCTAATCCATTCTAACTAACCACTTAAATCATACTTAGCCTAAACTAATCAGCTCTTAAACGTCATTAACTCCATAAGTAGAGTTTAGCGAGTAAACGCACCGATTTAGGGATCTGGTGAGTCCACGGTGATGGCGACACGGAGACGGGTGACAAACCTCATAGTAGAGACACCAAACGAGGATGAGACGAGCCTGGAAACAAGCCTTGAAGTCTCACGGTTGGCTGGGCTTCTGCTTCTACGCTACTAGGCCAAGGGTGTCACGCTCCGATCCTCGGGCACACACACATCCTTCTCTATTGGTCAATTTTATAATGCGATATCACAGGACTATGTATCGCCGACCCTTTCATTTATTAAGCACATGCAGAAGTAGTTATAAATCCCTAGACAATAAAATAATGGGATAGAAAAGCAGGGCCATAATTTTCATATTGAAATTCACAACCACACTTTTATTAACAGCACGACTCATAGAATATTTACGATACTATTCACGGCATACTTGTCTCACACCTATCTATATTAAGACAGGGTTCACAAAAGGGATGGGATCTCAATCCACATCCGGGTTGTACTCAAGATCCCTCTCTAGATCATCTTCTTCTTCTTCAAAAATCTTTCTCCTCCTCAGGTTCCTCCTCATCAGCTCCTCCTCAGGGTCCTGAAATGGTTATTCAATAACCAATGAGACCACATCTCAGCGAGTTCTACCCCACTAAGACTCAATTAGGGAACTAATACACCACATGGTTGCCTAAGCACAGCACGAGTCAAAGGACTTACCTTGGCCTCATATCCCACTTGCATGTTAGCACAAATCAAATAGACACCCAAGTAACCACATCACAGATCGAAGCATCAATCAAATCAACCTAGTTGATTACATGTCAACAAGACCACTCACGATCATTTCCATTCAATCAATCAATTCACAACATCGTATCAAAGCAATGATCAATTGACTTAATCGATTACATGTCATCACGACCCATGCTTGGTCGACACATTTAATACTATCTATAAAGCTTCAAATCAAGGTCGACACATTTAATACTAAAATAGATAGCATAGCTCGCCCAAAGCTGATAATAAAGTCCCCATCAAATCAAGGTCGATATAGTATACCGGTATACTGCTCACACAAAGTTGACATATCACTTGAAGGCCGATATAGTATATCATATACTCACCCAAAGCTGATAATATATTGCTCGCCCAAAGCTGATAATAAAGTATATTGCTCACCCAAAGCTGACATATCGCCCGTAAGTCGATACAGTATACCGATATACTACTCACACAAAGCTGACATATCGCCCAAAGGCCAATATAGTATACCATCTCCATCGTCCAATATTCCTATTATTTTTATCATACCCGATAAAATAGTCGTGTGTGAGTACACGATCGGCCTTAGCCAAAATATTATAATTTCCTTTTTCATAATTCCTACCATTCTCTATAGCTCACCAAAACACTTTTGGTGTTGTCAACCGACACCCGGTTATTTTCCAATTAATAACCAAAATCCAATCATTTAGGAATAAATCCTAAAATCACTCATAAATCAATTTAGCACCAAATCAAGCTCAATTAAATAAATGGACTATACCACGACAATCAGCATGAAATTTCGGTCACCGGCTATCTCAGCCTTAATTTCCGAAAATTAATTAATTAATTTCGAAAATTAATTAATAAATATTAAAAATTCAATTTAGCCCAAAATAAAGCCCAATTAAATAAACGGGCTACACCACGATCATCAGCATAAAATTTCGGTCACTAGCCATCTCGGTTGAATTTTCGAAAATTAATTAATTAATTAAATTAATTTCGAAAATTAATATTTAATTACTAAAAATTCCACTTAGGCCCGAATTGTCAAATTGAAGCCCGATTAGGGTCGGGAAAAATCCCGAGCTACCTTTAATAAATAGTAGGCCACATCTACGTGCTAATTGCATCATCAAATTATCTAATTCGCATCACAATTGACTAATAAACACTAATCTATACTAATTTAACCACCTAAACCTAATTAATTAAAAATAAACAACCCTTAAGTATAATTAGTCCACTAAGCAAGGATTAGTGAATTACTCACCGGAATCGCACGCAAATTGGACCAATCCGACAAGGACGGCGCAAGGAACAATAAACCTAAAGCGGGTCCCGGGTTCGGGGCCCAGAAACGGCCCAAAAGCGGGCCCAAAGGGGTTGGAAACCCACTCGTGGGTTCACTGTTTTTAGCTAGCCGGAGCTAGTCCGGTGGCCAAAATAGCAAGGCGAGGCCGGCAGAGGGCGAGGGGGACGCCGAGGAGGCTGCGTGGTGGCCGAACGAAGGTAGGCGATGGCCGGATAGGGGCAGAACGGGGGCTAGCAGAGGTGGAACAAGGCTGGGCGGCGCACGGCAGGGACAACGAGGCGCGAAGGGGTCGGTGGCGAAGTGTGCGGCGTGCACGAGCGTGCGATGCGGGTGGCAGTCTAGCTCCGATGCGGCAGCGATAGCTTCGACGAGCTGCTGTCTTCGCTTCAGCTTCTGTTTTTGCTTCTATTCGCTCGAACAAAAAGAGGGAGAGAGAGAGAGAGAGAGAGAGAGAGAGAGAGAGAGAGAGAGAGAGAGAGAGAGAGAGAGAGAGAGAGAGAGAGAGAGAGAGAGAGAGAGAAAGGGGTTTGAAATGTCAGAAAAAAAAAAAAAAATAAAGAGGAAGACAGCCAAGCATTTGGTGGAGGGGGGGATTCACACGAAGGGAGAGGGAAGAGAGAAAAGAGAGAGAGGGAGAAGAGAGAGGGAGAGAAAGAAATAACAAAAAAAAATATCATTATTCTTATTTTTTTTCTTTTCTCTTTCCCTTTCTATTTTCTTTCGGTCTTCAATTTTTCCTTCGATAATTTCTTTTTCGAAATTTTGGACTCGTCGATAATTTGACGGATGATGAGACAAGATCCAAAAAATGAATTGTGACACGCTCGAATATTCGATTCCCGAAACCAAATTAAATTCCATGGTTAGAATCAATCAGACGCGATTTTAGCCCAATCCAACTAATTATGTAGCTTTTAGGGATTTTATCGCGGATACATCCCTTAACGGCTTCACCCAATAGGTTAGTTAACTGATGAGTGATTGGCTCAGAGAAAAATGACCATAGGTACATTGACGAAATGCCATTTTGGTCGAATTTCAGGATGTCACAAATGGGTTGCTCGGCTCTGGGAAAGGGCCAAGGTGAGACAGCAAGGGCAACAGTAGGCTAGGCAAAGGCTTTCGGCATCTAGACAGAGACAACGTCGACCAGGGCAATGGCAAAGGAGGCTTGAATAGCGAGCTGGGCTTGCTAGAACGCGAGCATGCGAGATGCACGGTGCAGCGCGCAAGTGAGGGCGACAACAATAGGCTTGGGCGGCGATCCGACACCTTAGCGGCTGTGCGGTGGCTAAAGGGGGCTTGGCTCGATTTCTCTGCAAATTTTGGAGCTTCAAAACACCTCTAATGGAGAAAGCAAGTCTGCTAAAGAAGATGGAGCCAGCTGCAAGGAAGGAGGGACCCAATAGCCACAAATATCCTTCTTTTGATCATTGCTTGGCCCCTCACCATGTCTACCCTATCCACAGCCAACTTGGTCCAAAATGTTTCCTCCCCCGTGGCCTACAAATTTTGCACCAAATTCCCCCAAATTGAACTAATTCTCCTTAAATTGAATTCAATTCGGTCCTCATAAATCCAACCAAGATGTCCTCGTCCAAATTAACATTTTTCCTCACCAATTGAACCAACTTGAATCCCAAAAACGTGACCAAAAACGGTCCTTTGATTTTCCCGGTCAAAAATGGCCCTACTTTGAAAATCAGCCAAAAATCTCGGTTTGTAGAAAAACCTTTGGAGGATGAGTCAAGGATCCTAAAATAAATCATGACATGACAGAATTTTCAATTTCTGAAATCGGGTTCAAATTCACGATTAATTTCAATCTGACGCAATTTTAGCGTGACCTAGCCTATCGAATAGCTTTTAAAAATTTCTAGTGCAATTAATCCGTCATCAATTATTTTTTAGCCATATTATACATCTTCGACACATTGGCGACTTTCGATTATCGTGAAAATCTCGAGATTTCAAATACGGACATAGGGTACCAAAACGACAGAAAAATCGGTCTAGTGACAATCGACTAGAATTTTGCAATTAGATGGAATCACCCACTTAATCACATAGTTCAGTCGAGTCAACCTATCTCCGGTCTCTAATCAATTTTTAACTGTGTCATAATGACCCTTGTAGACTAGCATGGTCGAGCAGTCGATTTTTGATCGAATTCTCAAATCTATTGCGTTAAAGTCCCTTAACAACTTCACCAGATAGATTAGTTATCTTGTGAGTGATCAGCTCAGAGAATAGAACTATAGACGTGTCCATGAAAAGCCCGATTCATTTAATTGAAAACAAAACTAGAAATTCGGGATGTCACAATTACAACTAAAGGAAAAGATGCACGATGACTAATAGACTTAAAAGGCAATTGATGAGATTTACCTACAAGACATGACTCACATGATACCGACTTAGAACTAGAATGGTAAACACAACTCAAAACTTGTTCATTTGGATGGCCAAGACGAGCATGCCAACGAATGAGTGAAGCAGAAGAAGCCATGATAGGATGCAAGTGAGATGACACTATTGAGTTGGGAATCAAATAAAGACCATGAGGAGAATTAGCTTGAAGGAGAACTTTCCCGATTTGTTTGTCCCTCAAAGAAAAGGATGAACCATTAAAATAAACGGTACAAGAATTTTTGCAGCAATGTTGAGCAACAAAGAGGAGATTGCAAGCAAGATTAGGAACATGATAGATAGGAGATAATAGTAAAGATTGAGAACCAACATGTAAAAAGGCTATACCGACTTGCTAAATAGGCAATAAATGACCATTACCAATCGAGACTTTAGTCAAATCATTAAAAAAAAAAAAGTTCTAGGATTAAGGATGTTACCAATATCATTAGCCATATGTGATTACACTCCCCTGTTAAGATACCAAGTTGAATCGAAGGTCTCACCAACTGATAAAGTTGAGAATAAGTTCGACAGATCAGTAATGATAAATGCATAGTTGAATCATTGACAAGTAAGATAAGGTCTAGATGCAAGAATACGTCCTTGTGTGAATGGAGGAACATATGATTTCGAATTACCATGAGACTGACCAGAGAAGGTGGAGGGGGCATAGGGGACTGATAATGATTGCAAAATAGACCGATCATAGGAAGATTGCCAACTTGGTTGATCACGTGAGAATCGTCCACCTTATCCCCAACTAGATCTACAGCCTCTATAATTACATCCACCCTAAGATCTTCGAAATGGTGGACAGGGTGAAGTGGCATGACCGATCAAAGCATGGTGAATATCATATGAAGATGATGTATTCAATTTTTGGAGAAATCATTCTTCTTGGATGAGGAGGCATGACCGTAAATCACCAAAGGAGAGAATTGTCGGGCCATTTGTGACCATGGTAACAAAGGGATCCTACTGAGATGGGAGCCCATTAGGGGCTTGAATCACTAGGTCCTTATCAGAGATTGAGTAATTGATTGCGGTGAGAGAGTCCACAATTCACTTCATATGTTGGAGATAATCAAACATTAACTAATCAGGTTTCTTCACAGCATTTTGAAAATCAAGTTTTAGACCAATTTCTTTGATCGCACAGCAATCAATAACACATTGTCCTAAAGCCAACCAAATCTCTCGAGATGTCTGAAGATCATGAACTTCAAGGAAAATCTCAACTTTGAGAGTCGAATTGATCAAATTACGAACACATTGATCTGTCTTTATCTAGGTGGAATAGGAGGTATTGACCATTATAGTGCCGTTTTGATCATTGATAAGCTTCAATAGACAAGGAAAAGTGTTGGAATTCGAGTCGGCGGAAGACAACTTACCTGATTCTAATGCGCAAACAGCAAATGGTCTCGGAACGAACGTTGAATTGCCGATGATTCACGAACAATGCTTCCTCACGTTAGTCTAGATGCAATCACGAGGAAAACACCCGATTTCCACAGCGTAAATGCTGATTGTTCTTGCAAAATGAAATGAAACGCCTTGATCTTCTTTTATGGAAATGGAGAGGAAATTCGGTGCTAGTGAATGACCAACCGTATCAATGGTTGTGTTCGAGAGCCTTTTATACGTCTCCCTTCATACCCCTCTATTAGTGTCTTTCCATCGTAGCATATCAAGTCCAAATGGTGCGGTCCAATCACACCACATCATGGACGTACTAGCTAACTAGCTAAAGTACAACACAAAGAAACATCCACATAGCCCAACAGATCATTGCAAATTAAAATAGATTCAACCTGAGATTTCCACAAAAAAATAATTGTCTTCGAGTTTGATGGAGACAAGGCTTGTGATATTGGGAAGAACAAGAGATGATGAGGATGATTGCATAGTCATAATTGGAGCAGCAAAGCAAAGGGAAGAAGAGGTGAAATTGGACGCAATATTATAGAGAGGTGGTGGGAAATTAGGATTAATAGAAAAAGAAGATGATAAGTAAAGAGATGGTAAAGATGAAGGAAAATTTAGAAATGTATTAGACACTGTCGAGATAGTAATTGGAGCAAAGGAAGTATTGATTTGAGGTAGAGATGTCGAAGAATTTGATAAGTTTTCCTGCTCTAGTACCATGTTGATATTTAAGGTCAAAGAGAAAATAACGGTAAAGTATATATGGTGACTCAACTCCAATTAGGATTGAATGATATATATTTATAGGAGTGGTTAATTACAGGAAGTGTATCAACAAAAATATAATTACAAAAATATCCTATAATACATATAAAATACACATTAATACATTCAAGACGATTCACAAAAAGAATTTCAAATTGCACACCCATGACAATTTTATCTTCCGTTAAAATCCATTTAATATCACCATTAAATTGCTGACATGGAAACATACGTAACAAGTGACTCATCTTACATGGATCCGGCGTGGAAATTTAGCATAAATGACACTAAGAAACAATGCTACCATGGTGAAGTCAGATCTGAAGAAAATGAACTGAGATTTAACACCTAGCTTACTTTCTTCAGCATATGCACAGCTTTTCATTCCGATTATTGGAGCTTACTGGCTAGAGGATGGCATCCGTTCCCGAAGTCTACTTATCAGACCTCACAAGAAAATCGCGATTTATGTATGATCATGCACTATGTACCGTACCATCTGACATTCTTCCTTGTGCTCTTTCCCAGGCGCTTATCATAGCTTGAACTATTGGAGCGCTGCAGGAAGGGACCGACCTAGAAGGGCTGAGGAAGACGTGCTGTGAAGTGCACCAGATGAAACCAGGATGCTCACCTTGCTCACTCTCATTTTGACTCGTTCTGTCAGCGAGATTTCTACTTTACAGGGGTTGATGTTCTGTTAATCTAAGCTCTCCTTTTCCTTCTCTTCTTGTGATGAATATGTTCCGGCAAAATGGATGTGACATGCCCTTGAATAGAATCTGAGCCAAAACCTTGCTTTGTCTATATGACTTTGTGCCATTGAAATTAGCCTTAGATTATCAGTTTTCCGGGTGCCAAGCAACCATGGACTCTAGAGTGCTGGTATCTCGGCCCAAGGAACTCTGATTGGGTTAAACTCTTACTTTTGCCCTTCAGAATTGATTCTGGACATGCATCAGAGTCTCAGCCGAATTACGAATTTTGATTGCCTCGTGTAATCATCAGAAACATGTTATTACTAATCTGAAGCATGATATATATCTCTTGTAATTCCACGTCAAAGTGTCATGCTTTCATCAAGTACGAAAACCACTTCAGGAGCCAGTGGACATGGATTCCAACAAAAGAAGAAATCTCAGGGTATTATACAATTCCTTATTGAATCGAATTGGAAGCTTTTGGCTTCGTTCTGTGTTTACCTGGCACATCAGTTTGCATGCATCACGAGGAACAAGAAACCAGTGGAGATGCATCTTACTCAAGCGTTGCTGTGCTGAGTGATCTGGTGTAGCGATGGGGAATTCCTTAAAGTATCGGTAAAAAGACAACTTGCCGGAGTCATGTGCATTGTAGTTCTTCTATTATGACAAAATGTGAATACTCTGTACAATATCTCTTGTGAAATCAATTGCTCAAGTCGAAGTTTTTTATCAGTACACATCTCTTGGCACTGAATTTGGGTATTCTTGGTGAAGCGAATACGGAGAAGCTTCTCACCAACTGAAGAAATTTTGCTCAAGAGGCAGCTGCAAAATGAAAGCACGTAAGGCTATGAAGATCAAATGGCAGAAGCACTAGTAACTTAGTTGTTTCTGGCGAGGGAGAGACAGATTCTTGCTATGATATATCTAAAACTTGATGAAGTTCCTTCCTCATATGTTTACGCACCTAAATGGCTGATAGACGCTTAGAGCTTGAAAAGCGGGAGACCTTCAAGGGACAGAAACGTGCGCCTCCTCCAAGTTGCTTTTGCCATCGTCTTCATTGTCCACCTGCTGAAGTTTTGCCTCCGGTTGCTGTGGCAGATGTGCCATATCATAGGTTGCATGGAGCCCAAAGAGAAGATAATACACAAGCATTACTATGGTGCATATTACAAATCGTAGGAAAGCAGCAGAACCCGATGACCCCATTAGAAACATATTCGTTGCTATAGACAATGAGGGAAGCCACGGGACAAACGGAACTCCCCAAGCTTTTGGCGTTCTCTGCTGTGGCAAGAACTTGTAAATCCCTAAAGTGCCCAAGAACCAAAGTGGTATGGTTACGCAATACCCAATCCAGCCATTCGGGCTCAATCCCCAGTAAGCTGAAGTTCCTATAGAGGAAGCTACGATTATCAGCAAGAAAGCACCCAGCTTCGACAGGTTCTGTTGAGGTGTTTTATCTCGCACGTAGTACCTCCTCACAAGAACAGCGACTGCCATCATCGTGAAAATGAAAAGTGTGCTTACAGATAACAAGCTTGCCAGTATGTCCAGGCTCGAGAAGAAAGCGATGAGAGCACTTGAAATGGTAATCAGAAGAGTTGCGTTGATGGGAGTTCCAGTTTTCGGATGGACAAGGGCAAACCACGGCGGGATCACGTGGGCTCGCGCGATATGAGTGCTGTACCGTCCTTTGCCAAGCGCCCCAATGAGAAGAACTGTTGTCATGCTCTTCAGAGCTCCAAGATCTACCAGGTACTTCGCCCACCTCATTCCCACGCTTTGAAATGCCACAGAAAAGGCTGCATTTTCGTCTAATTCAGTGTACTTCTGCAGCATGCTAAGCACGAGAGCCATCAGGCAGTATGTCACCGTGATGATTGACATTGATCCGAGCAGTCCTATTGGTATATCTTTCGAGGGGTTCTTTGTTTCCTCGGCCATGGTAGATATACTATCGAATCCAGTATACCCAAAATACACAACAGCTGCTGCTTGAAAGACCCCTTTCGCCCCATAAGGCATAAAAGGTGTCAAATTAGAAGGGTCTGCATGAACAAATCCTGCAATTATGATGAAAAGAATTGCCACGGTGTTGATTGCAGATGCTACCCAATTGATGCGCGAAGCCTGCTTCGTGCTGATCATTGCAATCGTGGCAGTAATAACCAGAACAGCGACGGCAATTGGGTCCAGGAGATTGTAACCGTTTCGAAGACTCGTGTGTATGCGTAATGAGTTGGAGGGACGGTTCAGTAAGTTGGTGAAGTAGGAAGTCCAAGCCCTGGCAACCGCTGCAGACCCAACAACGCTTTCCAGGAGTATGTTCCCTGCCGCTATGAATGCAGCGAAATCTCCTAGTTCTACTCTCAAGTAAGCAAAAGATCCACCTGCCACGGGGATTTCTACTGCAAATTCCGTGTAGCAGAAGACCGCAAGCATAGCGGATGCACCCGCCACGACGTACGACAGGACAATGGCCGGTCCTGCATGTTTATGCGCTTCTTGGCCGGTGAGCACAAAAATGCCCGCCCCGATGTGACCTCCCAATCCGACCCACGTGAGATCCCACCAGCTCAGGCAACGTTTCATGTCGTTCTCACTCCGTTTCCTGAGCTCCTGGAGCTCGGTGACATCGTCCGACCTGCCTTGGATCCTATCCTTCAGCCGGAAACACATCTGCGACAGCGCAGATCTGTAGGTTCCCCAGTTTCTGAAGGATTCTTCGGGGAAGAAATCTTGCTTGCTCCATCTCCAGTAACTTCTCTCTCCAACCTGATCATTTGCTGATTCTTCATTGGAACTTTTCATGGCTTCACTGAATTGAGTTTCTGAGATGGGAGTTTGAAATACTAGTTGGAAGCTCTGCTGGCCAATACCAGATAGGCATGCGATATTTGCAGGAGAAGATGGAAGATTCTCGAGAAGATGCGCTCAAACGCCTGACACCACTCTTTTTCTTCTCCAATTATGGCCCGTCCTTTTTGACCGTCCTGTACAAAGGTTGGCAAGACTCCCAGGCACAGGACTTTTCTGATTGCCGCCTGGTGAAATAGCCATTGTCCTTTGATATTACAATGCATGCTGATGCTCTTGTCGTCTAGCAAAAGATCCTTCCTACAAGTTTTGGGCACCCCGCTTTATAAGATACCATGACTTTTCAATCGCTGGTTTAAATTCCTTTAACTTTCTTCATTTAAGTTTCTTCAGTCGCTCGCTAAAAAGGCAAAGGCACTTGGAATCGATTTTATCTTTAATGTACTATCACATCACCATTTTATCAATCCAAATTGGCAGCACGACTTGCAAAATTTGAATGTGATGGAACTGGAAAAGGGATCAAATAATTATTGCACCAAACGTAATGCCATATGGACGATTTGGAACTGTCGGCACACTTTTGACCCGCTAAACTGATAGTGATAACCATGACCTTAACCAAGATTACGGGTCCAACTAAGATTCTGTAGCAATCTAAAAAGATATAAAAACTCTTGGTGAGAAAGACTTTAGACTCGTTCTATGAAGGCGACTGCGGGTTTGGTGTTGGTGTCGGGCAAATTTTTCCTCCCACGTGCATCCCAATAAGTTTGGCTCTGAGCATTCGGTCAAGAGAGGAGCGATATCAGCTGATAGCTGCGTGCGCCTTTGATCAGGACATGTTTGTCCCGTTGCGCAGACTTTCTGTCCCACGACCTTGAAAAACTCCAAAGCCCTGGGTGTGCTCTCCTTTCGCAGAACGGCAAGTCTCTTGTCCACTTCATCAATCATCTCCTTCTTAAATTCTTCCCCAGCTCCCTCATTAGTTCATCACAATGGATCTAAACAGTATCATCTTCTCCACATGTGGTTTCTGTACTAAGGGAAGAGAACAATAAGAGAGCGCCATGGATTTTTCCCAGTCAAAAGACTAAATAAACCAAAGTGATGAAGAGCACGGACCAGACGAAGTTACTAGTGCAGTCTTTTGTAGTTGCTTTGATCGCTGATAAGCTGGCTAGGGATGTCGGTCTCTCAAGACTTTGTGGATGAACCGATTCTACTCCATATGTAGGTTCATGGTCATCCTCTCATGTATAGACCATGAGAAATATCTACCGTTATCTAATATAAAGCGTGGCCTAGATTAATCCTGCTTCTTTCGTCATTCTAGAAGAATGCAAAAGCCGCACCCTGTCCAAGCATTCTCACTCCTTGATCACTCCCCGCCCTTGTTAGGGCTTAGTCCATCCACAAATCATACCTTTGCCCGAGGAAATCCAGCTTTAATAGCACTTGCAACAATCCGACCTGCTTCACGTGGACTTAGGAGTACTCTGAATAATCACCCAAAATACCATCATTTTGGGGTAGATGTTTCCTTATGAATCACACGAAGTCCAAGACACTTTGAGTGACAAAACTTAATATAGGGGAATACTTAATGTCAAAAGTTAGAAAAGTGATATTTAAATATCAAAATCGGAGTAAAATTGATCAATCAAATACCAACAACGAGAAACCCGGTGATGGCTGAGAAGTGGTGGCGAGAGCTAAGCCCTCGTCGCCTACAATCTCCATCTTTCATCTTCTTCTTTTTTTAATAATTTAAATTTTAGTTTTAAATTTAGATAATTTCGCCTCTTATTTAAATCTTAATATAAATATTAATTAAATTATTTATATTAAAAAAGGAAAAAAAAAAAAAAAGGAGGAGGAGGAGGAGAGGGAGGCAAAAGGCGAGTGCTGAGCCCTCACCACTGACTGTTTTTGGTTTTTTTTTTTTATTAATTTGTGTCGCGACCAATTTTTCGGGTGTGGACCACCTAAAACTAGGTTAATGGACTGCTAAGTTTTTACACTTAGCTCGAGCTCTCCCAAGCTCATATCAAATCGCGACTTAAGTCTAGATTTTTAAACATGCAAGAGATTATTATCTAAGAGTCGCCACTAATCGGTTTATGGTAGGTTGATTAGACACCTAAGTAAAATAAATGGAGATTTATTTTACTCCTACGAACCAGAGACTGAGGGTACGGGGACTTGGTTACACTAGATTTCTCTAATGCCCTTTCGGTACCATTTCTTTTTTTATTTTTCAAAATGTTTTTGCAAGCAACTAATTTATTTTAACCCATTTTCCTAACATGTGAGGTGATCGGGCGGGTGTGCAATCCACCAATTTATCACCCAGATAAACAATAAATAAATTACAAAAACTTACCTCAAAGCAACGAAAGCATCTGTAATGTTAAGTTGAAAAAAAAAACACATCAACAACCCTAGATATAGTTTCTAATTACACGCAATTTCTTTTTGTTTTCACTTAATTGATAAAAATCATGCAATATGCAATGCAATATTAACTAAATGACCTAATTCTAATGTCATGCAATTTCTAATTAAATGGACCTAACACAATATCTAAATGACATGCATTTCATGAACCTAATCCTAATGACATGCACATGACATTTTTTATTTTCTTTTTAAAAGAATGCATTTTATCCTAAATAATAAAACTAATCTATTCTAAGACATTTTTATATTTTTTTTATGAAATTCGAAATTAGGTTAAATGTGAAAATTATCTAGCTAGATTAAGATCCTATTTAATTTATATTAGGAATTAGATTGAGCCAAATCCTAATTTTAAACTAAAATATTATCTTAACCTAAATAATCCTAAAATGCAATATATCTAAAAAAAAGCCTAAACTTATGATAAATTAAAAAAAATTATCTAAATTAAACTAAGTGCAATTTAACCCTAATATGCAATGACATGCAAAATATGCCCTAATTCTACATGACAAGTGTATGATGATTTTTTATTGTTTTATTAATTTTCGAAATTTATAATTGCCAAATAATTAAACATGCAACTCAATTTGAAATCTAGCAACCTAAATTGATTGATTTGATTTTTTTTTTATATTTAATTTTTATTTTTATTTTTAAAAATTTCGAAATAATAAATTTCTATCCTAAACATGCAAGATAACCCTAAATCATGCAATATTATAATTCAAACATATTTCAAAATAAACAGAGCAATCAAGACAAACCAAACCAAAGATATCATACATTATTCAGATCGAGGGACAATGTTTCGCTAGTAAAATCAATAAATTGATCTTAAGCCTTAAAGATCAAAATATCAATTTTATTCCCACTTAATTAATTATTTCATCTAAAGCCTTATAGATGAAATAAAAAATTCAGTGGCGGTTGCGAATCATGTGGCATGTCATAATTTCTAAATATGCATAGGGAAACATTTCAGCTAAAGGAAAACAAGAAATAAATAAAATATAGATAAAATAAATCTGCATAATAAAATAATATAAATCTACCTAATTTGATTTTTTTAAGAAACAGGACTTGCAGCCGTGGGGTTCGACCAGGGGTGGCTCGGATCGATGGTGAGGGCGTCATGGTCGGAG
Source organism: Eucalyptus melliodora (assembly GCA_004368105.4). Classification (NCBI taxonomy): domain Eukaryota; kingdom Viridiplantae; phylum Streptophyta; class Magnoliopsida; order Myrtales; family Myrtaceae; genus Eucalyptus; species Eucalyptus melliodora. The sequence continues at coordinate 22,268,613 of CM023410.3, read as the reverse complement.
CTCCAACAAAGCTAGGTGGTGACGGGGCTACTGGTGATGCTGAGGGCAGGGGCGGTGACGATGTTGCAAGTGTTTGGCATGGCAACCAGCGGCGTCGAGCAGAACGGCATGGGCTGAGGCGCGGCGGCAAGAAGGTGCGGGCATCGGAGGCACCGGGTGCTGGGCTGAGGCGAGCGGCGCGGTGGCACGGCGAGGTCGGGAGCGGCAAGCTTTGGAGTTCCGGCGTCGTTGAGGATTGGCGAGGGCCTCATCGAATAAGAGAAACAGTAAACTCTTCTTTTTACTTTTTTTTTTCTCTCTCCTCTGCTCTCTTTTCTCACTCTCTGTTCGCACGTCCCCTTTACGTCTCCCTCACTGTAGCTTTGCTGACTTTTCCCTTTTTCCTTGACAGCCTGTCAAAGAAGAAGGGAAATGACCCCTTTTGTTGACCGGAGATGGACGAGGCTTCTCTTTTTTTGCACGATTCTTTCACAAATTTTTTTCTCCGAAACCTTTTTTGCTCTCAATCTCTCCTCCGAATCCCTCCTCGGCTCACGAAAATTATGGCTCCTTTTATAATGATTTTCATATGGCCATTTTTATAGCAACTTTCGACTTTCCACCTTCTGTTGCATTAAATCAAGCCTGCAAATCGGAACGTGATTTCGCAATCAGCTCGATCTGGCCTAGATTTCTTCCATTTTGCAAAATTCTTGCCTCTTATTCACTTGATTTTTAAATTACTTCTGCATTTAACGAAATCCGAATGATCATCAGAATTTTAAATTTCCATGCATAATCAATTAAATAAATTTCCCCCGTTTTTTTTTTATTTTTTTTCCTTTTATTTGTTCCAATGCAATTTTTATTTTCCTTATTTTCCTAGATTTACTAAAAATAGGTGTCAACAGCTGCCCCTCTTTGAAGGTGAGCTGTAGTGGTTGCCTTCAAAGACAAGTTGAGACCTAAATGTTAGTCATGCACATATACTTAGTGACTTTTTGTTTTTTTTTTTATTTAAAAAAATCCCATTTTTAAATGAAATTTATATGATGCATGAAAATGCTAATGTAAATGATAAAGGAACTTCCCTGAAATTACTTATCTTCAAGGAGGGTAGAGTAACTCAGGATAGATTGGCGTTACATGTCTAGGACCCGTACCATTCTACGGTCGCCCAGAATAGTAACATGGCTTCGCAAAGAGACTGCTTTCCCAGGACCCGTACCATTCTACGGTCGCCTGAACTAAGGTTGTCTAGGACCCATACCATTCTATGGTCGCCTAAATAGGGATTTGTTTTCCAGGACCCATACTATTCTACGGTCGCCTGAATGAAAAAAAGATTTTCCAGGACCCGTACCATTCTACGGTCGCCTGAATTGAGGTTGTCTAGGACCCGTACCATTCTACGGTCGCCTTGACGAAAAAATGATTTTTCAGGACCCGTACCATTCTACGGTCGCCTGAACTAAGGTTGTCTAGGACCCGTACCATTCTACGATCGCCTAGACTGAGGTTTTGCTTGGCTAGGACCCGAACCATTCTTCGATCGTCCAGCCTTGCGACAGAAATCATCCGACCAGGACCCGAACCATTCTTCGGTCGCCTTAATCAGATTGAATCTAGAGGAAAAAATCTTTGGGGGACAACTCAATTGAGTGTCGGTATGTTTAAAAAGGAATACATGTGCAATGACAAATATTCAAGGTATGGATAGAGATATACTTACCTAGTAACATCTCCGATCTTCCGGGATACGTCTCCTGCAAAACATGGTCGTAGGAGAGGCAACATGCATTTGTAATCATAAACATGCATCAATATAATGGAGGTTCATGATGATTTCCATTAATCTCGCATCACTTAATTCCCATTCTGAACACATGAGTGTCATGAATGTGTCAAATGAGGGATCCTTTGGTCTGAAAGGACTTTTTCTCTCATCCTCATTAAAATGGTCATTTCATCCTGACCTTTGATGCAGGATTTTGTCAATTACTCTATCTCACCATCGTCATGCCAAACAAGGGTCTGAACAATCTCGCAAGTGGTACGATCTCACCAATCTGAGAGGTCTTGAACAAGGACCGTAATGTGGGCTTGGTCAATGGCTTAACAAAAGGGACTCTTTGAGTCAAGGCTTTCGAAAGAATAAGTAATATTCTGTAATCATCTCCGGGTTTACAAGTCAAGAACCCTGCAAAATGAGAAAGAAATAATCTTGCTCGCACTTCTTTGAGAGATGCTTAAAACATGTGAACCCCTAGGTTAATTCAAGTGCCATAATCAGAAGAGACTTTCCAAGGGACGTAACATAGGCTTGGTTCATGGGTTGAGAAATGAAATGATCATTAGGCTCAAAAAGTGTTTAGGGGGTTAAAATTGGTGATCATCTTGACATTTCCACCACTTTATTTCTCTACTATCGAAGATTTTTTTTATCACAACTCCATTGATTGCAACAGCATTTGAGAGTTTTTTGGTACCTCCTTGCTAGGGGTACAACTTACTATTTCAAGAGTTTGATCTTTTTTTTTTTTTTTGGCATTGGCCTTGCTTTTACCAGGCACACTGCTTTTTCATGCCCCATTATTTTGCACTTTGAACTTGCACAACCATCCTGGACAACATTCTAAGCCATGTTACTTGAATGGTTCTTTTTGCCTTGCCCCAGTATGGGGGATGATCACCAACTGGGTTTAATATGAAATAAATTCATAGGCTCAAGTGGGTTATGCAATGGATAGAAGTGTATAGGATAAAGAAAGAACTGCTCTTCATCATCTTAAGGCACTTCAAATTACCGTACGAGTCACACTGCAAAAGCAACATTCGAAGATTGATGCAAGTGGGAGCAAGAAGATTCCTACCATTCATTTCAAATTGTCCCAATGTGGGATGATTCTTGACAGTGATAATTTTAAAAAATCTCCATAAGTGTATGGGGCTCAAAGGGGTTGAGCAATGGATCACCTGTAGTGTTTAGGACAGAGAAAAGAATGCCTCTCATCATCTTGGTTGACATACCCTTTGCGAGATAGGCCCTCTTCCTTGCGGGCTTGGAATTTTTCACACGACTCACTGGGGGTTAGTGTATGAAACAATGTATGGAACAGCCTTTCGTCATTCCAAAGTACTCCATTTGACACATTTAATTCATCTCACACAATTCATCAAGAAAAATGCAAGATTTGCAATAAATTTGAACAATTGAACTCATTGAAGCAATTTATTCATCATTGAAATGCTTGCAGTTCAAAACATGACATGGCAAATTCTATCATGGGTAATATTTCTTGACAGCATCTGAATTAACAGGAGTGGAAAACTCACGACCATCCATTTCTGCCAAGATCAAGGCACCGCCAGGAAGTACCTTCTTTAACACATATGGACCGTTGTAGTTTGGAGCAAACTTGCCTCCGGGATCTGGAAAAATTGGCAACAACTTCCTTAGGACTAGGTCATTTACCTCGAAATGTCTCGACCGCACCTTCCAGTTGAAAGATTTAGCTACTCTCTGCTGATATGCTTGGCCATGGTAGAGAGCCTTCAGTCTTTTCTCGTCGATCAAGTTCAACTGCTCGAATCTTTGTTGTGACCATTCCGCCTCAGAAAAATCCACTTGGGATAGAACTCTCAGAGATGGAATCTCCATTTCTACGAGTAAAACTGCCTCCATGCTGTATACCAGAGCAAAAGGGGTTGCCCCAATGGAAGTGCGGATCGATGTCCGATACGCCATCAGTGCAAAGGGTAACCTGTCATGCCAATCTCGATAATTCACGGCTGTCTTAGCCAAAATCTTCTTAATGTTCTTATTGGCCGCTTCAACAGCCCCATTCATTTGAGGGCGGTAAGGAAACGAATTCAGATGCTTGATTTTTGAATTCTTCGAACAACTCATCAACAAGTTTGTTGTTCAAATTGGTCCCATTATCAATGATGATTGCTTTAGGAACACCATAGCGAGCAATTATGTCACGTTTGACAAACTTCACCACATTACGAGCAGTGACACTTGCAAAGGATGTAGCTTCGATCCATTTGGAGAAATAGTCTATCGCTACCAAAATGAATCGATGTCCATTTGAAGCTTTTGGATTAATTGGGCCAATCACATCAATACCCCACATCAAGAAAGGCCATGGCTCGGAAAACTGATGTAGCTCAGTTGGAGGAACATTTATTTTATTTCCATGAATCTGGCAGCGATAACAACTCCGAACATACCGGATGCAGTCACTTTCCAGTGTGAGCCAATAGTATCCTAATCTCATAATCTTGGCCAACATGTGTCCATTCATATTGGGGCCACATACCCCCTCGTGCACTTCTTGTATGATTTGAGTGGCTTCAACTACATCTATACATCGCAACAAGACAGAATCGTAAGATCTCTTGTATAAATTCTCACCACTGACGAAAAATTTCGAGGCCATCTTCGTGATGTACTTCCTATCAGCCCGAGTGCTTCCTTCAGGAAATTCTTGTTTTTTAAAGTAATTCATGATATCGTAATACCATGGTTTTCCATCAGATTCTTCAGTCACAATCATACAATAAGCCAGCTTTGATAAAACTTCTATTTTCAGAGGCTCAACCTCCAAACCATCAGTGACTTGGAGCATAGAGGACAACGTCGCAAGTGCGTCTGCAAATTGATTATGAGACCTCGGCAAGTATTCAAACGAAACATCCTTGAACTCTTTCACCAGATTTTCTAAATACTTGTGGTATGGGAGTAACTTGGCATTCTTGGTCTTCCATTCTCCCACGGTCTGCAGTATGATTAATGCAGAATCTCCGAACAATTTTAACTTAGCCACACCCATTTCAATTGCGGCTTGAAGCCCGAGTAGGGGTGAGCGGTTCCAGGTTCCGGTTCGGTTCCGTCTGGAACCTGGAACCTACCCTCGGGTACAGGTTCCTCAAAATGAGGAACCTGGAACCTACCCGTGGGAACCGAGAACCTGGAACCTACCCTCGGGTACAGGTTCCTCAAAATGAGGAACCTGGAACCTACCCGTGGGAACCGAGAACCTGAAACCTACCCTGTCACAGGTTCCAGGGTTGGTTCCAGGTTCCAACAGGTTCCTTTTTTTTTTTTTTTTGTTATTTTTAGATTTGAATTATAACATATGCGCACGTTACCCAAAAAAACTATAACGTACGCGCACGTTAACAAAAAAAAAACTATAACATATGCGCACGTTACCAAAAAAAAAACTATAATGTACGTGTATATTACACGGTAACTTCCCATTGACATGTTATCTTGATACATTAACTTCGCACTGCACAACAATAATAGAATATAATTATAAATTTCAAAACAAATAGCAAACTAGAAAGTAGAAATAAAACACCACTAGAACAAGAATGTCTAGAGGTACAAGTTTTGAAAACAATTTCAATTAAACCCTTAAATGAACTCAGAAAATTCTGAAATTTGGATACGTTGTATTTAAGACCTAGAGGTACAAGTTTCATGAAGAAATAGTAGTCCAATTCGTTCTGGATTAAAAGATAAAATCGATTTACTTTTCCTATTCTCTACTTGCACAGTTTTTGAAAATTTTTTGGTTAAATAGGCAAATGAACTACAAAAATTACGAAATTTAAATATGTTGTAAGGAAGACATGAAGAGAGATATTTCATTCAGAACACATTTCCAAAAGAACCTCATACAAAATGATATAGTCCACGCATTGCAACTTACAAGATCCGAACACATCAGATTGCACAGTTTTAGAAACATTTCCGATTAAATACCCAAATGACCTTCAAAAATTATGAAATTCGACTATGTGATAGCCAAGACCATAAGGTAGATACTTCATGAAAACATCAAAGTCAAATTCGTCCTAGATAATTAAATATGGACGGTTAAAATCCCTGTTTGTAGTACCGTAATTCCAGATCTAACCATCTCCAAAGGACCACGATTTCACCTACCTATTCTTGTTTTTTTTCTCTAAATTTTTTATATGTGGTACCTCAGGATGTTCTTTACAACTTTTGTTAAGAAACCGAAGTGAAATTTTGACAAAAAGGTTGCCTTACAGTCCATGCATTCATCAAGGGTCGGTCCCAAAATCTCCAGATCCAGTCTTTCCAAAGAATAATGATTTCACCCACTTATACTTGTTTGTTTTGTCCCAAATTTGAGTATGTTATACTCCAAGAAGTCCTTTACAACTTTCATTTAGAGGCTAAATCCAAACTTCAACTAGAACATCACATACAAGTCACTAGAACATCCAAGGTCGAGTTTTTTTCTGCCCTAATTAACCGGTTCCGGTTCCGGTTCCGAAACAGGTTCCGGTTCCAAAATCGGTTCCGGTTCCGGTTCCAAGACCGGTTCCGGTTCCGGTTCCGGTTCTGGTTCCAGGACCGGTTCCGGTTCCGGTTCCGCTTGGAACCGGAACCGGAACCGGTCTCCCTTGGAACCGGGAACCGAACCGGACCCTCCTCCGGCTCGGTTCCGGTTCCCGGGTAACCCGGGAACCGTGCTCAGCCCTAAGCCCGAGGATGCAAGCTTCATACTCGGCTACATTATTAGTGCATGGAAATATCAATTTTGCAGCTATCAAATAGTGTTGCCCATCTGGAGATATCATAACTGCCCTAGTACCCGAACCTGATAAGTTTACAGCTCCATCAAAGAACATCCTCCATGAGTCTTCATCTACACTCAAGACACGATCATCAAGGAAACTATCATCATCATTAGGGACTCTTGAATTCTCGACCAGTAGATCAGCAATCGCTCGTCCTTTAATCGACTTTTGTGGCATGAATTGTACGTCAAAATTAGAAATCAAGATTTGCCATTTGGCCAACTTACCCACCAAAGCTGGCCGATCAAGTAAGTACTTGATAGGGCTGTTCTCAGTCACAAGGAATGTCTAATAATGCAGTGTGTATTGTCGCAATCTATGCAACACCCACACCAATGCCACACAAGTCTTTTCAACCTCAGAATACTTCAACTCCGATACAGTGAATTTCTTGCTGAGGTAATAAACGGCCCGTTCTTTTCTGTCAACAGACTTTCTTGAGCCAACATTGCACCCAATGACTCATTATGAATAGTGAGATAAAGAATCAAAGGATGCCCCGGTGAGGGTGGGACAAGAACTGGTGGATTCATCAAATACTGCTTCAGCTTGTTGAACGCTTTTCGACACTCATCATCCCAGCTAACTTGTGCATTCTTCTTTAAAAGCTTAAAGAATGGCTTGGCAGTTTCAGAGAGTTGGGAAATGAATCTCGCTATGTAATTCAATTTCCCTAAAAGGCTCTGAACTTCTTTCACCGTTGATGGAGGTTGTAATTCACATATGGCCTTGGCCTTGGAAGGGTCGATCTCAATCCCTTTACTGCTCACAATAAATCCGAGTAATTTACCGGATGTTGCTCTGAACACGCATTTAGCGGGATTTAGACGAAGCTTGAACTCCCGAAGTCGATCAAACAACTTCTTCAAGGTTTCAATGTGGCTTCTTCCTGGTTAAGTTTTGCAATCATATCATCAACATAAACTTCAATCTCTTGGTGCATCATGTCATGAAATAAGGCAACCATGGCTCGCTGGTAGGTTGCTGCCGCATTCTTGAGTCCGAAGGGCATGACCTTATAATGAAAGGTTCCCCACGGGGTAATAAATGCAGTCTTCTCCTTGTCTTCCTCCTTCATCCTTATCTGATTGTACCCAGAAAAACCATCCATAAATGAGAATAGTTCAAAACCAACAGTACTATCCACAAGGACATCTATATGTTGTAATGGAAAATCATCCTTTGGACTAGCTTTGTTCAGATCCCGATAGTCAACACAAACTCGAACTCGACCGTCCTTCTTCATCACTGGCACAATATTGGCCACCCATTCAGGGTACTGTGAGACTTCAATAAATCCCACATTCAAAAGCTTCATCACCTCCTCCTCTATGTTTTTCGAGAGCTCGGGCTTAGTCCTCCGTAGCCTTTACTTCTTAGGTGGCATGTCCGGATTAGTAGGCAGGGAATGTTCCACAATTGATGGGTCTAGTCCAGGCATGTCAGCATAGGTCCATGCAAAAATGTTTTGATATTCCTTCAGTAATTGAATTAAGCGCTCAACCTCATCTTTGGGGAGGCTTGCCCCAATTTTCACATCTTTGGCTTCTCCAGTGTCACTCAAATTAATAGTGATGGTCTGCTCAGATGTGAAGGCCTCAGCTTTTTCATGTTGTTCCCAGCTACGCTGCACTTCAATGGAATCTTTGATCAAGTCTTCAGGATTATCATTATCAACACTTGTTGCAATGGATTGGATCATTTTCGCATCATTAAATGCCCTAGGATTGTTCCTGAAACATGAGGTAGATGAATTAGAAAGACAAACAGAGTAATCCGAATCTTTGCTTTTCTTTTCTTTTAAAAAAAAAAATTCTTCAGCAAAAACATTTTTTGAAACATTTTGACATGAGGAAGTATGATGAAGCCCAGGCCTCAGAGTTCTCCTTGGATTTTTCTTTTCTTTTATCGATTGGATATCATCACCGAGCTAGTTTGGTATACCTCATCATACCCTCAAAATAAAATTTGTAATTTCATTGAAATTCATCAATCAATTACATTTATTGAATGGAGAAAATGCAACACTCAATCAATAAAAGAAGAAACTAAAAACATCATTCAGAAAATAATAAAAATTCCCACGCAAGGGAATGTGCAAAAGTAGCAAAAGAGTTACTCTTGTGGGCCAAGGCCCATCTCTTCAGGGGGTCATTCATCAATGGCTCCTATAATGAGGTTGTCGAATAGGCTTGCAACTCCTTCTAGTTCATCATCAGGGCTCTCTGCCTTCGAGGGTGTCGAATCATCCATGCCACCCCATCCATCTGGGACTATCTTACTAGGATCAATGTAGTAGCTAGGAGGGGTTGAATACTTCACTAGGTAATCAAATTTGCCACTAGGCTGCCCCAAAGTGTCTATCACTTCCGCTTCTTCATGCATCATTCTTGGAGGACCAGGGAATGTCTCGTGAATGCTCGAGGGTAGTGGGTTTTGCCTCTCTCTCCCTTAGTTAGGTGGCGAGCTCCGCCTCTCTTGTCTTCGTCCTTCAGAACTTCTCCCACCTCGTCCATGGTACCCTAAACCAGCAGAATGGGACCTCTGAGGGGCTTCAATGGGGCTTCGAATGCCCTAACCATTTCTCCCAAGACCATTGCCAAGGACAAAGTCATTCCCAACCATAACTCTTCCTACCATGAGGGCAGCATTTGATACTTCAGGGGTAGGCGATGATGAACCCCGAGAAGCATGTATAGTGGACACCAACTCGAATGAGTGGTAACTTGATTCAAACTGGGAATCCGGCTCCACATAGGGGATAGCCATCTCATGATAAATTCGGTGGTCTTCCTCACCATACACGGTGACCAACTTCCTTTCAATCACAGGCACTGCTCCAGCAGTGTGTATCCATGGTCGCCCTAATAGAAAATTGAATGCAGTAGGAATGTCCAGCACTTGGAATGGAATGTTGAAGACGACCGGTCCTATTTGTACATCGAGATGTATTTCCCCAATCACTTCCTTTCTTGTTCCATCAAAAGCTCACACCGAAGTCTTCGCGGCATGTATCCTTGACGGGTCTACCTTAAGGCGATGAAGAGTGGCCAACGGACAAATGTTCAGAGCGGACCCATTATCAATGAGTACTCGGGACACATGAGAAGATTTGTGCTTAACGAATATGTAGAGCGCTTTGTTATGTCCCCTGCCTTCAAGCGGAAATTCCTCATCAGAGAAAGCAATCAAATCCTTAAGAAAGACCAATCCCACAAATTCTTCCAGTTTGTCTGCTTCAACCGTCTCTAGCACACGAATTTCACTCAGCACCTTCATTAATGACTTCTGATGAACGGGGGATGTCATCAAGAGCTCGAGTAAGGAGATTTGAGCGGGCATCTTTCGTAGTTGGTCAACCACGTTATACTCGCTTGCTTTGATTACGGCCAGAAACTCCTTAGCCTCTTCATCAGTGACCGGCTTTGCAGGTTGAGCACTGACTTGACCATAGGTCCGACCAGATCTTGTAACAAGGTCCACATCCAGGTCATAGGACCAAGGCACTGCCTTATCATTGACATACTCATACGGCTGAGGCACCTCTATCACTATCCCTTCGTCAGATGCATCCTCTAATGGGGGCATGTCTACAAGCGAAGGATCAACCTCTTTCTTGTCATCATCAAGTGTAGCCTGCTCCTCCTCCCAATCGATGATGAGGTGGGAGATAGTGGAAACTATGCAGTTACGATCAGCATACACAATGATGTCATCATCCACCATTTTGGCGACTCTTTCTCTCATCACCGATAGAGGGACATCTTCCTGACCTCGGTAATACCCAGCTCTTACTAGCCCGTTGTAGGCATCCACTACGTGCACCTTTGAGTTCCTGATCCGTCTGACTTCAGGTTCCAAGATAGCATTCACTGTACCCTCATGCTTTGGTAGCGGATTTTTTTGGACGTTTGGCCGAGTAGTTTGAAATGAAAAGGCCTTTGTATCGAGGAGATTCTGGATCTTGTGCTTGAGGGTGAAATATTCATCAGTTGAATGCCCCAATTTACTGTTATGGTAGTCACACTTCTTCGTCGGGTCGTAACCACGAATGCCTTCACGGTTAGGGCGCTTTGGTTCATTAGTAAGCAAACCCTTCTTTCGAAGGACTGTCAGCACTTGGGATGGAGACCCAGGGAGAGGAGAGAACTGCCTTCTATTATTCGCTTGGGCAAATGATTGACAGCCAGCGGGTTGTTGCTGTCTTGGGTTCACCTGTATAGCCGGGACACGTTTGGCACTTTCTTGGCTATAAGCCACGTTCACATCCACGGCTGCTTCCTTCTCCTTCTTGGCAGAGAACCTTTTAGTGGATGGCTCAGAAAACCATCCTTCCCTTATCCCCATCTCGATCTACTCTCCTACAGGAATAAGCTGATTGAAGCTTTTGACATACGTACTGGCCATTCGATTACGGAACTCAGATGGAAGGGTATTCACGAACAACTTCATCAACTCATTGTTGGTAGGCTCAGGAGTAATTTGAGCTGCCAAGTTTCTCCATCTCACAGCATATTCTTTAAATGACTCACTCCTTTTCTTTTCCATCCGCTCCAGGTCTTCTCGAGAAGGCGCAATGTCCATGTTGAACTTGTACTGTTTGAGGAATGCATCCGCCACTTCATTCCAGGTTTCGAGAAGATTTACGTTCTTCATCACGTACCAGTTTAGTGCGGGCCCGGTCAAACTTGCGTGAAACGATTGGACCATAAGGGGCTCATTTTTGACGTGCTGGGCCATGCGCACATGATACATTTGCAAATGAGATTTCGGACAAGATGTCCCGTCATACTTCTCAAATTCTGGCATTTTGAACTTGCTCGGCATTTTAACCTTCTCATAGACCGAGAGGTCAAATGGGAGTGAGCTTTGTGACTCCTGCAGTTGTCTCACTTTCTCTTCCAGCTTTGCAACGCGTTCATCCTGATCTGTCTTAGGGATGTTGATAAGCTTAGCCTTTTCCACATTGATCGGGAATGGATCATCTTCCAGCCCGGGCATGTCATCCTCACTTGTTTGGGCCTTGTTTGCCGGCTTTGGGACGATTATCTCAGGAAGAGTGGGTGCAGCTGCTAGATTTGCTTGGAGGAATTGGAGTTGATCCGTCACAAGCTGTAGAGAAGCGAGTACTTGTTAGAGTTGAGTCTCCACGGCAAACATACGATCACGCATTTCGCTTTGGTCAGCCATTCTTGCTCTTAATCGCGTGATAATGGGTGAGCGTGGAGGATCCGTTGCCACCTGATTTAATAAATGAATACACATAAGCACTTCATATAAAACAATGCCGGTCCATGATGAAAGTCTAACCACTTTTATTTATTATTGAAATTGTTTGACATTAGTAATGTAAAGAGCTTGCAAAATCTTAAACTAATCAAGTAAACGACTCAACTTTCTAAACATTAAGCTAAAGTAAAAAGACTGAATAGATTCAAGCCACTTTATTTGGCCTGATCTATAAACATATGGGAAGCCAACGCTCGACGTAATTGCCTCTTCTCCTTAGCGTCTTTCTTGGCTTGCTTTTCAAGTTCTTCAATCTTTCTCTTGTGACGGTTAAGCTCCGCTTGCCGAGTGGGCTTCTCGGTCACATCTGGCACCTTTGGGAGGTACTTGGTCGGAATTTTGTGCTGACGGATGTATCGAGCTGTGGCATAGTAGGTCTTTTCCTTCCCCTTGAGCTCATCTTCAGGTAAGCTCAACCTTTGTTCACAACATGCAATCCAAGCTTGTTCGATATAGCGGAGTTCCCCCCTGTGATCACCATCCTTAGCAGTGAATTGGACTTGGAACGAACCCAGCTTGAGAGGGGGTGGTAGATCTTGCACAACTCGATATTGACGAGCCACTCGGAGTGGGTAGTAGGAAGTGGCACCGGTGATCCCCAATAGCAGGATCGGCTCATCATCGCCATGAGAGAGACGCGCTTTGGAGACTTGGAACCATTTAGCATGCCATAGGAAAGTCTTGGTATTCGGATTTTTCAATAATTTGACCCATTTTGAGTAAGAAAGATTTGGAGTCCGATCTTGATGATTTTTAAATACTTCGATGGGATGATGGAAATCAGTGATATTAATAATATTCATGCAAATATTGACCTTACTCATATGAGAAAAGAACCAGATTTGTAAAAGTTCAATTGGTGCACGAAAGGTTTTATCTTCATCTTCCTTAAATCGGGTAAGTGACAAAAATGTTTCAGCTAGAATAGTATTGACAAAACTAATCCTAGCACACACTTGTTTGACCACCCATGCGATAGAAGGATTAATGGCGCCCTTACGAAGAGGGAAAATAACAAATCCGAAAAAAGCTAGGAGGAAAATCCTACTTTTTAAGAGAGTATTAGCACTAGCAAAACTCTGATCTAGGAAAGAAAAAGGACATGCAAAACAATTATCTTTCAACACTCTTTTTATCAAATTCTTATCCATCTTAAGAAAATCTGACAAAATTGATTCTGATTCTAACCCGACGGGTGGATTTATTAATTCCAATTCCAAGGGTTTTCCTATGGCAATGCTATATTCTTCGAGAGTCGGAGTCAGCTCATGCTTACCAAATATAAACGTTGATGTTTGGGGGCTCCAGAAATGAGCAAGTGCTTGCATGACGCCACTCTGGACATCAATGTCAAGGAGGGGAACAAGGCGACCAAGTCTGCTCTCTACATAGCTTTGGCCTTCGTGGTCTAGACGATCCCACCATGACTTGAGTTCAGCCTTTGGTGCAGGCACGAATCGAATGTCGGATCTTCCCATTGTTTATAGACCAGGACTCGACCAACCTAATGTCATGGACCGACCAAAGACGTAAATAAGTAAATTGCAAGAGTAAAGGATAGAGAGCTTACTTTATCATATGATTAAAGCAACCACATAGACAAACGCATGAAATGTGAGTCTCGATTTCTATCTAGACGGCTTAACAAAGTGGAGTTAAAAGGGTGGGATGACTTAGTTGCAGCCTCGCATACTAAGCCAAGCCCTCCTAACTCCGGCTCAGTCAAGAATGATACCCCAATGCGACGCAGCCTTGCGGGCAAAGGTAAACATTCTTGACACCAAAAAAAACTTTCGGGATTGAGTTGGGCAACCTCTACTACGCGGCCTCGCGGTCGAAGTCGTATCCAACTCAATGCCATCCTATGTATCCTAGTGCGGCCCAGGTCCGGCGGCGGGTTGTGTGTGCAAAAGTGTAGTGAAAAATGCAAAGCATGCACTACAGTTTATATCAAGCAGCACTTCAATAACTTGAATTTAAAACATTCATCTCCAACTCCAACCTGCAAGACAAGGGTTAGCAAAGACTACTCCCCTTATACCTCCCAATCTGCAAAAACATTTAACACCTTAAATGTTAGGGACGTACCTGGAATCCTCGCTACCAAAGAAAAACATTTTTTCAAAAAGAAGAAAATTGGTCTAAGTCCACTAAATGTTTTAACACAAGTCCCAAGTGGAGTCGCCAAGCTGTCGCGACCAATTTTTCGGGTGTGGACCACCTAAAACTAGGTTAATGGACTGTTAAGTTTTTACACTTAACTCGAGCTCTCCCAAGCCCATACCAAATCGCGACTTAAGTCTAGATTTTTAAACATGCAAGAAGTTATTATCTAAGAGTCGCCACTAATCGGTTTATGGTAGGTCGATTAGACACCTAAGTAAAATAAAGGGAGATTTATTTTACTCCTACGAACCAGAGACTGAGGGTACGGGGATTTGGTTACACTAGATTTCTCTAATGCCCATTCGGTACCATTTCTTTTTAATTTTTCAAAATGTTTTTGCAAGCAGCTGATTTATTTTAACCCATTTTCCCAACATGTGAGGTGATCAGGCGGGTGTGCAATCCACCAATTTATCACCCAGATAAACAATAAATAAATTAAAAAAACTTACCTCAAAGCAACGAAAGCATCTACAATGTTAAGTTAAAAAAAAAAAAAAAAACACATCAACAACCCTAGATATAGTTTCTAATTACACGCAATTTCTTTTTGTTTTCACTTAATTGATAAAAATCATGCAATATGCAATGCAATATTAACTAAATGACCTAATTCTAATGTCATGCAATTTCTAATTAAATGGACCTAACACAATATCTAAATGACATGCATTTCATGAACCTAATCCTAATGACATGCACATGACATTTTCTATTTTCTTTTTAAAAGAATGCATTTTATCCTAAATAATAAAACTAATCTATTCTAAGGCATTTTTATATTTTTTTTATGAAATTCGAAATTAGGTTAAATGTGAAAATTATCTAGCTAGATTAAGATCCTATTTAATTTATATTAGGAATTAGATTGAGCCAAATCCTAATTTTAAACTAAAATATTATCTTAACCTAAATAATCCTAAAATGCAATATATCTAAAAAAAGCCTAAACTTATGATAAATTAAAAAAAATTATCTAAATTAAACTAAGTGCAATTTAACCCTAATATGCAATGACATGCAAAATATGCCCTAATTCTACATGACAAGTGTATGATGATTTTTTATTGTTTTATTAATTTTCGAAATTTATAATTGCCAAATAATTAAACATGCAACTCAATTTGAAATCTAGCAACCTAAATTGATTGATTTGATTTTTTTTTTATATTTAATTTTTATTTTTATTTTTAAAAATTTCGAAATAATAAATTTCTATCCTAAACATGCAAGATAACCCTAAATCATGCAATATTATAATTCAAACATATTTCAAAATAAACAGAGCAATCAAGACAAACCAAACCAAAGATATCATACATTATTCAGATCGAGGGACAATGTTTCGCTAGTAAAATCAATAAATTGATCTTAAGCCTTAAAGATCAAAATATCAATTTTATTCCCGCTTAATTAATTATTTCATCTAAAGCCTTATAGATGAAATAAAAAATTCAGGTGCGGTTGCGAATCATGTGGCATGTCATAATTTCTAAATATGCATAGGGAAACATTTCAGCTAAAGGAAAACAAGAAATAAATAAAAAAAAAAAAAAAAAAAAAAAAAAAAAAAAAAAACATTTCAGCTAAAGGAAAACAAGAAATAAATAAAATATAGATAAAATAAATCTGCATAATAAAATAATGTAAATCTACCTAATTTGATTTGTTTTAAAAACAGGACTTGCAGCCGTGGGGTTCGACCAGGGGTGGCTCGGATCGATGGTGAGGACGTCACGGTCGGAGCTCCGGCGAAGCTAGGTGGTGACGGGGCTACTGGTGATGCTGAGGGCAGGGGCGGTGACGATGTTGCAAGTGTTTGGCACGGCAACCAGCGGTGTCGAGCAGAACGACACGGGCTGAGGCGCGGCGGCAAGAAGGTGCGGGCATCGGAGGCACCGGGTGCTGGGCTGAGGCGAGCGGCGCGGTGGCACGGCGAGGTCGGGAGCGGCAAGCTTCGGAGTTCCGGCGTCGTTGAGGATTGGCGAGGGGCTCACCGAAGAAGAGAAACAGTAAACTCTTCTTTTTACTTTTTTTTTTATCTCTCCTCTGCTCTCTTTTCTCACTCTCTGTTCGCACGTCCCCTTTACGTCTCCCTCACTGTAGCTTTGCTGACTTTGCCCTTTTTCCTTGACAGCCTGTCAGAGAAGAAGGGAAATGACCCCTTTTGTTGACCGGAGATGGACGAGGCTTCTCTTTTTTGGCACGATTCTTTCACAAATTTTTTTCTCCGAAACCTTTTTTGCTCTCAATCTCTCCTCCGAATCCCTCCTCGGCTCACGAAAATTATGGCTCCTTTTATAGTGATTTTCAGATGGCCATTTTTATAGCAACTTTCGACTTTCCACCTTTTGTTGCATTAAATTAAGCCCGCAAATCAGAACGTGATTTCACAATTAGCTTGATCCGGCCCAGATTTCTTCCATTTTGCAAAATTCTTGCCTCTTATTCACTTGATTTTTAAATTACTTCTGCATTTAATGAAATCCGAAGGATCATCAAAATTTTAAATTTCCATACATAATCAATTAAATAAATTTCCCCCATTTTTTTTATTTTTTCCTTTTATTTGTTCCAATGCAATTTTTATTTTCCTTATTTTCCTAGATTTACTAAAAATAGGTGTCAACAATTTGTTTTTAAATTTAATTTAATTAATATTTATATTATAATTCACGTCAACAACAAAACAACGTCGTTTTGGCATTTCTTTATTGAGTCATGAGCCACGCAAGCCAGTAATATTAATAAATTAAAAAATTGTCATTCAAGATTTCTGACACTTGATTTACACTCAAGTATCTCATTTTTTTTTAAATGGCACTTAAGTATCACTTTCTTAACTTTTAGCACTTAAATATTCCATTATATTAAATTTTCACACTTAAGCTGTACTTTTTCGAATCACATGATGGGATATTTCCATTTAACATGGGATTTGGGATGTCACACGAAGCATCGCAAGGATGACACCTGACTTAACTCCATACCTAGCAGCCACTCAAAGCAATCTTAGCATTAGCACAGCAAAGGCAACCCCAGCACGACAACAACCAGAGTAATTCTTGTTTCATCTCCAAGCATAGAAAAGGAGGATGGACTAAAACTGAGATATAGAGCCATTGCTCTATCGCCTCCTTTAGCCCCAAGAGATGATTTGTCATCGGATCAAGTGCATTGTCCCGAAACATTGTTCTAAAAGGTAGATTTTGCGGAAATTTTGATCTTTTTTCTGCATGGCTTTCTATAACACCTAGTTTATCGCTCTCAGAGCAGAGCAACTGGAAGTTTATTATGCTTTGCTGTTGAAGAACTTCCGTAATGCGAGAGACAATTTTTGTCAACAAGACTGTAATTTGCCCTTACGGTATGCCATATCAGTGCACAAAGTTTTGCAACACAAAATGAATATGGCGAGACTAAAATCTCAGTTAATTTCCTCTCTAATGCGTAAGATTCCTTGAAACCGAGCTCAGAAAATGTTCCTTGAGACTGTAAGTCAGTTGCAGAGGTAACAACAAAATTTAGGATGGCACCTCCTGCCAAAGCAAGCTACCTGTACCTGAACATACACGGCCAATAAGATTGAGCATAAAATCCATTGTTATTGACGAAGCAAGCTAATCAACTTCTCTGATGCCGAGATTTGACAAGTAATACTTTATAAGATAAAATGATATTCTACAAGACCATTCATGTGGACAACAACCATAAATTCAGGCTCATCTTGGTGTAAAGCTAAACTGCAAACTGTGAAACCACGATTATATTTTAGTCATCTAACACTAGTTTGTCTAGCTGGTTTAATCTCAAGGCTGGAACCATCCTATCTGGATATCAGTACTCGGCATTGCTCACAATTCCAACTCTAAAGCCTTTCTGATGCGGCCACCTCAAGAATGGTTAGGAGTCTGGAAAGACGCGTAAGGTGCAGCTGCATCATAAGATGCATATGTGCATCTAAATATCTTCTCAAGCATCTCTTTATGAGACTCATAACCTGCATGTTAGCAAAATATAAACATTAGGTTGCAACCAATCTAGGCAAAGGATTTTGAGAAGTAAAAGGAACTCTAAGCTACAAGCAGAATACTGCAACTGGCAGTACTAAAATCACAAAACATCATTATTGGAATGACAGATACAGCAGTTTTATGTATCTAATAATTATGTTATCAACAAATAACAGTCAAGCTTGAGTCAATACATAAAATAAAACTGGAACCAAGAGGGCATACCCACATGCAAAAGCCGATATGTCTAGCTGCATTAAGCAACTCAGAGAGCTCCAGTTCATAGTCTTTGGCAGCATATCCAAAGCATGGATAACTTTTTGCCAATTCTGTATATGCAAGTAGAACACATTTATAATCAGGACACAGAAGGCCGACTGATTTGGCAGCAATGCAGTAACAGTCACCAAGCTCCCCCTTGTAGGCTATGAGGCTGCCGGTCGCATAGTTGTACATCGAAAATCAGATAGGATGTCATTTGCCAATTCTCACTCGGGAGGATAAGTCTTTTAGTGTAAATTCTGAAGTGAACAAAAAAAAATTAGGACAATCAACCGTTACAGTAACTTGAGTTCCCACTTATCTCCAGACGAGGATGAGTTGGATTAAACAGTAAGCAAAGGAACAGTAACACCAATTTCCAACTCTAATAGATCTATGAAACATACAAAGATGATGTCCATATGTAAGAATTTCATTTATGCTCGTGAATTATGTTGCGGCACAAGAGAATAAGTATCAAAAGATCTATGAAACAGCTACAGAGTTTGATTCGAAGGGTTTAAAAACTCATTTTGCAGATATGGATGGGATCCACGATACATGTAAGAGCCTTTCCGAAGATTGTTTTCGACAGTATGATTGCCAAAGGAAGAACTCGAAGAGGGGGCCCAAAGTTTCCACGCCTGTTGTCTAAGCGTTCAATCTGCAGCATGCCCACTCTTGGATTCAGCTTGGGGAAACGTTCTGTGGCAAAGGTTAACCCAGCAATTGGGCCAGTCCCTCTCCTTGGGTTTGGTTTGGGTTTGGTCCACGACGGCCCCAATATCAAACCAACATATGCATAGCATGCCCATCAATTCAAAGAACCCGAAACTAGAACAAATTAGGAGTCGAGGGACAGATACGAAAGCAAGGGACTTGGTTGGCGTAGTTCTAGTTCAGTGAACCAGGAACGGAAAATCACAACATCGCATCCTTCCAGATTACTCAGCATATCATCATCAGCTCAGACAACAGAGCCTGTCCACAGGTCCCACTGTCTCACGAAAAACACAAATAAATATATATACACACTATGCGAGTTGAGCTCATTCATGAATTAAATTACATTTGTTTTAAATTAAGGGCGCATTTGTTTTGCAGAAAATTAGTAACTTGAAAATCGTTTTCCTAAATATGATCGTATGTATATCTTATATGAATGAATGAAAGTCGATATTAGGTATAATTCGTTATTGATAATAAAAATATTTTATATTCACTAATTTTTCTAAATGATAGAATCTATCAATTTTTTAAAAATTGATTTTCAAATCATTCATTCTTCATGAAACAAACATACCTTAAGATTAATCATATCTATTAAATGGATTAATGCCACAAAAACCCTAAAGCGGCACACTCATGACACATATACCCTAAACTACTAATGTTTGTGTATTAAAAACTCTTAAATTGGTATATATATGTATCATAAGATTTTTTTTTAACACGAAAATTAGTATAGAGTAATGTGGCACGAGCATACCAATTTAAGGTTTTATATGGTATTAGCCTCATTAAATTCATAACGTGTAGATTAGCTCACCAATCGAATGCTGCATAAGAAATGCTTGTTAACTTTGGTTCATCCATAGACCCTATTTGAGTTTCCCATTCGTTCATTTTTCTACTGCATCCTAGTAAAATTAGACATACCATATTCTGCAATTTATTTCGCGACCGACCAATGATAATAGAAAACCTCTCTCTCTCTCTCTCTCTCTCTCTCTCTCTATGACTAGAGGAAACATTCCCGGCCGTCGGATGAGAAATTTGTGGGGGGTGTACATCTCGAGGCGACGTAATGAAATCATCCTATCCACATTAACTTTGCCGTGTGCTTTCCTGATACGATCCTTCCCTACGTGTTTGTGAGAGAGAGAGAGTGGCGCTCCGGATCGATGTTGACGCGGATGCTCCCGTGGTCCCGCGCGTAGGTTATTATTGGCGTGGGCCCGGATAAAAGATCCTTCCGGCCAATGGCGCCCCGCCACGCGTGGGAGGCGGTGATGCAATGAAGGTTGACCCAACGATGTCGAGCCTCGGGAAAGGAAGAAAGAGGAAGGCTCGGCTGATCCTAACGAAAAGTGCCTATACCCCTAACTAGAATCCATCGCATCAAGTTCACCGCACTACTCAATCCCATGAATTTCACATGTCCGATTGATCACGATAAGTCAATCGAACCCAATTATAGGAACCCGTTCCTTTTTTCTTTTCCGTTCCGAAGTGCGTAAAACCATAGAGCGCGCCCCATACGGGAAAATAATACTAGTATGACGAAAGATGTATCTGACTTTAATGATATGATCACTTCAGTTGCAATATATGTACCACGTAACCGACGTCGAAATCACACATTTTTCGAGGCATGGGATCTACTCAATACGTAATTGATGCGTATGAATTGAGATTTATATGCCCATCAAGACGGGCACGACGATACTTGTCAGTTCATGGCGACAAGCCTAGAGAACGGGTGTGTGGGTGTGTGGGAAAAACGTTATTTTGAGGAGGGGAGATGACGTTGGGGGAGTTGGGGAGGTAGGATAGCGACGGGGGGGGATTGGACTTGGAGGGATAGCTGAGAGCGACGGGCTTGATCCTCTGACCGAATTCCTTTTGAATGATATGGGGATGATTTGTGCGTGGGGACAGCTGTGATTTTCCAGTCGCATTTGGACTAAAAAGATTAGCCCAAAGGACCCCCGGTACGGATAGAGATAGAGAGAGAAGGGATTCCAAAAGTCCACAAGTTTGCATTGAAAGCTAGCCCGAAAGGACTAAATTGCCCCTCGTTTGTTACGGGATTTACGGTTTACTCGAGGTGGGGATTGGAGAAGTGGCGAGGACAATTTCGAGAGAAAGAAATAGATGTTCGGTCCAACTAGAGATCCTGGAATGGAAGGACTCTGATGGCAATTAAAAAGTTTTCGGATTAAGGGATTTTTAAAATAGTAAGGGCATAATCGTGCAACAACATAAATTATAAGGAAAATAACACAAATCGTCCCTTAATTGTAGTCTAATATGTAGCATGGTCCATGAATTTTCATTTGTTCTATATAGTTCATAACTTTATATCAATGTGCAATATAGTCCTTGAACTTTTAATAAAAGTTCAATTTAGTTTATACACTTTATGAAAATGTTCAATGATGTCCTTAAGTTAGAGTTAATGGAAGGACCACATTGAAAATTATAATTCATGGACTAAATTGAATATGTAACTAAAGTCCAAAGATTGTATGAATAGATTAAAAATTTAGGAATCACATTACATATTAAGCTATAGTTTAAGAATCATGTGTGCCATTAACCTTGAATTTTACTTTATCTTTTTCTAAATATTAGCATTGCGCCACATGTGCAGAGCTTGGTAGTCGTGATTAAGATGTGCTCATATAAGAAAGCGATCATAAGTGGAAAGTTATCAGATGTTGATTGTATCTAATTTATCTCTTTACTATTTAGTGAACAAATAGGGAACATCACAGATCGCACCCTTCGAGTAAATATTTCCTATTAAGAAGCAAAATGGGTGGCTCTATAAATAAACAATTGAAAAGTGAGAATTTATTAGAAATGTCATACTCTACTTAATTTACCCACCTAAAATTTCTTCTAAGTAATGACATGAGGCTATCCCAACCTCTCTATCTATTTTAGGATATAGATTCAAGCTATCGTCTTTTCCTATTTAGATACTTTAAATGATGAGCGACACCTATATCAATCAAAATAGTCAACATCATGCATGATTTTTCTTATAAGTTTTTCTTTTGAACGATCCATATGAATTATTGAGTACTATTATCTCATGTATTGATAATACATTTTGAGAAAAAGGAGGAAAAAAAAACTAACCACCATTACTTTTCAATTGAATTGGATCTTGGCGCAAAAATATTATCCGAGTAAGTATGGAATCTGTCTAAACCCCAATAATTAACAAGAATCCAACATCAAGCCCGAGTACGGACAGAGAATCTTAACCGCACTCAATTAAACTAAAATTAAAATAATAAAAAAATAAAATATTCGCCTTAATCCGAGGTTTTATTCTGTCCAATCCCCCCCGCCCCCCACGCCCTCCTAGTGACCGTCACGTGCCGCTGCCGGGAGCGGCTAACCTCACGGCCCGGTCACCTCGAATCCCCCGACGGACCAATCGCCGCCCGCGGGACGCGCTCGGACGCGGCGCGTGCCGTCACTCCCCGGAACTAACTCCTCCCCATCTCCGCCCACAATCTTCGAAAAAAGGCGGAAAAAAGAAAAAAGAAAAAAACGAAAAACGAAAAACGGGAAACTCCATCATCTTCTCTCTCTCTCTCGGTGCCTCCATCTCTGCTCTGCTCGGGAGTACGTGAGTACTTTCTCTCTCTATCTCTTCTGCATAGACAAAAGCAAATGCAACAGAAAAGCAACGATAACCGAGAAAGGCAAAAGCGCCATTAAATTCCTCTGCAGCACCCCCCCCATTTACTCTCTCGCCTTCTCTCTCTACCCCCTCCCTCCTCTCTCTTTCTCTCTCTTACCTCCTCCTCTGCCGGTGTTGCAGGCTTTGAGCGCGAAAGGCGCGCAGCCAAAGACGGAGAGAGAGAGAGAGAAAGAGAGAGAGAGAGGTTGAGGGGTTGCTGGCGGTATGGGGGACGGTATGCGGGAGCGGGAAGCGGCCACGTGCTCCTCCTACGCGGCGGCGGCGGCGCCCCCACAGCAGCAGCAGCAGCCCGACGAAATCTCGCTCTTCCTCAGGCAGGTCCTCCAGCGGTCGGGCCGGAGGGCGGAGAACCTCCCCGGCCGCCCGGGCGGCGGCGGCGGAGGCGGCGGCGGCGGCGGAGGCGGCGGCGGCGGCGGGGGCGGGATCTCGTTCGACAGGGTGGTCGACAGCTTCTCCGCCTCCGCGTCTGCCTCGGGTGGCGGGCCGCTCGCGGGTAATGCTAGGGTGAGCGCGGTCGGTGCTGCGGCGGCGGCGGCTTCTTCTTCTGTCGGGGCCAGCGAGAATGAAGCTGATGATTATGACTGCGAGAGCGAGGTGAGTGCGCGCGCGCGTGTGGTCTCTCTGTTCTTTCTTTCGTCTTGTTTGTCGGGTGTTTGCTGTTTTGTTGCTGAGGAAGCGGTGGCGTTTTACGGGGATTTGTCGTTGTAGATTGGATTCCGTAATCTTTTCTCTAGTGGGCTAAAACAATGCTAATATCCTTCGGTATGAAATTGTTTTTAGATGGCCAGGAAAGGAAAATTCACGCGGCGCACCACCCAGATGTGGGATTGTGTCTTCCAATTTTTTGAGCATGATTTTTGTTTTTAAGAGAAGAGCTTGCAGTATATATCTGGGCTTGATCTGAAGTGGAAACCGTGGCTTTGGCTGAAGTTATGAGATTAACCCAAGTTAAACTTTTATGTATGGGAAATTTGAAGGGGAGGAGATTAAAAGGATTGATATAAGCTTGTTTTTGGTTGTTATTTCAGTTCTGTGTGCGAGTTCAATCTCATGTCTTTGTTCAATGTAGTAGGGACTCGAAGCGTTGCTGGAGGATGTTCCTGCCAGGCCAAATCCGCCTCGTGGCTCGTCCAAGCGAAGTAGGACAGCTGAAGTTCATAATTTGTCAGAAAAGGTTGGTCTTTCGCATCAGGACCATGCTACTTCTACAGTTGTATTTATTAATTTATGGTCAAGTATGTAACATGCTAATCGTCAAGTCCTTATGCATGATGATTGTATTGCAGAGGAGGAGGAGCAGGATCAATGAGAAAATGAAAGCATTGCAAAGTCTAATTCCTAATTCTAACAAGGTAGATACATTTTAGACATTTTAGTAAGGACGGCTAAGTTAACTTGTTGCAGAAGCTTTGTTCCCTTTAAAATGATGAAGCCATATGATTTTTTTGCTTCTCATGATGACAGACTGACAAGGCATCAATGCTGGATGAAGCCATTGAGTACCTTAAGCAGCTCCAGCTCCAAGTTCAGGTTCTTGCCTTGTCCCAAATATTGCAGTGCTAGCTATTAATTATATTATGTTTGTATCGTCATGTTTTGAGTTTTTCCATGCATTTTGACTTGTTTGATGTGCTGGTTGTCTACATTGTTCTTTGCGCTTTCTTAATGAGATTGGATTGCATGTAAACACAAGTCACTGTTGTTAGTGTGCGCTTAAGCAAAAATAGATTGCAATCTTTTATATTGACTGAATGATCAATAAGAATTAAAACATGGATGAGGAGTTAGTGATGAGTGAGACCATGTTAATCAATGCCGATGCTCATGCTGTGCTTGAGAAAAGAAGAGCAAACTTTCAAACAGGATGCACTGGGATTTTTTCTTGAATGAGAGGTTTTCCAGGAGCAGAAAATGCAGTGATTGCTTATTCCTTCCATAAAAGCTGACTATTGCCCATTCAGGGACCTTAAGGGGTTAGACTCACACCTTTCTACTGAAAATAATCCTTATGTAAGATTGAACATGGGCCAGAGAAACTTTACTCTTTACACATCTCTGAAACTGGTGAGGATGTGGTATCCAAATTCAATGTCGCTAGTATGCTCATATGAAGTAGCAATTAATATCTAGCATGATCAATTGATAGAGATAGGGTCAAATAGAAGTGTCAGGTGTCCTTTATCATACAGTTGCTCTGCTTTTCTCCATGCTTCGCATTGTCTGCAAAGAGGAGTATCTCATTAGTGGGAGGAATAGTGTAGATACCTCAAAGACAGTATATATTGTTGCTGCATCTGCTGATTTTTGCTGAGTATTAGTGGAAATAATCTTGCCTCGCCACCTTACATGTGAATATTCTCTAGATGTTGGAGTGACCGAGAAGATTTCACTCAATGCTAATCTGTTTATCTTTTTTTATTTATTTATTTATTTATTATTATTATTATTATTATTATTATTATTATTATTATTATTATTATTATTATTATTTTTTGGTTACTTTTACTACATCCAAATTTTCTGAAGTAGATCAAGCTTCATGCAAGGCATCAGCAGAAATAACAGTGCTTCGTTTCTCAGTGCAAGTTTATCTCACTGCACTGAAATAATAATGTTTATGAGAGGGAAAAGGTTTGAAAATGATAAATAAATTTAACTGTTCATCTATCTTTTCAATCACTATAGCAAGGTGTGTGATTGATATGCTCTAATAAAATTTGCTTATACCTCAAAACATTGGAGACAGTTGATTGTGATGAAGGTTCTGTTGAAGAACATATTCAAGCTAGGTAATCAAGTACGTCAGATCGGAGACAGTTGATTGTGTCTGCAGGGATGGATCTAAAACTATAATATAGGAGAAAAGATTGAGTGTTCCCAAGATATAATGGACTGGCTAATAATACTTAATCGGTATCCAGAGGGACAGTATTCATACTATGCTTAGTGCATTATGAATTTGTGATTTTATCTTCTTTACATCTAAATCAAACATTTAGTGAAGTACTTCAACCTTGTGAAGAAGCTAACCTTTTCATGCATTGTAAGGGAATGCGTATCAAAAACTGTTTTCAACTTCACCAATCTACAGTTGCACCCTCTTTACACAATGCACTTTGCACCATGAAATTTTGAAATTCTTCATACTTAACCCCTTGGCATCTCATGCCTTTGGGAAAACTAGAAACTAGAGGGTGCAATGCTTGATTTTATTTTTTATATTAGGGTGTGAATTGCAGGATTTTGGAACTGATTGTGCTAAGTGTAAATTTCAAATCTAAAAATTTCGACAAATCTACATGCTTAACCACTTGGAATCTAATGGCTTCAGGAAAACAAGATACTATAGGGTGCAAAGCCTGGGGGTGAAGTGCAGGGTTTTGGAACTAGATGGTGCAAAGTGTGAGTTTCAAAACTAAAAAGTATAGCTAAATGAAATTTTGAGAATGATTTTGAAATTTTCCTGATTTATATACAACAGCTAATTTTGTTGAGGAAATCAAGTGACTTTTCAATCATAATATGTAGATGTGGAAGGGAATCGCAAAAGTCCTCTTAAAATCCATTGCTGAATGATAAAAAGAGAGACAAATAGACAAATGAAGGAACTTAGAGTTTAGTGAGAGTTTGTGCGTAAGGGTGGAGGAATTTGTTGAGATATATTGATAAGTAACTTTGGGATAATTTTGCATGATCACTACTGTAAAAGGAAAAAGCCCAGCAAGAGGATGGCAAGGGCCTTATGTGGTAAATGGACTGTGGGACCAGGGCCTTCGCTATGTCAAGTGAAGAATGTGAAAGTGATTATAGTACATTGTCCCTCTTTCACTGTTTGACTCAAATCTACTGTTTTCGTTCAGGAAAGAAGTTAGTAGAGTAAGAGGACAGAAATTCTTGGAGGGGAAAGCAAATCGAACTGTTTTTATGACCCAAAACTTCAAGAAAAAATGTTTGAGCCTTGGAGAGGGGAGACGAAATGAATCCAAGGAAGGCTATACCCGTGTTCATAATTATTGAAAGTGAAGAAAAGGAGATGCAAAGACTTAAGTGACTCTATTTCATTATCTTAAGTGTAATAATAAACATTTAACTAAGGCAAATATAAGAGTTCCACAGTGCCAATTAATATATTTTGGAGTGACTTCACATTTTACTTACTGCCTTTTCCAAATCTTATGGGGCACGTGCTTTGATTTTTTCAAACTTAAACATTTGAAACTTTTACAACAGATAATTTTTTCATAATATTTTTAAGAATACGAATTATATTTTAAATTCTTGGGGAAGTAAAAAGGTTACTGTTTGCTTTTTATATTCTAGACAAACGACCATACTCTTGAGGCAAGCAAAATGTCAACCTTAGAAGATATTTGAGTTCATCACAGGATCGCAAATATACTTGCATTAAGGAAGTGTGGCAAAATGATACACTCAGACTAGGTGACTTACTAATAGCTAGTTTGATGATGAGAATCTATGTGGAGATTCTTATATTAGTGTGTGGGAGGAGAAGAGAATTTGTTTACTAGTTGACATGAGTCTGTCAGTAGCTGATGTACATAGGTTTGGTGAATGTTGTTTGGAAAGCTGTGCGTCTCAGATTGTGGACATCTATGTCATGCTCAGCACATGACATTCTGCTAGATATTCTACTACTCTCCCCGTACCACCATTTGATCTAATTCATGCACTTGATCTGCAATTTAGGTATGTTCAAGGTATATTTCAATGATTTGATATTGATCTTGCTCTCAATGTGGACTGTGGTTATTTTCCCTTTCTTTATTTCTTCATGTGCATTTTTGCCATTAGTCTGAAATTTCCACAATTAACAACTGCCGCAATTTCAACAGTTTGGTATATGAACATTTTTCATGAAGGTATATGAGTGACAATAGACGTGAGAATTGGTTCTCCTCTAATGAGCTCATTTTGTGTTTGCTTGTTTCAGATGTTATCGATAAGGAACGGATTAAGTTTGCATCCGATGTGCTTACCCGGGGTCGTGCAACCCATTCAACTTCCCCAGATGAGAATGGGCTTTGATGAGGAAAATGCACCCCTGCATATGAACATGGCACCTACTTTTCCAGTCAACAATGAAACCTCAACAGAAAATGTGTTTGGTCTACCCAATGATCGTGCTGTTCCAAGCGAGCCTTCCATGTCAAATATGATGAACTCAGAAATTTCTTTTGGATTGGAATCGTCCATTCAAACACACCGTGTACCATTTCAAATCAAGCAATCAACTTCTAGGGTAAGTTAAGTATCTTTTCTATGAAGATGGCTTATTAAGTCGAATAAATAAATAATTAGTTACCGATTTTCCTTGCTGCATTTTGAAGGATATTAACCAGGAAGATGTGGCTCCACATGGCCGGCATCAACCTTCAATTATTGACCGATCTGAGGCGGATCCATATGGTGTGAATATGAAACCTGCCTATTCTTTGAGCAAAATTGGTACTTTGTGATGATTTGTCTCCGTTTGTTTTTTAACATTTAGAAAATATGCTAATGCCAGCATTACACTCTGACATATTAATTTATCTCTCACGCTGTTTGAAAAGGACTTGAGATGGGTGAAACAGCCGCGCAGTCACTTCCCCGGGCTTCGCTAATGTCTAATAGGAAAGGTGGATTGCTAGACTCATCCGCAGCTGGAAGGGATCGTCCTTAAGGTGTGTGATTAGACTTTTTCAAAGCAAAATCTTTAGCTTCTTGCACGCCATGCCTAACTTTAGATTTGCCTATTCCACTCGTTTTGGTCTCAGGCTGAGACTCTGGTTTTCCTCTTTATCTCGTCACTCCGTCTTGGACGGTGTATTTGAAATTCTCTAGACGGTGAAGTCAAAAGAAGAAAAGGGATGACTCTTCAAATTAGCTGCTCTTGAATTTGGTGAGGAACAAACTTTGCAAGCTTCCATCAATTTCCTGAGGGAGCTAAGTGGAGTCATGGTTGAGATGGAATTGGCCCTCCACATATGAGACTGTCCATAAAAAAATAATGGGTTGGGCCTGAGCAGTTTTTATCTTTTGAGTCCAAGTAATTGGCATGATATATCTCCTAAGTGTTCTTTTTTCTTCTTTTTTTGGGTGATAGAGATCATCTATCTCTATTTTCTCAGGTTAGCATACGTTGTTCACTGACACTTAATGTAATTTATGTGAAGATTCTGTGATTAATCTAGAGGAATGATCTTGGTACTTGAAATACAATTGACCCATGAGGACATCGCGCCAAAACCCAATTTCCGAGAAGTTCCATCTTTCTTTCCGAGAAGTTCCATCTTTCCAGAATGGAAATTGTCGTGTTCTTTAATCTGAACTGGCATTGAATTCCATATGACCCATGGTTTGTCTTATATTGGACAACAACAAGGAAATTAGACCTTGGCTTATGTGGGGTCAATCTGAAGTGACCTTTAGAGATCTTCTTAGTCAAACATGTGTTTTCTTCTGGGCGAAATATTTGACATAGTTGAAGTTTACCCTTTCGGAGTGGCCTTATTGATGCTTGCTGCTTGAAATTGACAAGCAGCAAGATGGAATTATTTATCAAAACCCTAGCTATTTGATAATTCAGCTTGTCATTTTCACTTGGGAAATGTTTAATACCGCATGGCAATTGTAGTTCAACTTCTGGGAGGCTTCCTCGTTTTTGTAGATGCTTTGTCAACATGATTATAAAGTATAAAAATTAAAGGGGAAAGGGGAAAGGGGAAAAACAAAACAAAAAACACAGGGCGAGCAGGACAAAACCGCCAAGGCCTAGCGCTCGCCGATGCATTTTAGAGCGTGAATACCTCATTGGTCAAATAGGTTCTTAAACTAATAAGAGCCCAGCATGTTCGTTTGTTTCGTCGATGTGCTCGATGATACTATGTTATTATTGTTGTCGCCAACGTCGCCGTCATTGCCGCCACTGAATTATTTGTGATGTCCTTCTCAAAAGAAAATGGCGGATTATGTGCTGAGACAAGGCTTGTCTGCGTTTGGACTGCAAGAATGGACAAACGCTAGAGTTCATCAAATGCAGGAAAGGTAGTTTAATGAATCACGAGGATCGATTCAATCCTTTCCACGATGTCCCACGACCTACTTTGAGGAGATCGATTTTTTACCTTCATGTTCGAAGAATATGCGGCTGGATCCAACACTGCATTTGTTTTATCTGTGGAAGGTTACAAAGAAGCAGGACAAAGCGGGAAACAATACTCATTCGATGAGTGCAAGAACTAGAGCCCAATTCTTCCAATGCAGGCAAACAGCTAGTTTGATATCCCCATTTGTGCTTATAAATCGGAAAAATTACTAAAAAAATGCTAAATTGATTATATTTTTGCCAATTCAATCTTAAATTTTTTAATTTGACTAATTTTGTCTTAAACCTTTTAACAATTAGCCGATGAAGCACATGCGGCCAATTTTAACTGGAAATTGATGACGTGGACATCTTATGTGGCATTGATGATGCTGATGTGAAAATTCTGTCCCCATGAGTGTCTAGGAGAGTTGTGCCGTCACTTGGACTAACTTGTATCTTAAACATTTGCTATTTAATATGGACAAAATTTATGACTTCTGAACTCGTCAGTAGGGCTACGATGAGATGAACTTGTCAACCTTGAAATTTCGGGTTCTGAGTGGACAAAAGTGATTATGATTCAAATTATATATATATATATATTGTTATAGGTGAGAGACCCTTTATGATAATGCTCTGGTGACGATGCACGTCGTTCATCCTTACCCTTTTCTTTTTTTATTAGAAAATCCACACCTTTTTTGTTGATATGAGTCATCGAACCTTTTGACTTCACGTACTTTGTTGTTGTCGTGCCCCCTCTGGCTACTATGCGAAGGATATGGAACTATATGGGAATTTTCTTGACGTAGCTCCTTTGGCCAGATGCTGAAATTTATTGTCAGTCTAGTGAAAAAGTATCATAAAGTCACAAAGTCTCAATGAGTAATGTCGGTCATTGAGTAATGTCGAGAGAGTAATATTAGACAGTTGGAGTCAAGAGAATACTAGCTCATGTACTCGCCAATTACCAATTAAAATTATCTTTACGATTGCCACATGGCATAGCTGTGACTTCTATTCAATCAATTAGCAATTCGTGCAATAATTAGTCATCTTCAAACTCCTAAAACTTTTCAAATTAAAATTTAAAAATGGGGAAAAAAAAACAAACAAAAAGCATCTTCAAATGAGTTCTTAAATTATTTTGAAATTAGTTTCTATCGACCTTCTCAATTTTTTTTTTTTTTGATTTATCTCATTGATTTTAAATTTGAAAAAAAAATCATATATGAGATAAGTTCTAATTGCTTATTCAACTTACATAAGTTAAATCCATGGTTTTTTTTTTAAATAATTAAATGTTTGTTTCTTGGAAACTAAGGGACGAATGATAATCATTTGGCTCTAGAAATCAATTTATGGTCAGAAATACATTCTTCTATTTATATTCCTTTAACAAGTTTTTGAGCAAAAATACACATTTGATAACAATATAAAATTTTTATCTTAGTAGCAAAAATTTGTTTAACAACAACATAAATTTCTCCCTCCTAGGAGGAGGATGGATGAGTGGCGGACGGTGTGAGTGGGTGGTGGCTAGTAGCAAGGGCAAATAATAAGAGTTTTTATTTCTTATTTTTTCTAAAAATTGAAAAATTGAAAAATTTAACTTCTCGTTTCTGTTTCAAACCTATGTCTAGACTTAAAATTTGTTCTAGAAATATAAATGAAATTGCGTTATCAAATATATTTTTATTTTAAACTTGTTCTTGGGAACTGAAAAAATAGAAAACATAAAAACATAATGGTTATCATACGTGTCATAAAGTTTTTGGAAGAATGTGAAGATCTCTCGAGCTCATGTTATCAAACCTCGATCGTCTTCAACATTATTTGTATAGAGGATTTAAAATTCATTATGTCCCATTTGAGATTAAACCAATAAGGTTATGGATTTATCATCCCAACATTAGGAACGAGCTGGTCCAGGTTACATTAGTCTAGCACCTAACCAAGGGACTACTCGCACAATGTTATTTCCCTTTTTCCAAGTCAAGGACCAACCCTATTGAGCTTTGGACTAAGAACTAGATTGACCCTATGGGACCAATCTAATTCCAAGGTTAATCCAAGACCAATTTAGGATAAGCATTCTCTTAAAAGTTATATATATATATTGACAATATGATATTGAGTAATCAAACTATGAACACTGGAATCAATTAGATAGAAATCTAAGATAAGACAACAACATAAATCTCCACTTGTCAAAAGTAATAAACCATAGAAGGCGAACACATAAAATAAAATTAAACTATCAAATGTTCAAAATACACAATATAAACCATGAATTATACATATATATGCACAAAGTTGGTTAGAGTTAGATGGAATCATAAATATGACAAAAAAGGACAAGGCATTCGGCACTTTAAGTTATATACTGGGCTTAGGATTTGGAATATTATAGTATTTATAAGGTTGGTCCTGAGCTGACACTAAAGCCTTGGAGGGTTTAGTGGCCCTAGGACTAGGGACTAGTCGAGTCCCTCTAGGAATCAAACTGAGACCAATTAGGTTGGCCAATCCAAGGTCAACCCTAGATTGATTAAGAGTGATTGGTTGCTAGTCAAATCCGGTTCAATAGAATTAGTCACTTTTTCTTCTACACAACTTGATGCCATCTGTTATGAAGAAATAATAATAAAAAAAGCTAGTTACTTTTTTTTTTTTTTTAGAAATAATAAAGAAAAAGTACATGTAATCGGTTCAATTAGGTTCCAATTGGAATTGGGAACTTGACGGCTTAGATAACAGTTCCACTTTTAGGAACTAGGAACTAGACTAGTACTCTTGAAAATCGGACCAAACTGGCCAATTCGGTCTAATCTAAGCCATTCCCAATTCGAGCGGTTCATTTTGCACACCCCTATTTCAAAATGAGAAAGATAAAGACTAAGGGCGTGAATGATATCTATTTGAGTCAGAAATTGAATCTGGAACAGAAATAATTTTTATTCCTAATGAGTTTCTAATATATATATATATATATATCATAACATAAATAGTTTTTATTCTCGAAATAGATCATAAAATTGCTCCCTTCTGGGTGTGGGTGGACGACGGCGGGTGGCAATGACCAATAGTGGTGGGGGGTGGGCGACCGACTAGTAGTGAGGATAGATAATGAGAAATTTCGAATTTCTATTCTAGAATTGGAGAAGTAAAAAAAATGTTACTTCTCATCTATTTTAAACCTATTTCTAGATAGAAATTAAAAAAAAAATGAAATTGCGTCACTAAACGTTTTGTTCCATAAATAAGTTTGGGATAAAAATATAGTTTTGGAACAAAAATAAAATAGTTGTCATATGCGCCTTAAGTAAGTTAATGAATTTTATACAATTCAACAAAATCTGTTTAACTATGAAAGAAATTAATGATATTGTTGGGATATAATACGCGGAAACGATAGGGTCTTGCAATTTACGTCAACACGAAATCACCAGAGAAATAAACGAGAAAAATAAAGACACCAGAAATTTACGTGGTTTGGTCAAAGTATCGATACATACGTCCATGGGGAGAGCTAACAGTAAATAATCCACTAAAATCAGAAAATCAGAATTTACAATTGCTCAATCGCTCAAGTGTTTCCCACACTTAGATTTAACCATAAATCCTAAGTGTTTATAAATAAACAACTCACTTGAGTTTAAACTCACAGCACAAGATTATTGCGCGTTCAAACTCAAAGTATAACACACGCTGCTTCAAGGACTTGCAGCTTCGGAATCCTTGCGGATTGTGGATGCGCGCTTCAAAGGGTTTTCGTAAAACTACAGTGATGACCAAAAAGAATCCCTCCGGGAGATTTCGGTTTTATATATGTGTGTGTGCCCAAGGTCAAAAGTTTGACCTTGAGCCCCACCACATAACAAACCACCGCTATTGGAATTTTGCTTCTACCGAAAGTGAATTTCCTCTTTACACGTGTGCCCAAAATTCTTGTTTCGCACATACGAAGGAGGAAATCCAAGAAAGAAATTATTTCTTTTTTCTTCATCCGAACCATAATTTGCTTGGGAAAATTTTATCAACAAATTCAGTTTAACAAATTGTTATCTAACTTCAAACTCGAGACATAATTTAACAATTCTCCACTTTGGCTCGATGTTTGAAGCCGGGTTATAGTGCTTATCATCCATGCTACTCTCCCAATGCCTTGACGGACGCTCACTCTCCACAGACGCCAATAAAGCTCAAGCAGAGCTTGAACTTCGCGAAAAGAACATACTTAGTCATCATGTCTACCGAGTTATCTGCTGTAGCAATCTTTTTGACAATAACAATACCTTTAGCTAAGATATCTCAGATGAAGTGGTACCTAATGTTGATATGCTTCATTCGCTTGTGATAAATCGGATTATACGTTAAATATATTGCACCTTGATTATCACAATGTATATCCACACTTTTCTATTCTAACCCAAAGTCCGAGAGCAAACTTTGTAACCATATCGCCTCATTCGCTACAAAGGTTAGTGCCATGTACTCTGCCTCAGTTAAAGACAAGGTAATGTGATCTTGTAAGGACGCTTTCCAATTAACTACATCACCCGCTAGCGTAAACACGTACCTTGCTTGATTTGCAATCATCCAAGTCGCCGGCGTGATCCAAATCCATAAAACCAGTGGTCTCACTGTCATTATTGTTCCTCCAGTACATTATACCCACGTCTGTTGTCTTCTTCATATATCTGAGGATCCACTTCACAGCTTCCCAACGAGCTTTACCCGGACGCTTCATATAGCGACTAACCACACTCACAACTTGTGAAATATCAGGCCTAGTGCACACCATGGCATACATAATTCTACTCACGGCACTAGAATAAGGAACACGAGACATATGCTCCTCCTCATCCTCCTCAGTTTACGGTGATAATTTATCTGAAAGTTTAAAGTGCTTTGCTAAATGTATACTTACAGATTTAGCCGATTGCATATTCAAATGTGCCACGATCTTCTCAATATATTTCTTTTGAGATAGACGTAAAACTCCTGCAGCCCTGTCACACAAAATCTCCATACCCAATATTTTTTTTGCAGCACCTAAATCTTTCATCTCAAATTCAGCATTTAACTACCTCTTCAGCATATTAATATCAGATATATTCTTAACTGCTATCAGCATATCATCAACATATATGAGTAGATAAATCAAAAAATCATTTTCCAATCTCCTAAATAAACGTAGCTATCCATCTAACTTTTCGTGTAGTTTTGACTAGCCATGAAAGTATCAAAACATTTATACCACTACCTAGGATATTATTTTAGTCCATACAAAGATTTCTTTAACAAGCAAAAATGATCTTCTTTATTCAAAATAGCATATTCCTCCGGTTGCCTCATGTAAATCTACTCCTCCAACTCATCGTGAAGAAATGCAGATTTCATATCTAACTACTCTAACTCGAGATCTTGCAAAGTAACTAAGACAAGTAAAATACGAATAGAAGAATGCCTTACCACAAGAGATAACACTTCATTATAATCAATGCCTTCATGCTGTGTATATCCCTTTGCCACAAGTCTTACCTTATACCTCGCTGCCTTAACACCGAAAATGCCCTTTTTTCGTTTAAAGACCCATTTACTTCCGACAATTTTTTAGCTCTTGGGTACTTTGACCAGCTCCCATGTCTAATTTCGATGGAGTGATTCCATCTCTTCACTTATAGCCCTTAGCCATTGCGACGACTCCGAACTAGCCATCGCCTCAGAGTAAGATGAAAGCTCATCTATCTCTACCTTATCACCTACAGTCAATGCATAAGCAATATCTATATAACCATAATGTACCGGTGGTTTAATTTGCCTTCTCTGTCTATCTGCGGCTATAGTTTGCTACGATTTTGCTGGTTGTTCACTATCACCGACTTTAGAAATTGCGGCTTCATCTGTAGTCTCAACTTCTGCTACCTTCAAGGTCTCTGAAGTCTCCACTCGGAGCTACACCTCACTTATGACACCATGATTTGCCTTCTCTGCTGGTTGTGTCTCAAAATTCCTCCGTTGAAGCATTGCAGTCTCGTCAAAGATCACATCTCTAATGATTAGAAAACCGGGTGATATAAGATTAGTGCACCACAGCTGGTAGCCTTTCACCCCATGTGCATAACCTAGAAATATGCACTTCTTCACTCTTGGTTCAAGCTTACCATCACTCGCATGAGCATACGCAGGACATCCGAATATTCGTAATCCGAAATAATCAACAAGTTTCCCCAACCATACTTTCTCAGGTGTCTTCCACTTGACAACAAATAATGGAGATCGATTAACTAGGTAACATGACATATTCACCGCTTTAGCCCAAAATTCATTGCCAAGTCCTGCATACGAAAGGATGCATTGAGCTCGCTCAAGCAAAGTTCTATTCTTCTGTTTTGCCACGCTATTCTATTGTGGTGTCCTAGGTACTGTGCGGTGTCTTACAATACATTTTTTCTTGCAAAAATCAGTAAAATCTTTACCACAGAACTCCATGCCATTATCGGTTCTCAAGCACTTGATTTGTTTATCTGACTGCTTTTCAATCAATGCCTTAAATTTCTTAAATCGATCAAACACATCATATTTGTACTTCAGAAAGTATACACGTACCTTTCTCGAATAATCATCGATAAATGTCAGTATATATCAGGCACCTCCTTTCAAAAGAACTGAAGACGGGCCCTAGACGTCTGAATGAATATATTCAACTAGTTGTTTGATCGAATGAATAACTGTAGTAAATTTAACTTGGTGCTAGCTTCCCATAGAGTGCTCACATAAGTCCAGCTTTCCTGTTTTCTGACCACTCAACAACCCCCTTTCACTTAGCATCGTCATATCCGCCTCACTCATGTGCCCCAAATGCATATGCCATAATTGAGTCAAATTAGAGTCTAACTTATTTAATGAAATTGCAGCGGTTCCGATCACAATCTCTCCCAGTTGATGATAGAGAGTATTCACTTTCTTCCCCTTCATCACTATCATGGCACCTTGAGAGATCTTCATTACTCCACTTTCAACGGTGCACCTACACCCGATGTCATTGAGTATCCCTAAAGAAATAAGGTTCTTCTTGAGCTCCAGTACATGCCTCACATCTGTCAATGTGTGAACCACTCCATTGTGCATCCGGATCTAAATTATCCCTATCTCCACAGCCTTACAAACTGCATTATTCCCCAAAAAAACCCTACCACCATCTATAGCTCGGCAAGTAGTAAACCAGTTTTTATGAGGCATTATATGATAAGAACACTTCGAATCTAGCACCCATTCGTCTCCTGACGAAATAACAGTCACACATAAGACAACTTCTACATCACTAGTGCTCTCCTTAGCAACGTTTGTCACATTGTTTGTGGTATTTTGTCTATTAACTTTATTTCTCTACTTTGGACAATATCTCCTGATGTGCCCCTCCTCGTGACACTCAAAGCACTTCACACGTCCCTTGGACTTTTTTATGGCGTGATTTTGATTTGCTTTTACCTTTGCTGCTACTAGGCTTTCAATGTTGTTCTCTACCCCGAATCGTCAGTGCTTACGCTGCTCTTTTGACCAAACCGTCATCTCGCAACTTTCTCTGCCACTCCTTAGAGAATAAGGTAGACTTTGCCTCCTCTGAGGTAATAGTAGTATGCCTCTACAACAGTGAATCAGTAAAGTGCTCCCATGACTCTGGTAAAGAGGCTAATAACATCATGCCCTGCTCTTTATCATCAATTATCTTACCAATGTTCTTCAAATCCAACATGAGTTTATTAAATTCATCTAGGTGGGTTCTGATATACATACTTTCAATATATCTAAACTGAAACATCTTCTTCAGAATATACAAGTGATTGTTCAAACCTTTCTTCACATAGAGTGCTTGAAGTTTACCCATAACGTCACGGCATCCTTCTCCTCAGCAACCTCTATTAAGACATCATCCGTCAAATTTAATAGGATTATACTATTTGCTTTTTTAATAAGCTCTACCCTCTCAGAGGCTTTCATTATAATCGGCAACTCATCTTCACCATCCAGTGCCTTAACCAAATTTTGTGTTGTCAATAATGCTCGCATCTTAATGTTCCATAAGACAAAGTTGTTGCTCCCGTTAAACTTCTTAATCTCAGATTTCCTTTCAAACATAATTGTAATAACAGAATTTCCAAATAATAATCAGACAAGCAAAAAAGCCCTAAATCACAATCAAGAAATCCAACTTGGCTCTGATACCAATTGTTTGGATATAACACGCGGAAACGACATGATCGTGCAATTTACGTCAACGCGAAATCATCAGAGAAATAAACGAGAAAAATAAGGACACTAGAAATTTACGTGATTCGGTCCGAGTATCGATACCTACGTCCACGAAGAGAGCCAGCAGCAAATAATCCACTAAAATCGGAGAATCATAGTTTACAATCGCTCAATCACTCAAGTATTTCTCACACCTAGATTTAACCCAAAATTTTAAGAGTTTATAAATAAATAACGGGTATAAATTCACAGCACAAGATTATTGCGCGTTCAAACTCAAAGTATAACACATGCTGCTTCAAGGACTTGCGGCTTTGGAATCCTCGCAAATTGTGGACGTGCGCTTCGTAGGGCTTTCGTAAAGTTATAGCGACGACCAAAAAGAATCCCTCTTGGAGATTTCGGTTTTATATATGCGTGTGTGCCCAAGGTCAAAAGTTTGACCTTGGGCCCCACCACATAACAAACCACTGCCTACTAGAATTTTGCTTTCGTCGAAAGTGAATTTCCTCATTATGTGTCCCAAAATTCTTGTTTCGCACGTACGAAGGAGGAAATGCAAGAAAGAAATTATTTCTTTCTTCTTCATCCGAATCATAATCCGCTTGGGAAAACTTTATCAACAAATTCGGTTTAATAAATTGTTATTCAAATTCAAACTCGAGACATAATTTAACAGATATCAGTTGACAAAATTTATCAAATTAAAGATAAAATATATTCACGAATGATACAATTCTTTTTAAAAGATACTATTTTTCTGAATTAAGAATGAAACAAATAATATAGTTAATTTCATTTAACAAAACTCTAAGAAAAATATTTAACAAGGAATAGAATAAATGATACACTTATGTAGTTCAAAAAATTAAGAAAATAAAGCTATGACTTATTTGAAACATATGTGTACTCATTTATTTATTTATTTCCTTTTGAAATCAACTTATCTTAATTATTCGAACAGAGATGAAACTTATTTGAAATATAGCATATCTCATTTGAACATAACATCTCATTTGAATATAGCACTTAGAGACCATCTCAATTCGACATTGAACCAAAAAAAAGAAGAAGATAAGATTCACAAGATTTGTTATTAGAAGATAACTTGTTCAACGTAATCAATATAATGATATTTTTATGGCATTTAGAGAAACTATCAAAAATTACGCATTGACAATAGGATTTACTCTATAATGCTACCATAAAAAAAAAAAACTTATGATCAGATTTACCTACCATAGTGTCACTAGTTCGATATGATAAAATAAATTCTTCGTAGTTTCGGAAACAAATTCACATCTTCTTTCAGCTTTTTTTCTCAACCTCAAGAAAATCACCTCTCATTTCCATAACCTGAAAATTCCTTCTTTAGCCAAAAAAAGAAGCTTCCCCCCCTCATTTGGTCAAGAAGGGTGAACAAAATTACCATAGCAAAAGTAGATTGCTGCCGTAGAAGACATTTACATTCAACAAGATGATAATTACCACACAAGTTTTTTTTTTTTTGGTCAGTAATTACCACACAAGTTAAAAACACATTTTTTAAGCATTTATTTGATTTGCTTTTTCTTTTTTTTTTGGTCAATATTTTATTTGCTTTTTCAGGAGAGAGCAATTGACAACCGTCCTCCTCTTGTCCTCTCCCCAATCCTCCCACTTCGACGCTCCATCATCTTCTCCCCTATATAACCCTCTCTCTCTCTCCTCCTTTCTCTCTCTTCTTCTCCGCGCGGACCTTGAACGCCACACCCTTTCCGGTCCGTTCCCCGCAGCTTCCCCTTCCTCGCCCCCGTCGTCACGTCCACGTCGATCCCGGCCCGGACGTTCGCGCGCGTGTGTATATATAGAGCGAAAGAGGCAGAGCGAGAGGTGCAGAGGAGACAGGAGCCGGGAAAGTGCGTGCGGTAATCTGGGAAAGTGAGGAGCGTCGGTGCTTGTGCAAGGAATTCTGGGTCATGGGGGAGGAGGCAGCGAAGGCGGCAGCGGCGGCGGCGAATGGACTGAATGGGGGCAGCCCGGGTCGGGCCGTCGGCGGCCCGACGAACCCGATGGTGACGCCCCTGCTCACGGATCTCTACCAGTTCACCATGGCCTACGCCTACTGGAAGGCCGGGAAGCATCAGGAGCGCGCCGTGTGAGTCGCCTCCTCCCTTCTTTTTCTTTTTCTTTTTTCTTGCGAATTGTTTGGTTTTTGGGCTACGCTTGGATTGGCCTGGTCAGCGAATCTGACCGGCGGAGAGAGTTGTGTGGTCCTTCGTGGTCCTGCGAATTCGGTGGTTGTTGGTATTTCCTGTTCATTTTTGTGGCTGCCCTTTTCCGCATTTGGACACCGTCTGTGGTTTTGCTTTGGTATGGTGATTGTCGGTGAATCGAGCGTGGCTCGCACTCGCTGCTTTTCTTGATATTTGGGTTCTCATGCATAATGACACGGCTTTGCAATTCCTAATGCTCTGTTATTGGAGCCCGTTATGTTGCATCCTCAGCTTCGTCAAAGCTTTGGTGTCTTTTTTGGTCTTGGACACCTTTTTATGTTTTGTGCGGTTTAGTCATGAACGAGCAGTCTTTCTTGCTTTTCTTTTTCTTTTTTAATACGATGAGAGTAAGTTCCTGTCCCACAAATTACCCCACTAGACTTAAGGGTCAAGGAAGACGCAATTCGAAGCTCTATTGGATGGTCCGAAAGAGGGATGGTTTGCAACTTGAGCTTGTGCTGGGCACCTGGTCCGGACGCATATTGGTCCACTTCTTGTGTCTCGTCATTAATGCACGAATTAAATCACCAGTAAATGGGTACCGAACTCCCGAGTGGGGGAAAAAGTACTTGCTTAAAGTGATAATGTCAAACTGTCATCAAAGATTGGGACCTCGCCATCTTGGAGTTGAATTACTTCTCGTGCAGTAACGTGCTTCCCCTTAAAGTGATTGTCTACTCTTCAGAATAGCCCAAGCAAGATGCATTTTCAAAATGCACTGAGCACCGCTAGCATCTAGTACCTTTACTTTGGCAATTTTCCATGCTTTCTATCAGAGCCTGTCATTTTGATCTGAATTTCCTGAATGACAAAAAAGCTTCTTTTGTTATTTTCAATAAGCTGATTTTTTGGGCTTCTCTTATGTGAACTGAGATATGTTTCAGGTTTGATTTATTCTTTCGCAAGAACCCATTTGGTGGTGAATATACCATATTTGCTGGTTTGGAAGAATGCATAAGGTTCATCGCCAATTTCAAAATCACCGAGGAGGAGATTTCTTTTCTCATGCAATGCTTGCCACCTTCATGTGAGGTAAACTTATTTGGTGCCGATCAATTGACTGTCTGGTTTGCATAATATGGTCATGTGGTTATGGAGGTTACAGTTTACAACTGCATTTAGAAATTCATTGGTCAGTTTTACTTGGCAGTCAGTTGAGTTAGATGCTCTTTCAATTTTGACAATTGTTTGTGAGTAGCTGTTGGACTCTTTAAGGATGTGAGAGATATACATGAGGGTGCATTTTTTTCCAAATTCAATGGTTTTGGTCATAAGGACAAAAGCATAGTTCCTGTGCTTGTGTTCATGCCCAAAAGTTGCTGAAGAGTTCCCCTGTGAGGGGACATACTAGAGGTTTCCCAATCTGCTCCAGTTTGTGTGTCCTGCAGTAAGTTTGGCTGAAAACATAGCCACATCTATCAAGATGTGCCATCCTTTTCTCTTTTCAATATTTTCTTGTTTGTAGGACATTATTGCCATATTCAAGTGAGTGAAACTTTAAACTAGTTTTTTCTTTAATTTGTGGATCAAATAAGCACTTAGCTCAGCGGGCATCCTGATCTCATCACTCTTTTCCTGAACATGGGAAGAGTACATTATTATAGACAAATTTTCGAGGATAATATCTAGATTTTAAACATAGCATCATCAGATGAAATGCAGGATAGCCATGTAAACAAGCATTCCCTGGAAATGCATTTCAATTGGATGCCAAGTAGTGCAACCTAGGGCTTTGCTAAGGAAAAAGAGCATGTGAAACTTGAATTAGCAGGTTTGCTTATATGAGGAAATGGTCATGCAAGCTTCCTCTCCTTTCTTGAAAAGTGGAATTTGGAATGTGGAAAAAGGAGTGCTTGCCCTGTCAGACTAATGTGTTCTTGTGAGTTTGCCTTATTAAATTTATATCAAAACCGGACCAGCTTAAATCATCGTTCCTCCCTTTCATGGGTAATCTTTTGTTGGATGAACAAGTTTCCCCAACTCTTCCATCGTATGCTAAAGGACTCAGAAAATGCTCCCACCAACTGGCCCAAGATAAAAGGGTGTGGGATGATTCACCAGAGCTCTCATTAACCTGGGAACTAATTCGTATTATTGTTCTCGGATGTGCTTATGTCATGTAGAGCCAAAAGGTTGACATACAACTGCCTAAAAGTTGTGTCATGTTTGCACTACTATAATCTCCTGTAGACCCGCCAAATGCATGACTTGTTGCACTGATAAACCTGAACTAGCTGAATTTCACTGTCTGATGCCTATCTGTATTTCTACAGGATGGGTTTTTTGATTATCTAAGAGAACTGGACTGTTCTGATGTTGAAGTGTATGCCATTCCAGAAGGGTCAGTAGTTTTTCCGAAGGTTCCCCTGCTGCGAGTGGAAGGGCCAATTGCTGTGAGTGTAGTTCCTCTTATGTTTGCTTAACATTCTCCTATTTCAATGTGTCAAGTATTTAATCTTTTTTGTTTCACTCAATTTTTATGTACTTATCTGAATAATTACTTCTTACTCTGATACTTGTAAATTTTTATGTCCTTAGGTTGTCCAATTGCTTGAAACACCATTTGTGAACCTCATAAACTATGCATCACTAGTGACTACGAATGCAGCAAGGCACAGATTTGTTGCAGGAAAATCAAAAAGTTTACTTGAATTTGGGCTTCGGCGAGCTCAGGTTGGGAGTTATTCTGGCAATTTCTTTTGTGACTGTTCCTGTTTTTTATCATGAAATGTTACCTTTTCCGCCGTTCTAAATCTTAGGGGCCTGATGGTGGAATAGGAGCATCCAAGTA
This sequence comes from Eucalyptus melliodora, assembly GCA_004368105.4. Taxonomy (NCBI): domain Eukaryota; kingdom Viridiplantae; phylum Streptophyta; class Magnoliopsida; order Myrtales; family Myrtaceae; genus Eucalyptus; species Eucalyptus melliodora. The sequence goes on along the minus strand of CM023410.3, from coordinate 22,225,439 downwards.
CTGCTATATGGGTGGATTTGATGCAACAAGGTATCTTGTTTTTCTTTTAAGATATAGATGTTGTGTCACAAGCATCATTGCTCTTCTTGAATGTTTTGTTGATGAATGTCACTTATATATCTTTTTCTGATTCTTAATGGTCTTAAAAGCATACTGCATCAGTAATAAATGTGTGGACTACATAGCATGAGCATTTATAGTTGCATGGCTCTGATATTAGTTATTTTAGCTTTTTGCTCTCCTACTTAGTACATTGATACCTATATACTTCAAAAATGAATGTAAAAAGAAGGTATTTACATTAATCATTCAGATTATGTTGTGGTCTGTGTTCTCCATTAAGAAATGCTCCAGTCATCCTTGCCGATAAGAAGGGTTTTGCATATTGTGCATGGAAAGAAAGGTACATTTTAATTAAAAAAAAAGCTTTACTGTAACAGGTAGATTTTAATAAAAAAGCTTTACTGTAACAGACTGTGCAATTTTAGTTTTCATTTATACATAGTTTGAGAACTTTTTCAGTGAATTTATCTCTAAATGCTCCTCCACTTTAGTTTTTAAATGTTCCTCTGGTAACTTATAGACACTGCTTACCTTTTAAATTTGATCTGGCTCTTCCTGGAAGCAACCTCTGTAATCTGAGTCAACTCTTGAGTCTCTTCTCTTGACAATTTGAATGTATACTAGTGTAATGCACTTTCTAATTTTGTATTGACAGCAATGTTGCTGCTGGGAAGCTGTTTGGCATACCACTTCGAGGAACACATTCCCATGCTTTTGTTAGTTCATACATGGTATGTTACTTTGCTGGTATCTTTATTTGGTTTTACTTGAGACTTGTCATAAGCTCAGCCAGAGCATACAAATTCTGATCGTCATCAGTATAATGTACATCTTTTTATCGTCACCTCTTTTTCTTCATTTCACACTGAAATGCCGCAAAATTGAATCAAGTGGGTAATCCTTTACTATATGTCCTGAAACTAGATAATTTTGCGTATATGTGCTCACTCGATCCTGCAGTTGGAAATTACCACCAGCTCATGCGCTTTCATCTCATCTTTATTATTTGACATTTGGAATTCTATATCACCATTTTTTTGGCTTTTAAATTGTAACTTTCTGGCAGTTATGCCATGCTGCAGCTTCCCTGCTCTAATATGCTTGCTGATCACAGAATATAGATGAGATAGCGGAGAAGTCTCTATGCAGTTCTAATGGCTCAACTACATGTGAGGATTTTGTTAGCCTGGTTCAATCATGGTTGGGAAAAATCCAGGTGCTTTATTGGGAATTTATTGCACTAGCAGTAATGATTTGATTCATTATTATGCATCCAATTTTGTTTTAATTTGCAGGAAGTGCACATTTGTTAGAGAACTATCTATATCCAGAGTTTAAATCTTTATGTAATCACGTCCATAATGTGAAACAGCATGTGGTAGAGCTCTCCCTCATAAGAAGATACTCATTAATTATTATTTTTTTAATCCATGAAATATAGAATTTGGACCATAATGGCTAGACTGGAATGGAACTGAAAGCAAGATGGGATGCAGTCGGATTTGGATGGCAACATTGGGAAGCTGCTAAAATGCTGGATGGCATTTCTATCCCTAGAAATCTAAACAGTTCGGGGAAATAAGAAGAGATGTTTGCTAATTTTATTAAGCTGATGGCAGTGTATAAATTAGTAAATTAGAAAATGGTTCATATTTAAATACTACTGGTATGGAGAAAAATACTAATAATATTTTGTCTTCACCTACAAGGTAAGGTATCGCAATATTGAAGGTGACTGGTCTGGAATATGAGTACTAAGTTGAAATTGTTGAGTCAGCTGTGTGAATGAGACTACTGCATTTGATGGGAAGCAAGAGGAGGGAATCTTACATGATAAATATTAGATAATGATTAACTTTGTAAAGTAACTGTTTAATCACAAGAAAATGAGCAACCCACCTGATTAGGTTAACAGACATGAAATTTCAATTGCAGCATCCCCAAAAGAAATTTTTTTTATGATGTTCAGAAAGGTGGTAGGACTGCTGGAATTTATTTCGAATAAGTTTAGAGTACGTAACTAGTGATCATAGCTGAATGGGTAAGAATTATTGCTTTCTTCACCACTTGAGAGACTCCTATAGTGTTACTGTTAAGAATCTTGGTTTTTATTTCTTATTTTTTCCCCCTTAATCTTTATTTTGTCTTCTGCATGTCTTTCAGCGGTCAAAGTCATTACATGGCATATTTGGTGAGACCAATCAAAGTGAGCTAGCAGCATTCACTTCATATGCCTTGGCATTCCCCACCAACTTTCTGGCTCTCGTTGACACATATGATGTACGTGAACAATTTACTTAATAAACTTCTTGCATCTGGCTGTATTTTTTTAATTATATTTCTAAGGTGGCTTTCCTGTTATGTTGTTTCTTTGCATTGTCCATGGCCTACATCAGTCTAATATGATTCTCACTGTTAAATTGACAATTTCATAACATTGTTCTGATGTACGACAGAACATGTGATTGTCTTGGAGCAGTTCGTTAACATTGATGTCAGAATGGCAAAAGCCCATCTTTCTCTAGCATGTTGCATTCGAGGAATTTGTAGCTGGGTTACTTTTTACTCTTTGTAGAAATTGTGTAAAAAGTTTTCCAGAGTAAATGAGGAACAACTCTAAACATAATGGTTATTAAATGCTTTTTGGTTACTCATATGAGGTAGTGCTGGATATTAATGTATGAAATTACAGAATTATCACCCGATAATTCTCATTTGTAGAAGTTGTCCTTCTTGTCCACTTGCATAGTTTTGTTCTAAAAGTCACAATATAATGGTCTTTTCTCTTCTTCAATTGAGTGTTCATGTACTTCACTCATGATGGCAACTTGTGCTGTCTTCTACATGATACTTTCTTATCTATTTCACACTTCCAGTAATCATTTTTTTTTCTTTTAACATAACAACGTTTATTTCCATTTCATCAGGTTATGAGAAGTGGAATTCCGAACTTTTGTGCTGTGGCATTAGCACTCCACAGTCTGGGGTATATAAAACCGTCCTTCTTGTTTTGTCATTTTACTTGGAGAACTAATTAACTGAGTTGAAAACTTTTCATTGCTTGCTTTCTTGTTCAATAAAATAGTTGGGTGATCACTGGGACATGCAATCGGTCTGTGAGATGTTTATCAGCATGCATTATCAGCAAAAATCATTCCTTTGATTGGATCTAGAAGCACTTCAATGATAAAAACAAAGAAATGAATCAATGATGAAAATGAAGGGGGAAGAAAGTCACAGTATATGATCATACTTGTGCCCTATAACAAGGTGGTGAGAAACATCAGACATTTCATGAATTCTTAATGATTAGAGTTATGTTGGAGACATTAGTAGTTGTAAGGATCATTACAAGCTTCCCTGCAGACCCTGCTATGTATCGATTGGTCAGATATGAGCTGATGGGGGTGAGGTGTAATGCGTGAGTAGAAATTAAATTGACCTACTGATCTTCCATTTCCTTGTGATTAAACCTCTTCTGTTCATCTTTAACATTAGCATGTCGTGATTTTCCATTATTACCTATGCACATCACATATTGAAGAATTTGGATGCTTACTTCAAATCATATAATTTGCAGATATAAAGCAGTAGGCATCAGGTTGGACTCTGGTGACCTAGCGTATTTGTCCTGTCAGGCTCGTCAGTTCTTTTGCAGTATTGAGAAGGAATTTGATGTGCCTGATTTTGGAAAGACAACTATCACTGCTAGCAATGATCTCAATGAAGAAACTTTAGATGCCCTAAACAAACAGGTAACCATCTCATGAGAGGCTGTTTGTTGAAGAATCATAGTAGATTGTTGCCTTGAAGTATACATTAATAGCATATTCTAGAGGTTGTGAATTACCAAAATGTAAGTGGGGTGTTTGAAGATCTCTTTTCATGTTTACCGTATCCAGCATGTGAACATGTAATGGCTAAGAATAATATTTGTATCTAGCTTTTCACTTGACAGATATCTAATTACTTTTATCATCAGCACCTCTCGTTAAAAAGCTGTCAGCTCATCCATTTCCTGTATCTTCTTAAGTGAAAAGATTTGTCAGCCAATGTATGCATCCCCCTACCAATTCTTTCAGATGTTTAGACAAATCTAGACTTGAGAAATTCAGGATGGAGAGTGTGCAGGGAGCCTAGTGTAAATTTTCTAAGAAGAGGGTAATTTGCACAATCTAACTATTTACAGGATTGTATTGTAATTTCTCCTATATCTAGGCAGTCAGTTGATTCTTGGGTCACTTGGCATGGTAGTTTTTAGAAAATCAAGGAAAGAATAGGAACATAAGATATGAGAATTACGTGGTTGGGCATCTTGTGAACTAAATTGACAGAAGCAGAGGACAAAATAGTAACTCTGACTGAAAGACTGGGTACTCTGCTTCTGGGCACTCAACCTCCTGTAATGCCCTATATCATATTGTAGCAAACTGCTGGGTCAAAAGAGCATATACAAGAGAAACCCCACATGCTGTTCAGACTTGATGCTAAAAGCAAGTTTGGTAAATTTTATGGGAGCTTCACTCACCCGACACATGTATGCGATAGACTCATCTTGTCTGATCTTCTCTTCTACCAACTTGGATCTCTCAACAAAAAAATTCTTGAGTTTTTTTTGCTTTTTGCTAATTTGATTGGGTCCTCAAATTGGGTCCATTTGTTAAAACAGGCATCTTCTCAAGACTAAGGAAAGTGATAGCTGATTGGCTGTAATTCTTTGCACATTTAAATCCAATCAGACTGCTTTTGAAGAGAGAAAATCTTCAAGCTTGCAAGAGGAAAATTTGTATGCTGTGGCAATCATTTGCTACTAAGTGGATATCTATATCTAATAGGGTGGATGTTACAGGCGTTTTTTGAGTTTTCCATGTTAAGTATGAACTCACCATATGCTGGTACTGAGCTTTTGTTTCACAGGGTCATGAAGTTGATGCATACGGCATTGGAACCTATTTGGTCACCTGTTATGCTCAAGCTGCACTTGGTTGTGTATTCAAGCTTGTTGAGATAAATAATCAGCCACGCATCAAACTGTCAGAAGATGTTTCAAAGGTATGATCAAGATTTTGAGAAATCCACAGCAATTAACTGGTATTTAGTGGTTAAATTAATTCCTTTTAGGTTGCAGGTATCTATTCCTTGTAAGAAGAGGAGTTACAGATTATATGGGAAGGAAGGTTATCCGTTGTTGGATATAATGATAGGGGAAAATGAACCGCCTCCGAAGGTACTTGATTGAAGTGATGCTCCACTAGTCTCTTTTTGTTCTGCCCTTCAGAGTATATTCTGATTGGAATCTGGTTTTGAATGATTTCTGTTTGGTTAAAGTCTATATAAGTGATTTTATTTGGAAAAAACTTTCAAAAATGGCATTTGGCAAAACAGCCTCCATCTAAAATAAATTTTCTCTCTTCATAAATCAACATAAAGATGGAGCCATTTAGCCAAAAAAAAAAAAAAAAGGAAGTAGAAGATGGAGCCCATTATTGTTGATGGGCTGTATGGGTTTCTTTGTGACTACCAGGTTGGAGAAAGGATTCTCTGCCGTCACCCTTTTAATGAATCAAAGAGGGCAAATGTGGTTCCACAGCATGTCGAGGAGTTGCTGAAATGCTATTGGCCTGGATTATCTGGTGAGAGACCCTAGATGCTTGATGTTCTTGTTAATGAAATGGAATGGTTCTATGTACAGTTTTTCAGCGTCATTGTCTGACAAATGATGTTCGACTGTTTTTGTTCTGTGGTTAACACATCTCAATGTTAGAGTAGAATGCCATCCAGTCTCTTTTGCATCAACTATATTTTAAGTGCGCCGATCAGTTTTGTACACCAAATAGGGGCCGTACGTAATTTCCTGTTTGTTTGGTTGGTGAAGGTCAACGAAGAGAAGAGTTACCTCCTCTTGAGGAATTGAGGGAGCGTTGCATGAATCAGCTAGACCAAATGCGTCCGGACCATATGAGGAGACTCAATCCGACACCCTACAAGGTTGGGCAGATCCACTCTTTTATCTTCTTGTTACTCCCTTTTCCAAAGCTCATACGCGTATCCTGATTTCAATGGTCAAACAGGTAAGCGTGAGTGCAAAATTGTACGATTTCATTCATTTCCTGTGGCTCAACGAGGCACCTGTTGGAGAGTTGGAATGAAGACAGCTGCTGGTGGTCGGGATCTTACATGTCATTATGAATAAATTCGCCATTTCATTTGATGGACAATAAATTGATTTCCATTGTTTAATAGATGTGTGCCTTCCTTTCGTTTTTCTCAATGGAGATGATTCACCTCCAAATTGTACATATATAGACTTTTATCTGCAGTCCTAAACGGTGCGCTCTAATTTAAGAGGCTCACTGGAAAGATTCCTGGTGTGCTTCTGTATATGTGGTGAACTGGCGTCCATCAATTTACAGAGAATCATAAAACCTGTGTTAATAAACAGGTGGTGAACGGTGGGTCGGGTTAGGTTTGGATGAGTCGTAAATGAGTCTGGACCAAATGGACCTGTGTAGCTCTCATCTGTTTACCTGTTTTCATGCAAGAGTTTTTTAGCTATGACCTATACCTAACTCCGATCCGCACTTCAACTTGTTACGTCAAAATAACTTATGTATTAGCCTGTATCGATCAAGTCAAATTCTGAAAAGAAAAGGACCTTGTATCTGAATAGGTCTATGGTTTGGCCCAAAAAAAGGTTGGCCAACTGAAGATTCAGCAAATTAAAAGAGAATTTTTCATATTATTCCTATACCGCTGGGAAAAAATTAATGATGCAGATCTGGAATTCCGACAGTGATGCAATCGGAGACATCGCCACCGCCAGTGGCGGCAGTGGCCCTCGTATCTTTCTCGCGGAGAAAGTGTGGAGGGTTGCAACAGCCATAGACAACTCGTGAAGAAAGCCTTTGCGAACCGATTCGCTTGGAAATAACAGGGGGAGAACGGAATTGAGAGAGACTAAATTAAGGTGGCTGTTCCAGCAGGAGGTCAACTCTCTGTCACTCTCGAGCGCACTTCCTCGCCGTGAGGTCGCAAGCACGCTGTCGACGAAGGCTGAGACTGATTGAGTACTCATTCATGTGGGCAGGAGTTCTCATTACCATGCAAATATCATCAGACAAAATAAGAGTTTTAGTTCAGCAACTAGAAAGGCAGCAGGTGTTATATTGCTTGCGTGATTGCAATGAACTCCGCACCCCTATGGATCTCCTACCAGCATGAATGGCTGAACACAGTGCGGAATAAACAACTTTGGCCTCTGTCTGCAATGCAATACTGCAAACAACAATTGCATCCTCCCCTCAAATTGAAAGTTTTCGAGTCCTGGAGAGCCTCAATTCTACATCTTGTCTAGCTACTCCTGCTTGACACACCCTTTCGCGCATACGCTAAAATCTTCCTCTCACCTGGACATGTGAGGTCCGAACATAACAACCAAGAGGTGCCACTCGAGTGAAACGCTACCAAGCTTGATTTTTCAAGCTCTTTTCGCTGCAAGGTGCAGATTTTAGAACTTCTACACACTGCAGACTTTGAACCTTCTGCAAAACAATGTGAGCGCAATTGCAAGAGTGATCTCACACAAGTAAAATGCAATGAGAAAGAGAGAGAGGGGCCCAGTCCACGCTTCTGCGCAGAACTTGTTTCTCCTACAGGCCCAACTTTTTGGAAGACTAGTTCCTACGTCGACAGGAGAATCGACTCTTTCTTTTTGCCTGTGCCGCACTACAGTACTAGAGCTTTCACACCTCCCACCGATCCCATGGTGGATTGACAAATCCCTTCGCCAAGTATTTTAAGCTAAACACAATCCCGATGTTGGAGAACAAACATCTTCTGCGAGCACTTACAGTAATTCTTCTCAACATCTCCAATCATTGTTTCTTGGATTTTATAGCTGTCCAAATCTCAACATTGTAGCTTGAACCTATGGCGGTTGTGTCAAACTTAAATTTTCTTGAATGATATAGCCGTGTTAATCTACGAAGTCGGCTCCCATAAATATCTTCCAATCTGTCCAGTTACCACCTCGTGGAGGATCTTCTACATATGGCAATGTATATTGTGATCTTTGATTAGCAATCAATCAGAGAATTGCGGAATGCTTCTGCAAAGTTGGTCTGCTGTGATATATAATATATCAAGACAGAATCCACGAGCTGGGTGCTGAATATTTGAATCTCTACAAGCTTGATCTACATATCTATACATCAAACATCCAGACATGATCTTTCTGCAATGATTATGTAGAGCATACGTCTTCTGCACTTCTGGTTTTTAAAGTACATTGAAGTAGATCGAAACATTTATCAAAGCCATGCTGTGTCTTCGTATGTTCCTTTCCTTTTCAATATTGATATATAACATTCAAGACATGAATATTTACATTTAATATCTCCATAGATTCAGAACATCTGAGATAGCATAAACTCACAGAAGATCTTTAACCTGCAGAACTTCTTTCGCATTCACTGATAAAACTCGTCAAGTACTTTGATAAAAGGTTTTCTGATCGTTAAGACAGTCTTAGGGATTCCAACGCAAGTTTTGAAATTATTCAACCAGAGAAGAAGAAGAAGCCCCGTGATTCACCTCGGGCCCGACTGCTTAAGTCTACTTCAGCGTGACTAAATTCCTCCCTTCTGCTGAACCACGTTGAAAGCAGGAAGGTTCAGAATCCATTCGATTCATAGAAAACTGAGAGAATTTTAGATATCTCAGCCAATTTTTAGCTTTCTTTTTTCCCTTTCTAAGACACCTCAAAAGTGTCAGTGGAAAACACAGCTAGAAGAGCGTTCAATATTGTGATCGTTAAAGTTGAAAAATATGATGTGCATGGTTTCCTATAAAAATGAGGAGTCTTGGCGAATTTTTCACCTTTTTTTTTTTGGCTTCTGACATACTAACACTCTTTACCATATTGAATTGACCAAATTATTCTTTATGGAGCTCATTTTTTTGTTTAAGATTATTTTACCTTTTTTTCCTTCTTTTATTTTTTGGTTTCAGATTTACTAAAAGACAAATGGGATAATGAAACAAATAGTCCATGAATTTTGGCCCAGTGTACATTGTGATCCCTAAACTTTTAATTTATTTAATATGATCTTTGAATTTTAATCGAATGTTCAATGTGATCTATGATTTTTATTTTCTTTTTTAATATGGTATGGGACTTTTAGACATGTTCAATATAGTCCTTGAACTATATGAAAATGTTCAATGTCATCTTCAATTAATTCAAGATCAGAGCAATTTTGACGATTTTCATATGGTTTAGGGACTAATTTTTACAAATATCAAAATTTTAGAAATTAAATCGAATAAATGAAAAGTTCAATGACCGTATTAAATATTAAATTAAAGTTCATGTATCACATTGAAAAAAATAAAAGTTTAAGGATTACATTGCACATTAGGCCAAAGTTTAAGAACCATTTGTGTCAATTTCCCAAGACAAATCTACAATGTTCAACTTTGACAACAAAGATTAAGGTCAAGTGCAGAGTCTACTTTTGATTTAAGATTATTCCTTACTTTTTTTCCCCTTCTTTTTTGGTTTTTTTTTCTCTCATTTAGGATGAAATTTGTGTCCCTCTTTTTCCAAAAAAAATAGTTTATTTGGCAGATAACTAACGAGTTATTTTGTTCATGAGTTGTATAGATCTTTTTCTTTTTATTAGGAAACCATTATTCTTAAAATAGCCAAAGTGCAAGTAAATGCAAAAAGAACTGTACTACTTTTAATGAAAACATTCGGCTTAATTGTAATTTTAACACGTAGGATTACTAAGTAATCGTTGTATTTTAACTCCTCGACTTTTGGTTTATCTGGTGAATTTAATATCCCCACTTTTATTTGTTTTTATGCCATCACTGCACGATTTTTTAATATTTTTTAAAAGATACTTTCAAAAAATTAAAAAATTGATAAAATTAACTACATTGGATATTCTAAAAATCCATTATTATCATGCAAATTCAAAAGAAAATACTCCTTAAAACATTATATTGAATATTATCTTTACGCCGATTACATGGAATACTTAGATATTGACTAGAAAATTATGGCAATTGTAATTGTATTATAAGACAGTTCATTCAAACCATTTTTTTTTTTTTTGGTCGGTCATTCAAACCATTTGTAAATACGTAGTTTTGTGAATTCTAAATGCATCAGAATTTCCAAAAAAAGGTGAGAAATAATTTTAAATTTGGAACCTATAAGGGATATTATGGTCAACTTAAGTTGATAGGAACATCAAAAGTTTTTTTTTTTTTTTTTTATAAATTGGAAAAAGGGCGAGCCAAAAATAATCCGATTAATGCAACTTTCCAACCAATCGTCCACTACCAACACAATTATTCATAGTTCTGTATGATTTCGCAATGAAATTAAATAAATAAACGATTGGTTTAGACTAGACCTTGTAAAGCTGAAAGATTCTCTATGATTTGAGAATTGTCGTGATTCAAGACCAAGGGCCAATATTGAATATTTCATATATTTGAAAAGCATCTCCTGCTATGAAATTGACAATGATATGACACACTCGTGATTCACGACCCTTCACCTGTGGGGTATATGCAAATCAGGATTCACATCCATCATCACCAACTATGTTCTCATTTCGCTGTGACAAGTCATCTATTTTGCATGTGTACAGTATTTGAAGAACCGTGCAAGCAGCAGCAAATGTGTGTATTAGTATTATTATTATTAGTAGTAGTAGTAGTAGCAGCAGCAGCAGCAGCAGCAGCTGTCACAGCAGCAATTCTCAATTTCTTGACATTATTTCTTAGTTTGCGTCTAAAATTAAACGCAATGTTGTACGAACCATGCAAGCCGGTCATAATATTCCAAGCAACACTTTTTAAAAGTGGTTTGTTACTCATGCATAAATTGACGGACTGTTTTGTAGGCAATTTGGCCAGTTCTGATGGGAAAAACATCTCCCGCCAAGAAATTAATAATGGCATGGCACACTCGTGATTCACGATGCTCACTTGTGAGGACAGATGAGAATTTGGATTCAAATCCATCATCACCAATCATGTTCTCATTTTGCCCTGATAAAACATCTGTTTTGTATTATGCGTAATATTTGAAGAAACAAAATTGGAATTGACCATCGATTTTAGATGGTGGATATTGGTTGAACTTAAACAAAGAATCACGAAGTCAAACATTGGAAATTCCCACAATGTAAAGAAAATACTCACATTTTATAATGGTTCGCACTAATAACATGAATCGGAAGTTCTCTGGATACTATATCATAACCATAATATTAAAAATTTCATTGTTCCACTTGGTTATAATGAAACTTTATTGACATCATCACAAATACTTGAAAATTTTGAAAATATTGAAATATCAATTAATGAAGGGTACAATTGGTACGTTTTTTGACACTTTAAAATTTTTACGACATTATCTCTTTGACCTTTATTTGGAAATTTTCAAAATATTCAGTATCACATACTAAATTGTACAATTGTCGTTTCCAGGACTTAGAGAAAAGTCTAAGTAATAAATAGAAGCTATAAATAGAAAATTTTTATCCCAAATTGGTGTCTTATTATTATTTTTTTTTTTTTAGTAGAAGTAGTAGTAGCAGTAATAGTATTTTATATTTTCTCGAATTGTTTCTTAGTTTGCGTTTGAATTTGAAGGCAATGCTGTCGGAACCGGAAAAGCCGATCATAACTTCCAAGCAACATTTTCTTGGTTAAAATGATCTGTTACTGATGCAAAAAAAAAAAAAAAAATTGACGGGCCGTTTTGTAGGCATTTTCCATTACTGGATGACGAGACTTATCAATTTCGTTTGGATTTCAACTATTAGCGAATTGCCCGCTCCTCCTACATGAAATATGAATCTCTACTATCTAGCAAGTAATTGCATCTTTAATTTCGATTTCGAGAGGAAAAATACCAAAAAATTTATAAATTTATTATATTTGTATCATTTCAGTAATAAATTTTTTAATTAGATTAATTTAGTCCAAAACATTTTCACATTGATAATAATTGAGTCCATTCGGACAATTTAGGTTGGAGATTACTGAAACAAACGCCGATTATTCTATGTGGCATAGTTATTGCTGACATAGATATTTTTTAGTTATAATTTTTAATAATTTTTTAAAAACTTTTTCTTTCTTTTTCTTCCAATGACACCCGACAAGGCCAGCCTTGCTAGCACTTGCTTGCATAGGCCATGGAAGAAAAAGAAAGAAAAAAAATATAAAAATTTTGTTTTACAAATTATTAAAATATCATCCACATTAGTGATAATTATACCGCGTAGGACGATTGATATCCACGTTAGCAATTTGTGGTCTAAATTGGCTAAATGGACTCAATTAGTAATTATATAAAAATGTTGATGACTGAATTAATACCAAAGCTAAGTTTCAGACTTTTTTAATACTTTTTTCTTTTTTCCAAATTCGAGCTTCTTTCCCATATTGCAAAGGTCGAAACCTTTGGGTTTTCTTACTCTGAATGCATGCTAACGTTTTTTTTTTTTTTTTAACCTTTTCGTTGCACAGATAGAATAAGTGCACTTTCTTCTAGTTTATAATGGACTGTAATAGTAATAGCTAAAACATTTATTTCTATATCAAATCTACGTGGAATTCGTCTAGCGTTTCAGATAAAACTTTTTTTTTCTCTTATTTGAAGGATGCACATCAAACGATGTGGTCAAATTACATTTATCATATGCTTTGGTAAAATATTCATTTAAAATGGTATTCGCCTAGATGTTAGCTTACGTATTGGCGATTTTATTCGATCATCTCTTTCTTCATATAAGATTTCAAATGTCACCACGTTGCTAATATGAAAGCGTTATGCTAGCTGCTAGGAGTATCTTTAAATATTTTAATTCAAACTGTCTACAGAAAGATGTAATTTGACCAAATAAACTATGAGAGCCACCCAATACCATCTCTTTTATTCGATCATCTCTTTCTTCATATTATATTTCAGACGTTACCACGTTGGTAATATAATAGCGTTATGCTAGTAGTATCTTTAAATATTTTAATTCAAACTGTCTATAGAAAGATGTGATTTGACCAAATAAACTATGAGAGACACCCGATACAATCTTCATGAAAGCTTTGAGTTTTAGATCTTTTCGTCCCAGTGATCTCCCTCATGCAAGACTCCTCTATTTAACGTCATTTTGCCCTCAAACATCAACAAACTCTTTCCTTGCCGTGCCCTACAGCTATCTAGCTAGAATAATCCTCCTCCTCCTCCTCCACCACCATCTCCACAATGCAAGCCTCTCAACCTCCTTCTCCTCCCCATGCAGAGTACTTACGAGAAGACTGCATGTCAGAAGCATGTAAAGAATTGCTCTCCTCCCTCCCATCGGAAGAAGACTGGGTTGCCGGCTCTCTTTGCTTGTACCAGGGCTTCTGGTTCCCCTCTCGGCTCTTGAGCGGCATCCTCGCTTGCCAAAACCACTTTCAAGCTCACGCTTCTGACATCCTCCTCGTCAGCAACCCGAAATCCGGCACCACCTGGCTAAAGGCCGTCCTCTTTGCTCTCTTGAACCGTGCCAAGTACTCCACCTCCGACTCACAACAACGCCACCCTCTCCTAACCCAAAACCCCCACGACCTCGTGCCCTTTCTGGAGCTCCATCTCTATCGCGAGCAAGAAAATCCTGATCTCGCTGCTTTTGAGTCCCCAAGGCTCTTCGCCACCCACTTGCCCTATTCCTTGCTTCCGCAGTCAGCGAGGGACTCCCAGTGCAAGCTGGTTTACCTGTGTAGGAACCCCAAGGACACCTTCATCTCGCTATGGCACTTCACCAACAAGTTGAGGCCGAAGAGAAGGGCCAGATTCCACTCCCGCATTGCCTTGACAAGTACTGTCAAGGGGTGAGCAATTATGGACCGTACTGGGACCATGTGCTGGGTTACCACAAGGCAAGGTCGGAGAGGCCCGAGAAGGTGCTGTTTGTGATGTATGAAGAGATGAAAGAGGACCCTTGTGGTCATGTGCGGAGGTTGGCCGATTTCTTGGGATGTCCATTTAGTGAAGAAGAACTGAGAGACGGACTGTGGAGGGAATACTGAGGGTGTGTAGCTTCGATGTTCTGAGCACAACTGAGGTGAATAAGAGCGGGAAGTGGACGACTGGATATCAGAACCAATGGTTCTTCAGGAGAGGCAAGGTTGGAGATTGGGCGAATTACATGAGTGCTGAGATGGGGGAGAGAATTGACAGTGTCATGGAAGAGAAGTTGCATGGTTCTGGTTTGAAGATTTGAAGTTCATTGCATAGAAACAACATGTACGGACTATAGATGGAGCCGATCATGGCGTGTGATGTGTTGGTTTGGATGTCTGGTTTGATGGTCGAGAAAATGTAGAAACGTTGGAAAAGAAAAAAAGAAGAAATAACTTCGACTTTTCGCACTTTAGGAAGGTCAATGTCTGGTTGGCTGATGAAAGTGTGTTTCTCATGCTGTAGGATTAAAGATTTCCAGAGGCATTGTCTATCTTGGCTTCGTCTCCACGATGAGATGCTTCAAAGTTGTGATTCTAGTATTCATCTCTGCTGTACTACTGGCATTTGCACATGTTTTTTTGGCCAACATGTAGTTGGCTAATAAAAGCTGTCTTCCTTTGTTATGCAAAATCATGGATTGATAAGATTAGATCATTAAGTGGCCAGATTATTATTGAAAAAAACAACCCACTTCTAATGGAAGTGATAGGTACATCAATGCAGTTGATAATTGTAATAATTCATTTTCTTGTACATTATCACGCAAAGAATACCCTAACCTATTTATAGGGTTTATAAGATAATTATCTGAAGTAGCAAAGTATAGATTATTATCAAATATGACCAATCCAGAGAAATATGTAGAATCTCCTAAATATATCTCTAACATCCCCTTAAACTCAAATCGATTCGAAAGAAGTTAACTTGATCTTGGAGAAAAGATTTAAAAAATGCCCAGGTGGATGTGTCACTTGATGAATGTTGTAATATATTAATGCGGAAGCTACTCAAGATCTTGCAATTCATTTCAACTTGAAATTGCCAAGGAGCAATGAAGGACGCCAAAGATTTATGAGGTTCGATGCTGACAAAGAGTATTGGTACTTATATCTATGAGAAAAGCTATCGGCAAATAATCTACTAATAAGTAAAGAATCAGCAACAAATAATTAGTTAATAATTAGAGAATCCAAGTTATAACCGTCCGCACATTCAAATATTTTTCACACTTAGATTAAATCCAAACTCATAGTGTTTACAAATAAACAACACACTTGAATATAAAGCTCAAGCACAAAATTATCACGTGTTCAAGCCCTACCCACAATCACATAGAAGTTAGGAAAAATTCCAAATAAGGGCCAGAAGTATTCTCATTTTTTCAAATAAGGGTTTGAAGTGGTATTATTTTAAATATGAGCCTGAAATACTCTTATTTTTTCAAATAGGGGCCTGAAGTGGATTTTGTTTCAAATAAAGATCTGAAGTGGCAATGTCAATTTCATATAAGGCCCTAACCCTGTTGTTTGGTGAAAGGTAATTTTTTCTTTAAATTTTTTAAATTTTTTTCCTTTTTTTTCTATACAAACTGGGGAAAAAAAAAAAAAAAAGAACACACAAGAGCGAGCCCTCCCTCATGTCTGTGGCTACCACCCCACTAAAATTTAATTTTTTTAACTCATCTTAACCTATTTTAGTATTTAAGGTAATCCACAAAGAACTCAGTCCACTAAATAAAAGTCAAAAAGTATTTATGGACCCATTTTAGGGATAATTGTCCAAAAAGTCTTTAATCTATTGTACAACGGTCAATTTAATCATAAAATTTTTTAATCCAATTTAATCATAAACATTTTGATAATTCTCTAAAGTTCTTTCAATCGATTTTGACCAGAATTCACTCACATGTATGTCAACCTTCCCACTAGCCTTCCCACTAGGCATAATCAGTGTCAGAAGGCTGGACATACAGAATCTTACTATTATATGCTTCATCTTGAGCTCTGACCTACACTTGCTGCATTTGTTGAGGTGGAAGATTCTCTCTCACGAGCTTAATTGGATCCTACTAATATGCAGAATACAAAAGATTCCATTACATTGACATGGGCTAAGTATGATACTTGGATGCGCTTTCAACAAAGTGACAGGAACTTCGGCTTGCATTGCAACTTTGGCACATTCCTCAAAAGATTGTTTATTTTGTTTACTTTCTAATGTGTCAAACTCCTAGATTATAAATTTTGGAGTTACTCATCATATAGCCAATAACTCTAAATCATTGTCTTCATTATATTTCACACTTCCTGGGGTATCCAACTCTTTTATATTACCTAATGTCTTAACTTCCCAAGTTATTGGTACTGAAGATGATCATTTTAGTTCCTCTCTTTCTTTATCATCCGTCCTTCATCTCAAATCTCCATACAATTTGATTTTTGTTAGTTCATTAACTAAAGTACTAAATTGTTTAGTAACATTTTCTTCTTCTCGTTGTGTCTTTCAGGATCTAAGAACTAGACAAATGATTGATAGGGGACATGAATCAAATGGCCTATATTATCCTGACAAAAAGGTGATAGCTGTAGCAACTATGAAGTGCACGTCCCTTGATGTGTATGTGATGCATTGCCGTGCTGGTCATCCACCACTGAACATTCTTTGACGTTTGTTTTCTAAGTTTGAGTCTGTGAGTACTTTTGAGTGTGAAGCTTGTTTGTTTGGCAAACACCATAGAGTTTTTTTACCTTCTTGTTTTTAGAGTCATGTGTCTAGTGTCTTTGGACTGATTCACTCATATGTATGGGGTATGTGTCGTGTTTTCTGATACATCTGCCTTTAGTTTTTTTGTTACATTCATGGATGATTTTTCCCAAATGACTTGGTTGTTCTTAATAAAAGACCGTACTAATATTTTTCATTGCTTTTGTCTATTCTATTTTGTGGTATTGAATTAATTTAATACTTTTGTCAAAACTTTACAATCAAATAATGCCAAAGAGTGTGTTGCTACTCCTACTTTTCAAACTTTTCTTGATTCTCATGGCATTATGCATCCGACTTCTTGTTCATACACACCATAGCAAAATGGTGTAACCGAATGCAAAAATCATCATCTTCTTGATATTGTTGGTTGTCTTATGTTTCACATGCATCTACCGAAAAATTTTAGGGGCCATGCTATCCATACAGCATGTTTTTTAATTAATCGGCTTCCGACTTTCGTTCTTCAGGGGGAGACACCTTTCTCCATTTTACATCCAAATCGTCTTCCTTTTCCATTAATACTACGTGTCATTGGTTGTGTTTATTTTGTTCATTCTCTAATTCTAGGCCTTGATAAATTGGACCCTTGTACTGAAAAGTGTGTTTTTGTTGGATACTCTCAAACTTAGAAGCGCTACAAATGTTACAGTCCTACTCGTTGTCATGTGTTTGTGTCAGCAGATGTGATTTCTTGAGGATCAACCATACTATAATACTCAATCAGTTCTTATAGTGCTTCTTGATGATGACAAGTGTGTCTTACTAACACTCCCACCAATCTCACTTCTTTTAGCATCATCCACAGAATTATAGTTTGTTGATCGCACCTACCATAGACATAAAGCAACTCCCACTACGCTAGAGTGACAATCACTCGATTCATTTGTTCCCTCATTAGATGATGGGCCGTCTTCTGATGTTGATCTTGACCCGCCCATTGCTATTCAAAAAGGTACATATTCTTGTGTTAGTCGTTCTGTGGATCATTATTTTTTTGACTATCTTCGTACTCGTCACCCTATTTCCAACTTTTTGTCTTATGATTGTTTATCTCCTACCTTCTCTACCTTCGTCTCATCCTTGTCCTCTGTTTCTGTACCTAGTAGTGTTGTTAAGGCTCTTGCTCATCCTAGCTAGCGACAAGCCATGAAGGCACTTATTAAGAATTGGATTTGGCAACTCACTACCTTACCTGTGGGAAAGCAACCTATTGGTTGTCGAATGGGTTTTCACTATTAAGGTTCACCTTAATGGCACCCTTGATTGATTGAAGGCACAATTGGTTGCCAAAGGATGTGCTCAAACCTATGATGTTGATTATGATGACACTTTCTCGTATGTAGTTAAAATTTCATCTCTTTGTGTCTTTTATTTCTTTGGTAGCGCGTTATGGATGGCTTCTTCATCAATTGGACATAAAAAATGCGTTCTTAGATGGTGATTTGGATGAAGAGGTATATATGGAGCAATCATTAGGATTTTTTGCTCAGAGGGAGAATTTGGTATGTCATTTACATAAGGTTTTATATGGACCCAAGTAATCTCCTTGTGCTTGGTATGTCATTATCAAGTTTGAATTAAAGCAGTGCCAAGTAGATCATTTAGTCTTTAGTTCTATCTCCTCAGCTAGTTGTATTCTTCTGGTGGTATATGCAGATGATATTATCATTACTTGTAGTGATTCAGACGGTATTCACCAACTTAAACAATTTCTGCATACATAGTTCAATACTACGGATATGGGACATTCCTAGGTATCAAGGTTGCCTACATGCATATAGGTATTAATTTGACCCAATGAAAGTATGTACTTGACATTCTTGATGAGGTTGGGCTTATTGGAGCAAAACTAGTTGATACTCTTATGGAATCCAATGTGAATCTTGATGTAGAATAGGGAGAACTATTACATGATCCAGTAAAATATATGAGATTAGTTGGTAAGCTAAATTATCTTACTATCATAAGACCTTATAATCTTTTGTTGTTAGTGTTGTACGTCAATTTGTTAATTCTCCTCGGACTACTCATTGGAATGCCATACTTTGGATTATCATATACTTGAAAGGAGTGCTAAGTAAAGGACTAATTTTCAATAATTATGGCCATTTGAAAATCACAGTTTTCTCTGATGAAGATTAGGTTGGATGTCCTACTAGTAGGAGATCTACATTAGGTTAATGTGTATTTTTTCGAGGTAATTTAGTTGCTTGGAAGAGCAAGAAACAACATGTGGTTTCTCCCTTACCAAAAAAAAAAAACATGTGGTTTCTCGATCAAGTGTTGAAGTTGAATATAGAGCAATGGCACATTTGACAAGTGAATTGCTTTGGTTTGGGATGTTATTGTCAGAAATGGTGATATCAACATCATAACCATTGATATTATATTGTGATAATCAATCAACTATTCATATTGTAAACAATCCTATCTTTCATGAGTGAACCAAATACATTAAGGTTGATTGTCACATTTATAAAGGTTCCAAAAGGGAAGATCACTCCTCAACACATACATGGATGGAGGATCAACTTGCAGTCAATTTTACCAAGTCTTTGTAGGGGAATAGAGTGAATCTTTTATGTAACAAGTTGGGATTGTTTGATATCTATATCCCAACTCGAGGGAGAGTGTTAGGAAATAATAGTAGGGGTAAAATAGTCAATAGTTATTTTATATCGAGAAGGTTACCCATCTATATATATAATATGTATTTTTGTAATTCTTTCGATTAAGATAATGCAATACGGTGTTTTTTTCCTTCAACATCTATACCATGTCTAGATGCATCGAAACGAAGCCATTCCCGAGATTTGTTGGATGGAGGAGCCCCACAGGGCGCCGAGTGCCTTGCGATTGGGAACTCTTAGGATCGGCTACTTGGGCGATTGAACTGTCTCGTCATGGGCGTGAAGCGTGATGTTGTCCCTGGGTTAGAGCAAGAGGCAAGTCCGCATCCATCCTTGCTGCTGGAGAACGGAGATACTTGTGTTGATGTCGACGTGAAAACGGCCACTAAGCGTAATCGAATAGATCTTACTGGTGAATAGTATGCAAGGAATTGGAAGGGTTGGTTACAATGGGGTTGCAGGCGGACGATGTAGACAACGTGAAGAGAGTTTCAGGAGGCTCTTGGGACACAGTCTATTTCTTTTCCTCCTTAGATCTTAGCAAGTGGTCGTGCTTGTTCGAGACTTGCCTATAGGAAAATAAAGTAAGATTGCCCGTATACAGCAATCCGGTCGATTACAACCCTCTTGCAAGTTCTCGAAATCTCTAAGATATTAACTAAGATGAAACTGATGATGATTCTTGGCTCTCGAATACGGTGGAGGGGTTCCGACGACGGGGTAGGTAGCTGAGTATGCTAACGCAGGCATAAGCTAGCTGGGCGTCGTTAAGGTATTCGAGAATCGATTTCTCTCGATCATTCGGCATAGGATCCCACAAAGACGGAAGGATGTCTTATTTAGAATGAAAAAGGCCGAAGACAAAGTCATCAATGTCGCCCTGTACAGAATTTATTCATAGATACAATGTGGAGAAGCTGAAGGGCGACGATATATCTCTCATCCTCCGGGTTTAAAAATTAAATAATGAGGCAAATGCACAACATGGTAACAGTGACAGGAGCTTTTCATAATAAGGAAAGGAACGCAGTGGCGGAGAACAACCCAAACAGCCACCGCAGCCGATCCGGCCTTGCATCAGAATGAGCAGAATTGGAGTTCGAGGAGGATCCTCCAGGGCTCGTCGTGGTTACCGCGGCTGGCGGAGGCGGCGCTAGTTGAGGGACATCACATGTTCCGGAGGTTGCATTTGCCTGCTCATGCGTGGCACACAATATTTCATAATTCAAATTATCTTTTGTTAATTCCTCTCTCTCTCTCTCTCTCTCTCATATGACAATAAAGAAGTTTATAAAGGATGAGAAAAAAGTTACCTTGCAATATGAAATACTATCACACCCACAAGTCAAATGGCCGTTTGCTTCATCTACAGCTGCTGAAGCTCCACCTCCATCACTTCTCTATAAAAACAATGGAAGCCAAAATTCAGCAATAGACAGACAACTACTTTGCTGTTACAGTATCCTTCCTTCTACAGAAGAAGCTTAGCCCTTAACTCAAATTAAATTCTGGCAAAAAAGAAAGCAGGGGAAGGTGGGGAGGAGGGGGAGGGAGGGAGGATTCCTGGCGAAACCTGATAAAAGTCGACAGCGATGAAGTTTGGCCACCTTTTACCGGCCGCTTCATAGCAAGTATTCGTCATGTTAATCAAGTTAGCTGAATTATCCATACAGACTGCTGATGTGTTTGGATTATCAGGGAAATAGTTCTCCAGAACCAGAGATATCGATGTGGTGCTCATTGGTGAAGATTCAGCGCGATTTGGGCACTTACCAGCCACCATTCCCCCATCTCCATCTGAAAGCATAAAATAGAAGGCAAGAAAACGTCAACA
The DNA here is from genome assembly GCA_004368105.4 of Eucalyptus melliodora. Classification (NCBI taxonomy): domain Eukaryota; kingdom Viridiplantae; phylum Streptophyta; class Magnoliopsida; order Myrtales; family Myrtaceae; genus Eucalyptus; species Eucalyptus melliodora. The sequence continues at coordinate 22,204,108 of CM023410.3, read as the reverse complement.
TCTGAACAAAATCATGTCGTCCATATTGAATAAGTTATAGACCTCCCTTACGTCGATAAACCCAAATTGTAATACTCCATAAAGATAGAGCAAATTTGAAAAGGTAAAATCGGCTAAACTGGGTCTAGATGAAATAAGAAAGGGAGTCTTACACTGATTTTCCACGACATATGTCCACTCATAGGCAATTCCTTCTGTAGCCTCTTTCGATGACTTAGAAGTGAAAACAACCAAGCGCTGATTCTGCTTGACCATGTCATCCACTGTAGGCCAATCTCCGCCAGTTTTGGGCATGCTAGATGCGGGGAACATGTACTTGCTGAGGCCAGATTCATTGAAGACCTTCGTCAATCCTTGAGTGGAAGTCACATAATCCTCAATAAAAATGGTGACTATCTCAGTTGGATTCGCTTCCAGGAATGTCTGTACCTCTTTAAGAACATTGATGGCCGGTTGCTGAAGGAAGAAAAAATGGCAAGTTGAATTCATCAGTTATCAGACAATGTCATTCTTATATCTCTCAATACAACTTATACGCTGTGAACACTTACAAAGGCGGTGAAATTGTAGCACTTCCCCTGGAAAGAGTGGCACAACCATATGTCATTTTCGAAGTCGTACATGTCAAGCATCAGCCCTCGAACTCCATTCTGTATGCACAATTAATCAGATTGTCAGATCAAATGATAGAGAGAAATATGACCAGAAAAGAGGGAACGAGAGATTGACTTCTCCAAAAAGAAAAGAAATTAGAAACAGAATTAAAACGTTGACCATAATTAGAAAAGATAACTGAAAAAGGTTTCTATGACTATCTCAATAAATTGAAAATCCTTTCTGTACTATCTGTTTTTCAACCGATGATTTGAGTGCCTCAACTTCTCAACTTCATTCTCTTAAAACTCAGAGACTACCGTCATCGACTGATTTCCTCATGATGTCGTTCCATGTTACTCAACAGCAAGAAACATGCCAATAGCGAGAGCTCTCTTTATCTTTTACTATAGGACAATCACGCCTTTTTGCTTGCTTTGGTCATCCCGTAATGCAAGGTAAAGCTACCTGAAGTGTATCACAAAACAAACTAATCGTTTCTCTTGTCGCACCCCTATCTAAGATGAGAGGTGAAAACAAACCCAACATCGGCAGATCTGGCAGTGTGAAGAGTCAGCACGCACTAACCAAAATGGCACGGAACAAGAACTAGAATAACATGGGAGCAAGTCTGGACAAACATACGGCCAGGAAAGCGAAAGATAGAGGGCATAACGGAGATAAGTGTTCTTGACAAACCATGGGATCTATCTTTTCCTTTTGATCTTGCCTGCACTGAAGATATCGTCTTGTGACAAACTTAGGCAGTGATCTTTCCCCTATTTTGTTTAAGTGATAGTTGAAAACCGTCTAGGCATGAATGGATAAAAGGATTCATATTTGCAGAGGGCCTATTTCATGCTCATGTTTTGCTGTACAACCTCTCTCTCTCTCTCTCTCGCTCTCTCTCTCTCTCTCTCTCTCGCTCTCTCTCTCTCTCTCAAGCTATGTGGTACTTGGGCAGTCACAGGTAACATTGTCTATTTCTCAAATGAATTAAATTTTGAATGAATCTGCACCTGCAACATTAGAATGCCATCTGTGGTGTATCCTGTAATGCTAATCAAAGATAAAATCTATAATCCGCAATTCACGTCAAGATTCAACAAACCTCGCTCAGTTCAAGAGGACCAAGAAATCACAACCGTTACAAACGTCAAGTTCAAATTAGCCAGCACTGATGGGATACCGAGTCCGGCGAGTAAGTCAAGATCACAATTGCCCAGAAGCATCATTTGAAAGGGTCATAAATTGCCTGTAGACCATTGTGATTTTTTGGCTTTCTTCTTGTTTCTTGGAAGGTCAAAGTTATGGTGCCGCACGCAACAGTCTGAACATATTACCGGTCCCCCCCAGCCCAAATCAAACTAAGAAACCTTGAATCTAATCTTAGATTAGCAAGAAAGAGGTACACGCCAGAGAGAGGGAGAAAGAACGTACATTGAGTTGACTGGTGACGGAGTCTTCTTGATTGAACTCAGTGACGAGAGCGGAGCCGGTGGCCGACGTGGCGCCGGAAATAGCGAACGAATTGTGAGTCGTCAGCCACGAGTACTTGTTGAACGGCAAGCCATTCACCTGTTAAACCCAAATTCATCAGACAGAATTCGACGTCCCAATAATTGCAAGTTCGTCGCCTTTCAAAACCAAGAAGCAGAATCCAAGAAACGCGAAAGAGCGTCGTCGAATTACTTTGGAGGTGGGGATGACGGGTTGAATCCGGGTGCATCTGGGGCGGGTGTTGCCGTTCGCGGGGCAAGTCTCGCACTTCAGGCCGGCGTCGCACACGCTGTCCGACGAACACGTATTCCCAAGCTGCGATCCAAACAAACAGACATTCAGATAAACCCGCCGCAATTCTATTCCCGGGACGTTAAGCTATAGCCTTCAAGATCAGGCGGTTCGAAGGGGAGCACCTGGAGGGTCAACCCGCGAGCGAAGAGGCCGAACAGAAACAGGGCACCAACAGAACGCACGAACCCACCCCCTAAAACAGAATCGTCGTGGGGGTTTTAGAGAATCGTCGGAAGAGAAAATCCAAGGAAACAAGAATGGCTTGGATGGAGGAAAAAAGACGGGTTTACCTGCATCTTGCGATTGCCCTGTTTAGAGTTTGAGGCACAGAGAGAGAGAGAGAGAGAGATGGAGGTGGTGGTTAAGAGAGAGAGAGAGAGAGAGAGAAAGAGGTGGGGGTGGTGCGTACTAAATTGGGAGTGGTTGGCAGGGTAATGGCTGACAAAATATGGCGGGTTGGAACCTTTGCCTGAGCTTGACCTTCGCCACCCCCTCCTTTTCTCTCTCTGTCTCTGTCTCTGTCTCTGTCTCTCTCGCGTTCTGTCACCAACTTCTTACGTCTCCATTGTCGTTCTCATTTTGCTTTCACTTTCGGGCGTCGGACGGAGAGAGGGTGGGAAAAACGCGTTACGCTTTCACTAGCCGTTGCGGCCCGTTGCGGCGGGCGCAGCCGCCTGTCGTGTCAGCTCTTTTTCTTTTCTTTTTTATTAGCGGGGGGATGGCCGAGGGTCAAATGGAGAGAATTTTCTGTCCTAGAAATATAGTCTAAGGTTAGTAAATTTGGGAAATCATATGAGATATAAGCTCCAATTTTTTTTGGTCTCCTAAAAAAAATTGTTTGTATTGCTTGGATTGAATAGTTAATGAAATTTTCTTTTATCATCAAGAATGATTTATGTCTAAATATCTTAATGAACGATGAAAATAATTTTCGTTTGAAAACTTACAATATTTTAATGATCGATTGAAAATTTATGACATTTAAGTAGATGTTGTACAAAAATTAAGGCATTCGATTGAATGTCGTACGGAAATTATAATATCTATGTTGTTTTTTTCCCTCGAAACAATGTATCCACATGTCAAATGCAAACCGATCCAATAGATAGGAAGAAAGTCAATTTTGGAATAATATGAAGAGGAAATTTAAAACTTCACGAAAGGAGGTGTAAATGGACGACTTCTTAGGAAAGTCCTCGGTGGAGTTTCCAAAATCTCTAGAAGATTAACGTTTGAATTTGACAAATTGACTATTAAATAATCTTTAGAAGATTAGTCTCTCTCTCTCTCTCTCATATATACATAGAAGAAGGTTCTATGGCTAACGAATGTATGATGACATGCAAATCAGATTGAATTATGAATGTCATGAAATATAATTTCATTGTCTGAATTCCGTTTATTTTACGAAAAATGAATAATTTAGAAAAAAAATTGAAAAAAAAATACGGTTTTATTACTTTTGAAAGTGAATGAACATTTGATAAAAAAAAAAATGAATGAACGAAAAATATTTTCATTATTCACAAAAATTCTTAGATATAAATTGGCATTCGATAATAAAAAAATAATTTTATCAACTAATTATTTCAAGTAATAAGAACATTCATTTTTAGGAAAATATTTTTCAAATTATTCATTTTCCATATAATAACATTTTAAATGTTTGGCCACTTGGGATAAGATTAACAAAAAAAAAATGTTTGTGATTGAATAAAGAGGGAATCGCGTGGGTGCTTCCTTTTTCCTGATGACTTTTTCAGTTAGGTTGATTTTTCTTAAGATGTTCAAACTTTTATTTATTTTAATATTTGTCAGATTAATTGTTTAATTTTAAGGAGTCATCAATTAGGATCACGATCTCGGAGCGCTAATTTGTTGCATTATTTTTTGGGGGTGGTAAGCTAATGACGAAATGGGAGTTGTTGAACTAATCGAATTACTTTTTAGAGAGTTGTTAAGGCATGCACATGTAGCCCCCATTTATTTATGTCGATCGAAATGTTATCTTGTATGCCCTTAATAAGAATAAAAATTCGACGAAGAATATAGTAGAAAGTCGAAATAAATTGCATGTCATGAAATCCTCGTCCCCCGTCATAACTCCAAAGAGAGCTTTTCTGATTCTCAAGTTATCACACGTAACATGAGAAATCATCATGGAATTGTGCATCGGTGAAAACATGTATCTGCACGTGTATAGATTAAAGAGCTGGGACTGGATATGGCTACATATTGATGATTGACATCTATCAACAGCGACTCTGAGTTCGAGAAATTATTCAGTAAAGTTGGTTTAGACCTGTCAAATGAGCGGATCAAGTTCAATTTGAGTTAAGTCGAAGATAGTCCGATCCAAATCAATTCATTTATCTCGTATTAGCCCATTTATATGAAATACAATTTTAATAATCCACACCCAATTCATAATATTGTAAACACTCGTACTTTTATTTAACTTAGAGTGCATTTGGTTCATAGAAAACTTAAGATTGAAAAATAATTTTTCAAAAAATGATCATACGTATCACTTACGAAAATGAAATAGATGCAAGATTTCATCACCCATTGAAACAGTTAGGTATAAATTGTTGTCCATAATGAAAAAAAAAATTATTGATTAATTTTTCTCAAATGATATAATTAATCATGCTTTGTGTTTTCCACGAAACAAACACACCCTTAATATTTGTCCAATTTTTTTTATATAATTTGCAAATTTAACAATTAGATTTGTCTTAATAAATTTTGCTCATATTCCTAATAACTTAATTTTTGTAAAGTTCCTATTTTTTTAAAACATTCTGTGGTCGAACTTTGGGGTTCAGAATGAATGGGGCCGTTCATGTGTTTTTCTAGACAGGAAAATTTTACATTTCCAGAATTTTTTTTCCCTCGTTAATTAATTAACGGTAGTGTTCCCAGAAGTAAAGCTTGGACAGCTGCTTCAATGGTGAATCAATAATAGGACAACTCTGAAACGAGACGAAAGGTTGGTGATAATACAGAACGTGAGCTGGCCAGATTCTTTACAGCACTAATTATCGAAAAGCCAATTATGGATTGACACGGGCAAGCTTTTGGGCTTTCGCCAAATTCAGCAAATTCTCAAGGGGAAAACTACTTCTCTCTTTAATGGGTAATTATGCTGTATTGAAAACGAGTCTTGAATGGGTTTATTCTCAATCCATTTAGATCCATACGAAGCTCACCATCTATTTCTCGAATCCATTGGAACCTATTTTTAAAATTTTAGGCAACCCATCTGTGACATGACCCATTATATATGACTTAAAGAATGGATTTTGGATTTGTTTTGCCGCCTCTAAAATTGGAACATATATTAAATCAAATCTAAATTATCAAATCTAGTAAGACCTACGAGAGATCCATGTGAAATTACTTACCATATATATTCGACTTTCAATAGACATTCTATAAAGATAGCCAATTTTATAAAACTTCTGATATGGATAGGAATAAAAATAAAGAGAATTCGAAATTAGAAATATTTAAAGAAGATTCATTTTTATTATGGTTTGAAAAACTTCTTGTGACTCTTCTTTTCAAATATAAACGATGGAAATGTGCATTGCGATATATAAAGACCAATCAATTTGAAAATGCCGTAAGAAATGAAGTGTCTATATATTACGCCAGCATTGTAGTTGGCCTGATGTATAGAGCTAGGAGATCATTTTGGTCTCTCTCTCCTCTAATATTCATATGTTTAAATCCTTCAAAGGTCGACCTGAGGCGAGAAATTTGAGAATTTGTAGCATTTGGTCGAACCCGAGGCAACAAAAATAGTTTTCTGACACAAGATTTGTCGCCTTAGCGCGAAGTCCAATCCCAGATTTTGGATTGGGAGCTCCAACGTCGATTGATTTTAGTATATAGTTTTGAATATAAGACAGCTCATAATTTACTGAAACTTTAAAAATATAGCCTACAAGAAGAATCTGAATTATTTGGCTAAAAAAAAAAGAATTTGAAATTACAGACTCCAAATGAATTACAAAAATCACATCTGAGTTATTGAAATGAAGTAGGACTATAAGGGCTAACACGAAAATAACTTAATTTATTCATGTAATTCTATTGAGTAACTTTTTTAGAAAATGAATTTGATTTTTGCACATTAAATGTATTAAATTTTAAGGAAAAGAATATTATATTTTCCAAATAAAAACGTAAGATATTTTTAAAGAAAAAGCGAAAGTTAGGAAGGAAACCTCTTGACATTAGTTAGTAAATCGACCTATGAGGATGAGAATACGTTTTAAATAAGTGAAAGGATTTTTTTTTTCAAAATATTAATATATTTACAGTGTTGACACCTGAATTTTTTATTAATCATTTATTAATCAATTGCAAGAAGCATTTATTATATTGTTTACTTCATCGCATTAGCACTGGACCGACAGTGAATGGCTTTGAGCTTAAAATTCAATAGATTGAGTCGGTGTAGGGGGGCAAAATTCAGCTAAGGTTAAGACATAAAGAGATACGCGCGAGACATAGAGAGGAAGAGTTGGAAAGAGCCCTCGCTCGTCTTGTTGCCACCCACCACCGTGCCCTCATTGTCGACGACACTGCTTGCTACTCGAGCCAACACCATGCGCCACCCCTCCTTTTGCCGCAAGCCAACCGCCGCCCCCTTGTTGACATAGTTATTTGTAAGGAAACAATTTCCCAAAAATGATCCGACACTCAATCAAACACCAAAAATGTACGCGGAAAACATCCCAGAAAAAAAAAAAAAATAAAATAAAAAAAAAAAAAAAAAAAAAAAAAAAAACATGTTACACTGATCATAAAGTATATTACGGAGTCGAACATACCTTATTTTTCACAGATTAAACACTATTGTCGCAGTTTGATGAGGAATTCTGATATTGTTCTTGAAGATGAGTGTATTGTGTTTTCGGGAAGAAACTAAGAGAGCATAGAAAATAGAGAGAACGTGTTTTCTCTTATTTTCGGATTTTAGTAGCAACCGCTCAGATTTTTTTATTTATTCAAAAATCCCATTTTTTTTTATCTACAGTAACTGCACTCTTCTTCTATGGGCCCTTCACTTATGGGCTGGGTTTTTTGGCTCAACATGGGCGGACAGGCCTAAATAAGCCCATCATTACATAAAAAAATTAAAAAAAAAAAAAAAACCAATTATCTCTCACTCGCACATGATGGGCCAAACATAAACCTCTTTACCTTACTGCAACATTCATATCGGTAAATAATCCGTGCAACTATTATACTTTGAGAGCTTGTTGCCATTTATCTGTTAGGAATATATAGCAGTTCATAATGGGCATCACATTTTTTAGTAAATTTAGTATGTAGTACCCTAGATAGATCGATCACATTTATTTCTCTCTTGATCTCTTTTTAACAACGATATATTGTATTCATAATTATGATTATCCCAAAAACAATCATAATTGGTTGACCAGTGAATACAAAATTAGAATGTGATTCTCTAAATTCGATCTTCCTCTTTTATTGAAACTTTCAATTTCAGTTTAACTTGCTTTTTTAGAAAAGTCCCATTAAATCAAATCAATTCATGATCATTGGCAATATTCTAAAATAGCAAATATTAAATAGAAATATTGAAAATAAGTAAGAATCATGAGGGCACTTAATTGAGGAACTATTTTCCTCAAGAGTCTCATACAACATAAAAGTTGAAATTAAAACTTTTGCCACTCTTATTGGTCGTCTTATGCATATGTAGTATGAAATACGTATTACGGTATTAACTCATTTCCCATAGAGCGTATGTTTACAACCTCAATACCGTACAAATAATAGTTCAGACATACCTAATGTTTAACTTGAATTCACGTATCTACTCTTTCACGGAATTCATTAGAACTCACATTTAGCATCATAGACAAATAAAGTAAAATGTAGGTTATTTTACTTTCGAACATAATAAATATTATGTCATCATCTTAACTAATGTTAAGATGACATATATATCTTAAGCTTGAGCTCTCGATTATCACCTAGATAATAAGCTTAAAAATTGTCTCATATCTATTTATCACATAGTAAATAGAGGTGATTACCCGTGTGAGTGGGCTAATCTTTTATCTATTCGACATACTTTCTCAATTTTATATAATACGCTAAGCATTAAGATGCATAAACATTAAACAAAAAATCATAGGGATTAACAATGAAAACACAAATTCATTAAATGTTAACACTTAAAGAAAATTACAATATTATGTACATGAGTTTCTACGTAGTCCTAGAGATTTCACATGGTCACAAAATACATCTCTAGATATTAGCTTCGTCATAAGATTTGCTACATGCGTAGATATGTACTGTAAGTTCACATCTTTTCGTGTAATTATATCTTTGACAAAATTATACTTGGTATTTATATGTTTGGTATTATCATGATATTTTGGATATTTGGTATACACTATTGTTACTTGGTTATCACAGTTAACCAACAATGAGTTTGTCAATGATCATGAATTGATTCGATCTAATGGGACTTTTCTAAAAAAAAAGTAAGTTGAACTGAAATTGAGAATTTCAAGAAAAGATGAAGATCAAATTTGGAGAATCACATTCTAATTTTGTATTCACTGATCGATCAATTATAATTATTTTTGGGATAATCATAATTGTGAATACACTATATCATTATTAAAAAGAGATCAAGAGAGAAATAAATGTGATCAATTGATCTAGGGTACTATGTACTAAATTTACTAAAAAATGTGATGCCTATTATGAGCTGCTATATATTCCTAACATATGTATGGCAACGAACTCTCAGAGTATGCTAGTCGCACGAATTATTCACTAGTATGAATGTTAAAGTGAGGTAAAGAGATTTCTGTTTGGCCCACCATGTGCGAGTGGGAGATGATGGATTTTTTTATGTAATGATGGGCTTATTTAGGCTTGTATGCCCATGTTGGGCCAAAAACCCGACCCATAAGTGAAAGGCCCATAGAAAAATAGTGTAGTTACTGTAGATAGAAGAAAAAAAGGGGGATTTTTTAATAAATTAGAAAATCAGAGCGGTTGCTACAAAAATCTGAAAATAAGAGAAAGCATGTTCTTTCTATTTTCTACGCTCTCTCAGTTTTTCCCCAAAAACACAGTACGCTCCTCTTCAAGAACGGTATCAAAATTCCTCATCAAACTGCAACAACGGTATTTAATCTGTGAAAGGTAAAGTATGTCCAACTCCGTAATGTACCTTATGATTAGTGTGATATGTTTTTTTTGGGGATGTTTTTTGTGTACATTTTCGGTGTTTGATTGAGTATCGGATCACGCACCAACGATGCTAGATTTTCTAGCGGTGCGTGGCGGCGCATCTGGCGGTCCCCAATGATGGGCCACCCGTCGTTTTTCTTGTCTCAACGAGAACTACGACCATACACTATTAGAAACAAGTTTCGATTTACAAAAAATCAAAAAGAGGGTGCGAACAAAACAGGTGTCGGGATTTCTGTCTCTAAGTGACCAACGGTGGCATTTCACGAAATTTCAACAACAAAAAATTTATAAACATGAACAAATAATCGGGAAACATGAACATCGCTCTGATACCAATGTAGAGAAACAGATTCACAAAAACGATCTGATACTCAATCGAACACCGAAAACGTACGTGGAAAACATCCCCAGAAAAACCATGTTACATCGATCATAAGATACATTATGGAGTCGAACATACCTTGTCTTTCACAGATTAAACATTATTGTCGTAGTTTGATGAAGAATTATGATACTGTTCTTGAATAGGAGCATACTGTGTTTTTGGGGAGAAACTGAGAGAATGTAGAAAACAGAGAGAACGTGTTTTCTCTTATTTTCAGATTTTTGTAGCAATTGCTCAAATTTTCTGATTTATTCAAAAATCCCCATTTTTTCTTTTATCTACAATAACTGCATTCTTCTTCTATGGGCCCTTCACTTCACATGTTATGAATTTATAAAATAAATCGAAGTTGTCTGCTTAATGTTTTTTCATAAAAAGAACGATGCCGAAAAGGCTTTAGAGAAATTTAATGTGACCAAGTTTTCGTATCCAAAATCTCTAGTTCGCATGAATAAAGTATATCTTCTATTACTTTATTTGGGTTTCTAATTGTCCCAGGGTAAACTAATTAGTTGTGAATTGGTTTGAGCTTGGAAGAACCCAATTTAAGTCTAGACTTAATAATCTATTAGCTGAACCCCAAATAGTGCACTGTGAGGGTAGATTTCAACACATAAATATTACATTTTTTTGGTAATATTATGATAATATGAAAGTAATCGCATCTATAATGTTACATAGAGTTGACTCTATTATATGTGATATAACATGTGATATTTGTGACCTTTCCTCAATATGGGCCACCTAGGTTCAGCTAATAGATTATTAAACCTAACTTTAACTCAAGCTCTCCTAAGTCTATACCAATTCGCAACTTAGATTCAAGTTTTTAACCTGGCAATAATTTTTATTATTCGCCACTAATTAGTTTATGTAAAGTAATTGAAGATTTACTTTATTTTTGCAAATCAAAGATTTTTGGTACAGAGATTTGGTTATACTAGATTTTTCTAAAATCATTTCGGTATCTTTCTTTTTATGAAAATGTTTAGTAGGCACTTAGATTCATTTTAGTTTACTCCTACCAGGAAAGGTGATCATACGGATACACAAACCACCAAAGTAACACCCAATAAAGCAATGAATAAATTGCAAAGAGAAAATACTCATCTCAAAACAACGAAAGCATCTACGATGTCAACTTAAAAATCACATCAACAACGTAGACCTGATTTCTGATTAACACACAACTCATTAAATATCTTTTAGGGATTTTACTTCATATACTAAAACATAAATTATGTGTGATGCAGGTAATGCAATTATTTTAAATGTAATGGCGTACAAAATATGCCTATATTTTAATGACATGCAACATGCAATTTAATAAATGTAACATGTAAATTATATGTCACATGATTTTATTAAATGGCCAAATCCTAATGGTGGGTAATAATTAATATGTAACTATACTAAAATGTCACGCATTTTAATTTAATAACCTCGAATATGTAATAACTAAATGGCGTGTAGTTGATCAATCTAATTTGATATGACATGCACATGATATATTTTATGTTTCTTTTAATTAAAATTTATTGTAAAAAATTCTCAATATTTAAACATGCAATGTAAATTAAGAAAAATAAATCTAATATAATCTGGGCAATTTTTTTGTATTTTTTTTTTATTTTGAAAATTCAGAATAAGTAAATTACTTAATTTATTCATGCAATCTAACCTAAAACAAACAATTTTATCAACAAAAAACAATTCGAATTTATGTCTGATCGTTTTTGGATACTTTTCGCAAAAACAATCAAGTAAAAGATAACTATTCAATGATGCAATCCATAAAGCTTATCTTATCTGTTTAATTTTGGAAACATAATAAACCAACGATCATATCCAAATAAGCAAGGTTATTGATGGAAAGTATTCCATTTAAATTTGGAAACAATTAAATCAATAATCGTATCTAAGTAATTATGAATAAGATGGAAGATTTTTTGCGCTGCCAAGTTTCGTATCTTGTAGTTAAAGATCGAATTGGGACGTTGTTAAGTTAGGAAAGTTTCCTAACTTGCGTGATATTTTAGATTTTGTAGATTTACATATTTGCTTGAAAATTTGACAAAAGTAACAATTATTCAAGATAGGCAGGTAAATATTCCAAATCAATTAAAGATGAGACAATTACCTAATTTGAAGATTGACTTTCCAAATTTGAACTCGAAGTAATCGGATCGAAATCGCAAGAGGGCATTCAACGGCGTGTTCGACGGTGGTGGCGTGGTAGACGGAATGCGGAGTTGGTGCTTGTGGTAGCGGCTCGGCACAGCCATAAGGCAGCAGGCTCACCAGGGAAACTCTGCGGCTCAGGATGGCGAGGACGTTGTGGGGCGCTTCAGCAGCAGGCACGTCGCGCTCGGCGCAGATCAGCACGGCGTCGAAGCTCGCGGCAAGGGGCTCAGCGTGCGGCGATGGATCAGAGAGAGTCAGAGATCTCGAGAGAGTCAGAGCCCCTTTCCTGACCTTTTGTAGACCGTGTCCTCTTCTCCCTCTATTCTCAGTTGTTGGCCGTTTGTGTGGTGGGGAGAACTAGCAAAACAGAAACTTGGTAGACAACGCAGCGAAACTCACAAACCGAGGCACTGGATCAGTGTGTTCTTCGTTGAAAATTCAGCAAAAACCCATGCAACAGGAAGAGGACCTGCCAAGAACAAAACCCTGGAATGTACAGCAAGAGTTACTTCTTGTTGAGACCAAGAGCGAGTATTTGGATTAACGCCAGTGCTTGCTCGGCATCAGAGAGAACTTGGACGGCCACAAGTGGAGCGATCGATGACGACGATGGCAGGTCATCGGTTTGGGCAACGCGGCTGGGAATAACTTGTCGGAGAACCATAATGCAACAGCTCGAGCGCTTGCTGGATCGTTGTCGAGATTAGGACTTCAACTTCGTGGTTTTGCCGGTAGCCTGCGGGCGATGGTGGCGTTAGCCGGAACGGGATATCTCGGCCAAGGCTTGGTCGCTCTCTCTTTCTTTTCTCACGTGTATGTGCTCTGAAATTATGATTTTGCCAACCTCGAATTATGAGGCATAATCATATATTTATAATGCTTTCCTATGTTTAACCTCAATTTCATGGGTTTATTCTAGGCCTTGTCAAGATAATGGGCTGAATTAGCTTAAGACCCATCATTAATTAACTCTCACGGGTTAGATTAAATTAAGCTCAATTTGGCTTGTCCCTCACGTGATTTTGGCTACCTTGCCTCTCTCTCCCTAGCTAAGTCAAAAATTGGCCCCATTTGAGGGCTCAATTTGTTGAATTTCAAGCTTAAAACCATTTGCCGTCCATCCAACACTAATATGACTAATGAAATAAATCATATTGTAAATGCTCCTAAAATTATATGTTATGCGACTTAACTCTAAAAATGTTATTTAGAGGTGAAAGATTAATCCCTTTTTTTATATAATTAATTACTAAATGATTAGTCAAAACTTTGGGTGTCAACACATCCAACATAACGTGTAATAAAAAAAGAGAGTTAATAATACTTAAGGGATAAAAATTACTATAAAAAAAAGACCAATGATTGAGTTGAATTAAATAGTACTAGTTATTGATGAAGGCAATGTTTTGTAAAATACGACGAAAAAGATGTTTGGAAAGTGTAGAGTATATGTATATACATGCACACACGAATAACATTCAATTATTTCCCAAATTATGTATATTACTTTTGAATGCTATTTCTTTTATAATTTTGTGATTATTGTAACCGTTTTAACTCTGAAAATACTATTTTTCATGGAAGTTGGCCGTGCAAATACAGAGAAGCAGTTTTAATAAATATAAATTTTCAAAAATTATTACGTATAAAAACCACCCGAAGCTTGTGCAGATATACCAGACTTACCAGTAGAGCTATTATATATAGGTTAATACTAGCCTCGACCCACCTCAGCGAAAAATCCTCGACATCCTGCCCCAGAATCTAACGCCAAAATCTATCCCTAGGCCCGAGCTCTGGTTCGAGGATCATCAACTGGGGTCCAACCTAAAGCGCAAGATGTTGATAAACTTTATCTCAGGAAAAGCAAAAAGATAAGATGTTTGAGAGTACTAGTAGGTTCATGAAGAAGTCAGCTGTTTTTCCTTTTCCAGCATATAAATCTGTTTGATTGAGCTGCTCTCCGGCGCCGATGCCAGGCCCGAAATGATCATCGGACAGTTAAAAAGGACAGGGCAAGTGGGGTGCCGTATGATGATCCTGACAGGGTAAACATCATTAATCGATGGACAGGATCCTAATCCGTCGGATAGGTACTCAAAAATTAAGAAATGTTCATGGAAATGGTGAATTCAAGAGGGGACATCTGTCTTGGAGGATCTTGCTGATCAATCTTAGCCTTGACTGATGGCTTTTGATTGCACAGAAGACCAAGTAGTCCTTGGAGTGAAAGGCTAAAGCAAGCAAGCAAGCGACAAATCTGAATGAAGGGATTTTCTTGCCTCAACTATCCACTCACATGAAGTGAAAACTGAGTGTTAGCATGCACGTGACAGAAGAGCTTAGGGTTTCTCGCTTTCATGGAAAAAGTTACACCATGGGCCACCACCACAAAGCTTTTCCAAGCAGGAAAAAATGATGAACTGTTCCCCAGCTTTAAATATCAAAAGAGAGCAAAGCAATGAAAAAGAATTTTCCCAATGAGGTGTTTCCCACTTATTAGCTCGCCTTTAAGAAAGAAGTCAAAAGTAACAGACAAAGCTTTAGCTAGTAATACAGAGAAAGCACTAAACTTCTCATTCAATTCATGTTCGAATGAAGCTGAGAGATTTTGAATGAAGAGAGCAAGTTGAACGTGGCAGAGAAACAATCGAGGCCATGTCCAACGTAGCACCCGCACTCTGCTTTGTGATCTTGCAGTTTCTGCCTTCTTGTTGGTCACAATCCAAGTCCGAAACATACATCGTCCACATGGACACTCTATCCATGCCGAAAGTGTTCTCCGACCAGCGCAGTTGGTACTTGGCCACTCTTTCTTCTATATCAGAGGGTGGAGCAACATCAACTCCTCTCGACAAGCTCGTCTACACTTACGGTAGCTCGGTCCACGGCTTCAGCGCGACTCTCTCCAGGCCGGAGCTTGAATCTCTCAAGAGATCCCCTCACTATGTATCCTCCACCCGTGACCGCCCCCTCAAGCTCCACACTACGCACACTCCCAGCTTTCTCGGACTGAACTCCGTCTCCGGTGCTTGGCCTGCTTCCGAGTATGGCAATGATGTAATAATCGGGTTCGTGGACACCGGGATTTGGCCGGAGAGCGCGAGCTTCCATGACAACGGGATCCCTGCAATTCCCTCAAGATGGAAAGGTTCGTGTGTCTCTGGCGGCGACTTCAACGCCTCCTTGTGCAACAAGAAAATCATTGGAGCCCGGTTTTACCACCGGGGCCTAGTAGCAAACAATCCCAAAGCAATTAAAGTTTCAAAGGACTCAGCACGCGACACTGACGGCCATGGGACACATACTTCTTCAACGGCTGCTGGCAATTGGGTGAGAGGCGCATCTTATTTCGGTTATGCTCCTGGAACCGCTGTAGGAATGGCGCCGAAATGCCGAATTGCCATCTACAAAGCAGCGTGGAAACACGGGGTGTATGCTTCAGACGTTATTGCAGCCATAGATCAGGCCATAGAGGACGGAGTCGACATACTGTCTCTATCCATGGGCCTTAGCTCGGGCGATGCCAGTTCTCTCGGGCAAGATCCGATCGCAGTGGCGACTTTTGCTGCTATCAAAAGGGGGGTTCTTGTGGTGGCATCAGCTGGGAATGACGGGCCACTTCACTGGACATTAGTCAACGGCGCACCATGGCTATTCACTGTGGGCGCGAGCACCGTAGACAGAGAATTCCTTGGAACTTTGACATTGGGAAACGGTGTCCGGATCGATTTCTCAACCTTATACCCTGGGAAATATTTCTCTAGCCGACTTCCTATCACACTCATGGACGCCTGCGACAACATCCAGAAATTGGAGAAATTTCGGGACAACGTGATCGTGTGCGTCGCCAAACTTATTAGCATCGGTGAACAAATCGAAAACGTGTTATCTGCTAGAGTCTCCGCAGCTGTTTTCATTTCCAGCGTCTACTCATCGGAACTCTACACCGGAATTTCATTTCCAGCTGCATTCGTTGGCGTACGAGCGGGGCAGGCCTTAATAGACTACATCACTAAGAGCAATGATCCCACAGGAACGCTTGAATTCCGAAAAACCGAGCTCGGAAAAAAGCCAGCCCCCCGCGTGGAAGGGTACAGCTCGAGGGGGCCGTACTCGAGCTGCCCTGACATTCAGAAACCCGATGTCATTGCCCCGGGAACACTAGTGTTGGCATCCTGGACTCCAAAAAGTTCTGTTGCCAAGGTCGGATCGGGCCGCCTTTTGTTTAGCGATTTCAATCTCATGACCGGCACGTCGATGGCCGTTCCCCATGTGGCGGGTGTGGCGGCCCTAATAAAGGCGGCGCATCCAACATGGACACCTGCGGCCGTACGGTCTGCACTCATGACCACGGCCTATGCCCTGGACAACACCGGGAGCCCCATAAAAGACGCTGCAAACTTCGACCTGCCGGCCAGCCCGCTCGCGGCGGGATCGGGCCACATCGACCCAAACAAGGCCCTCGACCCCGGGTTGGTCTACGACTTGCAGGCCGAGGACTATCTAAACCTTCTCTGCGCGATGAAGTACAGTCCGAGGAAGATCAAGATCATCGCAAAGTCCGGCCACAGCTGCAGAGACGCCTCCAACTCCTCTCTCTCCAGCTTCAACTACCCATCTTTCATTGCCCTTTTCGGTGATAGTGAAGCTGGTTCTGGAACTGTGGTGAGAGAGTTCAGGAGGGAGGTGACCAATGTTGGGGAAGACCAATCCAGCTATAGTGCTAGAGTGGTTGGCATGGAGGGGTGGAAGGTGAGAGTGGACCCACCAAGGTTGGTGTTTAGGCAAAGGAATGAGAAAAAGAGGTACAAGCTCACTGTTGAAGGGCCAAGGGCGTTGAGAGATGGGTTGGTCCATGGTTCTTTGAGTTGGGTGGATGATAAGGGAAAATACATTGTGCGGAGTCCCATTGTGGCCACAAGCCTAGTTCAGGAATCCCCTTGAAGGGCATTAGCTGTAACTACATAAGTATGCATGGTCTATATTGAAATAAAGCATAATTTTGCGCGCCATTCAATTGATACTCCATTTGGTATCTGTGTATTTTCAACCCTTTAGGTTAAATTTGATCATTCAGATTCAAATTGAGATAGGATAAGATAAGATGAAATTAGAAATTCTCCAAATATTCTCTAGATTATGGAAAATTTTATCATATGTTTAATGCAATATAGGATAGGATTGAAAATCTTTCAAAAAAATACAGCATCATGTCCAACTCCTTCCGCCTCCACCCTGCCACATCCAAATCTCCCCATAGCGGCCCAAGTCTGCCATCCTCCTGACCGGCTTCCTTGTGGTTGCCGTTGTCTATGCCACCCCCATGCGAGGGTGGCTAGGGCCTGTCAACGTCACAGAGATGGAGAGATAGAGCTCGACAAGAATGATCTGTGTTGCAAATGGATGAACAAACATAAGAGAATGTGCAAGCATGAATTATTCACTGCTTACTGTGAAGGTAATCATTTTGCTTTGTTTAGCTTATTGACAAGTCTCCAGAGTGATGATCACCTAGGTATTTTGTAATTGCTGGTCCTTTTCTTTTTCTTTTCTGGCATGGAGTAAAATGTTGCCTCAAAAGACTGTTTTCCTCCCACTTAGATAGAAGAAGAAGTGAAGACAAAAGAACGGAAACAGCAACAAGAGCAGTGAAGGCACGGACCAGATCGACTTCATCCTCGGCTGCTGGAACACGATTGGCATTGGTCTATGGCGACAACAATGGCATGGTGGTCAAAAACAACTATGATTAGTTGTCATGGCAGTAGTTCTCACGCATAGACCTGTTAAATAAGTAGGCCGGATTGGATTTGGATCAATTTATAAATGGTCCGACCCAAATTAACCCATTAACTCATTTATGACCAATTTATGCATAATGTAAATTCTTTTACTCATACCCATCTCAACTCATATTATTAAAAAAATTCCATATTTAACTCAATTTAGGATAAAATATTCTCATGATTTTTTTAAATATTATATTGCTAAAATGCCTCCAAATCTACGAAAGCCTTTATTATTATTATTATTATTTAAAATGGAATTGCTAAAATATTTTTTTCAATACAAATTTAGTACACAATTTTTAAAATTCTTTTAAAATTTTGGGGCTCTGTTTTTTTCTTGAAATTTTTTTAGGAAGTTATTTTATATGAAAATATAATATTTTTCGATGTTTGCTTAAAATTTGAAAATATATTAAAAAATTAAAAAATTTGATTGGATTTTCCTCCATACACTCCTTTTAATATTTTTATTCTTATTTAAAAAATCGATTTTTTAATTACTTTATATTTTTGTGTTTTAAAAAATAAATTTTTTAATTTTTTAAATCAAATTTTTAATTTTTTTCTTTTTAATTTTTTTTATTTTTCCTTCTCCTTCGACTGGTCGCCGGTAATAGCTGGCAAGACTCAAGCTCATCCAATTCTAACGAGGTCTTGGTCTCGCTAGATTGGCGAGCTTAAGCTCGCTGGAGGCCAACAAGCTCGAGCCTCGCCAAACTACAACCAAGTTTCGGCCTTGACAGACAAGTGAGCTTGAGCTTCACTAGCCTTTTGTGAGCTCGTCCCTTGCCTAGCCAACCATCGCTGTTGCCATGGCCGGGCACCAACAAAGGAAGATGGAATAAGGAAGAATAAAGAAAAAAAAAATAAAAAATAATTTCAATTTTTAAAAAATATTTTTTTTAAGGCTGAAGAGGGAGAGAGAGTGTAGGTGAGCCTAGTGGGTTGAAAATGGATTTTAAACTCAATTGATTTAAAACTCATTTGTTTTAGCCTTTAAGTTCAAAACCCATTTAAAATAGACTCTTCAAAATTGAGTGACCCATTTATGTTTTAATTGGGTCATATATGGGTTTAAGACCTATTATGATAGGTCTACGTGGTGGCCGGCAGCACCATATCCACATGCATCATTCCGTCACTCCATCGTCGGAAAATAACATAGTTCGTTTGTGCTTCTTGTTTTGTTAAGTTATTTTTTAATTCATTTATCCAATCAGATTTATCCTACCCTTGTCCCAAATTTCTTATATAGTATTTTATCTGGGTATATCCATCCAGGAGGATGTTGCCAAACATTAGATTTGATAATTTGTTATCATATATGTACTCAAATCCAGATTATCAAACATAAGCTTAAATTTTATGTCTTGGATTCGCTAGATTCTTTGACAATACAAGATTTTGGCCCGTCAAAATTTGAGGAGCCCAGTTTTGAAGAGGTCCAAAGATCAAACCAACAAAATTTATGATCAACCCATATCCCACCTTAAATCTGTCTATGACTAAGAAATTAAAAAAGTAGAGGAAGACCAAGTGAAACACTATTGTATCTAGCGTACCAGTGGGTCTGAATGATACTTTATAGCTTGCCCCGATTTGAAACGATACCCTAGCAAGATGTGGCATTTGGGAACTTCTTGGAAGTTGTTGCCACATCTTTCAAAACTATCCAAAATATTCATATTAGGAAGTGAAGACGCCTGGAATGGCTTGTGAATCACTTGGTCTGTTTGTCTTTTAATATCACAAATGAATTAGTTTATGGCATTCTTATACTTGTTTATACATTTTGATGATCGTAGCCGAGTGGTGGGGGTTCTTATGGAGATCAATGTCTAGAATTGAAGAGCTCTGCAGTAAGGGTTTTGAGTTTGACTTGTAGCTCTTCTGGATGTGAACGCAATTGAAGTGCGTCTGAGGTGGTGAGGTATTTTTTTTTTTTTTCTGTGAGAAATTCATTAGGGTTTGCTTCTTTGGAAAGGGAAGAAATCACTAGCACCAAATGAAATTGAGTGATTTAGCTTTTGTGATGACAAGAGGACAGAAATGATTAAATGAGTTGGAATGGTTATAATTTGGAAGATTTCCCATCCAATGATGAGTGGGTAAGTGAGAAGGAAAGTCCGGTTCCTCCACATAAAATATAGTGGTCAGAAACAAAGTGGACAACATTCATATGTCATATACAACAACGAAATATTGAATCATTTGCGCTAACCACTTGACCCTCTTTTCACAAATCAGAAACAAATGAAATCCATGCGACGCATGGGCCTTTCACTAGTATCCAAGAAAAGGCATAAGACTTCAAGAGCGTCACTATATGACATTGTGAACCATTTTTCCTATTTCGAGAAATTGCCAAAAAAAAAAAGACCATCAAAACACTTTTTCTCTTGGCCGAATGGAAACAGGGTTAAGAACCCATCAAGGGCAATATACCGTTTAACTAGAGATTACTTAACGGAGAAAAGTTCCTTCAAAACCGGGGGATGATTCTGTAAGGAAGGAATCATGTCATTAGCTAAAAATACGATTCTTATTCTACTTGCTTTACGTGAGATGAACAAAATCGTAGGCATGACTATTAAGTTGTTGACTGTACTTTAATCTATAACTATATAATCAATATATAAGGATCAGGGCCAGAGGGTGTCTGGAAACTCTTGGTTGTATACTGGGCCTAAAAGAACTTCTACCAGGCCCGTGATGATATAAATATAATAGCATATTGATTAATTCACACGGTGCGATTTCGATTCCCTGCATTATTATCAACAAAAAATTTCTATTTGGGCCACTCGCTCGGGTTTTAAGCCTGCGTTTTCCCCGGTCCATGTGGTTGGTGGGATATTCTATATTTTGAGGTTATCTTAACTAAAACCAACTTCTCTCGTAGTAAAGAAAAAAACACGTCCTCATCTAGAGATAGTCTATATATGTAGATGCTCCACTACTCAGGTCATATTATATAGGTGCAATATGATCAGTTGGTTATGCCATATTAACTGTGGCATTAATAGATAAAATGTGTGTTTTTTTCAATCAAATTTATCTTGTGTTTTTTTTTTTTTGGTAAGGTAAATTTATCTTGTGTTTTTTTTTTTTGGTAAGGTAAATTTATCTTGTGTTCGCTACACTTTCATCAAGGTAAATGAAATGTGTGCTTTTTAAATCTAGTTTTGGTTGTGTTTTTTTCTATTTTTATTTTTTAAATAATTTTTTAATTTTTAATTTTATTTTTTAAATAAATTTTAATTTTTTAATTTTTTAATTTTTTTTTTGCTTACTTTCATCGGATAAAATAGTAAAAGAAAAAAAATCTACTTTTTTATAGCTAAAAATATAATTTTTTTTTAAATTTATTTATTGTTTTCCTCTTAGCGCGTAGTGCCAGTCTATTGGCTGCAGCTGGGCAAATATTAATGAAGTGCTGGTCCCAAGAAAGTGCTGTAGAAATTAATGGTAGCTCCTTCCATTATAGGCCTAATGAAATAAGTGCAAAGATAGTTTGGGAATAGAACCTGGGCCTAGGTTTGCTGCCGCTTGAACTTTACCCTTCTCATCTGAATGGACAGAATCGCCTTAAGGACGGGTGGCTTAGCAAAATAAACATAGAATTAGGGCGTCGTTTATCTGAGGGAAAAAATATTTTGCAAATCAGTTTTTGAGCTTTCGTGCATTTGGGAATTGAAAATGATCAGAACGGATATCTATGATCAAGGGAAAATATGCCTGAAAAGAGAAACAATTTCCTGAAAAATTATTTCCCCTAAAGCAATTTTAAGTTCTTCCTCATTTCAATGAAAAACTTCATGATAAAAGAAAATAGTTAATTTTCATTTATTTGATAGTTTAATAAAATTAATATTCTTCTTACTAGAAGTAAAAGTTGTTTATCCCAATTTAAGCTTGTCTTTTTTTTACTCCATAAAAAGCGATTTTCACAAATTGATTAGCTTTTTGTCATTTAAATACACTGATGATTCGAAACAAAAATGAGAGAATTACCCATGAAAGACCTTATTAGTAGGGGCAACACGTGTTACAAATAAAACAAAAAAATCAGTTTTGTTCATATTTTTTTCATTTCAATAAAACAAAAAATAAGTTGAGGTCGCTATCAACATGTGTTACGAATAATTCCACATGGTTTGGCTGAATTATCACGTTAAGTGCTAACCGTACAAAATTGAATCGAGCGACTAGATGGGTCCCAAATGGAGTACCAAATTGAGTAAATCAAACTTCAGAAGGATCAAACAACATAAACTACTTTTGGCGGTGTCCAAGGCTTTTTACTTCTTGCAAATACTTCTTTTGTAAGTCAAGTAACGTGAAAGGCATCTGGTAAAAACTTGAAAAGCCTTTTTCACACACCATCTATGAGATTCCAACGCAAAGTCCGATGAATCATACTCCATTCGGTCAAATGAGGAGCAAAAGCTTGCTTTATTGAAATATTTAATAATTCATTTATCTATATTTTTATTTATATTGTCCCAAACTTTACTGAATTTACTCTTAAAAAATACAGGGAGCAATGAATGCTTTTGTGCGCGGAATCGCACAAAAGCATGATGCTCGTCTGGAGTTGATGGTGCGCTGAGTAACATGGGGGAAAAGCCTTTTTGACCTTCTGAATTCGGGAACCGGACATCGCCTCTGGTCGTGCCTGATTTTATACTCATTATCACATTAAAGAACCGAAAAGGTCATTCATGTCTCCAACTTGCCTCCTCCACCAGCGCTTCCGTCCGGCAATCGTGCCCAATTTGCTCGATCCCCATATCATTTTGTAGGACTAAAAAAAGGCAGCAGCAAAAAATTTCACCATCAAAGTTAACTTTGCCTGAATTGGCGAGACATGGAAGTTCGATTATTATTTAGGTAAGTTGGAGATACAAACATCATAAATATCATAATTTTCGTTAGGCGTTTACTTTGATGGCAACTTTTTAAATATGTTTACAATAAGTGTTCATGAATTTTAATGTCGTGCTGGATTTTTCAGCATTTAAAGTGATCGGTCAACAAATTGTGGCCCGAGTATGAATAATTTTCAAAAATTATGGCACCAATATGACTTTTAAAAAGCATTAACCATGGGTGTCATTGATTTTAATGTTGCCGTGGATTTTTCGACACTTAAGTGATCGGTTCAAATGTTATGACATGGATATGGACAATTTATGGCACCAAGAGAGTGTTATATAAAAGTTATAACATTTATATTGTCCTTATCTCGGCAAAGTTGTGTTTGAAGAACCAGATTTTCTTGTACAAAACAACTTGAGTTAAATATGAGAATCCTTAGAGATTTCAATTAAAGTTCCATTCTTTCACAAGAAAATTTCTAATAGTGCCTTAAAGTAGTCATTTTCTATATATATATATATATATAATATATATATATATATATATATATATAGGTACATACATACATACGTATGTATAATGTGTCCAGAGTAAATCTTATTTCAAATATGGTCCTTAAGTTGACAAATTAGTCTCGAATAAGGATCCAAACTTGCTAATCGGCCAATTTATTTCTGTAGCTTGAGCGGGACAATTTTTGTTTAAAATTCACATATGGCTAAAGAAAAGAGTATGATCCAAAACCCAAACGCCACTCGATCGAATTTTGATCAAATGGTTCTTCGCAGATTCTTCCATTCTCCATCTTACAACCCCGCTCCCTCGACTCTCCATGATCCTCGATTCTCGACATGGCCCCTCCATAGTTTCAATGACTAATACCTAAGCAAGAGCTATGAAGATATATCCTTGTGGCAAATTCCATGTAAGATAAAAATAAAAATAAAAAAATTGAAGAAGAAAGAAAAAAAACCCTAGAGGCAACTTCGACTTGCTTGAGTCCGAGATCTTGGACTCTGATTTTTTTTTTTTTTTTTTTAGGGGGTGGTGGGTTGGTCTATGACTCTGAATTCAAAGCAATGGGGAGTGATGGGGACATCCTCAAATCGGGATAGGATTCAAAAGGTGGCATCAATTAATATCCCGAATCCTTCGACACCATAATAAATTCGCCCCCCTCCTCCTCTCTTTTTCCTGTAAAAAAGGCAACAAGTCCTGTCCGCGCCTAATGCTGCCAAAAACGAAAACCCAACTTGCGCTTCCCGCCATCCCAGGCGCCGAAGCAAGAGAGGAAAAAAAACAGGAATTACTCCGGTCGGCTTGACTGCTTTTTTAACGCACTCAGCAACGAAGCGAAGCATCAAATTAGCCAGTTCGCAGCTCGCGATTTTTCCTCGCGATGCGTGCTTCAATGGATTTAAGTAATGACTCCTATTTTAGGCCGTGGATAATCCTTTGATTTTTACAGGTAACGGGCAAGTTTGTAAGTTTTTTTTTTTTTACACGAGGAGATAAAATTGAAGACGGTATGTAAATGTAACAGATGGTTAAAACAAGAAAGACGTCGCCTTCATGAAATCCCAACTGCTTCGCTGCAATCGATGTGAACTGTTTCCGAGCGAAAGCAGCGAACTCCCCACATGAGAGGGTCGCCAATCGATGGAAAAAGTTGCAGAGATTCGGTCCAACTTGCGCAACTGAATTGCGGCCGCGAAAAAGATGTGATCTTTTTTTCTTTTTTTTTTAATCTTTCATTGCATCAAAGAAAGTGTCTGTCTCTCTCTACTACATCTCTCTCCTCTGTAATAATGGAATCAATATTCACAGTCGCCGAAACGGAAAAAGGATAAAGAAATCAATTGAATCAGGACCCTCGGATTGACCCCCAAAAAAAGAAAAGAATCATCCAAGAGGACTCTGCTCTGTCTGTGCTCTGTTCTAGCCAAGCTGACTCTGCTTTTTGGAAGTGGAACGATTCTGATCATCGAACCGTCACCCAATCCTCGGAATGTTCCCAATTCGGCCTCTCCTGGCTCGCCAACTCCCCAATCCGATCGGTCGCCGACGAAGAACCCACCGAGACCTCCAAGGCAGCGTGCTCTGTAACGATGGACGGATCAGAATCCACCTCAGAGGAGGGCGAAAGCGAGCCCGAGCCCGATCCCCAACTCGTTCCTGAAAGTTGCGACGAAACCCAGTCCTGGAATTCGAAGTGGCACCTCGGAGAGGAATCCGCAAATTCGTCGGCTCCGCAATCTCTTACGACCTCATCGTCGTTGTTGACGCGGTCGAGGGCAAGGAAGGGGTGCTTCAAGAGCATACGGGCGGTCCACCTCTTCTTTGGGTTCTTCGCGAAGCACTTCATCAAGAAGTCCTTCCCCTGCTCCGACAATCCCTCGGGAATTTCCGGGATTTCGTCTCCGACCCCGATTCTGATCATAAGGGCGTACGCGTTCGACTCGGCCCGCGACCCCCACGCCGGCCTTCCCGTCGCCATCTCCACCACCGCGCACCCGAGCGCCCATACGTCCGAGGGCGGCTCGTACTCGTTGCAGTTCACGGACTCTGGCGCCATATACATGGGCGTCCCCCACCACTCGACCCCGCCCTGTTTCCCGCCCTTCGACAACCGCTCGCCCGCTCTCTTCGCCAGGCCGAAATCGGCGATCTTGACTTCGTCGCCACCGTCCGGGAATACGAGGATGTTCTGGAGCTTGACGTCGCAGTGGACGAACCCTTTGGAGTGGACGAACTCCAGGCCCTCCAGGATGGACCTCGCGTGGCGTCTGATCTCGGGCTCCGAGAGGGGCTTCCCCCTGGACTTCATGCTGTCGGCGAGGCTGCCGCCGGCGGCGTACTCGAGGAGGACGTTGTAGAGCTCCTCGCCGCCGCCGCGCTCGGCGGTGAGCGAGTGGCCGAAGCAGCGGACGATCCGCGGGCAGTCGCCGAGCTCGCGCAGGACCCGCCTCTCGTGCCTGAGGGAGGAAGACAGGGCCGCGTCGCAGGACTTGACGGCCATCACCGGAGGGAGGCCGGAGGGGCAGGTCTCGGCGGGCGCCGCGAGGTGGACGGTGGCGAAGCCGCCATGGCCAATCTCTTTACTACGGATCCAATCCATTGCTTCGCGGGAATCTTTGAGGGTTTTGCAGGGTTTTGAGAGAAGTTCTTCAGAGAGAGGGCGGGCGATTTTGCGCGCTCTGTCTTGCGTGGGTTTTGGCTTTTTGGATGGTGAGGAAGAATGATGAAACAGAGGAGCCGCTGGCACGCGGTTTTTATACTGACGAGGAAAGGGAGGAGATCTTTTTTCTTATTTTTATTTTATTTTATTTATATATTTGCATTTTTTTCCAATTTTATTTTTTTAATAAGATGAGGGCGTTTTTATTCATTATTCTCGCTTGGATTGGATTGGGCACGTGAGAGACCAGTGCATCTTGAAGGAGGGAAGACCCAGACGAGTTTCCTCGTACAGCGCACCCGTCGCGCCAAAAAGAAAAAAATCATTAACGTATAATAGCTTTAATATTATTTTAAGATAACT
Organism: Eucalyptus melliodora; assembly: GCA_004368105.4. Taxonomy (NCBI): domain Eukaryota; kingdom Viridiplantae; phylum Streptophyta; class Magnoliopsida; order Myrtales; family Myrtaceae; genus Eucalyptus; species Eucalyptus melliodora. The sequence goes on along the minus strand of CM023410.3, from coordinate 22,177,677 downwards.
TATTAGCCAAAATTCAAAGAAAATATTAAGCATCGCTCAAGTATGAACTTATAACGCGGGTTTTTTTTCTTTTTAAATTAACGCGGTGAATTTAATAAAAAAATTGGTTTTGATGCGACAAATTGGAGGGAATCATTTAAACTAGGAGGCTCATTAATGTATATCTGGTAGGAATTTACCATATGGCCTATAGTTTACAGATTTTGTATTTAATTTTAGTATTAGTAATGAATACCAATCCAGGTAGGCCTTGGAATCATACTAGACCGACTCTATGTGGTCTGTTCGAGTTTAATTCACTAGCTATTATCAGTCTAGTTCCCGGTTCTTGATGTGAAATTGTACGAAGAAGCATTTTCTATTTTGTAATTCATTTTGTATATCTAAAAAGTGAATCTTTTTTAGAAATGCAAATTATTTTAATGAAGATATTGTCATCAATAAATGAAATTTGCAAGTTGAAGTGAAAAGTAATTCGGTGTGGTCTTCTATTGATTGTTTTAGGTAAATAGCAAATTTAATTTAAAATTATTGTTAAGTGATTAACTATGTTATTTTGTTTCAGGTGGTAACAATTTTGAGCAATTTTTTTTTTTTTTATGTATGAATGAGGAATATAGTTATATAATTAATTTTTATATTATGTGTTTAAATTTTTTATTGTTCATTTTATTTTAAATCCCTATCTTTTATTGATTGTTACTTTTGGTGAATAGAAAATTCTATTTTCACTTTAACTTTCATATTGCTTAACTAAGCGATAAGTTGGACATTTCCCAATTACTTTATATTCCTCTTTGTTTTGTATCATACTTCTTGTCATTTTGTTAGTTTACTATTTCGTTGCAACTATTATTTGTCTTGGTTATAAATAAGGTGATGTTTCACCAAAATTTATTATTTAAAGGAATACAAAAATGAAACAAAAAAAAAAATTGGTCAGATAATAAAAATCCTGAAATCGGATTGAACCTACAAAATTGACGAAGTGTACAGAGTATGTTTCAATTTACAAGTCTGAAACCTACTCACCTTTTAATTGCTCAATTTGAGACAGCTCACCCATACTTAATATTTCTAATGTGACTCATCAACATGTGAATGATAATGCTAGAGAGAATAAAAGGGGTGCACAAATTAGTAAGTCACGGACAAAATCTCATTAAATGTTTCAATAGGTTTGATCAAGTGACGTGCTTCGAATTTTTGTATGTAAAGCATCTTGTCGAGCATCTCTTGGTTTCATGTGAATCCAACCCATCAAGATCGAGTGACTATTGCACATATCCAAGATACGTGCTGGATCAAATCATTGACAACTCAATAAACAGTTGAATTCAAATAAAAACATTTGATTGCGTATGATTAGCTTTGTTCGTCGCATTCTCTATTAAACCGAGTCCATGGAGTATTGATCGAAGCACGTCCAAAGTATCTTCTTGCAGGAAACATGAAACCAGAAATCGCTGAGCAAGATGCATGATTGCCCAACTGGCTATTGACTGAAAGTGAACTAAGAAAGCATGTTCCACAAGTTGGCAACTCTCTCGGCACATGACCTCGAGCAGCGGCAGTGCCTCAAATTCAGTGACTCGACTCACCACCATCTTGAAAATAGCTGTTGTTACTTATTACACACTCCCCCATCACTCTTGGCACTACCACATAAATTAAATGAAATCATTAAATAAATGAATAAATAAATCAGAAATCGATAAATATCCCATCAGATGCAACCTTTGTCGCAGAATAGCAAAAACATTAATATAGACATACAAAATTTATATTTCTTCGACAACTTGACATATTATACTTGTGATTTAAGAACGTTTGAGGGGCCCCACTTAGGGTTAGATGAAGAAGAAGAAGAAGAAGAAAAATGTAGGCTACCGCAGATTTGCTGGTCTATTTGATTGCCCCTGCCTTCGCATTGCTGTCATGACATGCATATAGTTTGGAGCACGTGATGAAGCTGGCTCTCTAGCAATACTGATTTTTTGTACTTTACTCATATAGAAAATTAGATTGAGAGTAGACCTATTAAACAAATGGATTGGATCGGATTTGGGTTGGATCATAAATGGTCAGACCCAAATTGACCTATTAACCTGTTTATGACCCATTTATGCGTAATGTAAACTTTTTTACTCATACTTAACCCGACCCAGCCTATATTACTAAAATACTTACATATTTAACTCAATTTTGGAAAATTTATAATACACAAATTAAAGATTATATTGCAAAAATATTTCCAAATTTATGAAAGCTTGTTTCTAATGATTTTTATTAAGCATTGCTAAAACACTTTCATTCAATACAAATCTAGTCAACAATTTATATATTTTTTTAAAAAAAAATTAAGGCTCCATTTTTTCTTGAATTTTTTTTAGGAAGTCATTTTCTATGAAAATGTAATATATTTTTGTGTTTACTTGAAATTTGAAAATAAATTAAAAAATATTTCCACCGTTTGGTATGAAAAATTTGATTTGATCTTCCTCTATGCATTCCTTTTTACATTTTTTATTTTTTTTTAAAATCAAAATTTTAATTATTTTATTTTTAAAATCACTTTTTAATTTTTAATTTTGGTTTTTTCCTTCTCTTTCGGCCGATGAGGCTCAAGCTCACCTGACGAAGCTCAAGCTCATCCGATTCCAGTGACCTTGAGCCTTACCACAAGAGGCTCCACCTCGCCAGAGGTTAGTGAGCTCAAGTCTTGCCAAATCGGTGAACTCGAGCCCCGCCTATGCTAGACCTTGGCAAGCTGGAGCTTTGTTGGCCTTAGGTGAGCTCATCCCTCACCTAGCTGGCTACCACAATTGTTGTGGCTAGCCACTGGCCAAGGAAGATGGTGGAAGGAAGAAGAAAGAAAAAAACAAATGAAAAAAAAAATGGAAAGGAAAAAAGAAAAGAAAAATAATTTTTATTTTTTAGAATTGTTTTTATAAGACTGAAGAGGTAGAGAGAGTGTGGCCTGGTGGGTTGAAGATGGGTTTTAAACTCAACCTATTTAAGACACATTTATTTTAGCCTCTAAATTTAAAACCCAATTAAGGTAGGTTCTTTAAAATTGAGTAACCATTTTAAATGGGTCATATATGAGTTTAATGCCTATTTTGAGAGGTCTAATTGGAAGTGAGTTTTTTATGACTTTAGATAGCTAAAAGAGGACACAGACCTTGTGATGAGCTAACAAAAACTTCAAATGATAGGGAACATAGTCTCACGTTAGGCCGATTATTCTCGGATCTATGGAATATCCACTAAATCTTATGAACTCGTGGCACAAGAGTCAACATAGCTAAACATGGAATTATTTATATTAGGGTGAGAAATTAAATATTTTTCTAGGGATTAGTGCATTTACATGATTGGACTTGGAGGGCTTTTTTTTAAAAAAAAATTATTCAATAAGAAGTAAACACACCAGATCAAGATAATTAAGTAGTTTCCAACAACGTTGCAAAGCTAATTGAAGGACCAATCTTGGCTCTTGATTTTGAAACCCTTGTACTTGTCTTACACCTCTTATACCTTATTGAAAAAAGGATTTTATAAATGAGGGCTTTCAAAACACTTTTTAAGCTACGAATTTAGGGAATTTCACAATTTACAATGAATTGATTATTTTCATGTGATGTATAGTCGCCATCAATGCCTTGAAAATTGAGTTTTTTTTTTTTTTCAAATAAAGTACACTTCAAAAGCACCCCATGGGCATTCATTACAAAATCATGAAAAAAATAACAAGTTGCGATTGAGAGCTACGAAGTTAATTCGTAAGAAGTTGACTAACAATATATTACTTAACGCAAGCTACTATATCCATGACCTTTTCTTGCTTGGTGAATGACAAGAGCGGCTAGCACTAAAATAACAAGACGCTTGCAATCAAAATGATCAAGTTGTGTAATAACTTCTGCCTATTTTTATGCAAGTTTGTGATTGCCGCGCCACCGAATGCAAGTCGGAGTAAAGTCGGAGTGATCCCTATGCTTGATAACACGAGCCAAACTCACACCAATACAACGGCAAACGGACTTTGAACCGGCCATTTCAGTTTGGATCTGGTTCCAATCGTGATGGATTTGACTTTGGGTCCCGATTTTTCAAAACCGGAACCTAAGGGCGAGTTACGAAAGTGCCGGACTTCTCTTCGTTGTGCTTTTGGGCGGACCGAAAACAGGACTTCTCTTCCTTGAATTGACCATCCTTTTGAACATCAGGTCGCCTCTGTTCACACACGAGGGGCACGAGGCAATGGGGGTGCTCTTTGTTGACTTTTTTTTTTCATTTTCCCTTTGCATTTACCACAACCCAACTTCGTTTGGATCGTATCTTTGAATTTTGCTATATCCATCATTGCTGACCTCATTCCAGTCTTGTATTCCCTTCAGACCAGATCGGCATAGCCACGGCAATTTAGTTGCAGGCAAAAATCACTCCTAATAGAAGTTTACCTAATTATAGTTATGGCGATAAACATGTTTAAGTAAAAGCACGGATTTTTCCCTTTTTAAGAAAAGAAAACAAAATTCGGAGCATATGCTGGTGGAAAATGTCATAGCCACCAAGCTCAAAATGACCGGAACAACTCGCATGTGCGATTGACTCTCAAATACGAACTTTCAAAGAGGGAGACCAAGCAGGTTCAACAACAAGAGGAAGACGTGATGACCCTATTGACTGATTTTTTTTTTCTTATTTGCCAATTGATTACTTTTACTTTTATATTTGCATGTGATCTTTGGTTAAATGGCACGGTCAAGAAGGGGGGGGGGGGGGGGGGGGGGGGGGGGGGGGGGTTTGGACAAATTAATTGATTCAATTGACATAGTGCATTTTTTTTTAATGGCTAGCCAGGAATCTTCATGGCTTGGTCCAATTGAAATCAATCCCCCCATTCGGAAAAGCTTTTTCAACAAAAAAAATAAAATAAACCCAATAAATTTTGTTACTCGAACCAATTTCACAAATTAGCCTTGTTTTGATTTGAATATTTTATTTTAAAAATTAAAAATAAATTTTAATGTTTAACTTGTCGGTAACCATCTCCCAAAAAAAAAAAAAAGTAGCCATAGTCTAAAAAGTAAGAGGATACCGATAATGTCATAAATATAATGACTCATCGATTGGGTTTGAATTGACCTGAAAATTTGGTAAAATCAATACCAAACTAAATTTCAGTATTTTCCGTTATCCTTCACATTGAATGATTGAAGTCAGATGGCCTAAAAAACGTGACTTTCGCATTTTGACCTTTGATTTTCGTTTGAACGGGAGATATAAACGTGAACCGCCCCTATTTTCAATTTATTGCCCACGTGAAAATGATGACGACGTAAGTTAACAAATTCCTCGTATGTTCAGGGCTCCTAGTCTTAGGAAAAGTCGAAACGAGTGTTCATGTGGGTCAACTGGATTGAGTTGATCCATATTAGTGGAATTTATATAAGTAGTAGATCAACCAGTTGGAGCAAAAAACGAATCTTTTTTTTTTTTATAAATAAATTTACTTTATTTCCACGTGCAAGTGGAAGTGGAAACCCTAACATCTCCCCATTTTAATCCGGATTAGAGCGAAGGACCTCAAAAAAAAAAAAAAACAAACAAACAAACAAACAAAAAAGCATATCGCTTTATAGACCTTGACTTAATTCATTGAATCCTCAATATGTTAATCCTAATCAAGGATCTCAGTCCATTTTGTCGCTGCTCTGCTAAGCATCACTCAAGGCAAGCTGGAACTTTTTTAGCAAGGAGGTCGGATTGGACAAATGGATCTTTATCGAATCCGCTGTATTACCCAGAAAAGATTATTCTTATTATCTAGTGCGTTAAAAACTTGTGCATCCTCGATTGATCCTTTATATTTTCTTTAAATATTTCCTGAAATTCAATCACTGATTAAGATTTAACGTGGACTAATGGAAGTTACAAATTCCGTCCAAGGTGAACTCGGCGAGTGCCCACTGAGCTCATAGGATTTCCATCGATATAATTCTCAAACTTGCAGATAATGCAATCCAACCCTCCAACTCCAATTTGTCCCAATCAAGGCTGATTCCAGCAGGTGGAAGCCAGCATATTTGTCGATGCCGGCCGGATGCCACCCTGAGCGATCAATTTTGGGACGACACGAATGGTCAATTCAAGCAAATTTTCAGATGGCCCTTCTTCATCCCCTCCGCAGGAGGCACGGGCTGACGAAATAGAAGTTGGGCGCACCTCTCGGGTCAAAGATGCCCAAAAGCTCGGAAGAGACGTGGGAGGGGGGAATCAAACGAAGGGAGAATCTTCCTTTCTTCCCCGAGGAGGAGGAGGAGTTCAAGCAATAAAGACAAGATGGCAACTTGCCGACCGTCGCCGTCAAAGCGAAGTGGCTCCGCCGTCAGCTTCCCTCTTTTTTACCCATATTTACGGGGCACCGAAAGGCCAGAGAGGCCAAAGGCAAAACCAACGGCCAGCAGAAGCCGCCCCTCGCATCATCCTCCTCGTCAGCATCGAAGTCCACTGACACACAAAAAGATCCGAAGGGAGTAAAAACCGCGGGACCCACGCCCCCCACTTGGTTACCTGCAAGGCAAATGGGGTCCCCACGCCCCGCCGAAACTGGCGATCTCCGATCGCGACCCCGACAGCGGCCGAACTCCCGCAACCAATGCAGCACAGAGCAGAGCACCGCGGGCAAAAGATTCACCCGCCGCCCGATCTGGCGGATGGCAGCACGTCCCGCGCCGAATCGCACGGCTGGCAAAGCAAGAACTCCCCACGGCGGGTGGGCCACCACTTCGGGGCTTGGTGGCGGGGGGGTCCCACGGAGGCTGCATGCATTGCATTTGCATTTGGGGTGGCGGTAGGGGAGCCCTCGCCGTCGATCGCATCTTGGAAGTGGTGGCCATCTCCATGTCGACTGGCTGCACGTTTGGTGGTGGTCTTCCCTTTTCGTTGCCTTGGGGAAATTGACTGGTTCGTTTCGTTTGGCCGATATAAATTATCAGGACCGATGTCGAGTCCACCACGACATCAGTTCCATCAGGTATTATAGAAAAATCTCGGCTTCGTGACGGATTTTTACGGTTCGTCAGATGTGTCGAAGGGAATAACTCCCCCCCGCCATCCGGATTTTGGGAAGGACCAAATCCAGATTGTCGTTTAGGGTTTCGCATCTCCCACGGCCCTTTCTAATTTGGCTTAGCTCATTCACGACGTAATCCTTTCGAAAATAAAACAAAATAACCGAAAGGATTCATTCAACGAGATGGATGGGATTTGATAAGGACCAGGAAGATGGTCGCACGTCTCGACTTTGCTAGTGTCAATTCTTTGGAAGGATACTACTATCATGAAGACTGATGAGATTGGACACGTGCTTCAATTAGTACCATCTATATATTTAATGGCGTACTTATATTTGTATCTATCTAGGCGTATCACATTGAATTGGTTTGCAAATCAACTTCATTCTAGCGGGTATGGAAAACAAGATGTCACAGTACTAGTCTAATTGAAAATTCCGCACATCTATTTTTATTTTTATTTTTATATTCAGGATCCACCAAAGCCCCCTTTCGCTTACGCTAATCGGATTCACACGACCCGCCAATGTTCGGTGGCATTGGTGAGTTAGCCTAGGACCCCAACACCAAGGCCCCCACTTAAGACACTTTAGCAATAAGAGGGTTCGAACCCTCAACCTCGGCAATGAGGGAAAGAACGCATACCAATTGCACTGCCTGACACATCTATTTTTTAATAAATAGTTAATACAATAAAACCTCAAATCAGTACACTAGTGACATACGAAAGATAAAATTACAAATTAGTATACTTGTTAACTGTCACATGTAATCTAATTTAACGGTAAAATTTAACAGAAACTAACAGAAAGTAAATTTATCGCAAATATACTAGTATGGGGTTTTCTGTGGTTAAAAAAAATTGTTTTTTATAAAATCGCCACAAGTGTACTAATTTGATATTGATATTAACTCTTTAATAAATAAGACTTTAGAAGTCTAGATATATGTTTTTGGTAGAAAGTAAGAGATGCTACTACATAATCTTTAGCTAGGGAAGATCATCAAAAGAGAGTTCAAGCTGAGCCCATCTGCAATATCCAACTAAAATTGGAGTGACTAAAATCTTAAGTTAATGAACTAACTAAAATCTACTCTATATCATTTTGAATTTATCATGTTTGACTTCTCCAACACTTTTCTTAGCGGCATTTTAACAATCTCCTCCTAGGCATACCTCTCTGAATCCATGTTTCCCTCAACACCATCTATTTTTAAACATGAAGCTCCACATCGTTGCTATGTGTTGCAACAACTGTCATGGCAAACTTGAGGTCACTTCGCTTTAGTTGCCTCTTTTAGATTAACTATAATGGCAATTTTCACTTGAAATTGTGTTGATCATGATATGTGCAATAGAAACTCAATACATCTAAGAAGAATTTCAAGAGTAAGCTCGAGTCTAAATTCTTCAACGTATCTAATTATATTCACCTTCGCTTAAAATCTAAAGATAATAAGTATCAACCAATCATAATTTATTAACTGCTACACATTAAGCTAGATTTTTTATGTAGGACTTTTTTTACCCTATTAAAACTTGCACTCTAAAACATAACGTGAGGAAAACCTCTAAGAAAATGTGAGAGATACTAAAACAGGTATTAAAACAAGTTTACTAAGTGATGTGACAAAGTATAATTGGTTATTTAAATTAGTACTCTTTTATGTATCCGGAAGGAATTTGCAATACGACCTATAGTTTACCAATTTTACATTGGGATAATTATCCAAAAAATCTTAAACTTATTGTACAATAGTTAATTAGTCAAAAACTATTCAGTTTGACTAATTTATGTCCTTCATCAATTGCTGACAATCATCAAGGCTAGTGAGCAGTGGAGGAAGAAGGAAGAAAAAGAAAATAAAAGAAGTAAAAATGCAGAATTTTTAAATAAATTATAAAAATAGCCAACATTTGTGCCAGCCATACCATGTAAAATGGCTGGTGCTGATTAGACTACCATGTCAATTATTTTCGATCATGGACTACAGTAAAAAATCATAAAAAAGTTTAAGATTAAATTGACCAAATTAAAAAAATTTAGAACTGAATTCATTATCGTATAATAGTTCTTGGTATTTTTAGACAATTTTTCCCTAATATGACTCATATGAAATTGATGATGCTAGAGTGGAGATATGTGCTATTAAAGACCATAAACAATGCAAGTGTAAATACAAAAAGCGCCAATCTCTTTTTGAGTTTTGCTATAGATAAACCTGTAATTGAGAATTCAGTTGGCGAGGTATTCTTAATTGGGCAAATTATCATTATTTTTGTTAAGTACGGTTCACAAATATATCTCGGAAGCATTTGTTGATAAATTAAAAAGGAAGTCGTCTTGGACCCCTAAAAGGCGATTTGGGTCCAGCTTCAGTAGGTAGACTTTTCCACGATGAGTCAGGCAACTGGCTTGTAGGTTTTGAGTGTGCCTTTCGTCAAAAGCTGAACATTGGGATATTCTGTTGGACATCAAACTGGCAAAATCTCTCTAGGCATTCCCAAAATTATTGTGGAGATTTTTTAGCAAGCAGCAATTATACAATTTCATAAAACATCCGTCTTGACAATATCCACATCTTTTGATAAGAAAATTGTTGAAGTAATTCAAACAAGTCAGAATTCTTTGTACTCTTAAGAAAGGAAATTCATGTGCAGATTGATTGACAAATTGGACCATTTAGTTAAACACTACTTGACGGGAGATCAATTTGGCTTTAAGTGTTCTTAGGAATTGGACCTTACCCCTTTTCTTCCTTTAAAAAAAAAAGTTAGTGGTCTTCGTAAACAAGTCAGAATTCTTCTGTAATGACCGAATCGATATTCACAGTCGCCGAAAAGGAATATATATATATCTCAGAACCCTCGGATTGAACAGAAAGAAATCATCCAAGACCCTGCTCTGTTCTGCTTTCAGAAGAGGAACGATTCCCATCATCTCACGGTCACCCAACCCTCGGAATGTTCCCAATTAGGCCTCTCCTGGCTCGCCAACTCGCCGATCCGATCAATCACCGGTGAACGGTGAAGAATCAGACGAGATCTCCAACGCAGCGTGCTCTGTAGCGAATGACGGATCAGAATCCATGTCCGAGGAGGAAGAAAGCGAGCCGGATTCCCAACTCCTTCTTGAACATTGCGTCGAAACCCAGTCTTGGAAATCGAAGTGGCACCTCGGAGAGGAATCCGCGAATTCGACTACTCCGCAATTTCTTACAACCTCGTCGTCGAATGCAAGGAATGGGTGATTCAAGAACATACGGGCGGTCCACCTCTTCTTGGGGTTCTTTGCGAAGCACTTCATCAAGAAGTCCTTCCCCTGCTCCGCCAATCCCTCGGGAATCTCCGGGATTTCGTCTCCAACCCCGATTTGCAGTGTGGTTCTCTATTGATTGTTTTAGATTAGTACTTGGCAAATTTAATTAAAAACTATTGTTAAGTGATTAACTATGTTTTTTTTTTTCAGGTTGTTACGATTTTAAATGATTTTTTCGATGTAAGAATGGGGAAAGATTTTATATAATTAATGTTTTATATTATGTGTTTGAACTTTTTATTATTTATTTTATTTTAAATTTTCATCTTTTATGGGTTGTTACTTTTGGCGAATGGAAATTTCTATTTTTACTTTGACTTTCAAATTGCTTAACTAAGGGATGAGTTGAGCATTTCCCAATATACTTTATATTTCTCTTTGTTTTATACCATACTTCTTGTCATTTGGTTAGTTTGCTATTTTATTGTAACTACTATTGTCTCTGTTATAAATAAGGTAATGTTTTACTAAAATTTATCTTTTAAAGGAATACAAAAATGAAACATAGAAGAAGAAGAAGTTGGCCAACTATCAAGGTAAACCTTGGAACCAGACCGAACCAAGAAAGTTGATGAAGGTGTGTAGATAAGTTCTAGACTACAGTGTAGATAAGTTCCAAGTTACAAATTTGAAACCTACTCAACTTATTTGTTCAATCTAAAATAGCTCAGCTCTACTTAATATCTCCAATGTGATTTATCAACATGTGAATTATAATGCTAGAAATAATAAAAGGGGTGCACATTAGTAAGTCATGGACAAAATCTCATTGGATGTTTGAGTAGGTTTGACCAAGTGATGTGCTTCAAATTTTTGTATATAAAGCATCTTGTCGAGCATCTCTTGCCTTCATGTGAATCCAACCCATCAAGATTGGGTGACTATTGCACGGATCCAAGATACATACCGGATCAAATCATTGAAAACTCAATAAACAGTTGAATTCAAATAAGAACATTCGATTGTGTATGATTAGTTCTATTCGTCACATCTTCTCTCGTACCGAGTCTTATTCAGTATCGATCGAAGCTTCTTCTCCGTGCAGGAAACATGAAACTAGAAATCGCTGAGCAAGAAACACGATTGCCCAACTGGCTATTGACTGAAAGTGAACTATGAAAGCATGTTCCACAAGTTAGCAACTCTCTCGGCACATGACCCAGAGCAGCAGCAGCGCCTCAAATTCAGTGACTAGCTGTTGCTACTTATTACGCACTCCCCCATCACTCTTAGCACTATCACATAAATTAAATGAAATCATTAAATAAATGAATAGATAAAAAAAATCGATAAATATCTCGTCCTCTTTTATGCAACTTCTGTCGCAGAATAGCAACAGCATAAAGATAGACATATGTATAATTTGTTTTTCTCCTACAACTTGACATATTATACTAGTGATTTAAGAAGGCTTGAGGGGGCCCACTTAGGGTTAGATGAAGGAGAAGAAGAAAGCTGTAGGCTACCGCAGATTCGCTGGTCTTATTTATTAGCCCGCCGCTTGTCAAACAAAAAAAATAAATTTATTAGCCCGCCTTCCCATTGCTGTCATGACAAGCAGATAGTATGGAGCACGTGATGAAGCTGGATTTCTTGGAATAGCAAGATTGATTTTTTGAGCTTTATTCAAGGGGGAAATAGATTGGAAGTGAGTTTTCTATGACTTTTGACAGCTAAAAGAGGACACAGATCTTGTGATGAGCTAACAAAATTTTCATGTAGTTGATTCTCGAATGCCACAGAAGATAAACCCATGTCGTGTAGATTACTTCTAAGATCTATGGAATATCCACTAAATCTTGTGAACTCGATAGCACACGAGTAAACATAGCATAAATACGGAATAATTTATATTGCAGTGAGAAATTAAACATTTGTCCAAGGTTTAGTGCATTTACATGATTGGACATGGAGGGCTTTTTTTTTTTTTTTTTATCTTTATTCATTGAGAAGTGGACACACTGGATCGAGATGATTAAGTAGTTTCAACCACATGCAAAGCTAACTAAAGAACCGATCTCAGTTCAAGATTTTGAAACCCTTGAACCAGTCTTATACCTCTTATACCTTATTGAAAAAGGATTTAAGGGCTCCTAAGACACTTTTTAAGCAACAAATCAAGGGAATTTCACAATTTACAATGAACTGATTATCCTCATGTGATGCACAATCACTATCAATACCTTGAAAATTGAGTATTTTTTTCAACTAAAATACACTTCTAAAACACCCCAGGGGCAATCATTACAAAATCATGAAAAAAATAACAAGTTGTGATTGAGAGGTACGAGGTTAATTCGTGCAAGTTGAATAACAAGAAATTACTTAACACAAGCTACATAAAATAATATATATATAGTACAGTCATAGTGACTCCTATGCTCAATAACACAAGACAACCCCACACCAGTACAACAGGAAATGGACTTTGAACCGGCCATTTCAATTTGGATCTGGTTCTGAGCGTAATGGGTTCGACTTTTAGTCCTGATTTTTGGAAACTGGAACCTTAGGGCAAGTTACAAAAGTTCTAGACTTCTCTTCATTGTGTTTTTGGGCAGATTGAAAACAGGACTTCTCTTCCTTCAATTGACCATCCTTTTGAACATCAGGTTGCCTCTGTTCACACACGACGGGCACGAAACCATGGGGTACTCTTTGTTGACCTTTTTTTCATTTTCGCTGTGCGTTGACCACGACCCAATTTCATTAGGGTCGTCTCCTTGAATTTTGCTATATTTGCCATTGCTCACCTCATTTCGGTCTTAAATTCCCTCCAATCAGGGGCACTTCCGATTTCGGGGCATTTACATGATTAGTCGCAGGCGAAAATTACTCCTGATAGAAATTTATCTAACTATAGTTATGATGATGAACATGTCAAGTAAAAGCACGAATTTTCCCTTTTTAGGAAAAGAAAACGAAATTCGGAGCATATTCTCGCGGAAAATGTCAAAGAAACCAAACTCGAAATGACCAGAACAACTTGCACGTGCGATTGCCTATCGTATACGAACTTTCAAAGAGGGAGACCAAGCAGGTTTAACAACAAGAGAAAAACGTGATAAACCTATTGACTGATTTTTTTTTTCCTTATTTTCCAATTGGTTACTTTTATTTTATATATTTTTAGTATTGTACGTGTGATCTCTTGGATAAATGGCATGGTCGGAAGGGGGGGGGGGTTGTGCATTCTCACATTCTCACACATTATTATCATTATGCATTTTACCAACCATTCTCATCCGCTGTTATCTGAATTACATCCTAATTATCGGTTGGTTAAATTAATTAACTAAATGACATGGGGGAAAAGAATGGCTTATTCCAATGGTTAGTGTCGGCTAGCCAGGAATCTTCATGGCTTGGTTCAATTGAAAGCCGATCAACAATCCCCAAAATTTGCGGATTTGGAAACGCTTTTTCAAAGAATAAAATAAATCCAGCAAGGTTTATAAATTGAACCAATTTCACAATTTAGCTTGGTTTCGAATTGAATATTTTATTTGAAAAATTAAAAAGAAAATTTGATGTCTAATTTGTTGGCTCTACCTTTTGACCGAGTATTCTTAAATGTGGAGGAAAAAAGAACCATCTCCCGGGAAAATATTAGGCATAGTCTAAAAAGCGAGGATATACCAATAATACCATAAAGATAATGGGCTCATCGGTTTGATTTGAATTGACTTGCAAATTTGGTAAAATCAACACCAAACTAAATCAGTATTTTCGCCGTCCATCACATCGAAATCGGATGACCTAAGAAACTCAGCTTGCGCGTTTTGACATTTGATTTTCGTTTGAACACAGTAAAAACTTGAACCGCCCCTTATTTTCAACTGATTTGTCCAAGTGAAAATGACAACATTGTTGGTTAACGATTTCCTCGTATGTTCAGGGCACCTAGTCTTAGGAAAAGTTGAAACAAGTGTTCATGTGGGTCGGGTGGATTGAGTTGATCCATATTAGTGGGATTAATAGAAGTAGTAGATCACCCGATTGGAGCCAAAAACAATTCTTTTTTTATATTAATTTTACTTTATTTTTTATATTAATCTAAATTAGAACGAAGGACTTCAACAAAAAAAAAGGCATATCGCTTTACAGTCCCTAACTTAATCCATTGAACCATCAATACATTAATCCTATTCAAGGATCTTAATCCGTTTTGTCGCTACTCTGCTAAGCATCACCCAAGACAAGCTTGAACATTTTAGCAAGAAGGTCGGATCGGACAAACGGATCTTTATCAAATTCGCCATGTTACCCAAAAAAGATTATCATTAATATTATCTAGTTAGTACATTAAAAACTCATGCATGCTCGAGCAATCCTTTATATTGTCTTACATATTTCTTGAAATCTGATCACTAATTAAGATTTAACGTGGATTGATGAAAGTTATAAATTCCGCCCACCCCTCCGGCCGCCCTCACTTCCTCCTTCGACCACGAGAGGCATGTCCAAAGTGAACTCGGCGAGTGCCCACTGATCTCACAGAATTTCCATCGATATAATTCTCGAACTTGTAAAAAATGCAGTCGAAAGCTTCAACTCAAGTTTTTCCCAGTCATGGCTGATTCCAGCAAGTGGAAGCCAGCATATTTGTCGATGCCGGCCGGATGCCACCTCGAGCAATCAATTTGGGACGACGCGAACGGTCGATTCAAGCAAATTTGCGGATGGCTCTTCTTCTTCATTCCCTCCGCGGGAGGCACGGGTTGGAATATAGAAGTCGGGCGCACCTTTCGGGTCAAAGATGCCCAAAAGCCCGGAAGAGACGTGGGAGGGGGGAATCAAACGAAGGGGAGAATCTTCGTTTCTTCCCCGAGGAGGAGGAGGAGGAGTCCGTGCAAAAAGACAAGATGGCAACTTGCCGACCGTCGCCATCAAAGCGAAGCGTCTCCGCCGTCCCCATGTAGCCTCAAGCAGCCCTCCTTTTGTTACCCATTCTTACGGGGCACCGAAAGGCCAGAGGCCCAAAAAACACGACTGCGTCATCGCCCTCGTCAGCATCGAAATCCTCCGGCGCAGAAAGAGATCGGAAGTAAAGAAAAAGATCCCCCTGCAAAAAATCACGGGACCCACGCCGCCACCACTTGGGCTACCTGCACGGCAAGTGCGGGTCCCACGCCGCCGCCGAAACTGGCGATGCCCTAGTCGCGACCCCCGACAGCAGCCGAACTCCCGCGACCAATACAGAGTCGAGAAGAGCAGAGCGCTGCCGGCGAAAGATTCATTCACCGCCCGATCTGGCGGATCGCACGGCTGGCACAACGATAACTCTTCCCGGCGGGTGGGCCCACCGAGGCTGCACGCATTGCATATCGACTGGCTGCACGTCTGGCGGTGGTCTTCCCTTTCAGTTGCCCTCGGGAAATTGACTGGTTCGTTCGTTTGGCCGAGATATATATAATCAGAACCGATGTCGAGTCCACGACATCAATTCGACACGACATAAAAAAAAAATCTTGGGTTCGTCACGGGTTTGTATGGTTCGTTCGGATACGTCGAAGGAAATAATTCCCCGCACCCCCCCCGGATTTCGGAAAGGACTAAATTGAGATTGTCGATTAGGTTTCAAATCTCCCACGCCCCTTTCTAATTGTCTTGGCTCATTCATGATGTAATGTGCTCGGAAATAAAACAAAATAACTGTAAGGATTCATTCAACGAGATGGATGGGATTTGATAAGGACCTCGATGATGGTAGCGTGTTTCGACTTTGCTAGTGTCCATTCTTTGGAAGGATACTACCATCATAAAGACCAACGAGATTGAACACGTGTACTTTAATTGGTACCGTTTTTATATTTAACATCGTACTTATATTTGTATAGATTGAGGCATATCAAATTGAATTGATTTGCAAATCAACTTCGTTCTAGTGGGTATGGAAAACAAGATGTAATTGGCACTAATCTAATCCATAATTCTGCATACCTATTTTTTAATAAACGATTAATATCAAGAAAAATCTCAAACCAATACATTTATGACATAGAAGATAAAATTACAAATTGATACACTCGTCAACTGTTATGTGTCATCCGATTTAATAGTAAAATTTAACGAAAATTAACGAATAGTAAATTTGTCACCGATATATTAGTTTAGAATTTTTTGTGATAAAAAATTATTTTTTGGTAAAATTGTCGCGAGTGTATTAATTTGAGATTTTTCGTGATATTAACCCTTTAATAAATAAGACTTTGGTGAGTCTAGAGATGTGTTTTTGGTAGAATGTAAGAGATGCTACTATATAATCTTTTGCTAGGGAAGATCGCTGAAAGAGAGTTCAAGTTGAGCCCATCCGTAAATCCAACTGAAATTTAAGTTAATGAACTAACTAACATATGCCCTTATATCATTTTGAATTTATCTTGTTGGACTTCTCCAACACTTTCCTCAGCGACGTTTTAACAATCGACTCCTAGGCACGCTTCTCTAAATCCATCTTTCCTTCAACACCATCTTATTTTAACATGAAGCTCCACATTGTCGCTACGTGTTGCAAAAACCATCATGGCAAACTCAAGGCCACTTTGCTTTAGTCGCCTCTTTTAGATTAACTATAATGGCAATTTTCACTTGAAAATGATCATGAGATGTGCTCTAGAAACTCAATACATTCATCTAAGAAGATTATCAAGAGAAAGCTCGAAAACTCTTCAATGTATCTAATTAGATTCACCTTCACTTTAAACCTTAAGATAGTAAGTACGAGCCAATCATAATATATTAACTGCTACACATTCCTATTAAAACTTGCACTCTAAGACATAATGTGAAGAAAACCTCTAAGAAAATGTGAGAGATACTAAGGGCGCGCATGACAACCATTCTGTTCCAGAAATAATTTCTAGAACATAAATAGATTTTTCTCTTTCTATTTCTATAAGAGTTTCTAAGCAAAAATAACCGATTGATAACGACATAAAATATCTACACTAAAAATATAAATTCGTTTGATAACGACACAAAATTTATTCATTTCGAACAACGGCAAGTGACGACCGACACCCTATAATATAAAAAATAAAAATAAAAATGACTTAGTAACAAAAAAATAATGAATAAAATAAAATAAAAGAAATCATAAAAATTAAAATACAAATATCCTTAAAAAATTATTATATTATATTATATTATATTATATTTTATGAATAAATTTATTTTAAAATGAATAAAAATAAAAAAAATTATTTGGCAAAACACTCAAGGCAAATAAAAATAAATTATTTTAAATAAATTTAATAAATTTATTTTTAATAAAATAAAAATAAAATAATAAATAATAAATAATTTATTTATTTATAAATTTATTTTTATTTTTAAATGAATAAATTGAATTTATTTATTATTATTTTTAATAAAATGAGGAGAGGTGGAGGAGGAGGAGGAGGCAGAGACGTAGAGGAGATGAGGGAGGACTTACCAAAATTAGGGTTTAGTGAGATAAATTATTTCTGATATCTATAAGAGAAATCAGAAGTAGAAAATTTTAGCTTCTGATTTATCTTCCAAACTTATTCCAGAAATAGAAAAACTGAATAGGTTTATCAAACGGATTTCTCTTCCAAACAGTGTCTAGAACAGAAAAACTATTTCTGGAACAGAAATTTTAGGTTGTCATGTACCCCCTAAAACATATATTAAAGCACGTTTACTAAGTGATGTGACAAAGTGTAATTGGTTATTTAAATCAGTAGACTCTTTTATGTATCTAGAAGGAATTTTCCATACGACCTATAGTTTACCAATTTTTCGTTGGGATAATTTTCCAAAAAAATTTTAAACCCATTGTATAGTAGTTAATTAGTCATAAACTATTTAGTTTGACTAATTTATGTCCTTCATCGGTTTCCAACAATCATCAAGGCTAGCGAGCGATGGAGGAAGAAGGAAGAAAAAAAATAAAAAAATAAAATGCAGAATTTTTAAAATAAAATTATAGAAATTGTCAACATTTGTGCTAACCATACCATGTAAAATGACTAGTGCTTACTAGACTATCATGTTAGTGATTTTCGATATGGAGTACAATGAAAAATCATAAAAAAAAGTTAAGGACTAAATTGACCAAATTGAACTGAATTGGTTGTTGTATTTTTAGACAATTTTTCCCTAATATGACTCATATGAAATTCATGCTGCTAGAGTACACTAAAATGGAGATATTTGCTATTAAAGACCGTAAGCAATGCAAGTGTAAATACAAAAAGCGCCAATCTCATTTTTAGTTTTGCTATAGGAAAACCTGTAACTGAAAATTCAATTGGCAAGTTATTCTTAATTGGGCAAATGATCATTATTTTTGTCAAGTACGGTCCACAAATATATCTCGGAAGCATTTGTTGATTGATTAAAAAGGAAGTTGTCTTGGACCCCTAGAAGGCAATCTGGGTCCAGCTTCAGTAGGTAGACTTCCCTGCGATGAGTCAGGCAAGTGGCTTGTAGGTTTTGATTGTGCCCTTCGTTAAAAGCTGAACATTGGGATATTCTTTTGGGCATCAAACCGGCAATCTCTTCTAGGCATTCCCAAAATTATTGTGGAGGTGGACTCGCAAGCAGCAATTACACAACTTCATAAACCATCCGCTTTGGCCATGTCCGCATCTTTCAAATAGGGAAATTGTTGAGGTACTTCAATTGGTTGACAAATTGGACCATTTAGTTAAACATCACTTGACAGGAGATCGATTTGGTTTAAGCTTTCTTAGGAATCGGACCTTACCCCCATTTCTTCCTAAAAACGTAATGGATCAATCTGGTTCCGAGCAAAGACGGCACTCCCACATGAGAGTCGCCAATCATCTAAAAAAAGTGCAGAGCACTCAGTCCAACTTTGCACAACTAAAATTGCTGCCACAAAAAAGATATGATTTTTCACTGTCATTGCATCTAAAGAAAGTATCTTGTCTCTCTGTACATCTCTCTTCTGTAATGACCGAATCGATAATCACAGTCGCCGAAAAGGAAAAAGAAAAAGATTCGATTGAATCAGAACCCTCGGATTGAACAAAAAGAAATCATCCAAGACTCTGCTCTGTTCTTAGCCTAAGCTGACTCAGCTTTCGGAACTGGAACGATTCCCATCATCGCACGGTCACCCAACCCTCGGAATTTTCCCAATTAGGCCACTCCTGGCTCGCCAACTCGCGAATCCGATCAGTCACCGATGAAGAATCCAGCGAGATCTCCGGCGCAGCGTGCTCTGTAGCGAATGACGGATCAGAATCCATCTCCGAGGAGGGAGAAAGCGAGCCGGATTCCCAAGTCGCTCTTGAACATTGCGTCGAAACCGAGTCTTGGAAATCGAAGTGGCACCTCGGAGAGGGATCCGCGAATTGGACTCTGCAATCTCTTACGACCTCGTTGTCCTGGACGCAATCGAGGGCAAGGAAGGGGTGCTCCAAGAGCATACGGGCGGTCCACCTCTTCTTGGGGTTCTTTGCGAAGCACTTCATCAAGAAGTCCTTCCCCTGCTCCGACAATCCCTCGGGAATCTCCGGGATTTCTTCTCCGACCCCGATTCTGATCATAAGGGCGTACGCGTTCGACTTGGGCCGCGACCCCCATGCCGGCCTCCCCGTCGCCATCTCCACCACCGCGCACCCGAGCGCCCACACGTCCGAGGGCGGCTCGTACTCGTTGTCGTTCACCGACTCGGGCGCCATGTACATCGGCGTCCCCCGCAACTCGAACCCGCCCTGTTCCCCGCCCTTCGCCGACTGCTCGCCCGCTCTCTTCGCGAGGCCAAAGTCAGCGATCTTGACTTCGTCGCCGCCACCGCAGGGGAATACGAGGATGTTCTGGAGCTTGACGTCGCAGTGGACGAACCCTTTGGAGTGGACGAAATCCAGGCCCTCCAGGATCGACCTCGTGTGGCGTCTGATCTCGGGCTCCAAGAGGGGCTTCCCTCTGGACTTCATGCTGTCGGCGAGGGTGCCGCCGGCGGCGTACTCCAGTAGGACGTTGTAGAGCTCCTCCCCGCCGCGCTCGGCTGTCAGCGAGTCGCCGAAGCAGCGGACGATCCGCGGGCACTCGCCGAGCTCGCGCAGGACCTGCCTCTCGTGCCTGAGGGAGGAAGACAGGGCCGAGTCGCAGGACTTGACGGCCATCAACGGAGGGTGGTCGGAGGAGCAGGTTTCGGCTGGTGCCGCGAGGTGGACGGTGGCGAAGCCGCCGTGGCCAATCTCTCTGCCTCGGACCCAATCCATGGTCTCGCGAATCTTGAGAGTTTCCAGGGTTTTGAGAGAAGTTTTTAGAGAGAGAGAGAGAGAGAGAGAGAGAGAGAGAGAGCGCGCGCGTTCTCTTGCTCTGTCTGTCTCTGCAAGTTTCTGCTTTGCTTGGCGAGGAAGAGTGAAACAGGGGAGACACCGGCACGCGTCTATATAAAAGAAGATCTTTTATTATTATTACTATTATTCCTCTTTATTTTTTATATTTTCTTTATTTTTATATATACACGCACACGCAAACAAACAAAGACGAGTTTCCTCGTATACACGTCAGTACAACTTGATTGGTGCATGATAGATGTTAAAAGGAACCATCAAATTTAGTGGAGTGGTGACTTTTTTTGTTTTTGTTTTTTTTTTTTTGGTGGAGTGGTGACTTGGATCGTCAAATTTAACAAAAAGCTTTCGCGAGTAATAGCTCTATTGATATTTTAAGATAACTTATTTAATGAAAGCCAAAAAAAAATATCGAGCGCCACTTAAATAATGAACATATTTTTTTGATGCCCGGATATATTACTTTTTTTTTTAATAACGAGAAAAATTATTAATGAAAATTCATTCGATGTGACAAGTTGTAAATGGTTATTGAAATTAACATGACCGTTTATGCATCTAGAGGAAATTTGCCGTTCGATCCATTTTGTATATTAATCTTAATGTCTTTGGTATTACTTGTAAACACTTAAATGATAATCCTAGAGATAATAAAACCGATGCACAAGATGGATTTATTAATCCGTGTGACAAATTCTTGTTGTCTACTTAAATAGATTCATTTAAGTGTTAAAAATACAAAAAAAAAAAAAAACCCAATTGGTACACATATGATAAATTTATGACAAATTAAATTTATATATTTGTGACAAAAATGGATTAATACCACGAAAAATCACAAACTGGTACATAAGTAATAAACAAAGGATAGAACCCCAAAATTAGTATACTCATCAACCGCAACATGTTATTCAACTTAGCAATTTAAAGACAAAATTTAATAAAAATTAATGTGGGATAAATTTATCACAAGTGTATTATTTTGAAATTTTTAGTTGTTAAAAATTAATTTGAAATAAATTTATCATAAATATATCGGCTTTGGGTTTTCCGTGATATTAATCTTTTATTCAATAATGCACCTCAAGTTTCTCTTGTACGTAGGGTATATTGTTAAACATCTTGGTTTCCAATGAAACCAATGCATCAAGATTGAGCAATTATCATGTAGGTTCGGATTGAATTAATTACAACTCAATAAACAGTTAAATTCTTACAAAAAAAACACTCAATTGTATATGATTAATTAGATTTATCGCGTCATTCATGAAATAAGTCTATCGAAAATTAATCAAGGCCAATAGTGAGCACCATTCACGAACGCAACATGAAACCAGAAATCACTGAGCAAAGAAACGTGATTGCCGACTTGTGTATCGATGGACGTGAGGTAAGAAGCATATTCCTCAAGCTGGCAACCTTCTGGGCACACAGCCCAGGGCAGCAGCACGAGTGCCTCAAATTCAGTGACTTATTACGCACTTCCCCCGTCACTCTTTGCACTTTCACATTTATTAAAATTATTTAAAATTATTTA
This sequence comes from Eucalyptus melliodora, assembly GCA_004368105.4. Lineage (NCBI taxonomy): Eukaryota > Viridiplantae > Streptophyta > Magnoliopsida > Myrtales > Myrtaceae > Eucalyptus > Eucalyptus melliodora. Next base: position 22,155,434 of record CM023410.3, on the reverse strand, counting down.
CCGACCAAGAAAATTTATATTAAATTATTCAATGAATAAATAAAAATAGAGAAATCTAACAATATCCCATCGTGTTTCATGCAACCTTTGTCGCAGAATAATAACAATCTTAATATGGACAAACGCACATGATTTTTGTCATTTTTGTTCCTCCACTTGCCACTATACTTGTGTGATGTAAGAAGGTTTGGGGCCCCACTAAGGGTTGGACGGAGATGGGGAAGGAGAAAACCGAAGGCTATCGCAGACTCGCCGGTCTAATTGAACGGCCCTGCCTTCGCATCGCTGCCATGACATGCAGATTGCCCGGAGCACGTGATGAAGCTGGCCATTTTCTAATTATCTTGTATAGGCAAGATTGATTTTTTGTTGCTTTACTTGAGGGTAATGCACGATCGAAATGTGCCACCACTACTGTTAATTTTGAGCAAGCACGTGATCACCGCAACACCAAAGACGAGTTAGAATAAAACTGAAAAGATCCTTGCGCACGGGGCACAAGCCAGGCCCATGCCGCTCCCAATCGGAAACCAACCTTGTAAATTCTAAACCGGTCTAGTTTGACTCTTGATTATGATCTTTCGAAACAAAATTGAAACCTAAGGGTCAGTTCCAAAAGTCCTAAAGTCGATTATCCCTGAAAAAAATCACAAAAAAAAGAAAAGAAGAAGAAGTAGATAGAGGAATGCAAATTAGATTATGTTCTTCTTGTACTGAAATTTCCACACGCCATGGGCATATCGAAGAATTGCGGTTGGTGGTCGGGCCCCAAACGTGGGTGTTGACATTTCTATTCTCATGCACAACGTGCCCACGTGCGAATGCAAAATCCCGTCTTTTTGGGCAAAACGAAAAACGTGACTTTCTCGCTCTCTACGTTCCGAACATCAAGGTTCCACTCTGTTCACATGCGACGGGCATGAGGCACGTGTCGCTCTTCATTGACCCTCCTTGTTCTCCCTTTGCGTTGATCACGACCCGATTTTCATTCGGGTCATTGCTGACCTCATTTAGGTCATATTTCCCTTTAAGCAAGGGCACTTCTGATTTCGACGCCCCGGGTCTCTTCTCGGGGCATTTTTCTGATTAGATCGGTATAGCCACGGGCATTTCGTCGCCAGCAAAAATTACTACTATGGAAATGGTTAGGTCGAGGAAGTATGATTTTAATTTGACGTGCGAAAGTTAGATTCGAGGGGTCAGCCGTACTTCATTTTGCTGGATTTGTCCAATTATTAGCTTATGAGATCCAAAAAGATAGGGAAACAGGATCGGTTGAAGGTTTACAGCTGACGACCACTACTTGCCACCTTATTCCAAAATTTTATTTATATTTATCCATAATGGACACGTGCACTACTCATCCGTTCATGTCCCACAAATTAGGATTAGTGATGAGTTTGATGAAATCTGTTTTTCTTGGAAGTGAACAGATGGCGGATCGGCCTTCCTCCGCCGAATCAGCTAGAGATAGAGATAAAGATAGAGAGATAACTGATTCTTTCGCATTGTTCACGTTTTTCTAAGCGTCAGTTTTTGAAGGGAAAATGTTCATGTTTTTTTAAAAATATTATTATTACCCTTTTACTAATTCAATAATAAAATTTTCAATTATATTAATTGAGTTTTAAATTTTTTTTATGTTTTATTAATTTATGTTATTCGATTAATTTTAACCTGAAATTGCTTACATGAACGTTGGTAGCATCTCATAGGACACTTGACTTTAACGTTAACAATTTTTCTTTTAAAAAAATAATTTATATAAATTTTTTTGTTTTTGTTTTTCTTTCTTTCTTTTCCTTTTTTATCAAGCCCTATGAAGGTTGCCAGCTAATCCTCGCTAACCATAGGCGAGGGCCGCTTGTAAAAAAGAAAAGGAAAAGAATAAAAAAATAAAAAATGAGAAGAAAAAATAATCTTTAAAAAATTATAATAATTGTTTATGTTAGCTTTGACAGTACCATGCAAGATATCTGGTGTTCATGTCAATAATTTCGAGCTAAAATTTACTTGACCAACTCAATTAGTAAAATGTAGAAATGCTCAGAGCTCAATTGATAGAATTGAAAATTTTCAAATCAAATTGACAAAATTTGTAATAGATGTAGAACTTTTTGAACCATCATCAATTTTTTCTAACCATGTCAACGAATATGTCGAGTAAAAACATGAATTTTCCTTTATTAGAAAAAGAAAATAAAAATTCGGTGCTTATGCTCGTGGAAAATGTCAAGCCACTGAGCTAAAAACGGCTGGAACAATTCGCACGTGCGATGGACTCTCGAATGCAAACTTTCAAAGAGGACGACAAGCAGGTTCAACAACAAGAGCAAAACGTGATGAACCAAACCAATTCACTGATTTTTTTTTCCTTATTTTCCAATTGATTACTTTATTTTATATATTTACATGTGATCTTTTGGATAAATGGCACGGTCAGAACGGGGGTTTAGTGCAATTACACACATCATTATTATCTCCTTGACTACCCTTCTCACCCGCTATTATCTGAATTACATCCTAATTGCTGGTGTGGACAAATTAATTAATTAAACGATATCTTAAAAAAGGTCTAATCCATTTTTTCACGTTTATTGTCAATTAGCCAGGAATTTTCATGGCCGGGCTCGATTAAAAGCCGACCAACCAACCCCGAATATTGTCAATTTGGAAAAGCATTATCAATGAAAATAAAATGAACCCAATAAAGTTTCTTACTCGAACCAATTTCACAGATTAGCTTGGTTACAATTTAAACGTTTTATTTTAAAATTAGAAAGAAAACAAGAGTTTTAATTTGTCAATTCTATCTTTCAGCCAACTATTTTTCTAAGTCTGGACCCCATCTCCCAAAAAATTATTAGCCATAGTCTAAAAGCAAAGGGACACCGAATATATCATAAATATAATAAGTTCACCAGTTTAATTTGATTCAATCTGAGAATTTGCTAGAATCATTACCAAAACTAAATTCAGCAGGTTCACCATGTTTCATATCGGAACCAGATAACCTGAAAAACTTGGCTCCGACTTCACTTGGATTGCCCCTATTTTCTAATTTATTTGTCCAAGTGGACATATGATCACGCGGTATTTTAATAGTGTTCTCAAATGTTCAACGCTCCTTGTATTAGGAAAGGTCAAAACAAGTGTCCATGTGGGTCAAATGGATTGAGTTGATCATGCTAAGTGGAATTAACACTAGTGATATTCAAATAAGATGTCCTAAAGAAGGTCGCTCAATTGGAGCGAAAAAGATATTTTCTTCTATCTTTATTTTGTTTCGATGTGCAAGTGGAGGTGGAAACCTAACATCTCCCATTTTAATTTGGATTAGAACGGAGGAAACACCCCCTCCCCCACCAAAAAAAAGAAAAAAGAAAAGGCATATTTGCTTTACAGTCCTTGACTCAATCCAATTGAACTAGTCTCTATATATTAATCCTAGTCAAGGATCTTAATCCGTTTTTATCACTACTGGTCTCTATAGTAACTACCCAACATAAGCTTAAACATGTTTGGCAAGAAGGTCAGATCGGATAGACTGATCTTTATTGAATTCGCCGAGTTACCCAAAAGAAAAAAATATTACTATCTGGTGCATTAGAAACTTATGTATGCTTGAGCAATCCTTACTATTTTCTTGAATATGTTCATGAGTTAGCTTAAAATTAAGCTATCAAAGTGACAACTTCTTTCGTGATGTGCACAATCTGATATGTCAAATGCCCCACGAAATTTGACGTTATGGCAAGCGAAGTGAATAATTATATGGATTAATACTACAAAAAATCTCAAATTGGTTTAAGGTATTACTCTCCATTTATCATAGGTGTATCAATTACGATTTGTCGTAAAAGTAATTTAAATTAACGGAAATTAACGGAGGATATATTTATCACGGTTATATAAGTTTATAATTTTTGGAAATGAAAAAATTAGGTTGACCAAAACCCGCCCCATGAAATTTGACGTTATGGCAACCGTTGATCGTCCGCTGATCTCATAGAATTTTCACCCGTATAATTTTCAAACTTGAAAATAATGCAATTAAAACCTTCAACTCAAGTTATTTCCCAATCGTGGCTGATTCCGACAAGTTGAAGCCATCGTATTCGTCGATGTCGACCAAAAATACGGTCCAAAAATAACAAACGATATCAATGCCATCTCGAAACAATCAATTTGCGACCACACAATTGATACTCGCAAGATTCAATCAAGCAAAATTTTCATATGGCTTTTCATCCCTCCATAATCTTTTTTTTTTTTTTTTCCGGAGAAGCCATGCAAGAAAATATGGCAACTTGGCGACGTCGCCGTCAAAGCCAAGGGGCTCCGCCGTCCCGCTCGGCCCTCGGGGCGGCCCCTTTTTCACCTTTTTGGCAGCACCGAAAGGCCAAAAAAGCCAAAAAAACCGACGGCCGGAGAAGGGGAGCGCCCCTGCATCATCGTCCTCGTCATCGGAACCAAAAGATGCTCCTCTCCCAAACACGGCGGGACCCACTCCCCAATCATTATTACGGTAATGCCCCACTCGGAACCGAAACTCGCGGCACCGCATGCGCGCACGCTCCGAGCAGTGCACGTCACGGATCGTGCAAAATGCAATGCACGGCAGGCGGGCGCCACGACTCCTCCGGCGGGGAGGGGGCCACCGAGGCTGCATGCATTGCATGCGCCCCGACCCGACCCCATCCGGTCGACGGCTCTGCACGCCTGGTGCATGGTCTTCCCATTTCGTTGCCCTCCGGATTTGACCGGTTCGTCTCATTCGGACTACTACTATCAGAACCGATGCTCAGTCCCCGGCGTCATTTCGATTTGAAATAAAAAAAAGTCAGAAAGAATATTTGGATCGCAACGAATGAAAAGGTGTCCCCTTCCGCGAAAGTAGTTAACCTGAAAAGGCGACCGTGTTCAATGTGCTGACATGTGCTCTTCTGCAGTTCTGAGGAAACACTACGACTTTGGAAAAAGTATCACAAAAACCCTAAATCAATTGCGTCGCACTAATTTAGTTTTTAGTCTTTTAATTAAATCGATTTATTTTTATATATTTTCATATTAGTACCAGTTTAATCTATCTGACTAATTTCAATCGATAATTGATAACGTAGATGTTAGCCATCTTACGTGGCACAACCTATAATAACGTGAATAATTTTCTAAATTTATAAAATTTTATTTTTATTTTTATTTCCCTTTTTCTCCTTTTCTTTGTTCTTTTCTTTCCTTTTTCTTTTTTTACTCCAATGGTTGGCCGGTGAGGTCGCCGGCCACAAGTGAGGTTTAGGCCGCGCCCTTACTAGTCACAAGCGAGGGTCGTGTCCCTTGCCCATTACCCACCAAGGTCCGCAACACCCTTGCCCAAACCAAGGGAGGGTGTCATGGCCCTCGTTGGCTAACAAGCGAGGACGTTGGGCCTTTACCCAAATCCAAGTGAGGGCCACAACCCTCGCCTGTTGGTTGGTGAGGGCAACAACGCTTTCCCTTAGTCTCAAGGACACAGAGGCCCCCTACTTATGGCGAGTGAGGGCCGCCTCCCCTAGCTTGGGTGAGGGCATGGAGGCCCTCACTCAGACTAGCTGAGGCCGTTGTGGCCCTCCTTGACCAATAGGGGAGGGAGTCAATCCTCGCCAGCCTAAAATGCAAAAAAAATAAAATAATAATAATAGAAAACTTTCTAATATCATTAGTAGGTTTAGGACTTCAGCACTTTTTCCCTGCAACATTTGTCATTTGACTATTGCCAAAACCCAAGTCAAACGAGGCTTCTTAAGACCGTGGCATTTTAAAACTCACGTGGGCTTCAACGTGCGCAGACCAAGTCCCACCATTTCTTCGTTGCTTCCCCATACAAAGCAAATTTGACCTCTTTTCTTGACGGCACGCTGGATTAATATTTTAATTTCGACGGGTTTGTATGGTTCATCAGATATGTCGAAGGATATACTTTTCCCCCACGCTGTCGAATGGATTTGGGAAAGGACCAGATCAGGATCGGGGACTAGGCTTTAAATCTCGCACGCCTCTTTTTAACTGGCTTAGCTCATTCATGACATCAACGATGATCATGTTTCTATTTTGTTAGCGTACATTCCTATGGAAAGATGCTGCTATCATAAAGACAAAAAGCTTGCGTACTACAGTTTAATTGGTGCCATTTTATACTTAATGCCATGCACACATTTGTACTTATCAAGACGCATCGCATGGAATTGATTTGTAAATCAACTTCGTCTTAGTGGGTATGAGGAATAAGGTGTAGTTGGTGCTAGTCTAATCGAAACTTCCATGCGCCTATCCTTTAATAAATAAGACTTCAATGAATTTTGAAAATTATTTCCTTATGTGTCATCTTATTTTAACATGTAAGCTCCACATTGCCGCTATGTGTTGCAATAACCATCATGCTCTTGTTGCCTCTTTTATTTCAACCATGATGGCAATTTTCACTTGAAATTGCGTCAACCACATTTTTAATTGGGCAAATTATCATTATTTTTGTTAGGTGCAGTTCCCAAATATATCTCGGAAGCTTTTTTTTTTATAGATTAAAAAGGAGGAAGTCGTCTTCGTAAAATCGTGACTGCTTCACCGCAAATCAATGAACTGTTTCCGAGCAAAAACAGGACTCCCCCGAATGAAAGTGCCGCGAGAAAGATCTGATTTTTCATTTTATTGCATCAAAGAAAGAATCTGTCTGTACATCTTTTGTCTGCAATAACCGAATCAATATTCACAGTCGTAGAAAAGAAAACGAATCAATTGAATCAGAACCCTCGGATTTAACAAAAAACAATCATCCGAGAACTCTGCTCTGTTCTAGCTACGCTAACTCTGCTTCCGGAATTGGACGAATTCACATCATCGAACGGTTACCCAACCCTCGGAATCTTCCCAATTGGGCCTCTCGTGGCTAGCCAACTCAACAAACCGATCGATCGCCGACGAAGAGTCCGACCAGTTCTCCGACTTGGTGTGCGCCGACGAAGAATCCGACCAGATCTCCGACGTGGTGTGCTCTCCAGCGAATGACGGATCAGAATCCATCTCCGAGGAGGGCGAAAGCGAGCTCGATTCCCAACTCGTTCTTGAACATTGCATCGAAACCCAGTCTTGGAAATCGAAGTGGCACCTCGGAGAGGAATCCGCCAATTCTACTGCTCCGCAATCTCTTGCGACCTCCTCGTCGTTGTCGACGCAGTCGAGGGCCAGGAAGGGGTGCTTCAAGAGCATACGGGCGGTCCACCTCTTCTTCGGGTTCTTTGCGAAGCACTTCATCAAGAAGTCCTTCCCCTGCTCCGCCAATTCCTCGGGAATCTCCGGTATTTCTTCTCCGACCCCGATTCTGATCATAAGGGCGTACGCGTTCGACCCGGCCCGCGACCCCCACGCGGGCCTCCCCGTCGCCATCTCCACCACCGCGCATCCGAGCGCCCAGACGTCCGACGGCGGCTCGTACTCGTTGCAGTTCACCGACTCGGGCGCCATGTACATCGGCGTCCCCCGCCACTCGAGCCCACCCTGTTTCCCGCCCTTCGCCGGCCGCTCGCCCGCTTTCTTCGCGAGGCCGAAGTCGGCGATCTTGACTTCGTCGCCGCCGTTGGGGAACACGAGGATGTTCTGGAGCTTGACGTCGCAATGGACGAACCCTTTGGAGTGGACGAACTCCAGGCCCTCCAGGATGGACCTCGTGTGTCGTCTGATCTCGGCTTCCGAGAGGGGCTTCCCCCTCGACTTCAAGCAGTCGGCGAGGCTGCCGCCGGCGGCGTACTCGAGTAGGACGTTGTAGAGCTCCTCGCCGCCGCGCTCGGCGGTGAGCTCCTCGCCGAAGCAGCGGACGATCCGCGGGCAGTGGCCGAGTTCGCTCAGGACCCGCCTCTCGTGCCTGAGGGAGGAAGACAGGGCCGCGTCGCAGGACTTGACGGCCATCACCGGAGGGCGGCCGGAGGGGCAGGTCTCGGCGGTCGCCGCGAGGTGGACGGTGGCGAACCCGCCGTGGCCGATCTCTCTGCCTCGGACCCAATCCATGTTCTCAAATCTTGAGGTTTTTCAGGGTTTTGAGAGAAGTTTTCAGAGAGAGAGAGAGAGAGAAGTCTGTATGCGTGGGTTTCTTCTATTGCTTGGTGAGGAAGAATGGAAACAGAGGAGACGCTGGCAGGGGCTTTATATACCGACGAGGGGAAAGAGAAGATCTTTTTTTGCTTTTGTTTTTTTTTTTTATTGTATTATTGATCTGTTTTCTTCTTTTAATATACATAATTTTATATAATATGTGATGGGAAGATGGGGGCGTGTTCTTGTCTTGTCGTTTCGTTTGCGGTTGGGTTGAATTGGACACGTGAAAGATGAGATAGTCGAGGTGGGGAAGGAGGGAGGAAGAGCCACACGGCGTTCCTCATTTAGCGCACCTCCGTTCTGATCCTATCCTTTGGAACAAAAAGAAGGAAAATCAAATCAAAAAATCCAATCAAAAAATCCAATCAAAAACCAAACGTGTTTGGTGTGAACTGTGAATCCGATCTGCGGATGCGTGTCCTCGTACAAGAAGTTTACTGGTTACAAGTATCACGGAAAGGGATTTCGCATTGGATAATCTCATTAGTATTTTAGGAGTATGCACGTGTTTTTTCTTCTTTTTTTTTAATGCACCAGATGTAGTGCCTTTGTTTGGTCATGTGGAGAAATTGATAAAGAATCCAACTGTCTCACTGTACATGTTTAAGCTTATCTTGGGGAGTTACTATAGAGAGGTAATGCTTAGCAGAGTAGTTCAGTGGGTTCAATGGATGAAGTCCGACTGTAAAGCGATATATACCTTTTCACTTTTTTTTTTTTTTTGAGGTCCGTCGTTCTAATCCAGATTAAAATGGGAGATGTTAGGTTTCCACCTCCACTTGCACAAGGACACAAAATAATTTTTTTTTTTAGCTCCAGTTGGGTGACATTCTCTAAGAAAATCTATTTTAGTCTTACGAGTGTTAATTCCACTTAGTATGATCAATTCAATCCAGTTGACCCACTTGGACAACTGTTTTGACCTTTCCTAATACTAGGGGCGTCGTACATATGAGTTCTGTCCACTAGGACAATAAATTAGAAATAGGGGCAATTCAAATTCATACGTGTGGAGTCAACACGTGAAAGCTACAATTTTTTAGATTATCCAGTTTCAATATGAAAGGTGATAGAACGTACTTAATTTACTTTGGCATTTATTTTAGTGAATTTTTAGGTCAAATCAAAACAAACCATCAAAATTATTATATTTATGATCTATTCGGTGTCCCTTTGCTTTTATAATATGGCTAATAATTCTTTGGGAGACTGGTTTTTTTTTTTTCCAAATTTATAAATAGTTGGTAGGGAGATAGAATTGACAGATTAAACACTGGTTTTCTTTCTATTTTTAAAATTAAATATTAAAATTGTAATCGAGCAAATTTATGAAATTGGTTCGAGTAACAAAATTTATTGGGTTTATTTTCATTGAAAAAGCTTTTCCAAATTCACAAATTTCGGGGGTGGTTGACCGGCTTTCAATTGAACTAAGCCACGAAGATTCCTGGCTAGCCGACACAAATCATAAAAAAGAAGAAGAAGGGATTAACCCATTCTTATCCCATGTCATTTAATTAATTAATTTTCCAACATTGATTAGAATGTAATTCAGATGATAGCAAGTGAGAATGGTTGGTCAAAAATATAGCAATGACATGTGTGAATGCACTAAACCAACCCCCCCCCCTGTTGACCGTGCCATTTATCCAAAAGATCACATGTACATACCTAAAAATATATAAATAAAAGTAATCAATTGGAAAACAAGGAAAAAAATAATAATCAGTCGACAGGTTCATCACGTTTTCCTCTTGTTGTTGAACTTGCTTTGGCTCCCCCTCTTCGAAAATGCGTAATCGAGAGGTAATCGCACGTGTGAACTGCTCCTGGCGTTTCGAGCCAGGTGGCTTTGACATTTCCACGAGCATATGGCATATGCTCCGAATTTTATTACCCTTCTCTGAAAAAAAAAAGAAAGGGAAGAAAAGTTCTTGCTTTTATTTGACATATTCATTGACGTGGTTCAAAATTTGCAATTCAGAATAAAGTGAACGATTCAAATAAAGGTATGCATGAGAATCAAACCGATCTAGGACACGAACCGAATTGGCTAATTTTGGACGGTACCTACAGGAACTGATCCGATTTCCGATTTTAGATGTGGAATCAAATTGACTAGACCGATCAGATCGAATCGAACCAATACATTTTTCTTTTATTAAATTTCCTTGAAATTGTGAAAATCATAAATTGGGCAGTCCAACCCCCTTCCAAATTGAGATTGGTTGGTATAATTAAGTCTGATTCCCAATTCCAGGATAGAATTGATATAGAATTGATTTAATTTGAGAATGATAAACCTATTTCTAAGGAATCGGTTGGGAATCTCTCTCTATCTCGTTTGGTCGAGGAAGGTGTATCTGCCATCTGTTCGATCCTAAGAAAAAGAGCTCTCATCAAAGCTCGCCAGTCGCTCACTATTCCTAATTTGTGGGACATGAGCATCTGAATAGTGCACGTGTCCATTTAAAAAAAAAATAAAGAAAAGGTTGGGATAAGGAGGAAAGTAGTTGTCGTTAGCCTTTAAACCTTCAACGCCACGTGCTTTAGATCCCCTTTTTTTTTTAAAAAAAAAACAAAAAACAAAAATTCTCTTGGCCTTCCGTTCAACCGATCCTGTTTCCATATCTTTTTGGATCTCATAAGCTAATCATTGGACAAATCTGGCAAAACGAAGTACGACCGACATCTCGGATCTGACTTTCGCAGGTCAAATTAAATCACACTGCGTCGACGTAACTCTAATAAGGTAAATTTTTGTCGGGAGTAATTTTTGTCAGGACTAATGGCGTGAATAATAATGATTAGATTTTTATTTTTATTTTTATTTTTATTCTTTGAAAAATTTTACGAGCAAAAATACGTATATGATAACGAGACATAATTTTTGTTCTCACAATAGAAATTTATTTGATAAAATTACAAAATTTATTTCTTGGATGGCAACAATTAGCGACGATTGATGGACAAGAGATGGAGACTTGTGGACGGAGATTGGCAGACGGCGAACGGTGATTGGTGACCCAAGGCCATGGCTAGCAAATAGATTGCGACGAATAACAGACGAGCGGCTAGTAACGAAAGTAAGCGATGAAAATAGTTTTTATTTTTCATTTCCATTTTATAAATAAAAAAATAGAAAATTTTGACTTCTTATTTCCGTTCCAAATTTATTTATAAACTAAAAATTTGTTCAAAAAAATGAAATTACATTACTAAAAGAATTTATATTCTAAACCTATTACCAAAAATAGAAAAATACGTCTAACAAGAAATAGTATGATTATAGCAACCTGTATTCCCGTGGCTTTATCAATCAGATCCACAAAGCGCCGCGAAAACAGGCCGGGCATTAAAATTGGAAGCGTCCTCGATTGAATCAAGTAGACACCGAAATGAGGTCAGCAATGACCAACGCAGCAAGATCCGAGAGCCGACCCGACTTCGTTCGGGTCGTGGTCAACGCGAAGGGAACACGAGGAAGGGTCAACGAAGAGGGGGCAACCCGTGGTCTCGTGCCGGTGCGTGTGAACGGAGGGAGGCGGTCAGCACAAGGAAGCGATGGAGTCACGTTTTCGTTCTGTTGCGGTCGCACGTCGTGCATGAGAGAGTAGAAATGTCAGTACCCGAGCGTTCGGCGCACGACCACCGAAAAATCGATCTCGCTAGTACAAGAAGGCCCAGCTTTTCATGTGCTCCGAGCAATCCGCATGTCAGGACAGCGATGCGGGGGCGGGGGCCAATCGATTGGACCGGCGAGTCTGCCATATCCTTACAGTTCTCTTCTTCTTCTTCCGCTCCATCTGAACACAACGCTTCTCCAATCACACAAGTGCATGCCCAGCTGTTGTAGCACAAGATGACAAATCATGTGTATTCGCCCATATTGGTACTGTTATTAACGCGATGGGATATTTTTAGATTTTTTTCCTATTTAATAATTTATTTTACTTTAATAAATTGAATTAATTCTACTAAAAATTCCAAATTGTTATGTTTATGACAAATTTACCACAAATCAATTTTTAGATAACGAAAAATCTCAAATTAGTATATATGTGATAAATTTATCCCTAATGACCACAAAAAACTCCAAACTAGTATACTTGTGATAAATTTACTCTAAATTATTTTTTTTTAATTGCCAAAAGCTTTAAATTGATACATTTGTGACAAATGTCTTCAATTAAATTGGATTAATACCTTAAAAAATCACAAAACTGGCATAATTGTAACAAAGAAGAGTAAAATCTCAAATTAGTAGATCAGTCAATTATCACGTGTCATTCAACTTAATAATTTAACAATAAAATTTAATAGAAAATAACAAAATGTAAATTTATCACAAATGTACCAATTTAGAGTAAATTTGGGATTTTTAGTTCTCAAAAAATTATTTTATGATAAATTAATCACAGATATACTAATTTGACAATGCCAGGAGTAGTGGGGGGGTGGTTGTGTGGAGTAAATCACTAAATTTAAGGCACTGTGCTTCTTAGGGTCATGCGCCCAGAGGGTTGCCAGTTTGAAGAGCATGCTTTTACGAAACACGTATAGGTGAAATAAACATTAATACAAGGGAAGTAAAGATAAAATTCTATTATACATGTATCTCAAAAGACATTGTTCATGCATTTTAATCAAAAATTAGAATACCAAAGCGGGTTATATGGATTACCTCTTGAAACACACTTTAAACGACTTGATTCAAATGTTCTTCAGTTCGAGCCCCACAAAAGTCGAACCCCTAGTTCAAACACACCGCCAACGCACCTCAATAGAAAAAGAACTTGCATGTGATCGCTAGTATGATTGTGTTAGCACTCTTGTGGAGATAATCCTATGCGCATGATCAACAACCATTGCTAACCATGTAAGCCTCTATCTTTTTCTCTAACCCACTCGCCCTCTCTCTGCTCTATATATAATGTCATGGTGAAGTCAACATTTAACTTCCTCCAAAAGTAAGTCTCTAACTTTTCAAATAAGTTAAATGATTACTTCTTCCAAAAGCTATTCTTTAACCTCTCAAATAAGTTAAATCATTACTTCTTCTAGAAGCTGGTCTTTAACCTCTCAAAGAAGCTGGGTGAGCAAGAGAACGGCTCTCATAAGTGGATTGTGTCTGATTGAGTGAATTAGTTATGGTATGAGACATCTCTACATTTATCACTAAGTTGATAGTAAGACTTACGCTAACACATTAGTACTCTCAACAGAATTGATTATCTCGATCAATCTCTAGGTCCTTCAAGTCATGATTGACATTTAGTAATATGTCATGACTACCTAAACAATGTAAATGCTTTAAAAACATAATGAACTTGTTAGCTTTGGTTTTAGTGTAATTCAATCCTTCTGTCTTATTATGTCCCGATTGAACAAAGACCACGGAATATTTGTCAAGTCACCAATTCAATCATATGGAGAAACCTAATTGACCCACATTTTATATGTAACATAAACAATTCATTCTTGATTACAACCCAGCCGAGGATTTCAATGTAGTGTCATAATTAGATCGTATAAGACATCAATACTATACCTTGCATGTAACAAAGAGATAAATTCCATATTGTGTACACTTGTAACTTTGTATATGAACAAACTATAACCATCAGGTATAGATTTGGATTAATGAGCCGCCAATATGCGCACCCGTGAACCATAGCTATCCAATATGCAAGTCAACACCATGCCTCAAGGCTAAGGATTATTTATACAAGACCAAAATATGAACGATTAGATATTAACCACGCTAAAAGCTTCCATGTCACTAATCGTTGTATGCGTATCACATTTAGACTTGTCTACTGCAAATACTTGTGTTCTAACTCAGGCATCATAATACCTAATGACTCGTAACTCATCATTACCTTAAGCATCCAATACTTAATGGTGAAGTTAAGAACATACCAGTCTCAATAGGATTATTAATATCCACTCAATGATCTATTGACTAGGAACGATTTAAAGATTCGGTCTAATTGTGAACCTGTTATGCATATTCTTAATGTCTCAAGAATAGGTACAATCATAACTGATCTTATGAAATAATAAGATTGACAACATAACTAAAATTCCTTATATATAACTATTGCATGGTAACTTTAGGGCATACATCCAACACATGCTTCTTAGCTCACTTCAATCCATACCCAGTTGGGCAATCACGTTTCTTGCCCAATGATTTCTGGCTTGATGTTTCATGCGTGAAAGGTGCTCTCGATTCGCTTTGATCGATACTTGACAGACTTGTTTTATTGAGGATGAGATGGATAGAATCGAGATGGATAGAATCAAGCATATACAATTAAGTGTTTTTGTATGAATTCAACTATTTCTTGAGCTGTAATTAATTTGATCCGATACATGTCATGAATCTATGTGATCAATTAGATATAATATTGAGCAGAGCTTGGTGAGTTCATTAGCTTGAGATTTAAGTCACATCAATTTTAGTTGGATATTGCAGCAGATATTGAAACTAATAGCAAAGAAGGCTAGGCTCCTCGAACCTTCTTTTAGAGCTTCCCCTTTCTCTGGGTAGATGACTTTGGATCACTTCGGAGTTGCACTCTATTTCGGCGATCTCCCCTGGCAAAGGACTATGTAGCATCTCCGACTTTCTACCAAAAACATATCTTGAAATTCACTAAAATCTTAGTTATTAACGAACAGGTGCATGGAGTTTTCGATTATACTAGCCCCATCTACACCTTGTTCCCCATATGCGTCAGGATGAAGTAGATTTGTAATTCAATTCCATGAGATACGCCTCAATAAATACAAATACAAGTACAAGTACAAGTACGGTGTTAAATACAACGACAGTACTAATTTATGTAAGTGAATGCGATCGTGTCGTCTTTAGGATGGCAATATCTTTCCAAAGAATGTATATTGACAAAGTCGAAATGTGTGACCATCGTCGAAGTCCTTATCAATCCCACTCACTTCATGAATGAATCCTTGCCATTATTTTGTTTTATTCTTCTTGTGCATCACTACAGTTAGAAAGAGGCGTACGTTATGCAAAACCTAAACGATAATCTTGATTTGGTCCTTTCCGAAATCCATTACTTAGTTTAGGTGGGGGAAGCTACGAAGATAAATGGTGGGATTTGGTCTGCGCACGGAGAAGCCCAAGTTTTTTTCTTTTGAATCAACGATCTTGAGAAACCTCGGTCGACTCGGGTTTCGGCAATGGTCCAAAGTTGTTGCGTTTTCTCAAAAACTAGCCCGAGAGCACATGTTAGAAAAGTTTCATAAAGACCCGTTTACGATACTCGACATTTCAATTTTTCCGAAAATATTCAGAGTTGATATTTCAATAACCCCAACGATTTTGTTTTTGTCGTCGTGGCCCTGTACGTGTTAGCCACCTTTTGCGGGTGGAGGCACCTTTTTATTCATCCCGAACCTGAAGATTTTTTTTTTTTTTTTTTTTTTTTTATGTCGCATCGAACGGACGTCGTGATGACATAAAAGGCCAAATGAAACGAACCAGGTCAATTTCTCGAAAGGCAACGAAAAGGGGAGAGCACCACCAAACGTGCAGCCGGTCGATGACATGGAAGATGGCCACCAACCAGATGCGATCAGCGCGAGAGCCTCCCCCACCCCCCCCACCCCAACAAGATGCAAATGCAATGCATGCAGCCTCGGTAGGCCCCGCCAGCCACCCAGCCATGAACGAACGTACAGCATCGGTTTCTACTTCGAAGGCGGTGGCGGTGGCCCACCCGCCGGGGGAGCCACGGCGTGCGGCCGTGCGATCCGGCGCGGGACGTGCGTTCCAGATTCGTCGCTTTTCGATCTCGCGTGACGAGGCGGCGTGCGTTGAATCTTTTTTCGCCCGCGGCGACGAGGGGGATGACGATGACGATGACGATGACGCGGCAAGGGGCGCCCCCTTCTCCGCTCTTCTCTGGCCGTCGGTTTTGCTTTTGGCCTTTCGGTTCCGCGTAAAAACGGCGACAAAAGGGGGCCGCTCGAGCTTTTTTGCACATCATCTTCGACCCAAAAGGTGCGCCCGAGGGATATGCTTTCTTTGTTCTTTTTGGGGGCCTTCGTCCTAATCCAGATTAAGATGGGAGATGTTGGGTTTTCCACCTCCACTTGCACGTGAAAACAGAACAACAACAGAAAAAAGTAGGACCAGTTCGAGATGTGTTCAAACGAAAATCAAACGTCGAAAGGTGAAAGCCCAGTTCATCCAATTTTGATACGGAGGACGGCGACAATACTACATTTAGTTTGGTAATGATTTTGCCAAATTTTCAGGTCAAATCAAACCAAACCAATGAGCTCATTATGTTTATGATATTATCCATATCCCCTTACTTTTTAGACTAGGGCTGATATTTTTTCGGGAGATGGTTCTTTTTTCCTCCAGATTTGAGGATACTTGGCCAAACGGAAGAACCGAGAAATCAAGCATCAAGTTTTCTTTTCAATTTTCTAAATGAAATATTCAAATTGAAACCAAGCTAATTTGTGAAATTGGTTGATAATTAGAAACTTTATTGGGTTTGTTTCATTTTCTTTATTGAAAAAGCTTTTCCATATCCACAAAAATCGGAGGTGGTATGATCGCCTTTCAATTGAACCAAGCCATGAAGATTCCTGGCTAGCCGACACTAACCATTAAAAAAATGGATCAAGCCATCCTTTTCCCCATGTCCTTTAGTTACTTAATTTATGCAACCAATAGTTACAATGAAATTCAGTTAACGGTGGGCGAGAATGGTTGGTCAAATACATAATAATGATGATGACGCATGTGAATCTACTAAACCCACACCTTGACCGTGCCATTTATCTAAAAATCACATGTACGCACCTAAAAAAATATAAAATAAAGTAATCGATTGGAAAGTAAGAAAAATAAAATCAGTCAATAGGTTAATCAGTTTTCCTCTTGTTGTTGAACCTGCCCTGTCCCCCTGTTCGAAAGTTTGTACTGGAGAGGCAATCGCATGTGTGAACTGTTACCAGGCGTTTTGAGGGTGGTGGCGTTGACATTCCACGAGCATATGCTCCGAGTATTGTTTTCTTTTTTTCTCAAAAAAGGAAAAACTTCATGTTTTTCCCTAACATATTCATCGATGTTTACAAAAACATGAATAATTTGAATTATGGGTGTGCACAAGAATTGGACCGAACAATTCTCAATTTCAAGTGTGGAAATAAGTAGCATAGATTGATATATTTTTTAAGTCTATTTTCTTTTCTTTTCTTTTAAAGGGTAGAGCAATGGGAATTGCCAAAACCCTGAATCGGATCGGTCCAACCCTGAAACTAGACTGGGGTTGACCAAATCAGTTTGATCTGATCTTAGTTTTAGAGTGAAATTGGTCCAAACCAAAAGCGGATCAACCCTAATTCCAAGGAATTGTCTGAATATCTCTATCTCGTTTGGTTGAGGAAGGTGCATTTGGCATCTGTTTCCTCCCAAGAAAAATAGCTTTTCATCAAGCTTGCGAGTCGCTCACTAGCCCTAATATATGGGATACGAGGAGCTAAACAGTGCACGTTTCCATACCAAATAAGAAGAAAACAAATTGGAATACGATGGAAAGTAGTTGTCATGAGCCATAAAGGACACATATGATAATCATTTTCTTTCTCATAGAACTATTTTCCTATTCTTGGGAACAAGTTTGGAGTAGAAATTTTTTGATAATACAATTTCATTTTTCTATTTCTATAACAATTTTTTCATCCAGAAATAAGTTTGAAAGAAAAATGATAAATAAATATTTTCTATTTCTCTATGTTTGGAATGAAAGTAAGAAATAAAAACTTTTCTCATTATTCACCCCCGCTTATAGCCAACCACCCACTTGCCGCTGCCCATCAATCAAAGGTGGCCAATTGCCATCCGTCGTCTACCATTGTTGTTTACCTGAGAGAAAGAAATTTTGTGTCGTTATTAAATGAATTCCTATTCTGGAAATATAAATTTTGTATTGTTTTCAAATGTATATGTTTGCTCAGAAACTCATCCGGAAAATATAAATAAATGAAAAATCTATCTAGTAACATAATGGCTATTATTCATGCCAAAAACCTTCAAAGCCACGTGTTTTAGATCCTTTTTTTTTTCTTTCCAATCGAACTGATCCTATTTTGATATCTTTTTGAATCTCATAAGCTAATTGTTGGACCAATCTAGCAAAATAAAGGTAAAGGCGACGTCTCTGATCTAACTTCCACACGTCAAATTAAATCATACCCCTTCAACGCAACCCTAATCAGGTCAATTCCTGTGGCTTTATCAATTTGGTCAACTAGAAAAGCACCAACGAAAAGAGGCCCGGCATCGAAAACGGAAGCATCCTTGTTCGTGTGAAGTCGAGACCGAAGTTAGGTCAGCAATGACCGATCCGATGTAGCAAGACCTGAGAGCCGACCCGAATGAAGTTGGGTCGCGGTCAACGCAAAGGGAACGCGAGAAATGGTCATCCAAGAGGAGCAGCCCATGCCTCGTGCCGGTCCGTGTGAACAGGAGAAGATCTGGCACATTCGGAAGAAGTGGTCAGTACAAGGAAGAGAGAGAGAGAGAGAGTCACGTTTTCGTACTGCTGGAGTCGCACGTTGCGCATGAGAATGGAAATGTCAGGATCCGAATGTTCGGCGCCCAACCACCAAAAAAATCGATCTCCCTAATACAAGAAGGCCAGCTTCGTCACGTGGTCCGAGCAATCCGCATGTCACGACAGCGATGCGGAGGGGGAGAGGCCGATCGATTAGACCGGCAAGTGTGCCGTATCCTTTCAGCTTTCCCCATCAAAATCACACACGAGTGCATGTCGAGCTGTAGCACAAGCTGACGAATCATGTGTGTTCGTCCATATTGATGCTGTTCTTGCTTCGCGACAAAGGTTGGCTAAAACGTGATGGGATATTTTTAGGTTTCTTTATTTTTTTACTAATTTTAGTAATTTAATTTATGTGATGGTGCCCAAGAGTCACGGAAGTCACTGAATTTGAGGCACTCTGCTGCTGCTCTGGGTCACGTGCCTAGAGGGTTGCCAGGTTGAGGAACATGCTTCTAGACTCACTTCAATCGATACCCAGCTGGGCAATCACGTTTCTTGCCCAGTGACTTCTGGTTTGATCAATACTCGATAGATTCGTTTTATTGAGATTGCGATGGATAGAGCTGATCATATATGATCCAGTATATATATATTTTTTATATGAATTTGATTGTTTCTTGAACTCTATTTAATCCAATCTAATACATGTCATGAATTTATGTGATAATTGCTTGATTTTGATAGATTGGGTTCGCCGGAAACCAAGATATTCAACAAGATGTTGTATATACAGAAAATGTCAAGTGCGTTATTGAGTAAATCTACTCATGCATCTAACAAGAATTTCTCACGTGTCTTAGCAAGTCCATCTACTGTATCAGTTTTAATATCTCCAGTATTGTTATCATTCACATATGGCAAGTAATATCAAAGATACTAAGGTTAAAATACAACCCCTAAGCTATAGGGCATATGGCAACTTCCTTTTGGATATATAAACGAGCCTACCCCGCCGATTATATGTCACTTCAAACAAATTTTCAATTAGAAATTGAATTGAAAATAAAAAACAAATTTTCAATTAGAATTCGCCTCATCACAAGAGAAAACAGTACTTTTTCTAGCATTGAGAAACATGTTCATACTCGAGCGGTGCTTAATAATTTATTGGATTTCGTGCCATAAGTTATTTTAAAATATTATAGAGCTATTATATGTGGTTTTTTTTTTTTTTTTGTAATGTGTGCAATTAACCTCAACGGTCCAATTCACATCTCCACTAACTTTAATCGTTCATTAATTAATATTTAAGCTTCGTTTGTTTCCCCGAAAATAAAAAATAATCAATTATATCGCTTACAAAAACCAAAGAATGAATTTTTTCATGGTCTGTAAAAATATTTATATAAAAATTATTATCAATAATGAAAACATTTTTTATTGAGCAATTTTTTCAAGTAATACAAGAAATCATTTTTAAGAAAATAATTTTAACTTATTTATTTGTTGCAAGGCAAACGTAACCTTAAAACAGAGCAATTATATGTAACAATTTAAGGCAAGTGAATAAAGATAGTACTTTCGCAATCCACACCTATCACGTACATGTAGTACTATGGGATGCTATATGAGGAAACTAGTCTATATATATATAGGTGTAATATCTTAAAAAATCTTCAACGTTAGCTCTAGTCCCAATTGTACCTTGAAATTTTTAATTCTCATAAAAATCTTCCAACTTTAGGTCTAGTTCCAATTTTACCTTAAGATATTCATTGTCTTATTAAAAACCCTAAACTTTAGCTGTGGTCTCAATTCTACCATAATTAAAACCTTAGCTTTAGGTTGAGTTCCAATTTTACTTTAATTTTTTTCTGTTTCCTAAAAAAAAATCAATGACTTTTAATTTGAGTCCCAAATTTGCTCTATTAACCCTCCATCCAAAATTGCCCTTAGTGATCTTATGTAATATTTTCACGTCATTGCTCCACTTCTTTCCCAGATTTCAGATCCAAGAAGTAGTCCTTTGGAGAGGGATTTCAAGGATTTATATATCAGCCTAAACAATATCTTCTTAGATATGAAATTTGGGTAAAAACTATAGAAATTAGGGTTGGGTTTTACTGATTACTTTTACTCTTAAGAGAGTTTCCTTCCATCTTGCTTGAAATCTTTGATTTTGCGCTTGGTCTTCAATATCTTATGCTCGAGATTGTTCCATCTCTCGCAATTAGAGAGATCATCCTCGGGATACTTGATTAACCTGTGCTTTGGAGCTTTTCATTTTTCGGTTATCAACGAAAAACTTTGAACAAAGGGTTAGTAGGGCAGATTTATGATTCAAGTAAAAATTGGTTGTTTTTATGATATAAAAAAATTAAGGTAAAATTGAGATTGGATAATAGAATTGAGACGTAATTTAAAGTTTTGGGTTTTTCATAGAACAAAAAAAAAAAAGTAAAGTAAAACTGAGATTGAACCTAAAGTTTGATGATTTTTATGGAATAAAAAAATTTTAGTATAAAATTGAGACTTGATCCAAAGTCAGACGTTCCTTAGGGCATTATACCTAAAAAACTTATATACAAAGAAATAGTATGATCTTCTGCTTTCCTCGTCAGTATATAAACGAGTGCCGTTGTCTCCACTGTCATTCTTCCTTGCCAAGCAAAGCAAGAACCCACGCAGAGACAGAGCAGCAAAGGAGCTCCCGCACTCTCTCCCTTTCTCTCTCTAAAAACTTCTCTCGATACCCTGAAAGCCCTCAAGATTCGCGAAACCATGGATTGGGTCCGCGGCAGAGAGATTGGCCACGGCGGCTTCGCCACCGTCCACCTCGCGTGGGCCGCCGAGACCTGCCCCTCCGGCCGCCCTCCGGTGATGGCCGTCAAGTCCTGCGACGCGGCCCTGTCTTCCTCCCTCAGGCACGAGAGGCGGGTCCTGAGCGAACTCGGCGACTGCCCGCGGATCGTCCGCTGCTACGGCCACTCGGTCACCACCGAGCGCGGCGGCGAGGAGCTCTACAACGTCTTCCTCGAGTACGCCGCCGGCGGCAGCCTCGCCGACAGCCTGAAGTCCAGAGGGAAGCCCCTCTCGGAAGCCGAGATCAGACGCCACGGGAGGTCGATCCTGGAGGGCCTGGAGTTCGTCCACTCCAAAGGGTTCGTCCACTGCGACATCAAGCTCCAGAACATCCTCGTATTCCCCAGTGCCGGCGAAGAAGTCAAGATTGCCGATTTTGGCCTCGCGAAGAGAGCGGGTGAGCCGTCGTCAAAGGGCGGGAAACGGGGCGGGGTCGAGTGGCGGGGGACGCCCATGTACATGGCGCCGGAGTCAGTGAACTGCAGCGAGTACGAGCCGCCGTCGGACGTCTGGGCGCTCGGATGCGCGGTGGTGGAGATGGCGACGGGGAGGCCGGCGTGGGGGTCGCAGGCCGAGTCGTACGCGTACGCCCTTATGATCAGAATCGGGGTCGGAGAAGAAATCCCGGAGATTCCCGAGGGATTGTCGGAGCAGGGGAAGGACTTCTTGATGAAGTGCTTCGCAAAGGACCCGAAGAAGAGGTGGACCGCTCGCATGCTCTTGAAGCACCCCTTTCTCGCCCTCGACTGCGTCGACAACGACGAGGAGATCGTAAGAGATTGCGGAGTCGTAGAATTGGCGGAGTCCTCTCCAAGGTGCCACTTCGACTGGGTTTCGATGCAATGTTCAAGAACGAGTTGGGAATCGGGCTCGCTTTCGCCCTGCTCGGAGATGGATTCTGCGTCGTCGTTCGTCGGAGAGCACGCCGCGTTGGAGATGGCATCGGATTCTTCGTCGGCGATGGATCGTATTGGCCAGTTGGCGAGTCACGGGAGGCATAATTGGGAAGATTCCGAGGGTTGGGTAACCGTTCGATGATCGGAATTCGTCCAATTCCGAAAGCAGAGTCAGCTTAGCTTAGAACAGAGCAGAGTCCTCGGATGATTGTCTTTGGTTCAATCCGAGGGTTCTGATTCAATTGAACCGTTTTATTTCTCTAGGATGTGAATATTGATTCGGTTAACTGCAGACAAGAGATGTACAGACAGATTCTTTCTTTCATGCAATAAAAAGAAAAATCAGATCTTTTTTGCGGCTGCAATCTTAGTGGTGCAAAGTTTGACTTAATGCTCTACACTTTCCTATGTCGGAGTGCTGTTTTGCTCGGAAAGAGATCATTGATTTGCAGCGAAGCAATCACGAGTTTACGAAGAAGACTTCCTCCTTTTTTTAATTTATCAAAAAAATGCTTCCGAGATATATTTGGAACCGTACTTAACAAAAATAATGATAATTTGCCCAATTAACGATGTGATGGACGCAATTTTAAGTGAAAATTGCCATTATGGTCAATCTAAAAGAGGCAACTAAAGCAAAGCGACCTCGAGTTTACCATGATGATTGCGGCAATACATAGCGACATTCTATAGCTTATATGTTGTGATAAGATTAGCACGTAAGGAGACATGGGTTAGAAGAGAAGCATGCTTTGTCAAAGTGCAAAGTGAGAAAAGTGTTGGATAAGTCCAACACGATAAATTCAATTATATATTGTGGATGGCCTCAGATTTGAACCATCTTTCGGTGATTATGCAGTATTATCTCTTACTTTTTATCAAAAACTTATCTCGAGATTCACTAAAATCTCATTCATATATGGAACTTTCAATTAGACTAGGGCTAGCTACACTTTGTTTCTTGTACCCGCTAGGATGAAATTGATTTGCAAAATAAATTTCATGTGATACGCCTCAATAAATACAAATAGAAGTACAGCGTTAAATATGTATGATATCATTAAATTACACATATGCGATCTTTTTGTCCTTATGATAGCAGCATCTTTCGGTAGGAATGTACGCTATCAAAGTCGAGACACGACGAGCGTCGAGGTCATGAACGAGCTAAGCCGGTTAGAAAGAGGCGTGGGAGATGCAAAACCTAAGCGACGATCTTGATCTGGTGGTCCTTTCCGGTCAAAGCACATGCTTTGACATATCTGACGAACCATACGAACCCGTCGAAATTAAAAAAATTAATCCAGCATGCCGTCAAAAAAGAAGAAGTGAAATTTACTTTGTATGGGGAAGCAACGAAGAAATAGTGGGACTTTGTCCGCAGACGTTGAAGCCCACGTGAGTTTTAAAATGCCGCGGTCTTGAGAAGTTCCGTTTGACTTGGGTTTCGGCAATAGTCAAATGACAAATGGGGAAGGGAAAAAGTGTTAAAAAGAAGTCCTAAACCTATTAATAATATTGAAAAGTTTTCTATTTTTTCTTCTCATTTCTTTTATTTTCATTTTATATTTTAGGTCGGCAAAGGCTGATTCCCTCTCGTGTTGGTCAGGGAGGGCCATGATGACCTTGTCTAGTCTGAGTGAGGACCTCCACGCCCTCACCTAAGCTAGGGGAGGCGGCCCTTGCCCACCGTAGCCGGGGGGGCCTTCGTGTCCTTGAGACCAAGCAAAGGCATTGTTGCCCTCACTGGCCAATAGGCAAGGATCATGGCCCTCCCTTGGATCGGGATTAGGGCCCAACATCCTCGCATGTTAGCCAACGAGGGCCACGAGACCCTCCCCTAGGACCTTGTCAAGTAATAAGCAAGGGTTGCAACCCTCGCCCGTGACCAGTAAGGGCACGTAGGCCATTGTCCAAACCTTCCTTGTGGCTAGCAACCTCACTGATTGACAATTGGAGTATTTTTAAAAAAAAAAGAAAGGAAAGTAAAGAACAAAGAAAATGAATAAAAGGAAAAAAAATTAAACTTAAAATAAATTTTATAAATTTAGAAAATACTTATATCAGTACAAGTCGTGTTAGGTAAGATGCTATTGTTCACGTCATCAATTATTGATCTAAATCCATTGGATGAACTAAATTGATATTAATGTGAAAATGTATAAAAATAAATCAAAAAAAAAGGGTGATATATATTAACATAACGGGGAGAAGTTACTTAAAATAAAATTTATAAATTTAGAAAATTATTTATATCAATACAACAGTTCGCCAAGGTTAATTTGCAGTTGTCCTGTTGCTGCTCTTGTTCCTGTTCCCAATGATCTGCAATGGGATAAACCAGCGGCTCTGGCGGTGGCGAGGGCCTCATCGACAACTTGCGTCGCGTCCAAATGCTGGCGACGAAATATAAAACCATTTCGCGCCTTCCAAATTTGCCAAAAGACAGAGGCCACCGTTTCTGGTTCAGGTAAGGAGTAATTTCTATTGAAACAATAGGTAAGATGCTATTGTTTTCTTGGACAATAGATTCATCATATAAATTCTGAAGCAGTGGAATATTCCAGTCATGTGTCTGCATGTTGATCAATTCGGCAACCTTAGCTGGTTCATTGCACGTCATCAATTATTGATCTAAATTGATTGGATGAACTAAATTGATATTAATGTGAAAATGTATAAAAATAAATCAATTTAATTAAAAAAAATTTAAAATTAAATTCATACTAACATAATTAATTTAGGGTTTTTGTGGTACTTTTCCGAAGTCTTAGTGTTTCTTGAAACTGCAAGATGAATAGATATGGGGAAAGAGGGTCGAGAGCACGTGTCAGCACATTTAACACGGCCGCCTTTTCAGGTTAACTACTTTCAAGGAACCAGCCACCTTGTCATTCGTGCGAACCCGAGATTCTCTCTCTCTCTCTCTCTCTCTCTCTTTTATTTCCAATCGAAATGACGCCGTGGACTGAGCATCAGTTCTGACAGTAGTAGTCCGAATGGGACGAACCAGTCAATTCCGGAACGCAACAAAATGGGAAGACCGCGCACCAAGCGTGCAGAGCGGTCGACCAGATGCGGTCGGGTCGGGGCGCATGCAATGCATGCAGCCTCGGTGGCCCCCTCCCCGCCGGAGGAGTCGTCGCGCCCGCCTGCCGTGCATTGCATTTTGCACGGTCCGTGACGTGCGATGCCGGATCAGGCGCCATCGGGTGCGCAAGTGGGGCCAAGAGTTTCGGTGGAGTGGATGCCGCCGCGTTGTTAGGGAGGGGAGGATCTTTTGCTTCTGATGATGAGGCCAATAATGCAGGGGCGCCTCCCCTTCTCTTCTATGACAGTTGGTTTTGGCTTTGGCTTTGGCCTTTCGGTGCCACGAAAAATGGTAGAAAAGGGGGCTGCTGGAGGGTCGAGCGGAACGGCGGAGCCACTCCGCTTCGACGGTGACTTCGTCAAGTGGCGATCTTTTTCGCATGGCTTCTCCAGAAGAGATTCCGTTCCTTGATCCCCGTGCATTCCGAAGTTTGTCCTACTTTGTATATCTTTGACTTAAGAAAAGATCCGTTCGTGGGGGGATGATGAAGGTCACGTTTGGTTCAGTTTTATAAAAATAATGCAAATGCTGAAAGTCAAAGCGATTTAGAGAAATGCAAATTGTGTTTTGTAAAAACTATTTGCGAGAGGACTTTTGAATTCAAATTGCGTTTGGTGAAAAAACCTTTATAATGAGTTCGAGTCGTCAACGACTGTCGAGCGACTTTTGGCAAGGCCTGCTTGAGGTTGCATGACCTCAGGCGAGCATGACCCAAGTGACAGTTGCTTGGTTTGTGTGCCACCCGGTTCAAGCGACCCTCACTTGGGTCACACGCTTGTCAGAGGTCACCATGTCATTCGATCTCGGGCAACCTCAACCAACGGTTGTCTACGCCAGATTTGGCTCATCGGCGGCCATAGCCCATTGCCGGATTAGCAATGGGTTTGGGTCATTTTACAATTCAAAAAAATATATATAACGAGGGACAAAATAAAAAATTTGAAAAATTGGCAATGGCAGTTTTGGAAGAAAAATACTAATTTTAACATTTGGTCAAATGCCGAAGACCCAATGCTAATCCCTACTAATATTGGACCTTTAGGTTTCCCAAGACCGGTATTTGATCTAAAGACCCTTGGGAAAACTTACGAAACAACCCAACATTTTCCCAAGGGGCTTTCGATACCGAAAGCCCTTTGGGAAAACTATACCAAACGCAACTAAAGAGCCATATGATAATTTGTTTGATTGAATCTTGCAAATATCAATTGTGTGGTCGTAGAATGATTTTTTTTTTTTTAAATATTCGGATTGTATTTTTGGTCGACATCCACAGATATGATGCCTTCAACTTGCCGGATCAGCCACTATTGGGAAAAAGTTGAGTCGAAGTTTTTGATTGCATTATTTACAAGTTCAAGAATTGTAATGGTGAAAATTCTATGAGCTCGGCGGACGATTTGCGGGCGCTCAGCGAAATCAGTCGGACTTGCCTCTCGTGCCTAAGGGAGGAAGAGATTGCCACCCATGGAGGGCGGCCGAAGGGGCAGGTGAAATTTATAATTTTCGCTAGTCCACGTTAAATCTTAATTAATGATCAAATTTTAGATTTGATAGTGAATCCTATATAACAGATTGCGCACATCGCAAGAGAAGTTGTCATTTTTGATAGCTTTGTTACAATTTTGAGCTAATTTGTGAACAATATTCAAGAAAATATTAAGGATCGCTCAATCATGTATAAGTTTTTAATGCACTAGACAATAATAATAATCGTTTTTGGGTAGCGCGGTGAGTTCAATAAAGATCCATTTATCTGATCCGACCTTCTTGACAAACATGTTTAAGCTTATCTTGGTAGCTACTGTAGAGAGTAGTAGTGATAAAATGGATTAAGATCTTCGATTAGGGTTAATATATTTGGGGTTCAATGGATTAAGTCAAGGACTGTAAAGCAAATATGCCCTTTTTTGTGGGGTTCCTTCGTGCTAATCCAGATTAGAATGGGAGATGTTAGGTTTCCACCTCCACTTGCGCATGGAAACAAAATAAAAATTTAGGAAAAGAAAAAAGAGAGGGATTTTTTTGCTCCTTTTGGGTGATCTTCTTTAAGAGATCTTAGTTGAATCTTTACAAGTGTTGATTCCACCTAGCATGATCAACTCAATCCATTTGATCCACATGGACACTTGTTTTGACCTTTCCTAATACTAGGAGCATTGAACATACGAGAACACTATTAAAATACCGCGTGATTATGTCCCCTTGGACAAATAAATTAGAAATAGGGGCAATTCAAGTTTGTATGGAGTGAAGTCGAAGCACAAAAGCAAGGTTTTTTAGGTTATCCGGTGCCGATATGAAAGATGGTGAACCTATTGAATTTAGTTTGGTATTGATTTTACCGAATTTTCAGGTTGAATCTAATTGAACCAATGAACTTGTTATATTTATAATTTATTTGGTGTTCCTTTGCTTTTTAGACTATGAGTAATAATTTTTCAGGGAGCTTTCCTTTTTCTTTTTCTTCTTTTGGATTTAGAAATAGTTCGTCGAAAGATAGAATCGACAAATTAAACTCTGGTTTTCTTTCAAATTTTAAATTAAACATTTAAATTGAACTGACCAAATTTGTGAAATTGGTTTGAGTAAGAAAATTTAGTGGGTTCGTTTGATTTTCATTGTAAAAAACTTCTCCAAATCGTCGAAATTTGGGGTTGGTTGACCGGCTTTCAATCGAGCCTGGCCATGACAATTCGTGGCTAATTGACATTTTAACCATTGAAAAAAAAAATCAATTAAACCATTCCTTTCCCCTTTTCATTAGTTGATTAATTTTTCAAACCAATAATTAGGATATAATTAAGATAATAGTGGGTGAGAATGGTTGGTCAAAGAAATAGCAATGATGTGTGTGAATGCACTAAACCCCAGAGACCGCGCCATGCATGGAAAGATCGCATGTACATACCTAAAAATATATAAAATAAAGTAATCAATTGGAAAACAAGAAAAAAACAAAAATCAGTCAATAGGTTCATCACGTTTTCCTCTTGTTGTTGGACTTGCTTTGCCGCCCTCTTTGAATATTTGTTCTCGAGAGGCAAGCAATCGCACGTGCAAAATGTTTAGGTCATTTTGAGTTTGGCCTCTTTGATATTTTTCGCAAGCATAACTGTATCATGTGGCACTACTAGCATCCATATCATTGATTACAAATTAAATTGGTTGCATAAAATCAATTAGCAAAATGTGAAAATATTTATAACTCAATTGATAGAAAATAAAATGTTTAGTACTAGATTAATAAAAGTGAAATAAGTTTATAAGTTTCTGAATAATTTTTTACTTCAAAAATTGACGTTTAGAAAAACGTGAACAATTCGAAAAAATGGGTTGAGTATCTGTCACTCTCTCTATCTCTCTATCTCATTTGGTCGAGGAAGGTGTATCTGCCGTTCGTTTCACTTCTAAGAAAAAGAGCTTTCATCAAACTCGGCGGTCGCTCCCTATTCCTAATTTTTGGGACATAAGTAGCTGAATTGTGCAAGTGTCCATTATGAATAAATATAAATAAAAATTTGGAATAAGGTGGAAAGTAGTTGCCGTGAGCTATGAGCCTATAACCCTTCAAACCCACGTGTGTTTCTCTCGGCCTTCCATTCAACCGATCCTGTTTCCATATCTTTTTTGGATCACATAAGCTAATCATTGGACAAATTTAGCTAAATGAAGTACGACCGGCGTGTCGAATCTAACTTCCGCGTGTCAAATTAAATCCTACTTCCTCGAGTAACTCTTACTTAGGTAAACTTGTGTTAGCAAGAATTTTCACTAGTGAAAGGAACGTTTGGTAATCTTTTCATTCTTACCAACAATTTTTGTTCAAAAATAATTTTTTTTACTTTTATTCCTAGAAAAAAAGAAATAGATTTTTATACTTTTTATTTTTGTTCCAATTTTATTTTCTAGCCACTTATCTATTCTAGGGAATAGAGGGAAACAAAAGAACAATAAAATAGAAAAACATGATGGTTAATTGATAGGCTCTAACTTCCCATGGCTATACCGATCTAATCAGAAAAATGCCCTAAGAAAAGGTTCGGTGTGTCAAAATTAGAAGTGTCCTTACTTATAGGGAATTTAAAGACGGGTTAATACCATGAAAAACTCTTAATAGGTACATCCGTATTAAATTTACCCAAAATTAATTTTTTGACCACAAAAAATCACAAATTGGTATACCGTGACAAATTTATCTAAATGACTACAAAAAAAAATCTCAAACTTGTACATTTGTGACGATTTTACCTATAACTAATTTTTTTATGACAAAAAATCCCAAACTAGTACATTTGCATACTCTTCATTAAATTAGATTAATACCACCAAAATCAACTATTAAATCTAAACTGTCATACCAGTCAATTGTCATTATCCTCCAACTCATCAATTTGATAATAAAATTTAACGAAAATTAATAGAGAGTAAATTTGTCAAAAATATATTAGTTTGAGATAAATTTGTCAAAGATTTTAAGGCATTTAGTTCTAAGTAAATTTATCAAAAATGCATTAGTTTGAGGCTTTTTGAAATGAGGCCAGCAATGACCGATATAGCAAGATTTGAGAAATGACCCGAATGAAATTAGGCCATGGTCAACGCAAGGGAAAATGGAAAAGAGTCAACGAAGAGCAGCGCGTGTCTCGTGCCCGTCGCGTGTGAACAGAGGGGAGCCTTGATGTTCGGAAGGAAGAGAGAAAGTTACGTTTTCTGTTCTGCTCGAAAAGGCGGGATTTTGCAGTGCATGAAAATGACAGTGTCAACACCAAACGTTTGGGGGCCCAACAAGCACAATCGCCATTTGTCAACAAGCTCACGGGGTGGGGAAGTTAAGGACAAGAAGAAGATATTCTAATTTGCATTATTTTAACTAATTTTTTTTATTAGATATTTTTTAGGGGTAATTAGCTTTAGAACTTTTGGAACCGACCCTTAGGTTCCGATTTAATTTCGAATGATTAGAACTGGGAGTCGAACCAAACCGCTTTAGAATTTAACTAGCCAGTTCAAGATTGTCTTTCGGTTAGGAGTGGCGTGGGCCGATCTTGTGCACCAAGCACAATGATCAATTCGATTTTATTGAACCTGCATCCAATGGTGCGACGACCGCAAGCTTGCCCAAAATCAAGATGGACCAACTGAATCAGGATCCACTTAGACCGATCAATTTTGAGTAGATTCTAGAGACATCGATTTGGTTCTCAATTCCATAAAATTGTTACAGATTATTTTCGGTTTGATCCCTGATTCCAAGAGGGAATTGGACTAGTAAGAGTGAACCAATGATTTTATTTTATTTTATTTCTAATTTCTCGTGCAAATTTCTTTCCCTTCCTTTATCATATGTCCCGCTCGAAGTTACTTCATCGTCTATCTTTGTCCCTAGTGTTTGATAAGCCGCTCATAAAGTTAACCACTATGAATAATATATATAGTGTTTGATAAGCTGCTCATAAAGTTAACCACTATGAATAATATATAAAGTCTTAAGGGGAGTACATCACCAACCGATTATTATCATAATGGGTTCATAATATTGTCAAATTTGTGAGACTTTGTGAGACTATTGCCAAATGTTCTAAAAACTTAAGTTATTGATGAAGACACAATTTATTATTTAAATATTCTAACACTCCCCTTACACTTAATCTAGTCATTTTGCCTAATACTTAGTGTGAAAATTTAATTTTAGAGGCAAATGAGACTTGAAAAAATTCGAACTTAGATCTTGAGCTCTGATACCATATGAGATTTTGTGAGACTATTATCAACTATTCTAAAAGCTTAAACTATTAGATGGATATATGATTTATTTTTCAAATATTCTAACAAAATTCAAGAACTTATAGTTGGAAAGGAGTAGTTTGGATTCTTGATGGGTTGCATTTTGTTTTCATTTTCATCTCCCATTGAATTGCTTGGGAATTGAGCCGGACCAATCCCAAGACCAAGCAATCCAGTCCTTAGTTTCAAAAACTGAGAACTAGTCCTTTTGGTCTAGTTTTCGGTTTCTAGATGGGACTAGAATGAATTTGGAACCAATCAACCCTAATGGCGCATTCTGATTGTGCATTACCTGGTCCATAAAATTTAATGGGTATTTAATATACCCGAGAAATATTCTACCTGATGCGGGGCATTCTTGAGAAATAGTCGTGTAGAAAAATCACTTCCAATTACAAGAGAGCCAGCTTCATCACGTGCTCCGAACGATCTGCATGTCACGACGGCAATGCGAAGGCGGGGCCAATCAATTAGACCGGTAAGTCTGCGACAGCCAGCAGTTTCCTCCATCTTCTCCATCCGATCCAAAGTGGGCCCCCCCAAACCTTGTCAAATCACAAGTATGACGTCAAGTGGAGGGACAAGAACGACAAATCACGCGTGTTCGTCCATATTAATATTTGTTATTATTGTGCGACAAAGGTTGCATGAAACACGATGGGATTTTTTTTTCCAGATTTCTCTATTATTTTATTTATTTAGTAATTTAATTCAATTTGATTAATGTGATAGTGCCAAGAACGATGGGGGGTGTGCGGAGTAAGTCACTGAGTTTGAGGCACTCGTGCTGCCCCGGGTAATGTGCCGGGAGGGTTGCCAACTTGTGGAATATGCTTCTTCCCTCACTTCAATCCATGACCAGTTGGGCAGTCACGTTTCTTGCTCAGTTAATTCTGGTTCGATGTTTCGTGCGTGAGAGATTCTCTCGCTTTTCTATCAATACCCAATAAGCTGATATAATTACTCGATATTCATAAATTGAGTTCACAAGAAACCGAGATGTTCAACATGATACTCTACATACAGAACAACTTGAGGCGCGTTCCTAGTGTGTCGGTTTTAATATCTCTAGAATTACCACGTACATGTTAATGAGTAACACCAAAGATATTAAGACTAATATACAAAAGCCATAAATTATGGGTCGAATGGTAAATTCCCTCAAAATATATAAACGATTATGCTAATTTGAACAACCATTTACAACTTATCACATCAAACGAATTTTCATCAAGATTTTCCTTTGTTACTAAACATAAAAAAAGTTATATATCCAACATCAGAAAACATGTTCATATTTAAGTGGTGCTCAATATTTTTTTGGATTTCATTACATAAGTTACCTTAAAATATTAATAGCGGTATTATAGGCGATAGCTTTTTATTAAATTTGACGATGCAAGTCACAACTCCACTAAATTCGATCGTTCCCTAGTTAACACCTATCATGGAGTAATTACCAATCACGTTGCACCAACGTGCGCTATACGAGGAAACTCGCCGGTGTGCGTATATATACACACAAATAAATATAAACAGAAAATATAAAAATAAAGAGGAATAATCATAATAATAAAAGATCTTCTCCTTTCTTCGCCAGTAGATGAAAGCGTGCCAGTGACGCCTCTGTGTCATTCTTCCTCGCCAAGCAAAGCAGAAACTTACACACGCAGACAGAGCAGAAGTTCGCGCGCATTCTCTCCCTTTCTCTCTCTAAAAACTTCTCTCAAAACCCTGAAAACCCTCAAGATTCGCGAAACCATGGATTGGGTCCGCGGCAGAGAGATTGGCCACGGCGGCTTTGCCACCGTCCACCTCGCGGCGCCCGCCGAGACCTGCCCCTCCGACCGCCCTCCGTTGATGGCCGTCAAGTCCTGCGACGCGGCCCTGTCTTCCTCCCTCAGGCACGAGAGGCGGGTCCTGCGCGAACTCGGCGACTGCCCGCGGATCGTCCGCTGCTTCGGCCACTCGCTTACTTCTGAGCGCAGTGGCCAGGAGCTCTACAACGTCCTCCTCGAGTACGCCGCCGGCGGCAGCCTCGCCGACGGCATAAAGTCCAGCGGGAAGCCCCTCTCGGAGCAGGAGATCAGACGCCACACGAGGTCGATCCTGGAGGGCCTGGAGTTCGTCCACTCCAAAGGGTTCGTCCACTGCGACGTCAAGCTCCAGAACATCCTCGTATTCCCCAACGGCGGCGAAGAAGTCAAGATCGCCGATTTCGGCCTATCGAAGAGAGCGGGTGAGCGGTTGTCGAAGGGCGGGAAACAGGGTGGACTCGAGTGGCGGGGAACGCCCATGTACATGGCGCCGGAGTCCGTAAACCGCAACGAATACGAGCCGCCGTCGGACGTCTGGGCGCTTGGGTGCGCGGTGGTGGAGATGGCGACGGGGAGGCCGGCGTGGGGGTCGCGGGCCGAGTCGAACGCGTACGCCCTTATGATCAGAATCGGGGCCGGAGACGAAATCCCGGAGATTCCCGAGGGATTGTCGGAGCAGGGGAAGGACTTCTTGATGAAGTGCTTCGCTAAGAACCCCAAGAAGAGGTGGACCGCCCGTATGCTCTTGAATCACCCCTTCCTTGCATTCGACGACGAGGTTGTAAGAAACTGCGGAGTAGTCGAATTCGCGGATTCCTCTCCGAGGTGCCACTTCGATTTCCAAGACTGGGTTTCGATGCAATGTTCAAGAACGAGTTGGGAAGCGGGCTCGCTTTGGTCCTCCTCGGATATGGATTCTGATCCGTCGTTCGTCGGAGAGCACGCCACGTCGGAGATCTGGTCGGATTCTTCTTCAGCGATCAATCGGATTGGCGAGTTGGCGAGCCCGGAGAAGCCTAATTGGGAAGGTTCCGGGGGTTGGGTAACCGTTCGATGATTGGAATTCGTCCAATTCCGAAAGCAGAGTCATCCCAGCTAGGAACAGAGCAGAGTTCTTGGATAATTGTTTTTGGTTCAATCCGAGGGTTCTGCTTCAATCGATTCGTTTTCTTTTTCTACGACTGTGAATATTGATTCGGTTATTCCGGGCAAGAGATGTACGGACAGGTTTTTTGAACATGCAATAAAAAGAAATATCAGATCTTTTTTGCGGCTGCAATTTTAGTTGAGCAAAGTTTGACTAAATGCCCTGCACTTTTTTTAGTCGATTGGCGACTCTTGTGGAGCACTGAAGATTTAAACATATTATAAAGTAGCTAATTGAGTTTTAATATTTTGAATTTGGTTAAGTTAGCACAATTGACACTAACATTGACGATTTTTATAACTTTTTTAAAAAAGTTATGTTTTTCTTTCTTTTCTTTTCCTTCATTCTTCCTTCCTTTGCTGGTCATTGGGTCTTGATGATAAGGAAGAAGGAAAAAAAAAAAAGAAAAGGGAATTTTTTTTAGAAAATATAAAATAATTGCGAAAATAATTCACATCACCTTAGTCATGCCATGCAAGCCAGCTAGCGTCCACATTAGTGTCTTCTAGTCAAAATTAACTAGAATGACTATATTGGCAAATCGTTGAAAGGTTTAGGATATAAATTGCCAAATTGAATAATTTATGACTAAATTAACTGCCGCGTAATAGATTTATAACTTTTTATCCCTATACAAAATTGGTTTATTATAAGTCATATGGCATATTCCTTCTGGATACATAAATGAGTCTTTAAGTAAACTTGTTTGGATATATGTTTTAGTACCTCTCACATTTTCTTAGAGGTTTTCTTCACTTGTGTCTTAAAGCTCACATTTTAATAGTGTTAGAAAAGAGCAACATCAAAAATTTATCGTAGTGTGAAGCAATTAATATATAATAATTGGTCCATACTTATGATCTTAAATTTTTATGGCGAAGGTGGATCTAATTGAATACATCGAAGAGTGTGGACTTGAGCTTTCTCTTGGCAATCATCTTATAAGAATGTATCTAGTATCTATTATGTATCTCATTGTCAATGCAGTTTCAGGTGAAAATGACCATTATAATTTATCTAAAATAGGTTGCTAGAGCAAAGTGGCCTCGAGTTTGTGATGACTGTTGCTGCAATACCTAGCAACAATGTGGAGCTTCATGTTAAAATAAGACGGTGCCGATGGAAACATGGATTAGAGAAGGATGCCTAGGAAGAGATTGTTAAAGTGCTGGTGAGAAAAGTGTTGGAGAAGTCCAACGTGATAAATTCAATATGATATGGAGCAACTTGTATGCTTTAATTAGTTCGTTATCTTAATATTTTGGTCACGGTGGTATTAGTTAGATATCGCATATTGGCTTGGACTTGAACTATCTTTTGGTGATCTCCATTGATAAAGGACTTTGTAGTAGTATCTCTTACTTTCTACCACAAACATATGTCGAGATTCACTGAAGCCTTATCCATTAAAAATTAGCCGCATGGAAGTTTTGATTAGACTAGTGCCAATTGCACTTTGTTTTCCGTACCCACTAGCATTTAGTTGATTTGGAAATCAATTCCATATGATGCGACTCGATAGATACTAATATAAGTACGGCGTTAAATATGAAGATGGTACTAATTAAAGTACTCATGTGCAATATCGTCGTGTCTTTATGCTAGGATTATCTTTTTCAAAGAATGGACACGAGTAAAGGCCAAACGTGAGACCATCACCGATGTCCTTGTCAAGTCTCATTATCTCGTGATCATGAATGGGTCCTCCTAGTTTATTTCGTTATATTTTCTGAGTGCCTAATTATTTCTGAAGTCATGAATAAGCTAAGCTTGTTAAAATGCAGCGTACCACTACCACATACAAAACAACCTAGACGACAATCTCGATTTGCTATCATGGCGCCTTTTCGGGTTAACTACTTTTCGAGGGGCGTGACACCTTTTTAGTGCCGCGGACTCAACATCGGTGCTGATAATAGGCCAAAACGAAACGAGCCGGTCAATTTCCCAAAGAGCACCACCGAACGTGCAACCTTCGATGTGGATGGAGATGGGCCAGGCGGCCACCAACCAGATGCGACCAGCTCCGAGGGCTCCCCCCCCTCCAACTCCCCAATGGCAAATGCAATGCATGCGGCCTCGGTGGGTCGCCCGACCACCACCCGCCGGGGGGGGGAGTTATGGCGTGCAGGCCGCGCGATCCGGCGCAGTGCGTGCGATCGAATCCAGATCCGTCGCTTTTCGATCTGGCGTGACGGGGTGGCGTGGCGTGAATTTTATGCCCGCGGCTCTCTATTGGTTGCGGGAGGCCGGCTACCGTCGCGAGGGTCCCGCGTGGTTTGCGAGGGATATTTTGCTTCCTCTTTCTGCTCTGCATCTTTTTCTGTGTCGGTGGATTTCGATGAGGATGACGAGGACGATGACGATGCAGGGGCGCCCCCTTTTCCTCTGCTCTGGCCGTCGCTTTTGCTTTCGGCCTTTCGGTTCCGCGTAAAGATGGAGGAAAAAGGGGGAAGAAAAGGAGATTCTCCATTTTGTTGACCCGATTTCTCTAGTCGCCAGCCGGTGTTAGCCGAGGAGGGATATGCCTTCTTTGTTCCTTTCTGAGGTCCTTCGTTCTAATCCATTTTAAAATGACGGTGAAGATACCGATTTAGTTTGATATTAATTTTACCAAATTTTCAAGTCAAATCAAACCCCGACCAAAAAAAAAAAAGTCAAATCAAACCAAACCACATAATTGGGCTCATTATATATATATAAATTCCAAATAAGAATATAAAGTGCCATTATTTTCTCAAATAAGAATCTTATTTTGAATAAGGATCTGAAGTGATCATATCGGTTTCAAATAAAAGTCTCAACTCACTAGTTGATAAGGACAATTTTGTCTTTTAAATTTTATCTTCTTTTTTTTCCTGTTTTTTTTTCCATAGAAAACAAACTAAAAAAAAAAACAAAAACAAAGATAGGATAAAGGACTCCCTTTCGCTTGTGGCTGCCACCCCATCGCTGATGAGGCAATGGCAATGACTGGTGAGGTCAACGGCACTTGGGTGAGGGCCAACAACACTCACTAAAGTTGGGAGAGGGCGGCGACCCTCTCCCAGATCTGGGCGAGGGTATTCGGCCCTCACCCAAGCGCCAACAACCCCGTCGACTAGCGCCAAACCCCCCACTGGCGGTGGGGTGGTGGCTATTAGCGGGAGGGGCTTCTCTACCTCTTTTTTTTCTTTTTTTAAGCTTAAGTTTTTTATAAAAAAAAATTAATCTAATTTTCAAACAAAAAAATCATATTAATCTAAATTTAAGTTGTGTTTTGATGAAAATACCTCTGGTCAACCGGAATTCTTTGCCGATCAATGAGCTAGTAAGCTAGTGAGGTGAGGCCCTTATTTAAAACAAATATAACTAGTTCAGGTCCTTCTTTGAGACATATATAATCAATTCAGGACCTTTACAAAACAAAGTCCACTTCATGCATTTATTATATATATATAAAAGAGTGCACTTCGGGCCCTTATTTGGAATTTTTCAATATATATATGTTTTTATTGGTATCCTCTTGCCTTATAGGTTACATATAATATTTTTTAGGGAGATTTATTTTATTTTGTTCCTTTGGATTTAAGAATATTTGGTCAAAAGGTAGAACCGACAAATTAAACATTAAATTTTCTTTTTAATTTTTAAAATAAAACATTTAAGTTGTAACCAAGCTAATTTGTGAAATTTGTTCGAGTTAGAAACTTTATTGGGTTTATTTTATTCTTTTTGTTGAAAAGGCTTTTCTAAATCCACAAATTTTGGGGGTGGTTGATAGGCTTCCAATTGAACCAAGCCATGAAGATTCCTGGCTAGCCGGCACTAACCATTAAAAAAAAAAAATGGATTAAGCCACTCTTTTCCCCCTGTCATTTAGCTAATTAATTTATCCAACCAATAATTAGGATGTACTTCAGGTAACAGTGGGTGAGAATGGTTGGTCAAAAATATAATAATGATGATGACGTGTGTGAATGCGCTAAACACCCCCTTTGACCACGCCATTTATCCAAAAGATCACATGTTCACGCCTAAAAATATATAAATAAAAGTAATCGATTGGAAAACAAGAAAAATGAAATCGGTCAATATGTTCATCCCGTTTTTTCCTCTTGTTGTTGAACCTGCTTTGTCGCCCTCTTTGAAAGTCTGTAGTCGAGAGGCAAGCAATCGTACCTGCGAGTTGTTCCAATCCTTTTGAGTTTGGCATCCTTGACATTTTCTACGAGCATATGCTTTGAATTACGTTTTCTTTTCCTAAAAAAAGGGAAAACTTGTGTTTTTACTAGACATGTTCATTGATTTGTTCAAAAATCGACCTTTAGGTTAATTACAGGGAATTAGTTGAGTATCTCTCTCTTGGTTTGGTCGAGCAAGTTACATCTACCATTTGTTCGCTCCTAAGAAAAAGAAGTTTCATCAAACTCACTAGTCACTCACTATTCCTACTTTTTTGGGACACGGGCATCTGAATATTCAGGTGCACATGTCCATTCTATATAGAACATATATATAAAAAAAGAG
The DNA here is from genome assembly GCA_004368105.4 of Eucalyptus melliodora. Taxonomy (NCBI): domain Eukaryota; kingdom Viridiplantae; phylum Streptophyta; class Magnoliopsida; order Myrtales; family Myrtaceae; genus Eucalyptus; species Eucalyptus melliodora. The sequence continues at coordinate 22,116,645 of CM023410.3, read as the reverse complement.
AAGAAAAGAAAAGAAAAAGGAGACAGAAGATGCAAAGTAGTTGTAAATATCCTAGTTTGGAGCACCAATTGAGGGTCGCAATCCATTCTAAAGAGAGAACTTCGCAATTCTACGAAAGTAGAGTTCTCATCGGACCAAATGTTTGATCTCATGATGTTTAGTAAGCCTGATGATGTGCTCCAGCGATGAAACTTTGTGCTGTAGATATGTAGTCAACGTGTAGTAAAATTGATCTGACCTAATAGGGTAAGAGCTTTAGGGGCGACCCAAGTGTGCATCAAAGTTTATCACCGGCCGTCATTTTTTGTGACCTTTTGGATCTCGAAAGTTAATCACTAGTCCGATCTGGAACATCTCGAGTATAACTTCTCACCTGCCGAATTAAATTCCACTTCTCCGACATAACAGTAATTAGGTGAATTTCAATCCAGAGTAATTTCCGCCGGCGACTAAGTTGGGTCAGCAATGACGTTGCATCATGGTCACCGCAAGGGAAAATGAGAAGGGTCAACGAAGAGCAAACCGTGTCTCGTGCCGGCGTGTGTGAACAGAGGGCATGGTCAGTTCAAGGAAGAGAAATGTCAACACCAAAGATTTGGGGCCCAACCAACAACCGCAATTCTTAGGGATCTGTCATTCCGTCGTCTATATTTCCTGCTGATATTTGGTGATTTGATGCTGGGGTAATCAGATTCTAGAAACCGCCCTTAGGTTCCGATTTCACGGAATCGGAACAGCAAACTCGAAACCCGTTACGCTTGGAACCGGCTCGAAACTGAAATGGTTAGTTCGAGGTCCATTTCCGGTTGGAGTGTCATATCATAGGTTTGGCTCTTGGGTACCGAGCGCATTATCACTCCAATTATTACTTCAACTCGCAATCCGGTGGTGCGGCAATCGCGGTTTGGCTTAATAGTGAGTAGTAGTTATGGCGTAAACAGAACATTCTGAACTGCAAGCGTCCTATGTTAATGTCCAAAGAGAGTTGTTGGCGTTGGCCGCTAACCAAGCAAGAGAAGGTCATTCATACCCCGTGGCTTATGTTCTGTAATTCCTTGTCAGTCCAAGGGCTTGAATTATTTGACCGAAAAAACGACACGGATTAACCTCATACTCGAGGGAACATTTCCAATCCTCTCAATTGCAGCTTGTCATTTCAAAATTTTGTAAATGGTTGCTGACAAGGCACTCCGGAAGTATACTTTATTTGAAATGATTCAATGTTCGAGACATCGATAGCTATGTTAATAAGTCCAACCCAAAAACTTAATCTTTTGGATGGAGAGACCACGTAAATATAGGACCTGTTGTCAAGCAATGTGAGATAAAATTTAATATATAATATGAGAATAATTAGTATGTTAAAACCTTTTCCTTAATTGTAAAAAATCCATTTTGTTCTTGATGTCAATAGTCATATAGATAACTCACTTCTAACTTAATTTTCCCCTTGTATGAAGAAATGGAAAAAAAAAAAAATCACTTTTGCTATTGCAAGAAAGCAAGCTTCATCACATGCCCCTAATTAAGATGAGCTTTACTAACATAATAGTCTTTAGAATACTATGAGAATAACAGTCTATCATGAATCATAAATTATTGAAGAAGTAAGTCTCATAATATATAAAATTATTTGTGATTTAGTTTTTTATGATCCAAAATAAACTATTCTTCAACTGTCATGCAATCAATTATCTTAGGACAACAATGTGGAGGCGGGCCAATCGGTTAGACCAGCAAGTCCGCAATATCCTTTGATTTCCTTCTCCTCCTCCTTCTTCTCCATCTAACCCTCGGTGGGGCACCCCCGAACCGTCTTAAATGGCACAAGTATATTGTTAAGTGGAGGGACAAAAAGGACAAAGGGTGCGTGGAACACGATGGGATATTTTTAGATTTCTTTATTTTTTTAATTTATTCATTCAATAATTTAATTTAATCTAATAAATGTGATATTGCCAGGAGTGAAGGGCCTGTGTGGAGTAAGTCACTGAATATGAGGAGGAGCACCCGTGCTGCTCTGGGTCATGTGCCCAGAGGTTTGCCAACTCGAGGAACATGCTTCTTGTTACCTCGCTTCTGTCGATGCACAAAGTTGGGAATCACGTTTTCTTGCTCAGTGATTTCTGGCTTGATGTTTCGTGCGCGAAAGGTACTCACAGTTCCCCTCGACCAATACCTGACATGACTCGTTTTATGAAGGATGCGATAAATGGAGCTGATTTCATACAATTCAAGTATGTCTATGTTATAGTATAATTGATTCGATCCGATATATGTTATGGATCTATGTCATAATTGCTCAATCTCGATAGATTGGATTCATCGAAATCGGGGATGCTTAATGAGATGCTATACACACAAAAAATACTTGAGAAGTGTTACCAAGTAAATTTATAAAGCACTCAATAAGGATTTGTCACATGATTTAGTAAATTCTCTTATATGCCCTTTTTAATATATCTAGTATTATTATCATTCGCATATGATTAAGGAATATCAAAGATACTAAAACTAATATACAATCGGTCAACTATAGGCCATAGACAAATTCCTCTTGTATATATAAATGAGCTTACTAATCTAAATAACCACCGACAATCTGTCTACATCAAACAAATTTTCAATTTAAATCCTCCTCATAACAAAAAAAGGTATTATATCCAGGTACTAAAAAATATGTTCGGTGCTTAATATTTACTTGGATTTGTCAAATGAGTTATCTTAAAATATTAATAGAGCTATTATACTCTTAAGCTTCTTTTCGTGACGCGTGCAATCAAATTCAACGATCCAATTCACGTCCCCACTAGATCTGATCGTTCACTAATTAACACTTAAAATGAAGCAATTATGAGCAAAAATTCGTTGGAGGCAATTGAATATATCTCCCGCGAGAATATCATCCTTGCGCAATTCGCACCAATCACGTGGCACTGAGGTAAGCTAAATTAGGAAACCATATATATATATACACATATATATGTATGTATGTATTACTAATTAAAAAAAAAAATTCTTCTCCTTTCCTCTTTAGTATATAAAAGCGTGCCCGCCGGTGTCTGCTCTGTTTCATTCTTCCTCGCCAAGCAAAGTAGAAACTTTCGCAGAACAGACAGAGCAAAAGAGCGCGCGCCCTCGCTCCTTCTCTTTCTCTCTCTAAAAACTTCTCTCAAAACCCTGCAAAATCCTCAAGATTCGCGAAACCATGGATTGGGTCCGTGGCAAAGAGATTGGCCACGGCGGCTTCGCCACCGTCCACCTCGCCACGCCCGCCGAAACCTGCTCCTCCGACCGCCCTCCGTTGATGGCCGTCAAGTCCTGCGACGCGGCCCTGTCTTCCTCCCTCAGGCACGAGAGGCGGGTCCTGAGCGAACTCGGCGACTGCCAGCGCATCGTCCGCTGCTTCGGCGACTCGCTTACTGCTGAGCGCAGTGGCGAGGAGCTCTACAACGTCCTCCTCGAGTACGCCGCCGGCGGCAGCCTCGCCGACAGCATGAAGTCCAGAGGGAAGCCCCTCTCGGAGGCCGAGATCAGACGCCACACGAGGTCGATCCTGGAGGGCCTGGAGTTCGTCCACTCCAAAGGATTCGTCCACTGCGACGTCAAGCTCCAGAACATCCTCGTGTTCCCCAGCGGCGGCGAAGAAGTCAAGATCGCCGATTTCGGCCTCGCGAAGAGAGCGGGTGAGCGGTTGTCGAAGGGCGGGAAACAGGGCGGGGTCGAGTGGCGGGGGACGCCCATGTACATGGCGCCGGAGTCCGTAAACCGCAACGAATACGAGCCGCCGTCGGACGTCTGGGCGCTTGGGTGCGCGGTGGTGGAGATGGCGACGGGGAGGCCGGCGTGGGGGTCGCCGGCGGTGTCGAACGCGTACGCCCTTATGATCAGAATCGGGGTCGGAGAAGAAATCCCGGAGATTCCCGAGGGATTGTCGGAGCAGGGGAAGGACTTCTTGATGAAGTGCTTCGCTAAGAACCCCAAGAAGAGGTGGACCGCCCGTATGCTCTTGAAGCACCCATTCCTTGCCCTCGACTCCGGCATCAACGACGAGGAGTTCGTAAAAGACTTCGGAGTCGAATTCCCAGAATTCTCTCCGAGGTGCCACTTCGATTTCCAAGTCTGGGATTCCACGCAATGTTCAAGAACGAGTTGGGAATCAGGCTCACTTTCGCCCTCCTCGGAGATGGATTCTGATCCGTCAGTCGTTGGAGAGCTCTCGTCGGATTCTTCATCGGTGATCCATCGGATTGGCCAGTTGGCGAGCCCCGAGAGGCCTAATTGGATAGATTCGGAGGGTTGGGTAACCGTTCGATGATCGGAATTCGTGCCAATTCCGAAAGCAGAGTCAGCTGGGCTTAGAACAGAGCAGAGTTCTTGGATGATTATTTTTGGTTCAATCCGACGGCTCTGGTTCAAGTGATTCGTTTTCTTTTCTACGACTGTGAATATATTGATTCGGTTACTGCAGACAAGAGATGTACAGACAGATTTTTTCGTGATGCAATAAAAAGAAGAATCAGATCTTTTTTGCGGCTGCAATTTTTTCGTGATTCAAGTGATTCGTTTTCTCTTTTTTAGTGGATTGGCGACTCATGTGGAGTGCTGAAAATTTAAGCATATTATAAAGCCACTAATTGAGTTTTAAATATTTTAATTTGACCAATCTAATAGTTGGCCCAAATCTTAAATTTTTTAGCGAAGGTAGATCTACTTGAGTATGTTTAAAGAGTTTATATTTAAGCTTTCTCTTGGTAATCTTCTTATGAGAATGTACTTTAGTATCTATTCTGGATCTCATTGTCAATACAGTTTCATGTGGAAATGGCCATTATAGTTTATCTAAAAGAGGCAACTAAAGCAAAGCTACCTTGAGTTTGCCATGATGGTTGCTACAGTACATAGCATACATAGCAACAATGTGGAACTTTGTGTTAAAATAAGATGGTGAAGAAGGTAATATGGATTAGAGAAGCATGCTTAGGAGGAGATTGTTTAAGTGGTAGTGAGGAAAGTTTTGGAGAATTCCAACTTGATAAATTCAACATTATATGGAGCAGCTTGTATATTTTAATCAGTTCATTACCTTAAGATTTAAATTACAATAGTTTCAATTGGATATCACAAATGGGTTCATATTTGAACTCTCTTTTGGCAATCTCTTTTAGCTAAGGACCCTGCAGTAGCATCTCTTACTTTCTACCACATACATTTGTCGAGATTCACTAAAGTTTTCTTTATTAAAAAGATAGGCGCATGGAAGTTTCGATTCAACTAGCGCCAAGTACACCTTGTTCCCCATACCGACCAGGACAAAGTTGATTTGCAAATCAATTCTTGCGATACGCCTCAATAGATACAAATATAAGTACAGCGCTAAACATTAAGATGGTTGGGTGCTATCTCATCATTAGTATCTTTACAAAGAATGGGCACTAGCAAAGTCAGAAACAAGACCATCACAGACGTCCTTATCAAATCTCATTCGTCTCACTAATGGATCCGTATAGTCATTTCATTTTGTCTTTCGAGTGCATAATTATTTCTGACGTGGTGAGTGAGCTAAATTAGTTAGAAAGAGTCGTACAAGATTCGAAGACCTAAAACGACAATCTTGATCGTTAACATGGGCGCCCTTTCAGGTCAACTACTTTTTTTGAGGAACGAGACACCTTTTCATTCTGTCGCGAACTCCATATTTTTTATTTATTTATTTCGAATGGAAGTAGTGCCGCGGACTCAAAATCGGTGCTGCCAATAGGCCAGAATGAAACGAACCGGTCAATTTCCCAAAGAGCACCACCGAACGTGCAGCCGTCGATACGGACATGGCCACCAACCGGACGCGACCAGCTGCAAATGCATTGCATGCAGCCGTGCGATTCGGCGCAGGACGTGCAATCCAGATTCGTCCCTTCTCGATTTCGCGTGGCGAGGTGGCGTGAATCTTTTCGCCCGCGGTGCTCTGCTCTGCTTTCTATTGGTCGCGGGAGTTCGGCTACGGTCGGGGGTCGCGTGGTTTGCGAAGGATCTTTTGCTTTCTCTTCTCGTCTGATCCTTTTCTGGTGTCAGTGGGTTTTGATGACGGGGACAAGGACGATGATGATGCAGGGGCGCCGGCCGTCGGTTTTGCTTTTGGGTTCTGCGTAAAAATGGTGAAAAAAAAGGGGAAGGAAAAGGAGATTCTCCATTCGTTGACCCGATTTCTCTGTTCGCCAACCGGTGCCTGCCGCCGAGGGATATGCTTTCGTTGTTCCTTTTTAGTTCCTTCGTTCTAATTTAGATTAAATTGGGTGATCTATACTGCTTGTATTGGTTCCGCTGGTACGGATCAACGGCATCCACTTGACCCCCATGAACACTCGTTTTCGGCTTTTCCTAGGACCAGGAACCTTGAACATAGGAGGAATTTGTTGACATACCACGTGGTCATTTTCATTTGGACAATAAATTGAAATTAAGGGCAGTTCAAGTTTATATGTCATGTTCAAACAAAAATTAGGTTGAGTTTTTTTAGGTCATCCCATTTCGATGTGAAGGACAACGAAAATAACAAATTTAGTTTCGTATTGATTTTACCAAATGTTTAGGTCAAGTCAAAACAAACCAAACCAATGAGCTCATTATTTTTATGATATTATCCGTATCCCCTTGCTCTTTAGACTACGGATAATCTTTTTCCAGGAAATGGTTCTTTTTTTGTCCAGATTTAATAATAATTGGTCAAATGGAAGAGCCAACGAATTAAACATCAAATTTTCTTTTTAACTTTCTAAATAAAATATTCAAGTAGAAAACATGCTAATATGTGAAATTGGTTCGACTTAGAAACTCTATTGGGTTTATTTTCTTTTTATTTAGTGAAAATGCTTTTACAAATCCACAAATATTGGGGGCGGTTGCTCGGCTTTCAATTAATTAATTTTGTTGAACCGAGCCATGAGGATTCCTCGCTAGCCGACACCAACCATTAGAAAAAATGGATTAAGCCATTCTTTTCCCCATGTTATTTAGTTAAATAATTTATCCAACCAATAATTAGAATGTCGTTCAGATGTGACAGATAAAAGTGGGTGAGAATGGTTTGTCAACAATATAATAATAATAATGTGTGTGTGAATGCACTGAGCACCCCCACACCCCCAATTGACCGTGCCTTTTATCCAGAAGATCACATGTAAATATATAAAATGAAGTAATCGATTGGAAAATAAGGAAAATGAAATCGGTCAACAGTTTCATCACGTTTTCATCACGTTTTCATCAATCGCTCGAGCAAGTCGTTCTAATCCTTTTGAGTTTGGCGTCTTTGGCATTTTCCACGAGCATATTCTCTGAATTTTGTCTTTTTATTTTCCAAGAAGGGGGAAATATTCATGTTTCGACTTGACATATTCATCTCTGTCGGTTGAAATTGACGTTTAGGAAAACGAGAATAATTCCAAGGAATTGGTTGAGCACCTCTCTGTCTCTCTCTCGTTTGGTTGCGGAAGGTACATCAGCCATTTATTCCCTCCCAAGATAAAGAAGTTTCATCAAACTCACCGGTCACTCACTATTCCTACTTTTTTGGGACAAGAGCATCGGAATGTTCAGATGCCAGGTGCACATGCCCATTCTATGTAGAATGTAAATTAACAAAAAAAAAAGGGACAAAAGATGCAAATTAAATTATCTTAGTTTGGAGCATCAATTGAAGGTCGTAATTCATTTTAGAAAAAGAGTTCCGTATTCTACGAGAGTACGGTTCCTATCAAACCAAATGTTCGATCTCGTGATGTTTGGTATGACCAATGATGTACTCCCGACGTTGAAACTTCGTGTTGCAGATTTGTAGTCGACATGTAGCAAAACCAACTTGACTCGTGGCAAAATTTTAACAGGACAAGAGTTTAAGGAATGAGGCCCGTGCGCACCAGAGTTTTTACCCAGATACGACATCTTTGACATAACTGTGATTAGGTGAATTTCTATCCGGGACTAATTTACGCGGGCGACTCGGTTAGGTCACAGTGACATTGGATCATGGTCACCGCAAGGGAAAATGAGAAGGGTCAACGAAGAGCAACGCATGTCTCGTGCCGGTGGGTGTGAACCGAGGGGACGGTCAATACAAGGAAGAGAAATGTCAATACCAAACGTAGAGGACCCAACCAGCGGCGGCAATTCTTAGGGATTTAGCAGCCTGGTGCATTTCTTTTCCTGCTGATGTTTATTGATTTGTTGCAAGGGTAAAGCCATTCTAGAACTTTGGGATGATTGGAACCTCTGAAAGTCGGAACTCATTACACTTGGAACCGGCTCGGAACTGAAATGGCCGGTTCAAGGTCCGTTTCCGGTCGGAGTGGTGTGAGTTTGGCTCTCGTGTACCAAGCATAGAATCAATTTGATTTTACTCCAACTTGCATCTGTTTTGGGTTAAAATAAGTTTTGCTTAAAATAATTGCAAAGTTGTTGGTGCTGGTCGATTTTACCAAGCAAGAGGTCATACATACACTATAATTCCTTGTCAGCTAAATGGCTCAAATCAACCTCGTACTCAAGGGAACATCTTCCGATCCTCTCAATCGCAACTTATTATTCCTTTCGTGATTTTCTAAATGGTTGCTCATGGGGCACTCTTGAAATATACTTTATTTGGAATGATTCAATTTTCAAGACACTAATATTAGAAAATACAACCCAAAATCTTAAATTATTAGATAGAGGAAGACTACATGAACATAAAGAGCATATAAGATCCATTGTCAAGCGACGTGGAATAATATTCAACATATCATACATAATATGAGAACAATTATTACGTTAGAACATTAAAATTTCCTTAATTGTACAAAACTCAATTTTGTTCTTTAAATTAAGCTATAAAACTTGCATCCTCGCAAGATCTGCGTCCTTCTTTAGCTATCGATAGTCATAGAAAACTCACTTCTACCTTAAATTTCCCCTTGGGGTAAACAAACGAAAAAAAGAAATTCAATCTTGCTAATAAGCACAATGTCAATTAATCCCGGGTATTAAGCCAACAAGTCGGTTAATTGACACCGTGACCGTGCAAAGCATAGGGCGACTCAATAGGTACTCCTGTGAGTTCCACTATCTCACTTCAGATGCCAAGGATTACTACTATACAACCCTACCCAACGGTATTCGACAGTAGTCATTCCCCCCACCCCCCGCCCCTCAAAATAGCCTCCTAAGTTCCTAAGAGTTATTATACCACTAAAGTTCTACCTTTTAGAGTTCAGACAAAACAATTTAAAGACATACTTAGGTCCAAAAAAAGCCAGCTTCATCACGTACTAGGTTGCAATATGCATGTTGCGATAGTGATGCAAAGGCGGGCCAGTTAAATTAGACCGGTGAGTTTACGAAGGCCTTCAGTTTTTTTCTTCATTTTCTCCCTCTTGTCCATCTAACCCTTAGGGGGGCCCCCAGATCTTCTCAAATCACACAAGTATGGTGTCAAGTGGAGGGACAAAATGACAAATCACGTGCATTTATCTGGATTGATATTTTTGTGCGACAAAGGTATCATGAAACACGATCGGATTTTTTTAAATTTCTTAATTTATACGATAAATTAATTTAATAAATGTGATAGTGCGAAGTGGGATGGGCGGGGGGTGCGGAGTAAGTCACTGAATTTGAGGCGCACTCGTGCTGCTACGGGTCATGTCCCCAGTAGAGGGTTGCCAACTTGAGAAACGTGCTTCTTAGGTCACTTCCATCGATACACAAGTCGGCAGTCACGTTTCTTGCTCAGTGAATTCTAGTTTTATGTTTCGTGCGTGAAAGGTGCTCGCGATTCGCCTCGATCAATACCTGATAGGACTCGTTTTAAGGAGAGTGCAATGTATAGAGCTGATCGTATATCGTCCAAGTATTTTCTTAAACCGTAATTGATCCGATCCCGTGCATGTTATGTATTTATGTGATAATTGCTTAATCTTGAAAATATTGGGTTCACTAGAAATCGAGATGTTCAATAAAATGCTTTACTTACAGGAAAACTTGAGGTGCATTACTAAGTAAATCTACTCAAGCACCCAACAAGAATTTATAGTAAAATCCATCCAGTGTATTGATAAAAATATTATCATTGACAAGTTGATGAGTAATGTTAGAGATACTAAGATTAATATACAAAATTGGTAAAGTATAGATTGTAAGGTGAATTCCTTAAGGATAAATAAATGAGCCAACTAATTTTAAATAATCGCAGACAATTTGCCACATCAAAAAAAAAATCAGTAAAATTCGTCTTGTTAACAAAAAAGAAAATACCATATTCATGCATTGAAAATGTGTTTGTATTCGAATGGTACTTAATATTTTTATGGTTTTCGCTAACAAGTGATTTTACCATATTAATAGAGTTATTATAGGCGAGAGCTCTTTTTCAAGACACGTGCAATTAAATTTGACGATTCAATTCGCTGCTCAACTAAATTTGATCGCTCACTAATTAACATTTAAGATAAAGCAATTATAAGCAAAAAAATTCGTTAGAGGCAAGTGAATAAATATCTCCCGCGAGTATATAATCCTTTCGCGATTCGCACCAGTCACGTGGCAACGAGGTTCGCTAAATTAGGAAACTCGTCTGTATCTATATTTATATATAAGTAGTACTAATAATAAAATAAAATAATTAAAAAAAAGATCCTCTACTTTCCTCGTTAGGATATAAACGCGTGCCTGGCGGTGTCTCCTCTGTTTCATTCCTCCTCCCCAAGCAAAGCAAGAACCCACGCAGAACAGAGACAGACAGAGCAGAAGATCCCGTCCACTCTCTCTCTTTCTCTCTCTCTCTAAAAGCTTCTCTCAAAACCCTGAAAATCCTCAAGATTCGCGAAGCCATGGATTGGGTCCGTGGCAAAGAGATCGGCCACGGCGGCTTCGCCACCATCCACCTCGCCACGGCCGCCGAAAGCTGGCCCTCCGGCCTCCCTCCGGTGATGGCCGTCAAGTCCTGCGACGCGGCCCTGTCTTCCTCCCTCAGGCACGAGAGGCGGGTCCTGAGCGAACTCGGCGAGTGCCCGCGGATCGTCCGCTGCTTCGGCGACTCGCTTACTGCTGAGCGCGGCGGCGAGGAGCTCTACAACGTCCTCCTCGAGTACGCCGCCGGCGGCAGCCTCGCCGACGGCATGAAGTCCAGAGGGAAGCCCCTCTCGGAGCCCGAGATCAGACGCCACACGAGGTCGATCCTGGAGGGCCTCGAGTTCGTCCACTCCAAAGGGTTCGTCCACTGCGACGTCAAGCTCCAGAACATCCTCGTGTTCCCCGGCGGTGGCGAAGAAGTCAAGATCGCCGATTTCGGCCTCGCGAAGAGAGCGGGCGAGCGGTTGGCGAAGGGCGGGAAACAGGGAGGGGTCGAGTGGCGGGGGACGCCCATGTACATGGCGCCGGAGTCGGTGAAGCGCAACGAGTACGAGCCGCCCGCGGACGTCTGGGCGCTTGGGTGCGCGGTAGTGGAGATGGCGACGGGGAGGCCGCCATGGGGGTCGCGGGCCGAGTCGAACGCGTACGCCCTAATGATCAGAATCGGAGTCGGAGACGAAATCCCGGAGATTCCCGAAGGGTTGTCGGAGCAGGGGAAAGACTTCTTGATGAAGTGCTTCGCAAAGAACCCGAAGAAAAGGTGGACAGCCCGTATGCTCTTGAAGCACCCCTTCCTCGCCGTCGACTGCCTCGACAACGACGAGGAGGTCGTAAGAGATTGCGGAGTGGTCGAATTCGCGGATGCCTCTCCGAGGTGCCACTTCGATTTCCAAGACTGGGTTTCGACGCAATGTTCAAGAACGAGTTGGGAATCTGGCTCAGTTTCTCCCTCCTCGGAGATGGATTCTGATCCGTTATTCGCTGCAGAGCACGCTGCGTTGGAGATCTCGCCGGATTCTTCATGGGCAATGGATCGGATTGGCCAGTTGGCGAGCCACGAGAGGCCCAATTGGGAACATTCCGAGGGTTGGCTGACCGTGAGGTGATCGGAATCGTCGAAAGCAGAGTCAAGCTTAGCTAGAACAGAGCACAGGCAGAGCAGAGAGTCTAGGATGTTTTTTTTTTTTTTTTTTTTGGGTTTCTTTTTGGGGGTTCTGATTCAATCGATTCTTTTTTTTCTTTTTCTTTTCGACGATTGTGAATATCGATTCGGTCATTACAGAGGAGAGAGATGTAGAGAGAGAGAGAGAGAGAGAGACAGATGCTTTCTTTAATGCAATGAAAAAAGGAAATAAAATCACATCTTTTTTGCGGCCGCAATTCAGTTGTGCAAGTGCAAGTTGGGCAGAATAATGCTCTGCAACTTTTCTGTTGATTGGCGTCTGAATCATGTCATGTGGGATTTGCTGTTTTGCTTCGGAAACAGTTCATCGATTGCAGTGAATGCAGTCGAGACTTTATGAAGGCGACTTCGTTCTTAATTTATCGGCAAATCCTTAACAGAAATAATGATGATTTGCCCAATTAAGAATAACTTACTAATAGAATTTTTAATTACGCGTTCATCTAGGTTCAAAACCAAAAAAGAAACGAATGAGAGTTGTGCTTCCGCCCTTGCATTATTTACCGTCTTGAAAAGGAAATATCGCCGTTCTTTTGACTTAGTAATTTCATTTAGAGAACCCTAGCATTTTCATTTCCATAATGACGAGTCATATTAGAGATAATAAGAGTAATATGCAAAACTCGGTAAACTATAGGTCATGGTAAATTCTACTGGATATATAAATGAGCTTACTAATTTAAATAACCACTTACAATTTCCTGCTACTAACTAAACCCGTTTTAATAGATGTTTTAATATATCTAGCATTTTCTTAGAGGTTTCCTTCACCTTGTCTCTTAGGGTGCACGTGTTTAGTGTCGGAAAAAGCCGAACTATGAAAATCTAATAGAAGTGAAGCAGTTAATATATCACAGTTGATAATAACCAGTTATTTAATACTTTTGAGTGAAGGAAAACTTAATCGGTACAAACGAGTTTGGTTTTGAGGACTCTATAGGTAATAACCTATCAAGTTTCCATTGCACATTTCACAATTAATGTAATTCCAAGTGGAAATTGCCATCGCGGTCGATATTAAGAGATAGCTATAGCAAAGTGGCCTCGAGTTTGCCATAATGGTTGTTGCAATGCATAGCAACAATGTGGACCTTCATGTTAAGATATGTTGGCGTGGAGGAAACAAGGTTTAGAGGAGCATGCTCGGGAGGAGATTGATAATGTGTTCGCAAGAAGAATGTTGGAGGAATGTAATTAAAATCTGGTATAGCGTGGAGCAATTCATATATTTTAATTGACTCATTAACTTAAGTTTTTGAAGGGAAATGCGGTTCCAATTGGACTTGGCAATCTCCCCTACTGAAGCACCGTGTACTAGCATCTCTTCCCTTATATCACAAAGATAATTGAAGATTCACTAAAGTTTTGTTTATCGGCATAGGTTCAATTGAGAAATAGATGTATGGACTACACCTTATTTCCCTTAACCATTAGAATGAAGTAGATTTGGGAATCAATTCCATACAATCGCCTCAATAAATATCGATATAAGCATACCCTAAGACGTTTTATTAGAAAAATCGTGCTAATTAAACTATATGTACGCGACGTTGTCGTCATTGCCAGGGAACTCATGATACAAGCATCATTTCAAAGAATGTACACTAAGAAACAAAGTCGGAACATGACCTTCGTCGAGGTCCCTGTCAATCTCCTTCATCTCACCAATAAAAATCCCTGTTTTTCCTTATATTTTTCGAGTGCATATAATTATTTTTTTTTGTGACGTCATGAATGAGCTAACCAGTTAAAAAGAGACGTACGGCTGTCAAATACAAAACCTAAGACGACAATCTCGACTTGGTCTTTTCCGAGTTCTACGTGACGGAGGAAAAGCATTCCCTTTGACGTCTCTCCGTTGAAACGAAAGTTTAATCCAGCAACGGTCAATGTTTTTTGTATTTTTTTAAATTTCATTTTATGTTTCATTATGCGTGGGGAAGCAAGAAGAAATGGTGGGATTTGACTTGACATGAGTCACGTAGAAGCGAGTTTTATAGTCAACGATCTTGGGAAACTTCGATTGATTTAGGTTCCAATAATAGTCAAAAGTGATCGCGTTTTCTTAAAAACTACCTTGATATGATGCGTTATACTTGACATTTCGAAACTTCGGTTGATTTAGGTTCCAGTAGCAGTCAAAAGTTATTGCGTTTTCTCAAAAACTACCTTGACATCACGCGTTGGCAAGTTTTTTTAATGGCCATTTGCGATACTTGACATTTCGATTTTTCCAGAAACATTTGCAATTCATATTTTAAAAAACCCAGGTAATATATTTTTTCTTTGGTTATCACGGCACTTTTCAGGTGGACTACCTTTCGAGGAATGAGACACTTTTTTATTCGTCGCGAACCCGAGATTTTTTATTTTATTTTATTAAAAAATGATGGGGTGGACTCGAGATCGGTTGTGATAATATACAGGCCAAACGAACGAACGAACCGGTCAATTTCTAAAAGGCAACGAGATTGAGATACCACCACCGGACGTGCAGCCAGTCGATATAGAGACGGCCACCGCAGCAAGGTCCGAACGTACGGACACCGATTCCTGTTTCGAAGCAGTGGCCCACCCGCCGGAGGAGTTATCGAGTGCCGCTGTGCCATTTTGCCGGCTGTCACGGGCCGAGGTCGTTGGCTCCGCCGTGGAGGGGCGGCGGGGCCAACTCGCGGCCGTCATCTAGCTGGCGTTCGTCGATGTTGCCAAGTGGGTCCCGCGTTCCGCGAGGATCTTTTTCTCCTTCGGATCTTCTCGTTAGCGACGGTCGACGGTGACTTTCGATGATGGTGGGATGTTGATGCATCGCCTGCTCTGTGGCCGTTGGTGTTTTTTTTTTTTTTTTTGGCTAAATGGAATAAAGGAAAAAAGGGCTGCTCGAGGCTGGACCGAGGCGGCGGAGCCACTTCGGTTAGACGGTGACATTGCCAAGTTGCGGGGAAGAAAAAGATTCTCTATCCATCGATCTCTCGACGTTTTGAAACTTTGTCTCGACTTGACTGACATCAAAGGAATGCATGCTTCAGTTGGGTCTTTGAATCGATGTACATCTTCCTTTGAATTTGTAATACATGTGATCAGGCTTTGAACACGTGAAGATATTGCTCATTCGTGCACACCGATGTGACATCTTTATCGACACTTGTCAAAATTATTGTATCGGAATAACCTGTGTTGAAAGATCAAAAAGCCATCTTGAAATTTGCTTGATTGAACCCAGTGACATCATTTGCGTCTTCATGAATTGATTGTTTAAGACCGCATCATAATTATTCGTTTTCAGGATCATTTTTTTTTTTTTTTTGGTTGGCATTACTAGCTTCAACTTGATCAAAATTAGCCATGGAGAGACTCAATTGGAAAATTTTGAGTCGAAGGTTCTGACTGCACGAGATATAAATTTGAGAATTACGTTGATTCGAATTGTGTTAGTGTAGGGACCAAATTGAACCTTTTACTCTGATTGATTACCTAACCAAAGTTGTCAATTGAACGGCTGAAATGTGGACGTACAAAAAAAGCCTTGTCCATTTCGAGTTCAATATGGTGCGAATGTGGAACATATGTAAAATAATTGTCTCGTATCACTTACCCAGAGAGTTTTCTAAGCTTGCATCTCCGATAAAAAGCAAGCTTGTGGTAATTTTTTCAGTCTTTTTCGTATTCTTATATTTTTATTATATTTCTATTACTATCACCATTAATTTTTTTTATCAGATTTTTATCACAAATGCATTGTCTAATAAATGAGAAAATGTATATATTTTTTTGTGAAAATACATAAGTGGGGCAGATTCGCGAGACAGGATTGAACCGCCCTGTGCCCGCCTAATGACCCGGCATATTTTCTCTTGGAATTATGCTCTATTTGGGGCGGTGCCTTTAGAAAAGGCATGTACTGCAAATGCCCTGTGCCTTGTGCCCATCCCTATCGGCGACTCAACAAGCTTCTTCACAATTTGGGTCATGAAAGGGGCCGTATTTCGGGTCATCTTTAGGTTAGAGCTGCACCAACAATGAATCTGGAGAATAATATGTTCAGGGAAATTAGAATTCGTTCGGATGAAGCCTTCGGTCATGCTGTAAAATTTCATCTGAGTTCGTCCATGCTCACTACGAATCAACTTGGGCTCTTTAACTCCTGGGCTAAAGTGAATGGCATTTGACTTGTCTGCTTCCTCCATATTATTGGTTTTCATGGGCCTGCAGGCCGTATTGGCTTTTCAAAATTGGAGGCTTCTACTCCGTTTGACTAAGCCTATATGTTTGGGCGACCATGCGAGGTGCTGTTCAGTTTGCTTGTTTCTTATGGTAAGGATACTTCCTCGGATTTCTGACATGCTCATCGATCTTTTAAGATGTCAAGTCCATTGTCGAAAGGAACGACAAATATGCCATCTCGTTTTGTGTCTGAGATGAACCTTGCGTTGTGTTATACTAGCCAACAGCATGTTACACATTGTCCATTCTTCTTGTCCGTTTTTCCAGGACAAATAACAACGATGTCGGAAGTACTCCGGTTGTTATTCCTTCGCCATTAGCTGCTGATTGCTCTGGTCAGAATGACTTCTCAGAAGGTTAAAACTACGCCAGTGGGAGAATACTTGACTGCGGCATTGAATGACTTTGGTCCGGAACAGTGTAATAGTCTTGCTGCCATTTCCGATGGAACAAACAAGCTTTTGATGTTGGTATGCTTACTTGATATTCCCGTCCTTTTGAAAAATCATGAGGAAATCACGTGTTCATTAAGAGGAAAGGAAAACAATTTTTGATGAATCTTTCATCACTAGTGTTAGAGTAATTAAATATCAAATCACGCAATCATTTATCAACTTAAGTTTTAGAGTAGTTACAATGATCTTACTAAATCTTACATGGTATCAGAATTAGAAGTCTAGAATTCGAATCTTTCCATACTCTATTTACCTTTTCAATTAAATTTTCATACTTAGTACCAGGCAAAAAACTAGGCTCAAGAAGTTACTGCGCGCACCACCAGGTCTCTAACATCTGTCACTTGTAAGTGATTTTTCAAAGTCATATCTTGGCCGTTTCCCATAAAAACCACTAGAAGTAGGTTGCCCAATGTTCGACGAGTCCAAAATAGCAACAAATGTTGCCGGAAGAGAACTCACACGCCCTTATGCGCCATTAAGGGTGCGCATGACAACCATTCTGTTCCAGAAATAGTTTCTGGAACAGAAATAAATTTTTTCTATTTCTAGAAGAGTTTCTAAGAAAAAATAACTGTTTGATAACGACACAAAATTTCTACTCTAAAAATAGAAATTCATATGATAACGACACAAAATTTCTTCCTTTCGGATGGCGGCGGTTACGACCGATGACCTTTAATATAAAAAAATAAAATAAAAATGATTTAGTAACAAAAAAATAAAGAATAAAATAAAATAAAATAAAATAAATCATAAAAAATAAAATAAAAATATCCTTAAAAATAAATTTATTTTATTTTATTTTACGGATAAATTTATTTTAAAATGAATAAAAAAAAATAAAAATAATTTTATTTGGCAAAACACTCAAGGCAAATAAAAATTATTTATTTTTATTTATCATAAATAAATTATTTTAAATAAATTAAATAAATTTATTTTTAATAAAATAAAAATAAAATGATAAATAAAAATAATTTATTTATTTTTAATAAATTTTTAATAAATTTATTTTTATTGTTAAATGAATAAAATGAATATTTTTATTTTTATTTTTAATAAAATGAGGAGAGGCGATGGAGGAGGAGGAGGAGGTAGAGACGTAGAGGAGATGAGGGAGGATTAACTGAAATTATGATTTAGTGGGAGAAATTATTTCTGATTTCTCTTCCAAATCAATTTCTGGGATAGAAATCTATTCCAGAAATAGAAAAACTGAGTAGACTTATCAAATAGGTTTCTATTCCATAAATAGTGCGAATAGAAAAATTATTTCTGGAACATAAATTTTGGTTATCATGCCCCCCCTAAGGTTCTCTGCGAGTGAGATCCGTGCATTGCGTGCCTCGCACGTGATCCACCGCATTTGTTGAGCAAGTGATGTCATCCTCCATGATAGCTCATCACTATGACTATTGACCAATGTTGACTAGACTGGTTCGACCCGTTTTCGACTGGTTCTTTATATTTTCAAGCAAGTTTAACCCATTTTCGACTGGTTCTTGGTGTTTTTAGACTAGTTCAACTTGTCTCTCATATGGTATCAGAGCAGAAGGTGTGACATCCCGATTTTCCAATTCTATTTTCAATAAATTGAGACGGGCATTTCATTGGCACGCATATAGTTCTTTTCCTTGAGTCGGCCACTCATGTGAAAACTAGTCTATCGGGTGAAGCTGTTAAGAGTTTCTAATGCATCAGACTCGAGAATTTGACTAGGAAGCGACCTTTCGACCGAGCTAATCTGCAAGGGTCATTACGGCACAATTAAAAATCGATTAGAGATCGGAGATAGGTCGACTCGATAGAGGCATGTGATCAGGCGTGGGTGATTCCACCAGATTGCACAATTCTTGTCGATCGGCATTGGACTGACTTTTCTGTCGATTGGGTACCCTGTGTTTATATTTGAAACCTTGAGATTTCTCTGACAATCGAAAGTTGCCAAGGTTTCAAAGATGTACATTGTGGCTTGAGATGATCAACCACAGGTCAAATGCATGAAAAATTTTAAAGGCTACCCGGTAGGTTGGGCCGCGCTAGTATCGTGCCAAAGTGAAATTAACCATGAAATTGAAATCGAATTCAAAAATTGGAAGTCTGGGTGTGTCACAAATCATTTTCGGATCATTGGCTTATCTTTAGAAGATTTTTCATGTAATCGAGTTTTTCAGCAATTAAATCGAGAAAATGGTTAATTTGGCTCGAGAATTAGTAGGCCCGCATTTGGTCGTGCTTTTGGGACTTAAGTTGGTTCTATGGACAAGTGAAGATGTGAATTAAAGTGTGGTGACATTTGATTAATTTTATGGATTTCAATTTGACTCAATTGAAAGAGAATTGATGGGAATTGAAGAAATTGGATGTACAAGAATTAGACCCCGGCGGAAAATGAAATTGCAACCATTGGAAGAGGTTGTGGAGGATTGGGTGAGTGGAGTGTGATGTCATCCATGAGGTCATGGTCGTGGGCGGCGTTTTGGTTGGATTAAAGAAAAAAAGAAAAAGAAAAAGAAAAGGGAGTGGTCCCATCTCTCTCCTCCTTCCTTCTCTCCCGTGTGACTCCTCCATCTTCTTCTTCTTGCTGCTCGACGGAACCGAGCAGACAAGCGGAGCGGAAGAAGTCGCACGCCTCCGCTGTTCGGCGTCGCCGCTTGTCCGCACACGAGTTGCTCCGCCCCTCCACCCGCTCGTCGTCGCTCAACCCGCGCCACCATCGCCCTCTCTCCTCCATCTCCGCTGCAGCTCGGCCCACCCAGCAAATCTGAGAAGGCGTCGAAGCTAGCTGTCGCCCAGCCAGACCGCTGTCACGCACCCCTCGCATGCTGTCCGCCGCTCGTGCACCTCCAACACGTCACCGCTGTCCAGCCGTCGTTCCGGCCTCCTTCTCGCCCAGCTCGTCATCCCGAGCTGTTGTTCAGCTCGTGCGGGAGCTGCCGAGCCGCCGTGGACGGCCGTACACCCCCCGCCTCAGCCACCAGAAGTCCCTCGGCCCATCTTGGCCCTTGTGCGCCTCAACCAGCACCGAATCCGCCCTTAACCCGCAGCGAACAGCAGCTGGTTTTAGTGGGTATGGCAGCCCGTGTTTGGCCCGTTTTGGCCGTCTTCCCGAGCCCGGATGCTCGGCCCGCCTTGAGGAAAGTCGATCCTCGCATCGTCCTCGTCGTTTTGGTCCGCGCGGCTCGCTAATCTGGTGAATTTAACTCACTAAACCTCGATTAGAGGGTTAATGATGCTTTAGGTGTGTTTAGCTTATATTAAGTATTATTATGTGGTTAGTTTAATTTATTTAAGTGTAGATTATGTTAATGTGCTTGATTAACTTAAGTGAGTTTAATTTAAGGCTAAATGAATGCTTATATTAATATAAGCCTTGATGTGACATAATATGTTTTATTTTTGAATTATTTAAATGTTTCGAAATTCTGGAATTTATAATATTATATTATATTCCGAAATTATGAAAATATTATTATTAAAAAAAAGGAAAAATTATTTTTGACCCCGATTGCTTAGAATTTCGTGCCGATCGCTGCTGTGTATTCGGATTTTAAAATTGATGGTTGGATATTATAAATTGAGTGTGGATTGCGAAAAATATTGATATTATTATTTAATTAATTTTCGGAATAAAATTAATTATTTATTAAAATTCGAAAATTTCGTTGGGACCCCTAAACTCTCAGAATTTCGTGCCGATCGCTGCTGTGTATTTAGAATTTGAATTTGATGATTGATTGTGGCAAATTGAGTGTGACTGTGATAAATAGAGATTCTTTTTATAAAGTCCCAAGTGTCGAAATTTATGGGAGATTTGGCCGTGATAAACCACCTATTAGAGGTCGTGTCCAGTGAGGCCGTGATGAACCACCTATGAGAGGTCGTGCCCAGTAAGGCCGTGATGAACCACCTATTAGAGGTCGTGCCCAGTGAGGCCGTGATGAACCACCTATGAGAGGTCGTGCCTAGTGAGGCCGTGATGGACCACCTAATTAAAGGTCGTGCCGAGTGGGGCCGTGATTGCCACTGGTTATTAAACCTTCCTATAGGGCCGCAATTGAGAGCAATGATTGATTTGCTAGAATGACATGTAATCGGCCGAGTCGATTGATCGCTGAGAGGATCCAAGTGGTTGAATTGTTTTGATGATGTGATTGTGCCGCAGTTGTTTGGTTATCATAATTGCACGTGGTTGAATTATATAAACTGTGCTAACCTGCAGATGAAGATTAAAGCGAGGTAAGTCTTTGTGTGATGTGGTTAGGCCACCCGGGGCGTATTTTCTTTCTAATAGGGGTTTAGGGGATTGAATTTGCTGAGACAACGTCTCATCCCGGTTGTGGGATTAAAATTTCAGGCCCCTGGTGGATGGAGCGGCCAGATAGCTTTGGTTGGCATTGAGGAGTTGTGGATGTGAAGTCATAAAGATTGGAGAACGTGTCTGACTTGTAGGTCGTAGGACAGTTCATTTTTAAGAGCCGGTCTTTTGTAGACTGTTGGCCATAGACCTCTGTTTGTAATTCTATTGAATTATGAAAGTGTTATATTGTGATTTTGTTTCCTGCTTTTCCATCCCGTATTTTATTGTCAGGGGTTTTATAATATGCTTCCGCATGTGCATTAAAGATTTGATTGGGTCGGCGACTTAACCTAGGAACATCGCATTTGAATGACCATGGTGGGATGTTGGCGCGCTCGAGGTTCGAGGCGTGACAAAAGGTCCCGAGTTTAAATCCTTCCAGACTCCTATTTGCCTCCTCAATTATATATTTCTACGCTTTAAGCTTAAGTTAAAGTTTAGTCTACGCATAAGAGGGAGTGTTAGAGTAATTAAAAATTAAACCAAGCATTTATTTATTAGCTTAAGCTTTTAGAATAGTTAGTATTGGTCCCACCATATCTCACAACTGACACCAAATTTCACAATTGGTCTATCATTCATCATGTATAAAGTTTTATCTTTTTGTATATAGTAGTTTCATGCCTAGATCATTGTTAGTTGGTGTGCTTTGTCTTTGGCAAAACTAGATTAGATATTAAAAAAGATCTCCAAGCATGGATTCCCGACTTCACCACCCAGGTAATATGCCATAACCACCTCCTTCATCTTGAAAAGTTGCTGATGCCATCCTGCCTCTACTCTAATCCATATTGTGTCATGGCCTTCCTTTATCCTTTATTGATCCCTTATCTTTGCCTCGCACCTCTCTCTACATTGTACTTCTCCATTATGCCCTCATTTGTCCTATTTGCCCTGTTGTTATCGTCGTCAAGAGGGTGAGGAGGCAACGAGACAAGCTCACACCTTCATCTATTAGCTTAAGCTTTTAAAACAGTCGGGAGTTCTCTCATAAAATTTTCTATGGTATCAGAGAAGTCTTGAGGTCGAATCTTTCCAAGCCCCATTTGCTTTCTTAATTAAATTTCCATTCTTAGTACTAGTCAAAAGACCATACTTATCACCAATAGGCTTGGGAAGTCACTGCATGCACCACCACGTCACGGGTCCTTTGACGCCGTCGCTTGCAAGCGATTTTTTGAATTCATTACTTGGTTGTTTCTCATAAAAACCACTAGAAATAGGTTGCCCACTGTCTAACGAGTCCAAAACTTGAGGTCCTTTGCAAGTGAGATCCACGCACCATGTGCCTTGCACGTGATTCACCGCATCCGCCGAGCAAGTGACGTCATCCATCACGTTATCAACCCGTTAGCTTATCATTGTGACACATCCATCACGTCATCGATTCGTTAGCTTATCACTATGACTATTGACTGACATTGACCAAACTAGTTTTAACTTTTCAAATCGGTTCGGTCTGTTTCCGACAAGTTCTTGGTATTTTTAGATTGGTTCGACTCATTTCTCATGTGTTACTAGATCATGAGGTCTCGAGTTCAAATTTTCTCAAGCCTTTATTTGCCTTCTCAATTATATATTTCCATACTTTATGTTTATGTTAAAAGTCCATCTTATGCGTGAGGGGGATGTTAGAGTAATTAAATGTAAAATCACCCCTTTATTTTTTAGCTTTTTAGAATAGTTGCCAATGGTTCTACTAATTCTCACAACTGGTTTGTCATTCGACATGTATAAAATTTTCTCTTTTATTATGTAGTAGTTTCATGCCTGAATCGTTATGAATTAATGTGCTTTATCTTTGGCAAAACTAGATTAGACATTAACAAATATCTCCAAGCATGGATTCATGACTTCATTGCCTAGGTTTGCCACGACCACCTCCACCATCTTAAAAGGTTGTTGACACCATCCTTCCTCTACTCTAGCCCATATTGTGTCATGGCCTTCTGTTGTCCCTCGCTGGTCCCTCTTCTCTACTTCGCACCTCTCTCCACATTGTACTTCTCCGTTACACCCTCATTTGCCCTCTTTGCCTTGTTGTCATCTCCGTCAAGAGGGCGAGGTGGCAACGAGGCAAGTCCTCGATTTGGGGCTTCGATCATGCCTGAACCTCACATTTCAACTCGTTTGTGCTCAATCTTTACCCTCGGGTCCACCTTAGCTTGTTAGTGCTGGAGGTCGATTGGAGATGAGGTTGGGGCTGGGGTGACAAAGCTGGAAGCAGCGAGTCTAAGGCGATTCTAGTAGAGAGGTCTACTAAGAAGAGCAAATTTGACGTCTCCATGTGAAGAGTCGACGGAGCGTGATCAAGGTCTCTCACAAATTCTAGAACTTTAGGAATGGAAATGAGGAAGAACAAGTCGAAGAAGAAGACAAGAGTAATGATGGGAAAAGAGTGAGACCATGGCTCAGAATTCTAAAACCTCCTAATTTTATTTTTTTCCCAGATTTCACATATAACGTTGGAATCTATTCCACCCCTTAGGTGGGATTTTTATTTATTTATTCAGACTATATTAGGTCTTGTCTGGAATTTGCGGAACGCCAAATACTGGATGTGATAATTCTATCTGGAGTTTTATTCGGACCAAATGTAACCTAAAGGTCACTTGGTAGATGAGTTACAATTTGACTTTTGTGATTCTACAATTCAAGAGCAAAGCAACTATTTACCATAGAGATTTCAATTCCATTCATCAAAAATTCATTGCACTTTTGATTAACAAAATACAATTAATGATAGGAACCGTGCATTAATACTCTACATCTGTAACATCTCAAGTCTCATGTCTATTGGAAGAAACAACCACATCCCTAAGGGCAAGGAGTGGTTACTTGGGTGAGAGGGTTCAACTCGGCCGGTTTCACATGAGTTAAGCTCCATAAAAGGAATACTGAAAGTTTTCTCATAAAATGGTCATCGTTTATGAGTAAATATTATATAGAAAAATGTAAAAAAAGTCATAAACATTTTGTATTTGTACCAATTTAGTCTTAAACCTTTTATTGGTGCTAATTTAGTCATAAACCTTTTGATTTGGCGCCAATTCAGTTATTCCAATTAATTTTGATCAGATTTTGTTGATTGGACACCGATTGGCTGATGTAGCATGGCCTATGCTAACGTGGACAACTTTCAATAATATTTTAATATTTTAAATATTTTTAAAATTTTTTATTTCTTTTTTCTTTTTTTCTTCTCCTCTTCCTTCCTCTAGTTGGTCGCTAGACCTTGGCGACCAGCCGGAGGTGATGACCGGTGAGCCTCATGGCCATTGGTGAGATTTGAGCCCTTGCTAGAGTTCACGAGGTTATGCTTGTGAGGGCTTGATCCCTCACTAGTGGCTAGGCAAAGCTTGATCTTGCTGGATTTGGTGAGGTCGGGCCTCACCCATGGCCGATGAGGGCAAGCCTCGCTAGCCTAGCGCGAGGCCGCCCTCGTAGCTCAGGTGGCCTCGAGCTAGCCTCGCCAGAGGCTGGGCAAGGCTTGACCTGACCCTCGCTAGATCCAACAAGGGTGACCCTTGTCGTCCAATGTGTGCAACTCTTGCAGCCTCTAGCAATGGCTCAAGCCTTGCCGAGTGTTGACTTTGGCCGGTCGCCAAGGTCCAACGATCGGTTGGAGGAAGAAGGAGGAAAATAAAAAGAAAATCAAAAGCATTTGATTAGATATGGAAGATTGATAACTGCTATTTGCAAAAATATTTTAGTTGATATGACTAGGGCTGGTATTGGGGGGACTACAACATATAAGTTTTTAGCAAATGAAGCTGGAGGAAGCCAAAACTTGGGTTTTAATTTGCGTGATTGTCAAAATTATTTGCAGACGAAAAGATCCGAGGGTGTAAATGGGGGAGATTGTCAAAATTTTCTAAATAATTTTCATTGTATGCAAATGTAAAATCCAATGTTTTCCTATGCTGTACAAGTTGATTAAGATGGTAGATTGACAAATTTGTTTTAGAGAGATGGCTTGTCCAAATTTGGTTACGATTGTTTCGATAATGTTCTAATATTTGACACTACATATTGCACCAATAGATATGAAATGATATGTGCACATTTTGTTGGGTAATCACCATTGGAAGAATACTTTATTCGGGTGTGCATTTCTTATAGACAATGCTACAAAATCATTTATTTGGTTATTTGAGGCGTTTTTGAAGTTTATGGGAAATAAGGTCCCAAAAACAATATTTACTGATCAAGACGCAGCCATGGCAAAAGCCATTAGAATGGTGTTTTCAAATACACAACATCGTTTATGCACTTGGCACATTGGGAAAAATGTCAATCAAAACATCACACATCTTTACAACAAGCCGGGTTTTAAGGATAAATATTTCTTAAGGCTTACGTATAGATGCATATTGGAAGATGAATTTGAATCCACTTGGGAGGAAATGGAAGATGAGTGGCATATTGAGAATAACAATTGGCTTCAGAGATTATACACCATTAACATAAATAGAGTTTAGTTTTTGATTGTGATACATTTACTTGTGGTATAACATCGAGGCAAAGGAGTGAGAGCACCAATAATGTATTTGAATGTACGTCGAAGAAGACATTACATCTTGTAAAATTTGTCCACAACTATGAAAAACAACTGAAGCACATAAGAGAAGTCGAAAGTCAAGATGATTATGCCTCTTGTGGGAAGCCCAAATTGCAAGTTTCGAGTAATGGGATCTTGGACCATGCCACTTCAGTGTATATAAGCACAATTTTTAACAAGTTCAATGAAGAATTTTTGGAAATCTCTCTAAGCATATTTCAAGTGTTACATTTGATGGATCGATTCATTTATATTCTCTCAAGTGTATGAGAAATTGACGTGAAAATATTGTTAGGTTTGACCCTGCAGATTTTTTAGTCTCTTGTGAATGTAAATTATTTGAATTAAAATGATGATTGTGCCATCATGTCTTGAAAGTGCTGACTGAGAATATGTAGGTTATGAGCATTCCATCTGCTTATATTATGAAAAGATGGACTAAAAGGGCCAAACAATGAATTATAGGTGATGAATCTTATCTAATGTCACCGAGTTTATCTAAATTTGATCGATTTTCCACATTAATGCAATAATCTTTTGAATCAATGAGTTTGAGAGCCGAAAATGTAAACACTATGAGAATATTGTCGAAGAACATGGAAAATGCAAAGACTGAACTATTATCATATCAATCAAGTATGATTATGATTGATGATGCTAGTAATGAACATAATGAGGCCTATGCGATGTCTCGGTATTGGATCCCCTTCAAAGAAAATGAAAGGGAATAGCTTATGGAAGGCTTAAAAGTTCAAGCGAGAAGAAGGAGAAAAAAATCTAAGAAAGGAACACCCCCAACGTGAATAGAAAGTCAAGGTGAATGACATATTATTTTAGTGAATATGATTATGTAATTTTTTCGCTTATGTTACATAATGTCGATTAATATATTTATTACTTTGTAATGTAGAGTTGGCTGTCCAAGCAACACCGAATGAGGCTCATTTTCTAAATATTTCTAGTAATTCAAATCAGTTTCTACGTGTTTTTTATCATATCAACATTGGTGGTCCAATGGTAAATTTAAATTTTCATAAGTATGTATATTGCTCTTAGTCATGTAACTGATTTGGTCAATTTTTACATAGATGCAGTAGCCACCATACATTATGCCACTGGGGATTATGAGTGGATTTTGTTCATTCCCTAATTAGGTACTTAATAATTTAGTGTATTAATTTTGTTATGATAGATTGTGCCTTTCTACAACTATAGAAAATTCATCATTTGCAGAAGTTACAATCATTACGATAATCTAGTTACATTATGCTAATTGAGTCATTTATTATATATAGATGCAATTACCATACGTCATGCCGCCGAGGATTATGAATAGATTTTCACTATTTATTAAGCATGTGCTTAATATGAAATCATATTTCATCTTAGTGTTATTTCATCTTTTTGTTAGTATTGTAATATTGTCAATGGTTTCTTCTGAATAAAAGTTGGAGTACCATAATATATTTCATTGAACTATTTTGAGTTAGGTACAACTTGCTTTGCGTTTTGTCTCATAAGATTACTTGAGACATATTTATTTTAGCAACTTATTTAGTAAGATGTAAATAAATTGGTTATTTGCTTGTACATGAGTCATCAAACTCTTTTCAACATCCTGGAGTGAATGAATTGAACAATTCTGAAGAAGCGCATATCAATTCGTTGAAATAGTCATTTCATGTAGAAAACCAAATAAGTAGATACCATAGAATTACTTGAGCACTTGCCAGCTCTACAAGAGTTTCTTTTTTGTGTTCTTGGGTGTGAGGTATTTCTTGAATTTGATAGGTTTAATGTCTTTTACACTTGAGAATCCCACTGGTTGCCTCACATTTTTCAAGTGTTGCGGAAATATGGCAACATCACATTTAATTTTTTTTTTTGTTTACTAATTGTTCATTGATGCGGGTGGTAACAAAGGTGGGAGGACTTGACGAGGTTACACTAGACAATTGTATATGCACATCTTCAAGTCTAAACGGCAGCAATGCACCAATAGTAAGCCTTCATGTTGCAGCAAAATGATGAAGATGAGCCCAAAGATGCAATAGCTGTTTCTATGACAGAACTTGATGCTGGAGAATTAGTTCAACAGTTCTTTCATAGTCTCATCCTGTCGAGATTAGAGTGGACTCTAGCCTCACTATTGCCACTTGTTTCATTTGTGTTGCATTGATAAGTGGATACCCAAACAAAGGTCTTGGCCTTTATGTAGAAGTCCCATAGTTCAAGTGAATTAATGCGGTCATGTATCTTTCATTCAAGTAAGTTTAAATAGGTCACCCATTCTTTCATTTCATAGTATATTGTAACATTGCAAAACTCTGCTCAATATACAATAGGAGAGCTTTTGCCTTCAAAATACAACACCTGTAAACATATCCAAACAGAAGAGAGAAGTTGGGTGAGATGTACTATATTTCTCTCTCATGTAATGCCTCTTCGTTGAAAGAAATGGCTTTATAATATATAAAGCTTTAAGTTTTCTAATTTAATTAGGTGTTTTTTTTTTCCTTTTTTTTTATTGTGATGCATTATCTATGCTTGTTAATTTGTGACAACTTGCGTTTCAATTTTTCGTCATTGTGACATGTCCTAAGTAGTCACGCAACAAAACCAGTTTCATAAGTCAAAGATGTCAAGCGGAGGAGCTAAAAAATTCCAAAAACAACGAGATTACCTTTGCAAAGGGCTATAGCAACTCTCAAGTTTCTCAAAACCAGCACCTTAAGGTGGGTAGCTTATCAAATTAGCTTTATTCTCATAAAGAAAGCATTGTTCCTCTAGATAGACGTAAATTGCAATTAGAAAGAAGCACATCTCTTTATCTGCCTAACTTCTTCACGTTGAACCGGAATCAATATATATAACATTAGATACCACATTTAATCCAACGAGTCATTTCAAGGTACAAATGAGGTTAAAATGCGGTTCCCACAGTCAAGTTCTGTGATCGCATAACCAACTGCTTGATAATCCAGTTTAAAAGAAAAGAAAAATGACTGCAATCTTCAAATACTTAGCCCACAATGTGGCTCTAGATTTGATATCTATAAAGCATATAAAGTTCCTCTAGCTCCACATCAAGCATCTTATTCTAACTATTCGGAGAGAGAGGAGATGATGGCATCCATGCAGCACTCCATGCCAATCAGCTTCTCGTTAACACAAACCTTATAGTGATTTCCCCATGACTGCATAAAAAACCGCGATAATGCATTTATTTGTTTCATCAAGGACTATACCTCTAATTCCTTAGATAGATCCTTCACCTTGTCTGCAATCTCTCGTCTTATTTGGCCGGAGAAGCTAGTGGGCCATCATAAGTTGCTCTTCAAAACTAGGGTTGGTTCAGGCAAGGCAACAAAATATCATAGAGCACCGGTGAACAACATTAAGACTAGTCATGTTTTGCAATGAACTGATTATTGGTGACGATCATGCAACTTCTTTAAATCAATTTGTGGAGTCACGACTATAGTGACATGGTTGATTTATCTAGCTATATACCCTATCCATTTGTTCATAAAAGAAAAAAATGTCCATCTAAGGAGTGACATCGTTGAATGATCAAACCAACTCAGTAGAAATCTATTTGAATTAGTAACATGCGAAAGAAAAAAATTTCAAAAGCATCTACATCACAGCTAAAACATACCTTGCCGAAACCTTTTGGTATTAGTCCAATTAAGTTTCTCTAGTGATTTATGACAAAAAAAGTTATCCTGCATGAATAGGATGGCACAATTTATGCCAAAAATATTACATCAAAGTTAGACAAAGCAGACAATAACATCACATCAACCTTACCTTGTCATGTTCCAAGCCATTCACTAGATTTTGATTATCTGGGGTGATATAATCAAGAGTTCAAGAGTACTGCATCCAAGACAAAGACAACACAAAACAAAGTTACCAAGGAAACTTGAAGTTAATGAACTCCATTTATTCTGCTCAAAGCAAAGTATACACATCAACATACTAAACTAGGCATAAATTCCATATTTTGTCTTCATTGTCAAATTCTGCTAGACAATTAAATATCAGCTCATTAGGAATTGCTAGATTAAGGAAAAGGGTCACTCTCTCCATTGACCTTCCTCAAAGTCACGTTTGAAAAAATGTGCAATTTCCATGTTCATTGCCATGGCTGCAAATATGATGGCAAAATTGTCCTCTTTGTCATCCTACATAAATATGTAGCACTTCTTCAAAAATGATATTGAAAGAGAGTGCTAGGAATATTAGAGCAAGATGAAAACTTAGAGCGAAGAAATGTAACAAATACAATAACATCAAAAATATTCACAAAGAGTGCATTTAGCAATGGAGAAGTCTAGCAGATAATAGTGGAGCTAGTTAGTAAAAGAATAAATAACATTTTAGGTGAATTCTGAACCTTCACTTCAAAACCGTAGGATCTGTGAAACTAATGGTAGATCATTAAATTATCGAGACAATAAAACTCGTAGAGCAGGGTTTTATAACATTGGTATATAGAAAAAATGGTACATATACCTCGGTTGTACATTCAGCCTTCTCCAATCGCTTTACAAGACCAGCCTGGCGGCAAATCTCAGCAACTCTTTCGTTACGAGGAAGACCAGTAACAGAGAAAAGTGGGATTTTCTGTCCATGAGCTATGGAATTCATTACATCAATGGTGGAAATTCCTATTTGTATCATCTCTTCCGAGTAGGTTCTTTCATTGGGATTTATAGAACTTCCTACAAAAGAGAAAGTTCATCCATTCTGTAAGACACCACAAGAAAGTTCTTGGGATTGCCACAGCTGCCATGGAATATATATGCTTCATCGCCATCAAAATTACTGCCATAGTGACACAACTCACCAAAAATATCTAGTTAGCCTTTGGCAGAATTAATAACAAGAAAAGTACAAGCTGGACATAGTCACAAATTTACTTAATAATAGTTGTACACAATATAAAAGCCCTCATCTAAAGGTCATTAAAGCACGATACAAGTTGCCGTGCTCTCCCCCCCTTCTAGGCGCAGTCATCTTCATTCTTCAAAAGGAACATAATTAGAGGGCCGCCAAAAAACTACATAAAAACTTCCTAGCCTAAATCAATTTGGCTACAAAACAGGCATGCGTTCATATGTCTAAAGGCAAATAAAATTACCTAAGCCAGCAAAAGTACAATTTCAACCACCTACTTTCTCTGGATAAGTAGTGCTAATAAAATAACAAATAATAAACAAACAAAAAGTAGTGAAGCATTTAGCTTCTCCAACAAATGCTTGATGCCTTTCATGCCATCTTCAAGTTTTTCAGGTGAAGCCTTTGTGATAGAAGGCACATCATTTGTAGGGTGACGCTAGGCAAAGAATTCACATTTTTTGTCCTCACAATTATAGTAGAGCTTGTCTTTGTTGCTTGTAGCTTCTGAAATTCTCACAGCAGCATGCTTGCCACAATCACACCTTTTATTTTGAAAGGTGAGTCTGCTCGAAGTACCCTTACCCTTATTCATATTGGATGATGACATGATATACTTGCAATATAACCATTTTATTTATTGTCCGATGAAATCATTCGGATTGCGCTTCATCTATGTGAGTCTCACACAACACTATAAGTCATTTAAATTGCAAAGATCACTTGATATGACTAAAAATTGGAATAGCTTAATAGACAATGCAGGAGATAAGGTCAGCTAGAAAATGTGTAGTTTCATCATACCCATTTCTTTTTTAATCAAACAAGCAAGGTTATGATATTCCTTTTCCTCTTTATGCTTAACTAACATCTGTTGGAGAAATCTTTCCAGAATATTTTGAAGTGACAAAACATTTCTATCGGTCTAGTCTAGATATTTGCGATCGTCGCTTTAAAGTCGAAGACTTTCTGATCACCAAACTCAGCACTCAAGACTCAAGACTTAAGACTCAAGACTTTTCTCATTGACAGTCTTTCTGATCCAGTGACGAAGGAAATCCAGAGCCGAAGTTTATGGTTAAGGATTTAATCCTATCCTCTGGAGAAGATCTCTTGGTTGGATAAATATATCGGATTCTTTTGTTTGTATCTAGATCAATTGAAGATCCGGTGGTCGACGAAATATTCTTGAAATGTTCTATTCTTGGAAACCAATATCCTGATTGTATGGGCGAACATGATTGATGGGCTATCGTCACGTTCCTTTTATAGCTCGAATGATCTCCTTAATTGATTCCGTCCAACGGATAGATTGGAGGAATTCCTTTCGTAAGTGCCAACGGTATGATGGCATAAAGGAGTATAAAAAGGAAGACGTTCTGGTTGTGGTTGGAATGTGATCGATAGAGAAATTCCAGAGTCTGAAGCACCTTGATTATTAGTCGATACAGTTTGAGCGAAATTGTATACACAGAGAGTGTTTATACTTGGTGATACATTGAGCGAGTGTAGTAGATCATCTACACCTAGAAATCAAGGAAGATCAACGCTGTAACATCTCTTTGTTCATAGTGGAATCCAGCCAATTGGCTGTCAGTGCAGAAGAGTGGACGTAGGCTTGAATCAAGCCGAACCACTATAAACCGCGTGTTCAATTCTCTCTTTCCTTTACTCAGTCTTACGCTGATTATTATTTATTGCAAATCCTTCAACTGTCTAAGTATTGTGCAATCATCCGAAAAATCTTTTATATACCTATTCACCCCCTCTAGGTATTCATACTAGCTTTATCAACATCAACCTTTTAGAATTCATGATAAAAAAATTAACGCATTATCCAAATTTTAGTAGGAAAAAGTAGGACCACACACGCACAAGGAAAGAGCGAAGTGTACCCACGTAACGTACCTAAAATTTGTGAGGAAAGCAACCTAGTTAGCTACTCTACCCAGAATGACTTAAACAATTCGTTCAATAATTCACTTCACATATCTTTTGTGTAGAAATCAGTGTAGGGTATTGACAAGTAAATTTCACACAGATTGATGGTCAAAGAGTATCTAAGACTATCGAATTCCTATATGCCGGATTAAGCAAATGGAGATGGGTAGCAAACCACCAAATCGACCTCAAACCAAATTTATGAATACAAAAAATCGTAGCTAAAAAATTCGATTGCAAGTTGAAATAAAATTAAACTCAGCAATATTCTCATTGCAGGCAATGGCTAGAGGAAGCCTAAGAAGATGTAGACAATGGAGGAGATAAAGGTTCAGTTTCATCATTTTTTTAATAATTATTTTAATCAATTAAGCATGATGACGATATTCTTCTTCCTCTTAGAGCGGGGTTTTATAACATCGGTATTCAGCAAAAAAGCTACGTATACCTTGGCAGTACCATCGGCCTTTTCTAATCGCTTTACAAGACTAGCCTAGCGGCAAATCTCAACAGCTTTTTGGTTACAAGGAAGATCAACCGGAAAAGCAAAGACCGGAGTGATGATGGAGCAACACTAGAACGATTTCTCAATGGAGAGAGAAAGAGAGAATTTGCTTATGGCATTCAAATTTGCCGTGGGAAGGAGAGAAGAAATTGTGTGAAGGAAATATTTGGTGGGAGTTTGGTCAATTTATTGACCGAGCAGTGGAACAAGACAAGATGGCTTCCTACAGGAGGAGAGAGAACCCCAGTTTTGCAGCACTTCTTTTTGAAAAGAAAAGAAACCTAGAGGAGGAGAGAGAACCCCAATTTTGCAGTGCTTCTCTTTGAAAAGAAAAGAAACGAGCTCTACGTCTAGTGTGGTCGTCGAGCGACACATGTCATCCGGTGAATGGACTCTGACGATGCCACACTGGAATCAGAACTGCACCTAATATTTTCTCATACTTAAAAGCAATAACATCCTCGTTAATGTAGTTGATGTAATCTTGTATCGCCCCACAATACTCCCTCCATCCATGCGTAGTTCGAACCATTTTTGATCCACTCCACCATCCTAAAAGGCTCATCGGGAGTTCCACCTTGTCAAAGCCCCATCGCCTCAGTGATCATTCCCCCTCTTGTCAGATTGGGTGAGGACTTGGTCTATCCACCAATCACAACGTCATACATACGATTACTCTCGTCAGCTTCTCACGTCCTATTTTACCCAACTTCCCATACTTTACTACCGCAACGTCATCCATACGATTGAACTCAAAACAAAAAGAAATGACAAAAAAAAACAGTTCAAAAGCAGAGAGAAAAAGATTAGATCGATGAAAAAAGGAGGCGCACGCCTGGTGGGACTCGAACCCACAATCGTCTGATTAGAAGTCAGACGCCTTATCCATTAGGCCACAGGCGCCGCTCGATGCCCGATTAGCCATCACTTTCAATATATAAAAGACTTCAATCCTAAATTCCTCTCCGCCTAATTTTCAGAACTTCATTGGTGGGGTGGGGGCGAGAGGGAAGCGAACGCAACCGTGCCTGAGTCGCGAGCGAGCGAGCGGAGAGCGAAAGAAAAGGGCGAGAGCGCGCGCGCGCGAGCGAGAACGAGGGAACGAACGAACGCGCGAACGAGAGAGGCCGAGTTTCTAGGGTTTGTGATTCGAGAGAGAAATCGAACGAACCGGAGGTCGGTGGTGAGCATAAACCCCTGAACGTAACTGATCGATTTCTCCTCCTTCTCCTCCTTTCTTTGCGAAGGCGAAAATGGTGAGTTTGATTTGGAATTCGATGATGACGCATGTGTGTGAGCAAGAGGTGGTCTCTCTGTGTGCAGGCGCGGTCGAGTGTGAGAGGTGGAGGAGGAGGAGTTGTAGGGAGTGTGTGGTGAGGCCCCGCGCGTGCGAGCGAGAGAGAGTGTTTCAGGGGTTTCGTTGCCCTCTTCCGCCGCCGGCGCTCCTTCTTTTTCCCCTCCGGTGCTCCTCCTCATGGATCGCAAGCTCGTGGTGCGTGTTGGCTCGTTTCGTCGGTTTTTTTCGGTTCGGTTTTGTTTGATCGTGCTGAATTTTCGGGAATTTTTCAGGTTCTGGGTATCCCGTGGGAGGTCGATTCCGATGGCTTGAGGGAGTACATGAGCAGGTTCGGCGAACTGGAGGATTGTATCGTCATGAAGGTGTGTGTTTATTATCTTGTCGTCCTGTTTACGTATTTGACCGAATGGGTATCGGAGTGTTGAGGATTCTTTGATGGGTAGGCTCCGCGGATTCTAAATTTTCGATCTTTTTTACGAACCCGGTGATTGCGTTGGTTCTTTTCTCCCATTTTGCGAATGCTTGAGATTTTGGTATCAGAAATGTCGGTCTGTCTCTCTCTTAAACTGGAAGTTTATGACTTGACGCTAGCAGATAAGGAAAAAGTTTATCTTTTCGAATGATGTCGCTCGAATTCGGGGTGTGATTCTTTTTGCATAGATTTTGTTTCAGTTGAGTTTGGATGTGTTCCACCTGAACAAGTTGCAGAGTAACAAACCGTGTGGAGAAGAGATAACGATATTGACTCTGTATTACAAGATTCACCTCCTTCTTCCTTTAGATAGTTATGTGTTGGGCTGTTTTTCTAACGGATCTTGATGAAGCTGGGCATCCCCAAAGTAATCCAAACTCAACCTGATTCTGTATGTTGGTTCTGCTTGTTTGTAACCAGGCTTCCTGTTCCTCACCGAAGAGAGGTTTTGCTCAAAAAGATTTTAAAAGATTTAGTAGCTCTTGCTCAAAAAGATTTTAAAAGAGGTTTTGCTGGGTTATATGATGTTTGCTCTTGGTATGGGGTCTTATGGAGCCGCTGTATTTCATTTGATTACTCTGGATAAAAGTTAGTATATATTTCTTATGGGACGTTTAAAAGAGCATGTACTAATTACAAAACTGCTCTGCTCTATTATTAGATATGCTTCTCTTTGTGGTTTTCCTCACCTTGCTTGTTTTTGGTCAGATAGTAAAAGAAAAAAGGGGCAGGATAGTTTTAGTTTCAAATTGCAGTCCATGTCCTTACCGTCTACTACATGAGAAATAGATGGCCTTCTATCTTTACCTTCCTCTGCCCTTTCTTTAAGCAAGTAATAGAAGACTGAATGTTTGTTGTGCATCCATTTCGGTTGCTGTGTGTTTATCTTCCAAACAGATTGGGATCTCTCTCTCTCTCTCTCTCTCTCTCTCTAAATTCCTTTATTTCACCTCCCTCCCCCCCCACCCAAAAACCACCATTACCACCCAAAAACGCACATATGCTTGACTGGTAGACAAGGTCTAGCTGAAACAATCTTTATCAATCAGCTCCCCAACCTTTGGCTTTTTACCACAACTTCCTCCTTAAAAGATGTAGCACATGATCTCTGTTGGCTGTGATCCAAGCATCTTCCCACACTCGATCAGATGTACCCCTATAAATCTGCCAAAGGAACCCATCTTTATTTATTTTTTGCCTCTACAATGCTGCCACGCTGCAGCCGGATACCTCCGACTCCTGGTAGCACTTGGCCCTTTTCTAGCATAAAGAACAGGCATTAGGATATGGGGATTCTGCATGATTTTCCTAGCTAATTATGCTAGAGAAGTACAAAGCGAGCTTGACTTTTGAATTTCTATACCCCCTTTGGCTTTGGTTAGGGTGATTACTGAAGTTGATACTTGTATGAGGATATTTTTGTGAGAAGGAGGGGCATTTATTTAATAGGATTATTTGGTAGAAGTTAGCTCTATGATTATTGTAAATGATTACAATTTCATTATTTCATTATTTCTGAATGTTTGACGATATTGGTATCCTGTTTATTGGTTCAATTCTGACTACATATGACATTCTTCTCTTCCATCTTTAGGAGCGCGCAACTGGTCGATCTCGCGGTTTTGGATATGTGACTTTTGCATTGGCAGAAGATGCTAAGGTTACTTCCTCTTGTTACCTGCCTCATTAAAATTAATGGAGATTCCTGGTTACTTCGGACTGAATATTTGTTCTTCCTGCAGAGTGCATTATCCAGCGAGCATATTCTTGGCAATAGAACACTGGAAGTGAAAGTGGCTACGCCAAAGGTTATTATTATGCAAATAAGAAACAGGTCCTTATATATATGGATATAGATACTATCGATTTTTTTACCTTTCTCCTCTTTGACAGGAGGAGATGAGAGCCCCTCCAAAGAAAGTTACTAGAATATTTGTTGCTAGGATCCCACCGTCTGTCACTGAGTCAGCCTTCCGGAGGTAATTAATCAAGTTGACAAGATACAGATTGTTTACTGTTGAATTATAGCAAGTCCTGATGAGCATGATCCTTGGTTTTGGCAGTCACTTTGAGAAATATGGTGAGATATCAGACTTATATATGCCAAAGGTGATCTCTCTCTCTCTCTCTCTCTCTCTCTCAAGGAGAAAAAGGGTGCATGGATTGTATTCCAATCATTTAGTTTTGAGGAAGCAACAGACTTGGTCCATATACAAAAGCTGCTGAAAAGATTGAATACTGTGCATGTGTCTACCTTTGCATTGTCTGTGCTAAGTATGTGTAAGTTCATTTGAGGTGTATACTTCCTATTCTGACGTGTGCTATGTACAGGACTATGCTTCAAAAACACACCGTGGAATTGGTTTTATTACTTATGCAAGTGCAGGTTAGTCCTTTTTATGAAGAATCTTTTATTTTTCGTTGACTGGTTCTCTCCACTTCTTTTGGATATAGAGAAATGGTGCCTTAAATGGAAAATGCATGGCATGACAGATAAAGAGCTACTGCATTCTTCTGGAGATGACTTAAGTAATCTGCATCTTGCATGCATGAGAATATTTGCTGAGGCTGATTTTAGGAGGAAGCTTATATTTTCAGTAAATGCAGTTTTAGAGAATGTCAAATGGCGTAGATTGTTGTAGGTCCTTTATTTTTCTTTAGGTTCAACTTGTGGCTAAGCAGCTTGCGAGCAATTCAACTGAAGATATCTGGCTATGTTGTGATATCAAATTGTTGATTTATACAATCTAATAGAGAGAGTTTGATCTTCTTGATAGTTAGTTTAAAATGTAATGTGGGATGATATGATCAAACATCTGTATCAGTAGTTCACCTGATATTTACTGGTGGTTTTATGGAAATAAATATTTGTCCTTTGATCGTCATCGGTGCTTCATTGCTGACAATTACTAAGTGCTAAATTATTCAATCACTAGCAAATGTTTGCTTAGCTGGAAATATAAATCATTGGTCTTTTCTTTTCTATTAGTTGCATAGCTTTGATGATGGGGGTGCTCACTTTGTTATCCCGTTAATTGGGATGTTCATGAATTTTGGGAGCATTGTGATGGGTTGAATTTGCCCGTCTCTCTCTCTCTCTCTCTCTCTCTCTCTCTCTCTCTCTCTCTCTCATATATTAGATTAGACACCACTGATCTCTCCTATTCCTGATGTTAGACTCAGTGGACACTTTAATGGTTGAATCTCATGAGCTTGGAGGGTCCACAGTTGTCGTTGATCGTGCAACCCCAAAGGTATGTAAAATTGCATCTGATATCTTCTGCTGTACGGAAGTCCTTTTCTTAGCAGATTCCAGATGAAATGATATGAAAGTCGTATTATCTGCATAACAAATGTAATCATTCCAGCTACATCTCACATTAATTATGTTCTCAGGAAGAGGAGTTTCGACCGATAGGCAGAATGGCACAGGGACCAGTGGGCAGAATGGCACAGGGTGGATATGGTGCATATAATGCTTATATATCAGCTGCCACTAGATATGCGGCTGCTGGTGCTCCAACCTTATATGATCATCCAGGCTCAAGTTATGAAAGTAAATTCCCTGGAGTACATCTTCCTCTGAAATCTGCATGACCGACTACTTTATGCATCCATTCACTTCCTTACTGTCTACTGGTGTTTTTATGGAATAGGAGGCGAATATGCTCGAGGAATGGGGAAAAAAATATTTGTTGGCAGGCTTCCTCAGGAGGCGAGTGCAGAAGATCTTCGGCGGTATTTTGGTAGATTTGGGGCAATACTGGATGTCTATGTTCCCAAGGTACTAGATGTGAATTTAAAGTGCAAATGATGACAGCTGTCGAGACCATATTGCCCTAAGAATGCTTACCTCATGCAGGACCCTAGGAGATCAGGACATAGAGGTTTCGGCTTTGTAACTTTTGCGGAAGATGGAGTAGCTGATCGCGTTTCTCGCAGAACACATGAGATTTGTGGACATCAGGTACCACAGTAAACCACTCATAAGTTTCCTTTTATCAAATGATGATTTTCCTAGAATTTCTCACTTCATTGCTTGTGTCTATGGGTATGGGATCAAGAGCATATATTCTTTACAAATGTTATAGTAGATCGCATGATTTGTTTTTAAACAAATTAACACATAATTCTACACTTAGTATGGCCAAATTCTGTTCATAGTTAACTCCATTCAAAGTGAATGTTCAATCAAGTGACTAGGTTACATGCCTCGTGTGAGCTTTGTCATTGGAAATGAGTGCACCAACCAGGATAAGCACATAACTCTTTGACGGTAATTGGATCACATCTCTCCATGTCGGCATTTTCCAGGTTCAGCAAACTTTGGACCTATTGAATAAAGCATGTGGTACTTGTGATGCCATGTTAATCTAGTATATGGTAAAATTTAAGCTGACATAGTCTTTGAAAAGTCGTAGGAGATTGGATTTGTAAGTCCTAGATGCTTCTGAAAGTCAATGCTAAGGTTTTAGTTAATAGCTCAGGGAGCACTTATAGGGTTTTAGTTGCTTATTAGAAGGGATACTAGATTAGTGTAGATGCTATTCGCAGTGCATTTTCCTGCCTTTTTCATGTTCAGTGCTCTCTTCATCTACTTGTTTTTCAGGTAGCAATAGATTCAGCAACCCCCGTTGATGATCCTGCTGCTGGAGGAAGTTTAATGATGGGTGCTGCTGAACCCTTTGGAGGCTATGGTGGTCCAATACGTTCCTACGGCAGGATGTATGGAAGCCTGGATTTTGATGATGTAAGTAGAGCAGCTCTTTTGCACGACTTGTTTTCTGAAGTGAGTATGACTCCACTAATTGGTATGTGATGCTCTTTTCTGTAGATGCAATGGGGTTATGCATATGGTGGTGTGAGACCATCAAGAACTGATAGCAGGTATAGGCCATACTAGGGACGTGGTGAGTTTCACATTTCCTGATTAACAATGTCGACGATGCTGACCATATGAAGTCGTGATGCTCCGTTGAGGCATGGGTTAATGGACGGTTCAAGATGATGCCTAGGCACATTGGTGGGCAGTATTAACGATCTTTTCCTCCTTATTGGAATATTATTTTGTTCTTTAATGTGTATTAGAAATAGGAAATTGTCCAGGTTACTATGGAGCCTTCATGGTTATGTTGATCAAAATCTATATATGGTCCCCAGTTTCTTTTAGATTAACTTTGGACTGGCTTCTGATGTGGGAAGACCATGTTAGGTCCGAAACAGGGGTAGAAGTGGATCTTGGTGGGCCTATTTCTTAGATTCCATCATCTTGCTCAAGCAAAAAGCTCTCATTACTGCATCATGCCGAAGTTGCTTTTTTGATGTTTTAAGTTCAATTCTTGTTAAGCTTGACATCATAGGATTTGTTTACGCTTCAGTGAGTATAATTGACCTGGAGAAGAGGCATCGTGCTGCCAGTGATTTAGTTGATCTAAGGTTCTGGTGTTGATTCCAAATGCTTGGTTTTAGAAGGGTGAATATCACTAGTGACGCCCGTATCTCTAGCTGAAAAGTATGACCATCTACTTTTCAAAAAGTGTCATCGGTTTTTGGCGGATTGATCCGGGGACGGAATTTGCCGGCGGGTTTTCTTTTTCCTTGTTGGAATGTCGATCACAGCTTCTTCATCTTAAACCCCGCTGAATCCAAATAAAAACAACAAAATCTAACATCCCAAATAATACAAAACCCGCAATGCATCGACACCTGGCTCATGATTGCCCATTGCGGTTAAGGCTGTAAGCTGGACGTGCTCTAAGAAGCACGAGGTGCCATGGTCGTGAGCTCGGAGAGTGGCCACGGTGCCGAGCTTGACGAAACTCTCATTTTTATGTTGGCTGATGTGAGTCTAGGACAAGTATACTTTAATATTGGGAAAAGTGTTAGAAAAGTTTTAAACTTATTGCATTTATGTCAATTTGATTCCAAATATTTTAATGATGTCAGTGTAGTCCTTAATTCTTTGACTCGACGTCAATTCAGTTCTAAAACTTTTAATGGTGTTTGAACTATAATTAATTTTGTCTTAAATCTTTTGACTGTGTTAGTTTAGTTTTTTTGGTTAATTTTGACTGGATTTTGTTGACGTGGACAGCGGTTGACTTAGGTGGTGCCATTGGCATTGACGTGAATAATTTTTAATGATTTTTTAATTAATTTATTTATTTATTATTTTAGGTTGGCCACTAACCATGGCCTCACCTTGCCAAGGCGAGTGCTAAGGCTTGGCCTCATCGGATTTGGCTTGGATGATGTCAAACCTTGCCAAATCCAGCAAAGTTGGCCCTTGCCTAGGCCAAGGCAACCTTGTTGAGTGTTGCTCAAACAAAGGTGATGGCTGGCGAGGGGAGCCATTGTTGAGGTTGCTCTCGCCTAGGCGAGGGTTAGCATCGACCTAGCCTAGGCGAGGGTTGCCCTCGCCGAGGCTTAGCTTCACCCTGGCCAAGCGAGGCCAACTTGCCTAGGCCATGGTTGATGGCTAGCCATCTCCCATCGGTTAGCCATTGTTTAAGGAAGAAGAATGGAAGGAAAGAGAAAAAAAAAATCAAATAATAAATATAAAAATATTATTACAAATTGTTCACGTCAGCTGTAAGCTAGTAAGCATTCACGTCAATAGAATCTAGCTAAAATTAGTCGGAAGGATTTAATTAGCACCGAATCAAAATATTTAGGATTAAATTGATATTATCTCAAAAGATTTAATACTAAATTGGTAGTATTAAAAGATTTATGACCGAATTGATAAAAATTAACAGGTTTATGGCTGAATTGACATCAAGTCAAAAGTTTAGACTAGATTGATACTATTAAAAGGTTTATAACTAAATTAGTATAAATACAATATGTTTAAGACCGAACACTTTTCCTCTCTAATATCCAACTCAGCAAACAGGTTGTCCATGTTGGTAAAGAACAATCAGCAATTAAAAAGAATAGTATAATGAAAGGACCGACAACCGAACATTCCAAAAAGAGGATTGCTTTTGAGTCGGAAAGAGAGTAGAGGGACCATTTTAATTTTCGGACAAAAGTACAGAGATTGTTGGTAACATCAAGCCTGTTTTAAAATATAAAAAAAACAGATAATCGCTATAATCTAGCAAATTAACAAAAAAATTCGAGCTTCTCTATCGAGACAAGTGCAAATCGCCCCAAAATCAAAGCAAAGGCTCCCAAAATATCGATCTTACTTATTCTCTAGCAATATATTATCCAAATCATTTCCTATTTTGCATGTTCTCTATTGAATCGCGTTGCCTCCTTTTTCCTCGATTCTCACATCGGCTTTTGCCTTCGGACGGAGAAACCTCATTGGATTAAAGATTGTCAACAATGTCGTGTAACTCGTAATCCAGGATTCTCGATCTCACAAGGCCATAATTGTAAACAATTGCAAGTTCCAACTCCGTTTTCTAAACAAAGATACAATGAAGTGGTGGTCCAGACTTTCTTTCCATAGCCAGGCCGGCATTGTTTATGCGAACGTTCCCTCGATCCAGTTGTTCGACCTATTTGATCATCACTTACTGAGTTAGGTTTCGATTAAAATTAACTTTGGAATCGTCAAGACGGAAACTTCAAGATCCATACAGCACCTAATTGAACTTCTTTCAGCAAATTAAAATGAACTGCGAATGACACGACCCGAATCACAAGCTCTCGTTTTCTATCCATTCCAAACATCAAGTCGACTTTGCTCATAATTGCTAGGTTCAAAATGTGAATGCACGACTTAAAAACTCGGGCAATCACTTCAGTGAACTATCATGCGATGCATCAATGTCACCAAACATCGTAGAAAGCGGAATAGTAACATTATGCTGAGTGATGATATTTCAATGCTCGTTGCTTTACATGTATCAAACAGTATTACATCATATATCATACAACATACAAGAGAAAAAATCTGCGAACACATATAGCTAGCCAGTCTCGGCGAAAGGAATGCCCTAAAGCTTTGGGAAAGACAGAAATTGAACAGAAGAAGAAGAAGAAACGGACCTGGTCGGGGATGTGCAAGTTTAATAAGATAGGACTTGAGCAAGGTATCATCTTGAGTTGATTCGGTTGAAGCTACAGTTCGTGGCAGCGCAAGCAATTCCTGAAGGAGTTCACCCGGAAAGGCCTGCGAAAGATTATATTCTTCTGGGAAGCCTTGGAATCCTGATGGCGCTGTGAGACCGAGCTTCTCATTTCTTGAGCCCTAATCTCAGCCGTCCTCAGTTTGTTATAGATCCTGTCCATCCCTGTGGATCGCTTCTTTTCCAGTTTCATCTGAACCAAAATTACATATCCGCAAAGTAAATAAAATTGATATCTGTGACTAATATTGTGAAAATTCGAATATCAGACTGCATCGTACTTGAGGAGTTTGAGTATAGGCTTATAGTAACTTAGCGCGTTGTCAGAGCCAAAGTAAACAAAGCTGATTCAAACTTGAAATTTAAAGACTAGACAACGCATGCCACTATTTCATTTCTGAAATTAACTTCCTGTCTGCCGTGTACAATTTTTGCTTAAACGAGGTCCTCAGATATGTAGAAAATATTCTCCTATGTTGGCAAAGATTTGAAGAAATACTCATTTGATTTCCCTTAACATCATTAAGTGGATATCAGAAGAGCCATCAGTTGAGTTAATAAAGTGAAGAACCGACCTCTAGTTTCTTTATTGCTGCTTCTGCTTTTGCCTTCTGTAGATTTTCCCAGGCTGTGATCTTTGCTTCATCCCTCTGCAACCTGCCAAAGAGAAGATTCATATGCATTTCAGCTTATGCAACATCTCTGTCCATCTACTTCCAGGTGCCTTCATCGGAGTTCAGATCAACCCATAGCATCATTTGCTTGAATGGTGCAAACAAGTCATGATACCTAACACTGGCATTAATTAGAATAGTACCAGGACACGTTCTTCGTGGCCTCCACCATGTCCCAAGATGACCCTTGAGCTTCCCCTTCACTGAATCTATTCG
Source organism: Eucalyptus melliodora (assembly GCA_004368105.4). NCBI lineage: Eukaryota > Viridiplantae > Streptophyta > Magnoliopsida > Myrtales > Myrtaceae > Eucalyptus > Eucalyptus melliodora. The sequence goes on along the minus strand of CM023410.3, from coordinate 22,072,884 downwards.
AGTCCTCCACACCTCGCCCACCCTTTCTAGAGAATCTCACGACGTGCCTCCTGGAGCAACTGATTGCGGTTGCCCGCTTGTCTATTCCCACGTCCCGCACTTCCAACTTATCAGATTGCAAGCTCTGGGATGGAGGGGATTGGCAATTAGAAGGCCTGGTTTTGGGAGACGAGCAGTGGCTACTATTTGGGCTCATCTGAGTTGCCATGTCCCTTCGTGAGACAGCGCGAGAAACCCCATTTTCGTTATCCTCGGCACAATCGAATTTCTCATCTGCAGATCGTTAAACCATCAAGCTGACATTATGCGAATTTCAAGCTGAAGCAGAGGTTCATTTAATTCAAGGTTTAATTCCAGCAAAACCAAGAAGTGAATTCTCAGTATCCATCAAAGCAACAGAGAGATAGAGAGAGAGAGAGAGAGAGAGCAACACGCCACCAAACTTATCTTCAACGAGCTCAACCAAAAACCACAGGAACCATCTTAAGAAGAGTCTCTCAAGCATAACACCTCAACATACCCAGAAATCAATTCTAAAACTGAAGCACAGGCCATGTTCACACACATCTATAGTGCACCATCAACCACACCAGCAGCAACCTCAAAAAGGAGAAAGAAAACAATAAGTCAAAATTTGGAACTCACCCACCATCTCCGACCACCCAAGGCCACTAGCAGACCGACCCACATTGCCATCGCTACCACCCTTCTCGGCCGGCACGCTGACGCAGCCCATCACCCCTTCGTCGGCCACCATCACGCCCGTCGAGAACGGCGACCCCACCGCGAAGCTCCGCCCGCTCCACCCGTCGACGCACGGGGAGTAGCAGGGGTTGTACCCGGACAGGCCCAGCGGCCCGCTCTTCGACTTGGGCCGCCGCTGGGGGCCGTGGCCGTTGGGGTGGGCGGCGAGGTGCGAGTTCTTGACGGAGACGGGGCTGCAAATCCACCGCTCGGCGTCCTCCCATTTGGAAGGCAAGGTCCGGTTGCTGTTGAAGGGCGAGAAGGAAGGCGACGAGGCGGGGTTAACGTGGGCTCTGCTCGCGGCGCCGGCGCCGGCGCCGGACGGGACGCGCTCCGAGGTCCAGCCCTTCGGAGTGCCCAGGTCGTGGTAGGGAAGTGAGTTTCTGCTCTTCATAGACGGCGACGGCGACGGCGACGGCGACGGCGGCGGAGGTGGAGAACGCGTGGGGGACGAGGATATGGAGGTCCAATCGAGGTTCCAGATTCTGACGGGAATTACATTATTACGTAGAACGAGAGGGCAAAAAAAAAAAAGAGAGAAAAAAAGAAGGAGAAATTAAATCCGAAAAAAAGGAAAAAAATAATGCAGAAATCTTCCTGCTTGAAGTCAAGTTTCGTAGGTTTGGCGCCAGAAGACAGCCGTGAATGAAGAAGAAGGAGGGGGACAGGTGTACGGTCACGAACATCTGGTTTATTTTGTCGTTGTGGGGCCTACACCGTTTTGACAAACATCTTATATAGCAAAACACAGTCAAAATGGCACATGGAGAGTTTCTTAACATAAAAATACGTAACATCCAAATATATGATTTTTAAAGAATATTTTAGATTTCAACTAAAATGATTCAAAAATAGCACTTCTTTGGTAGTGTTTTCCAATAAAATAAAGAAAAATGACACTCTTAATTAAGCTAGTTCAATTTAAAGAAACTTTGGGGACGGACTTTGGGTATAATGTAAATATTGAAAGCCAAAATTCTTTAGGAAAATATAAATTGCATTTGATAAAATCTTTTTTGCGAAACAACTTTGAGTTCAAGTAGTGTTTGATAAAAAAAAAATTTACAATGAGCTTTGGTTACAATTTTCTATATTTTTCTTTCATTAAAAAAGTCAAAACCCTTTGTCATTGGCAAAGGGCTTAGGCCTCAAGTTAGCTAGATTTGACATTGGTCATCGTTGGCTAAGATTGTGATCGCATGACCTTGGCGGTGGTACCTCGGCGACCACTGCCAAGGTCTTGCAACCTCAAACAACCATTGCTTGGGTCCTTGGGTGAGTGTCATCTGGGTCCCTCATCGGCTAGTTACTAGCCCGTCGCTAGCCATATCTGGCCTCATTGTTTCCTCGCTAGCCCTTTGCCGATTCCTTGCTTGCCAAACTAAAGAATTTGACAAAGAAGATGAACAGTTGAAGGGGCAAAATCAAAAAATTAAAGAATTAGTGAGGATAATTTTTGAAAGAAAAAAAATATTTTAATCCTAATTTCAATATTCTGTAAATACAATTTCCAAATGCTAGGCATGATTAGTTTTGGATTTTCAGCATTTCCAATATCAATACTTGGTGGAAAACTCCTTTAAAATACTTGCCAAACACTTCGGCATCTTCTCAAGTGGCTTTTGTTTGCTAACTGATATACCATCTCTAAATGCATGTAAGGGAAAAGCTTTTGTTCGCTAACTAATATAGGAAAAAACTTCGAATGATGTTATTGAGTCAAAATTTTAAAAAGGCTTAAGTATAAATTAGTGGTTTTGCGGGAGAGAAAAAGCTCTAATATTGCCTACCAACCAAAGTGGCAAAAAAAAAAAAAAATGGCACAAATGCTCCAAGATTATTACATTTGCAACAGCTTTCATGTTGTGCATAAACATATATTTCTTACGGTTCATTGCTGGTTCCTTATCTTGAAAGTTCCCTAACGTCCCAACCGAATTCGATAGTCCTAAGAAGTTAACATATGTTAGATTTTATTTAGGAAAACTAATAAAAAAAAAAAAACATACCTCACCTTTAAATGATCAGTAACATACCTTTATTATAGAAGATACTAAGCACAAACTCGAATTTAATCTTTAGAGGCCATTTTGCACTTTATCATCAATTATCAGTGTGTTCCCATTTATTAAAATGTCATTTTCTTTCCAAAATGTCCATCCTAAGATCCTAAATTCACACACCTACCCAAAACACTTGAAACCAACTTAAAACCTAACCATCCAAACCCTAAGCAAGATGCCAAAATGGGGAGTAACTTGATATTTTCGACATGAGATAATACTTAGAGATATGTGAATGATATTTGCAAAAAGATAATCTAATGTACTGGCCATTGGATATAAACTAATGCGGGTTTTTGGTGATTTCCCTTTTTTTTTAACGGAAACCCATATTTAGAATTTGGAAACGATCTTTCCAACTTAGTCTCTTTATACTATGTAAATCCACTAACTGCGAACGCTTCAATCCCAACTTCGGATGCTGAATTATCCTCCTTATGTACTCAACTCGGACGTCTCCAGGTATAGCCGTTGAAGTAAACAAAGACCAGCACGGGTCTATTCGACACTGACCAAAACACGTGCATTTATATTTCTTCTTACTCATGGTTTTTTTTTTTTTTTTTTGGGTCGGTATTCTTTCTCATGGTACAACTGTAGTTTTTTATTTTAATCTTTTAATCTAACTCTTCCTCGCCCTATTTATGGGAAGTGACAATTCGAGGTGCGTACTTAGATTTGCTCCGATCGGGACCATTGCTTCCATCCTCCTTCCATAAGGAAACAAGAAACGTCACATGCGAAACGGCATTTCGCTGTCTTTGGCAATAATGGTGCTCCTGCAAAGAGACAAAAAGTACACAACGCAAGATAAATGGATGCTAACCATCCACGCATGGCGAGATTCGTTCTCTAGAAAAAAGGGTGTTTGGCGAATCGCTCCGGACTGAAAAATTCAATTGATGGATATTCAAAACATCGGCTTAGAAAATTGGAACTCCTAACAAGAAAAAAAAAATTACAAGATATGCGCTCAAGCATACGAGCATATAATTATTAAATGTTAAATCACATATTCATTTAACTAATTAAACTTTTAGAATAATTGCCAAAATTTACTAAAATCTCATATGAGAGGCTCATTTACCTTCCTAATTAATCTCCAGACCAAATTAAGCAAGAGTGAGAGTGCTAGAAAAATTAAATATTACTCGTCTTGTTCGTAGATACTTTCATTTATCTCTTTTCGACGTTATTTTCTTTCATTTAGAGGACCGAGTTGGCAAAACAATTTTGTTTACCTCAGCCGATATTTCAAGTTTTGTTCCTACTCAACATTATTTTCTAACGTTAGGATGATTACTAAAAATTTCTAAACCCATTATATAAATGCCAATTTAGTTTAAACCTTTTTAATTTGGCTAATTTAATCCCAAACATTTTGACAATTTATTATATAATACGTATCGTCAATTTTGTCTTAGGGCGTGCATGGTTGCACTTTTATTTTTTGTTCATGAACAGATTTTCTGTTTTTTTTGTTCCTAGGAACAAAAAAAGAACAAAAACGCGTTTGTTTGTGTTTTTGTTCCAAATCTGTTTTTTTGTTCTCAGGAACAAAATTGAAACAAAAACAAGAAACAAAAAAAAAAACGTGTTTTGTGTTTCTAGAACAATTTTTAAGAATAAATTTACTTTCTCCTTTCTTTTTTTCTCTTTTTTTTTTCTTCTTCTTTTCTTCCTTTTTTCTTTGGCTAGTCACCGGCCTTGACCATGGTCGGCGATCGGCCGTCGAGGGCCAGCGATGCCGTCGAGGGCTAGCGAACTTGCCGGAGCATCGCCGACCCCTAGAGAGGCTTAGCCTCGCCGGATCTGGGTGAGCCTGAGCTTGCCTAGCCAAGGCAAGGCCGAGCCTCGCCCAGCCAAGGCGAGGCCGAGCCTTGCCCAACCATGGCGAGGCTCGGCCTCGCCGGGGGCCAGTGAGCCTCGCCGTGGCTGGGCGAGGCCGTCGGCCCTCGTTGGCCAGTTGCCAGCCCTCATCGGCCAGTCGTCGGTCATGGTCGAGGCCGGCGACCGGCCAAAAGAAGAAAAAAAGGAAAAAGAAAGAAATAAAGAAAAAAAGGAAAATTAAAATTAAAAAAAATAAAATAAAAAATAAAATAAAATAAAAAAAGAATACAAATTTACCAAACATATTTCTATTCTTTTTTTATTTCCAGAACAAGTTTACCAAACACGTTTTTCTGGTAAAAACTTGTTTTTCGGAACAAAAATAGTTTTTTCTATTTTTGTAAAACACTTTTTGAACAGAAATACAAACAAACGCGCCCTTAAATAACTAATGTGAATGCTAGCCATCTCATGCGATATGATTGGTGCTAACAGAGACATTTTTCATTTAAAAAAATATAAAATTTTCCATTTTTTCTTTTTTTTTTTTTGAAAAGAGAAATTTTAAAAAAATTTAAAAATTATCCATGTCAATATTGGCCGTGTCACGTGAAACACGTTAGTGGTTTTCTATCAAAACGTAATCGAAATGACAAATTAGCCAAATTGAAACATTTAAAACTATATTGATATGTATATAATAGGTTTTTAATTTTTTTGATAATTTTTCCCTCAACATAAGCTCATTAGAGAGTAACTTTCAGTGTGGTTACTTAGTGGTCTAGACATAAATAGATAGGTCATTACTCACATTAGGACAAGTCGAGTCGATAGATGGGTGTTTTGCATGACCTCTAACCAGTGATACATAGTGACTGCGATAGGACCGGTACGATTGCTCTCAATGACATCAAAGTCGAGATCAAGCCGTTCAACTTTAGACATATCTCTGATCTCACTTAGCTCATGTTTGGATTGGTATGCTTAAAGTCTCGGGTTGCCTCAAACAAACACGGGATGTTTTAAATAGATGGGTCATTATTACTCAACAAGTTGAGCCGATAGATAGGTTTTGCATGACCTCTAACCAGTGATCCATGGTGACAGCGGAAGGAGTAGTATGATTGCTCTCAATGACTTTAGAGTCGAGATCGAGCTGTTCAACGTTAGACATGTTTCTGATCTCGCAAAACTCGTGTCTCGATCGGTATGCTTAAGTATTGTGCTGCCTCAACCTAACACGAGGTGTTTTAAATTCGTGCTTTGCCCTAGGCTGGGTAGGGCTGTATTCACAAAGGAAAGAACGTTAGGTGCTTATTACCGACATAAATTGGATCAATGATTGGCTCACTCAATCGTTGGAGCAGCTGATGATTGACACTCTTCTTATCTGAGATTGGTTAACAATTTCTTGGAATCTAACTGTTTTCACATTAGATTTTTGATACCGTCTATTATTTCCCTCAACATAATCCAAATTAGTTAATCATAACCTGCCTAATTTAGCTACAGAAAAGTTTTGTACAGATCAGCCGGTATAGAGGGGTGATAAAATAATGGAGTGGACGCAGATCCATCGGATTGGCATATATGAAAATCATTGTTTTGACTCCTAAATGGTGAATAATGAGTTGGGTCTCAAACGAAAGATTGACTTGATTCTAAGAATGCATTTGTTTCACGAAAAATTCAAGATTTTAAAAAATATTTTTCGTAAAATGATTGCTTATATCACTTAAAAATTAGTCAGTGAAAAATGTGTTCATTATCAATAATAATGTATGTTTAATTATCTTCTTAGATGATAAATATATATTTTTAATTTATTTTGTAAATAATAAAGTGATCTAAATTTTCCGTAAAATAAATGCATCATTACCTTCATTTGTTGTCATCTAGTGTGGATGAATGTGAAACGAAAAGGTCCGGTAGGATGATATGATGGGAAATGGGCTTGAATGTAATTGAAAATTTGTCAGCTATAGTACCATATTTTCTTATTTTTCACATTAGGCGCACACGTTTCGGCGCAATTTTTGTTAATCATTTTCATTTTTGTTTCTATAAAACCTCCTGCCGTATAACTCTGACCCAGTAGGTCCAATTACCATTATTAAAAATGTGGGGGCTGTTTCCTCTCCACAGAGGAAATTTTAAATAAGAACTCGTGTTGGACCGATTGTGCAATGCACATGGGGGAAGTCCATATATGACTTAATTTATGTGTGAATTCGCAAGTCAAGGTTCCATCTTCAAATATTTTCTTATCATAATTTATATTATCTATTTCCTTTCAGCAGAGTTGAATATAGTATGTTGAAAGACAACGACCTTTTGGGAGGCAAAGTTTTGTATGGTTCGAACCCTAAAAAGAACAAGATATCCAGGGAATCATATTTTCAATAAAAAAATTATGGAAGGTATGAAACAACTTTCGTTAGCCCTGGCATTATTCGATTTATCTATTGACCGATTCACTCTAGAGCATTATAGTATCCAAGACTTTATTTAATTTGGAAAACTTGAATTGTGTGCTTGACGTTCTTTTGTTGCACAAGTCACGTCAATTATCGGAGCAATATTGGTAATATTTGCTGTCATTTTCCAAAATATTATTTTAGTTGACGACAGAGACTTTTTAATCTAAATTACTGATTTGGCTTATCGTGGAAAGTTACATCTTCGTTTTGGGCTCTTGCTCGTGCAAATCACGAATGATGATAGTAAGAGATGAATTTATCTTAGCTACCAATAAAGAAAGTGTACAGTTTTTTTCTTATAAATAAATGGAATTTTAAGGGTATGATATGATGATTCAATAAAAGAGAAAAAAAACGTAATTATTTCCAAGAGTTGGTCAAATGAGGCATATGAAATGATTGCTAAAATACAATTAATCACTCAATCTCATATTACATTACATGTTTTTGATACAATTAATCTTCAAAATTCTCTTAGTATCAAACATTCAAATCAACGACTCGTGTACATATTGCATATGATTTGGCTATTTTCATTAAGTACATAGTTTATATCCAATTCTTATTTCCTCTTTAACACGTCCTCATTTATTATCTGTTGATTGTGTTTCCAAGTAAATTGGTATTTAATTATCCACCGATAAAATTACTTAGCAAAGAAGTTGCACCAATTTCATCCCAATTTTATATCACTTCTTTCAATCAGTCTTGTTTTATGTCATGCATCTTAAACTGATTCTCCGCTGTAAATATATTCAATTATCTTATTTAAAATTGAGGGTGCATTTGTTTAATTGAAAAATTTATAACAAAAAAAAATAAATTCTGTCATCATTTTCAAGGAATATGGTTAATTTTTATTTGTTTGTTGGTTTAGGAAAAATGAATTCTTGCCTGTTGTTGCTTTAGTCCATGGAATTTGTTTTTTATAGGTTGATTTGTTTTTTTTTTTTTTGGTAAGGAGGTTGATTTGTTTTTCATCATCGAAAAACTGAAAAATCGGAAAGTTTTTCACCAAAAAAAAAAAATTTCTTTAAACAAACAAACTCCTAATTGTCAATTGCTTTGAAGTTAAATAAACCCTATTGGACAAAAGTCCAAAATTCAATTGCTCTTTGGTCTTGTAATCATATATTTAGTCTCTTTTCGTTTTGGCATGCTTATAGTGTTCTTTGGAACATGAATCATCTTTTCAATTGAATGATTTTTCTTTATAATTAGAATAAGTAATAAGTTATACTTTTAAGTATTAATCTTATATTGGAAGATTAAAAAGAAAGAATTTCCCCTTTCCTCATTGTATTCTGGCATTTGGAGATTGGTTGAAATTCCCGCTTGACATTAAAATTTCCTAGCTCACTTTCCCATATCTTATATGATGGGCCGGGCCATTTAAGATGAAAGGCCTAGCCCATCCAATTATTTGGGGACTGGACCGCTTTCCTTCGGGGGGGTGGGCAAAATCCGCATGTTGCATATGCCTAGTTGGCCTACTATGTCTAGCTTATGCAATAACTACATCAAAAACAGTTAAAATAGCTTTGTTTGCTAAGGATTTTTTTTTTCCACTTTTGATAACTCATGGGTACGACCGTAAAGCCCCGATGAAATAGTTAAGCTTAAGCCTTTAACCTATATAAGATGCGGTCATGTGACAAATATAGGTCATGTGTCCTTCACACGGAGGCCATGCGGATTTGGATTGCACATGATCATAGCGTTTGAGAGCATGACAAGCCCGAGGGCCCATGATAGGTTCAGTAATTGTTGGTGGGCTGGCATGGGATGCGAGAGCAATTCGAAAAGTACGGCGAGATCCTAGAGGCTATCATTATCCTCAACAAGGACATATGTAGATTCAAGGACTGTGGAGCTCACTGACTTAATTTGTCCTCGTTGTGAGTGGTTAAAAGTGGTGACCATGGTGGTGGTGCAAGGTGTGGGTGTGGCTAGTCTCTCTTGGAATTCATTGAAGGCCTCCAATTAAGCGCAATATAAAAAGTCGAGATACTCGATTGAATAAAATACATCTGACTTCAACTTCGAGATGGAAGCATAGAAAACCCAAATATTTCATTGCAAAAGTGCATATGCTCGGAGAGTCACTCGGTCTAGTTTTAGGTGAATGGAGTATTGTTTCTCCATTTGTAATGTGAATTTTTTCTACAACAAGGTCCATCCAAACTTAACGATTCTTCCAATCCCAATTTGTTCACTTGTTGTACTTAGTTCCTTCCCAATGTATTGATGTTCATATGTTATCTATGTTTATTCCTTCTATTGGGTCCATCCAAGCACTAAAACGATCCCAAGTGTGACATCCAAAATTTTCTATATTTAGTAATAATATTTAGGATATAAAGATAAGTGTTATTTAGTTTGGAGCCATGAAAGTTGTTAATTTTATGAGGTGCAAAAGGTGTGAAGAATAAATTTCTATTACTGTAATCGTCAAAATTTAGTGTGTTAAGCTTAGTGATAGCTATTGACAATATTCAAGTTTCAAATTTACTAAATCAATATTTTTCTAGCGTCCATTACTTTTCACCAATATCTCTAGTGAGTTTAATTTTTTTTTTTTTTTGATATTTAGGGTCTGTTCGTTTTGCGGAAAATGGGCCAATTCCGGAAAATGTTTTCCTAGAAGTCATTTTCGAGAAAAATGACAATATTTTCCGGTATTCAACTAAAACCTAAAAAAGTCTCTGAAAATATTTTCCAGTGTTTGATAAGTAAAATATTTTTTAGACTTCACCACCTAGGCATACATCGCTTTACTAACCCAAAAATCCATCAAATCTGAACTTGCCTTTAAGGCCGTACAAACTTGCTTAACATTTTTGTTCCTTTAATGTTGCCAAACACTCATCCCTTCTCAAAAAATGTTTGCATGGATTTTGAACGTCTCTTGAAATTCTACAATCTTGAACAAAAGAAAAAAGAAGCAAAGCATGTACAACCCTTGCCAGAATATTCCAGTTGAGTGGCCTTTTCTCCCCCTTGTTATTTTGTGTTATAATTGACAAAAGAAAAAAGAAAAAAGAAGCAAAGCATGTACAGCCCTTTGCTTGAGCAATGCATAGCTACACGATAGAGTAAATAAAGAAAAGGTTAGGGGAGAGTGCAGGGGCTTTTTTAAGTTGAAATGCAAACTCCACACTAAGATCACTAGTCATAGAAATACCAATACAAAATAACCTTACATCAAATTTCATCTCTTGAAATACTAACAAAAACAACATAGAAAGAAAGAACACGAGTCTTTTTGTGATAAAGCTGAATACAATATATCACCGATGATGATCTCATTTGCTTAGAAATTTATCAATCCACACTTTTTGAAGATTGACACTCTTCACCATGAATGCTTTTTCAATTTTTACATTCTCAATTAGGTGGTCAAAAACTGATCCAAGGGTAATTTCATCATATATGTCCACTTTCATCACCTCATTATAGAGTTGAGAGTAATAGACTTGAGAATAATCAACGTCGCTTTGACCCAATGACTTAATTATCGACGCAATCTCTCCAAGTTGTGTTGAAAGTGCAACATACTCATCATCATCGTCGAAACATCTTCACCTTTTGTGAGACCTCATCAACTTATCAAAGTCATCGCCTAAGTCGACAGGTGAGGAGTCAACTTCAGTTGCATCGATGTCTTCGAATTGCTTAGCAAAGCTTCTAGTGGCCATATCTCTCCCAACCACCATAGTCATCTCATTATACTTATCAATCATCTTATCCAGATACTTTTTATGAGAAGGATGGACCTGTTAATGCACAATATTCATTCAGTTATTGGTTCCATAGCTAGATATGAAGAGAGCTCTATAGACTATGCTCAGGGGCAAGTGTAACGACTAAAATATGGAACATAAAATACTCTCCTTCCTTTAAGTGCAAACACAAGAATAACAAAGGGAGAGCAACAAAATATGGCAAAAGGGCATAAGAGACAAAACAAAAGTCATGATCATCTCTGTCTAGTTTCTCCGCTCATAAACTATTACAAGACAAATCTTCAAATAATAACAAGACATTTTGTTGAGTACTACCTCTTGACTCCTGCAAAGAAGATAATCTTGCACCAAAATTTTCGTTATGTAAAGATAATAAACAGATCACAAACTTGTGGCAACAACTGAAGCATTTTTTATAGATGCCGATAAAATCAAAAATTGACACAAATTCCAAATATGTTCTTCTAGCTTTCTCAAGTGATTTACAGTGTTTTCAAATTACTTGAAATAACTGAAATACAAAGTTACTAGTATGGAAGTCAAAAGTAGATCATGCATTACAATTGGTATCAAATATAGAAACAGCGACAACAAGATATCCTATGGCTTCAATGACGCAGGGTTCACTTTAAAGTCAACAATCTGCCTTTGGCATATGTACATATTCAAATAGATGTAGGGAATAGGTAAAAATATCCATCTTGAAAATAGAACAATTGATTATTTTTATACAGTTCAGCTAAGAATTAAATCTAAATTTCCATAAGCCCGGCATATTAAACAATTCTCTTTCAAATAGAGAAATACTTCCTGCAATAGTCTCCACATACAATTCTGTAGTCTAGTATGTTAGCAGACACATTAAAGTTTACATTTTTTTTTTTTTTGGCTAAAAGGGTTAGGAAATTCTCTCTTTACAATTAATTCTATGAAATCACCCCACACTATAAATGCATGTGTCCAAACAAATACATGTAGCAAAATGCTGGTTCATTTAACAAAAGCTACATATCACAAAGTACCATGTAATGTAGATTATAAATAGACATATAAGTTGTTAGTATGAAAGCCAATATTAAATTGTGCATTGCGCTTGTGACGAAAACAGAAATAGCAACAACACAACAACTTGTGGCTTCAATGAAATAGGGGTAGCTAACAAGTCAACAATTTGCTTTTTTTCTTCAATCCAACATGTCAACATATGCATTAAGGTTTAAAATTTTTGGCTGAAATGGTAAGGAAATTATTTCCTTAAAATTGATTCCATGAAATGACCCAGCATAGCAAATGCTTGTGTCCAAAAACACAATCCAAAAGAAAATTGCACATGAGCATATTCATTGATTTTTTGCACCTTTTTTCATATCTATTATTGTACTTTCTATGGCAATCATGCATCCATATATCAAAGATATTCACTAAATTTACATATTAATGAGTTTTTTTATGCATGTTTTCTATTGACATGAAGACCTACCATAAAAGCCTACTTATATCATATTGTTTTCAGCAACAAGCATGAGGGAGGTTTGTAACTAAACTAATAAGTAGAGAAGACGCATAGAATTGCTTATGTGAAACATTGGCTAAAAGACTGTCTTGAGTAAGTGATGAGAAAAATTACCGACACATATTGATCAAATTCCTTTTTCCTAGCTATGGCCATCTTTAACTTGTCATCCTAATGAATCCACTCTTGCCACACATAGTTTGAATTGTTTTCCAATTGAAGAGGGTTTGAATGTGTTCAAAGGCTTGTTTCCTTTACTAGCGAGAATTTAAAGTAAAACGCATTCCATAGGCTTTGACCATCTAAATTGCTTGATCTTCTCTTCATTTGCCATACTTTTACCAATCATGATAATTGTGTGACAACTCTAAATAGCATTATAAGAAAAAATGTGATGAAGAGGGACACAAAGTATATATTTAAAGATGATTATCATTATGGAAATGGAAATCACATGTTCAAAATAAAGCACTTAGAAGAAACAAAAGGAAAGCCGTTGGTTTCTTCTAATATTCTCACAACTAATCCACATTGTATGTGCAATCCTATCCCTTTTTGATGCCCATATCCTATTTTCCTCTTTTTCCTCTCTTTGAGAAAGTTGAATTTTTGGATTTTCTCTTTGAGATTCCATTTGTCTATTCATCTCTTCCATGATAGAGCCATTGGGATTAGCTCCCATAATAAAATTGTGAATGATACAACAAGCTAAGACAACAACGACTTGTGTTCCAAATGACCACAAAGATTTAAAATCCAATACTCGAGTATGCTTCTTTAGAACTCCAAATGCTCTTTCAATAGTAGTTCTTAAAGATGAATGGCGTAGATTGAATAGTTTATTCATTTTCAGGTGGGCAATCACTGAACTCCCTCAAATGGTATCTAACACCATGATAGGGAAAGATGCCATTTTAGATTCCATTACCAACATCAGCAATTTCCCACAAGATATAAATAATTTTATTACTAAATTACTAATCTCAATTCAAACAATGTGTATAAATTCCATTCTCTTACCTTTAAGAATGTTCAATCCATTTAGCTTTGAAAGTGCATCTGACAAAATATGTGAATGTTGGGTAATGCCCTCCCAATCAGGTAATACGTAAGAAAATCTGAAGTCTAATGTAATAGCAGCTAATACATTTTGTGTTGTTCCATCATTTCAACCAAGAAATCTTCTTTGAATTTCAAGAGGAACTAATGTATGTACAGGAGTTTCATCTATTGCTCCAACACAATCCTAAAATAATCAATATATTTACCAACCAAATACTAATGAAACTTCTCAAGAAATTTATGAAGAATTATTTCTTTCAAATTTCATACCTTAAATTATGGATAAAACCTTCGATTGTTACCTATCTGAGGAGGAGTGGAATTGCTTGGTTCTTTCATCACATGTTTGTATAATATTAAAATCGCTTGCAAGACAATTTTGAAATATATATGCACGGTGTCTATTGATCTATGAAGTCTTCTCCCAATAACTCTAAACTTCACATTATGTCTAATGATATGACAAAATACCATAATTTGCTCCCTAATAGAAACATTTTACTGTAGAATGCAACAAGTTACATGCATCATGTACCTTACAGAGCTCTAAAAAACATTTAGGATCATCCGTGTTTAATCTATACAATGAATATCACCACTATATAACACATGATTCATATATAACTCTTTTATAATCTCGATTCACATGACGCTCTCTCGGTATGTGGTTCTCCAAATGATCATAATCACCCATGAATATTGTGATAATAGTCATAACTACTGCAGCCGCACCTATTACCACTGCTCGGGTTTTGTTATCATCCATCTCTATTGGAATACACTGATTATGAAACACAAGATGTATGTGAAAACAAGAAAGGCAATACTAGAAGACCCAGAAACTCGTGGGATAGCAGCAGTTGCTTTTCAATACATTGGGTATGCAAATGCTTGTGCATCCATTCAGTCATATTTTAGGTCATTGATAATCATAAGAAACTTCTTTGCTCAATTCCAAATCTACACACGAGCATACCATGTTTAAAATAAAGATTAAGAGAAGTAGACAAGCATTATAATAGAGAGAAACTCCAAGATCAATTGTGGACAAGAAGAATGCAACATTTCACATCCATCACTAGTGGTCTCTCATACAAGCCACTAAATTTCCTTGGCTATTAGCATTTAACAAGCTCACTTGAATCCACATCATGCTTCTAATTACACTAGAGTTAATTACTTCCATTAATAAATAGTACAAAAAACAGTACAAAATTCTACTGAACACAAGCTCAACAATGATCACTTATAGCCACTTAATTGAGAAACCTTATACTTGAAAATAACTTACAAAACTCAAGTAATCAAGTAAACAAAGTTGTCGGGTGCATTGGTCTACTTGATAGAGAAAAAGTGCCATGATATGGACTCGTCAATCATCACTAAACCCGAAGGGAGGAAGGGAGGAAGGAAGTATTGGCAAAGTATGTATTGAGATCGATTTACTAATATAAGAGCTAATTATAGCGATTACCTTAGAAATCGCATCTCTGTGGGACAAAATAGAGGCCTCAACCCCTCAGAAGTTGTCTCTACTAGTGGGTGTTGTAAGGAGGGGCGAGGAGGTGGCGGCAATGGAGATCGAGTACCACTAGATGAGGGGGGTAAGGATGCGGTAGTGGTGGAGATCGAGTACCATCGGATAAGGGGGGCGCTCAATTGTTGCTGGTCGTCGGCATTGAAGGAGGAGGAGAATGAGATGAAAAACCCTAGGCTTCGTGAAAAAGTGGGTGGAAAATGACAACTCTGGAGTAAAGAAAGAAAGGAAGAAAAATGTTCACACGAGAGGCAAAGCAAGGACACAAGGGTGGAAAATGATTTTCTTTTTTCAAAAGAGAAAATCATTTTCCATAGTTTTAGAAAGAGATTTTCCATTAGTTGGAAATTTTTTTCTTTAACCACTTATTTTTCACCCCCTGAACATAAAAAAATTTGGAAAATGTTTTCTCGAAAGTTATTTTTCACGAAACGAATAGACCCTTAGAATGAATGCTTATTTCATTGTTTACATACCAATTTACTAGAATTTAATAACTTACAAAAATATTTACTTTGGAAGCCATGCAAGTGAGTCATTTGTCCCTCTTTGATTTATACCATCTCTGTTCACTTTTGCACCAGGTATGTTAAGTCACATGTCCTTAGTTTGTGACATTGAACTTAGTTTAGTAATGACTTCATGCATTACATCATCTATTTCAACCTTAGCCAATTAATGTCTTGATGATTCACTCAATTTACTTGGCTAAGAATTCTTTTCTCAAAATTCTCTCATTTGGCTGCTCATATTAGGCCATTTGTATTCTTAGGATTAAAGCAACATTCCCATCATTGCACTTAAGGCTTTTAAACTAAATTCATAATTATTTTAACATTAGTTATTTGATCAAGATAACCAAAAGTGGCCATGTGTGATATTTTAATCACATCTTCTTTGATTTGTGCCATGTGTCTTTTAACTTAAGTTTGATTTTCTAAGTTCATCCCTCTTGCCCGTTTCATTAAATGGAGCCATAATTATGACACTTGTAACTTTTTAGTTGAACACCTCTTTAACTCACAATGCTCTTGATGACTTGATTATTTACTTGGCCAAATGAGATAAATCCCTCCTAAATATCTTTTCTTTTAGGCTATGAGAGTGTGCTACATGCCCAAGCTATTCACCTAGGAGCCACATGAAAATATTCTATTAGAACATTTACCATCTCTACTATTAGATTCAATGATTTCACCCCATGAACATTAAATTCTCTAACCATGGTGAAACCATCTCCTCTTTCATTCTTTGATATGGCTGTGTATAAAATTAGAAAGGGAGAGAATTCCGAAGACAAGGCCCCACTCCAATATTTCACCAATCACTCTTTGCTTCCCTTTCAACTTTTGCTTTCAATTCCAAGAGTAAAAGCAAAAGGTCCCACGTTTATATTTTTTTAAAAGCCTCGAGTTCATTTCTAGGTTTATACGAGGTAAACTCATTAATTTTCTCTACACTTCAAAAATGGGTTTGTTGTTTTCTAGACAAAAATCATTGATTTTTGTTTTGTTTTACAATGAATAAAAAATAAAGCTTTGATTTTACATAAGCTATTATCAAGATAAGTGAAAACTTTAGGTGCTAAGTTATGTTGTTTTAATGAGTACTTGACTTGGTTGTTTGATCGGTGTTTACTTTAAATGAGTTTTATGATCATAAGTGAGTAAGTTTGCTAATAGTATGTTGGGTTCTTCACTTGTATGAATTTTGATGATGGGACGTTGAGTTGTGTATTGATGATTTTAAATGATATATTAAGAAATAGGGATAATACCTTAAAAAACCCCAAACTGGTACACTTGTGACAAATTTACCCAAAACTATTTTTTTGACCATGAAAAACCCCAAACTGGTAAACTTGTGACAAATTTACCCCGACTGATTATAAAAAACCCTAAACTGGTACATTTATGACAAGTTTATCCCAAATTAATTTATTCAACTGCAAAAAACCCTAAACTGGTAAATTTGTGACAAATATACCCTATGCTAAATTGGATTAATACCACAAAAAAATCATAAAAATTGTAAACTGTGACAAACGGAACGTAAAATCCTAAATTGATATACTGGTTAACTGTCACGTGTCATTTAACTTAATAATTTGAGAATAAAATTTAACGAAAACTAACATAGGGTAAATTTGTCACAAGTGTACCAGTTTTGGATAAATTTGTCAAAAGTATACTAGTTTGGGGTTTTTGGTGGTCAAAAAAATAGTTTGGGGTAAATTTGTCACAAGTGCACCAGTTTGGGGTTTTTTAGGGTATTATCCCTAAGAAATATGAGTAAGTTCTTTAATGATTAGTGGTATTTTGGTGAAAAGTGTGTAAAAAGAGCTAGAAATGAGAGTTGCTGGCTTTAAGGGGAAAATTCGGTTCTAGCTTGTAGTTACCAAATTTGGAGAGAGTTACCAAAATTTGTCGAATTAGGAAAGTTATTTAATTTGAATAGTTACCGATTTCAACGGATTACCAAATCTGGAAGTTCTCAAATTTAAGGTTATCGATTTTCAATTTTTTTTCTTTGCATGCTTTATGTTCTTTGGATATCTTAGTCATTCATGTATCATTAAGCATTATTATTTAATAAATGCATATTTGTTATATTTGAGGAAAGTATGCATAAAATGTTGATATTGCACATGTTCATTCGATGATGGTTATGTGAAATGATGCAATGCATAAAATGTTGATGTTGAACAGGTTCAATCGGTGATGGTTAAGTAAAATGATGTGATGTATTGAAGTTAATGTTGAACATGTCCATGTGCATTAATGTTGCATAATAACATTGAATATTGAAAAAGAAAGGTGCTATCATCCCCATGAACGTGGCGAAGTTGCCCCATGTGTTGGGGATGTCTCGGAGAGTGTTTGGGATGACTCAGGAGTTGGGGAAAATTACCAAAAAATGTCCTAATTTTTTTTATAGCTAATTCAGTCCTAAACTTTTTACAATTGTGCCAATTCAATTCATCCAACCATTTATAATTAGAAAAGT
This sequence comes from Eucalyptus melliodora, assembly GCA_004368105.4. Taxonomy (NCBI): domain Eukaryota; kingdom Viridiplantae; phylum Streptophyta; class Magnoliopsida; order Myrtales; family Myrtaceae; genus Eucalyptus; species Eucalyptus melliodora. The sequence continues at coordinate 22,054,903 of CM023410.3, read as the reverse complement.
CCTACATGGAATCTTAGTCAACATGGCGTTGCCGTTGACATGGCCACTGGAGACCTAAAACGATGTTGTTTTGAGTCGTTTAGCTTTAAAAAATAAAAAAATAAACTTCAAATTTTCCAAATGGCATCGTTGGCTTGGCTGCAATATCCAAAATTATTACTTTCCCGCATTGTCTTTGGTCCAAATGAACCCTACCTTGATTTCATTCAAAATTCTCATAGATTTTTTGTAGATTTGATCATGTCTTGCCATTCTCATCAAGCGAAGTCCTTCATCTATGAGTGGCCTCAGTTGATTGAGTGTCCTTTCGCTCGACGCCTTCATCAATCAGACTTGCTCGTCCAAATCGCGAAGACTCAGTTCGGCTATAATCCAGTTGTGACCCAATTCGTTCGTCACAATCTGCAATATACACTAGCAAGTCTTGTGGTCCCAGTTCGATTGTGTTGTTGGCAAGAGTTGAGTGAACAGGACAAGTCTACATGGTAGTCCTGAACTATGCAAAGAACGATCACAAAGTTTTTTTAGTGTTCCCAGACCGAGTTTATCATTCTTGTTTTATTTTATGTAGTTTGTTTGCCTTGTTTCTTTACTCAATTTGGAGAAGGCTCAATTAACCAACGTGACTCATGGATGAACAACTTCGCTTGACGAGAATGGTAAAACAAGATCGAAACTAAGGAAAATTTGGGAGCATTTTCGATGATTTTGGGAAAGAAACAATTTGGGAAGACGATTTGAGAAAGCAACGATTAACCAAAAACTACGATTTTGGCTTTTGATATCGCTAGGGTTCATGAAGATGATTGGGAAAGAAACAATTTTGGATTCTGCAGCCAAGCCAAGTGATGTCGTTTAGAAAATCTGAAGTTGATTTTTTTATTTTTTTAAAGCAAAACGACTCAAAATGATGTCGTTTTTAGTCTCTAGTGGTCATGTCCATGCTAGTGACGAGGATTCCACTTAGGACTTTTCTGATTATAAATGGTTCGATGGACTGAATTGGCACAATTTCAAAATGTTTAGAACTCAATTGGCCAAAGAAAATGTTTATGATTGCATTGGAAAAATTGTAATAGGTTTGTGACTTTTTTGGTAGTTTTCCCTGCGAATTGAGATGCGGGATGCCCCACATTCAAGATTATGTATGAGTATGGTGGGACGCCCCATGGACGGATGTTGCGGGATTCCTCAAGTGTTAGGAGGTTCGAAAAGTATTTGGAAGGTGAATTGAGAAAGATGATTCAAGATCATGAATATACATATATGTATGTTGATAAGGTACAAAATGATATTGATGCGTCAAGAAATTATATGCCATATGTGTGCATTGAGTAGACAATACAAAATGATATTGATGCGATCCTCAACGAAGATTTCAAAATATGCCATATGTGTGCATTGAGTAGACAATACAATGCATTTGTGTGAGGCGCCTGCAAAGAAGATAAGGTGTGTGCTTATGCATTGACTATGTTGCTCTAAATGTTTGTAATGGTTAAGTCAGGGTGGATGCGAATGTGAACTCCTTTAGATTTAGAGATTTTACTTGTTGGGCTTAGGCTCATCCCTATTTTTTCCCCTGATTTGTAGGATGGTTCTCCTAGACATGGTGATGGAGGGGATGAGTTGATGTTGGATGCCATTAATCCTTTTGTTGGATGGTGGTTTGGTTAACATGATTGCAGTGGTGTTAGGTGGTCCGACCTTTTCCAAGACTATATATTTCGTTGTGATAATTACTATTGTTATTGTATAAAGAAGAGTCCATATATTATTGACCTCATGCGATTTTCTTGTAAGGGATGTTGAGTAATTTTATTCTGTTTCTGCATGCGTAATATATATAATTAGAAATGAAATGTGTTGCGCATAAAAATCTGGGGTGTCACACTAAGTCCCTGCCTATTCACCAAAATCCAAATGTTCTTTTTAGGAGTGAGCATGGTTTTAGGGTAAAACCGTGAATTTGAGAACCCAGTCTGGTTCTAGGTTATAAATATGCAAGGTAGGTTCCAAATTCTAGGTTATCTTTGCATGATTTTACAGTATTCCATGACGTCCAATGATGAGTATGTAATATGAAATTACTAGTTTGAGCTTTCATTTTTAGCAATATCCATGACTAAGACTTTTACTTTGTTAATATTTTCTAATCTTTGTGTGTCTAAATATGACTTGTGATTAGTACATTATAACAAATGATGGTCACTAGAAGTGATAGTTTGCTACAATTGTTCAATTGTGGTGTGGGTGGAATCTAGGTGGACTTGTAACTAATCCTGTAACCTGTGATATGGTAGATTCCAGGTTTCTCGCTGTGTGAGGTAGGTTTTAAATTCCAAAAATTAGGGAATCTATTTCGACGAATAGATTTTAGGTGGAACTTGAAACTGCTCATATATTGTTTTTCGAATTACAGCATTGTTTTTTATTTGCATATTGAAGAAGTTCTTCATTAACAAGCATCTTAATATGATATGTATATAAGCTATACAAAGGATATCTTGTTTGGTATTCACACAAAATGTTTTGTCATCTTTAATATGAAGCGGGAGTTTTTCCAGTCTGGGGACAAAGCCAAAGAAGTGAGATATTCCCTTAACATGGTGGAAAAATGATACAGTTAGAAATAAGTTATGGAGCGAATGAGAAGATCCCATAGAAAGGATGTTTACTATTACATAACTAATAACTGCTTAATTGCTGCGATTTCCATAAGAAGGAATATTTTTTCCAACTGGATAGACGTGTTTATAACATTTTTTTGCTGAACTATATCTATGATGTTAGAAAAACATAAATACTAGCCATAATAAGGCCCGTTTTTACGTTGTGATATTACAAAATAGTGACTTCGAATATAATTACCATTTGGATTCATTATTTCTGATCATCCTTATTTCTTATAGAACACATGTCACATTCTCACAATCAAGTAGTCCTATCCAAAGACAAATCAAACTCTTTGATTTTGTTTGTTTGACGAACTATCGCCCAAATTGGCCAAACAATACATACAGGAGAGGCCATAAGGAGTCTCGGATTGTGGTTGGGGGTGTGATTTAGATGAAAGAGATTGCTGTGAAGTGAAAGTATCTACTTCAGGAAGTAGGTCGACAATTTATTTGTAGTGTACCTTATTCATAGGAAGTAACATGGACCTCTTTTCTAGTAAATTATTAACTTCTCAAGAAGGAAAGCAATATTTCTTCAGTGATAAAGTGAAGTTATTTCGGTGACTTCATATATATTGTGGCATATCACGTTCATGTAGAGTAAAGTAAAAAATACTTGTCAGTAGTAAACTTTTATCGTTCAGGGTAGATCTTCTCTCTTTTAGTAAGTTATTTCTAATAAAAGATCATAGGGTTGAATGTTATTAGTTTGTCGTTCAGGGTAGATCTTCTCTCTTTTAGTAAGTTATTTCTAATAAAGGATCATAGGGTTGAATGTTATTAGTTCGTAATAAACCTTATTTGTTATCTGCTATACTTTTCATTCCAATTAATATCGCTAAAATAATCCTTTTATTTGAACTTCAATTTCGTTGAGCCGGTGGCATTAAATTTTCATTTCCCCCCTTATAATTAATGTCCTTTGACTGAAATTTGAGCTAATTTTCTGGCAAAACCCTAACGACATCTAGAAAACCTATCATTATATACCTTATTAGCAATTTTGCTGGATCGATGGCTATATTCCGATTAAAGTAACATTAATTGCAAAAATACGAAAGTTTCGCGCATCGAATGATTGGAACTAAAAGTTTTTGTGACTCAATTCTAAAGCCCACTAAAATTTCAGTGCCGGCAGGTGAAATCATCCCCGTTTTAACTTTACATTCTCTCTTGATATCTGATTTTTTCAAGTTATTCCTTTCATATTTGACGGAACGAAAAAGAATGATTAGATATATTCATCCACCAATTGCTCGTACAAAAAGAAGAGAAAGATAATTATCCACGGTCAGGATCTCGATATCCGGGCTTCTAACCAATCCCCAATCGAGGCGTGGCAAAAAATAAAGAAAAAGTAAGCCAATCTTGTCCGATGTCCAAAAGAAAATTATATATTTTTCTTCTGTCGGCCAGCCAAAAGAAAACCTTCGGGGCTGGGTCTTCGTCCCGCCGGACCACTGAAGCCTTTGAGACCATGGCGTTGCCACGTACGCCTGAAGAAGGAGATGGGACGTCCCGATGGGTGACACGTGTGGTGGCATTATTTTTTCTGCCACCTGAAATTAAAATGAAAAGGCAGGGAGGTGATGATGGTGTCGACGCACAAAGGTCAAAATTTTATTCATTTATTTATCTCCGCACCGTCCCTGAATCCTCCCCTCGCTAAGCACTAAAGACGATAGTGCTTCTCCCTTTGACCAAGTTCTGCTGGCCACTTCCTTTTTTTTAATCCAAATCCACAGCAAACAACAGCTTCTTCTCCTGCAATAAAAAGATAAATGATCAAGCTTTGGGGTGGACTGGTGTTTACCAGAAGGTTGTTTCGGACACATATAATTAAGATACTGTGTTTTCTTTGAAGATCTTTTCTTCATCGTGTTGGTTGAGTGTCAAGTCAATCCGAGGGTTGTACAGATCCACACTTTTCTTCTTCTTTTCCCTGGTGGGAGAGTAACCAATCGATTCACATTGGATATTTCTGGAGTTGACCACCAGAGGGAAGACGCAATCATCATCAAGCACTTGCAAAGCGAAAAATCAAGTTCTTAAGCTGCCAAAAGAAAACTAAACGATATTTCCAACCCCTTCGTCCCCACCACACTATTTTCCATTCTGTCGTGTGCTGCAGTTTTGAACTGAGGGATAATTGGATCATTTTGACGAGACATCAGCGACTACCACACAAGCAAGTAGCCCGTCAACATCTGTTCCATAGATTTTTGTTTCCCCTCTCTCTCTTAGTGGCTGTTAAGAGAAATGAGCGGGCAGTGGGGCTACCATGAATTTGCCACACGGCGTTTTAGTATCTTCATGATTTAGCTTCAATTGGCTATATATCTTCCACTACCACCAAGGAAAAAGAAAGAGTACGAACTTTTGCTTCTTGCCTTCAGGAAGAAGGTTCAACCGCTAGCAGAGTGGTTTTGCATAGTCAATGGCTTCAGCTCTGTTTCTCAACTTTATCCACCCTTCATCCTCAGTTTCCTCCAAGACCCACTTCTCAATTCCTGTCTGCAAGGATCTTCCACTAGATTTCTCTCCTTGTCACCACTCAAGAAGTAGTAAAATCAGTTCCCAGAAGAGGAGATGTGCCCATCATGCGAGAGCCACTGCGGTTGAATCCCCCGTGGTTCAATCGAATAGCTCAGATGCCGAAGCGAGCCGAGTGGCGCCGAGCAAGAAGCTCCGGGTGCTTGTTGCCGGAGGCGGAATCGGAGGGCTGGTTTTCGCGCTGGCAGCAAAGAAGAAGGGGTTTGAGGTGGTGGTGTTTGAGAAGGACTTGAGTGCAATTAGAGGGGAGGGACAGTACAGGGGTCCAATTCAGGTACAGAGCAATGCGTTGGCTGCTTTGGAGGCTATTGACATGGAGGTTGCTGAGGAGGTGATGAAGACTGGTTGTATAACTGGGGACAGGATTAACGGCCTTGTTGATGGGGTCTCTGGTACTTGGTGAGTTCGCTTTATCTGTTGAGTCACTTACCCTTTTTGATATGTCAATTAAGACTGATTTGGTAACTTATTGGCACGAGAAATATCCAGTATTTCAACATCTTGTGTATGGTGGTTCTGTTGGTTCGGCGATCTTAACTGAGAGAGGATTTAGATGTGATCTCCATTGCTTATTATACCTTTATGCATCTTAGTTGGCTGAATGAGTGAAGGATTAGGAATTTGTTGCTCTGTAATATGCACGGATCATTTGAATCTTAATTATGATAGGTATATATGTACGGGAAAACGATCCAGATTGACAAATGATGTGGTTTGAACCTGCATGGGTAAGATTTTAGACCACTGGATTTTCACTGTGGATTCAGTATATGAAGCTATTTTATTATGCGGGCTTTTTCGAATTCCACAAGAATACAGAGTATTGCAAGTATCAAAGTGATTTAAGCTTGTCTGAATACTTTGAACCATAAGGTTTTGTAGTGATTTGAGCTTGTCTGAATAGTTTGAACCATCAGGATTTTGTAGTGGCTTGATATATGAAGCTGCCTTTTTCTGAATCTCACGATGACATCATCGATCTCATTACATTTGCATTAGGTATTTCAGAAAATATCAACTTACATAAAAATAAATAAATAAATAAATTGTATGGTACTTTGGTAGAAAAAGCACTAGTATGGTCAGCACTGCCTCCTCCGCCGTTCATGGTTTTGATTTCTTTTCCCATTAAAAGTTTAAATATCAACTTACATAAAAATAAATAAATAAATAAATTGTATGGTACTTTGATAGAAAAAGCACTAGTATGGTCAGCACTGCCTCCTCCGCCGTTCATGGTTTTGATTTCTTTTCCCATTAAAAGTTTACAAAAATCTCAGTGGGAGAACTTATTTTTTGAGAGAAGTCGCAGAAAGTGATATGCAGTTGGCTACAGGTACATCAAATTCGATACGTTCACCCCTGCGGCGGAACGGGGGCTTCCTGTCACTAGAGTTATTAGCCGAATGTCCCTTCAGCAGATTCTTGCTCGAGCTGTCGGGGAAGATGTTGTATTAAATGACAGTAATGTGGTTGACTTTGAGGATGATGGCACAAAGGTAAATTTGAGCACCAAGGCTTTTGAGATTATTTCTTCACCAGGTGGTTTCAGGGAAATGCAACTGGAAGTTTTTGCCTTTATGTATGGAAAATGCACTGGATAAGATAATCTTGTTGGTTGTTTCTTGGCTCCATTTGACATTCCTCATCATGTTCTTATTATCAATTTAAGGTTACTGTCGTTCTTGAGAATGGACAGCGTTTTGAAGGTGATCTCCTAATTGGAGCAGACGGTATATGGTCAAAGGTACCATGTTCTTCCCTGTTCTTTTCAGATGAAAGAGAATTTTTGCCCAATGAAGGGGTGAAAAACTTTTTGGAGCAAATTGACATCCTAACATGATGGAAGAAAATCCTAAAAAGCACTGATTAGATGTCCAGACAAACTGCATCATCCTTTTGATCATTTAGGCAAGTAAGGAAGTCTTAGGCCTAAGGATAAGGCAATATCATTTATTCAATATCGTTCATTCTATCATTAAAAGCAAGGCAAAAAGATGATCACAAAATCATTGTCTGCAAAAGATATGTTGTGAAGTTGCTATTACAATCTCGTCTCCTGAGAAGTCTGTTTTTTTTTTTTCAAAACCTTTGAGAATAGGTGAGGAAAAGATTATTTGGGCCAAAGGATGCCACCTATTCAGGCTATACTTGTTACACTGGCATTGCGGATTTTGTACCGGCTGACATTGAGACTGTTGGGTGAGTATGTAAAGCCTTTTCCTCTGCTGTCAGTGTCTGGGTCATGAATTAGCTGATTGGTACAGTATCCAAGGGAAGTTAATCATGTCCTGGTATATGTTTATCTCAAGTCTCTCACAAGTGGAGTTATGCTTGCTCTGAAGGTATCGAGTATTTCTGGGACACAAGCAATACTTTGTCTCTTCAGATGTTGGTGCTGGAAAGATGCAGTGGTATGCATTTCACAAAGAACCACCCGGTGGTGTAGATGGTCCAAATGGTACATTTCCTGCATTTGCTTAGATTCTAAGTTCATTCCAATCGTGCTTTATATTTTGGAACTGATCTGCACATTCCATGGTTTCTGTGCATGTCATTACCTCAATGACTTATAGTTTTTGTTTTTTATTTTTATGAAAAGCAATATTTACTAGAGCTACATTTATCGTCATAAGTTTCATGGCTTAGATATATTGCTGTGACTGGGAGCAGTGGATTCGACCAGATCTTGAAATAACCGGTTCCTATTATGTAATGCTGAATATCTGCTTACTTTTAATGACCATATCTTTTTGTATATGATTATTCCGCAGGTAAAAAAGAAAGGCTCCTGAAAATATTTGGAGATTGGTGTGATAATGTGGTAGATCTAATAGTTGCCACGGATGAAGAGGCGATTCTTCGACGTGACATTTATGACCGGACACCAGCTTTTATGTGGGGAAAGGGTCGTGTGACTTTGCTTGGGGATTCCATACACGCTATGCAGCCAAATATGGGGCAAGGGGGATGCATGGCCATTGAAGTATGCATCCAAAATTCAAGTGTTATAAGTCAAAAAGACTGTCGCTGGCTATTACATGCTTATGCTTGGCTGGTTCAAGATATTTCTAATGTTTCAGTATAAATTCATCAATTTTTTTGTTTCTTTTTATAAATCAAAATATAACTGCTCCTTAAAATTGTTTGCAATCTGGTAAACATGCTTGTTGTATGGGCATGTTATAGTTTGCATGTTTTTGTCTGCTTCATTCTCTCCATTTAGCATCTTATAAACATAGTGAAAATGGTACTCAGTGCTCAATTGAAATGCTTGAACACGGTCGTTGAAATGAAGCCAGTAATTGCTTTATCATCTGCACAGGATAGTTACCAACTCTCCCTGGAGCTTGAGAAGGCATGGAAAAATAACGTTGAATCTGGGACTGCAATTAATGTGATTGATGCTCTGAGGAGGTAATCAATCCTTTATTAGCTTTTTATTCGTGTAATGCCCAGAAGGTTAAGTCCTTGATCTTGTTAACTTGGTCACGAGTGTATAACAGTAAGTTCCTGTGGATACAATGTCTTGTCTCGTATATTTTGCTCTCTTTAGATATATCTTCTAGTGACAAATGGCTTTGGTTCTGAAACTCTGTTGACTTATCAACAGCTATGCTCTGCTATTTGATGCACAGTACAAAGCATGAATGTTCAATCCGATTTTGACGTATTTATGCTCTATAGTGAAAGCAGGCAACAACCCCTGAATAAGCACAGTATACTATCATAGTTCTATCTTCATGGACCACTGTCTTTCAGTTTCTAGGAGCAAGTATTGACATGATTCTAGTTTCTGCAGTTACTGCATGTTAGGAGACATTTATACTCCATATATTTGATGTGCTAAGATTGATCAAAGTTTTCAATCTGTCATTCAACTTAGCTTGTAATTTGAATTTGAATTTCCTCTAGCTATGAGAATGCCAGACGCCTGAGAGTTGCTGCCATCCATGGAATGGCAAGAATGGCTGCAATCATGGCCTCGACGTACAAAGCTTATTTGGGTGTGGGTCTTGGTCCACTCTCGGTAGGTACTTGTCAAAAATCAGGCCATAAAAGCAAGCATTATGTTGATATCATCCTTCATGCATTGATTCTTGCAACACCAAATATTCACAGTTTCTGACAAAGTTTCGGATACCACATCCTGGAAGAGTTGGTGGAAGATTCTTCATAGACATTGCAATGCCATTGATGCTCAACTGGGTGTTGGGTGGTAACAGGTCAATCTTAGGAACACTGGCTTTTCTTTCCATTATAATGATCCTGCTACTACAGAAAAACTCAAGACACAATTCTTTTTGGAATGTGTTTGGACTGAATCTGGAATTATGGTGCTTGACAGCTCGAAACTTGAGGGGAGGCCACCCAGTTGCAGGCTCTCAGACAAAGTATGGTCCCTGCACTCCTTTGAATTTAAATTTATAGCTAATTCAGTTCATTGTAAATTTATGACGTATCCTCAATGTTGAAGCTAATATATATAAAATCCATGTGAATAAAGGCAAACGACCAGTTGAGAAGATGGTTTGAAGATGATGATGCATTGGAGCGTGCTATAAATGGGGAGTATGTATTTGTGCCTTGCATTTATTTGTTCAGTTCCTGTCATTTCTACTCTCCATTACCACAAGCCACTCTTTATCATGCGCTTGTCATGTATTTTGCAGATGGCTTCTTTTACCTTCCGGAAACAAGACTAGTCCATTGCAACCTATTGTTTTAAGTAGAGATGAAAGCACAAGCTGCATTATTGGGTACGGACTTACTTGATTTGTCTTTTCACTCTCTATGTTATGATATAATACAGAGGTGGCATGGTATCAACTCAGCTTCCTGCAAGTTTATGAAAGCACAAAACGCAATTTCATGCTGCATCTTAACAGTATTATAACCTGTCAGGCTAGGAGAAAACACTTCGAATGTGTATAATGAGATAGGGTTCCTCGTTTAACTCAATTGCCAAGTAAAAAGCAATGTAAAGTTGACATTTCTGTCCGTTAGCTTTATGATCCTGGCCTTCCATATTCTTGCTAATAATAGTTTTTTGGGCTTATAGGAATGAACTAGATGATGATCTTCCTGGCATTCCGGTGACGATACCTTTGCCACAGGTGAATGTTCACTTCATTATGGTTTCTTTCGCATGTTTCCACTTTGCTTTGCAGGGAAAATATATAATTACGTGTACGTGGCATTCTTGTCTCAGATTTCAAAGGTACATGCTCAAATCAGCTACAAGGATGGTGCCTTTTTTGTGACTGATCTGCAGAGCGAACACGGTACCTGGATCTCTGAGTAAGTAGCGCAGAGAAGGGTCTTCTTTGTTTCTTTTTCTCCTTATTGTTTACTGAGTTGTAGTTATAGGATGTGATGAGATCACTTTTGCAGTGCCGTGGGGCGTCGGTATCGTGCAACTCCGAATTTCCCGGCTAGGATCCATCCCTCGGACACCATTGAGTTTGGTTCAGACAAGAGGGTCAGTGTTCCATTCCTTGTGAAGTTCGTGTCATAATTGTTACATTACTAATAGCTTCCATACGTTTGTTTGTCAAAGTTCATGCGATCCTCCTCGTTTGTCAGATTTGCTAAGAAAACTGACTATGAAAACCTGTCGTGCTTATTTGCAGGCGATGTATCGCGTGAAAGTCGTGGGGTCTCCTACGGAAATTCCAGAGGCTGAAAGAAGCGGAATGCTCCAGGCAGTATGAAAAGCTGGAGGCAGACCCTCGATTTGTACAGCGATTGATTATAAAACATCAGAGTCAAAGCGTCATAGAGCTTTGACGATTTCCGACACATTTTGAGAATTTCTCGCGTAGGGAAAGATGTCATTGATTGATCTTATAACGAATAGTGAAATCGATTAGTGATTCAAGTCTTCTGTCGTCTCTACGACAGCTTTGCTCGAACATCTTTAGATCTTTGGCTTCTCGTTGCTTTTTAACGGGGGGCCTATCTCTTTCAGTTTGCTAAAAACCATCTCAGGTGAATAGAGCTTTTACTAAGTTTACTACTTACTTGCCCAGTGAACCGAAGTAATATGAGTTTGACCTTATCTCCGGTCTCTCTACAATGAGAGCACTGGAGGGCGCAAATACTAAGAAACTTAAAATTTGTATTGATGCTTAAATTGATCGTGCAGTAGTTATAGAAACGGTCCAACACAACTTAATTTGAATAATATCTTCCGCACACCAATGGTAATTAGATTTAGAATTCTCCACTCCAGTGGCCACGGTCATCACCACCATTAACACCAGCGTCTTTGTTATAGTTGTTTTAGCTTGAAATGTTTCAAGGAACCCGAAATAAGCAATGTTCTGCGAAATAATGATATTTAGTTTGATCAAATTAATAACAGTTAGGACATCACCGAGACAAGGTACTCGATGAAATATGTTTATATATTAGCAGTTTTGAAGATTTGAAAACTATTAAATTTTAGCGGTTCTGACAGTCGAGAATTCTATAACTGCCAATTGTTCTGGAAAGGTTTTGACTGTCATCAATTTGACGAAAAATGGCTTGATTTGTAAATATCATAGCCGACTAATTTAATTTGTTTCTACCCAGCCCCCCTTTTCATTTAGCTGTAAGTATAGCCATTAGACCACAATCCAAAAAAAAAAACCACCACCACAAGAAAATGCTCTCTTCCCCTTACATTTCTTTCCAAATTTGTTTTAGTTTTAAACATAATTATGTTGTTTCTGTTCCCTCTATTATTACAGAGTAAGATAAATGTCTATTGTATCCTGAGGAGATAGCTGCAAAAACATGTTCTTTCGAGTTTCATACTCCAAGGGCCAAGTTATCCTAAATGATAGTTCACATGCCTCAGAGAATGGATCTTATTTTCATTTTCTTCAAATTTATAACAATCTTAAAGATAAATCTTATGAATTCCCAAGTTGAAATTGCCATTGCCACTGTCATTGTTGCCATAGTTGCACTGTTACGATTGATTCCTCCGCTTGCATTGCTCTAATTGCGCTGCCATTATTACTAGATATATCCCATGCTAAACTATTTCCTTAGATATGAAAGATCGAAGCTCTTAATGGAAACAACTCTAAAAAGTGGCAAGAAAGAATTTTCTCCATCTTAGATCCGAGTGGAGTGGAAGCCAAACCACCTAATAATAAGTTGCTGGAACTATGGATCAAGCTAATAAGGTATGTAGGCACACAATTTTTAATATGCTCTCATAATTTTTTTGATGTCTATTAACCATAAGAAAAAGCAAAACAAATGTGGGACTCCAAGATTACAAAATACATAGAAATTCGTAATCGGATATTATTATCAATGGGAAGTATTGATGAAAAGGAGATCAAGACACATGTAAATGAATATCACAAGCTAGTGGAGGACTTGAAGGCAAAAAACATTGATTTACTAGAAGAATTTACTGTGAGGTTGTTCATTGAAAAGCTGCCAAAATCTTGAAATGATTGTAAGCCACAACTCAAGCACAAAGACAAGCAACTATCATTGGCAGATCTAGTCATGCATGTCATCTTTGAGGGCACAACTTGTAACAAGATCAAGGCTACCAAAGCAAAGGAGATTGCTGTTAGGGCAAATTTGGTGCAAGACATGCCTCATTATAGCCAAAAGCAGATATAATAACAAAAAACCCGATTATAAACCCAAATTTGCTCACCCTACCTTAAAAAGAAAGGTTCTCATAATATTTGTGGAAAGCCAAATCATCATGTAGCACAATACAGGAAGAGAATAATGGGAAATGGTATTCCTACTAAACTAAACGTTAACTTAGTTGAAGTAGATAATTTTGAAGACATAATTGATGTGGTCATTTCCCAAGTGTATATTGCAGCCAATATGGAATAATGGGTGGTAGAGTTAGGTGTTACTAGACATATAGGCGCAGACAAAAATGCCCTTTTTTCCTACACCTTGAGTAGGAGAAGAAGAAGAAATTTTTATCTTAGTGATTCGAGAACTACTCAAGTAATTGAGAAAATGGAAAGTTCTTCTCAAACTCACATTTGACAAGACTTTGGCTTTGAATGATGTATTGCATGCCCCTAATATGAGGATGAACCTAGTTTTTGTAGCTTTGTTGGTATAGGTTGGGGAGAAGGTGTCATTTGAATCTAATGACAAAGAATAATATCTTTGTGGGAAAGGGGTATCGTAATAAGGGACTTCTTGTTATTAACTTTTCTAGTGTTATCAATGTAAATGCTCATTCTTTTACTTAGTTGAATCTATTGATTTATAGCGTTGTAGATTATGACATGTTAGTATTTCCTACATTAAGAAAATGCAAAAGCAAGGTTTTACTATAAAAAATATTTATTATCTTGATATCTTTGCTCTATATTTCATTTATTTGTATTTTAATTGCCTTAACTTCTCTTACAAACTTATTATTAACCAAATAGATGTTAAGCTTTTCTAAAATGGTGATTTTGAAGAAGAAATTTATATAGCGCAACCTGATAGATGTATTCTTCTTGGCCAAGAAAACAAAGTTTGTGAGCTCTTTAAATCTTTTATATGGTCTAAAGCAATCACCAAAAAATGGCATGATAAATTTGATCAAGTTTTAGTTATAATGGATTTTCCTTTATTGAAGTGGATAAATTTATGTACACAAAAACTATTAATAGTGAATCTATAATTATTGACTTATATGTTGATGACATGCTTATTTTTTTGTACATGCATTGATGTTGTGAATGAAAAAAAGAAAAAGAAAAAAAAAGACTTTTGAATTTGATATGAAGGACTTGGGAGAAAATAATGCTATTTTGGTTTTAAAAATCATAAGAAATGATAGTGGCCTAATGTTTACCTAAGAGCATTTTGTGGAGAGGCTACTTACAAAATATGGACACTTCAATGTCACACCTATGAGTACTTATGGTGCTAATACTCAAAAAATGAGTGAAGATAGTGTTGCTCAATTTTATGAGAAGTCGAATGGATTTAATGAACTACACTTAATCTAATATAGCTTATGCTATGAGTAAATTAAGCATATATATACACAGTCCCAATTATGATCATTGGACTGCCTTGAGAAGATTAAAGAAATATATGAGAGGAACCAAAAACTATGACATTTTATATAGTGGATTTCCCTTTGCACTAAAATGATGTGGTGATATTAACTGAATCTCAAATTTAGATGAGACAAAATTCACTATTGGATATGTGTTCATCCTTAATGGAGGTGCTTTAATATGGAGATCGGCCAAATAAACTATAATGAAGTTTTGTATCTTTAGAATTGGCTAGCAATCAAGCTGAATGATTAAGAAATTCAAAATTAAAGAGAACAATGGTTTAATGATATTTTTAATTTAAAATTAAAGGGAAAATCAGTGAAAATGTCTGTCTAGAATAAGCCAGTTCATGTGGATAAGACCTAGAACGACTCAAATGATTGACCCTCCAATAACAAGCCTAACCTACAGATCTTAGGTTCATTTTAGTCTAGTGAAGCTTGTTAACAACAACATTCACAAACTTAGAAAGAATAAGTACACTTAAAGTAAAATTTGTTACGAAAGTACAATTGAATATTAAAACTTTTAAAAAGTACAATTAAATCCTAAAACCTATCATAAAAGTGCAATCAATTCAAAAGTGTAATTAAGTCCTAAAATTTGTCATAAAAGTGTCGGAGATGTAATTAACATACTAATTTGATTAGATCAATTTGACAAATTTTATGATTTAATTGCATTTTTTTCTAAGTTTTAGGATTCAATTGCATTTCGTGATAGGTTTTACAATTTAATTGTGATTTTTTTTTTAAAGTCTTAAGACTCAATTGAAACTTCTTGTCAAATTTCACGATTGCCAATACACGAATCCCAACTTTGAAAGGAGAACAACAAAAGTCACGTGATAAATTACAGAAAGCATTCAAAGATGTACATTAATAACCTGCCATTGATGAGATCAGAAAGATTGAAAAAGGAAAATTACAACTTTTGTTTAATGCCAATTTTAGTGCTAAAACTTTTCAGAGATCATTTAAGTGTTAAACTTTTGAAAAATAATCACTTAAGTGACTCCAGTGACTAAATTTGTCGGAAAATCTATGTGGCTTGCTGGAGTCACTTAAATAGACGTTTAAAATAGTTTGGGTGCTAAAGAGGTCGTTCATAAATTTTCGGCATTGAATCAACATTTATAAAATTTGTGCTTTAAAATTTCTAAAATTAGAAAGTTGACAAAACAACACGGGAGCCAAAAGCAAAAATCATAAAGCAACTATTATAATTTTACCGCTATTTTTCTTTGTTTTGTTAGACTCTGAGCAAAATCATAGAGCAAACATTCTCTCCAATTTATTAAGATGACAAAAATCTATTTCATTCCCACAAAGAGGAAGTAATTATTTTTTCACCTCTCGTAACTTCTATTTCTTCTTGGACTTTGCACTGTTTTGAGATTGGACGACAGAGCTTGAAGCCCCGTGGAAATAGACTACATCTCTTTGATCAATTGCGAGGATCAATACTAGGGAACATTTGGGAACCAATTAAACCCAAATTTATCAATTTTTGAAAATTTGATGCATTTAACCAGTTCAGTGCAAAAATTACACAACATACAATTTTAGACTGTTTTATGTCAAAACTTAAAAGAACAATTATTTTGGTGCTAAAACTTTATGGACGTTTAATTCAGTGCCAAAACTTTCTAAGAGTGTCTATTTAAGTGATTCCGGTGACCTATGTCAGATTTTTCATAATTGGAGTCACTTAAGTGATCGCTCTTTGAAAATAGTGATACTTAAATGATCATTTGATTTTTTTTTTTTAAACCGAAGAGAGAGCCATATAGTAGATATGACACCATACCGTCCTTACCCCTCGAAAAGGTGACTCGATCCAATGTGGCAATATCAGCCAATAATATGATAATTTGACGGATGTGGATAAAAATGAGTGCATTACGTGGAACTAGAAAAACACCGCTCATCAAGTCTCAAATATAAAAGTCAGTAGCAAAGTATAAGGCCAAATGACTCTTCTTTATGTCAGCTTAGTATTATTGCGAAAAAAGCGATTCGAGCACATAAAAACTGAAAAAAAGAATATTAAATACCAGATTTAGGGTTTGATCAATGTGAATTATATCCAACCTCCAAATGCACCTTGACGACCCTCAATGCTGTCCTCACAATTTCTCGTAAAGGACATAGGTAAAAAATTCTAAACATTAGCCTTGACGGCACAAAGAAGGGTATCGCCAATTAGAGCACAAGAAAAGGAGATATTACTTATATGCAAACCATCTTCTAATCATATTAGAAACTCTTTCCTTCCTTTTTACGCGATGGGTAGAGATTAAGACACATTTGTACAAGTAACGATAGCATATACTGTCAATGCCAAGAAGAATTTGCACAAGCAGTTTATCCACCAACGGGGAGTTATAGAAATCATTAGCAGTCAGGATCAATTGTTCTGAGTAAGTTTTTTCGTCTCAATTAATACTACTTAAACAATCCCTTTTATTTGAACTCTGAAGTCAATTAGCTGGTCGTTCTAAACTTCCCTTTTTTTTTCCTGTTACAATCGATGCATACTGACAGGAATTCGAGCTATTTTTCTAGGAAAATGCTAGTAGAGAAGGACGTGACAATGATGTGCATTTAGACAGTTTATCATTATTCACTAATGGGTGGCACTATTTCCATCTCTATTTTAACTTCTTGTGTGTGTTGGAGCTATCAATTCTTTGTTGCTTATTTACCCACTTTTGCCCTGTGTTTGTCATTGACTTGTTGTTAACCTTCACAAGTTTATCTTCTGTAGTTAGGAGGCCTATAGGAATAGCAAGAATTTCCTTTATTCTCTGGTTGTCAAACATAGTGGTCAACAAGGGATCATTGCATTTTGCCTCCTCTTTCAATCAAACCAACCACTTTAAGTGGCCAACCACTTAAAGTGGTTCTTTCCTTGTCGTTGGCCCCCAACGAGTCACTTTTCAACCACTTATCTTCTCTAATGGTGATTTTCTTGCCATTGGCATCAGCCCACATAGCATGAAGAGAGATTAAATCTCTTCCTAATACAAGCCTTTGCCAGCCCCACCAAGGGCGAGACCCTTTTTCTGGCTTGCCAAAAATCACACCATCAGAAGTAAAGTCCCTTCATAATTTGGTTCCAAAGCATCTCAAGATGCTGCAAAATCCACCACACTTGTTTCCCTAACATGGCTTTATTAAAAGTTGATAAGTCTTTGAATCCAAGACCCTCTTCATTCTTTCTATGCTTTAGAGCTTCCCGTTTCCTCCAATGCCCAACCAATTTATTGTTATTCCTCCACCATAAAGTGGCTATTCTCCTCTCAATGGCTTTACTAATTGAAACTACAATTTTAAAAACGGACATTGCATACTGAGGAAGTGCCTGCATCACTACTTTTATCAATATTTCCTTCCCCGCTTTTGACAATACGTTTTCCTTCCAACTTTCTAATTTCATGTTGACCCTTGCAAGGATGAGCAAACATGTCGTTCTTTGAGGCACCCCAATCCAAAGGACCCCTAGGTATTTCCTAGTTTTTCCTATCTCTGATACTCTTGAAGTCATATTCCTCCTCAAACTCTATGGGCAACCTTTATTGAGACACATCTCAAATTTACGTAAGCTTATAGTTGGCTTGATGTAAAATAGTAGAAGTGTAGCAAGATTTTTACATTCCATAAAAGTACCATCCAGGAAAAAAATAGAATCATCCGCAAAAAAAAGATGTGATAGCATGAGATAGTTTCTATTCAACTTAATTCCTCAAATAGTACTTGTTGGAGTCACTTGCTTCATCAAATGAGAAAGCACATTAGCCACTTGAATAAAGAGATAGGGAGATAATGAGTTGCCTTGACGAATACCTCAAGTTGGCTTGAAGTATGGCGGGGGTTCACCATTAAATTTTACAATAAAGGACACCACTGTGACAAATTGCATTACCCATTTAACCCACCTTTCACAAAAAACTCATCTTAATCAAGCATTCGCAAAGAAAATCCCACTTTATTTGATCATAAACTTTATACATATCTAACTTTAGAACGGCTTGGAATTTTCTTTTTCTTTCTCGTATTCTTAATCGATGGAGAACCTCCTGCACAATTAGGATATTATTCTAAATTTGTTTGCCACCCACAAATACACTTCATTCTGCTACAATTAGATTTGGTAGCCATGGTTTCAACAGATCCATAAAATTTATGTATTAGAGTTTATTCTTGAGTAGACCTATTAAAGTAGATCATAAACCTATTTCTTAACCCATATTTGATGGGCCAAATTATTATATGGGTTAACTATGTTTAGTAAAGGAATTATGAACAGGTTTATAATGGTAATGCCCAAAAAATATAAGTATTAAATGGGTTCACAGTTTACCAGACTTAACTTATATTTGTGACTCTCTCTTCATTTTCTATGATAAAATAATGGACTCCTCATACTATTCCAAGTTCAGAGAAGTTTTGGTGGGCTTGCAAGATGGGCTCGACTTCACTCTTCTCAAGACAGCTAAATTTTATGACTTGATTATAGAATCCACTAAATTCTAGTAACTATAACTGGAAATCATCCTTTCTTGATTCTAGAATTTTTTTCATTATTCCTTTCATACTTGAAGAAACTGAAAAGAATGATTTAATCAATTAATCCACCAACCGCCCATATAAAACCGGAAAAAAAAAAATCATCCACCAATGAGAAAGCCAAGTCGTGTCGTATTCTTGAAGTGATCTTTGAACCAATAACCGAACTCTAGCAGGTCGAATCAGAATTTTCTTTGCCATACGACTCAGACTTTTCATATATTTCATACGAGAGCTCTATATATGGAGCAGTTAAGAGGAATTGTTTGCGTGACATTGAACTCCACCAAATCACTCAATTTTCTCCTCATATGTATAATGTTTAATCGAAATTAATAATAGTGATGTTTAATGGTGGGATTGATTTTTATGACATCCAAAGGATAGGCCATTTAAAAACAAGGTTCGTTCTGGGTTTTCTATTAAAAACGGGGTTGATTTTAGTCCCTTGTTTAAATTTTTTTTTTTGTGTGGATTATATCGATGCTTCTGTTTAGACTCATCTTAATATATATATATATTTAATTGAGTACAATGACATTGTTATATCTTGTTCAAGAGTAGGGCTGCTAAATGAAGGGTCGGGTTAGGTAAAAATTGGTCCAACCAAAATTGACCTATTTGTGTGTAACACAAATTTGTTGACTCATATGGTACCCAACCCGACCCATTTACATACTTCCATATGGAATCCAACCTTAAAAATCCATATATGGCTAGTTAACATATCTTAAGCTCTTCATGTGTATATATTATTTGGATTAAATTGGTATCCATATATTATTAGCATAGAATCTTCAATTTTTGTATTGATTCACAATGAAGAATAAGAGTAAATTACTACTTGGTGATATATTTATCAAATTACAGCAACAAATAACATGGGAATTGAAATTTTAATTAGATGGAATGTAAGAAGTTAAAGAAGATGATTTATGTTGATCATGGATAGCAATGACAAGAACTAATATTACATAAAAGTAACAATACCAAATACAACCAAGGAAAGGTATATTCCATTAAAAGAAGAAGAGTGAAAGTTGGGCTCATTTCGTGGGCCCACAAAGACTTCTCTGAACTTGGAATAATCTAAAGAGTCCACTTTTTTTTTTCTTTTTATTTGTCATATAAGGTGAAGAGAGAGTCATATTTTGGTAAACTGTGAACCCATTCAACACAATATTTTTTTGGGCATTGCCATTATAGACTTGTTTATTACTCATTTATTGAATATAATTAATTAATATAATTACTCATCCCATTAAATATGGGTTAAGATATATGTATCAAGTTTACTCAAGAGTGAACTCTAATATGTAAATGTTAAATACTTATTGAACAGATCTAAAATTATTCTACATATATTTATGCGTCCACATCAATCAAGTGTATGAAAGATGGCTTTGCCATTTTTGTTTTGCATCCACATTAATCATTTTTTGTTGAGCGTGGTTTTGACTTTTTAGCACCACAGGAAAATTGATCCAATGGTCCTTTCTACCCGAAGGAGACGCAATGAGTCAGGCTCATGCTCGGCAGAAAAATGGAAATGGAAGATGATCGACGAAGTGGGATCTACCCTGTGTTCATGCCGACCAAAAGATAAAATAAAAAAGAAGCTCTCTGTAACTCTTTCTGAGCTGAAGCTCCCTCTCTTCTTCTTCTACAGTGCCTGGTTTCTTGCTCATGATATGAAAGCAGCTAAAAAAAGCTTCGGAGCTGGGTTTTTGTTCGGAGACCACTGAACTCGTCGACCATAGCATTGCAACGTACGCCGTAATAGAAACGGGCCATGCTAATATAACGGCACCGTTATTCCTAAAGAATAACACTGTTTTCAGAATGATGGACAATCGGTAAGAATAAGTAGGGTATCTATCATAACATGGCTTTCATTTGCGGACATCTTTCACTACATCCATATAAACTACGGATGCCATATTTTGATCACCACCTGGACTTAGGGCTTTTTAATAGAGAAGCAAAAGGAAAGTATAGAGTTATTTTAACACGAATGAAGTTACATCCATCGTTATACCATATTATATATTAATTAATATTGCAAAAGATCTATGATTAAATGGGGGACATTATCTTGCACATGACAAAAAAAAATGACTCTCATCACATGATCCAAAAACTTATTTGACAACCCAAAAAAAAAAAAAAATGAATTACACTCCCATTACATGTCTAAAACAAATTCACCACCTTATAAAAAAAAAAAGCTATCAATTCTCACAACAGAAAGAAGGATCATAGTTTTTGCACGTGACCTAAATAAACCATAACATGTTTGCATAACACAAACAATCAACTTTGGAATTTGGTTTTGTGACCCTTTTTCGGTAGGCCTAATGGGTTCTATTAAAATCAGAATTGTTGTTCGAATTAGAGGTGTGCATATGAACAATAAACTATCTGGAATCAGACTGAATTGGTGGTTTTAATGGAGATTGGTCTGATTCCTGATTCCGATTTACTAGAACTGATGAGTATCAATTCGATTCCCAGTTGTAAGTATGGAACTGTCATCTGCCCGCCCGGACAGGACGGGTCTATATATATATATATATACTTTTTTTTTTCTTAAATTCTTTCACTTTACTCACTACAAAGTGCAAACAGAGAATGAAGCCTTTCCCTTTGTTCGTGACGCTAAAAAACAAGAACGAAAAGGAAGATTTGAAACCCTAACCTCCTCAACTCACTCTCCCTCTCACGCCTCGCTTCTTGCCCTCCCTCCCTCACAGTCAATCTTGCTTCTCTAAGTTGAACGATCGCATCGCTCGGTTCTCAGATCTGAACCGAGCTCCAACTCTTTGAAATTCCATTTCTGTGCTGATCTTCAATCTCTTAGTCGCACCTTTTTTCTGGTTGATTCGCGTTGGATTTGCTTTGACTCATTTCGGGTTCAAATCTGCTGCTTTGCTCTGTTTCTATTCTTATGGTTGTTTGAAAGTTTCATCATTATTGGCGTCGTGGTTCAGCTTTGCTGAGTTGGAGTTCAATCTGTACATGGTGGCCATTTACTAACCTAAAATTCTAAGTGCTACGAGCAGCTAGCATTTTTATTTTTTAACTTGGTTTGCTCCACAAATCTGGAGTCCATGATAACGCAGCAAGTACTTGTACCTCCATGGCAATGAAACCTTGAAACTGGCAAACCATTTCCTTCACTTTGTCCCCTAACAACATTCCTAGTAGCCAATTTCCTTCTGGGTGGGTCCATGGAATCAAGGGCGATTCTTGATTCCAATTCTTCAGACCTAGTTTCTACTAGGTAGTTCCCAATTCAAGGGTGGGAATTGCCCACCCGACCCATACTTGTCACACCCCGATCCTTCGAGTACGTGCCCATCCCTCACTGGTTGATTAAAAGCGACGTCCAAGGACGTATCGCCGACCCTTTCTTTTTAATACGGATGTGGAAACATATAAATAATCCCCAGACAATTAAAGGGGATGAATGTGCAACAAATGATAAAAGAAAAGAAAGAAAGAAAGAGGGAAAGGAGAGAGGGTGGTGTTAGCAACGTGGGGGAGAAGATAAAGATGACTAAAAAGTCAAAGATAATTAGAGAGAAGTGAGACATTGCAGAGAGAGAGAGAGGGGACGTCGGTTTGGGGGGGTGAGGATTTGCGTGCGTGCGAGAGAGAGAGAGAGAGAGAGAGAGAGAGAGAGAAGAGGGAATGTGGGCGGCCGGAGGGAAAGGAAATAGAAAAATTAAAGAGAAAAATCCTATAACTCAAAAATCCCTAAGCTAAAGCACTTGATCCCCACTTGCTTTTTGCACCGAATTTCCCCTAATAACAAGTCTTGGACAACAAAAACGGCCATTTCCTTCAATTCCGAATTCTAATTCATTTTTTTCTCGGAATCCGATTTTCTGAACAAATTTCTCCAATTGAGGTCCAATTTTGATGAAGAAAAAAACCCACACAACTTCCATTCACCAAGTAACTCACGCCGAAGGCCAAAAATCTCTTCCATTTGGCCAATATGAATTTCCGTTTGTTTTCTGAATTACCCAAAACGATTTTCCGTAAAAATCCCAATCTCACCAAAAATCCCTCAAAAGATGAGTCGACGTTCCTAAAATGACTTATGACATGACATAACTTTCAATTTCTGAAATCGAGTTCAAATTCGCGGTTAATTTCAATCAGATGCGATTTTAGCGTAACTTAATCTATCGAGTAGATTTTAGAAATTTTTAGTGCAAATGACCCGTGGTTGATTTTCTTCAAGTCACAATAAACCTCTTTGACACATTGGTGACTCTCGGTGGTTATGAAAATCTTGAGGTTTCAAATACGGATACAAGGTACCAAAACGATAGAAAAATCAATTTAGTGCTGATCGACGAGAATTTTGCAATTTAGTAGAATTACCCACGTTTAACCACATATCAGTCGAACCGGCCTATCTCTGATTTTTAATCGATTTTACTGTGTTGTAATGATCTCGGCAGATGAACACGGTTGAGTAGCCGATTCCTTATCGAATTCTTAAGTCTATTACCTTAAAATCTTTTAATGATTTTCCCATATAGTTTAGTTATCTCAATAGTAATCAACTCTGAGAATAGCACTAGAGGCGTGTCAATAAAAGACTCGATTTATTCAATTGAAAACAAGATTGAAAATCTAAGATGTCACAATTCTTCCCCTCTTATAAAAATTTTGTTCTCAAAATTTAAACCATTACAGTCTTTAAGCAAAAAGGTCGGGGTACAATTGCCTCATCCACTCTTCGCTCTCCCAGGTTGCTCCTTCATTGCCGTGGTGTTGCTAGACCACTTTGACCATCGGGATGGTCTTTGTACGCAGAATTTGGTATTTTCTGTCCACAATCTGGATCGGGTTTTCAACGTATGACACTTGGTCATCCACGTCTAAATTCATTGAAATTAAGCACGTGGGTCGGGTCAAACTCATATGTCCTCAACCTCGACATGTGAAAGATGTCATGCAATCATGCCTACTTCCATGGCAATGCAAGGCGATACGTTAGGATCCTAATTCTCTCTCTAGAATCTCAAAGGGACCTACGTACCTCGGTTTCAGTTTTCCCTCCCTGCCAAAGCACAAGGTATCCCTCATTGGTGACACATTCAGAAATATGTAATCACTAATTTGGAACTTTAAGGGCCTTTGATGCTCAATGATACAACTTTTGATGACTCCAAGCGGTCTTTAACCCGTCACTGATATTTGCAATTGCATCTACTAACTACTGAACAGACTCTGGCTTGCGATCTTTCTTTTCCTAACTTCATCCCAACACACCGGCGCTCTGCACACTCTACTAAGCAATGCTTCAGAAAGAACCATCTAAAAGCTCTACCGAAACTAGGAACCTCAGGTCTAGATCTAATATAAATTCACCATCGATACTCTATGTAGACAAACTATCTGATGCACATACAACTTTGCATGTCTGTCTAAGTCTAGATCCTTTCATACTACCAAGAAGTGAGCCGACTTTGTCAATCTGTCGACCGCAACTCCAAATGGAATCATTACTCCTTTAACTCCTTAGTACACCCATCACAGGGTCTATCGTGATATACTTCCATTCCCACTCGGGACTCTCGAGTGATTGAAAAAAAATCCTCTCGTTTGAATTACTAAATTTCCACTTATTGACACATCCGACACTTGCAAAATGTCCGGCAATATCTATCTTTATATCAGTCTACCAATCAAGATGGCACCGATTCTGACCTACTTTGTAATGTTTGGTTGAATATTGCAACTGCCACAGTAAATTCCTGACAATGTCTCTTCCCTGAGTGCTATATCGTCAGGTACACCCAATCACTCTCGGCACTTGAGTGTTCCACCCTTAGAAATCTTAAGGTTAGCCTCTCTCTTATTAGTATCCTCTTATAGGATCTTTTGAACATCTCGGTCTGTCAACGGAAGTGTCTACTTCTAACCTGAATATTTGGTTCAACTCTGAGGGTGGCTATAAAATTCGAAAGGTGGCCTACTTCAAATTTGAAAACCGAATCTTGAACTATCTCAAATAAGGTTCATACTTTAACCAGTATATGCACAATTAAAGACTCTCGACTCAACGCCTCAATGACTTCTTTTGTCCTTTCAGGGTAATATAAGTTATTACAATCACAATCCTTCCGAAGTTCTAATTCACAATGCCGTCTCATATTTAACTCCTTCTAAAAGAATAAATACTTGAGACTTTGATGGTTAATGAAGATTTGGAATCTATCTCCACACAAGTAATGTCTCCAAATTTTCAGAGCGAAAATGGTCGCTGCGAGTTCCAAGTCATGCGTCGGGTAATTCTGCTCATGAGGCCTTAGCTGACGAGAAGCATATGCAACCACCTTACCATGTTGCATCAGCACACAATCTAGTCTTCTAAATGACGCATCACTATAGATCTTGTATCCTTCAGGACCAAATAG
This sequence comes from Eucalyptus melliodora, assembly GCA_004368105.4. Classification (NCBI taxonomy): domain Eukaryota; kingdom Viridiplantae; phylum Streptophyta; class Magnoliopsida; order Myrtales; family Myrtaceae; genus Eucalyptus; species Eucalyptus melliodora. Next base: position 22,029,614 of record CM023410.3, on the reverse strand, counting down.
AAAGGTCAGCACAGGTGTGGTAGTCAGCTTCTACTTAAGCTCTTAAAAACTATGCTCACACTTGTTGACCCATACGAACTTTTCTTCTTTCTTCGAAAGTCGAGTCCACAGCGACATTGATGGTGGAAACCCTTCCAAGAACTTTTTGTAGTAACCTGTCCAACCCATACAACTTCTGATCTCTGATACTATTGTCGATCTTGGTCCACTGATAACTGTTTCGATCTTGGTTGGGTCTTCGGAGATTCCTTCACTTGAAATCACATGACCTATGAACGCTACACAAGTCAACCAAAACTCGCATTTGCTAAACTTAACACACTATCCATGCATTCTCAGGGTCTAAGGTATCGTTCTTAGATAACTGTCGTGCTCATTAGCACTACTTGAACACACTAGAATATCCTTGATAGACACAATCACAGACTGATCTATATATTCTTTAAACACTTGATTCGTCAAATCCATGACAGTAGTTGGAGTGTTCATCAGACCAAACAACATTACAATACTCTCATAATAGTTGTCTTAAGTACAAAACGTTAAGTTCGGCACACATTCCTTTTAATTCCTCAATTGATAATACTCTGTTCTCAAGTTGATCTTTGAATATATCGACACTTTTTACAACTGGTCACACAGCTTGTTGATCTTCAGCCATGAACACTTGTTCTTGATCGTCACCTGATTGAGTTGATGATAGTCACGCATAAATACAACAAGCCATCTTTCTTCACAAACGAAACCAGTGCTCCTCAAGGTGTTGCACTGGTATGTACAAGTTCCTTATTCAATAATTCTCGCATCTGCACCATCAGTCCTTTCAACTTAGATAGCAACATAAGGTAAGAAGCCTTAGAGAGTGGCTCTGTCTTAGGTACTAACTCGATCATGAATTCTATCTCTTTATCTGACGACAGACCTGACAATTCTTGTGGAAATACATCTAAAAATTCTTAAACTACTGAGATGTCCTCAATCTTTAGTTCTTCAATTTGTCTTAACTATGACAATCGTTCAGTAATCTAGGCAACCCCCGTCTAACAAACAAGTTGCCTTCAAGCAGTGAGATTAAGGTAATAGAGGGTCCTTCTCAACTCCCAATAAATTCAACACTTTCACATGCTGACAGATTAAGCCGGATTCCTCCATTACAATGATTCTTTACTACTAGATGTTCTTGGAGTCAAGCTTTTTATACCTAGTGTCAAAGTACACATTAGCCAACCAATTAAGTATCGTTCTAGTTAGTGACTCTCCTTTCTACAGCTTTAATACAACAAACTAAAGTTCCACGAACTTAACCAAAACCCTGTTGCGCTATTGTCATGATCTAAATTTCGGGTGCACCACCTAAAACTAGATTAATGGACTACTAAGTCTTTAACTTAGCTCGGGCTTTCTCAAGCCCATAACAATTCACAACTTAAGGTTCAAGTTTTTTAGCTTGCAAAAGATTATTATCTAGGAGTCGCCACTAATCGGTTCATGGTAGGTTGATTAGACATCTAAGTAAAATAATGAGAGGATTATTTTACTCATACGAACCAGAGACTATGGGTACGGGGACTTGCTTACACTAGATCTCTCTAATACCCTTTTGGTACCATTTCTTTTTATGTTTTTTTTTTAAAAATATTTTTTGCAGGCCATTAAGATTTATTTTAACCTAAATTACTAACATGCAAAAACGGTGACCACACATATGCTCATCCACTATTAAACACTTAAATAAATAAATAAATTGCATCAAACAAAACAAACGATTTTTTTTTTTTTGGGTTTTCTTGAAATTAGAATTCTCTTATAAAAAAAATGCATTTTTAACTACATGTCCTAATTTTATTAATTAAAAAATTATAATTAAATGATCCTATTATGCAAACTAGTTAATATGCAACTCATGACCTAATTTTTATTTTTTATTTAATTTTTTAAAAAAAGATGAGATTATAAAAATATGCCAACTTTATCTAAGACCCTATTTAAAAAAAAAGTTATTTAGGTCCAACCCTAGCCTATTTAAACAATTATATAAAAATGCAATCCTAAAAATATAATCCAAAAAAAAATATTATTTACTAAACTACATGTCTAATTTACTAAACCTATATGCTCATGCAGAATTTTGATTTTTTTGATTGTTTTTTAATTTTTTTTAAGATAAGTAAATATTAAATAAATATTAAATCTAAACTATCAACAAAATAAGGGATTAAAGTAATCGAAAAAGAATAACCTATTGTCTCACAGGTCAAATTAACGATTATTCTAACCCTGATTATCACGACAAAGAGTTCAGAATAATTAAAACTTTGATCCGAAGTCTTACGAATCAAATTAATAATTATATTGATTTAACAATTAAAATACTATCAACAAACCCCAAAAATTAATATAATTAAAAAAATGATTCGACATCTTACGGATCAAATTAGTAATTACAATAATTTTGGAAAAGTCTTGCAGATAATGCCTACAAAATTTATTGACAACTTAAATAGATAAACTAAAATGAGATAAAATAAAATAAAATAAAAGAAAAAAGAAAAAGCTAAACTACCTAAAGAAAGAGGGGCTTGCTGCAGCGTTGATGGGCGCCGGACGGACAGTGGCTGATGTCGGGACTTCGACGAGAGTTGGCGAGTGACGACGGTGAGGGGCGTCGTGGGCGGCAATGCGGTGGCGTCGAGCTCTGGCGCAGGGGACGGCGGGCAAGGGCGGAGCAACAACAATGAGTCGCGGGTGAGGCTGGGTGTGGGTGCGGTGATGGTGAGTAGTGGCTCATCGGTGTGGCACGGCAATGCTAGTGCGGCGGTGGCGACCGAAGACTCGGGACCTGCAGGTGGGTCTCTTGAGCATGAGGCGATGGTGCAGGTTGCTGCAGGTCGCAGGTTGCTGCGCAGCAATTCTCACGAGTGCTAGTGCGTGGAGGGAGCAGGGCACGGTGATGACCAACTGAATCGTGAACCGACAGGTTACAGGCGAGGCGGAGGTGCTACGATCAACTCAGGCTATCGACGAAGGTAGAGCGACGAATGAGTGAGCTACTTTAGAGTAGGCGCTCGTAGGGGTGTCAAGAACCGAACCGAAAATCGAACCGAACCGAACCGAACCGAAAAATTCGATTTTTTTTCGGTTCGGTTCGGTTTTCGGTTCAGTTCTTGTTAAAAACCGATATTTTTTTATTGGTTCGGTTTTTATCGGTTAACCGAATCAAACCGAACCACAAACCGATAAAATTTGTCCTATCCCGTTTCGCCTAGAGCGCTCCATAACTCCATCTCTCCATCTCCTCTCAACCTCCTGGTCTTGAAGTTCCTTCGGAAGCTGCATTCCTGGGCTCGCTTCTCAAGTGGGTCGCGCTCAAGGAGGCTTGGCTACAATGGCATGGTAGTGAACAACTCCGTGTTTCATGCTTCTCCTAGTCATGTTGAGGCAGAGGCAGAAGAAGAAAAGGGTCTTGAAATGGAGGGTTTGAATGTCAAGAGCGAAGGCACTGAGGGAAGGAGAGTTGGGTTTTGCGGGAAAGTCGGTGAAGTTGGGATTTTTGCGGATTTGATCAAGGAAGAGAGGTAGGAGAGTAGCTCAAGCTCTGCTTTTTTGACATCAGAAGCGAGGGGGATGAAGAGCAGAGTCAGAACAGCTCCGAGGTGTTGTACTCGCTGCCTCCTGTACTGCATTGGTCGGTGGACAAAGCTCCGGCGTCGGACTGTGCCAGTGGAATGGCGTCGTGGAAGATGTAGAGAAATTCCACTCCAGTGATAAAAAGTTGGAGAAACATGGCTCTGCAATTTCAGGTTTGAACCAAGATAAACCGAAGCTGAAATTTATGTAATAATTTTTGTTTATTTTGATGTTATTACGTATTATTGTTTGGTTGATGGGGGACGGAGTAGAACGCAAGGAAGAAGAAGATTTAGGGAAGAAAAGAAATTGAAAACAAAAAAGAGAAAGAATTGAAAACCAAAAAAAAAAAAAACCCAAAAGCTGAAAATCAAAAACCAAAAAACTGAACTAAACTGAACCGAACCGAAATTTTCGGTTTGGTTCGGTTCAGTTCGAGTCTTATTCGGTTCGGTTCGGAAGATTTTTCTAACGATTCGGTTCGGTTCGGTTTTACAAAAAACCCCACCCGAACCGAACCGTTGACACCCCTAGGCGCTCGTAGGTCACTAGCGGAGGCAGGAGCAGTAGATCTAGATAGAGATAGGGCCGGTGGTGTAGCGATGGCGGAGGCGCGGCGGAGGCTGGCGTTGCGGTGCCGGTCATGACGCGCAGCCGGCGCGTCGTGGGTCTCCGCGAAGAAGATGATGCAGCACCCTTTTTTTACTTTTTATTTTCTCTCTCTCTCTCTCTCTCTCTCTCTCCATCACTTCTTCTTGTCTTCTTGCTTCTTCAACAAAGGATGGACGTTGACCTTTCCAAAAGAATTTTTTTTTTTTTTGAAATTTTCACTCCAAACAAAAGGCCCCACTCCCTCTCGTACGAATTTTCTCGGCTCTTTTTCTCCAATTCCCCCCTATGGTCATGAAAATTGTAACTCTTTTTATAGTGATTTCCAAACGGCCGCTTTCCATGGCAACTTGAAAATTGTGACTCTTTTTATAGGAATCAAGTTTCCATCTTCTGTTACATTAAATCAAGCCTGCAAATTGGAGCACAATTTCGCCATCAGCTTGATTTTGTTTGATTCCTTCCATTTTATCGAAATCCTTGCCTTTTATTCACCTTATTTTTCAATTGTTTCTGTATTTATCAAAATCTGAATACTCATCAGAATTTCAAACTTCCATGCATAATCAATCAAATCAATTTCCCCTTTTTTTTTTTCTATTTTTTCATTTTATTTGTTCTGATGCGTTTTTTTTTTTTGGAGTTAAAATTAAGCCCTAATTTTTATGCAAAAAATCAATAACTATGTCACCAAAATTTAGGTGTCAATAGCTACTCTGATAAAATCACTCTAAAAACATTCTTCTTCTGATCAGTACATGATTAGTTCAATTCTTATCCCTTTCACCATCCTAGTGGCGTTCTAATTGTGGTAGCGATGTCTATGCTCCATTGGACTTTCACTGACAATCTTTCACCTGATGGTCGTGCTAACCACAGTTATAGCACATTCCTGTTATACCCAAACATTGGATTAATCCATACTTCCTTCCACAAATTCAGCACACAACTCATGAATCCTTTGTCTCCTGTTAAGTGACATCATGCACACTTTCTTGTATTGGAGGCCTATTCCAAAAACCTCTATTGTGCATTCAACTAAGCATTATCTCTGATTTGTCCCATCGGCAAAGATGGCACTTGCAATCCCATCGGCCTATGCGGACAATCCTTGACCAAGTGATCGTGATGGCGACACTTGTAACAAATCCTTATTCTAGGAAAGACACGAGGCCGATCCCTGTCGTCTCCCATAGGAATGACATACTCTATTTCGATTCAGTGCTGACTTATCTTTCCCACCCTTCCTGTTAGGTGGAATAGAATACCTTTCTTCGGTCATTGGCTCCTTCCCAAACTGGTTTCCATCTCTACCTGAACTGAACCTCGACTTGGATGCAATGGCTTACTCTTAGATCACATCTTCATGTTAGATCTCAGCAAGTGTGGCAACAACAACGGAGCTTAGTCCTGAGCTTACTGGCTCAACAAATTTCCAATGGTCACTAGCGCTTGAATGATCCAATCGAACTTAGCATCGTTCGGTGCTGCTACACTAGTACTGACATGCGTCGGTACTTTTACACTCGCGTTGGCCTGAGCTTGCGCTCTGCCACGACTGCCTTAGGCACTGATCATTGTCGGCGTTCTACCCCGAGTCACAGAGGTTACAACCCTCTTACTAGGAGTCCTCAGCTCCTGATCACTCATCTACAGGATCTGTATAGATACCTGTTTTCCAATTCCAATTCTAGATTAGAATTTGAGTGATCCACATCAAACAAGCTACCAACCAGCTATCACTCACATACACCAGCATGAAATAAAGGTCATTTCTACTAACTATCTCATGACTCATCGCAACCATCTACTGACCTTGCTTTGATACCACTTAAATGGGGATGTCACGCCCCGATTCTTCAAGTACGTGCCCATCCCTCACCGGTTAATTAAAAGCGACATCTCAGAACGCATTGCTGATCCTTTATTTTTAATATGTATGCGGAAACATATAAATAATCCCCAAACAATAAAACAATGGGATAGAAAAGTATGACTAATTTTTCACAAAAGACCTTTTTTATAAACACACAGGTTTATACACAAAAACTTACAAAAAGGAATTGACCTTTACCAAAATAGAATTGTCCTATGACTAACTAGTTAGACAAGAATGCCGATTCTTTGGGCTTCACCTTCTAAATTTCGAGCCTCGGGTCCTCCACCGATGTCAACTAGGGACCTGAAAATGGTTATACAATAACCAATGAGACAATGTCTCAGCAAGTTCAATCCCCTAAGACTCAATTAGGAAGAAAATATACCCTAAGGCTACCTAAGTACAACACGAGTCGGAGGTCTTACCTTTGCATCTATTCCCTTCTTACAAGTCAGTATATCTCATAGATACATAAATTACATCAATCAATCAATTCAATCAATCGGATTGAACTATCGATCAATCGACTCGGTCAATTACATATCATCACGACCTTCTCTTGGTCGGCCTAATCAATACTATCTATAAAGTCCAACCACCTTGTGGACAACTTATTCTAAGTTGAAAATAGATAGTAGCTTGTCTCATGACTAATAAATAGTATATCGTTCATTCTCTAAGATGACATATAAAGTCATTAAGCCGATATGTATACTATTCCTTCTCCAATATGACATATAGAGTCACCGAGCTGATATGCATACTATTCTTTCTCTAAGATGACATATAGAATCACCGAGCTGATATGCATACTATTCATTTTCCAAGATGACATATAGAGTCATCGAGCTAATATGCATTAGGAGTGAGCATGGTTCCCGAGTAGAACCGGGAATCAGAGAACCGCATCGGAGGGTTTATTTCGGTTCCCGGTTCTAAAAAGACCGGTTCTGGTTCCCGATTCCATTTTTCTGGGAACCGGTTAGGCTAAAAAAAAATCCCTAATCAGTTCACTTCGCGTTTCTCTCTTCTCCCATTGTCTAGCGTCGATCTTCTCCCATTCTCTACCTCTGCTCCTCAACGCCATTGCCACTCACCTTCGACGCTGTCACCACCGTTGCTCGCCCTCGACACCATCGCTGATTTCTGCTCAACACCACAGTCGCTTGCCCTCGACGCCACCACTAACCTCTGCTCAATGCCACTGCCGCTTGCTTAGCCACCCCTGACACTGCTAGCCTAGTCGCTGCCAACGTTGCTCGCCCAGCCTCCCCCGAAGCCACTCGGCTAGCTACCCTCGACGCCGCTCGTAGCTCACCTTTTGTGTCGGTAATTTTTGCTACCCCCTCTCTCTGTTGTTATTGTTCATTTTCTTGGTTTCCCCTTGTCTGCCATAGTTGGCGACTTGATGTTCTTGAACAAATGTGGTTTGTATGTAAGATTTAGGGGGGAAATTCATGTTTGCAAGAATACTACTACTTTTCCAGGCCGTTATTCATCAATTTAAGCACCTTCTCATATATCTAACACAATATCGCCTTTCTGTCCAGGAGTTATGAGAAAGAGGTACATCATTTTGAAACAAGAAGCTTACAATTGCAGTTTATGAGCAGTCTCTCTTTACCCGTCTTTACTGGTGCTAGAATTGAGGGGGAAGAATGTTCCACTGTGAAAATAGCTCTAGTTGATGCTCTTAGTGGACAGATCGTTGATTCTCGGCCTAAGTCATTGGCCAAGGTTGAAGTTGTATTTTTGGAGGGCGACTTTAACAGCGATGAGACCGAGAATTGGACTGTTGAAGAATTCAAGAACAACATTGTCGGAGAAAGGGAAGGAAAGAAGCCTCTTCTTATAGGAGAATCAATACTCAATCTTAAAGATGGTGTCTATTCTTTGGGTGAGATTGCTTTCACTGATAATTCAAGTTGGTTTAGGAGCCATAGATTTAGAATAGGGGCACGAGTTATAGATAACTTTGATGGGATCAAAATAAGGGAAGCAAGGACTAAATCCTTCATTGTTAGGGATCACCGTGGATAATGTAAGTGCATATAGTATGACATCTTTCTATGATTTGTAGAATATTGAATCACGGAATATCTTAATGCACCAATTCCATAGTTTAGAAAGTTATCGTTTCTATGCATGTTTTCTTTTGGTTTTGTGTCATGCAACTTTTAATATTGAAAGGAAATCTTTCCATGTCTGGTTCTGCTTGTAGTGTACACACCACCCTCCCTCCTTGCTTGATGAAGTATGGAGATTGGAAAAGATTGGGAAAGATGGAGCTTTCCACGAACGCCTCAGTCGAGAAAACATCCACACTGTGAAGGATTTTTTGACATTGCTACACATTGACCCTTCAAGGCTCAGATATGTAATTAATTGATCTCTCCTGCATGTTGTTCTCTAGTTGGCAAATGTGACAATTTAAGCTTTAGTGCACATATATTGACATATGTGGGCACAATAATTACAGTTAATCAAACATCTCCTCTTCTCTTTGGAAACTTCTTATTGGTTTTGATTATGTATGTCTAGATTCTTGACACTGGTATGTTTGCTAAGATGTGGGAAGTTACCATAGAGCATGCGCATACGTGTGTGATTGATAAAAAGGGTGTATCTATACTGCCCTCCTACCTCTTAGCTGAAAACTTGTGTCGTCTCCAATCTTGTGGGACAAGTGATGGGATTACTTTTAGATTGTCAGTATGTTCCTATTGAAAAGCTCTTTGAAGCTAAGAAGGCAAACCCTCCTTTTCACCTTGGATTTGTTTGTTGTACCTGTTATCCTTTTTCAATTGCTTTTTTGAGTTAATGCTGGTGTTCTTCTTTCCAGGTGGATGCCCACAACTTGGTTATTTTTGCCTTTTAGCATGGGGAGGAGGTGGTTTCTTTTGACGAAAAAGTTAAAATCATTTAGTTTTAGTTGGACAACAGAATATAGAAAGGTGCTGCACATTAATCGAAGTTTACATGTGATCTTTTATTGGCCTACTTGATTTGTTGTTTATAACTTTTCATAAATTACTGCAGTAATTATACTTTTGCTTTCATATCCTATATTCCTAATAACTATTGGCAATCCAAAATTGCAGGAAACATTACTTTGCCATCCCTAATGATGAAGCCTTTCGGTTCATGGCAAGTATATATAGTCGCTTTCACCGTAACATGTCATTAAGTAAAGAATTTGAAGGAGGAATTACGAATGGAGCAGCTTGGTATGACAGGTTGAGGTAATCCATTGTAGCTCATAATATAGGAAGTGTTGATCTTTTCAGTGTTTTAATCTAATACCTTTGTGAAGTGAAACGTTGGACTTTGCAAAAGAGAAATAGTTCACATTCTAGAATATTAAACACTTATGAGTATTATAGATTGTGTTCATGTTATATTCTCTTTGATAAATGAGAAGTTTGTTTATTATTGCTGCATTCATTTCCATTTTTTTAAACTAAAAATGAAGCAAAAATAAAGAACTTGTTGGAACCTGGAACCAACCCTAGAACCTGTGACAGGGTAAGTTCCAAGTTCTTGGTTCTGATGAGTAGGTTTCAGGTTCCAAAAATCGAGGAACTTGTACCTGAGGGTAGATTCCAGGTTCTATATGGAACCGAATCGGAACCGGGAAATGCTCACCCCTAATATGCATACTATTCATTCTCTAAGATGACATATAGAGTCGTCGAGCTGATATGCATACTATTCATTCTCCAAGATGACATATAGAGTCACCGAGCTGATATGCATACCCGATAAAAATACTTGTGTGTGGTTACACTGTCGGTCTTAGCCAAAACACACTCATTTCTTTTCCATAAATCCCACCATTTTATATGGTCCACCAAAATATTTTTGGCGTTGTAAACCAATGCTCGGTTATTTTCCAATGAAATACTGAAAATAAATTTTAGGAATAAATTCCTAAAAGACAAATCAACAAAATCTGCACAAATTAAAGCTCAATTAAATAAACATATCATACCACTGCAACCAGCACAAAATTCCAATCAGCGACTATTCCGGTCTAATTTCTAGAAAATAAATAATTATGAAAAATAATTAAATAATGCCCATAAATACCAAAAACACATACTTAGACTTGTAAAGCCTAATTATATGCTGGAACAAGCCCCGAAAAATTTTGAGACTCGTTAAATAAATATTAGAGTCTATCTACTCACTAATTACACGAAACTAACCACCTAACATGCATCGGTAATTAACTAATTCACTAAATCGTTCTAATTATCCACTAAACCAATCTTAGTCTAAACTAAGCAACCCTTAAGCATCATTAACTTACTAACCGAGGATTAGTGAGTTAAACTCACTTGATTAATGATCCACTCGGATCAAAACAATGGGGATGTGACGAGGAACGAAAAGCTCCAAAGCGGCAACGCGAATGGGGCATGAATCAGGCCTGAAAATTGACCCGCAAAGCCTCACGGTGCTGCTGGATTTCCACGGCTGTTGGGGCTGAACCGAATTGTTGGAAACGTGAGGGTTGACTGGCAGAGGTCCCTTTGCGGACGTGAGGCAGCAACGGCGAAGAAACCAATGAAAAAGAAGCTGCCGAATTGGTTGAGAGGGACGGTCGAACAAAAGAGAGAGAGATGGAGGGCTTGTGTGTCAGCCAAAAGGGGATGCATGTGCAGCAAATGATAAAAGAAAAGAAAGAAAGAAAGAGGGAAAGGAGAGAGGGTGGCATCGGCAACGTGGGGGAGAAGATAAAGATGACTAAAAAGTCAAAGATAATGGGAGAGAAGTGAGACACGGCAGAGAGAGAGGGGACTTTGGTTTGGGGGGAGGGGGGAATTCACGAGAGAGAGAGAGAGAGAGAGAGAGAGAGAGAGAGAGAAGAGGGAACGTGGGCGGCCGAAAGGAAAGGAAATAGAAAAATTAAAGAGAAAATCCTATAACTCAAAAATCTCGGTCTCACTTGCTCTTGTCTAATCCAATTTAATCCCCAAAAATCCCCAAGCTAAAGCACTTGATCCTCACTTGCTTTCTTGCACCAAATTCCCCCAAACAACAAGCCTTGGGCAACAAAAATGGCAATTTCCTTCAATTCCGAATTCTAATTCATTTTTTTCTCAGAATCCAATTTTCTAAACAAATTTCTCCGATTGAGGTCCAATTTTGATAAAAAAAAAAATGCACACAACTTCCATTCACCAAGTAACTCACGCCGGAGGCCAAAAATCTCTTCCATTTGGCCAATCCGAATTTCCATTCGTTTTTTGAATCGTTCGAAACGATTTTCCTAAAAATCCCGAACTCACCAAAAATTCGTCAAAGGATGAGTCGATGTTTCTAAAATAACCTATGACATAATAGAACTTTCCATTTCTAAAATCGAGTTCAATTCGTAGTTAATTTCAATCAGATGCGATTTTAGCGTTATCTAACCTACCCGGTAGCTTTTAGCAATTTTTAGTGCAAATGACTCGTGGTCAATTTTCTTCGAGCCACAATGAACCTTTTCGACACATTGGCGACTCTCGGTGGTCGTGAAAATCTCAAGATTTCAATTATGGATAGTAGGTACCAAAGTGATAGAAAAATTAATCTAGCGCCGATTGACGAGAATTTTGCAATTTAGTGGAATCACCCACGTTTAACCACATATCTCAGTCGAATCGACCTATCTCTGATTTTTAATTGATCTTACTATGTTGTAATGATCTCAGTAGATGAACACGGTCGAGTAGCCGATTCCTAGTCGAATTTTCAAGTCTATTGCCTTAAAATCTCTTAATGACTTTTCCAAATAGTCTAGTTATCTCAAGAGTAATCATCTCTAAAAATAGCACTAGAGACGCGCTGATGAAATGCCCGATTTATTTAATTAAAAACATTATTGAAAATCCAGGATGTCACAACCTCTAGTTTAGATAGTTTAATGTAGTAAAAAAAGCAAGTTAATATACAAGTGATGTTGATAGACATTGATAGATATTATAAGGATAAGAAATTAAAAACTTGTACAACAGGTATACCGTTTACTTTCACTGTCAACGACGGCCCGTAAGCTTGTCATTTTCCTTTTGCGAGAAGCTAAATTTGAGCATCTTCTTCTCTTTGCAGTAGCACCTTGCTTCTGCTCTCTTTGCCCGCCACTCACTCGCAGTCGCGCAGATGGGCAGATTTAGAGGGAAAAATATATATATAAACCCTAGAAGTAGCAGTTGCGGGGAGGGCGCTTAAGGGGTCATAGAGAAGAGAGAGCTCGAAGGGACAAGACAACTCTCAGTAACACCTAGCTAAAAATATAAGGAAAAGAGAAAGAATAAAAAAACCATTAGAAAAAGGAATTCAACAAGAATTTCTCGGGCAATCGGACAAGCAAGTTGTCCGTTTCCTTCGGAAAATAATTTGAAGGTGCCGTCTGCTTCTTATGTCCCAATACAAACAAAAGAAAACCCGTTTGCTGACGCACGTGATGGGTTTGTTTAACCCACGGGAATTAGAAAGAAGGAAGCGTATCTCCGTATTGGGCTTCGATTGGCTCTATATCTCTCTCGCCAACAACCACGGTGAAAAAAGAAGAAAAGGAAACGTTCAAACTTTTGCTTCTTCATTCCCTCGATGAGAAGGTTCAACTGCAAGCGAAGTGTTTTTGGACATTATCAATGGCTTCAACTCTGCGTCTCAACCTAACCCACCCTTCATCCTCAGTTTCCTCCAAGACCCGCTTCTCAGTCCCCATCTCCAAAAATCGTCCACTAGATTTCTCTCCCCGCCACCACTCAAGATGTAGAAAAATCAGTTCCCAGAAGAGGAGAAGTACCCGACAAGTAAAAGTCACCGCGGTCGAATCCCCTGGGGTTCAAGCGAATAGCTCTGATGCCGAAAGCCCAGCGGTGCCGAGCAAGAAACTCCGGGTGCTTGTTGCTGGAGGTGGCATCGGAGGGCTGGCCTTCGCACTGGCAGTGAAGAGGAAGGGGTTTGAGGTGGTGGTGTTCGAGAAGGACGTGAGTGCAATTAGAGGGGAGGGACGTTACAGGGGTCCAATTCTGATACAGAGCAATGCGTTGGCTGCTTTGGAGGTTATTGATATGGAGGTGGCTGAGGAGGTAATGAGGACTGGTTGTATCATTGGGAACAGGATTAATGGCCTTGTCGATGGGGTCTCTGGTACTTGGTGAGTTCACTTGGCTTTCGTCTGTTGATTTGCTTAACCTTTTTGGTTTTCCAATTGAAAGAGAAGGCGTGCGTTGAGAAAATACCCGGTGGTCATTTATTTACTAAGATCCACTTACAAATTGGCACATGCACATCAAAAACAAAATGGAAATACGATTCATCTCTCTTTTCCTCTTCATTCACCTCTCTTCCTCCTTCACACACAACATTGAGTTGGACCTCCACGCTTCCCCTGCCGTCACCATCGGTAGAGTTGCTGGTGCCGAGTCTAGGCCGACCATTGCCGGGCATCCAAGCCAAGCCACCCTTGACCACCATGGCCATGGCGAGCCGATCGTGGCCATATCTAAAGGCACGGCTTTAGATTTGGAAGTTCATTAGACCTCTAGGCACAATGGTGTTTGTCGAGTTGAGTGACGCGGCCCATTAATTCAAGTTCGAGAATAGCATCGAACATTTTCATATTTTTTAAGGACTAAATTGAACATGTACCAATAGTCTATAGACTTTGTTGAACAAATCAAAAGTTAGTTCTAAGACCATATTGCACAATGGAGTAAAATTTATGAACCACATTGAATAATTAAAAGTTCATAATTTACATTGCACATTGGACCAAAGTTCTAGAAACATTTGTGTCACTATACCAATTTTTAATTTTTGCTTTTAAGTCAACATACACGCTCCAAACTATAATTGGATATGAGTAAGTAAGCACACAAATTATGTATATCTTCATGCATCTCTGTTGGCTGAGTGAGCGAAGGACTACAAAGTTACGGTTTTGTATCATGCAGTCTTAATTTACTAGAAATAAGAGTATGCGTGTATTATATATATTAATGAAGTGATTTGAGCCGGCGTTAGTAAGATTTTAGACCACTGGATTTTCACAGTGGGTTCAGTATATGAAGCTATCTATTATTATGCAAGCCGTTCTGAAATGCATAAGAATTTAGAGTACTACAAGTTTCGAAGTGGTTTGAGCCTGTGTGGACCTCTAGGATTTCGTAGTGCCTGGATGTATGAAGTGGCCGTTCTCTGAATCTGACAATAACATCATTAATCTCATTCTGGATCACTTAGAAAAATGAGTCAACAGAAAATCTTTTCATAGTCAATGAAAAAATTATATTTATATTAAAAAAATGATTTCTCCTTTTAAAAATCAAAAATCATTTTCCAAAATATGAATAAGTATTAGCATTTAGACAAAAAAAATCTTGGTACTTGAGCAACGGAATCCAAATGCCCGTGCTTGGGTCCTTAGCATCCAAGCCCAGGTCCATAAAGACTAGGCATTGGACCCCAGTGACCATGCCTGGGCATTATGCTCTGGTCCATCAAGATAGGGATCAGTTCCTTGATAGCCTAGCCCCCACAAAGCCTAGGCCTAGGTCCCTTGAGGCTTGTACCAAGACATTGGTGCATGTGGCTGAATCCTTGGCAGATGTACTTGTACTCAATACTTTTGTCCAAGTCACCGACGCCTTAGCTTGGGCATTGATACTAAGCCTAGGTCTACAGAGGTTGAGCCTAACACCCCAGCGATCGTGCTCGAGTCCCTAATGGCCATGCTCAAGTACCCCATTCCCATGCTCGCATCATTGGCACCTACCCCAAGTCCACAAAGATCGAGCACATGTCCTTGGTAGCCATGCCTAGGTACTTGACTCTCATGCCCAAGTTACTAACACTTGAGGCCTAGATCAATCGAGGCCTAGGTCCCTTGAGACTCTTAGTGCTTGAGCACTCAACTCTCGTGCCCATCTCACTAGCACATGGGCTAGGTCTCTTGAAGCCTAGCCCAAGACGCCAATGTCCATGCTTGAGTATCCCAATGGCCATGCTGGAATGCCAAAGCTTAAGCCTGGGTCACCAAAAGGCTAAAGCCATCCCAAGTACTAGCTCCCACATCCAAGTCAAGATTTAGATCCATAAAAGCCTAATCCAGGACCTAGTGCTCTTTCCTAAATCCCTAGCACTCATGCTTGGGTACTTGGTTCCCATGCATAGGTTATCTGTGCTCAGGGTATGGTCCAAAGAGGCCTAGCCTAATATCTCAATACTTGTGCTTGAATTCTTGGCAACCATGCTTGGCACCCTAGTGTTTTTGCTTGAGTCCTTGGCGGCCAAGCCTAGATACTCGACTCATTTGTCCAAGTGATAGGTGGCCAGTTCCTGCACCCAAGTCATTGGCACTAAGTCCCAGTTACTCAACATCTAGGCCAAGTCCCCAAGGCTAGACCTAGGTCCCTCAAGATTGGGCTTAAGACCCCAGTGCCCATTCTTGAGTCTCAATGGCCGTGCCTTTGTACTTGATTGCCCTTCCCAAGTCATCCGGGCCTGAGTTTGGGTTTATCAACACAGAGTGCAAGTATTCAACACCAATGCGTGGGTTCCAAGTGATTGGGCTTGTGAAACCTTGGCTCTGGCGATAAGAAGCCTAGTAGCTGTGTATCCCTTATTTCGCACAAATAATGCATGCCATTTCTAAAAATAAATGAAGTATTCCTTTCCAAATAGTGGAAAAAAATTTCCCGTTTATTTTTATATTTCAGCCAAACACTGCAAAATATTGTCATTTTCATTGAAAATGACTTCTTGGAAAAAAACAATTCTAGAATTACCAAGTTTTTCGCAAAACAAAATAGAACTTTAAAAAAAGGCACTAGTGGGGTCAGCACCGCCTCCTTCGCCATTCATGGTTTTGATTTCTTACTCGATCAGAAGTTTACACATATCTCAGCGGAGGAACTTATTTTTGGAGAGAAGTCTCAGAAAGTGATATGCGGTTGGCTACAGGTACATCAAGTTGGATATGTTCACTCCTGCGGTGGAACGGGGGCTTCCGGTCACTAGGATTATTAGCCGAATGTCCCTTCAGCAGATTCTCGCTCAAGCAGTGGGTGAAGATGTTATCTTAAATGACAGTAACGTGGTTGACTTTGAGGATGATGGCACGAAGGTGAATTTTACCACGGAGGCTTTTGAGATGATTTCTTCACCAACTAGTTTCAAGTTAATCTTGTTGATTGTTTATTGGCTTCATTTGACAATCCTCATCATGTCATTCCTATTATCGATTGAAGGTTGCTGTCATTCTTGGGAATGGACAGCGTTTTGAAGGTGATCTCCTTGTTGGAGCCGACGGTATATGGTCAAAGGTACTATGTTGTTCCCTGTCCTTTTCAAATAGAAGAGAAAATGCTTGCCCAACGAGGAAGCTTAAAGTTTTTTGGTGCAACTTATCGTCCTAACTTGATGAAAGAAAATCTAATGAGCACTGAATTAGATGTCCAGACAAAATGCACCATCCTATTCATTCTAGGCAAGTAAGGAAGTTTTAGGCCTAAGAATCATATGCAATATCGCCTATTCATTCTAGTTCCTTCCATCATTAAAGAAGAGAGAGATAATTACAAAATCATTGTCTGCGAAAAATATGGCTGCAAAGTCACTATTCCTATCCTGTCATCCTGAGAGGTCTTTTATTTGAGAATAGGTGAGGAAAAGATTATTTGGGCCAAAGGATGCCACCTATTCAGGCTACACCTGTTACACTGGCGTCACAGATTTTGTACCGGCTGACGTTGAGACTGTCGGGTAAGTTCAAAAGCCTTTTCCTCTACCGTCAGTGTCAGGGTCATGAATTAGCTTGATCGGTACGGTATTAAAGGGGAGTTAATTGTGCCCTGGTATATGTTTCGATCTTCAAGCCTCTCACAATATGTGTTATTCGTGCTCTGAAGGTATCGAGTATTTCTGGGACACAAGCGATACTTTGTCTTTTCAGATGTTGTCGCTGGAAAGATGCAGTGGTACGCATTTCACAAGGAACCACCCGGTGGTGTGGATGGTCCAAATGGTACATTTCCTACTTTCAGTTGAAGACCCCAAGTTCAATCTGATTGTGCTTGTCATGTTTCGGAACTGATCTACACATTCCATGGTTTCTGTGAGGTTATCCTTTATAATCTACCTAAGTTCCACTGACCTGGTAGCAATTGGTTTGCACTAGCATGTCATTATCTTATTGACTTGTAAGCTTTTTTATTTTTTATTTTTTTTCCCCTATCTTTTGTGAAGAAGCAGTATTTACTAGAGCTATATTTGTCATCACTAGTTTTATGGCTTGGACGTCGTTGTTGTGATTAGCAGCAGTGGATTCGACCAGATCTTGTAATAACCGTTCCTGTGATGTAACGCTGAGTATCTATTTACTTGTAATGACCATATCTCCTTTCATGTGACGATTCCTCAGGTAAGAAAGAAAGGCTCCTGAAAATATTTGAAGGTTGGTGTGATAATGTGATAGATCCAATACTTGCCACGGATGAAGAGGAGATTCTTCGACGTGACATATATGACCGGACACTGGATTTTATGTGGGGAAAGGGTCGTGTGACTTTGCTTGGGGATTCCATACACGCTATGCAGCCAACTATGGGACAGGGGGGATGCATGGCCATTGAAGTATGTATCCAAAATTCAAGTGTAATAAGTATTCTGTCAATAAGACTATGTCGCTTGCCATTACATGTTTGTGGTCAGTTGGTTCAAGAAATATTCCGATGTTTTCTTTTGTGATGTTTCAGCATATTTCTCATTGAGTTTCCCCCCTTTTATGAATCAGAAGATATCTGCTCTTTAGATTGTACATATATGCTCGGTCAATTTTTTGCGTAGAGGCGTGTTATAGTTAGCATGTTTTTCATCTGCTTCATTCTTTCCATTTGAGATCTAAAAACATCATGAAGGTTTGTACTCAAAGCTCGATTCAAATGCTTGAACATTGCAGTTGAAATAAAGCCAGTAATTGCTTTATCATATGCACAGGATAGTTACCAACTCTCCCTGGAGCTTGAGAAGGCATGGAAAAATAACACTATATCTGGGACCCCGATTGATGTGGTTAATGCTCTGAAGAGGTAATCAATAGCATCTTTGTTGCATAATGCTCAGAATGTTAAGTTCCCGTGGAGACAATGTTTACTCTCAGATATTTACTCTCTTTGGATATATCTTGCTGTGACAAATGGGAAGACTTTTCTTTTTGGTTCTAAAACCTGTCAAGACTTATCAGCAACTATGCTCTGCTATTTGATGCACAGAACAAAGCACGGATGTTCAATCAGACTCTTGACACATTTATGCTCCATAGTGCAAGCAAGCAACCACCCCTGAATAAGCACACGATACTATCATAGTTCTAACTTCATAGAATGCCATCTTTCTGTTTCTAGGACCCAAGTAACGACATCAATTTAGTTTCTAGAGTTAGTGCATGCAAGGAGACATATTTAATACTCTTTATCTTTTGTGTGCTAAGCTTGCTCAAAGTTTCAATCTGTCAGTCAACTTAGCTCCAAATTTCTATTGGAATTTCCTCCAGCTACGAGAAGGCCAGATGGCTGAGAGTTTCTGCCATCCATGGAATGGCAAGAACGGCTACCCTGATGGCCTCACTGTACAGAGGTTATTCAGGTTTGGGACTTGGTCCACTCTTGGTAGGTACTTGTCAAAGAATCAGGCCATAAAAGCAAACATTATGTTGATATCATCCTTCAATCATTAATTCTTGCTATGATTCTGATGAAGCTTCAGATACCAAATCCTGTAACAGTTGGGAGATTCTTTATAGCAAACGCGATGCCCTTGATCCTCAACTGTATATTGGTTGGTAACAGGTCAATCTTTGGAACGCTGGCTTTTCATTATAATGATCCTGCAACTACAGAATAAAACTGGTGACAAATTCTTTGGAACGCTGTTCTGTTTTTTAATGTAATTGACTGAATCTGGAGGTATGGTTTTTGACAGCTTGAAACTCGAGGGGAGGACACTATGTTGCAGACTCTCAGACAAAGTATGATCCCTGCATTCCTGCAAATTATCACAGGAATTTAAAATTTATAGCTGATTCAGTCCATTGTAAATACTTGATAAAATCATCAATGTTGAAGCTAATGAATATAAAACATGTGATGAAAGGCAAATGATCAGTTAAGAAGATGGTTCAAAGATGATGATGCGCTGGAGCGTGCTATGAATGGGGAGTACGTATTTGAGCTTTGCGTTTATTTGTTCAGTTCCCATCATATTTACTCTTTGTGACTGCAAGTCACTGTTTTTTCATGCACTTGTCATGTATTTCGCCCTTTGCAGATGGCTTCTTTTACCTTCTGGAAAGGAGACTAGTCCACAGCAACCTATTTGTTTAAGTAGAGATGAAAGCACCGGGTGCATAATTGGGTACGGACTAGTGTCTTTTGGCTCTCCTAGTTTTTGTGTAGTATAGAGGTGGCATAGTACCGAGTCAGCTTCCTGCAAGTTGGGGAATGACTCTCAAAAAGTAATTTCATGCTGCATCTTATTACCAAGTAATGTGCCCTTGGCATCTCTTTACATTAGTTTCACGACACTGGCCTTCCGTATTCTTGTTAAGAATAGCTTCTTGGGTTTATAGGAGCAAACAGAATGATGATCTTCCCGGAGTTCCGGTGACAATACCTTTGCCACAGGTGAATGTTCATTACATTTTTGTTTCTTTCACACCGTTCCACTTCACTTTATCTGAGTCGCATGCATTCTTGTCTCAGATTTCAAAGGTACATGCTCAGATCAGCTACAAGGATGGTGCTTTTTTCGTGACTGATTTGCGGAGTGAACATGGTACCTGGATCACCAAGTAAGCAGCATGGAAAAGGGTCTTCTTTGTTTATTTTTCTCCTATCGTTCACCAAGTTTTAGTTGTAGGATGTAACGAGATCGCTTTTGCAGTAATGCCAGGCATCGGTATCGTGCAACTCCGAATTCTCCGGCTAGGATTCATCCCTCAGACATCATCGAGTTTGGTTCAGACAAGAGGGTCCGTATTTCGTTCGTTGTAGAGTCTGTATCGTAATAGCAACACTACTGATTGCTTCCATAGTGTTTCCCCATCAAAGTTTACTGATCCTCCTCGGTTCCAGCTTTGCTAACAAAACCAACTATGCAAATCTGTCATTGCTTATTGCAGGCGACGTATCGCGTGAAAGTCGTGAGGTCTCCTTCGAAAATTCCAGAGGCTGAAAGAAGCAGAATGCTCCAGGAATCATGATAAGCAGGAGAAGCAGGAGTTCAGCATTCGATTTGTGCAGCGATTAATTCCAAACACATCAGAGTCAAAGTGATATAGAGCTTGGTAAAGAATCTCACATGGCTTGATAATAAGGTTTATGCACTATTTATATACATATGCGGTCTCCCTCTTTCTATCATTTTAACCTTTTTTTGTCAAACTTTTTAATATAATATGAGAGTCAAGTTTTGCCCACCTTATTTGAGCATGCGACTCCTCACTCACGAAATTCCACGCTATTCCTAATTCAGCTTGCACATGAGAATAGTGTTAAAGTATTGATAGGAAATTATCAAAAAATTCCTAAACCTATAGTTAAACCTTTTAATTGTGCCAATTGGATTATGAACATTTTCATGTTTTGTCAATTGAGTCGATCCAATTAATTTTAATAATTAGCCAATTTTTAATTATATCTTAATAGCCTTTTGAATTTTTATTATTTTTATGGTTTTTTCTTTTTTGTTTCCTTTTCTTTACTATTATTTTTTGGGCCCCTTGTTGGCCCTGGGCAAAAGCCACAACACTCTTGCCTGATGCCCTTGTTGGCCAAAGTGAGGGCACATGAGCCCTTGCCCAAATCTGGCAAGGCCATAGCACCCGAGGGTCATTGGCCCTCACTCCAAAAACATATTACAAAAAAGAAGTAAAGAGGAGCAAAAAAAAAAACATAAAATTAAAAATATTATTAAAAATATCCACATGAGTGCCGGCCACCAGTCATGTCACATAGGACGGTAGATGTCCACGTTAACAATCTTTAATCAAAATTAACCAGAATGATTCAATTGGCAAAATATGAAAATATTTATGACTCAATGGACACAATTAAAAATTTTGGAACTGAATTGGCAAAAATGTAATAGGTTTAGAATTTTTTTTTATAATTTTTTGTTATTTGACTACAAGCCGTATATGCTCTTTGTTTACATAGAGGCTTCTTCCATGTATTAGTTTAAGTTTCTAATGAATGAAAGTGTAGCTCGACAATTTCCAACACAAGTTGAAATTCTCACACGAGGAATACATAAATCAAGAAACTTCAAATTGTACGTTGCTCTTTTTTTATCAAATCATTACCCAATTTGTCCTAAAATTATTGTATGAATACCAATTTAGTTATAGTTTTTGCACAAAATTCCAATATAGTCTTCTCAATTGTTGCCTCTAAAATTGTTGACATGGTGTCCAGTCATTATTAGCCGTCTTATGTGACACAATGATGTGGATAATTTGTGGATTGTTATGTCAACATTTTCCGATGGCAATTGGTGAGAAGAAGCACATTAAAATTTGGCATAAAGGTTTATGACTACATTGACAAAATTAAAAAAAAAAATTATAAATGAATTTACATATTTATATCTCTTTTTTTTAACCACGCAGTAGTTATCATAATAGTCCAATACAACTTAATTTGGATGATATTTTCCATACATCAACGGTAATTAGATGAAAATTCTTCAATCATGTATTTGTTTGCTGGCCATTATTATCACCATCGATGTCGTTGTTATTCTTTTAACATGAGATATTTCAATGAACACGAAATGAACAATGTCCCACGAAATAATGATGCTTAGTTTGATGAATATTTGATAATTCATATGCCGATTCAAAGTATTCGGTGAGCTATATTGTTTACCTAGGAAAGAGAGAATAGAAAACATTTGAACTATGAAAGATTAGATAAATTTGCTATATAAAATTAGTAGGTGTATACGCAATAGGAGAGATTAACCTTATCATTTTGTATATTATAATATTTTGACTCAAGATAAATTTTTAAGATTATTGTCGTGTGATCATTGTGATTACTTTTGTGGAAATTTTTTTTGACAAATACCAATTTTTTTTAAAATTTTTAGGGTTAATACTTTGAAAAACCCCAAATCAATATATTTGTGACAAATTTATCCCAAACTGATTTTTTGACCACTAAAAGCCTCAAATTAGTACACCTTTGACCAATTTACCCAAAAGTGGTATAGTTGTAACAAATTTACCCCGTATTAGTTTTCATTAAATTTTACCGTCAAATTACTAAATTGAATGACATGTGATAATTGACTGATATACCAATTTGAAATTTTATTCTCCATTTGTTATATTTATACTTTTTTTTCATGATATTAATCTAATTTAATGAAGAGTATATTTGTCACAAATATACCAATTTAGGGTTTTTTTACGGTCGAATTAGTTAGTTTGAGGTAAATTTGTCACAAGTGTATCAGTTTATGATTTTTTTATTTTTTATAATCGGTCGTATTAAATTTATCATGGGTGTACCAATTTAGGATTTTTCATAGTCAAAAAATTAGTTTTACATAAATTTGTCACATGTACCAATTTAGGGTTTTTCTGGATATTAACCCAAATTTTTAATAGAACTAATTCATCCGGAAGTTATGAGAAAATAAAGTAGTCCACCAATTTATTCCCTATCCAAAAGATCCAATATTTCTTTGTTTTTTTCTCTCTTTTTTTTGTTATTACATACTATTGTACCCTTACAATTAATTATTCTAGAAAATATACTCTCTCGCGTGCTCACCCACCCACACAATTTCACTTCTTGGGTCATTTTCGATGTCAGGAAAGGAATCATTTGCCTTTTGGAGATATTATTGTACATAAATAACATGTAAGGGCAATTCCTAGTAAGGTTACGCCAAAGGTGGAGAAAAGTTCTATTTTTGTAGGCTGTATATGTGCTGAGCGATGAGTTGATGTCGTTGCCTCTGTTATTGCGGATTACTGATAGAAGGTGAAAAAAGGTGTGATCTGATTTTTTTTTTTCTTTTTTTGTGGTCGAAAAGTGGTCTGATGGTTTTGAGTTGTATATTTGGGTTGGGCTAGAGGTAATTGGGCCAATGGGTCAATTTTTTGGGCCGTTTCTTAGGTAATTGGGACATTTATTGGATCTTTGGATCAATTGGAGGGTCATTTGTGGACTGTACGAGAGATGGGGACATGTCGTGGACCTTGTCCAGCTACTGATGCGTTTTGTGCAATGAAATGATATGTGCTTGCCCAGAAAAAACATATGTTGTGGAGCACATAGATATGTGATAAAGATTCCATTTATTTTGCAGAATATAAATAATTTAGAAAATATTTTCTTAAAATGATCATTTATATTGTTTACAAGCATGAATGAAAGAATAATATTTCATAGTCTACAAAAATATTTAGATATAAATTGTTGTCAATAATAATAAAAAAATTGGCTAATTAATTCAAGCGATTATTTCTAGGAAAATATTTTTCAAAATCATTCATTTCTCATGAAACAAATGAAACATAACTATTATCTTAGAGGAAAAAAGTCACCAAAAACCTCAAACTTTGTTCAGAGCAACAAATTTACCCTAAACTTTTTTTTTGTGACACAAAAAAACCTATACTTTGCTAATTGTGACACCCTTAACTTTAATTTTTTTCGTGATACAAAAAACCCTAAATTTAAATCCATGTGACACATTTTCATCTTTTACTTTTTAATTTTTTTTTCTTTTTCTTTTTTCTTTTTCTCCTCTCATGGTGTAGGGAAGCCAGACTCAAGCATCGGGCAAGGGTAGCCCTCGCCTGATTGCCCTTGCTTGGGTTGAGTGAGGACAGCCCTCACTAGGGCAGCCCTCGCTGGATCTGGCTAGGGCTATCCTCGCTCGACGTTGGTGAGGGCGGCCTGATGCCTAAGTTCGGCTTCCCTTCGCCATGGCCCGAAGGGAAGAGAGAAGAAGAAAAAAGGAAAAAAAAAAGAAAAAAGGAGAGGATAAAAAGATGAAAATGCCCTTGGTCATGGAGTTTGAGGTAAATGTGTCATAGTTAATAAAGTTTATGCTTTTTTGTGTTACAAAAGAAAGTTTGAGATAAATTTATCTTTCCGAGTAAAGTTTGAGGTTTTTGGTGATTTTTTTCCTAACTTATAATGTTGGATTATTCAAACCTATGACTATATGCCCCAAGATAGTAGCCTCGATAGACAAGAGAATGATGAGTCTAAAAAAAAACCATCGATGACTATGGTGACTAGTGGAGCCATGGAGGTGCATTGGATGCACGATGGTGGCTTGATGATCATGCGGTGGTGGTGTGGTGGTTGGCGGGCAAGTCGTGAGCGAGAAAATGGTAGAGGGGGGCAGAAGACGCATCTTCACCGTGAGCACGAGGGAGAGAAGGTAGAGAGACTCAGGAGAGATAGAATGTAAGGGAGAAAAAGAGGAGAGACGACGAAGGATTTCGGGCCGGTTGGGACAAGCAAGTTTTAGAATCTAAAACTCCAAGGGTTGGACTCACTCGATTATAAAAATTAAAAAAAAAAAATTATCTAGGCCCGCATATTTGACCTAGCTATGATTTTGCTTTCTATTATTACTTTAGTATGCAGTCTAATGACACCATAATCTCTCTTCCTTAACAATTATTATGACCTTTTCAAGAGAAAGCAAAATTCACGCAGCCAAAAAAAATGCAACCTAAACTCACAAGGCAACCTCAAGTGCAACTCTAACATTTAGCACAGCCCACCAACATCCAAACCCTAGCTATCACCAGTCAATTTCTCACCGAAGTCAATGGCTGTAACCTGTCCCAAACTGACAAAAACACTTTTTAGACTGAGCTCCTTAGGCGGTGATCCAAAAATGTCATGCGCCTTTACACAAACACCACACAAAGGTATCGATCTTGAACTGGTCCCTTACAATAACTCACCAGTCGCCCTTTGCTCCCGTGATCCCATCCCGCCACCACCACCACCACCATCACACAGCAACGTCTCGGGCACAAGCGTCCAAAACATCCCCATTCTAATGTCAAACGTGTTGTCGCTATCCTGAATCTTTCCCTTTGAATTTACCACTCCGGACCCAAGTGCACCTGTCTCGCAATGTCGTGAACAGGCCTCAACATGTCCGGACAGCCTCTTGCCTAGGCAAGTCAGAGAGAGAGAAAAGGGGGAGGGGGAGGGGGGGGGGGTGGGGTGTGGCGCATTTTCGCGTGGGACATGAGTGGCCAATCGACCACCCCTTGAGCAGACAAGGGTTGGACTTTGGGTCGGTGGTCGAGTGTCATTTCTTGTCCCTAGGGTTACGTCTGGGGTCGAGGGGAGGATGGCGGACAGATGGATCTTTGAGGTCGAATTTGTCACGATCCGTCGTCCTACTTCATCCTGCTGATTCATCCTAAATGAAAAGAAAAGGGATGGATTCCGCAGGATTGATGACAAATAAAGATAGGATCTTAAGAGTTGGATCGCCCAAAGTGGGGGTTTGATTTCATGGGACTTTTTAAAGTCTTCGCCGTGTCTTCGAACCAGCAGACAAAAGGCTACTGCTGAATTGGCCCAGCTCTTTCGTCACCCCATGGCCCTCATTCAAATCCTCGAGCGTCCAAATAATTGTTGCTCTCTTGCTTTGATTGAAGGATTTGACTTAGATGTGTATGTTTCCCAGATAATGAATGATTTGAAATATATTTTCTAAAAGATAATTGTTTAATTCAATTACAAAGAATGAAAAGTATTTTTCATCGTCCACAAAATTTCACAAATTGCGTAAAAATAAATTATTATCAATAATAAAAATATTATTCATTGACTAATTATTTCAAACGATATAAATAATCATTATATTTTTCAAACAATTTATTTTTTGAAACAAGCAAAACTTTTGATGAAGAAGAATTTCACTCAAACACGCGCGCGTGTGTGTGTGTGTAAAAGATCTTGGGGGAAGTCAGAGAATTCCATTTTTCACAATCCAATTATCCTTTGAAGTTTCGTTAATCTTGTCGGATGTTCTTTTTTGTTCACTGGGTATTTATGTTTAAGATGGATCCTATATTTTGTCATATAAACCGTTGTCTTAATAAAAAAATTCTTATTAAATGGCCGACATTCAAGTGGAGAAAAAGAATAGAGAAGGGACATATTTTTGGTCAATAACGATAGACACGGACATGGTAGAAAAGAAGGGGAGAGGGAGGGAGAGAGAGAGAGATTTCAATTCCAAGGAGAAGAAGCACGTGAGGAAGATGAGTGGCGGTGGGGCGACACGTGACTCCCAACGGTAAACAAAGGAGATGGTGGGCTGGTGGCAGCGACCGTTGGAGACTTCAATAAATATATATAATGAATATTTAATGAAGAATCAGAAATTACTTCAATAATAAAAAAGAACAAATAAATAAAAGATAGCAATTTGGGCATAGTGATTTTCTGGTGCCGACTATTTTCTAGCTGACCAATATATTTTTCTGGGGTATTTTCTTTTCCCTTTAATTTTGCTTTGCTTCTAAGGTTCTTTCCAAGTGGGTCCCCACACTTTGGCCCCATCCCCCAAAAAAAAAGAAAAAGAAAAGAAAAGAAAAGATACGGTCCCTATGGGCCCATGGCAAATTTATCAAGCCTACTTATTTGACTTTCTAGGCAATGGAATCATGAAAAGTTGACTTCACAATCATAAAAGAAAAATAAATATTCCCATTACCACAATTCATTTTGTAGCCTTGTTATAACTTAGCAAGTGCCATAAAGTCTCTCTTCTACTATTTTCCTTTCTCTGTTATAAATCGATGCAATGAAATCTAAATCCAAGGTAATTTGTACATTGAAAATATTATGGAATTGGTATTTTTATTAATTAGGTCGAGCTGATTTGGTGTACTACTGTAGGCCTATAGAAACATTTGTGATTGGTGAAGTCTTTATCCAGGTACTTTTACTTGATATCCTCTCTTTTACTTTATATGTATATATATATAATTTTTTTTTAAAATTCCTTGATAATTCCCTTTACTTGTCTATCGATGTGGAGACCTACCGTTGGAAGATTTCGGTTGTAATCTGCCATGCAAAGGTTTTAAGCATAGCCGATTCGGCAATATCCTATGTTCCACTTTCTTCGTGTATCTTTGTTTTATGGAATGTGCATATGTTTTCGTATATCAAAGAAATTATGAATAACATGAATCATAATATAAATAGTATTTGGGATAAGAAGGACCTATAGGGAAAAATCTCATCTTGATTCATATCCATCGAATTAGGTTGTATTACAGTTATTATATGAGATCTAAGAGAGCACTAGCAGCAGTCACCTCCTCATGCGACCAGCAACATGTGGGAGAGGGTGCAAGAAATTACCATGGCTTATCTCTCAATTTCTTGCGTTGCTAATAGAGATGCCTACCTAGCAATTTCATGCCGTATAAGACGTATTAGCATCATATGTGCCAATAAGGCTATGATGCTTGTATTTTTATTTTTATTTTTTATTTTTTATTTTTTTTATTTTTTTTATTTTTTTTATTTTTTTTATGATGCTTGTATTCATCTTGTCCATATTGGTACTCCAACGGGCTAACTTAACTGAAGAGGTCACGGTGAACTTCTATGAAAAGCACATGGACTACTATGAACAAAAGAGAAGAAGGTAGATGGAGAAATTGGAAAATTTTGAGTGAGAGTATGATAAAGATTGTGAGTGATTTTTATCTCAATGTAGGTTGTCACATATAATGATGCGATCTACCAATAATAGTGATTGAGTGAAAATGACACGCCGCCATACCGAATTAACTACTATGAAGTGATTAGTTCAAGTTAAACTATCAAGACATTCATAATTCAACTCAACAACTCCTGATTATATATAGTCCACCGACTATAAGTTTGAATGCTTGATAATTGTTGAGATGATGCTTTGCCTAGCCTAGCCTACCCAATTTTCCAATAGAAATCAATGAGAATTATGAGAGTCCCCAACTAACGAACCCGTCTTTAATGTAATGAAATTAGTGGATAGATTGATGCCACGAGAGTACATTTAATGTTTTGTGTCAACCAAAAAAAAAAAAAAAAGAAGAAGAAGAAGTTAAATCAACCTTCTATAAATTCTTCCATGTGTCATTGGATGTTGGGTCGAATATCAAACTCTCTAAAGGAGAAAAATCCGAGCTCCATCAAAACTCGGTAAGATATGTGAGACTATTTAATTAGTCTAAGCCTCTCCCTCCCCTCGCACTTAGTCTGCTCTTTTTATTTAGTACTAAGTGTAGAAATTTAATTGAGGAAATAAATGGAGTTATGAAAAATTTGAACTCAACACTTTCAAATTTGATATCATTTGAGATTCTATAAGATCACTATCGTTGATTTTCTATAAGCTTAAAATATTATTAAATAAATGCATTGTTTATCATTTAATTACTCTAACAAGATGTTCCAGAATAACATCACACCATAAAATTTAGGATTCAATCACTAATTAGGAGTCAACCATGCGCATTGCATGGCTAAACTCTATACACATTATCAGTCTTTTTATTTTTATTTTTCAGTCGGTTATATACATTATTAGTCATGCATACATGAAAATCACCTAAAACGAGACCCGGAGTAAAATCACCAAAAGTGAATCCCAACAAAAATATATCTAAATATGCTACTAATGTAATTGCTCATTCAAACTGGTCCCCTTCAACTATTCAAATGATTTAGTCAAAGAAGCGCCGCGAAAGCACTCATCGAGCAATCTCCCCATCCTCAAACGCGTCGATGCTCTTCCATCAGAAGGAAGGAGGACAACGCTTCGCGGCAATCCGCATCCAAGCATCACCCAGTTTTCAAGGGGGGAGGGTTGAGAATCGTCGTGCGTGCGTGCACTAACTCGAACCCTCGAACCAAAAGAGACAGGCCGGTTCGATTGGGATCGAAATCCACCGCGCTCCCAGCAATTTTCAAATTTCGACATACGGATCTCGGATCTCGGATCTTCGTACGCCTTGTCACGTGGACCCAAAGATAAGACCATCGCCATCGTCGTTTCCGAAAATAAGCCAAGACACGAATGAATTAAAATATGGGAAGAGCAGTTAAGGAGACAAGCAAATGTGAAGGATTCTGCGAAAGCGCCCGCACCCCCACGAGAGCGTACTCTTCGATCCCCCATCCATCTGACCCCACGATCTCATGATCGTGCACGGGCCCCCCCGCTGGGAGCGCCAACTCTCCCTTCCCCCCCTCCTGATTTCCCCGATTCGCCCTTCTCCTCTCGCGCTATTCACTTCACCCCCCTCTTCCTTCGCCCAATCCCTTGGAATTTCCAAGGGCTAATGTCTCGTACGGTCTTTGAATTTTGGCTCGATATACAATTTGATCCATAAATTTTAATATATTTAATATGGTCTCTAAATTTTAACTTAATGTGTAATGTGATTTCTGAGCTTTTAATTTGTTCGATATGATTTATGGACTTTTAGTATATGTTCAACTTAATTATTCAATTATGTAAAGATGTTCAATACTATCCTTTCATTAATTCATGTTTAGGAACATCATAGAATATTTTCTCATAATTCAAGGACTAATTTAAATATGTACCCAAACTCTAGGGATCATATCAAATAAATTAAAAATTTAGGGATCACATTATATATTATGTTAAAATTCAAGGATCATATTGAACAAATTAAAAATTTATGGATCAAATTGTATATTGGGACAAAATTCATTGATTATTTGTGTCATTCTCCCAATTTTAAATTGTCCCCCCTTCTAAAAGTTGGGTGTCAGCAGATGCAAATGTACATCGCCAAAACGGGCAAATTCCCTTAAAAAACCATCAACTTTAGGTCGATGCTAAATTTTGCCCCAACCTTTTTTGGTCTCATAAAAGATCCTCAACTTTCACTCTAATTTCAAATTTGC
Organism: Eucalyptus melliodora; assembly: GCA_004368105.4. NCBI lineage: Eukaryota > Viridiplantae > Streptophyta > Magnoliopsida > Myrtales > Myrtaceae > Eucalyptus > Eucalyptus melliodora. Next base: position 21,999,503 of record CM023410.3, on the reverse strand, counting down.
TTGCGGTAAAAAAAATCACCACATATTTCTTCAATATTATCAACATTAGGAGGTTGCTATTATGCCTTACAAGGTGAGGATGTTGATGAACTTCCAACTGATTTTGATGTCGATAATTTTGAGTAAACTAGTGAGGATTTTTGGACATGTGAACAAATTTGAGATTAGAGTATGGGTTTAAAATTTTTTATGAAGAAAAAAAAGTATGAAGAGAATTGAGACTGGATTTAAAGTTTGGAGTTTCTCGGGAAATTAAGCCTCACCAAATGATACGACTCACGATGCAGCTATAAAATGGTTTCTATAATAACCCGAGGATCTTAAAATCAAGCAACAGTAAATATCACCCGTCGAATACTAACTTTTTTAAGTTTCGCATGTCGTGACATTTTGTATGAGATTTATGATGATATACCTTATAATTATACGAGAGGATTGAACGTGCTCTAAGGATGGGATCCGACTTATATATATTTTTTGGGGGAAGATCTTTCTACTCAAGGATTACCGGGTCGAATTCGGATAAGAATCGGGACCATCTTCCGCGATCCGAGTTGGGAAGATCTGCAAAGGCAAACGGGAATCCGTAAAACAAATCTCTTTTTCGAGCAGAACACAGAGCAGCAGCATCCCCCTCGTTGTTCTGCCTCTCAAAAGCTTATAGGACACGGAGAAGGTTTCCGTGTCAGATTCTCTCTGCTGTCGCGAAACCATCTTTCCCTGTTTTCTAGGGGGGCCGAAAACACGAGAAAAGAGAAAGTTGCGTCCTCAATTCGAATGTCTCCGTCTCGCTTTGGGTCTCTTCTCACTCTCAAAAGAAGAGACTTTTCTGAGCAAAATGTGCTCGTGCGATCGTGCCCGCGTTTCTCAAAGTCACTCGGATCTTCCTTTTCCAACCAAGAAAACCCACCTCCGGAGGAAGACGCAAAAAGCAAACCTAATGTCCCAATTCAAAACATCGATTACTTAATAAAATTAAGGACGTGCTACCGACCGAAAGAGAAAAAAAAAAGAAAAAGGGAATCAAGGACGTGCACGGTCCAACCTAGGATCCGGACTGAATTGAACTGTTCTAAGTAGTTCCCGAGAGAAAATTGATTTGATTCCCATTCATGGGGAGAAACCAGACTGAAATTGATATTTTATTTTTTATTCGGGACAAAAGGTAAAGATCATTTGTGAGAGTGATGTCTTCTTTTACTTTTACTAGTAACTTTCATGTGGTTAGTGTTTCGTTTTTCATTAAAGTAACTTCTTATATATTTAAGAACCTTTGAGATAAAACACAAAACATTTCAAAAAAGAAAAAAAAGACGTAATAATAACACCGCCTACTCCTCGGATCAACTAGTCCAAATCGAGGGTGGACAAGGTTAGTTCCCGATTTCATATAATGGAAACCAATCATGTCCTGTCTTGTTTTTGATTCCGAGATAAGAATCGACTTACTCTGCAATTGATCACCCCTAATAAATTTGGCTAACTTGTTCAAACTGATTCAAAATATCCCCTCAGTTACACTTATAAACCGTCATCACTATTGAAATTCACTTGGCCCCCTAATGTTTGGCACAATCTGCTACTCATCGCTATGTACTCCCCCCAAAATCAATTTGTGTAATCGCCCGTCTAACGAGCAAATCAATTTCGAAGCTAGGGTTCATCGTCCCTCATACCATCTTCGATCATATTCATTCGATTTAAATTCCAAAAGCCTACCCCAGAAGCAACTAGCTACCGGGAAGCAGCAGCAGCTCCGATCCAAAACGGACCATCCCATCCAATTCCACCAGACAACCCTTTGCTTTTGGGGCTTCGAAAGCGACGCACACGTGCACAGGTGCTGCCGATTCTAGGAACCCGAGCCAGTGCTGCCTCCGATAACGATGAGCTGTAAAATTATTCACATAACGATATCGAACGATACATATACAAATATAAAAATAGAAACTACATACTAAGACTCTTTTATTTAAATTCTTTACTTGGTGTATGAACAATGGCATCACGTAATTTCCAACATCTTCCTCACATAGTACATCGTCGCGTTTCCCCATGTGTTTTGTATTCACTTTGTAATTATAAAAGTTTTTTTTCTCTCTAACCCAAAAGAGGGAAAACCCAAAGCCCGAGGCCTCAATTTTTGCAAAACCAAATTAAGAAAAGGGGGGGTTAATATTTAATAAAAAAGGGAGGAAAATAAGAAAAAAGAATCTCGAAGAAGGCCCGGTGCTACGACCGGGACACCGACTCGGCCAGTTTCCCGATCCTCTGCACGAGCTCCGGCGACAGCTTCTTGGCCGGCCTCTTGTCCTTCTCCGGTCGCCGGAAGTCGAACCCGAGGGCCTCCGACACCTCCTCGGAGCTCCACCCGGCCTTCCGGAGCGAGTCCGAGAACCGATCCGCCTTCAGCAGCAGCGCGTCCAGCACCGCCTGGTTGTCCAGCAGCACCATCTCGCCCCCCTCGAAGAAGCCCGACGCCGACACGCCCACGATCTCCGTCACGTCCGACTCGCTCCACCCGCCTCCCCTCAGGACCGACCCGATCCGGTCCACGTACTCCTCGACCCACTTGGGCATCCCGGATCTCGGCATGTCCGGGTACCGGTCCGGCGAAGAGGAGGACGAGGACGACGAGTTCCTCCGCCGCCGGTCGACGGCCGCGTCGCTCCAGAACTCTACCCACCTCGGCGTCCTGCCCCCAGCGGCGTCGAGGCTCCGCCGCGAGAACTCCGACAGGGAGCCGGCCGATTTCGAGTTCTTCTCTCCCAGGGATCGCTGCTTCCGGAGCGTGTGCGGCTCGGAATCGGAGCTCCGCCGCTCGAAGAAATCGGAGAGATCCAGCCCGCACAGGAAGATCCGGCTCTCGTCGACGAAGAAGATCGGGTTACCGGCCAACGGCGGGTTGCAGGGAATGTAGCAGTGGTTGAAGATGGGGATCAAGAGCGGCGCTTTCTTCAGGGCGTTCCTCGCGACCCGGAGCGCCCTCTCCGGGTCGGACGGCCTCGGGCCCCACGACTTGGGCCAGAGCGCGTCGCGGGCTATCTGGAACGTGATGGCGGCAATGGGGAGGTCAATGGAGGCGCGGAGCTGATGCCGGGCGGGGCCGGCGGCGCGCCAGTCGGGGAACCCGGGGCCGACGGGGAGGCCGGCGGAGAGCACGGCGCGAAGGTCGGGCGGGAAGGTGAAGCCGAACTCGGCCTCGGTGAGGGCGAACTCGGCGTCGGAGAGGCCGGGCCGGACCTGGACGCCGGAGCCGCGGAGGTGGGCGATGACCTGGTCGGCCAGGGTGGAGAAGGAGAAGAGGCCGTTGCGGGTGGAGGCGGCCGGGGTGGAGGGGGCGGCGGCTGCCCGGGCCGAGAGGCGGCGCAGGCCGGCGATGTGGGCCGGGGTGAGGCCGGTCATCCTGCGGTCTACGTCGACCATGGCGGGTGGCGGAGGCCGCGTCGTTCGCCGACGTTCGTGCTCCCTTTCGTCGCGAGGGTTTTCGGTCCGACCGGATGGTGGGGCAGAGATAGAGAGAGAAAGAAGGGAAGGAGATGATGATGATGATTGCGTGAATGAGAGTGTTCAGAAGTGTGAAAATGGAGGAATGGAAAGACGACCCAGTGCTTTTCTGCTTGAGGGAGAGAGAGAGAAGAAAGAGAGTAAAGGGGTTCCAGAGGAGAGGAGTACTTATAGCAGGTGGGAAGAGTGGGCCCCCCACTTTCGGATTTTTAGTTTATTGTTCTTTTAATAAGAAAATATGTTTTTTTTACTTAAATGGGGTCGCGGACTTTGACCATAATGAAAGTTCCCTTGATTTTTTCCTTTGCCAATGCTACACATTACCGAAAAAAGAAAGAAAAGGATATGTGCGTTTTGAGATTATTAGTTCGAATCCTTACCGACCCAACAATATGCATCCAAATTTCTTCTTTTTTTCAGGGCTAAATAATTTTGATTAAGATGTGTATGAAATATCGAGAGCAATTTTTGTATTTCTGCGTGTGTAAGTTTGAAGAACAAAAAAAAATAATCAAAAGTGTGTAAGTTGCAAATTTAAGCAAAAGAAAAATCAAATAGATCCTAATTAATGACATTACACGCCATTCCAAATTTATAATAGATCCAATATGAGAGTATAAAAATTTTAAGCGATTTTAACTATCATCAATTCATCCATTACATAAGTAATGTTCCAAGTCGAAACAATTCTATTGCTATTTGTATCATATCTTTCTATACAAGTATGTTTTATCTTAATTGTCCAAATTATTTCAATTTGCAACATTTAATTAGGGTTCACATGATATACAATTGGTGTATATCCTTTCTTGTATCTACAGTGAAAGGAAATGAAGAACATAGTGAATGTACTTAATTTCTTGTCTGAAAAAGACGTGAGTTCTCCGTTTCATATCTATATAAAGTAAATTAATCATAATGGATCTTGTTAATTAATGCTTTGTAGCATTTTATGAGGAAAAATATTCAATTTTCAAAATACCGATTGTCATAACAAGTTTGAGAGCAGGTTTAATGTTCTTGGCTCTATTCAATGACTTCCCAGTTCATGCTGATTTAAGCCTACAATTAGGTTAGAGTCGGCGCGGCGTACTCCCAAGATTAGGTCTGCAGAACAGGAAGCAACGGCTCTTTCCATGGGCGATGTACGGGAAAAAAGATTAAATAATTTATCAACTGTTCATCGAAAATAAAAAAATTAGAAAAAAGAAAAAGAAACGATGGAAATCGACATCCCTATCTATCGCGACGTTATCTTCTTCTGTTTCTAAACGGTATTTCCCCGGGAAATGATTTGACAGGGCATGGGAGTACAGTGGGAGGTGTCTTCGGCTCCAGCAGCGGCTGTTGCATTTCACCCCCACCTTTTGGGTGGTCGGTCTTGAGATGCCTCCCTTAAATATGTCTGCTCTTTTTTTATTTTATTTTCCTGTTGAAATGGAAAAACATAAGATGTACATTTTAAAAGAAAATTGTCGGAGTTTAGATACAAATGAATTTCGAACCTTTTTTCAGGGCAATTAAAAAAATCCACGTGTGCATACCCTCGAGATTTATTTGGCTTCACTCTTGAAATTTTCAAAAAAAATTGCACCAACTTTCACACAGTACCAAAAAAAGATGATCACCATGATTTTTTTGTTTCGAATTATCGTAGGTGGTTAATGGCGTTGATGTTGTTGACCTGACTTTTTTTTTTTATTATTGAAATAATTATAAGTATGTATTGTCCTCACCCGGCATCAAATTCTGCAGCATTCCGCTCCCTTTTTGTCTCTTTTCCCTAGAACCCATCTTCTTCCCCACCACCCGCGGACCCTTCCATCTCCACTCTCTTGCTATTACCGCCCCCATCCAATTGAAGTGAGACAATTACACTGCCCGATTTTTAAATCTTTCACCCGAATTAGAGCAAATTCAACCTGAAAAGACTTACAACTTTTGATTCGATTTGGGTTGATTTAAGCTTTTTTGACAGCCCTAGTGACAATTTTTGGTTTTTCCCTCTATCCCTCATTTGTGTACTTTAATCTTTAAAAAATCATACTTTTAAAAACCTCATTTTTAATCTTTTACCTGAATAAGATGAAATCCGACTTCAAAAGACTTGAAATTTTTTGCTCGACTTGGGTCAACTTTGATCTTTTTTGATAGCCCTAAGGACAACCTTTGGTTTTTTGTTCTATCTCTCATTTGTGTACTTTAATTTTAAATAGACATATTTCTAAAACCCTATTTTTTAATCTTTTACCCAAATAAGAGAACTTTTGTTTTTTTGGCTCTATCTCTCATTTGTGTACTTTTATTTAAAAAGCAATATTTCTAAAACCTTTTTTTTTTTTTTAATCTTTTACTCGAATAGAAGAGATTCGACCTGAAATGATTTGAAAATTTTGGTTTGATTTGGGTCAATTTGAGCTTTTTTGATAGCCCTAAGGACAACTTTTGGTTTTTCGTTCTATCTCTCATTTGTGTACCTTAATCTTAAAAAGCCATACTTTTGAAAACCCTATTTTGTAATCTTTTACTCAAATCAAAGGAGATCCGACATGAAAACACCTGAAACTTTTGGTTCGATTTGGGTTGAGCTTTTTTGACAACCCTAAGGACAACGTTTGGTTTTTCGCTCTATCTCTCATTTTTGTACCTTAATTTTAAAAAGCCATACTTATGAAAACCCTATTCTTTAATCTTTTACTCGAATAAGAGGAGATCCAATATGAAAAGACCTGAAACTTTTGGTTCGATTTGGGTTGAGCTTTTTTGACAGCCCTAAGGACAATTTTTGGTTTTTTGCTCTTTCACTCGTTGTGTACTTTAATCTTAAAAGCCATACTTCTAAAAACCCCCATTTAAAAATTTTTCATTTGAATCAAAGGAGATCCGACCTGAAAAGACCTAAAACTTTTGATTCGATTTGGGTCGACTTGAGCTTTCTTGATAGCCCTAAGAACAACTTTTGATTTTTCACTCTATCACTCGTTTGTGTACTTTAATCTTAAAAAGTCATACTTCTAAAAACCCTTATTAATCCCACAAAAACATATATATTTCACTACTCTCTCTCATGCATGCGTACTTACAATAGATTGAACCTATATAAGTTATGATCGAGGCATTCAATCTTGGCTTTCTTGACATCAACGGAGCCGTATATGACTCAACTCAAATCGATAGTGCTAGAATGGTTTTGTCATCGATGATGATGGGGCTAGATCCTACTTTGCCACGCACATTGTTTGAGTCCAAACATAGAATTTCAGTCGATATCTTCATAATGATATCACTTAAACATGTTTACGTCGGTCGCTGCTAAACTTTAAATAATTGATTCACTTAAATCGAAATTTATTGGACAGTCTTCTTAAAGAATTCAAGGATTATCCTTGTGGTGGCCCCTCACAAAAATCCTTACTTCTTTATTTACCCCCTTTTACTTTTGGCCGGTAATATCTGCACTATTTCTCATACAACCACAATTTTCCAAGGAATTCGATTCCATTAAGCGGAGACCTTTTCTGCTGTTATGTACTTTGGATGTCCTGCTCTTTTCTGAGAATAAAACCAAAGATTATGGGCCTATTAGCAATAATTACTCGCGGGGACAAGGGAGATGAAAAAGGCGAGAACCCAGACAATGATAATACCACATTGTCGTGCCCTTATTTTAATCATTCTTTGTTTCTAATTATTTATCTATCGTCTATCTATTTTTTTCCCTGTGATTATTTTTTTCAGGGAAGAAAAAGAAGTAAAAGGCGGGCAGGCGCGCTGTTAATGAAAGTTATCAACTAATGATTGGCCATTCAGCATGGGATTGTCAAGGAGCTGATGTCCCTTAGCGACAGGACACTTCCACCACTCGCTTTTGGGCTGCCTACCATGCAATGAAACATTAATTAAAGTGAGAATAAGGTCAATTGCATAGTTTAGTTTTGACTCTGCGTGAAAGATATTCACCCCTATCAATTTGACAGATGGGTATGTGTTTAATCATCCTATGGCAAGGGTGGATTTCGACTCTTACGCCCTGTAAGGAAGTATGATAAAAGTTTGAGAGTGAGTTTTAAAGTAAAAATAAAGTAGGACCGAAAAAAAAAATCATCCGACAACAGTGAATTTTAATGGGATTCACCACGTTATACACATCAATTTGGCTCGTATTTTTTTTTTTCCTTAGTCATGGAACGGTGCGTTAGAGCTGAATCAAATATGGTTCACATGTAGCCAAAGAGAAAAGGAGGAGAGCAACCTCATCTGGAAAGCATGAAGGAGTGGGGGGCAATAAATTCACGCACAAGATGGGAAGATGAGTCGGTGCAGCAGTCACATGGTTTTCAGACCGCTTCTGGACGGGAGCCCGGCAATTGCTGAAGCTCTCATTTACTCTCTCTCTCTCTCTCTCTCTCTCTCTCTCTCTCTCTCTTTCTCTTTCTGTAGCATACATTGCTGGCACGTTGAATAACTCCAAAGTATTTTTCACACAATTTCCCCCCTATTCACTGTAGTTTATGATCCAATGCGGTTTTCAGATTAGTCAACACTGGCGTTAAATGTTCGGACCACAAAAACTTGTGAGTGGGTTATGTGGTAATTTCCACATGTTGAGCATCCTCCTCCGATTGATGGGAGTTGATGACCATGACAAAGAGGATTAAGTCCTGATTTGACAAATCGAACCAATTAAAGATTTAATTGAAAGGAAAAAAAAAGTGAGAAGATTGATATTTTTAGGCTTTGATCCACAAAGTTAATGGCTGATTAAAGAGAGAGAGTAGGAAGATCAAATTGCATAATGAAGATCAAAATTGCGCAAGCTCCAGATTGCTAAGGTTGTGCTCTAATAAGGTAAGCAATGAGATGGACAAAATCAAATGGTTAGATCATATAGTGTGAAATTGTAAGATTATACTTACCCTCTCGAAAAAAAAAGAATAAAAAATATTGTCTCTCGTGTTATTGTAAACGACAAAAGATATTAAAGAATTACATGGACTCTTCTATCCCCTAACTCTTGTCAAACATGCAATCGAGTCCTCAATGCTTTTTGTTCCACAATTGATATATTTATTTGATTTATGCAATCGAATCCTAAAACTTATTTGACTTATATAGTGAAGGACTCCACCACCACCGAAAGACCATGATCCTCGCTAGTGCCCGAGGGGATGGTTCATTAATTGCCGCCATCCACGCGATCCAAGCAAGGGCTAACTTGCCCTTGCCGTCCCTTGTTGAAGGACAAGCAAAGGGCACCGACATTTATTACCCTAACCTCCGGAAAGGTCATCAGCTCTCGCTAGTTCCCCCTTCTCTCTCTTCATTTACTAGTTTGCTTTTTTTTTTCCTCCTTAATATGGCGTGGGACATAATCTTCAATTGGAAAAGTTTTGACCATGTCAGCAAATTAATGAATCGTTACAGAAAAATTGGATTGAGTAGAGACAAGTATTGAGATTTAGTTATAAAAAGAAAAGTTTAGGGACTTAATCGCATGTTTCACAATAGCTAGGAGATGAAAAGCATGCTCAAATTAAAAGCAAACTTTATGTTATAAGTACCAGAAAATGCAAATATTTAAATTACCTCTACCATGGAGAAAGAATCTGTGCGAGAGACATATAAACTACTTCATGATTCCATCGGTGCATCCTCGACCGAGTAGCCTAACAGTCTATGTCAAAAGTAGACGAGAAACACAGCAACAACTAAATCTAAAATTTAAAACAAAAGAAAATAAAAATAAAATCAATTCTCATCAAATTTATCATTAGAACCAAAATCATTATTCATATAATGATTAGGATCATACGCTATTTACAATTGTCAAATTTCATGATTTTACAATTTGAATATAATTATTTAATGACCTTGGCACATCGCTGAAAACTTTAGAATCAAAATTGTACTTTTATATATCCGCATCTGGTTATGTGTGATAGATGAATGAATTCAACGTTTCGAGGAATATATAATTTGGTCATATAATATATAAATCTGCCGCTTTTTCTACTAAATGTGACGTCATATATTCACAGAATGATATTCTTCAGGATCTTTCTTGGTTCTTCCTTCTTTCAATTAATTATTACCGATAAGACAATGAAGAAAAATTAATGGCTGACTCGCTCCAGCTTTCAAAATCCGAAGGTGGGCAATCATGACTTTGGAGCGTTCCTCGCAATCTAGAGAGCCTCTTTAACAAAACGGGAATTTATTTTTTTCATAATTAATCTAAACTCTAAGCACATGATTAAGTCACCGATTTTCTTTATTTATAAATTTGAATTTGCCGTAGAATCTGGCGAGGAAAGGACCGTTTCGTGGGTACAATATTTTATGGAACGAATTCGACTAGGACATGCAAATATAAGGTACTGGCATGTGAAGGAGCCCTTAGGTATCGTTTAAACATCAAGAAAATTAGAATCTTCTTATGTTATTGAGCTACTGTCAGAATCAATTTGGTCGGCTGCAGGTGAACGGTCAACCGGGGGAATCGAGTTTCCTGAACTTTGAAGCTTCCATGTGAAGTCAATATAGTGCAATTGTAGCATCACAGGCCATCTATTAGTATAAGGTAAAAAAAAGAAAAAAATTGCATCCAAGCAATCCACGATATGAATGTTAATTTAATTCCAAAATTTTGAATTTAATGAATATAATTCTAAATCATTTCGTGAATTTTTAATGTAGTCTTTTTAGCTAATTTTTGCTTGAAAATACTGATGTGGCAGTCAAGTTATTGCCAACCATTCTACACGGTAGGGTTGGTGTTTGGTGTGGATAACGTTCAATAAAGAGAAATAGAGAAAAGAAGAGGATGAATAAGAAAAAAAAAGTGAGGATAAAAAAATTAGAAAATTCAAGAAACTAAGTAAAACAATGTCGTTGCAATTGAGTTTGTTCATGTAAGATCATCGGTCGCGCCACGTAATATGGCCAACAATGAATAGGTTGCCACATTGGCAATTTTAAACTACAATTGGTGAAATGACTACATTGAAATTTCAATAAATATTTTAGAATTACATTAGCAAAGTTAAAAACTTACGATTGAAATTACATTTGTAAAATCGATTGAGAACTGACTCTGTAATTTTCTCATTAGGAATTATCGATTTGACAGTCTACATTTTCAATCCATTGAGCTATCTCTTCTTTGCACCTCCACTGGCCAATTTTTTACATTGTAAATGACTTATTAATTATTCCATTTGTTAAAAAAAAAAGAAAAACAGAAAAAAAGAAGACGACTTGCACATTGTCCAAAAGTCAAAACACTTACTAACATGGTCAAAAACACCAAATAATCAAGCAGAATGTGCACGAATTTTTGAGTGTATAGAATGGACCAATTAGCACATGGAGCCAAGAAGCTACAAAAGTCTGAGGAAGGATCATGAAGTGTGGTGTGATTGTGGAACCAGTCGGTCACTCCCATGACTTTGTGATGTGTTGTGTGCATGAAGATAGTGAACAAGGAGTGGTCCATTTAGATACACAAAATCAGATGCTCGTGGAGTTAGTGGGCAACATGGTTTCCTTGTCTTCTCCAATCTTATGCCTCGACATATTCCTTGAAAAGTGATTAGTCATGCCCATTACATCTCTTCCCATCCGCAATTACCCCTAATTAGGGCAGGTTCTTTCAAGGAAGGATCTCATCTTTTTCTTTTAATGTCTTTTTTTTACTTGACTTCTAAGTTCTTCCTTTTCTAGATTCATCGGAATATATCGCTTGAAATAGATCAGTTCTCTACTTTTCTCTATTTTGGGGAATATCAGTCTTTCAATCACTTATGACATGATATTATTGGTTGCCACATATCAGCACCATATCAACTGATAATATGGCGTGTGACATGATGAGCAAAGTTGGAAAGCTAGATTTTAGTAAAAAATGGGTGTTGAGACTATTTATCGACATGGACATCAACCCATGGCATCTCCTTTTACTAATGAGTAGGGGTTGGGTTAGAAAATCAACCTTGCTGATAGTCTCTAATAGCTCTTTTTGCCTTTCCCTTTTTAGCTTTGAACATTAGCTTCATTATTTTATAAATTTACAAGGAATCTTGATCGATAAAATCTATACTCGCTAAACGAAAGCGCACGATCTAAAAAAGATCATTTATGTTATAGCCCACAACCAAGGAGGTTGTGTGATTTTTTTTTTTTTGGGAATAATAAATTACATTACTAGACAACCATGGAAAAATTGTCTAATCAACCCTCAACTTATTGTGCATATAGAAATTAAATTTTGAGTTTTTTTTTTAATTTTACCAATTTAGTCTTACACATTTGCACAAAATTCTAATGTAATCATTCTGGTCAATTTTCGTTGAAAGTTATTGACATAGTGGTGTGTCATGTAAGACGGTTGGTGGCTATTAGACCACCACATCAACGATTTTGGTGAAACTAGATCGAAAAGACTACATTAAAGGTTTATGATTAAATTGGCAAAATTGAAAATTTTACGATTGAATTAACATATGTACAATAGATTTAATACTGATAGGTAGTTTTCCACTATCTTGACTCAGTCGATACATGGCAAATGGAAAAATAATCATGATCAATGATATATGATGTATTTGATTGATGAGATACTTTCTCCATATGTAAATTTGATCTCTCTCACAAAATAATATTCAAGAACACTATATACCACGTCAAGTTTACATGCATCATGTCATTTTCAATTGCTTCATATAGTTAGGTGCCCTAGGAAAAGCATCATTTTCTTGTTTCTGCGTGCCCACTTAATCTCTCAACCTTCGTGAAAAGGACCCTTCTTAATCAAGTATACTTTTGTACCTTTAACTTAGATTATTTTAGTACTAATCGCCCATCTAGCTTTAGGGTCTCGCAAAAGGATCAAGCAATCGATCTTATTATATATAATCATAGTATACTTGATAATATTTGAAAAGCCAAGTTGTGTTAGGCTTTACCCACCCATGATTCTCCTAAGTATAGAGCCTAAGCGAAGCACAAATCTTCTTCCTCCTGTTTTCCCGTTGCTTATGGGGCACATGGGGTGGTGCATCTCTCTCTTGGACTGGTTAAATTGATTAAATCATGTGTTAAGAGGAAGAATCTTTAATCCAAGGGCAACCATTAAAATAAGGTTAAGGAAGTTGGTAGATCTTTACCCTGCGAAATGATTTTTATTCTTGTGAGCATGCACTCTCACCTTATGATCATCCCGATGTATTGTGTGGTTCTTTATAGACTCTACTGGGCCAAGACAAATTCCTCTCAATTTTATATCTCAATTTTATATAATTATTATCATCACCATCATTCTTAAGAGAGTATATCTTACACTTTGAATTATGATCTATATATAATGCTCTCTATCACTGACTCATATCATGCCCATGTCATTGATCATGTAAATATCCACCCATGTAGAGAGCTAGGAAAATCCTAGCTAGGATTAATTTATATAGTTGGTCCCTAATGCTTTCATAGTTGACGGGCCTTAAGCGAGTCATCGGCGGTCCAAATGTTAGTGTGCTTTCACTTTCAGAAAGTGTGGGATCTAATGCAACTCTCGAGTACCTAAATGCATAGTTGCCTGAGATAATTATTAAAAAAAAAGAGTCTCAAACCAATTATATAGATATCAATTTGCATTAGCAACCTCCTTTGGCCATTGTTGAGGTCCCAATGATTGGTGGAGGGAAATAGGAGGAAAAAAAAAAGAAAAGGAAAAAATGAAAAAATTGAGAATTTAAAAAATTTGCAAAAATTGTCCACATTAACTTAATAAAGGCCCATATAGAATGGCTAACATCTACATAAGTGATTATTTGCCAAAATTAGTTAGAAGGACTATATTAAAAAATCGTAAAAAAAAAATTTAGAACTAAATTAACCTAATCAAAAAGTTTAGATGATATATGACTAAAAAAAAACTCACAATATCACTGCCTAAGTCGATTCCATCGGTGAATTTGGAATCATCTATATATTTAAGTTAAAAAAATGCGTTAACTCATTTTTTGCTTTCCAAATTAACTTTGCATCCAAAGTTAAAACTACTCACTACTCTCTTCATCAAATAGCTACCCACTTCACACATCTTTAATAATTGCTCACTGCATATTCAATCAATTAAATAATCATTCATTCTCTTAAATGATAATCCTATGTGACATATCTACCTCATGTGCATGCGTAATGCGTGTCTCATTACTAGTATAATTAAATTATGTGAATATAGTACCCCTGTAAAGCAAGCTAGCACAATTTTGACACGAAAATGATTAAGATGGACCCAACTTCACTCATTAGGTTTCAAGATTAACTATGTATTCTTATTTCGTGTTGGAAACCCTCGCCTATGTATGATATGGTTTACATAAAATGCAAATTCTCTGCCTTTATATCAAATTAAGTCTTATTTGTAGTCGTGCTATGTTGTGTCATATCAGCAATTGTCAAGTACACAACGCTCATTTTTCTTGAGTGATTACCGAGAGATGAAATTTAGAAATAAAGTAGAAGCATGTATATAAGGTTCGGTGAACCTTCGCTCCCCCATTTTCTAAGCCTAGAAGTATTTACTAGCTTCTATGAAAAGCAAAGCCTACTCCGATGCACAAGGTGAAGAAAACAAATGGCCTTTAAATAAAGTGATGATGATGCTTCCCATTAAATAAGAAAACGTATCCATGAACATCAACTTTCGGGTTTCATATGTGGAGAATAATCACGAAAACCCAACATTGAAATTCGATTTGATCATGCTTTAAATCTATTGGAAGCTTGCAAATTTGCAACGTAGCATTGAATTCCATGGACAAAGAGGACATCGCATCTTCAAGTCGACGAGGAGTTTCGAAATGGACGTAAAGCTATGCGAACTTTAATTAGAAAAAGTGGCCCCTCGTGCGGTGCATAGAAGCTCCTCTTTCAACTTTTCTTCTTCCACATTCTCTTTTACGCTCCAAAGGTTGATAGGTTGCTAAGAATATGAAAGGATTTAACCAAAGAGAAAAGAAAAGATTGATGGGTCATGTGTGTGCGTGCGATAAGGATGGAATAAAGGTGAGGTTTCTAATGATGCCTCTTTTCTTTTAGGGGGATCTCGTGTAGATCACGGGACATATGTGGAGAAGAAATCATTTAGCCTTTACAAACTCACGTACACAATAAGCTATAAAGCAACTTGAAGTAATGCGTGCAAGGATTTTACTTTTCTATTTTTTATGGCTTAGTTTAAAACTTTTTGATGAATGTATTTTGAATTTTTTCCAATTTGAAACACCTGAAACTTATATAGAAATATTGATATTAAATCCACGTGTAATTTTTTCATATATTTGTTTAAAGTTGCTTAAGCGGATGTTGCTTTTTGCTTTTTAAAAAACATAAGCAAACAAGATGGTCAGATAAAAAGAAAACAATTTAAGAACCACCAAGAAGATTTGTGCACTTAAGTCTTCTCTCATCACTTGGGGCGGGGAACTTGATTTCTCTGAGTAAGTCACATTTCATATTACACTCTTTCCCTTTGGTTGGAAAAATTCTAAAAATCCTTCGAAGTGGGGGTGCATTTCTATAGTTTTCTGCAATTTTTATATTATTCCCAATTACTCTTGAACTTGATTATTTTGATTCAATAATCCTTTAAGTTGGCCGTGGCTGATAATAATAATAATTGACAATTAATAAGCGCGTGCTCGTCAGGCACATGTTTCATGCCTTTTTTAGGGGAATTTTGTTCGAAAAATAAATTTACCCCTTGCCGCCCCGTGCACAATTGAAAACCTTAGCAGCCTCGATTGTCTCAATTTTTCAAGTCAATAAGAAAGAGCTAGAGATTCTCGAACATAGGCTGGAAAATTGGAGATGATAGATCACTTAGCTCACGGTGGATACTTGTAATGAGAATGTTATGGACTAAGGCGAAACTAATGTTATGGACTAAGGCGAAACTAACTTTTTTTTTTTGACGGAAACGATAATTAATTTATAGAAACATTACCACCAGCATAAATTACATCCGAAATAAGAAGATCTAATAATAAAGGAGGGGGAAAGGCGAGCCAATAGGAAGGTAAGGTACCGCCCAATTGGGCCTTTGCAGCCCAATCAGCGACTGCGTTGGCCGTACGAGAGACAAACCCTAACTGTAGTCGAGAGAAACAACGGAGAAGAGCAGCAACTTCTTCAAACAAGGGCCGAAGCGCCCATGGAGTCTTCCGAGGATCTTGAACGGCGTTGATCATGGCAAGGCAGTCCGATTCCAAAATCAAGGGAGCGTTGGTTTTGCCTAGTCGACGGAGATGGTGCAGCATCGACAGGAGGGCAGAAGTTTCAACCTGAAATGCTGAAACAGCAGCCACACGAGAGGTATACCCATCAACCATTTTACCCAAATGATTTCTGCAAATGATAGCGATTGCGCCTCTGGAGTCAGCAACTTGGAAAGCCCCATCGATATTGACTTTGAGTACACCTGGATCAGGGGGTCGCCACAGGGTAGAAGGAGCAGAAACGTTGATTCCTAGGGTTGACGCAGTTGAGGAGGAAAGATGGTTTATCTGAGCAAATCGCGACTGAGTTAAGGCAGATTCAACCACAAAAGATGGATCAGGCTTCTTACTAGTGAAGATGAACCTGTTTTGCGCCTTCCATATTTGCCAGAGCAGGGCGGCAACAATTTCCATGCCAGGTAACAGCGTGTTATCTCGAAATCTAGCTTCAAGCCATTCTGTCATGTTTTGTGCTGCTGTTTGAGAATGATTGATAGCAATCTTAGGGTGTGACCAAACTGCTGTAGTCCAGGGGCATAGAAGAAGTAGGTGCTCGATTGATTCAGGAGCTCTCTGAGAACATAATGTGCATGTTGGATCGGGGCTGATGTGTCTGTTAAAAAGATTTGTCTTGGTTGGGAGAGCATTGTGATAAACAGACCAAAGAAAGAACCGGAGTTTAGGGACAGTTTTAAGAGACCATAAACTCTTCCAAATAGGCTCAGATGGCTGAATGGAAGAGGATAAACTGTGATATGCACTTTTAACAGAATACTGACCCTGAGTAGTAGCTGTCCAGATTAGCCTATCTTCATTGCAAGTAGAGCTTAGAGGAATATTAATAACTTCTCTGGAAACCGGTTCATCAAATAGGTGATTAATAAGAGGACCATTCCACTGATTCAAACTCGGCAACATCAAATCTGCCACCAGTCGTGGCTCATTGCGATTAGCAGGTCCACCAATAATGCCCATAGGAAGCCATCGATCTTCTCGAATACTAATCTTTGTGCCATCCCCCACAGACCATTGTAACTCTGGTAAAATGGAATCTCTCCCTAATAATAAACTCTGCCATCCCCAGGAAGGGCGATTACCTTTTACTGCACTCCGAAAGTCTTGTGAATGGAAATAGAGACCTTTGAAAAATTTGCTCCATAAGGATAAAGGAGATTTAATTAGTCTCCGGGCTTGCTTACCAAGCATCGCTTTGTTAAAAGCAATTAGGTCTCGGAATCCTAGACCCCCCTGCGCCTTTCTAATCTTTAGGGACTCCCAGTTTCTCCAATGAATGCCTTTCTTTGTGCTGTCAGATTGCCACTAGAATCGCGCAATCTTTTGTTCAATGGAACGACACAGAGAGATAGGAATCTTAAAAATGGACATAGCATACTGAGGAATAGATTGGATGACACTCTTGATAAGGACTTCTTTCCCACTTTTAGAAATCAGTTTTTCCTTCCATCCATCTAACTTGGAATTAACTCTTCCCAAAATTCATGAAAACATATCTCTCTTAGATCGACCCCAATCTAACGTAATGCCTAGGTATTTTCCGGTCTTATGAATCACAGGAATCCTGAAAAGTAGTGCTAGATTGTTCTGAAGTGTGGAGGGACAGGATCTACTGAAAAAGATACCTGATTTATTTCTATTCACTTCCTGACCGGTAGCTAAACAATATTGGTTCAAAATGTTAGCTAGATTTTGACATTCCATAGCTGTCCCATCTAGGAAAAAGATAGCATCATCGGCGAAAAGTAAATGGGATAGAGTAGGACACCACCTATTCAATTTGATGCCCTTGAGATTACCTATGTCTATGGCTTGAGATATTAAGGTAGACAACAGATTCGCCATTAATATAAACAGGTAAGGGGAAGTGGGTCACCTTGACGAAGACCTCGTGTAGGGTTGAAATAATTGAGTTGATCGCCATTGAACTTGATAGATATAGAGACTGTTGTAATACACTGCATCACCCACTTCACCCAAACTGGATGGAAACCTAATCTGAGAAAGTAATCATTTAAGAAGTCCCATTCCACTCGGTCGTAAGCCTTTTTCATGTCCATTTTTAAAATTGCTTGGAAATGTTTCTTTCCCATCCGGGTCTTTAGTTGGTGTAGCATCTCCTGAACAATCAAGATATTGTCCTGGATTTGGCGTCCACTCACGAATGCGCTTTGTTCAGTAGAAATCAATTCTGGCAGGATGGGTTTGAGTCTATTGGCCAAGACTTTGGAGATAATTTTGTAAGCATAGTTACATAAACTGATAGGGCGGAACTGGTCTAGGCTTTCCGGGTTGGGGACTTTAGGAATCAGAGAGATAGAGGTCCTGTTCAAATCAGCCGGCATCACTCCTGTTTTAAAGAATTCATGAACAGAGAGAATGAGGTCATCCTTAAGTATATCCCAGTAAGTTTGGTAGAAGATACCATTTAATCTGTCAAGGCCTGGTGCTTTGGATTTTCCCAACTGAAAGGTAGCTGTTTTGACCTCTGCTGGTGTGATTTCTGCAACTAAGCTGTCATTCATTGCAGGAGTAACGATCGCTGAAATTTGGTTCAAAATCGGACCATAGTCTCGGTGGCCTGCTGAGGTATAGAGGTTGGAATAAAAAGCCCTAGTCATTTCCTTGAGGACTTGTTCATCTCGTATCCATTCTTGGTTGATATCGAGTAACATGCTGATCTTGTTTCTTTGTCGACGCTGCACAGTAGTTGCATGAAAAAACCGTGTATTTCTGTCTCCGGACTTTAGCCATTGTATTCTAGAACGCATGGCCCAATACTGCTCCTCTTGCTGCCATGCCTCTTGTAGTTGATGCTTTAACCTGTTTGCTAAATTTCTGTCATATGAGCTGCTAGGTTGATTAGTCAAAGTCTGCAATTGATGTTGCAAGTTTGCAATATGAGATTTAGCGTTGGAAAACTTACTGTGACTCCATTTTTTGAGGGCTAAGCTGACCCGGCGTAATTTATATGGCAGATCACGGCGAGCGGCCCCAGCGGATGCCCAAGACGTGGCATGCCCAAGACGTGGCAATTGTTAACGTCCCGGTCCCACCGTGTGATATTGCCTTGGTGTTCGGTCACACAATTAAAGGATGTCTCAAAGAGGAAGGGCTTGCCCTTCCCTTGCGCGTAACGTCCCCTCCCCGGCACCGCCGCTCGGGTCCACACTCTTCCCCCTTGGGAGTGTGATATTGTCCGCTTTGGACACTGAGTCCTCACGGCTTTAAAACGCGTCACACAATTAAATGAACCCAAGCCTTATAAAGGCTCCCAGGAACCCCTCCCTAAGCGATGTGGGACAAGAGGGAGAGGAATCCCTTCCCCTTCCCTTGCGCGCGTCCGAGGACCGGAGGCGCAGACGCACCGCCATCCCTCCTCCCCGCGCACCGCCGCTCGGGTCGTCACATTGCCTCTACGGCTTTGTTTTACTTCTGTGCACAACAGCAGGGGACAATGGTCAGAACCCACTGCAGGTAAAGCGAACACCTCAGCTTCTGGGAAAATTAATCTCCAGTTCAGATCACACACCACTCTGTCTAACCTTTCCTTAACCAGCTCATTACCATGACGGTTGTTCATCCAGGTAAACGCACAACCTTTACTTTCAAGATCCATAAGTGCACAGTCATGTAATAATTCTCTGAATGAATGTATGCGTTGAGAGTCTGCAGCTCGTTTCCCAACTTTCTCCCATTGATTAATAATCTCATTGAAATCTCCAGCACAAATCCAAGGAAGAGAGTTGATGGACGTGATTTGGCGAAGTGCATCCCAGAACACTTTTCAGGATTGGAACAACGCTGGTGCATGTAAACAAGTAAGCCTCATCGTAATACATTTTGTAGAATCTGTACATATAGTATCCAAAAAGTGTTGATTAAAGTCTTCTATATAAAGGGAAATATGAGCTTGCTAGAACATAGCCAAACTTCCAGCAAGTCCTATAGGGTTAATGAAGTGAGACTGTGGGAAATTCAGACGACGCTGAAGACAAAGTAGGACAGCCTCAGAATTCTTTGTCTCCATCAAAAAAACCAGATCAGGCTTCTCTTTGACCACAAGGGCCTTAAGGGCTTGAACTATCAGGGGAGAGCTGAGTCCCTGACAGTAGCTTCATTTTACCGTCGGTGGCTTTTGAGGGAAAACCACCTCAACCCACTTACCAGCTTCATCAGTTGAAGCAACTGGAGTTTCCAGTAGTAAGGTTTCGTCAAAATCTTCAAGTAGAGGAATGCGCGAGTCATGGGAGACTTGTCTTTTACATTTCTTTGATATTCCTGCTTTTGTGGATAATCGAGTATACTTTTGTTTCTTTTTAGAGGTATCCCCAGCATTCAGATTCTGAAAACCCTTTTGGAGAACAGGTGATGGAGGGGGTGCTACCATTAAGGAAGACATCGAGGCAGTGCTTGGTGGAAGGATTGGAGGAAATAGGACAGCCTTATGAGTTGGAAGTAATGTACTGAGATGGTGCTGATCCTCGGTATCCCGGTTCTGTATACTTGGTAACACTTCAGCAACTGCTTTCATCTTTTGTGTCGCAGGTATAAGAGCACCTTTCGTGGGAGATGCAGATTGTTGGACTAAAGGATGGAGGTGCTGCTCAGGTTGGGGGTGTGCAGAGGGGTAAGCATATAACTTATCCGGATATGATTGATTTTTCTCTAAGATAACTGCTATAGGAGGTAACGCAGGGAGTTTGTTGGTCAGTGCAGGAGGAGTTTCAGGAATCACTTCTTCAGTGTCTTCGGGATCAGTATTCAGCCCATATAAGGTAATCCAATAAGGACTGTGCTCCTTGACCTCTGCTCTTAACCACTGTCCATATGCCATTCTATCCTTGCCATACATTTTCGCTTCAGTAAATGGAATTTCTTGACAATAAGAAGCATAGTTTCCAAGTCGGCTGCAGGAATAGCAAAAATGAGCGAGTCGCTCATAACGGAAGTCTAGCCAGAAAGTCTTACCAGCTATTCGAAGTAACTGTCCTGTTTTCAAAGGGTGAGCCATATCAAGTTCTATGCGGACACGTGGAGCTCGGATAGTTGTGCCGTCCTTTTTATCAATTTGTACCTGAATCACTCTGCCCACAGTTTTAACCGCTTTACATAGCATGTGGTCGGAACACCACTCAAGGGGAAGTCCAAAAACTTGTACCCAGAAGGCGCATGTAGTAAAGTCATAGCAGTGTAAAGGTGTATTTGGTTTCCAAGGCTTAAGAATTACCAGGTGACCAGCAAAGTTCCATGGACCATTGTCTAGCACTCTCTATTTTTCACTTTGTAATTTAAAGGTAGCAATAAAGAGACCAGCTTCATGTTGAGTGATGTCTACATTATTTACCCTCCAAACTCGGCTAAGAGTACTTTGAAGAGCTTGGGGATTGACAATAGGGTTAGAGAGAATTGTACCTACTAACACATTCCTACATTCATGCAGCTGTTCCGTTGGAGGAGGTTCATGCCAAACGTCGATTTCATCATATTCAGACCACAGATGGCCCATTCTACTGCTGAGGGCTGCCAGACACGATTCTTCACTCAGGTGATGGGAATCCATAACGAAATTGCGAAGGGAAGCTAAATAATTAAGTCAGAAAAGACTCGGACCAGATGCAGCGGTTGCACAAAAACTGGAGACAGAGAGAGAGGAGGTAAGGGTTGGGCCTGGGAATATAGGATGAGGAGCGATTTGAGATTGCATGGATGATCGCTGGTCTAAAGGATGCTGAATTGGGGATGCAGAGAGCTGGAGTCGGAGCTGCGAGGGATGAGGAGAATGTAAAGACAGAAGCGAGGAGAAGAGATGTAGAGAGGAAACTGGTGTGAAGTTCTATCCATCGGTAATTGATGAAAAGCAAGAGGGTTAAGGATTAACAGTAAGGGTTTTGGGGAAAACTACCATTAAAGGTAGAAAAAAGCTCTGCATGCCGAGAGAGAAGAAGCAACATTCGTTGCCTAGGTGTTTTCGAAGGGTGAGCCAGATCACCTTACCCAAAATACATTGGTTCTAAGGCGAAACTAACTTGTTGCTTTATTGTTTGTGAGAAAATTGGGTAGGGTCATTAAGGGATACGATAACTTTGGGAGGCGCATGACAATGAGCATGTGTTCGTCGGCCAGCAATTATTAACAACGGTGATGTGTTCATCAAACTGATCAAGTTTAGAGAGTACATTTTAACAAAATCAAGTTTGAGAATCTTTGAGAGATAGGCCTTGCTACTAAAGGATTTTTGGAAATTTCCTTCATTGTTTTAAAAAGGATTAAGTAAAAGATTGAGAAGGATGCTGCGTACTCATGGCAACAAAGAATTTTAATGATACAATATTTTTACCATGACGATATGTTTCGCATCACGCCACTCAAACTCAAAGCAGCCCTTTTTAGGGTAGACATTCGATGTATGAAAATATGGAGTGAATTGCTACACCAGCTGAGCGACAATGAAGAGTCTTAAGTAAAAATCAGGTGCAGAACCTACTCTTTCCATGGCTCACAAGCTGTACACCGTGATGTACCAATTCAAGAGGAATTTAATTGCCCTTCCGACACTTGTAGAATTAGAGAATAAAAAATGTTAGCAATATTATAATAAATCTTTGATAAAAATAATCTCAATGAATTCGAGACGAGGCAATGTGTATGATGCCTCCAAGCTTCCATTGATGAGAAGATTTCAATATGTTGCTAATCTAATGACTGTGAGTTTGGTGATGGTGTCGGCTTCTCGAAACAAGAAGTTCAAAGTTGAGAACTGAAGGAATTGGAGTCGAGCAGCATGCTTCCATTGTGGTCGACTTTGCTTCGGGAGAATTGTGGCTAATATGGCTAGCATGGTTACAACAAGTAGAATAAGCCAAGCTTTACTAAGGGAAAAGTTACTATGCAAAGATGCACGTTGAAAAATACATTTGTGAAAAAGAAAAGCTCGACTTATCGATGCATAAGAGACAAAGATGTTGTAACACAACCACATGGCGTTTACTCAAAGCACACGTGAACGACAAAAACGATGTCATCCATCCACGCTGGCTAGGTTGACCTAAATGACATTGTTTTTCCTTAGTGCTAAATGACGGTGTTTATGTTATTTTGGCTTAAGCAGACTTGGCTATTGTCGTTCCTCTTCGTTCACTTGCGTTCACACTAGGTCTAAGACCCTTCTCTTCATCGCCGTTCACGCCCAGAGGTGGTCATGGCTCGCCGTTGTCGGTCCCAATTGTCGGTCACCATCATCGCTCACCATCATCGCTCGCCATCCTTATTCGTCCAAGTTTGGCCCCTTCGCCCCCTCCCCGTGATGAAATTAGGGCTCAAACTTATTTTATTAGGGCTTCGATAGGAAATTTGGGGCTCAACAAAAAGTTTTAAATGTTTGGAATTTTTTAAAAATCAAATGTGTAAGCCACAAGATTAGGATTCATTGACAAGTTTTTACCATAAAAAAAAAGAAATACATCAACGAGTTCACATTACGTGCAAAAGAAAGCAAGTATATGTTGAAGGTATTTAATTGATCCTCTAAAAGAAATTTGAATAAAATTAATGTGTCAAGAACAATGTGTGACCCGCGCCACTTTGAATGTACCCATATTTCTTCATCACCATGCTGAATCGGCCGAACCAAGCACAGCATGATTGTTTCAACCTGTAAAGAGATTGTTCCAACTTGTAGACCACCTCAGGCTGTGAAGGAAAACTATCCCCTGATGGAATGTCCATATAAACTTTTTCTTTTAGATCGTCATGAAGGAATGTATTCTTGACATCAAATTGGTATAGTGACCAATCTAGGTTCGTAGCCAAAGATAGTATAACCTAAACAGTGTTGAGCTTTGTGATAGGGGAAAACGTCTCATGATAATTTACCTCATATGTCTGCGTGTATTCCTTCACTACTAGCCTTGCTTTGTATCTCTCAATGGAATCATCTCCCTCATACTTAAACGTGAAGACCCATTTGCACCATATTGTCTTCTTTCCTTTAGGTAACTCCACCAACTTCCAAGTTTTTTTTTTTTTTTGGTAAAGGTAAATATAATATAGCTTTGGACAAAATACAAAAGACGGCGCCAAAGGCTTACACTCTAAGGAAGACCAAAGAGTGGAAGGGTGCCGTGAAAAAAGCCAAAGGCAAGCGGACCAAAAGGAGAATATCCACAGATACAACACAAAAACTAGTACAACCACCAGACCTCCGCCAAACATTCGAAGAACGAAGAAACGGAGTGATGTTGAAGTCGTAGCAGAACGAGAGAAGAAGCGGGGAGACTAACGCCTGAGACGATCTGTAAAGATGGAGGGATCAAGATCCCAGCTTCTTTAGAGACGCCTATTTCTCGGAGTATCTGGAACACTTGTGAATGTAGTCGCTTTATCTTTGACTATCTTCATAAGGTGGTTCTTCAAAGCAGGGACAACCAGTGCTTCCCCTCGGAAAATAATATCATTCATTTTCTTCCAAATCAAATAACAAAGGCCATCGAAGGAGAATCGCGCAATCCGATGGTAGAAATCCTTACCGGAGAGCAACCTGATCGCCCAAGCAAGGTTGTCCATCCATGGCCTCGATTTCCAAGGTAAATTGCATCTCGTCGCCCAAAAATAAGCAAGCGTGGCCGAGATATGACAATTGAAGAACAAGTGATCAATAGAGTCCGGAGTAGCATTACAGTATGCACAAGTACCCGAGACGATTCTACCAGAATGGATTAGGAATTCTTGGGTGGGTAATCTGTTCTTGGTAATCAACCACAAGTTAAATTGATTTCTAGGGACAATATCAGAGTTCCAAATAAAGGAGTCCCAAGAAACTCTTTCCTTCTTTGTTCTAATGAAATCCCATGCAGAGGCAACATAAAAGGATCCGGATGAGTGCTGATTCCAAGTGAAACAATCCGGTGCATTAGTCTGATCCGGGATAGAGAAACCACAGCTCTGAAGTGAACTCTTAAATGCATGACCGAGGGGGGAGAATAAATCTGCAACAACAGCATGCTTAAGGAGACCCGACAATTCAATGATGGATGTCGGAAATAAAAGATCAAGGGGGCCATCAGCGAGCCATTGATCATGCCATAGAGAAACCGAAAATTCATTACCAATCTTCCAAGCGAAGCAAGACCTAAACTCTGTTCTTAATTGCAATATTTTTTTCCAGGCCCAAGAACACGTAGAAGGTGTTGAGGCGATCTAGAAATTGTCCTTTTTTAAGAAATTAGAATGGATCCATCGACACCACAACGATTCTTTGTCGGTGAAAAGGATCCATATGTACTTAAGCATGGCCGCTCTATTGCAGTCTTTCAAATTCCTTATGCCGAGGCCATCTTCATTTTTTGGGAGACATATGTCATCCCAAGCAACCTTAGCCCCACCTTTACCAAGTGCGGATCCTTTCCATAAGAATTGTCTCAAAATTGTTTCAATACTAACCAGAACTGACACCGGTAAGGTAAACACACTCGACCAATATGATTGAATAGAATGGAGGACTGACCTGATGAGCTGCAGTCTTCCAGCATATGATAGAAATCTTTGAGTCCAAGATTGAGCCCTTCTTGGAATCCAAAGGCCATTTGAATATAATTGCGAAGAGACAGAGGTCCTCCAGACATAAAGATTTCGCTCTTGTTTCTATTCGGGATCAAGCCACTCCATGAAGAGAATATATCAAGGCCCTTTTTCATTAAGGTGATAGACGCCCAGTCAGCCCGGCAGAAAAGGAAAACGTCATCCGCGAAAAAAAGATGAGTCAGCCGAGTTGCCTTGCACCTCCAATAGGGATTGAATTCCTTAAGAGAAGTCTGGGAGACTAGAATTCCAGAGAATACCTCCATCACAAGTGTGAACAAATAAGGGGACATAGGATCTCCTTGTCGTAGTCCTCTCCCTCCGGCAAAGAATCCATGAAGCTCTCCATTGATTGAAATGGAGTATTTGGGAGTCCGAACACAAGCCATAATCAACCGAACAAAAACATAAGGGAAGCGAAATGTGGTGAGTGTTGATTGAAGAAAATCCCAGTCGATAGTATCATAAGCCTTATGGAAATCCACTTTTATCGCACATTTGGGGAGGTAAGGTTCCAAATGAAACCCAGCAAATAATTCTTGAGCCAAAAGAATGTTATCTCTAATCCTCCTCCCTTTGACAAAGGCGTTTTGAGAGTAGTCAACTACGTTCCCAAGGACAGCCGCTAGACGATTGGCTAATATCTTTGTAATGATTTTATAAATGGTGTTGCAACATGCAATAGGGCGAAAATCCGAGACATCGCAAGCATTAGGGACCTTTGGAACTAAAGTAAGGATGGTATTATTCACCTCTCTGAGTAGACAGCCTGATGTAAAGAATTCCTGCACTGCCTCTTTTACGAGCGGGCCAACAGTATCCCAGCATCTCTTGAAGAATTCGGCAGTGAATCCATCAGGACCTGGAGCTTTCCCCTTGGCTAAGGAGAAGACTATTTCTCGAACTTCAGGGACTACCCACCGACAAAGGATTGCGAATGAACTTTCTTAACTCCTGCAGGGAAGGCTTGGATAATCCAGGGTGAGAAGAAAGCAGATCAGCAGAAAAACGTTACAAATACTTGGGGAACCACCTTAGGGTCATCAATAAAAGCACCCGAGGAGTCCTTCACCGTAAGGATTCTGTTTGTAAGTTGTATTTTCTTGACAGAATGATGAAAAAACTTTGTATTTTGGTCCCCTTCCTTAAGCCATCTTTTTGCCTATAGAAGGATTTTTCATCTCTTCTCAAGTTAACAAAGAGCTTGCGAATTAGGGTTGAGATGAAGATCAAGGCCGAAATGTTTGAATATGTATCTCTATTTAAAAGTTTAAGCCGGCTCTTCAGAGTTTTGAGTTTAGAAACAAGCCTAAACATAGCAAATCCTTGAACTGGAATATCCCATACCTGCTGCACAATAAGGAAGAAGTCAGGGTGCTGTGCCCAGAAATCAAAATACTTGAAAGGCCTCCTCCTACGAATCGGGTCAATGACTCCTACCATTGGGGAGTGGTGGAATGTCCATATTCCAAACTTTTTTCTTTTAGATCGGCCAATGTACATGAAGGAATGTCATCAAAGTATGGAAT
This sequence comes from Eucalyptus melliodora, assembly GCA_004368105.4. Lineage (NCBI taxonomy): Eukaryota > Viridiplantae > Streptophyta > Magnoliopsida > Myrtales > Myrtaceae > Eucalyptus > Eucalyptus melliodora. Next base: position 21,972,595 of record CM023410.3, on the reverse strand, counting down.
CCAAGACATCAAATTGGATCCTTGATAGTTGAAATCCATGAGGGCATTTATCCGAATCTAGGGCGACGGCGAATAAACGAGTGTTCACCATATATAATAGAAACACAGCACGTCTTTGTAGACGAGATAATCCAAAGATCCATTTCCAGCTATTCAGCAAAGAGGAGGATAGGGAATAAGAAGTATCCTCGGTGGACTTTGGTCTCAATGAGTCCAATCAAGCACGTATAATTACAAAAGAAGGGGAAGAGGGTTACCTCTTTCTACGGAACCCTAAGGATTCGTAATAGGAGGAGGGTCCGGCATAGCAGCAGCAGCTCATCCCGCATTGTCACAACTCGGGGTAGTAGAGCCTAAAGGTACTAACAAATGAGGAGCAATTGCTTTCCCTTTAGCCGATATAGAGGGGCCGTGACCAGCTTTAGAGGGTGCTGCACCCGCACCAGCAGACTTCCGAGATGCAGGTGCAACAATCACTCTCCTAAAAACAAATTCTTTTAGCTTCAGTGATTGGCCTCCTTCACCAAAAGGAGCAGAGCTGTAGGAGTCAGCCTTTTTTGTGAAAGGCTTTTTCTTTCTTTTGACTTGTTTCCACTCGAATCGCCCGGGGGAGGGATGCTAGATGGATCGTCCGCCATCCTCAAAACCAGTCTTTCGTCCTCAGCAACGCCTTCAGTAGAATTGACTGCGAACATAGGATCAACTGCAACTGTTTCTATAGTCTTGTGTATTTCGGCCGAGTTCCCCCCTCCCTGAGGACTTCCAGGAACAGTCCTTGTAGTAACCAGAGTGGTTTCCATTCATATTCCACATCGACCATACAAGATTGGCCCTCATAGCTTTGTGATAGGAAAACGTCTCATGATAATTTACCTCATATGTCTGCGTGTATTCCTTCACTACTAGCCTTGCTTTGTATCTCTCAATGGAATCATCTCCCTCATACTTAAACGTGAAGACCCATTTGCACCATATTGTCTTATTTCCTTTAGGTAACTCCACCAACTTCCAAGTTTTGTTCTTTGTAATGCCTCCATTTCCTCCTCCATTGCCTAAACTCACTTTGGGTCTTCCAAAGCCTTTTGCATCCCACTCAGGATGTAAACTGAAGATACATTTGACAGGAACGCCTTTAGTGGTTTTGATAGTCCCCTCATCAAAACATAGTTTGCATTAGGGTACTTGGATCTCTTCCCCCCTTCATCTAAACCATGGGCCTTGGCCATCTAGTGAGTAAAAGAGAAGCGGTCAAGAGGCTTGCCTCTATTATGAATCTTCGGGCGCCGGCGAGAGGGAGCCCACACGCTTGGGACGACGAGCGAGAGCGCGATCGACCACGGCGACGGCGACGGCGACGGCGGTAACTTATATCCCACATATAAATTAGAATCTTCAAGTAAACAAGATGTAGAAGTAGGGTCTTCCAGATCCCACTCAGGATGTACATTTGACAGGAACGCCTTTAGTGGTTTTGATAGTCCCCTCATCAAAACATAGTTTGCATTAGGGTACTTGGATCTCTTCCCCCTAGTATCTAGTGAGTACCGGTCAAGAGGCTTGCCTCTATTATGCTTGTCAGGTAACTTATATCCCACATATAAATTAGAATCTTCAAGTAAACAAGATGTAGAAGTAGGAGAGTTACCTTCGGGACATCCTCAGGATATAAGTTAGATTTGGGTGCTGAAGAGAGAGGGGTTGTTCTTGTATATTCGGTTCCTATACATTGCGGAGCTTGCTTATTTTCATTTTTTGGTAGCATTCCTACCAATTGCTGCTCATTTTTGAGCTGCACCTCTTGTGCTTCCTCTTGTCCTTCAAACATGACACTACCAACTTGCCACCAATTCACACTTTCTTCTTGTATCTCTCCCTGAAAGGAAGAATTGGTGCTCGGATGGAAAATTCTAACTCAACAAATGTGACATCCATTGTCACATAGGTTCTTCTGGTAGTTGGATGATCATGACAATAATTCTTCTAATGTGTACCATATCCCAAGAAAACACATCGAACCGCACAAAGATCAAGTTTGGTTCAGTGAGTCTTTGAAATATGGACATAAGCAACACACCCAAACACCTTAGGGAAAACAAGCAAGACAAATGGTGAGGTAGCATGTGTAGACAACACTTGCAAATGTGTCTTGAAATCCAATACATTGGATGGCATTTGGTTTAGGAGGTGAATAGCTATTGCAACTGCATTATCCTAGAAGAATTTAGGAACGCGACCTTTGGTGAGAAGGGCACAAGCCATCTCTAAGACGTGTCTGTTCTTCTGCTCCACTACTTCGTTCGGTTGTGGTGTTTGAGAATGTGACCTCTTATGCAATAGGCCATGTTCTTGAAAATATTTCTTAAGTTATGCATTAATTTACACTCCACTGTGATCACTTCTCAAAATTTGTAACTTCCCACCAAACTATGTTTACACCATTTTATGAAACACCCGAAAAACATTAGCCACCTCATCCATATGTTTCAAAAAGTAGAGCTAAGTCATTCTGGTGCAGTCATTCACAAATATAACAATCCAAAGACTTCCTAAAACTACAATAACGGGAGAAGCCCCCCAAACATCATAATGGACTAAGCAAAATGCAATAGTACTCTTATTCAAACTGATTAGAAATGACACACGATGGCTTTTAGCCAAAATACAAGTTTGACATTGAAAAATTGAATCTAGTAAACTAGAAAATAATTCAAAAAGTAAATTTCTCATATAGCCAAATGGAGAATGCCTTAATCGGTGATGCCATAGCTAGGTCTGCTTCTCCTTACTATTAGATAAGCCTCGCACCTGATGCACCCTCTCATATTGAAGTAATTCAAGTAATAGATGTTGGAGAAATCTTCGTGAAATGTTTTGAAGCTGACAAAACGTTTCCATTAGTCTAGTCTGAAGATTTGCAGACTCTACTATTTAAAGTCTGAAGACTTCCGGACTGCTATACTTAAGACTCAAAGTCTATTCTCATTGATAATTTCTAATCCGTTGAAGAAGGGCTATCTAGAACTGGATGTTTCATTAAGGATGTGACCTTATCAATTGGAGAAGATCTCTTGGATGGATATGACTTAACAGAATCCTTTGTTTGATCATGATTGATTATGAGATTAAGGATTCGGTGATTGGCGAAGTATACTTGGAAGGTTCTACTTATGGAAACCGAGATCCTGATTGTATGGGTGAACATGATTGATGGGCTATTGACATATTCCTTTAATAGCTCGAATGATCTTCCTAATTGATTTCGTCCAACGGGTAGATTGGAGGAATTCCTTTGGTAAGTGCTAATAGGTATGATGGCATAAAGGAATATATAAGGAAGATGTTCCAGTTGTTCGAGTGTGTGCACGATAGAAGAATTCCAAAGTCTGAAGCTCCTTATTCTTAGTCAATTCATTTGAGTGAAATCTTGTACGCAAAATAGAATCTATATTCGTGGGAAACTTTGAGGAAGTGTGGAAGAATATCTATACTATGGAATCAAGGGAGAACTTTGCTGTAACATTTCTTTTGTTCATAGTGAAATCTAGCTAGTGGGTTGTCAGTGCGGAATAGTGGACGTAGGCTTGGAATAAGTCGAATCACTATAAACCTTGTGTTCAATTTTCTCTTCCTTATTCTCAGCTTTACTTTGATCTTAATACGTTTTTGTTAACGGAAGGAGAATTTCCTTTCTATTGTTTATTTCGTATTGCTCACTTATCAAGAGAAATTATTATACACCTATTCACCTCCCTTTAGGTGCTTATACTAGCTATCTTAATAGAGCCCCTCCTTTTAGTACCATGCCCAACTATCTCTTTCGTGAGGATATCATAACATGATTTAGATCTTTAGCCAACTTCCCCATTGATATCAATTTCATGGACATAGAAGGCACAAGTGAAGTATTCAATAAAGATATAAAAGGGGAAATAGTAACAGTTCTATCCCTTGTCATTGGATATACAATCCTATTAGCCTTAAAAAATATTCTACTGCCTTAGTTTAGTAAAACTGACAAAATCATCTGTTGTGAAGGTCACATGATCTGTCGTACTTGAATCAATAATCCATTGATTGCATTTATCTTGAGAGTTACTAATGAAAGCATGACCATAATTACTTTCACCTTCAATGGTTAACTTATTGTACGATTTTACCTGTGGCATCAATGATAGTTTAGCCTGTTTGGTCACCTATGACGCCTTCCTTTTTCCACTCTTCACTTCACTCTCTATTTGTTTGCGTGCCTTTAGCTCCTTCCGCCAATTAGGATACCCAATCAATTTGAAACACGTCTCCTGTGCATGCTTCACACTCCCACAATTGGAGTAGTCACCAACTACTGTTAAAGAAGATTTGCTTCACGGTGCTCCATTGGTTGACCTTGTCTTGTCAAACCACCCACCTTTATCATTTGTAAAGTCGGCATTTTCCAGGTTCAGTCAAAGGTTTGTAATCTTGGCTTGCCTCCTCGAGACACCATAGCTACAAATGGGTGTGGTATCTTTGTGTGCCAACATCACACTCTACCGTATGTCCTCCTGTTGAACACAAGCATATGTTTGCTCAATTGTGGGAAAAAGTTGCATCTAAAGCATGTACACTCAGACTTTATCCAAGTGGTCATCCAATCCATCAAGGAAGATGTAGATCCGATTCCTAAATAGTTGAATTATATTGCTTGATATCAACAGGGCAAGCAACTGGATTCGGGCAGTAGAAGTCAATCTCTTTCCACAAACTCGGCAGACTGTTATAATAGGTCTTAATAGGTCCTCTAGATCGTCTCATCTTAGTCACACATCGTTTTAAATCATAAACCTGGGATGCATCAGTTCCATGAAAAAAGGTGGTAGCAACCAAATCCCAAATTACCTTCGCGGTTGGGAATCGAATAAAATTCCCAATCAAGGTAGGTTCCATCAAGTTTATCAACCATCCCTTTATTGTGGAGTTCGTTGTTTTCCATTTGTGAAATTCGGGATCAGTAGGTTTAAGTTGAGGAAGGGCTCCATTGATGTACCCCAATATATCTTTCTCAGATATGTACATCTCAACGACTTGGGACCATAAACCATAATTGGTCCCATCCATCTTTATTGAAATCTATGGAGTAGATGGCTCATTTAGCACTGTTTGATTCTAGCTTTGATTCTGCTCAAAATCTCCTTCATAAATTTGTCAAATCCTCCAAAATAACAGTTGCAAAATTGAAGGTCTCTCCCTGCCCTTAATGAGGCACCACATCACCTTGGCTTGATATACCTTCGGATCACTCTCTTGGGAGGTTTTCCAATGGAATTGAGTTGTTACCATTAACATTGGTGAATGGACAGCTTGCAAATGAGTTGGTAGCAATTCAAATAGCAACACGTGCAGCGGCAACAGTTTGGGTTGCGATGCTTTGGGTAGATACATTGTTACCTTTGATAGGTCGGAGTAGCGTTGGTCTAATGTAGCATTGGTGGAAGGATTTGAGCAATGTTAAACTGACTTCCCTCATATCGGTGTTGGTCAAATTGTGGCATAGGAAACCTCACGATAATGGCACGACTTGGAAGTAGGTCTAGTGAATCTAGTTAGTAAGGCCCTGTTTGTTAATGTTCTTTTTTCTGTTTATGAATAAAATTTCTGTTTTTTGGTTCTAGGGAACAAAAAAAGAACAGAAACACGTTTATTTGCATTTTTGTTCCAAATCTATTTTTTTTGTTTCTAGGAACACATTTGGAACATAAATAAGAAACAAGAAAAATAAGTTTCTTGTTTCTGGAACAATTTTTAAGAACAAATTTTCTCTCTCCTCTCTTTTTCTTCTTCTTTTTTTTTTTTTTTCTTCTTTCCTTTTTCTTTTTTCTTTGGCTGGTCGCGGGCCTTGGCCATGGCGGGCGACCGGCCGTCGAGGGCCAGCGACCTTGTCGGCGCGGGGCAAGGCTAGGCGAGCTCGGGCTCACCGGATCTGAGCGAGCCCGAGCTCACCCAACCAAGGCGAGGCCGAGCCTCACCCAACCATGGCGAGGCTCGGCCTTGTAGGGGTTGGCGAGCCTCACCGTGGCTGGGCGAGGCCATCAGCCCTCGTCGGCCGATCGCCAGCCATGGCTGAGGCCGGCAACCGGCCAAAAGAAGAAAAAAAGAAAAAAGAAAAAAGAAAGAAAAAATAAAAATAAAATAAAAATATTAAAAAATTAAAAGAAACAAAAAAGAACACAAATTTACCAAACGTGTTTTTGTTCATTTTTTATTCTTGGAACAAGTTTACCAAACGCTTTCTTCTATTCAAAAATTGTTCCTTGGAGCAGAAATATTTTTTTCTATTTCTGTTCACTGGAACAATTTTTGAACAGAAACGTTATCAAACGTGCCCTAACAAAGCAGTAGCAATGTGGTAAGCAGAATAGCGTGGTGGCAATGGTAACGGCAACGGAACCCTACCTATTAGGTCTAGTTTGGTTTGGTCGATTTGATCAGATCACCCTACCTATTAGGTCTAGTTTGGTTTGGTCGATTTGATCAGATCTAGTTTGAGTCGATTGGAAAGTTCCTAATTCAACTCTGCTCTAATACATGTTAAAACATAAACTAAGAACAAAAAGGAAGAAGAAAGGAAGTGAAAAACGAGAATGATGAAGACATATTTTTTAGGCGAATTTTTAATCTTCTTTTTTGCATCCTTGTACATGTATAAATTTATAATGCGAAAGTTAATACTAATGGAAAGAATAAACAAGATTACAATATGATTACAATTCCTACTTTATTTCTGAATATCTTTGATTAAATCAATTAAGATCAAGGCCAATGATATAATCGTATCTTTCTCCAACAAAACTATTTTAAGAGTCCGTCTCTCTCTTTTTTTTTTTTTTTTTTGAAAGTAAACCTAAGAGTCAAGTTAACAAGCATATTTTATAAGGAAACATTAAATTTCAAAGCATTGATTGTGTATTTCACGGATACAATCAATGCATTGGAATTGCAATTTTTCCTTATTTAGTTGTTCATCAAATACCCCGAGATACCTTGTAACAAAGTCCCCGTAATGAATCTTACAAGTTCAGTAACTCATATCTTCACAAGTATAATCGATTCTTACATGTGGAAGTTCTGATCTCCTTGAATGAATTCATCCCTCTCTATGATACAATTTTTTTTAAAAAGTTGAGAGTATCGGAATTTTCTCGGGGAGCTGGTTCTAGTTAATTGCCTTCCAGTTTAGGCAATCAAGACCGCAATTATGTGAAAGCTAGGCATTAAGCAATGTATCTGTGCAAAGTCCAAAGCAAAATGAATTGCATATTTAGGCCAAACTAAAAAAATAATCACACATTCATGCTCTCCCCATAAATTTCGATTTTAAGTTTTAACAAAGACACGAACTTTGGCGTGGATAAAAAAGTGGCCACCATGACTATTTCCATGCAAATAGTCTGCATGGTTAATGGTGTCGATGTGCCGACTCCCCTCGCCGATAATTTTAATTTAGTTTTCAAAGGGACGGTGAACGAAATTTTACACTCATGTTTGTAGTCGCTACCTATTTTGTTTTAATAAATGGTATGGATAAGAACCTCATCTTAAATGCTATATGAAAAATACTTAGGTTCCGTTTGGACAGAGCATTGAGCTGCTGCTCGGACACATGATAGGTTTTGACATCTCCCTCGGTCACTCATTTCTATACATTAATTTTAAAAGGTCACCCTTGTTTAAGTACCCTTTTAACCCGTACCGATAAATATTTTCCTCTAGGTCACCCTCCCTTCTCGCTCTCTCTCGTGCATGCGAACCATAGGCCGATGCTCTATTGCCATGGCTGAGCTACTCGTTCTTGGCTTTGTCGTCATCGACGGAGCCAAATATGTCTCAATCTGAATCGATAGAGCTGGACCGGTTCTGTCATTGATGGAAACGGAGTCAAATTCGGCTTCTTTTTTTTTTTTTCTTCAATCCAAAATAATTGGACAGTCTTGTCAAAGAATTCAAGGTTATCCCTGAGGTGGCGCCTGCAAAATCATTATTTCGTTTTTATGCCCCTTTACCTTTGGTTAGTAATATTTGCACTATTTCTCATTTTCTAGGGAATTCAGTTACATTGGGGAGCTACCTTTCTGCTGTTATGTATATTTGATGCACTGCTTTTTCTGCAAATAAAACCAAGATTATGGGCCTATTAGCAATAATTATTCGTGGGACAAGGGAGGATTAAAGGAGAGAACCCAGACAATGATAATGCCACATTGTTGTGCCCCAATTTTTAATCATTCTTTCTTTATTTTATTTTGTCTCTATTGTTCGCGTGTGATTTTTTTAGGGAAGAACCAATTAAAGTGGGCAGGCTCTGTTAATGAAAGTTATCAACGGATGATTGGCCATTTAGCATGGGATCGTCAACGAACTGATGTTCCTCAGGGATATGACGCTCACCCCTCTTGCTTTTGGCCTTCACACCATCTACGGTTACAAGGTGATTAATTTCACGACATATTTAATTAAAGTGAAGATTAAGTCAATTGCATCTGAATTTAGACTTTATCAACAGCTGCCAAGTATATTAGAGGAATATTTCAAATAGAGGCATGTAATGGGGCCGTTTTCTCTAAATAGTCCTCATAATAAGTGTTGTCCCAAATAAAATCTTGAAATTGCCAACTTAATTTCAAATAAGACCTTGAGCTCACTGCATGCCAAATCTTAACCAGCTGGCTTATACATACGACTCGTGTTTATTCTAATGACAACATCAGGCAATTTTATCCAAAATGTTCTAATTTGACCTAAATTGAAGAAGTCCCACTCTTTATTTGAAATTTTTCCATAATTTGAAGGTGAGAAGAAAACTAAGTTTGATAATTATCAATAAATATGGTGCAACATCCAGACTTTCCTAAATTAGTTGATAATATGTAGGAAACAAATATAATAAATAATTGACCAGGATTTGTAATTCATGTGTAGATCACTAATCAATGACGTGTGGAAAATTCAAAAAATCCTTTGTGTGACCGTCATTTATGGAATGTGATTCTGTTAAGGTTATAAAATTATGATGAGCTGTAATTCACGAAAATAATTTTTTTTGTCTAATAATTTAAAATGTTTGTCTTCTAATGCCCTTTAGTTAAATTAATAGATATTTCTATATAAATTGATTACATAAAGCGATGGCGAAAAACCTATAGCCATAATAAACGTTGGTGGGAACTGATATGATCCGAAATACTTATCAGATATTTTTCAAAGATAAAATTTTGCTGAGTTGAAATTTTCTTATTGTCTCGTAACTTTTTTAGATAATTTTAGTAGGTTCAAAATACTTTTTGGTATTTAGAACGGACACCGATTTTCTTGTTTATTTATTGAAATGCAAGATATCTTGACAAATTGTCAAATATCTACTTTGAATCACCTAAACTAATCCATTTGTAGCGCTCTTAATTGACCACATCTCCTTCATTTTACACCACAAGCTTCAACCTCAAGTTCATAGTTGCTTTTAACCTGGGTTAATTGTTGTTATCTTTTTGTAACTCTTCTGAAGTCTTCCAAATTCATCTATCTTCTTGATCGTATAACCCACCACAATTCAACTACAAAAAAGATGACTTCTATCACATTTGTTGCAAGGAAGAGCCAGCTCATTCCTCATCTTCAAGCCTCCAACATCCGTTTTATATTTTTACCTTCCAATAATTTCTAATTAAAGCAAAGGTCCAAACTTATGTTGTTTAAACTTTTAATCTCATCTCTCAAGTGTTTATAAAATAAATTCGTGGACCTCATTTTCTTTTTACAAATCTAATTTTATTGTTTTCTTAAAGAATAAGAGTGTTATTTTTTATTATTTATTTTGATTTCAAGGTGATTAAAGCCTTCGTTTGTTCAAGATTTCACTCAAGGTAAGTAAAAACTCTATATACTAAGTTAGATTGATCTACTCGGTACTCTTGATCTTTGATTGGTTGGCGTTTGCTCATTTTATTTAAAATTTCGATGTTAAGTTTAACTGGACTTCAAGGTTGGCATGTTGAGCAATGGTGGTTTCTTGTGAAAATGGAAATCTTTACTACTTGCCTAGAAGATGTTTGAGAGAATGCCCAAAAGATCCCATTGCATCTTGAATAGGAAAAAGTGAGAAAATGAACTAAACCTAGAATGGGCATTAGTAATTTTTGACATTTCTTGGTGCAATTTTGTATATTTTCAGAATTGAGACAGCTATCTTAATAGTGATATGTTATGGTTTTAAGTGTTAACTAGTGGGTTATTAAGATTAATTAAATAAAATTAAACCAGTTCAAAATAACTTGTTTTAAGGCTTTAGGGGCAACATTGTAATTTTACGAAGCTAGGGGACTAATCTGCAAAAAAAATGAAAATTTAGGGGACTGTTCACAGCATTAGAAACCTTATGATAATAGGTAGTTTAGTTATTATTAGAAATGATTGCTTATTCTAAACAATTTATCTAACTAGCCAAAATTGGACTTAATTGCACAATTAATCTGAAAGTGGGTTGTTTGGATAATTTTCAGAGTGAAGATTGGAAGTTATAGGTAAAAATTATAAAATGAGAAAATTTATTAGGGAAATTATGTAATTATAATAATCTAAATTTATGGAAGATTATTTTTAATTTTGATGATTAAGGTGAATTTAATCAAGGAGTGGTCTTAGAAATGGAGATTTTATGAATTAATCAAATTATAGAAATGTTGATTGTCTAAAGAAAATTCATCTAAATAATTTATGATTTTGCATAAGTTCTCAATTAAATGATGATGGCATGGTGTTTAGAGGATGAAGATTTATATGTTGAAGTGCAGATAATTATTTGATTACCACTGTTTACACGGCAAATGCCAAGAGATTAGTATGTGTTATTATTTGTAAACGTGATCACTGAAAAAATACGAGGAATTTATTATGTAGCAATGATTTGCACACAATGATATTATGTACCGAATCATGATTGTTTTATGGGTGAGATTGCAAATGATAATCAATGGGTATTAGGTTTAATTGTTGTTGCGGGAAATACCAAAAAATTAGAAAGATTATATTTGCTCTATCACAAAATAATTGTGCGTGGCAATTACGATGTTATGATTATTTGCATGTCAATGATGCCATGTATGTGATAACATTTGTCTTGACCTATTTGCTAGAGAGCGAACTTCTTTGTATGAGTATATGTATAAGACTGAAAAAAAGTTCCATCGTCTAAAATGAGTCTCTACAAGGTTGAAGGGACATGAAGTCCTATGATTTATACAAGATATGATATGGCATGTATAGACTATGATGTGATCTCATGAATAGCCATCATCAAGTAGTTGCAGTGATGTATTATTTATCCTAACTGATGTAGAAGATACACATGATGGATGAGCTAAAAGGTGTGGCAAATATGTGTTTTTGACTTTGTCCCTCATAAGTTAGTGGTGACAATACCTCGATAGTCGAGATGGATCTTGACTAGTGATGAGTACTCACTAGTCTATATTGGTTAGCTACTATGTGGTATGCTCATCGTTGTGCATTTGAGTGTTGAATTATATGTAACTCACGACATTATATTATTGCACACATGATTGTAGTCATTTGTATGTGGCACGTGATTTACGTCTTAAATTATTTGGAATAATATGTTTGGAAAATGTAAGTAAATACTTGTGCATTAGAACAGATTAATATCCTTGTTACTGAAGTGGGAAAGTGATGAGAAATCTATATAAGTGGCTGAAGATGTGGTTTTTTTTTTTTTTAAATTATTTTATGTATTGATGAATTTATGCTACAATGCGTGCTCATGTAATACATGATTAATATGTTTTCTGCAAATTGAATTAGAAGTACTTGAATTATATATATAGTACTATAGCCAAATGATGAATGACATATCTTAAATTATAATTATTCTAGTAAGTGATATATGGTAACTCGTTAGTCATTACTATGTTGTTGTTCTCTCGGATTGAGTAATAAGATGATCTTCTACCTTAAATCTAGAATGTTTATTTACTGAGTTTAGGTTCACCATAATATTTTAACATATATCAAATTCGAAGTTTAGAGATCTTTAGGTCAGTGTTACCGAAGATATATTTGAAGATTGGATCGGAGCACATAGCGAAAGTGGCGATGTATTTCTAAATAGAGGGTTTTCTCGTACATTAGTTGGCGTTAACTTATTTTTATAGTGGAGATTAAACTGTCAACAAAGAAAATGGACTTTTTGGTGATAAATTATGGAAGGGATTTAGATAAAAATAAAATAATAATGGTGGATTCTTTAATTTGAGTTTCTTTTTGACGAGAAAGCATGCCAAATGTGGATGTTTGCTTTTTTGTGCAATTATAAATTAAATTCCCTTGAGAGATATTTGTGAATGCATCAGTACGCGCCTATTATCCAATAGATGAGTTCGAGTTTATTAACATAAATTTTAATGAGACTTGCATCAATTCAGCTCGCATTTCTTAATAATATTTTTCTCTTCCGTAGTCACGGAATGGCGCGTAAAAGCTGAATCAAAAGATGGTTCACATGTAGCCTTTCACATGTAGCCAAGAGAAAGGGAGGAGGAGAAACAAAAGTCAGCACCCTCATCTGAAAAGGATGAAGGAATGGGAGGCAATTAATTCACGCACAAGGTGGGAAGATGAGTCGGTGCAAGGGTCACATGGTTTTCAGACCGCCTCTTGGTCGGGAGCCGGCAATTGCTGAAACTCTCATTTACTCTTTCTCTTTTTCTCCGTGGCGTATATGGATGGCACGTCAACAGTTCCCTTGTTGTTTTCCCACAATTCCACCTATCCTTAGCGAAGTTCGTAACACAAATGTGATCTTGAAATTAACTAACATCACCGTTAGGTGTTTCGAGCCCCGAAGTCTATTAGTGGATACACACGGACATTTTATATATAGATTATATGGAAATCTGTTCTAGTGCTTTATTTGGTTTTGTGCAACCGAATTACACCATCGCTTGTACCTAGCGACACCATCATTTTGCTAAACTAACACTCCTGAAGCACCAAATTGCCACCAAATCCCAATTTGGTGCTAATGCTGCACCCCCGTGAAGGGACTTTCCTCCATCATGGACGATGGTTGCAACCTTGATACGATAACGAGGATTGAGACACATTTTGACAAATCAACCGAAACTAAAGAATTTACTTGAAACAAAAAGAGTAAGAAGATTGAGATTTCTTGGCTTTATGCCTAAAAGTTTGTCACTGGAAAAAAACTGAGTAAGAAGATCAAATTGCTAAAATTCTATACTAGTAAGATTGCAATGAGATTGATCACATTGAATACTGAGATCATATAGTAAAGTTATAAGATTTTACAAATTATGAACAATAAAAATTATGTTTTTGCCCCAAGACCATGAAATTATGTATTACTTCATTTCCTAACTTTTGTCAAACATGCAATTGTCTCCCAGTGCCTTATGTTCTATAATTAATGTGATCTACTTTTAATATGTGCAACCGGATCACTAACTCATTTGACTTATATAATGAAGGTCTGGACCACATGGTCCTTGCTAGTGCTCGGGAGGATGGTCCATTGATCGTGGCCATCTCCAGGTGACCCAAGCAAGGGCTAACGTGCGCTTGCCGGCACTTGTTGAAGAACAAGTAAAGGGCGCCAACAACCACTATGCGAACCTCTGGCAAAGTCACTGGCACACGCTAGTTCCCCCTTTTCTTTCTTCTTTTACTGGATTACTTTTTCTTTTTTTTTTTTGGGGGGGGGGGGGGGGGGGGGGGGGCTCTGGATTTGGCATGGGACATCATCTTTACACGAAAATTTTTCACCATGTTAGCAAATTAGCAGTGTTATAGAACAATTTGATTGAAAAGATTAGATGTTACAAGATTTGATTGTAAAGAGAAAAGTTCAGGAACTCAATTATACGTTTTCTAATAGTTTAAAGATGGAAAATGTACCTCAAATTAGAAGCAAACTATATGTAATAAATACTAGAAAATACAAATGGTCAACGTGCTTTTAACCAAGGGGATAGAGTGTATGAGAGATATGGATTAAGTACTTTGAAATTCCATATTGGTATCCTCGACCAAGTAGACTTAACAATCTCTATCAAAAGTACCCAAAAAGGACACCAACCACTAAATTTAAACTACATAGCAAATAAACCTATGGTTAAAGTAAATTCTCCACATTTCTCTCAACCTTTTGATTATGATCGTTGACAGATTCTGTCATCTCCGAAAACATCCTCATCAAATTTATCTTTTAGAGCACTAAAAGATAAATTTGACGTAATGATCAGGATCACTCGCTCTTTACGATAGTGAAGTTCCACTAATTTTCACTTTGAATATGATATGTAACAAACATGGTCCATCGCTATTACTTAGAGCACTAAAATTGTACTTTTATCCCATCATGTGTTATAAAATGAGTTCAATGTTTGAGGGTGAGATGTGTCACAATCTCTTATTTCTTTATGTTAGGCCCCCATATAACTCTGTCCCTTGTCTACTAAGTTTGATGTCATACATTCATACAATGATATACTTCTGGATGTTTCTTGGCTCCTTCTTTGCAATTGTTTATTTTCAATAAAATAATGAAGAGAGCTAATAGCTGACTCGTTCTAGCTTTCAAAATCCGAAGGTGGGCAATCATGATTTTGGAGCGTCCGTATCAATCTCAAGTGCCCTTAATCAATGGGGATTTTTCATACTTAATTGAGGCAACACTTGATATTCACTCTAAAGTCTAAGCACGTGATTAAGAAGTCACTGACGCGACCCAAAGCACCGTTTGATTTAGTAATTTAAATTTCCCGTAGAATCTTGCAGGGAAAGGACCGTTTCATGGGTCAATATTTAAAGGGACAAATTTGACTAGGACATGCAACATAAGGTACAAGCATGTGGAGGTGCCCTTAAGTCTCGTTCTCAGATCAAGAAATAAAAAAAAAAATTGTACTGTTGAGTTATTGTCAGAATCAAGTTGGTCGATTTCGCGTAAATGGTCAACCCCTCGGTCGAGTTTTATGAACTTTGCAGCTTACATGTGACGTAAATGCATTGCAATTATATCCTGGTGAGAAATCAAATTGTTTTTCATCGCGGGTAAAAAACTCCTATAAAACATCACGGGTTGTCGTTGATCTCCTTCCGCGCGTGACTCATTAATTACTTTATTTGTCATAAAAAGAAGACGACTACCGTATTGGACAAAAGACAAAAACACTAATATGGTGAGAAACAACAGATAATAAAGCAGAATGTGTAAGACTTTTTGATAATATACAATGGACCGATTAGCATATAGAACCAAGAAGCTAAAAAAGTCACAGGAAAGTGTGATGGGATTGTGGAACCAATCGGTCACCCCCATGACCTAGTGGTGTGTCGTGTGTATGGAGGTAGTGAATAAGGGGTGGTCCATTTAGATACACAAAATCAGCAATTAGATAGGGCAAGTAGAGTTAGTGGGCAAGGTTTTTCCTTGTCTTCTTCAGTCTCACACAAAATTTCTTCTAGATCGATTAAAGAAGCCCATTTATCTCCACCCATCACCAATTACCTCTAATTAAGGGCAAGTTATTTCAAGTAAGGATTCTGTCTTTTCTATATAATATCTTCTTCTGTTGCTGTTGGTGAGGTTTTCCTTTTCTAAATTCGTTGGGATATATCATTTTAAATAGATCAGTTTTTAATTAATTAATTATTTATGACATATTATTATTAAATTTCACGCACAAGTACCACGTCAGTCGATAATACGACATATGACATGACATGAATAGAGTCGAAAAGCTAGATTTTAGTAAAACAAACTTGAAACTGAGTGTAGAGATTATTTATCGATGTGGAAAATCCCATTAATGATTAGGTTTGGACTAAATAATCAACCTAGTCATAGTTTACAGTATCTTATTTTTGCCTTCCTAGTCTAGTTTGGAAAATCAACTTTATTATTTTATGAATTTACTTGGAATCTTAATTGATGAAATGTATGCACGTTCATCGAAAGTGCACGAGCTACAAAAGTTCATCAATGTTATAGCCACAACCAAGAAGTATATCTGATTTTTTTTTTCCTGAATATAAAAAAATGGAGAGGAAGAGAATGTGGTTTGGCCCAGTAGAGGATTCAAAGAAGTAGACAATATATCGGGATGATCATAAAGTGAAGGTGCATGCATGCAAGAACAGAAATCATTTTGTAGGGTAGAGATCTGCCAGCTTTTTCAAACACTGTTTTAATTTTTTTAATTCTTTTGGATAAAAGATTCTTCTTTAACACATGATTTAATTAATTTAATCAGTCCAAGAGAGAGATATACCACCCCATGTACCCCCTAAGCAACGGGAAAACAGGAGGAAGAAGATTTGTGCTCGGCTTAGGCTCTATAATTAGGAGAATCATGGGTGGGTAAAGCCTAACGCAACTTGGCTTTTCAAATATTATCAAGTATACTATGGTTATATATAATAAGATCCATTGCTCCATTCTTTTGTGAAACCCTAAAGCTAGACTGATCGAGATGGGCTCTTTCATGAAGATCGGGAGATTAATTGGGAACGCAGAGAAAAGAAATGATGCTTCCCTAGGACACCTACATGTTACAATATATATTTGAAGTGGTACTACAGTTAATTAAATATTAAGAGGTCGACCATATATATGGAGAAAGGACGTTATGAGTTGGGCCCATCGCATATCATCAATCACGCTTATTTTTTACTTAACAAGACGGTTAGAGTCGAGATCGTTTGATATTTATGAATAGTTTTTCTTATTTTATGCAAGGCATCATCACTTTATTTAAAGGCCATTTTGTTTTCTTCACTGTGGGTAGGAGAATGGACTTTGCTTTTTATTGAAGGTAATACATCTATGCTTAGAAAATGGGGGAGCGACGGTTCTGACATCTACTTTCTACCAAACCTTCTAATTCATTTATTTATGTAGTTAGTTGAAGTAATCATCCAAAAAATATAACCGCCGTGTACTTTACAGTTGCCAATATGACACAACATAGCACGACTGGGAATAAGACTTGATTTTGATATGAAGGCAGAAAATTGTATTTATGTAAGCCACGTCATGCACTTAGACTCTATAATTGCAGGATAAGTACATGCAATGATTTTAAACACAAGCGAAGTTCTGTCCATCTTCGCTCTGTCCATCTTGATTGTTTATGCGTCAAAATTGTGTCAGCTTGCTTTTATGAGGTTGTTATGTTCAAAATTTCACTTGTAATAGCGTCGAGGCATTGCCATCTATAAAGAGGAAAGAAAAGGACCATCCTTTCAGGAAATAGATGGTTATTTAGGCTGCGCATAGTAAACTTTCCTAGCCCAAGAATTTCTATTCTTCTCTTCCCCAGAACAAAAAAAGAATAGAAACCTGTTTAGTAACGGCAAGTTAGTTTTTTGTTCCCGGGAACAAAAAGTTAGCCCGGGAATGGTTTTGGAATAGAAATGAAAAGTAAAAAAAAGTTGCTTCTTGTTCCCGGGAACAACTTTAAGAAATAAGTGAATTTTTTTTTCTTTTATTCTTCTCTTGTTGACCGCCCTTGACTGCCGCTCGCTGTTGCCCGCCACCGCCGTTGGCCGACCGCCGCCACCGCCGACCGACCGTTGCCGCCGTCACTACCGGATGACCTCTGGCTGCCGTTGCCGCCGGTCGCCGGAGGCTGACCAATCGTCGCCGGTTGTCGCCGGTCATCGTAGGACGCCGTTGTTGGCCGACCGCTGCGGATCGCCATCGCATGGCCCATCGGCCGATTGACCGTCGCCGTCGCCGGTCGTTGACGGCCGGTTGTTGCCGCTGCTGCCGCCGAACGACCGCCGCCGTCGCCGGTCGCCACCGGCCGACTGTTGCCGCCACCGGTTGTTGCTGGTTGCCGTCGGACGCCGCCGCCGCCGCACGTCGCCGCTGGCCGACTGCTGTCGCCGATCGCCATCGCACCGCCCATCGGCCGCCGTCGACCGTCGGCGGTCGACCGTCGGCGACGGCCGATGGGCGGTGTAACGGCAATCGGCGACGGCAGTTGACTGGCGGCGATCGGCTGGTGGCAACGTGCGGTGGGGGCGGCGGCGTCCGATGGTGGCGGCGGTCTACTGGAAAAAAATAAAAAAACAAATAAATATAAAAAAGAAACTATTTTTTACCAAACGCATTTCTATTCTTTTTCTATTTTTAAAGTAAAAATTTTGTGTAGTTACCAAACGGGTTTTTTTACATAGAAATTGTTCCCCATAATAGAAATAGAAAATAACTATTACTAAAAAGAAATTGTTCCCCGACCAAGAAATGTTGCCATGTGCAGCCTTAATTGACTGAATGTGCACTGCACAGTTATTCAGGTGTGTTTACTTGATGATGAGGATTGTTTTCCAAAAAGTACAAGTGATACTATACAATGGCCAACTTATTTCTTCATTTTTCAATTTTGCCAATTTGTTTCTATTTTTTATTTATGATTTTCCAGTATAGCAAATCTGTTCAATTTTGGCAAAAAAATCACTATTGTGGCAGTCCAATTAATATTGGCTATCTATTGTGGCATGAACAACACTGAATTGACAATTTTTGAATTTTTTTTTCTCGTTTCTTCTTGGTCATAGGCAAGGTTTCAATGCCCTTGGCCTTGCCAAGATCTATGTTGGGAACATTGGGCGAGGGCTGAGATGCCCTTGCTAGGCCTTGCCCAGTGCTAGTGAGGGCCACAGTGCCCTTGCCTATGGTCAATAACAGGTGGAGAGGCAAGAAAAAAGCAAAAGAGGAAGAAGGAAAATAAATACAAAAATTCATAATACTTTAAAAATTAACAAAAATCATCTATGTTATAGCTTGCTATACTGCGTTAGTATTGATAGTGCCACAACAGTGCTAGTCGTATTATGTAGGGCAATTGACACTAATTGAACCATTACATCAATGACTTTCGGGCCAAACTAATCAAACAAACTAAATTAAAAAACCGTCAAAATTTTTAGTACTAAATTGACAAAATTAAGAATCTTATAACCGAATTGGCTGCTATACAATAAGTTTATGACTTTTTGAACAATCTTCCCTTTGATGAAGGAAGAATAGCATGTAATTTTAACTTCCAATGCAAAGTTAATTTGAGAAAAAAGAAAGTGGGATAAAATCCACTTTTAACTTCCGTTCCAAGTCGTCCACAGACCTACCTCTAAACTTACGACATAACAAACATTAGACGACTTTGCCATGAAAAGCGGGTTTTCATTTTTAAGTAAAGATTAAGAGACATTGTAGCATTTTGACGGGCAACCCTAATCACTAGTTGACGTAAAATCTGATGATGGTGTAGAGTTCTCTCTTGCTCATGTTTCATAGTTGAAGAATAATTAGAAAAACCCACCATCGAAATTTTCAATTGGATCGAGCTTTACATATAGATTGGAAGCTTGCAAATTGCAATATAATATTATATTCCATGAACAAATAGAACATCACATCTTCAAGTCGATAAGGAGTTTAGAAATGGACGTAAAGGTATACAAACTTTAATTAGAAAAAGTGGCCCCTCGTGCGGTGCTTAGAAGCTCCGTTCTTTTACCTTTTCTTCATCCACATTCCCTTTAACACTCAATAGGTTGATAGGTTGCTAGGAATATGAAAGGATTTAATAAAAAAATCGAAGAAAATATTGATGGATCATGTGTGTCGTGCCATAAGGATCGAATAAAGGTCAGATTTTTAATGATGCCTCTTTTCTTTTTGCGAGGATCTCGTGTAGTTCAAGGGACGTGTAAGGAGAAGAAATCATTTAACCTACACAAAACGGACAGAATAAGCTATAAAGCAATTTATAGTTATACGTGGACGGATTTTAATTCTAATTTTTCTCATAATTTAAATCTTTTCGGTGAAATTATTTTGAATTATTTTAATTTGATACACCTGAAATTTAAATGCAAATATTGATACATAAATTTGCATATAATTTTGTGTTAACATTCTAAGTTGCTTAAATAGAAAAGTTGATTTTGCTTTTTGAAAAACATAAGTAAACAGAATGGTCAGCAAAAAAGAAAACAAATAAAGAACAACCGTTGTGTACTTATTTATGTCCTTCTCTTGCAGCTTGGGGGTGGGAACCTGACTTCTCTTAACGAGCCACAGTTCGCATTACACTCTCTATCTCTGTTTGAAAATTCCAAGGATCCTTTAAAGTGGGGCGCATTTCTCAAAGTTCTCTCCAAATTTTATATTATTTCAAAGCGTTAATATGGTGACAAATTTGTTTCAAATTAATTTCTTGACAATCAAAAATTCCAAACTAATATATCTATGACAAATTTAATGCTCGATTAATTTCTGTTCAATTTTACTATCAATTTGTAAATTAGATGACACGTGACAATTAATTAATGTATTGGTTTGGGGTTTTACCTTTTGTTTGTCATAGCCATATCAATTTATGATTTTTTGTGGTATTAATTTAATTTGACAGAACTAACGGTATACCGATGTGGAGTTTTTGATAATCAAAAAATTAGTTTTTGACAATTTTATCATATGTGTATTAATTTCGGATTTTTTGTGGTCCAAAAATTAGCTTGGGATAAATTTGTCACAAATGTACTAATTTGAAGTTTTTCTTGGTATTAACCATATTCCAACTTGGTTACTTTGATAAAATTATCCTTTAAGTTGGCCATGGCTCAACAAACACATGCTTGTCAAGATAGGGGTGTTCGATTTTAGAGTTGGAATTTGGAACCTACCATATTATAATCAGTTCCTAGTTTTTAGAGCCCGAAACCTATCTTGTTTGCCTAGAACAAATTCTAGAACCTATTCTATTTTTTCGGTTCGGTTTTAGGGTACCTGAGAGCCTATTTTATTTTTTTGTTCTTTTTTTACAGCAAAATCATATAAGGCTATGAGTAACAAAATGATTGAAAGAATAATCCATAAGATAAATATGTAGTCACATACAATTTTAAACAATAAAAAAGTTTAAACATATAACATAATCCATAAAAATTTAGGAGAAGAGGAAAAACTTGTGAGGAGTTCTGAGGAAGAAAAAAGGATTAAGGAGTCTAGAGGTTAGAATTTAAAGGAAAAAGAAATTAGGATTATGGCTTTTTAGCTTATAAAACCAGTTCCAAAATAGAGCGGTCTAGTCTGGTTCCTAGGTGGGTATTCACTTGGAACTTGTTCCCAAACCAATTCTACTAGTTCCAAAAATTTGGAACTTGTTCTTGGACTAGTTCCAATTGGAATCAAATTCTCGGATATGTTTTTCGGGTGGTTTGATTCAGTTTGGTTGCACATCCTTATGTTAGGCACATGTTTCGTGCCTTTTTTAGGGGAATTCTTGTTTGGAAAAATACATTTACCCCCTCCACCCCATGCACAATTAAGAACCTTAGCAACCTTAGTTATGTCTCAATTTTTCAAATTAGAAAGAAAGGACTAGAGATTCTACAACATAGACTGGAAAATTGGAGAATATAGATCACTTAAATCAAGGAGGAGAGCTGTAATGAGAATGTTTTGAGCTAAAGCTAACCTAACTAGGGGCTTTCTTATTTGTAAAAAAAATGAGATAGGGTCATTAAGGGCGCAAATGATAACCATTTTGGTCATAAATTGATTTCTGGAAGAGAAATGGATTTTTTTTTTTATTTCTATTATTGGATGAGTTTCTAAGCAAAAATATATATTTAATAACAACACAAAATTTTTATTTTCGGAATAGATATTTGTTTGATAACGACACAACATTTTTCCCTTTAAGGTCGCGGTGGACGGTAAACGGTTGTAGTGGACAATGGCCGGCGAACAACAACTGGTGGTGACAGAAGGCGGGAGAAGGGCAGTAGTTGAAGGTTGGTGACCAGGTGGATTGCAGATGGTGGCAAGCAGCAACAAATGGGCCCCCGGCTAGTAGCGAAGACTTATGATGAGAAGAGTTTGTATTTTTTATTTCTATTTCAGAAATAGAAAAGTAAAATTTTTTTACTTTTGATTTTTGTTCCAAACCTATTTCTAAAGTAAAAATCTACTGTAGAACTAAAAAAATGAAATAGTTTTATCAAACGAATTTCTATTCCATAAACAAGTCTGGAACATAAAAATAATTTTGAAACAGAAATAAAATAGTTATCATGCACTTCTTAAGGGATACAATAATTTCGGGAGGTGCGACACATTGGATGACAAGCGCATGTTTGCTGCCAGCAATTATCATCAACAGTGATGTGCTCATCAAAGCGATCAAGTTTAAAGAGTATATTTTGACAAAATCGAGTATGAGAATCTTTGAGAGATGAGCCTTCCTACTAAAGGATTTTTGGAAATTTACGTCGTTGTTTTAAAAAGGATTAAGTAAAAGATTGAGAAGGATGCTACATACTCGTGACAATGAAGAATTTTAAAATACAAATTTTTTACCTAGACGGTTTAGAAGAAATACTAGCTCAGCATGACCTTTGATATCATCATAATTCTCTTTCTCTAGCTATATGAAATAGTATTTTTAAAGGAAAAAAAAAAGAATATCTTTATACCCCTGTCACTCCTCAAACTCGGAACGATTGTGAATTTATGGATTCCTCTCCGGCATGAGCTATATTATATCTCACTGACGATTAAGCACAAGTCATTCTGTGCAATAATGGATTATGTTTCGAATGTTTCGAATCACACCGCTCAAACTCAAAGAGGTCCTCTTTAGGATAGACATTCGATGTACGAAAATATGGCGTAAATTGCTACACCAGCTCAGCAATAATGAAGAGTATAAGAACATGAATGATAATTATTTTAGTTAGAAATTAATTTCTAGAACAGAAATAGATTTTTTTATTTATATTCTTAGATGAGTTTTTGAGCAAAACTATGTGTTTGATAACAACATAAAATTTCAATTTCCAAAATAGAAATTCGTTTGTAATGACACAAAATTTCTCTTTCTCGAGCGGTAGATGGCAAGGGACAGCCAGCAGCGGACATCGGCCAGGGGTGGCAGCAAATGTAAGTGGCAGCAAATGACAAGTGACAGTGGTGGGTGAGCAGCCAGCTAGTAGCGAAGACGAGCAATGAGAAAAAAAATTATTTTTCATTTTTATTCAAGAAATAGAGAAGTAGAAAATTGTTATTTCTCATTTTTTGTTCAAAACCTATTCTTGGACTAAAAATTTGTTCCAAAAATGAAAAAATAAAATTGCGTTGCCAAATGGATTTCCGTTCTAAAAACAAGTCTGAAAAAAAAATAGTTCTAAAATAGAAATAAAATAGCTATCGTGCACTATGCACATCCTAAGTAAATATCAAGTGCAGAGCCTATTCTTTCCCTGGCTGCAAAGCCGTACACCATGACATACCATTCAAGGGGAATTTAGTTTCACTCCGACCCTCAAAGGTTTAGAGAATCAAACAAATGCTGCTTTTCTTTTCCCTTCACTACTGCTAGTTTCAGTTTCCATCTCTCTATCTCGTGTATGGAGACCCCGCCCGATACTCCCACCGGTGTTTCAACTAATTCTGAATAGCTGCTGGATGTGAGATATGCTTGAAAGGCCGTAATAAATTGAAGTACACATTAAGTACTGTACAGAGTAGAACTTGGATCCCTTCCATTTGGTAAAGACATCCATTTCATGAATCAATTTCGAGTTTTCTAGACTGCTTGAAAAGTATTTACAACGGACAGAATCCGATAAGACCATGTTGGATGAACAAATCAATGCCCTTTTCAATGGACAAGAAACTTCCGTGGACCATGGTCTAGTGAACCGGTCCTTGATAGCCGTTGTCATATTACTGCGCATGTGAGACCCACGCGACACGCAGATGATCAATGGCTTATCATACCAAGTCCACGGAGGGGCCAGTGGCGAGGATGGTGTAGAGGTCAGGTGGAAGATGAAACTGAACTTGGCATCAGTGAGGGCGAATTCAGCGTCAAAAAGGCCGGGCGGGACCTGGACGCTGGAGCTGCGGAGGAGGGTGGTGATCTGGTCTGCAAGGGAGGAGAAGCAGAAGAAGCTGTTGTGGGTGGAGGCAGTGGGGGATGAGGGGGCGGCAGCAGCTCGTGTCCCGGCCTGAGGCTGGCTATGTGGGCCAGGTTTAGGCTGCTCATCCTGCCGTCCACTCGACCATGGCGGTGGTGGAGAATTCGTCGTTCGCTGAGATTTGTGTTTGTTTCGTTGCGGGGGAAGATCAGAGTGACACAGGTTAGAAAGGAGACGAATACTCATAGAAGCCCACTTTTGGTAGTGAAAAGAAGATGTTTCGCATAATAGAAACTACGGACGACCAAAAAGAAAGTTTAGTGATTCTATTCCTCATAAAATACAAATTACCTAAAGAGAAAATCGTATGTGCTTATAAGAGTCTACATTTTAGGACTTTGGACCTAATTTATTTTGATAAAGATGGGTATGGAATAAAAAATTATTACGAGCAATGTGTCACGAATCGAGAAGAAAGTAGACAGAGAGGGAATTTTGTGTGAGGAAAAATTGTATATTCTTCTCTATCTTTTCTGAATATGTTACAACCATGTATATACCGTACAAGCTCTGTAATAAAAAAAGTAAATGATTTTCCCTAATCTTTCTAGTCCTAAAATAGACTCATTATCCTATCAATTACAACCAATTACAAATCAATCAGAATCAATTAAATAATCAGAATCAAACATATCTTCAACACTCCCCCTCAAGCTGGTGGCTTGTATATATCCAAGACGCCCAGCTTGCTCAGAAGATATGTATGCTGTCTCTGACAAAGAGGTTTAGTGAAAATGTCTGCTGGTTGTTCCATGGTTCTTATTCCTCTGGTTTCGATGATCCCTTCTTTGATCTTCTCTCGAGTAAAGTGGCAGTCAACTTCTATATGCTTCGTCCTCTCATGTAATACGGGGTTTGCTGCAAGCTTGAGAGCCGAATCATTGTCGCAGAAGAGTGATGTTGGGCCCTTGATTTGTACCCCAAGGTCTAGAAGCAAGCCTCGAAGCCACACGATCTCACAAACTGTTTTCGCCATGGATCTATATTCAGCTTCTGCTGATGACAAGGAAACTGTGGATTGTTTCTTCGTTTTCCATGAAAGCAGTGACTCCCCAAATTTGATGCAAAAACCGGTAATAGATCTTCTACTCATAGGACATGTGGCGTAGTCTGCATCACAGTAGGCTGTCATCTCCATATTACATCTTCGGAAAGGAGTATTCCTAGCCCCGGACAACTCTTGGATATTTCACCACTTTCAAAGCCGCATTCATGTGTGATAGCTTTGGGCCGTGCATGAACCGACTAAGAGTTTGTACTTTTGCATAGCAAATATCTAGCCGAGTCATAGTGAGATAGATAAGTTTCCCAACAAGTCTTTGGTAGCTTGTCGGGTCTTTCAACGGATCATCGGAGGAAGGCAATGTTCCAAAGATCATAGTCAACACCGGTTAACTTGGCATTCGTTCGATGGGGATGATTGCTGGTTTGCATCCCGATAGTCCCGCTTCGATATAATTTCCATCACAAACTTTCGCTGACTAAGGAAATCCCCGCATCAGATCGAGCTATTTCTATGCCAAGAAAATACTTAGGTGGCCCTAAGTCTTTGATGTGAAAGGACAAATGTAGGTAGTCCTTCAGTTTCTTTATAGCAGAATCATCGTTTCCCATAATGAGGATATCATCAACATAAATCATCAAGTATATGGCTGACGTACCTTTTGTCCAGGTGAACAATGCGTAGTCATGTTTGGATTGCCGGAACCCGACTCCCATAAGTGCAGTAGTGAACTTGGCGTACCACTGTCGAGAAGCCTGTTTCAAACCATAAAGAGATTTGCGGAGACGACATACCTTAGACTCCCCCTGTCTCCGTAATCCTTGTGGAAGGTCCATGTAAATCTCCTCTTCTAGATCTCCATGAAGAAAAGCATTGTGGACATCCATTTGATGCAATGACCAGTTGCGAAAAGCAGCAACTGATAAGAAGGAACGAACCGTGACGTCCTTGGCAACTGGAGAAAACGTCTCATGGTAGTCAAATCCTTCTCGTTGTGTAAAACCCTTGGCCACCAGACGAGCCTTGTATCATTCCACTGAGCCATCTGCTCTATATTTTATCTTATATACCCATTTACATCCAATGGGTTTTCGACCAGAGGGTAAAGACACAATATCCCAAGTGTGATTATCAATCAGGGCCTTGAGTTCCGCCTCCATTGCCTTTTGCCAGCGATCATCTCGTATAGCCTCATCATAATTTGAAGGCTCTTTTTCCTCAGAGATCCGGCTAATGCAGCATAAATGATCTGACGATAAGCGTTTGAAAGACACATAGGAGGATACAGGATAACGGGTACCTGTTGATAGTGATGAAGAACAGACATAATCTTTGGTCCAGGCTGGTGGTCGAATCATTCGTCCTGAACGTCGAGGTGGCTCATCTTGTATTCTCAAGGGTGATGCTTCAATACTTCCAGATTCTTCACTGTTTGACTCCTGGGTTTGTTGTTCCATGAGTTGTTCCTGATCAGGAGTGTCATCAGATGAACCATTGGGAGGTGGTGAGGGCAATGGTGAAGATAACGTTGTATCTACTATCTGATTTCTTGGAGGGGAGCCAATCAGAATGGATTTTCCAGTAGATAGATCTTCTTCCGTCAGGAATGAACGAGAATTTCTCGTCTCTTCAGTAGACATAGAAGTGGTAGTCTGAAAAGGAAAGATATCTTCATGAAAAACCACATCCCTGCTGACGAAAAATTCTCCGGTAGACTGTTCATAAACTCTGTATCCCTTCTTTAAGTTGGGATATCCCATAAAAACACACCTCCTAGCCCGAGGAGACATTTTATCTCGGGTTCCAACTGTAGCCACATAGCATAGACAGCCAAATATTCTGAGATGACTCAGATCTGGTTTCCTTCCATACAATAATTCAAACGGGGTTTTCCCTTTTAGAATGCGTGATGGCATACGGTTTATGAGGTATGCTGCAGTAATCACACAATCTCCCCAAAAATCTTCAGGTATGGATGCCTGGAACTTAAGAGCGCGTGCCACTTCTAAGAGGTAACGGTGCTTTCGCTCAACAACCCCATTTTGTTGTGGGGTATAAGTGCATGTACTTTCGTGCA
Source organism: Eucalyptus melliodora (assembly GCA_004368105.4). Classification (NCBI taxonomy): domain Eukaryota; kingdom Viridiplantae; phylum Streptophyta; class Magnoliopsida; order Myrtales; family Myrtaceae; genus Eucalyptus; species Eucalyptus melliodora. The sequence continues at coordinate 21,945,452 of CM023410.3, read as the reverse complement.
GAATTCCATTTGAGGACAAAAAAGACTTACAATCTCTATTGAAGAATTCCGTCCCATTATCAGTTCTGATGCGGCGAACTGATTTTCCAAACTGAGTTTTGGACAAGGAAATGAAGATTTTAAGATAGTAAAGGACTTGAGCCTTTGATTGTATGAGGAAAACCCAGGTGGCACGTGAGAAGTCATCCACAATTGTAAGGAAAAATCTTGAACCATCACGATTTATTGTGTGATATGGTCCCCAAACATCAGCATGAATTAAAGAAAAAATGTCTTCTACTCGAGTTGTACTATTTTGAAAAGGTGCACGAGTTTGTTTTGCCAAGGGGCAAATTGGACATTGAGGACTGGGAAAAGCAGCAGTATGACCCAATCTTTTATGATAAAGAGAATTTCTTTCATTGGCAACGGTTACACAATGATTTATTGAATGCAACAGAGGATAATGTAAAATTTTCTGGAATATCAACCCAGAAATACAGTCCTTGACAGATTTTACCCAAGCCCATCAGTTTGCCAGTCAAAAGGGCCTGAAATAAACATTTGTCATGATCAAAAACGACACGACAAGAATTTTCCTCACAAACTCGAGAGACCGATATGAGATTAAAGTGGAAAGTGGGGACATAAAGGACATTTTTAAGGCTAATGAGTGAGCTAAGTTTCACAGTGCCAGTCATTCCAACATGTGTAGTACTTCCATCAGGGAGTTGAACTGATATTGGATAAGATAACTTATTGACATTGGAAAAGAATTTTGGATTGCAAACAATATGATCACTGGCTCCAGTATCAATGATCCATTCATCATTCGAAATTGAGTTCATCAGGCAATAAGAAATACCTGTGAAACTTCCTGCCCTGTCAGAAGAATCCAATTTCCTCAGAGCTTCCATCAGCTCTTGATATTCCCCATGAGTAATAGGTTTGTCAGTTGAATTCCCTGTTACCTGAAAAACAGTCGAAAACTTTCCTTTCTCCTTTTCACCTGGTCTACCGTGTAATTTCCAACAATTTTCAGCTGCGTGATGCGGGCGTTTACAATAGTCACAATAGAGCTTACCCTTTCCTTTATTGTTTTTTATGAATGAAGAGGGCCTGCTCACGGCATGGGCCGCCGTACCTCCATATGGGCCTTCGGATGTCGCGAAAAATTGGCCTTTTGGGCCGTCGGGCCCAGAAAAATATCCTCCGCGTGGGCCTTCGGATCCATATAAACGCCCAGCTCGCGGACCGTTAGATTCAGAAGCCGCCCCTCTATGTGGACCGTCGGATCCAGCAGCCCCGAGGATCGATCTGGAGCCGTCGGATCCCCCAGAGAAATCACGGCCATCGATTGACCGTATATAAGGCCTAGGGTTTTCGTGGAACCTTAGATTGGGTCCTCGACTCTCTCTTCCTCCTATGGCTCCTTTGTGGAACCCTAGATCTCTTCCTCCGGTGGTTTTCTGTAGCAAGTGAGGGCAAACCCTTGCCACCAGAGCCACACCTTCGCCTCCTTTGCCAAGATCTGCTGCTCTTTGCTGGCTTTCCTCCTGGATAGCAAGCTGATAGATGCGGCCAAGGTTCGGCATCGGCTCCATGGTTAAAATCTGTGATCGAAAGGAAAGGTAAGACTCATTCAGTATGAGAAGAAATCTTATTGCCTTCTCCCTGTCTCGCATTTTTTTGTATTGCTGCAAAATCGGCTCCGGCCAGTCAAATCTTTCTTCGGCCGCTTCCAATTCGTTCCATAAACTTGAAAGTTTGTTAAAAAATTGCAGCAATAGTCATGTTTTCTTGCTTTAAACTCGAGATCTGTTGCGTCAAGGAGAAAATTTTGACTTGATCTAACTTTCCATACATCTCCTTGATGTTTTCCCACATTTTTTTTGAGTCTTCCGTTGGGGGAAGACCCGCTGCGACTTCGGGGGCGAGACTGTTTCCGATCCACGTTCTGACTAGCTGATTACATTTTTTCCAAAGCCGCGCTAGTCGTTCGTCGGTTGGAATTGGAACGGTTCCGTCGATGAAGCCCTCCTTATCTTTCGTTACCAGAGCCCTCCGGAACTCGCGCGACCAGCTCGAGTAATTATCCGGTCCAGTTAACTGTTGAGCAATGATCTTCAGTTCTGGTCCGTCCGCATTCGTTGTGAAGAGAGGGTCGCCGGGCTCCGGGCGACTACTGGCAGCATAGATCTGGTACGGGAAGAGACTCGGTGGTGGATTCGGGTATGGATTTGTTCCCGAACCAGACCCCTCAGATCCGATCGTGTTTCCTGCATTTGGAAAAAAAGAACCCGAACCCGGGTAGGGATTTGTTCCCATGCCCGGTTCGATTGATCCGCCCGTCTGCTGTGCACTGGTGTTTGTGCCTGCCCCGTTGCTGGCTGGTAGGCCTCCATCAGATCGAAATCCCGGCAATGATGCATTTGGGTTGATCCCATAGTACCAAGGATGCGGTACCCATTGGTAAGGTTGGCCCGAATAGGGTTGCCCCAGATTTGGCTGAGCCGGAATAGGTATCCATTGTGCATGCTGAATTTGAGTCTGTGGCTGCCTCTGTTCTTCGGAAATAATGACAGCAGATGATGATTCCTGGACCTGCGAGATCGGAGGTGTTGTTTCTCCTGCAGGCTGATCACTGGATCCTGAGGTAAGAATCTGTGGGTTTGTCATGAGGACGATTTTCTAAAGAAGAATTGTTTTGCAGGTTTTGAAGGAAAAAGAATGGGAGCTGTCCTGTTCTTCGAGTAGCAACAGAAAATTGTTCTGTTCTACAAACCGAAATGAGGAACGAGGAAACAGAGAAGAAACAGAGGAAGAAGAGTGAATGGAAGTTGTTCTGTTCCACAAACGTTGCAGCAACAGAAGACGAGAAAGAAACAAGGATTATCTCAGATGCGGAAGCTATGCCAGGATCGAGACGGGCTCTGATACCATGTCACGAATCGAGAAGAAAGTAGACAGAGAGGGAATTTTGTGTGAGGAAAATTTGTATATTCTTCTCTATCTTTTCTGAATATGTTACAACCATGTATATACCGTACAAGCTCTGCAATAAAAAAGTAAATGATTTTCCCTAATCTTTCTAGTCCTAAAATAGACTCATTATCCTATCAATTACAACCAATTACAAATCAATCAGAATCAATTAAATAATCAGAATCAAACATATCTTCAACACAATGTTTGCATGACTGTAATTAATCTTGATCATATATAATTAAGAGCCGGTTCATTTGAGATTTAGGAAAAGTCAAATGCGCCCTTTTGCTTTCCTGCCAAAAATTAAAATATTGCAAATTAAAGAAAAAAACTCAAAATGTGTAAACCGCAAGATTCGAATTAAGCGGAAGGTAAAAAAGAAAAAAGTCAATCCAAACGAAACTATATAATGACATGTCACACCATTTCAAGTTCATACTAGATCATCATATAAATACATAACTTTAAGTGATTTCAATGGTCATCAATTTATCTAAATCGAAATCATTCTATGGCTATGTGCAGTATCTTTTTGTACAGGTCTATTTCATCTTAATAGTTCAAATTATCCCAATTTGCACCGCTTAATTTAAGAAGAGTTCTCGTCATATACAATTAGTGTATATTCTCTCTCTCTAAATGTGATATGAGTTGCCCATCAACAAGTTTTCGCCAGAAAAAAGAAACATATCAACGAGTTCACATCACGTGCAAAGGAAAAGAAGGATATGTCGAAGGTACTTAATTGGTCCACTAAAATATGAATAAAATAAATGGGCAATTTCTATCTAAAATAATAAATATACTACAAGGATCTTGTTAACGAGTGCTTTTGAGACACTTGTTAAGTATACTTTACAAGGAAATACTCAATTTCAAAACACTGATCACGTATATATTGATTGTACTTAATTCCTCCTCTAAAAGAAATATGAATCCCTATTCACATTTTTAAAAATTAAATAGTTCATTTATATCTAAAATAATAAATTGCCATAAGGATCTTGTTGATGAGCCCCTCTAGGGCATTTGTTAAGCATACTTTACCAGGAAACATTCAATTTCAAAGCATTGATCATGTATGCATCAAATGTACTTAATTTCTCCTCTAAAAGAAATATGAATCCCATATTCCATATTCATATAAACTAAATGGTTCATTTATATTTAAAATAATAAACTTACATAAGGATCTTGTTAACAAGCGCCTCTGAAACACCTATCAAGCATACTTATGAGGAAACATTCAAATTTCAAAGCATTGATTATATATATCACAAGAGCAATCAATCACTTGGAATTTGAAATATTTTCTTATTTAATTGTTCATCAAAAGCCCTGAAATACCTTTTAACAAACTCCTCGTCATAAATGTAAGAAGTTCAGAACCTCATGTCTTCACAAGTTTAATCCATTCTTACATGTTGAGGTCTTGATCTCCTCGAATGAATTCATCTCTCTTAATGACACAATTCTTTATAACAAGTTGAGAGCATCGGAATTTCTCGGGGAGTAAATAAAGCGAGTAGGTTTAATTTTTCTGGCTCTATTTAATTGCTTTCTGGGCTATCAAGACCGCAATAAAGTGGGCATTATGCAATGTATCTCTGAAGAGTCCAAATCTGCATAAATTGCATATTTAGGCTAAATTAAAAAAAAAAAAAAACATATTTGTGCTTTCAACGGAGCCAAATATGGCTGAGCTAGTCGATCTCGGCTTTGTCGACATCAACAGAGCCAAATATGGCTCAATCTGGATCGATAGAGCTGCAATGGTTCCGTCGTTGATGGACACGAAGTCAAATTCGGCTGCGCCAAGTTTCATGTCTTGAATCCAAAATAATTGGACAGTCTTCTCAAAGAATTCGGGGTTATCCCTGAGGTGGCCCCTGCATAATCATTATTTCGTTTTTCTGCTCCTTTACCTTTGGTTAGTAATATTTGCACTATTTCTCATTTTCTGGGGAATTAAATTCCAATGAGGAGAGTTACCTTTCTGCTGTTATTTATTTCTGATGTTCCGCTGTTTCTGCAAATAAAACCAAGATTATGGGCCCATTAGCAATTGTTATTCGTGGACAAGGGAGAATTAAAGGAGAGAAGCCAGACAATGATAATGCCACATTGTCGTGCCCCCATTTTAATCATTTTGTATCTATTGATCGCCTGTGATTTTTTAGGGAAGAACCGACTAAAGTGGGCAGGCTCTGTTAACGAAAGTTATCAACTGATGATTAGCCATTTAGCATGAGATTGTCAACGAGCTGATGTTCCCTAGGGACATGACACTCACCCCTCTTGCTTTTGGCCTACCCCCCATGCACGGTTACAAAGTGATCAATTCAATTTCACGGCATATTAAAACTAAAGTGAAGATCAAGTCAATTGCATCTGAATTTAGAATTTATCAAGTGCTGCACAATATTTTAGGGGAAAATTTCAAATCGAGGCATATAATGAGGCAGTTTTTTTAGAGTTCTCATAGTGAGCGTTGTCCCAAATAAAACCTTGAAATTACCAACTTAATTTCAAATAAGACTTTAAGCGCACTACATGCCAAATCTTAACCAGCCGGCTTGCACGTATGATCCGTGTTTATTCTAATGACAACATCGGCAATTTTATCCAAAATGTTTTGATTTGATCTAAATTGAAGAAGTCCCACTTCAGATCCTTACTCAAAATTTTTCCATAATTTGAAGGCAACAAGAGAACTATGTTTGATAATTATCATTAAATCAAGGAAATGCGACATCCAGAATTTCTTATATTAGTTGATAATATATAGGATACAAAGATAATAAATAATTGACCTGGATTTGTAATCGGCATGTGTAGGTCACTAATCACATGACGTGTGGAAAATTAAAAAGATCCTTCCCGTGGCCGTGATTTTTTGGAATGCAATTTTGTTACGTTTATAGAATTGTGATGAGTTATAAATCAAGGAAATAAAATAAGAAAGTTTTTTCTAATAGTTTAAGACGTATGTCTACAATTTTAATTTCTTAAACTAATAGATATTTCTATATAGATTGATTATATAAAGTGATGGTGAAAAATCTATAGCCACAATAAACATTAGCGGAAACTGATACGCACCGAAATACTTATTGTTGCAACCTAATCTCAAGTGAACCACCTAGGTTTGGTTATTGGATTATTAAGCTTAAACTTAGCTCGAGCTCTCCCAAGTTCATACCAATTCACGACGAGAGTCAATACCAATTCACGACTCAGGTTTAACTTTTTAACATGCAGATGAATTTTATTTAGGAGTTGTCACTAATGAGTTTATGGTAGGTTGATTAGACATCTAAATAAAATAATGGGAGAATTATTTTACTTTTACAAACTAGAGAATTTGGGTACAAGGACTTGATTACACTATATTTCTTTAATGTCCTTTTGGTATAGTTCTTTTCATGAAAAAATATTTTATCAGATAGCCTGAATTCATTTAATTACTTCCTAATATATGAGATGATCATGTGGGTACGGAATCTACTAATTTAACACCAAAGAAAGTAATAAATAAATTATGGGACTTACCTCATACCAACAAGAGCATCGCAATGTTAGCTTAGAATTCACATCAACAATCCTAACCATGATTTCTAGTTAACATGCAATTACTTAATTTTTATTTTCACTTATTTAATAAGAATAATGTTTTATGCAATACATGCTACTAATCTAACATGACGTGACATGACATAGCAATATGACCTAAACTACATGACATAAGTATAGTGTTTTTTGTGTTTTCTTAATAAGTGTGCAATCTATCCTAGATAAAGAAACTAATTTATTCTAAGGCAATGTTTTTTTTTTTTTTTTGGTATTGTACGTAAAATTCAAAATAGCAAAAGTTGCCTATCTAGATTAAGATATCATCCAACTTATATTACGAATCAGATGAGGCCAAATCCTAATTTAAACTAAAATGTTATCTTAACTAGGCAATCCCTAACCTAAAATGCAATCTATCTAGGAAAAGTTATATGAACTTATAATTAATTAGAAAGATTATATAGAATTAAATTAAACATGCAATCTTATCCTAATATGCAATGATTAGATAACATGCACAGAATGCCCTAATTCTAGATTTTCTTTTTCTTTTTTATAAAATTCGAAATTAAAATTGTCAAATAATTAAACATGCAATTTAAATTAATGAAAAAGAGAATCTAACATCCTAAATTAATGTTTTTGGTATTTTTTATTTAAAAAATTCGAAATAAATAAATAAATTTCTCAATCTTAAACATGCAAACTACCCTAAAATAAGCAATATTCTAACACCAACCTAATCCAACTCATATATATATATATATATAGGTAAGGAAACAAAATTGATTCAAATAGCATGACAACAAATTAGGCAAGATATGATCGATATCTATCTAATAAATTGACAAATCGTATTTTGCACAAGAGATCGGATTGGTCAATCTTTAACAAAATTGCAAATCGTATCTTGGGCGTGAGATCAGATTGACGATTTTTCTGTGCAATTGCGAGTCATATGTCGAGCCTGAAATCAGACTGTCAATTATATGCACATTGTGAAATCAATAATTAGTTCCTGATTTAAAAGACTATTCGAGATTGTAGACATGATAGCATATTGGGAATTTCAATTATATGCATTGATGATATTTCAAATAAGGAAACTGAATATTTAGAAATCAAATTAGATAAGATTTTTACCTAATTCGAATAATGGCTTCCAAATTCGAATCCTTGAATGGCTACTTGCGACTTGACGTGGTGGTGCTCGTTTTGACCATAGCTGGCAAAGCAGAGAAAGAGTGCATCAATGTTGCGACGAAGTGCAGGCGTCATGGACGACAGCTTCATCGTTGAGGTTGGAGTGATGGTGGCGGAGCACGATAATGCTTTGGCAGATGAAGAACTGAGGCCACACAACGCCAAAATGATGGCTAGAATGGTATTTTGACTTTGCTCTTTTGCCACTTTCGTGAAAAATGTGTCTTATCCTCATTATTGCCTCTCTCTCATAGGGGTGAGCATCGGTCTAGGGTCAACCTTGGACTAACCCAACCCTACCGGTCCTAGTTCGGTTCTTAGGGAGATTGGGTCGGTTCTTGGTCCTAAGATTCCTGGACTAATACCGTGCGGGTTGGTCCTTAGTCCTGTAAGTTTAAGGTCGGTCCAATCTAGACCAACCATGATTAATATATATAAAATATTATTTATAGATAAAACTTTAAAATAAAAGGCATCAACAGCATTAAACAACTATTTAGTGAGTAGTTAAAGTAATTTTACATTGTTATTTAATAAATTAGATTTTTAATATTTTGTAGGGTATCAATAGTTATAATTTATGAAAGAGGAAAATGTTTTTATGAGGAATCTTCACGGCGTCCAAAAGGGTAAAACAACGCTTTATGATATCCTCGTACTCATTTTGTTCTGTCTTATTTGTCTTCATAGTCTTCAATTTTCCAAAATCGAGAGAAACAATTTCTCTGCTCGCCGCTCAATACTCGTCTCGCTTGCTTTGGGTCACTTGTGCCGCTCGTCGCTTGATACTCGCTTGGCTTGCTTCCTGCTCAACACTCGATGCTCACTCTGTTCGATGCTCAGCCCACTCAACCCTCACCACTTGCCTTTCTTAGCTGACCTCATCGAACCCATTGGATCGGTCTGGTCATCCGTTGCCCTTTCAAGGAGTACAAAAAATGAAATAAAAAATTATTGGTTGGTCCCGGGTTGACTTTAGAATCGGATTGAACCCATTGGGTCAATCCGGTCCTCAATCGCTTTTTCAATAAGTGTTAAAAATGAAATAAAAAATTATCGGTTGGTCCTAGGTTAATCCTAGAATTGGACCGAATCCACTGGGTCGGTTTGATCCTCAATCCCAAGCTCAATAAAGTTGGTCCTCGGTCCCAAAAATTGAAGACCAGTACTATGCGAATTGGTCATAGAGTTAGAGGGTGGACCGGCCCAACTCGGACCATGCTCACCCCTACTTTCTCACACCTTTCTCTGCTTCGGCTCCTCCTCTTGTAATGTCGTCGATCTCTCTTTATGGAGCGCTATATTCTGACCGTGTATTCAATGCATGGCCCTGCCCTTTTTTATGTGAAAAAATAAGTACAGAGGATTTATACTTCTCCACTCACCGACTCCTTGCTGGATGAGTGCATATTTTCTTTCCTTTTTCTTTCAATAAAATATTCTCTTCTCTTGTTGACCGAATCTTTCTTCTTTTTATCTTGCAGCTAGTTTTTTCATCTAATATATGCTTTTGATATGTGCATGATTATTGACCAAACATTCCTTTTGAACATTGAAATATATTCGGCCACAATCTTGCTTAGTACAACATCCTAGGACAAATCTTGCACCACTGAATAGATGACTACGATTCCCTTTCCTAACACAAATCGATCTCTCAATTTGGCAAACATCCCAATGAATTTTAGGCTATGAGAATTAATGAGCTAAGTCGTATTTTCATTATTGCGGGCTAAAGCTTAGAAACATTGACTGGAGTTCATCCGCTGCTAGTCCAATCCAAATGCAAACTATATGAACCCATTAACTACTAATGCAAATGCTCATAATAACTATATGCAGTTTTAACTAAATATTTTTGTTTAGGGGCTAGACTTTAGTCTCTAATTTTCTATGCAATTTATAACTAAATGGAATGCGAAAATTTAGGTGTCAACACTTATCGAAGAATTTTCAAAGATGAAATCTTACTAGGTTAAAATTTCCTTATTGTCTAATAACTGTTTCTTATAATTTAGTAGGTTCAAAATAATTTTCGGTGTTTAGAACAGACACCCATTTTATTGTTTATTTATTGAAATGCAAGATAGCTTGACAAATTATCAAATATAATCACCTAAACTAATCCATTTGTAACACTCTTACTTGACCACGTCTCCCTCATTTTACACCACAAGGTTCAACCTCAAGTTCATAATTGCTTTTAACCTGGGTTAATTGTTCTTATCTTTTTGTAACTCTTCTAAAGTCTTCCAAATCCATCTCTCTTCTTGATCGTATAACCCACCACAGTTCAACTACAAAGAAAGATGACTTCTATCACATTTGTTGCAAAGGAGAGCCTACCAGTCCTCATCTTCAAGCCTCCAACTTCCGTTTTATATCTTTACCTTCCACTCTTTTCAAATAAAAGCTGAGGTTCAGACTTTTGTTGTTTAAACTTTTAATCTCATCACTCAAGTATTTATAAAATAAATTCATGGACTTCATTTTTGTTTTATAAAGCTAATTTTGTTGTTTCCTTAAAGAATGAGAGTGTTAATTTTTATTATTTATTTTAATTTCAAGGTAATTAAAGGCTTTGTTTGTTCAAGGTTTCACTCAAGGTAAGTGAAAACTCTGTAAACTAAGTTAGATTGATCTACTTGGTACTCTTCATCTTGATTGGTTGGTGTTTGCTCATTTTATTTAAAATTTTGATGTTAAGTTTAATTGGACTTCAAGGTTGGCATGTTGAGCGATGGCGATTTCTTGTGAAAATGGAAATCTTTTACTACTTGCGCAGAAGATGTTTGAAAGACAAAAAAAAGGTTCTATTGCATCTTGAATGGGAAAAAAGTTAGAAAACTATGAAACTAAACATAAAATGGAATTAGTAATTTTTGTCATGTCTTGGTGCAATTTTGTAAATTTTTAGAATTGATACTACTCTTGTAATAGTGATATCTTATGGAATTAAGTGTTAATTAGTGGATTACTAAGATTAATTAAATAAAATCAAACCGTTTCAAAATAACTAGTATAGGGGGCAAATTTGTAATTTTACTAAGCTAGGGGACTAATATATAAAAAATGAAAATTCAGGGGACTGTTCACAGCCTTAGAAACCTTATGATAATAGGTAGTTTAGTTATTATTAGAAATAATTGCTTAATCTAAACAATTGATCTAACTAGCCAAAATTTGACTTAATTGCACAATTAATTTGAAAGTGGGTAGTTTGATAATTTTAGGATATCTATGGCCTATCTATGGTATAAATAAAATATTCATATGTTTATAAACAAATGAATGGTCTTTGGAAATTAGTTTAATTAATAAGGTTTGATTAAGTGAAGATTGGACGTTATGGGTAAAAGTTATAAAATGAGAAATTTTATTAGGGAAATTATGAAACTAACTTGTACATTTTATATACATTACATGGAAATCGATTTTAGTGCTCTAATTTATTTAGTTTTGTGCAATCGAATTACACCATCATTTGTACCTAGCGACACCATCATTTTGCTAAACTAACACTGCTGATGCACCAAATTGCCACCATATCCCTATTTGGTGCTAATGCTGCACCCCCGTAAAGGGACTTTCCTCCATCATGGACGAGGGCCATAACCTTGCTACGAGCCTACGACGACGAGGACACATTTTGACAAATCAACCTAAACTAAAATGATTTACTTGAAACGAAAAGAGTAAGAAGATTGATATTTCTTGGCCTTATGCCTAAAAGTTTGTCACCAATAAAAAGACAGTAAGAAGATCAAATTAGATAATGAAGATCGAATGCACAAACTCCAGATTGCTAAAATTCTATACTAGTAAGATTGCAACAAGATTGATAACATTGAATCATGAGATCATATAGTAAAATCGTAAGATTTTACAAACTATGAACAATAAAATCATGTCTTTGCCCAGAGACAACGGAATTATATATTCCACTTCATTTCCTAACTCTTCAAACATGCAATTGCATCCCAATGCCTTCTGTTCCATAATTAATGTGATCTACTTCTAATTCGTGTAATCGTATTACTAATTAATTTGACTTATACAATGAAGGTCTACACCACTAGAAAGGGGCCACGGTCCTTGCTAGTCCTTGGCGGGATGGCCATTGATCATCGCCATCTCCAAGTGATCCAAGGGCTAACTTGCCCTTGCTGGCACTTGTTGAAGAACAAGCAAAGGGTACCGATAGCCACCATGCTAACCTTCGGCAACGTCACTGGCACTCGCTAGTTTCCCAATTTCTTCATTTACTTATGTACTTTTACTTCTTTTTTTCGCCCTGGATTTGGCATGGGAAATCATCAGCACATGAAATTTTTTGTTACCATGTTAGCAAATTGGCGAAGTGTTATAGAAAAATTTGTTTGAAAAAAATCAAAAGTTACAAGATTTGATTGTAAAAAGAAAAGTTCAGGAACTCAATTACACGTTTTCTAATAGTTAGGAGATGGAAAGTGTACTATAATCAAAAGCAAACTGTATGTAATAAGTACTAGAAAATATAGATGGTTAACGTGCTTTTAACCACGGGGATATAGTGTATGAGCGCTATAGGTAAACTACTTTGTAATTCCGTATTGGTATCCTCAACGAAGTAGACTTAACAGTCTATATAAAAAGTACCCAAAAATCACACCAACCACAAAATTTAAACTGCATAACAAATAAAACTAAAGTTAAAATAAATCCTCCACATTTTCTCAACTTCTTGATCAGGGTCGTTGACACATTCTATCATCGCTAAAAACATATTCACATAATGATCGGGATCATTCGTTCTTTACGATAATAAAATTTGACTATTTTTTACTTTGAATATGATATGTAACAACCATGGCCCATCGCTAAAACTTAGAGAACTAAAATTGTAATCATGTGTAATAAAATGAGTTCAATGTTTGAGGGAGAGATGTTCTGCGATCTCTTATTTCTTCATGGAGTTTAATAAGGCCCCCATATAAATCTGTCACTTATCTACTAAGTTTGATGTCTTACATTCACACAATGATATACTTCAGGATCTTTCTTGGTTCTTTCTTCTTTTCAATTGTTTATTATCAATAAAATAATGAAGAGAACTAATGGCTGATTTGCTCTAGGGTTCAAAATCCGAAGGTGGGCAATCAAGATTTCGTTGCGTCCGTATCAATCTCAAGTGCTCTTATAATCAATATCGATTTTCATTCTTAATTGAGGCAACACTTAATGTTCACTATAAACTCTGAGCACGTGATTAAGTCACTGACTTGCCCCAGAGCACCATTTGATTTATTAATTTAAATTTCCCGTAGAATCTTGTAAGGAAAGGATCGTTCATCGGTCAACATTTTACGGGACGAATTTGACTAGGACATGCAATATAAGGTACTAGCATGTGGAGGTGCCCTTAAATCTCGTTCTCAGATCAAGATATAATAATAATAATAATAATAATAATAATAATAATAATAATAATAATAATAATAATAATAATAATAATAATAATAATAATAATAATAATAAATAAATAAATAAATAAATAAATAAATAAAAATATTATGCCGTTGGGTTGTTGTCAGAATCAATTTGGTCGGTTTCGCGTAAATAGTCAAACCCTCGATCGAGTTTTATGAATTTTGCAGCTTCCATGTGACGCAAATGCTGTGCAATTGTAACATCGTGTGAAAACAAAGTGTTTCATAAGCGAAGTTGGAAAAGAAAAAAAAAAACATTTCTTTGTGGGTAAAAGCTCCCATAAAATATTACAGATCGTTACCAATCTCCCTTTGCAACTTATTCATGAATTACGGAAAAAGTGTCAAAAAAAGTCATAAAGTTACTTTATCGATGTCAACTCAGTCCTAAATCTTTTAATGGTGTCAACTGAATCATAAACTTTTTGAATTAGTGCCAAATTAATCATAAATGTTTTGACGTTGTGCCAATTTAGTCATTTTAGTTAATTTTGGCTGAATATTATTGACGTGGACATCGGCTTGCTTACGTGGCACCACTGGTGCTAACTTGGACAATTTTAATAATATTTTAAAAGATTTTTCGATTTTTTATAATTTTTTCTTTTTTTATTTATCTTATTCTTCTTCATTTTGCTAGTGACTGGCCACTGAACACTCGGCTTCTTCTTCTTCTTCTTCTGGATTTTTTGGATTTTTTAAAATATTTTTCATGATTTTTCTGATTTTTTTTCTCTCCTTTCTCCTTCTTCTTCTTCTTCTTACTTGGACAATTTTAATAATATTTTAAAAGATTTTCAATTTTTTTATAATTTTTTATAATTTTTTCTTTTTTCTTTTTCTATTTATCTTCTTCTTCTTCTTCTTCTTCATTTTGCCAGTGACTGGCCACTGAACACTCGACTTCTTCTTCTTCTTCTTATTAATTACTCCCCCTTCTTCTTCTTCTTCTTCTTCTTCTTCTTCTTCTTCTTCTTCTTCTCCGGCCATATTTGATCAAAATTGTCAACATCATTGCCGACAGTGCCATGTAAGCAGGCCAACATCCATATCGGCAATATTTGATCAAAATTTGTTGAAAGGACTAAATTAGCACCAAGTCAAAACGTTTAGGGCTAATTTGGCACTAATTCGAAAGTTTAGGTCTCAAATTGGCACCATTAAAAAGTTTAAGTCTAAATTAGCACCAAATCAAAAGGTTTAAGACTAAATTGTCACTAATGCAATAGGTTTAAGACATTCTTTTAACACTTTTCTCATGAATTACTTTATTTGTTAAAAAAAAAAAATACGACGGTCAGCACATTGTCCAAAAGTCAAAAACCCTAATATGGTCAGAAACACCAGATGATAAAGTAGAACGTGTAAGACTTTTTTATAATACAATGGACCAATTAGCATATAGAACCAAGAAGCTACAAAAGTCAAAAGTAAAGGTGATGAAGCGTGATGTGATTCTGGAACTAATCTGTGAAGTGATGTCTTGTGTGTATGGAGATAGTGAACAAGGGGTGGTCCATTTAGATACACAAAATCGGCAATTAGACCAGGCATGTAGAGCTAGTGGGCAAGATTGATTCCCTGTCTTCTTCAATCTTACAAATAATTTCTTCTAAATTCATTAGTCATGCCCATTACATCTCCCCACATCACCAATTACCTCTGATTAGGGCAAGTTCTTTCAAGGAAAGATCCTGTCTTTTTTATATAATACCTTTTTTTGTTGTTGTTGGTGACGTGTTCCTTTTCTAAATTCATTGGAATATATCATTTTAGATAGATCGGTTCACTACTCTCTCTCTCTCTCTCCCTCTTTTTCTTTTTCTTTGCTTTATACAGGAATATGAGTTTTTCAATTCTCTCGACATTTTATTATCAACTGTCACCCACAAGTAACATGACAACCAATGATACAGAGCAAGACTTGATGGACAAAGGTGACAAGCTAAATTTTAGTAAAAGAAACTCAAAACTAGGTGTTGAGATTATTTATTGACATGGACTGATACCTATAGTATTTCCTTTTACTAATGAGTAGGGTTTGGATTGAATGATCAACCTAGTCAGAGTCTATAGTAGCTCCTTTTTGGCTTCCTCTTCTAGATTTAAACATCAGCTTTATTATTTTATGAATTTACTTGGAATCTTAATTGATGAAATTTATACACGTTCATCAAAAGTGCACCATCTAAAAAAAATCATTAGTATTGTAGCCACTACCAAGAAGTATGCGTGATTTGTTTCTTTTTGAATATCAAATTACATTACTAGGCAACCATGCATTTAAGTACCTTGAGAGTAGTATTTAGATCCCACATAAATTGAAGCACACTAAGATTTGGACCGATATCAAATCGCTTAAGGACTGTCAACTATGAAAGCATTAGGGACTAACTATATGAATAAATCCTAGCTAGGATCTTCCTGGTTTCTACATGGGTCGGTATTTACATGACATGATCAGTGACGTAAGCATAATATGAGAGAGAGAGAGAGAGAGAGATCATAATTCAGAGTGAAGATCTACTCCCTTCATGATAATAATGATAAATACTGTATATATAAGTGTGAGGAACATAATATTGTTTGGCCCAGTAGAGGCTATAAAGAACTATAAAATACATCGCGATGATCATAAGATGAGAGCGCATGCTTACAAGAATAAAAATTATTTTGTAGGGCAAAGATCTACCAACTATTTCAGAGCTTGTATTAATGGTTTTCCTTAAATAAAAGAGTCTTCCTTAACAATAATTTACTTATTTCAATCAGTCCAAGAGAGATGAACCACCCATGTGCCCCAGAAGCAACGGGAAAACAGGAGGAAGAAGATTTGTGCCAAGCTTAGGTTCTATAATTAGAATAATCACAGATGGCTAAATCCTAACCAAACGTGGCCTTTCAGATAATATCGAGTATACTATGATCATACATAATAAGATCCATTGCCTCATTCTTCCGCGAAACCTTAAAACTAGATGCGCAACTAGTACAAAACTAATCTTAAGTTAAAGACACAAAATGATACTTGATTAAGAAGGGAAGCAATTAAAGTGACATGTTACTGTATATACTTGATGTAGCATATAGTGCTTATCAAATGTTATGCTGCAAAAAAGATCAATGTTAAATACGAAGAAAGCATTTTATGAATTGAATTTATACATGTCATCGATCATGATTTTTTTTAATTGGCCAAATATTGATTAGAGTCGAGATAGTTTGATATTCATCAACAGGTTTTCTTGTTTTATGCACGGCAACAGAGTGGACTTTGGCTTTCATTAAAACTAGTAGCTACTTCTAGGCTCATTTATGAGGCAGCAAAGTTTCCAATAAAGTTTCCAATATCTACTTTGTATTAAACCTTATACATTTGCTCCTGACGTATTTCTAATTTGCATCTCAAAATAATCAAACAAAAATTATATATGCTATGTACTTGACAATGGTTGACGTGTCACAACATGGCATGACTGTGAATAAGACTTGATTTTGATAAGAAGGTAGAGAATTTGTATTTATGTTAATCATATCAAAGGATAATTTTATAAACGTTTTCTGAACTTTGACTTATATGAAAATCCAATGTTATGCTTTCATTAATTCAAATTCAAGGACAACATTTTCTTATAATCTAGAGACTAGATTGAACATGCACCAAAAGTTTAAGGATCACATTGAACAAATTAATAATTTAGGGATGACATTGCATATCAAACCAAAGTTTAGAAATCATTTATGTCATTGTTCTCTCATATCAATGTAAGGTAAACACAAATGGCAAGGTCCATGTGATGATTTCAAACATGAAATACGATTACATGGTTAATCATCACACTCAATGAGCAAAGTTGGTGCTACCTTGATTGTTCTAGGATCAAAATCATGTTGCTATGTTCAAATTTTGACATATAGCAGTGTTGAGGCACATACCCGTTATGTTACCTAAGAAGAGAAAAGAGCCATCTTTAAGGGAGGATGGTTATATTATTGACTGATTGTGCAACGAGAAGTTATTTAAGATGTCTGAAATCGGTAGATACTTGATATTAGTAATGGTTAGTTTTAACTTTTGATGTATGTGGCATCCTAAAAATTTCATGACAACCCCTGAATATACCATGAACCATGAATAGGTGATGGAAGCGCCATTGGATTATATTATAGCCATTAGACCGATGGATTACAATAGATTAAGGCCGAGCATTTTAATGGACAATTATTTGGTTGTAAATATATCATATGTCCATGAGTGATTAAGGATTTGTATTAAAGGATAAACTGATAGAAAATTTTTATTCTTGGCCATGTATTTTATAAGTTGGATTTTTATTGATTTATATTACAAAATTTTATGGCCATACGAGTATTTGCGATTATGAAATTAAGTGGGGATTAAAGTAAATTGTTAAGAGCAATTATGGGCTTATTTAGTATTGTTTTGGGCCATTTAAAAGTTGGACTTTAGACCCAAAAGTGTTGGACCCAAAGTGGGCCAAGAGGCCCGGCCCAAGGAGCCCATGAAGTAGTCAACCAAGGCTGGCCCAAGCCCAGCCAAATGAGGCCCATCTTCTTTGCATCAAAATCCACAAGTGGCAAGAGGAGCTTGCCAAGTGTCTTTCCCCTAGAGCCAAGTGGCATTAGTCATGCAAACCAAATGATTGCAAATGATGAAGGGGAAAGAAAGAGAGGGAGAGTGGATAGATTGAGAGAGAGGGTTACCGAGAGAGAGAGAGAGAGAGAGAGAGAGAGAGAGGGTTATTGAGAGAGGGAGAGCGAGTATGCGAGAGAAGAGGAGGAGGTTCATCATCGCCATCAAGCCATCGAGTCCCGCCGTCAAGCCCGCCATTTGCTTGTTGTGTTGTGCTTGGATTAGAGGCAAGTAGAGTCCATTGATCTACCCTTTTCTTGATGTGTTTTGTGTGTAATGAATGGTGAATTTCGGATGTCGGTGAAGTGTGACATTTCGAAGTTATTTGGAGTTGTGTTCTAGCCTAGTGTTATATTTCTGGAAAAATAGTTCGACCTTTGATGATTTCGTGAGTTGCATGCAATGTTCTAGTTGGAATATGACTTCTACTTCTTGATGAAAGTTGTAGAGGACTTATTGAGGAATAACATAGTAAAAATTGAGGATAAACTTGTTCCACTTTTGGAAGACCCTGCGTTATATCACCGGATCTCGATTTTTCATATATAAATGTAACTAATGTATCTCCTTCGTAAAGGATTTCTCAACAAGTAATGATCGCGGAAAACGAGTTTCTTTGAAGAGGATGAGTCTGAACAATAAACTGGGAGTTCGGGAAAGTTATGAAAATTATATCTTTTAATATAGAAGGAATTAGATTTTGATTTATCCATGAGACTTTTACCTCTAGATCTTATCTATGACATATTAAAATATTAGAATTTTTTGAGTTCATTTAAGGGCTTAATAGAAATTATTTGCGAAACTGTGCAAAAGTGGCACTAGAATTTCTTTTGCTGTGATGTATGGATCTATGTGATTGATGTGAAACTTTCTTGACATGGTGTTCTTCACAAAATATCTTCCTCTGGATCTTGTTTACCTCATGTTAAATATTCAGAATTTATTGAGATTTTTTACTAATTTTCCAAGAATTTTTACTAAAGAAGTGCATTCTGTTTTACCCGAAAATTTGGTTCTATTTTCAAAAACCAATGAACTGCTTTATGAAATGTGATATCATGGGTGTTATGTGTACTGAATAGATTGTGACGTTTGGCATATCATATGACATCAAAAAGCTGGTTTAGATATTTGATATTGTTGCATCAAATGCCATGTTGAAAATAAGACATATGTGAATATACATTGTGATAATGATAATACCGTCGAAGGTGTGAGCCAACGATACCCCGGGAATCGAGGTGTCCAGAAGTTCGAATGAGTCGATGTCCTTTGGATGCTTGGTTGTATTATGAATACATGCACAGAGGTTTTCTCCGGGAGTGTCGGGATGCCCGGTTGTATTATGATACATACCTGGAGGGTGAGGGGTTGTATTATGATTCATACCCGGAGGGTAGGGGTAACCATTTTCATGGCGAGCCCTGGAGATTCCTCGTGATGCCAGGTGAGATGCGAGATACCTGGAGGTGTGTGTCGGAGGCTCCTCGTGATGCTAGGTTGGGTGCGGGCGATAAATTGTGGGATGCAAACACTAGTTCCTAGAAAGAAAAATGATGAGATCCTTGTGAAAGATAAAATTAAGAATTGAATCATGCGCATGGATGTGTGCATATGGCATAGGATGAACCTCCTAGAAATGCAAGCATGAAGTGCATGGTGATATATGCTTGGCTGCCTGATGATATATGTACAAGTGCATAGTGGTATATGCACATTGCATGGTGATATATGTATGGCTGCTTGATGATATGTGTACAAGTGCATGGCGGTATATGCATGTTGCATAGTAATATATATGCATAGCTGCTTAATGGTATATGTACAAGTGCATTGTGGTATATGCACATTGCATGGTGATATATACATGGTTGTATGGTGAGGTATGTTCGAATGCATGGATGGTATGTGCTTTATTCGTGATACCTTGATTGTTTTGTTTAACGCATCGTGTAGTTTGGTGGATCTTTAC
Source organism: Eucalyptus melliodora (assembly GCA_004368105.4). NCBI lineage: Eukaryota > Viridiplantae > Streptophyta > Magnoliopsida > Myrtales > Myrtaceae > Eucalyptus > Eucalyptus melliodora. The sequence goes on along the minus strand of CM023410.3, from coordinate 21,925,612 downwards.
TACTGAGTGGTTGTATTCACCTCGTTTGGGGACTAACATTTCAAATTAGATGAGATACCCCTGCTGCCACTGCCACCGGTAGATGGATCAAGTGGTTGGATATGACCGCGAGGAGGAGAATAGCAAAGAAATGAACTTTTGGACACTGACACTGAACGATGAGGAGATGTCGGTCATCTTTTAAAGTATAGTCGAATATAAAAAATTACGGCATTTTGATGTACCGATGAATGATGTCCATTTGGTTTAAATAAATAAAAGTGTTCGGCTTTTACCTAAAAATGTTTAGTAGGTGTGCATCATTTTCTGAATATAAGGAAGGGAGTTGATAGATGTGCTTCCATCCATGCCCTTATTTACCTATACCATGAATGGACCTAGACTTAGGATCAGGGAAGGAGAGTAAATTTCCTGCAGGTATGCATCCCACATTGGGCGAACAACTCCCGTTCAAGCCCTTCAGGGACAGCCTTTTAGCAGAAAACCACTCAGCCCTTTAATCCAGAGCCTAGAGACACTCAGAGGATGCCAGGATGGAAACGTTTCTAATCTACCCAAGCTGCATTTCTCGAAGGATCCTACCAGGCTGGAGAAGATGAGATTTAGAAAGCCATAGAGGTTTTTCACAAAGCACACTCTTTACTTTAGGGGACTCTGCCCAAAACGATACAACAACGATGCCTTATATAGGCAAATAAAGGGGAGCAAGGACATACATGGACCAACTCACGGGTCCAGAAACAAACAGAGGCACCGGAAACTTCCGGGAGGGAATTATTCGCACACTATGAACAGTAACTGTACTGTGAACAGTACATTCCCTAGCCTAGTGCTACAGTAAAAGTGAACAGTACTTTGCTACAGTGAAATTGTACGGACTCAATGATCTCGTCCGTCTCGGGCATTGTAGCTACATACTGAGTCGTCATCTGAACTGTCTTCTAGGAGATGTGCTTCATATTTCTGCTGGAGGGCTTCAAGATCTTGGGGTGAAAGAATCTGACTTATCCTCTGAGATGAGGATGCTTCATGTGCCCAATGTGATGCTTCTTCTTCTGCCCAGTTTGTATTTTCACTTGTAGTGTTGGCAGGAATGTTTGGCATATTTGGCTGAGGCCAATTGGATGGTTGTGCATAAAAGGACGTGTCCATGTTTTGGAATGAGGACGAAGATCCCTGTTCGTAGGGATTCTGGGACAGAGGGCCTCCAAAGCGTGCATAGGGGTCTTGAGTTGACTGGACAATGTCATCTTCACTTGTCATTTCATGGTCTTGGGATGATGCAGCTTGTCTGTGTTGCCTGAGTGCTTCCTTAGCTTCTGGTGCTAGGTCATAATGATCCCACGTAGTGGGTACATTATTCCAGACACCTTCGGGAATGGTCTTGTTTTCCTGGCATAGGATTCTCTGGAGTTCTCGATATTCATGTTCACAAAATCTAACGGATCTCGGATAAGATTTGTAAATCCAGGCTTCTCAGCTGTTCAAGTGAGGTTTATAAGTTGCGGTTCCTATTTCGAGTGGTGCATCAATAATACTTCCATTATTTCTAGAAAAATTCCATGGACGTCTAAAAAACAGGATGGTGTGAACTTCAGGATTTGGTGTCATGGTTCTTAGTTCCCTTTCCAGGTCTTGTCTCCAACATGTAGGATGATAGAACCAATTTAGAAAATCTAAAAGATTTATATCACATTCTTTTTCGATGTTTCTCCTGAGCATGAATATCCTGGTGAGATTAGCAATGAACCTTCTAGTGGGGATTTCAATGGCTATCAAGTACTTGTTGGTTAAGTACCATAACAGCGTTTTGAGCTGATCAGGGAAATCATCTTCCTTCCAGATTAGGGGATGAATGAAAGGATAATTTAAATTTAACCCGAAAGGATAAAGAATCGAACATCCATTGAATCTGAATAGGTCTATGTGGCATTGCCACATGAGGTTCTTCATGTTCTTAGTAAGACTGTCGTTCTGGATTTGCTGAATAATTTCCTGGGGATATTTCTGGCTTGGCAAATCTTTGATCTTTTCAATCTTGTATTTAACTCCATGATTGAGCATATGGAAAGCAGGTCTTTTGATGTACATGTTGATTTCTGCTGGTGCTTTGGGTCTTGACAAAAAGTCAGCAAGGACATTCTTCTTCCCAGGAATATGTTTGGTTTCAAAAGAGTATTTTGAAAACCATTCAGCCCATCGAAGCAGTTGAGGGTTTGGAATCTGTTTCTGTTTAAACTTGGTCATCTGAGGGAAAGATGCCATGTCTAGTTCGACCAGGAAGTGGTGGCCGATAAGATGAAATTCAAACCTCTTGATTCCATTTTTGACTGCTAGGATTTCTTTAAAAGTGGAATGGTAATGCATTTCAGCCTGGGAAAACTTTCCACTTTTGTAGGCACAAATGTGTTTCTTACCATCAATTTCTTCGAATAGGACGGCTGCCCAGTATTCGTCACTGGCGTCAGTTTGGAGAATTCTTTTGCCTGTTGATGGTATTTGTAATGGAGGGAGATTCTGCATAATCTCCTTAAGCTCAGCAACAGCTTTAGTCTAGATTTTTCCCCAAGGTGGGGAGTTCTTTTTCAGCATGACTTGCAAAGGAATCAGCAGCTTTGCAATATGTGGGACAAAAACCTTGAGATAATTAATTATCCCAAGAAATTGCTGAACCTGTTTTGTTGTGAAGTTATCTTCAGGAAACTTCAGTAGTTCTTGAGCAATATGTGGCCCTGGATAGTATGTACCTTTGTTGAGGTGCATACCAAGAAATTCAATTTCTGTTTGGGCTATATTCATTTTCCTTTGAGAAAGCATAATGCCATGTTTTTTTCACAATTTCTGCAAATTTTTCAAGGAGTTGGCTGTGGCTCTGTTCATCAGGGCTGTAGAGCAGAATATCGTCTATATACACTGCTGCAGTTGACAAAATGGGTTGGAAAATGCGACACATGGCCTTTTGGAAAAGGGATGGGGCAACCTTTAAGCCAAAAGGAAGAACTTTCCACTGGAAGTGCTGGTTTGGGATACAGAATCCTGTTTTGGTTCTGTCTTCAGGATGAATACCCAATTGCCAAAATCCGGCTTTGAGGTCGAATTTGGAGTAGATATGGGCCTTAGTCAAGCCACTAAAGAGAGAATCTCTGGATGGTAAAGGGAACTTATCATCTTGGAGAAAAAGATTAAGAGGTTGGTAATTAATTACCAGTCTCATTTTCCCTTTGTTCTGCTCGGCGCGCTTATTGACATAAAAGGCTTCACAAGCCCATTGAGAATCAGAAACTTCAATAAGGCCTTGCTGTAATAATTCTGAGCATTCCCTTTGAGCCAAAGCCAAATGTTCTGGCTTCATTCCCGCATGACTCGCCTTTGTTGGGTTGATGTCTTCATTTTTTTTTTAAGGGGAGGCAAACAAAGAATTCTGGATTTTCCCATAAAGGATGAGAACATTTTTGAGCAAATTCTGAGTGGGATTCCGAACAAGATTCTAATAGCTTTTGCATGATTAGATCTAACAAACTCATTTGAATGGAAAAGAGTCTCTGAATATCAACAAACTCAGAGAATTTATTTTTGTATCTGAGACCCTTTCCAGGAATGATGTGGAGTTGAGAGATTTGAGTCATGATATCCCATCCAATTAGCAAATCTTTATTGGGGAGGTTTGATCCAAAGATTTTTGCCTTTATGGAGCACTTTGGGGAAGAAGCTGGACAAGATGGCGGAGTAGTTCTGACGCTTGTGGAGAAAGTATCTCCAGAAGCGGAGTTGAAGTATCGGGTATGAGGGGTCCAATACTCTTCAGGCAGAACTTTAGTGTCCAGAATGGAGCAACTTGCTCCAGTATCGATGAGAGCAATAACATTGATAGGTTTGGCGAACTTTGAGGTGAAGATTTTTACAGGGAAATGGGGACAGTGAGTTTGACTTGAGAATATGTCAGGATTTGGTTCTGAGGATGTGGGGGATATGTGAAAAATGTCTTCAGATTCTGACTCGTCAGACTCGGTCTCATTGGAAGATTGGTAAAAGGGGATAACACAAAGCGTTTGCTCTGTTGGTTCTTCGTCAGCAGAGAATAAGGATTCAATGTCATCATTTTCAAGGGACATACCTGTTTCACATTCAATCAGATGATTCTGACCTTTTTTCGCCTGAGGACAATTTTTGGCAAAATGTCTTTTCTTGTTGCAAATGTAGCAACGGCTTGATTTCTTATGGCCTGTGTGGTCTTTTCTCTTGTGTAGGTATCGCCATTTCTTCTTTTTTCGGAAATGCTTGGATCCATGTTTGGATCTTCTAATAGAGTACTTCTTGTAGTGCTTTTTCTTCCGGGAATAATGGCCACAAGTACCATCACAATCCTGTTTGGAGCATTTGATTTTTAACTTCTGATGGGAACAGGCTAATTCAAGACGCTTGTCTTCTGTGATGTATGTTTGGACCATTCGGCGCTTTAAGCATAATTCTTCAAGGCATAAATGGACTTCTTGCTGAAGTTCTCCCATGGGAACGTCTTGTATCCTTCTTTGCTTTCCAAAGAAAGATCTTTCAACCATCTGTGATAGCTCTTTAGGAATAGAAGTGATGAAGACGTGCTTTAGATTTGGATCTGCGCCAATCTGGTAGAAGAGCTGAAGCATTAATCGATAATGCTTATCAAGATGCTTTTTCTGAAGGGAGCAGCATCTTCTTTCAAAGAATTCTCTTCTTTTTAGCTCTTTGAGATCTCCAGGAGTTCCCACAAAAACATGGTATAGGTAAATAAGGGCATGGTTGTAATTTGGTGACAATAGAAACGTAAGCTGGTCTTGTTCTGTGAGTGATTGCCACCAAAATTTAAGGCTCCCTGTGAACCTTGTAACGAAATTGTAAAGGACATCATTCATATCATGGTTGGTGATGGACTGTGTACTTAACCAAGTATGAAACTCTTCAAGTCTATGTGGCCATTTCAAATAAGGAATATCGTCAATGGAGAAGAATTGTTTTGATGCCATAAACACATGCCTGGCAGAATTGGTTCTAGTGGGATTACTTGTCTGTCCAAATTTTGGATCAGAATAGTTTGATTCCATTTCATAGTCTGAAGGAGTGTCAGCCATGAATATTTGCGAAGTTGGTGGGATGGTAGGGGGAGAATCGATTATTTGGTCTGAGAAGGAAGAATAAGAAGAAGAAAGAGATACTGAATCTGATGTAGTATCAGAAGTTTGTTCAGTGAACGAAATCGTGTCTCCGGACGGTGGATCGAGCTCGGGTTGTTGAGTAATAGGATCAACTTGCTTACCCAAATCCTTCAAAAAGGATTCCAATGGATTTGATAACATCATCTGGTCTGGCCTTTCTCTTATGACAAGTGAGCTTGATTCTGTAGGTGGTGTCTTCTCTTTCCCCTTTTCTCTTTTCAAAGCTTTGAGACGGCTTCGTATATCTGATTCTCTTCTGGAAGGATCTTGTGGAATATTGGCAAAAACAGATACTTGTGGTGCTGGGGATGTATACCCAGTTTGAACAGGAGGTGCCAATGGATCGAAAGGTCTGAACCTTCCTTCTTCAATAAGTTGAATCTGCTTCTTGAGTTTGTCTATTTCTGGCTTTGGACTTTCAAGATAATGGTACCCAAGATGTTGTCCTGATTCTAAGGCTTGAAGCCTTTTCTGGAATTCAGAAAGTATCTTCTTTGTACTCTCATCGTATCTTCGGAGATCTTGTTGCACATTTCCAATCTTGGAATCAATAGCCTTGAAGGCATTGTTCTGTACCAACAGAGTCTCTGATTGCCAGTTTAGGACGGCTTTAGCAGCAGGGGTTTTCTTCTGTCTTCCATGTTCGTCCACGTCTGTGGGAGTAGGTATTTTGGGAACATGGCGATATCTACCATGTGGATCAATAAACTCTTCTGTAGCAGGGAACGAGAGTTTAGAACCTTCCTTGACAGTCAGTGTCTTGGAACATGGCAATAGAAGAAGTGGGTGGTGTTTCTGCTGGAACTTTGAGGGGGTAAGAGTGTTTCTTAGCCCACTTGAGGATTGGCTTGTAGAATGGAGAAAGAGCTTGCTGTTTCTGGGGAGGAGAAGGTGGAGGTGATTTTGGTGGATCCGGCGAGGTTCGGGATGTAGTAGTGAACTCTGGTGGTGGTGGTGGTGCATAAGACACCATGAACTGGTATTTATCACACTCACCAAGAGTATCTACGGAGGAATCTCCGTCTAAGTACCTCTGGTACATCTTATCCTTGGACTTTTTTCGTCGTGGAGGAGATCTTGCATGAGGATCTACCTTGTTAGGAGAATTTATGCAGTAGGAACACTGGCAAAAAGGATCCCAAAAACAATGACCATGCTTGTCTTTATAGTAATGAACAGGATGTCCATCACCATCAAAGTGTCGAACATGCTTTTTCGGATCTGGTTCGGCAATGGATGCTGGAACACATGGCTCGATCATGAGGATGGTCTGGAAGATAGAAGGACCTTCTTCCTTTTCTTTGCCAAATTTGATGGAAACAGTTCCATCTTTTTTCCGTACAAATTCTGAGTCTGTGGACTGGAACGGCTTGTTATGCCGGTGTAGCTTTTCATAGTTGGTGATCCAAGTTTCTGGGAGAAGCTTGGCCAACGTATCTTTTGGGATCTGTCTGGGAACATGGATGCAGGACGCTTGGTCATTCTGCATGGAGATGAACAACGCGTCTTCATTACCATTGTTGAAGTTGAGATCGAGAGCATGATTCTGAACTCGATAAACCATCTGGTAATGTAGGGTTGCAGCTACAGATTCAGCCGTTTGAGGGGCTCCAGTGAGCTGTACTTGAACTTTCAGAAAAGAGAGCAGTTGGGGGTCTGAAAGAGCAATATTGAAGTTTGGATACAGAGTCACAAAGACTGTTCCTGCATTCAGAGTGGTTTGAACAGTACCGATGCAAGCATGCTGGTATTGTAAAAACCTGGCGTCTAACAAAGCAATTCTGGCCACTACTGGCAAGCCTTTACGACCATGGAAGGTGAGAGCAAGACGAACAGCTCCGTAGTGAACATGAGAATATCCCTGTTGGACCCATTGTCTGGGAAATTCTGAAGGGATCTGGAGAGTAACAAAGTACTCTTTTTCAGTAGCTAGGATGGGATGCTGGTCGAATTTGGAGGACTGAACGTACTCCTTTACTTGCTTCGGGGTCTGGTGAATAAGTTGACGAATGGAGCGGATAGGTGAGAATGATGAGGTGGGTTTAGCAAACGCTGAATAGGGATTCATAAGAGGAAGCTGAGTTTCTGAGATCTTGGTTTCATCGCTAAGAGAGACTTCGTAAAGATAATCTATCTTAGAAGCATTGGAAACACGAAATTCTGAGAGAGCTGAGGATGAAGAAGAAGGAGCAAGAGAAATGGGTGCTTCGAGAATTTCTGGATCTGTCATGATGTGTGAAGATCTTCTCAGCACTGGATTCACCTATCAAGCGCATGGAATGGATAATATCAAAAACGAAACCAGTGGCTCTGATACCATGAATGGACCAATCTAAAAGATGTAAACCCCTAGGAGTTATGAATTTTAATGAAATTCCTTGGTATCAGAGTATTATAGTAACAAGTCAAGTGAAGGGTAAGAGGACTGTGACGACCCTAACGGTTCGGGGGCCGTCGAGGGGTGCCACAATGTAGAAATAATCTGGAAAAGAAAAGGTGAGATAAAATTCACTTTTTAACTAGAATATATAGAAACCACTGGGATTTGCTCCAGTGGCCACCCTTCTAACTTGGAAATGAGATGTGGGGGGTTCGAATCCCCACCTTTTCAAAGGAGTTGGGGTGGAACGATTTAGTTTCAGGAGTGAGTTTCGACTCTCACGCTCTGCAAGAAGACTGGGTAAAAATTTGAGAATGAATATTATAGTAGGAATAGAGTATGATCGACAAAAAAAAAAAGAATATATAGAAAATTCAAAAACTACTGTTGCAACCCACTTTGCTAGAGATATTATGAGAGTTTTGGTCATATATCTTACATAAAATATAACTTGTGCATTTGTGTACGTTAACCCCTAGTTGACGTGAAATTAGATGATAGTGTAGAGTTCTCTCTCTCACACATTTTTGTTTTTGTTTTTTTTTTTCTTTTGGGTGTAAATATGTGAATATTATTCATAAGATGAGATACAAAAACTTAGGGAAATCTCCTAACAATTCAAGGAGATTAATTATGCGAAAAGATGGAGGAAGAGGCCTCCACACATGCTTGGGAAGACCTACACTATACATAGAGTGACGTCCTACCTTTTATAACCTTTTAAATCCTAGCTAACAAAAAATGAGGCTCCATTGATTTATTTTGGAATTGTCTACAATTGCATTCTATCCAAATGCAATAGATAGTCGCTAAGAAAGATAGCTTGAGGAGTCTCGCTTCCAAATTTTTACCCTTGGTGGCCCTAATCATCCATTGAAGTTCTGAAGTCCAACCTCTTGCAGAGCGGCCTACCTCTCTCATTCATGTTTCATATTGAAGAATAATCATATATTCCCACCATCAATTTTCAATTGATCATGCTTTAAATCTAGAGATTGGAAGCTTGCAAATTGCAATATGATATTTAATTACATTAACAAATAGGACATCACATCTTCAAGTCGATGAGGATCTAGAAATGGACTTAAAGCTACGTAAACTTTAATTAGCAAAAGGGGACCCACGTGAGGTGCATAGAATGTGACATCCCAAATTTTCAATCACATTTTCTATTGAATAAATCGGGCATTTCATCAATACGCTTATAGAGCTATTCTCAGAGCTAATCACTCTTGAGATAACTAGACTATTTAGGGAAGTCATGTGTCATCCCAAAATTCATAATGACCTCTAGTTACATTAAAGTCTATGAATAGATGATGGAAGTACCATCAAGTTATTTTATGGCCGTTTAATCCATAATTTCCAATAAGATATATGGCCAAGCTTTTAAGGGATAATTATGTGATAGGAAAGGAAATTCTATCATTGGCCATTTGCATCATAAATTGGAATTTATGGATTTGTGACTATAAGTTTAATGGCCTTAATATTTATGCAATTAGACATTTATTTAAATGATGATTAAGATATATTATAAAAATAAAATAAAATAAACTTGGGCCATTTAAGTTTGGACCTTAGGCCCAAGTGAGTTGGGCCTAAAGTGGGCCATAAGCCCGGCCCATTGTCGGCGCATGGAGGGGGAAGGAGGAGCCGCATGGCTTCCTCCAAGTGTCTTTGGCAAAGGAGACACTTGTCTCCTTCTTAGGGACAAGTGTCCCCCATGCAAGAGAAGAAAGCATGCAATATATAAGCCACCAAAAAGAAAGAGAGAGAGAGAGAGAGAGAGAGAGAGAGAGAGAGAGAGAGTGGCTGGTTTTGAGAGAGTGAGAGAGAGGGAGAGAGTTGCCGAGAGAGAGTGACATACGAGAGAGAGGGAGGCCAAGGAGGAGGAGCTCGCCTGTCGCCGCCCGCACGCTGTTCGTCCGTCGCCGGTGTGCCGTCTATGTGCTCGTATTTGCTCAGTCTTAGAGGCAAGTTGGGACTGATTTCCACCCCTTGCATGTGTGCCTTGCATGTGTGGTTGAATTTTTGGATGTTTAGAGGTTAGAAATCGAAGTACTTGAGGTTTGTTCTTGGAGATGCTTGCTGTTTTCGCATGAACCGCCTGAGTCAGAACTTTGTGAGAGCTTGTATGCATGTTTTGAGTTCGATTTTGACTTTGATATCTTCATAAAAGTTGTAGATAACATCTTAAAATAAAACATACTAAATTTTTGTGCAAAATGATGGAGATTTAAGGGGTCAAACTCTCATCCTACGAAGATGCTAGATCTGGAATGTTTTCGCATGAACCGCCTGAGTCAGAACTTTGTGAGGGCTTGCATGCATGTTTCGAGTTTGATTTTGACCTTGATTCCTTCATGAAAATTGTAGCCAACATCTTAAAATACAACATACTAAAATTTTGTGTAAATGATGGAGATTTAATGGGTTAAACACTCATCCTACGGAGATGCTAGATCTGAAATGTTTTCGCATGAATCCGCTTGAGTCAGAACCTTGTGAGAGCTTGTATGCATGTTTCGAGTTCTTTTTCAACTTTGATTTCTTCATGAAATTTGTATCTAACCTCTTAAAATATAACATACTCAAATTTGGTACAAAATGACCGATATTTTAGGGGTCAAACTCTCATTCTACGGAGACATCAGATCTGGAACGATTTCACTGACCTTTTGATGGATTTGAGGTTGCATGTTGATTTTTATTAAGAATACCTTTTCGACTTCTTCATGGAACTTGTAGATAACATCTTAAGCTACAACATACTCAAATTTGAAGTAAAATTAACAAGTATAACCGAGTGAATCGACTTACTCTTGAAGACGGTGAATCTGGAGACATGGTACAGGACACCCGAGACTTCATGGACCCATATGATGACTATACTCTGGATATTTGACTTAGATCCTTTCATGAAACTTTTAGAGAAGATCTTGAAGTAAAAAAATATCCAAATGTCAGAGGAAACGAAGAATAATAGGTAGGTGAAGACTCAGTATTTCGGAGAAGCATGCACTGGACGTTTCGGTGATTAGATCCAGAAGTTTCGTGTGACTGTAGAAAATAATCTAAAAATAATTTAGCTTGGAAGTCTTCATGAAAAATTTACTCTAGTGTCTTGGCTATAACTTGGTAAAATTTCGTAATTTTTGGAGGTTTTTTAGATATTTTAATCAAATTATTTCGGAAACTGTGCATTCTGATTTCATCCGAAATTACATGCTGAATTTGTGTGAATTATGAACTGTGTGGAATTCTATTTGGCCATGTATTTTGCATGAAATCATTATCCCATTGTCTTGTCTATCACTTGCCTTAATTTTATGATTTTTGAGAATCATATGGATATTTAAATTAAATATTTTCGAAAGTGGTACAAGCTGGAATTTAAATATATGTAAAAAGGGCATGATAAATGGATTATTTTAATTGGTACGAATTCCATTTTATGAATAATTGTACCTTGTTGCATGTATGATGAGGTCTTGATGCATGCATGACAATGAATTGAGATGCATGTATGAATTTAATGCTGAATATGATTTTGTTTGCCATTACATCATGTGCCATGCTAAATTGAGACCGAAATTGGTGAACAAGAATAATGACCAATGAGGAAATTGTTGTGGCGGATGATAATGCCCCGGGAGTGTCAGGATGCCCGGTGGTGTACGGTACATAATTCTAGGGGAGGCCTGGTGGTATGTTTGTACGTAATTCCGGAGGGCAGGGGAAACCATTTTCATGGCGAGCCCCGGAGATTCCTCGGGAGTGTCGGGATGCCCGATGGTATACGGTACGTAATTCCAGGGGAGGCCTAGTGGTATGTCGGTACATAATTCCGGAAGCCCTGGAGGTTTGTGCCCGGGGGGATGCCTCGCGATGCTAGTCGGGATGCGAGATGCTCGGCCAGGGAATGTAAATGCCGGAAGCCTCGGAGGTTTTTGCCCGAGAGAATGCCTCGTGATGCTAGTTGGGATACGAGATGCCCGGAATGTGGGGGGTCGGATGCCTCGGTGGCCTTAAATGGCTGAATGCTGGAGGTTTCTCGCAATGCCAGGATTTGGGCGCGAGTGATGAATGTGGGATGCAAACATTGGTCCCGGGAAAGAGGAATGTGGCGGTCCAAAATGAAATTGAAATTGAATTATGCATGATGGTATATGCATAATATGATGAGATGTGCATGGTTGCATGGTAATGATGATGATACATGTGATATGATGATATGATGATGTTACATGCATGGATGCATGGTAATGATGATGGTATATGTGATATGGTGATATGATGATGATGTTACATGCATGGATGCATGATAATGATGATGGTACATGTGATATGGTGATATGATGATAATGTTACACGCATGGATGCATGGTAAGGATGATGCCATATGTGACATGTTGATGGTAAGTGTATGATATGATGATAATGTCTATATGATGATGATGGTACATGAGGTATGATGAAATGTGCATGATGCCATGGTATGTTGTGCATGGATGCTTGTATGACATGTGATGCTATGATTGTGATGATTGTGGGGCATGATGCATTGAGTGGTTTATTGATCATTTACCTGCTGAGTGGTTGTACTCATTCCTTTTGGGGAATAACATTTCAGACTAGGTAAGATCCCTCTGCTGCCACTGCTACCAGTAGATGAATCAAATGGTTGGATATGATTGCGAGGAGGAGGATATCAAAGGGAGGAACTTTTATACGCCGACACTAATCAATGGATTTTAAGTATTCGACTATTAGAAGAGATGTCGGTCATCTTTTGAAGTATAGCCGAATATAGAAACATTGGCATTTCGATGTACTGACTAAAGATGTCCATCTGCTTTATGTAAATAAACATGTTCGGCTTTAACTTATATAAGGTATTTAGTAGGTGTGCATCGTTTTCTGAATATATGGAAGAGAGTTTGTTGGATATGCTTCCGTATATGAATTGCGCAAGGGACCTATCCAAAAAAAAAAAACAAGTGTAAACCCCCTATGTTGTATGGACCCGCTACAATTGAAATGGTATCAAAGTGACATGTTAATAAGGTAAGTGAAAGATAAGTGAACTGTGGCGACCCTAATCGGATCAGGGGCCGTCAAGGGGTGCCACAAGTCATTAAAGAATTTTAAAGCGATGGACTTGAGAATTCGACTAAAAATCAGCTTCTTGATTGTGCTTATCTTTAGAGGCTATTACAACATAATTAAAAATCGATTTGAAATCAAAGATAGGTCGATTCGATTGAGATATGTGACTAATCGTGGGTGACACCACTAAATTAGAAAATTCTCGTCGGCCGGTACTAAATTGATTTTTCTATCATTTTGGTACCCTATGTCCTTATTAAAATCATCAAGATTTTCATGACAACCGAGAGTCGCCAATGTGTTGAGTGGGTTCATTGTGGCTAAAAAAAAATCGACCACGGGTCATTTGCACTAAAAATTTCTGAAAACTACCCGGTAGACTAGGTGGTTAGTTAGTGACATTAGCAAATAGACTCATGCTATTATTTATTGAATGAACCTTGGAATTTTTCCGGGTCCGTTTCGGCTTCCAATTAGGCTATAGCGGGTCTAAGTTGGATTTATTGCATTTATTTATTATTTTTCGTAATTATTTAATTATTTATTTATTTTCTGGAAATTAGGCTGGGATAGTCGACGATTGGAATTTCATGCTGATTGTTGTGGTGCTCTTTGTTTATTTAATTGAGTATCGGATTGTGGTAATTGAGCGAGATTGGAGGTTATGAGGATTTATCCCAAAAATTAGATAATGTGGGTATAAATCTAATAAATTGCCGAGTGGGGTCATGATGCCACTAAATATCGAAAATTGCCAAGTGGAGCCGTGATGTCACTAAATATCTAAAATTGTCAAATGGGGCTGTGATGCCACTAAATCTAGAAAATTGCTCAGTAGGGCTGTGATTACCACTAAACCTAGAAAATTGCCAGGTGAGGTCGTGATGACTACCAAATTTATAAAAGTTGACAATGCGGCCGTGATTACCACTTAATTTAGGTTGTGCCTGTTAGGCCGTCGCTAAGAGTTGAGAATGATTAATTGAGGTGACTGTGTAATAGTCTCGATGACATGTAATTGACTGAGTCGATTGATTGATGAGTTAATCTGATTGAATTGAGTGGATGATGTACTTGTCAGCATTTATGAATCTAACTGACTTGTAGGAAAGAACTGAGGCAAAGGTAAGTCCTTTGACACCTGTTTGTGCTTAGGTAGCATTCAGGGCATAATGGCTTCCTAATTGGGTCTTAGGGGGTAGAACCTGCTGAGACATTGTCCCACTGATTATTGTATAACTATTTTCAGGTCCGTAAAGGAAGTTAGTGGAGGTTCAGAAGCCCCAAAGCCTGAGAAGGTGGAGATCGAAGAATCGGTGACTTGTCTGAGTAGAGAGTCCTAGGGCAATTCCTTTTTTGGTTAAGCCGATATTTTTGTAAGCTATCTGATGTTATAAATAAACCTGTTTGTTATAAAATGTTTGTTTTGGTTTGAAAAAGTTGGTCCTACTTTCCTATCCCCATTGTTTTATTGTATGGAGATTTTATTATGCTTCCGCATACGTATTAAAAATGAATGGGTCGGCGATGAGTCCTGGGACGTTGCTATTTAATCAACCAAGATGAGGGATTGGTGCGTGCCTGAGGATCATGGCATGACATAGAAGCTTTCACATTCTCTTTTACGCTCCAAAGGTTGATAGGTTGCTAAGAATATGAAGGGATTTAACCTAGAAGAAAAGAAAAGATTGATGGCTCATGTGTCTGCGAGCGACAAGGATGGAATAAAGGTGAGGTTTTTAATGATGCCTCTTTCTTTTTACGAGGATCCCGTGTAGTTCAAGGGACATATAGGGAAAAGAAACCATTAAACCTACAATTCCCGTACACCAAAAGCATATTAAGCAACTCCTGTTTATGTGGGTATGGATTTCCACCTTTTGCTTGTTAAAAATTATTCTAGAAAACATAACCAAACATAATGTTTACCCAAAAAAAAAAAAAAAAGATGAAGAAGAACCAAGAAGATTTGTGTACTTATGCCTCTCATACCACTTAGGAGTTGGAATTCGATTTCTCTGAATGAGCGACAGCTCATATTACGCTCTTCCCTTTGTTAGAAAAAATCCAAATATCCCTTGGAGTGGGTGTTCTTCTCCTTTTCCTTCATCTAGACGTACTAGGAACTCCCTGTAATTTTCATTTTTGGCACTTGACGATAGTCATTTTGTTTTGTGATCGTTGTCGTACTCTTCTTCTCTTATCTCTTGCCAGTAGTCTTTTGAAAAAACATGTATGGAACATGCATGGCACGTGTACGTGTACAATATCTGCATGGCGGTTGCACGGCGCATGCACAGTAATGCACGAAGAATTGTCACCATCAGCAGTCCCAAATCCACCCAAAGAACACGTCTCAATGGGAAGATCTCGAAGAGTGATAGCCTTGTACATCGATAAGTATGTGATCAATAACACTATACTCACCACCTGTTTCACGGCTATGCCGATTGCATATCTGAGTGAGAAGATATTAGAGTTATACACCAACTTGATTGGTCCCATCCCAATGAAGAAGAAGATCATGTCGGAAAATATAGAGGCAATGCACATGGCCATCACCCATATGAGCTTCGTTTGGTTGTGGCCGATGATAGCGACGCACAATCCAAGGGAGGTGAGTGAGAAGATCATCCTGTCAATGGCTGCTCCACAACAATGGCTGCTGTCCTGCCCCGTCGAGGATGAATGTGGTGTCGAGAATGAACATTGTCTTTATGAAGTCAACTATGATGTCAAGAGGAGTTTTTTGTTGGAGAAAGTGTCGTCGGCCTTCTCGAAGATGGAGGGCTATACAGTAGTATGATGTTAATACTAGAGACTTGTTCAACGAAGTGGATCCCAACGGCTCAAATGAGCACGTGGTGGAGAAACGGGTTCGGGTGGAGGAGAAGATCCTGCCACTCGTCCTCCTCAATGCTTGGCTTGGGGCACATTTAGTAACCATTCTGTTTTCGGAAATAATTACTGATCAAAAATGATTTTTTTTTATTCTATTCCCGGAAACAATTTATGAGCAAAAGAACGCGTTTGGTAACTGCACAAAATTTTTGATTCTGGAATAAAAAAAAGAACATAAATGCATTTGGTAACTGCATAAAATTTCTATTCCAATTCTTTTTCAATTACCTTTTTAGATGAGTGTAAATTTGATATCGAATTCTCATGAATCACTCACCAATATAATGATCTTCTTATGAATGAATAAATCATATTATATTTTCAATTTCAAAAGAATTCAAATTTAGAATTCTATTCCATTCTAAAATTTTATCAAATCATAGAAATTCTATTGATTAATTATGTTTATACTAAGTAATGAAAATATTAACTAATCAAATTTCTATTAAATAGTAAATAATAAACTATAGTATAAACTATAAATATAAATACTAAATAATAAATTAAAATACAAAATTAATTATGCATTCTATATATAGCAAATTTCAATTCCTACTTCAAATCATTTTTTCCTCATTTTTTTTTTCCCTTTCTTTCTTCCCTTCTTCTTCTTCTTCAAGGTGGCTAGTCATTGGCTTTGGGATGACCGTTGACCAGCCAAACGAGGGTTAACGAACTCACCAGAGCGTCGCCGGCCCTCAGCGAGGCCATGCCTTGTTGGCCAAGCCTTGCCGGAAGTTGGGCGAGGCTCGGCTGAGCCTTGGCTAGGCGAGCAGCCTCACCCAAATCTAGCAAGGTTGAGCTCGCCCAGCCAACGGTGGGGCTTGACCTCACGGTGGCCCAGCTAAAGTGATAATTAAGACATTTGTCCAAGCTAAAGTAGCGACAAATGGCATTGTTTGATTAAAAAGAATGGAGATATTTTGTTAGTTTTGGATAGATACTTTACATTGTATTAAATAAACAGGAAAATCAATATTCATTTGAAATGCTAGTAATGAGGAAATTATTTTGAAACCACTAAAATTATTAACAAAAAATATAAAACAATAGGAAAACCTTGACTCAGTAAAATATAATGTTTGAAAATTATTTGATATGTATTCAAGAGCATATGGGTCCCCATTGACAATTGTTACACTAATTATATATCCAAAATATCATGAATTACAAAGAAAATTTTGGATTTCACAAACATTTTGGTTTTGGGGCCATCGCCATACTATTTTATTCTTAGTCTTTTACCACAAGTCTTTCTAGAAAATGTGCATGGAATATGCATAGCGCGTGTACAGTGTGTGCGTGCACGGAGCTTGCAAGAAGCATGCACGAAGAATCGTCATTGCAGACGGTCCTAAATCCACCCAAAGAACATGCCTCAGTGGGAAGATCTCCAAGAGTGATCGCCTTATAATTCGATAAGCATGCCATCAATAATACTATACTCACCACCTGTTTCACGGCGTATCGGTTGCATAGTCCTGCACACAGCATCGTGGGAAGATCTTTGAGCCACACACCGAGGAGATCGGCCCCATTCTGGTAGAGAAGAAGACCTTGTAGGCAAACACAAGGGCAATGAACATTGCCATCATCTATATGAGTTTTGTTTAGTTGTGGTATGTTAAATTATGTCTCAAGTTTGAGAGTTTACAAAAGCGTTTCGTTGGACTTTTGAAACTGCACAAAAGAGAAAATATAAATTAAAAAAAAAAAAAAGGAAAGTTGTTTCTTTGCTGCAGAATCCGAAACGTGGAAGAAGAAGTCCTCTGAGCACACACGCACGTAGAAGTCTTGGCGTGAAGGAGTCCTCTACACGCGTGAAAGAAAAAGGAAATAAGTGGGCCCAGGTCAAAGTTTGACCTGGGCACACATAGCCCACGTATAAAAGAGCTGCTGAAGCCCTTTACGAAAAAAAAAAAAACAAGTCGCAGAGGGGAGCCATGAAAGAGGGTTTCTTCTTTTCGGTGAGTTGCTACCGCACGTCCTACAAAGTCGCACACGATCATTGAGCGAAGCCATATATTGAAGCGCCGTTTACTCTGAGTGCCGTGGGTGTTCTCTATCTGTGAGAAACATCTGTAGGCGTTGGGTGCTTGATAACGGGTTTTCATGTTTCTCGTGCAGCAAAGCTTATTCGTGATTTACATTCAAGTAAGATTGGTCTATTGGGTGTAATTGGGGCTTAGGAAACACCGAGAGAGTATTTGAGTGACTTGAGTATGTAATCTTTTTGTATCGCTTGATCTATAGTGAAATTCGCTGCTACTCTCCCAGTGGACATAAGTCTTTACAACTGAATCACGTAAATCTAGTGTCCGATTTAGTTTCTTCTTTTGTCATTATTATTGTTTGATCGCTCGCCTTATCACAACAAGTGGTATCAGAGCCAGGCTTGGATAAGTTGAAGCGAATCGATGGCGACAAAAGAAGTAAAAGTGAGAATCAACAGATTTGATGGAAATGATTTTAGTTTCTGGAAGATGCAGATTAAATATTATCTTTACCAAATGAATATGTACTTGCCTTCTCCCCAGAGACTATGAAGCAAGCTGATTGGGATTTGCTAGATAGACGAACTATGGGTGTTATTCGGTTGACGTTGGCGCGTAACGTCGCATTTAATATCCTGAAGGAGAAGACCACTGCTGATTTAAGGCAAGCCCTATTGAATATGTACGAGAAGCCCTCTGCGATCAACAAGGTCTGTTTGATACGACGTTTGTTTAATTTGAAGATGAATGAATGTGAGTCAGTTGCAGATCATATCAATGAATTCAATGTGATTGTTAGTTAATTGCGTTTAGTTGAGATTGATTTTGAAGATGAGGTACGTGCTTTGATTCTGTTATCATTATTGCATAATAGTTGGAATACTACTGTTACTGCTGTTAGTAATTCCTATGGGTCAACAAGTTTGACGTTTGATGGGGTTTGAAATTTGATTCTGAGCGAGGATATTCATAGAAAAGAATCTGGCGAACCTGTATATGCTGCTTTAGTAGTTGAAAATAGAAGAAGATCTGTAACACGTGTGGATAAGAGTAGTACCAATATAAATATACGTAGTTAATCTAGGACTGCTAATGTTATCTGTTGGAGTTATAGCAAGAGGAGGCATCTTAGAAGGGATCGCCTTAAGTTGATAAATGAGAAGGGTAAGGGAATTATAGTTGATTCTGCAAATAATATTGCAGCTGTAACAAATAATACCGATTATGTCTAATCTATCACTAATCATTCATTGTTTGATGAATGGATTATGGATTCTAATTGTTTTTTTTTTTCATGTCACATCAAATAGAAATTGGTTTATCACTTATCAGTGCATGGGTAGTAGTAAAGTTCAATTAGGGAACAACGTTGAGTGTGATGTTGTGAGTGTTGGTGATGTTAAAATGGATCATGATGGTAAGTTGAAAAATGAGAAAGGCATGTACCAGAATTGAAAAAGAATTTAATTTCCTTTAGTGCCCCGATTCAGGGAAAAGGTAGAGTTCTAAAGGTTGTTCGATTCTGGTGATCATGAAAGGAATCAAGCATGTTGCAAAACTTGTTGACGATAATAGATTTTGCCCGAATGCAAATTATCTCTAGTGTTGGTCATTGATGCTGGTGTTAGGAAAATCAAGAGCTTTAATCGAGATGTGTTCAAGTATGTGTGGACTAACAATTGCATAGAGTTTTGCTCAAAGCTGGTAAATAAATTCTGCATGAAATATGGCATAGTGAAACATCACACTAGTACCAGTAAATCACAACAATTTGTAGAATTGATGAGTAGAACATTACTAGAAACGGCCCTAAAAATTATCTTTAGTGTTAGTATTGATAGGAGAATATGGTTAGGTAACGTTGTTGATTATTCTATTATTAGAATGTTTTGTTGCCCATGTTATTTTCGAGTGAGTGATGGTAAGCTCGATTGAAGGGTAAGGTGCATATTCCCATGGCTATGCACAAGGTGAGTGGGGTAATTAGTTGTGGTGCCTAGATATAAATTCACATGTTGACAGCAGAGAAGTTACCCTTGACAAATTTCCGATACTTCTGGCTAGGAGTGTTTGTGGCAATGTTCATATGAATCTAGACAGTATTCAGCTTGAGGTGGAGTTGCGACCAGAAACTCCTGAGTAACGAATATAAATACTAGTAAAGTAATCGACACAGATGGTGCTCATAGCGAGATGGAGCCTATAAAGCCAATGGTTGCTACAATTGCTGATATTGACAAGGTATGTATTCGATTTCCTGACAGATATGGATGTAACAATGGTTTTACTTTATCTACGGTTGAGGAAGTTGTGTTAGAAAATCCTTACGGAGCAGTTAAAGGTGCATATAGAGTTGGTATTTTGATGAGGTCTTCGGTTATGGCGAGGTTTAGACTTGGATAATATTTGTGGCGGTTGAGCCCATTGGGGGTTATGGGAAAGTAGCAGCAGAATTTGAATTTTTAAGAAGAGATTGTAATTTGGCTCAAACGTCGAGCCAATGTGGAGATTGTTAAATTATGTATCGAGTTTGAGCATTTACAAAACGCGTTTTGCTGGACTCTTGAAACTGCACAAAAGAGGAAATATAAATAAATAAATAAAAGGAAAGTTTTCTCTTTGCTGCGGAATCTGAAACGTGGAAGATGAAGTCCTCTGAGCACACACGCACGTAGAAGTCTTGGCGTGAAGGAGTCCTCTGCACGCGTGAAAGAAAAAGGAAATAAGTGGGCCCAGGTCAAAGTTTGACCTGGACACACATAGCCCACGTATAAAAGAGCTGCCGAAGCCCTTTACGAAAAAAAAACAAGTGAGCCAGAGGGTTTCTTCTTTTTAGTGAGTTGCTGCTGCACGTCCTACGTTGAGCGAAGCCATATATTGAAGCGCCGTGTGCCGTGGGTGTTTTCTGTTTGTGAGAGACATCCGTAGGCACTGGGTGCTTGATAGCGGGTCTTTGTGTTTCTCATGTAATAAAGTTTATTCATGATTTACATTCAAATAAGATTGATGTGTTGGGTGTAATTGGGGCTTGGGAAACACCGAGAAAGTGTTTGAGTGACTTGAATGTGTAATCTCCTTGTATCTCTTAATTTATAGTGAAACTCGCTGCTGCTTTCTTTGTGGACGTAGGTCTTTACGACTGAACCACGTAAATCTGGTATCCAATTTATTCTCTTAGTTTGTTTATATTATTGTTCGATCGCTCGCCCTATCGCAATATGGTAAATGATGGTGAAGCATGATTTGAGGGAGGTGCATGAGAGGATCATCTCGTCAATACTGCTTCGTAGTAGTCATCCCATCTAGTTAAGGAGGAAGGTGGCAACGAGGATGAACACTATCGTTATGAAGTAAACTGTGATGTTTTCAAGGAGCTTTTCGAGGGAGAAGGTGATGCTGGCCTTCGTAAATGCCCTTCTCGATGCTCTGCTTGATGTTCTCCTCCTCATCCTTCATATAAACACAGCAGATACTCATTGTAACTTTTGTTTTCACCAAACAACACTCGACGATGGTTATTTTGGTTTTGTGGTCATTGTTATACCCTTCTTCTCTTAATCCTTTGCCACAAGTCTTTCTAGAAAATGTATGTGGAACATGCATAGCACGTGCATCGTCATCACTGATAGCCCCAAATCCACCCAAAGATCACTCCTTAATGGGAAGATCTTTAAGGGTGTTTGCCTTGTACTTCAATAAGTATGTCATCAAAAAACTATACTCACCACATGTTTTCATAGCAACGTCAGTTGCACACCCCTGCACACGCAGAGCGGGAAGATCTCCAAGTTGTACACCAACGTAATCAGCCCCATCCCAATGTAGAAGAAGACCTCGTATGAAAATCATAGAGGCAATGCACATGGCCATCACCCACGTGAGCTTCGTGTGGCTGTGGTCAATGATGGTGAGGGACATTTCCAGGGAGGTGAGCCAGAAGATCATCTCGCCGATGCTCCTCAGTAACAATGGCCGTCTTTCGACCCAATTATGGAGGAAGGTGGCAATGAGGATGGACTTAGTCTTCATCAAGTCGACTGCGACATTCTTGAGGAGCTTTTTGTCAAAGTAGGTGATGGCAGCCTTCTCTCTATAGAGTAGTATGATTTCAATGGCAGAGGCCTATTGGACAAAGTGAATCCCAATGATGCAGATGAGCATGAAGCGGACGGCGGGATTGGGTTAAGGAAGAGATCCCACCACTGACCCTCCCTGGTGCTGTGCTTGGTTTTCTTCTCCTCCTTTTTCTTTTAGACATAGCAGGAACTTGACGATGATCATTTTAATTTTGTGTTTCTCATTGTAACCTTGTTTTCTTAGTTCTTTGTCTGAAGTCTTTCTAAAAATTATGCATGCAACATGCATAGTGAGTGCACGGCACATTTATGAAGAATCATCACAACCGGTAGCCCGAAATCAACCAAAAGAGCACGCCTCAATGAGAAAATCTTTGAGGATAATCGGATTGTATATCGATAAGTATATCATCAATAACACTATACTCACCACCTATTTTACAGCGACTCCAATTGCATACCCCTGTGCATGTAGCCTAAGTGGAAAGATCTGCAAGATAAGTAACACCGACATTGATACTCGATACTCAACACAACACAACATCACATGCCGACATGTCATTTCTAAAAGAATAAAGAGTTCCGATATGTTGGGATACATTATATATTAGATATATATTTTTATAATTTTTACGATTATTTTTGTCAAATTAATTTGATTCAAATTCACAAACAAATAAATAATAAAAGTAGAGCTTAGAAAGAATTTATACTAAAAAGTTTAATCCACCATATGTTAATATCATTCATTGTTTCAATTTGACAAATTCAACTCCATTCCAATAATTCATAAAACTTTGAAAAAAAAAATCAACATTCTAGATCCGCATGGCAACGCATGTTGGAAGAGAAGAGAAGAAAAACAAACTTAGAAGGTGAATTATATGTTACGGAAAGTGAGAATCAAAAGAAAAGACAATACTAAGTTTTTTTTTCCTTCCCCCTTTATTATTTTTATTACTTTTTATTTTTTACATATTTCCATTTTGACTCATCATTTATTAAATTAAATGACTCCATGCGTATCGGAATTCCAAACTTGCTTGACAGAATTCTCGATCCACGTGTTGAAGAATGTTGAGAGAGTTGATTAGGTGTCAAACTTTTCGACACATATTAATCGAATGTTAAAAAGTGTTAAAACATATGTCAGAGTGTCTAACACGATACAAATGCTCTAGGAAAATGTCGGTGCTTCCTAGGCGAGATGTGCACTGTCATGATTGGCTCCATCTCGATAAAGAAAAAACACGAAGGTAATGCACATGGCTATCACCCACATGAGCTTCGTGTGCTATGGTCGATGATGGTGTGGCACAGTCCAAGAGAGGTGAACGAGAAGATCATCCTCATTTTTCATAATTCTCCCTAAATTTGACATTGTTCTAAAATACCCCTAAAAAATCTCAACTTTGTCCCAATTTTTTAATCAGAAAGAAAGGATTAAAAATTCTCAAACATAGACCAGAAAATTGGAGATGGAAGATTTCTCTAAACACGTGAGGACAGCTGTAATGAGAACGTTGTGGACTCAAGGGAACATAATAGGCGCTTTCTTGCATTTGAAAAGATTAGTGTGAGGTCATTGAGGTGTGAGCGAACTTTGCCAGGCGCAAAACGTGCGATGATGAGCACGTGTTGGTCGGCCAGCAATTATTATCACGGCCTGCATTACTCGCGGACGTATTAGGTCAAAATGATTAAGATTAGAGAGAGCTGTAGAACAAAGTTGAGTGCGAAGACCTTTGTGGGATGAGGAACTTTTGGAATTCGGTCACCGTTTCAAAAGGGTATTGAGAAAGAAGCTACGTACTCAATCACTCATTTAGAGGCGCGACAGCTAAGAATTTTGAAGATCCAATATCTTTACCAAGAAGGTATAGGTGAGACAGCATTTACAAGGAAAAAAATAAAACTCAATACCCATGTTGCTTTTCAAAATGGTATTAACTGTAAATCAATGGATTCCTCTCTAGCATGAGTTGTTCCACGTAGATGGAGATCTTCGATCCTGCACCATACTCTCCTGCGTTTCAACTAATTCTTAGATGTCGTGGTATACAAGGAAGATATGAATAGAAGGCCGAAAATGACTAAAACACGCATGAAGCATGCAGAGCAGAAGATACACATTCATTTGGTAAAGACATTCATTTTAAGGATGACTTTCATGTTTCCTAGACCGTCAGAACAGTATCAACAATCGATAGAATTCGATATAACCGGATCATCATAACCGTTGTTAGTTAGAGTGCACACATTCAATGAGTCGAGGGAAACATGTTCCCGACGTGCGTCTTCAAAAGAGCAACATCGAGTGCACATTTGATGTCATCCTACCTTTAGGCTCAGGAAATCGACATACAACGAACTTTGACCATCAAATGTAGAAAATCAAATGCTTTGTGAATCGTCTGATTCTTTCGTCCATGCTTTCCTGGTGGTAAATACGGTCACATCCACAAGTTGAGTCGCAAGAAAAGGCATCATCGGTTATGAAGAAAATTACAGATGCACGAGGTTCTCTTAAATTGGACAATGAGATGGTAGTTGGTCAAATCCAACCAAAATGTCCTACATAAAACCTCGCGGCAGTGTCTGGAGAAGGCTCAGTCCTTGTCCCTGCACTAATTTTTCTTGTACAATAACCTCAAACCTACCATCATATGGCTCAACTTTCTGAAAGATAAGATCATTTGCTGGCTCCAACTAGAGACTTATACACTCTGTGTTCATTGAGCGACTTCAGTACCTTGATCGGCTTCTTACCCTGCAAAAACAAGCCACTTCCTATAAATCTGCCGGACACCAAAAATCCAGTTACCAGTCAATACACAGTAGACTACACAAGAATAAATAAGACAATCAATTATTGTGCGAAGTGCAATAAATGAATAGGTCGTTTGGCATAAAAGCTACCTTGGAGATCGAGACACAGATTGAGAGCGAGAGCGAGAGCGGGCACGAGATGGAGAACGAGACCGGGAACGTGAGGGGGAACGTGAACGAGAGCGTGAACGAGATCGAGAGTAATATCTTCGGGAACTCCTGCTTCTACTAGGACTTCTACTGCGCCTATACCTTCTGCAATACAACACATAAGGATGTAAAAACACATTAATTTTACTTGTTATGCATCAACTTCTATGACAACCACCTCATTCTTGGGATTATCCTTGGAGAAAACCACTTATTGCTGGTATTAGATGATCCAAAGTCAGAATGAAAACTGACAATAGACAGAATGCAACTCAACACTTTACAAGATGACCAACTGAATTCTATGTTCATTCTCTAGGGAAAAGACCAGCCTTCAGTAAATCAAGACATTGTCCAAAAGGCACTAAATAAAACTCCTCTGATTCTGTAACACGTTAGTAAATATGGCAAACACAGAAGGCATAGAAAAGCAGACGTATATCTTCTTTCTAATGGAAATGAAATTACTACTAGCAGTACAATAAAATATAACTCCCCTAATTCTGTAACATGTTAGTAATATGGCGAACACAAAAGCCACAGGAAAAGAGATATATACCTTCTTTCTCATGTAAATGAAACAACCACTAGCAGCACACTAAATGTGGTCCCATGCAAGTTTTCACATTATTGAAGGTTCTTTGATGATAAAAGACTGACCAAAAAACACTTCTATCTTGAACCATGTAAGCGCTTGACCAAAGCTGGGCTATGTTAAGGCAATCGACAAACAAAGAACAATCCACAACGAAAAAGTGTTTGGCCTTGGTACCCCTGGAAAAAGGTGAAAGGCAACTCCACTACCAACCAATTAGCCTAGTCATATACTCAGTCACCTTTTAGCAAGAGTAACTATTAGGCTTCAGTAACTAACCATACAAGCACTTAAAAACAAAAAAAGAAATTGTTTGCTATTACAGAAAGCAATTAACCATACCTTGGAGGGGAACGACTGTAGCTTCTGCTGCGGCTCCGATGTCTGTAGCGACTTACTCGGTTTGTTTCTGCTATCTTCTCCAGCCTCTGTCGCTCCTGTTCCCGTTTCTTTGCCATTTCAGCAGCAGTATCTTTCTTAACTGCAAGACAATCAGTCATAAGCTAGTCTTCATGCAGCACAAAAGAAGACAGCTGGGGCCTATTTGGTTTAAGAAAACCAGTTTAGTGTCTACATTTTTATCTAAAAATGAAAACAACACAGAAATTACTTACTATCACAAACTAAAAACTGTTTCCATAAGAAAACGAAAAATATCGTTCACTTTTATAATGACAAGCAAGAAACTGTCTTCAAATTTTTATTCCAAAGGAGAACAGAGTTTACTTTTCAGTGTTGAACATGCTTCTTATCTTTAAAACCCCACTCATATAGGTAGCCAATTTTTTATTCCATTAAAAATTCTATTTTCATGAGCCAAACTCATTCCCAAGGAAACAAAAAGCCTAAAGCCAGAAAACAGTTCCAGTTTTCATTTGAAACAAACTCAAATCAGCATACAAATTTGTGTGTGTGTGAGAGAGAGAGAGAGAGCAGTGAGCAGTAGAAACAATAAGTTTGAACTTTCTTGCAGTATCATGGGCCATACTTTGCTTGTTCAGCTGTCTACTCATTATCCTCTTTAACCGCTCTTGAGGAGTTTCCCTTTTCTCTCCCTGTTTTGATGGCCCCCCAGATGTTCCTTTTGTTAACTTTGCTAAAGCCGAAGAAGTGCTGCAAAAGGTACAGTTGACAAAGTCAAAAGAAGAGTCTCAGTACATGCAAAAGTGCATGTGGTTAACCCTTACATCTGCAGACGCATACTCATTAAATGACATCAGAAAATACAACAGGTTACAGATCCAATCATGTACCTCGCTGATGGTTTCTGTTTAGCATTCTTTTCCTTGTCAAGGGACACCCCAGATGCAGGATCTACATGCAGGGCTTCAAGTATGTGACTGGATGATGGCCTGCAACACAGAAAGGTGTTAGGAATACTGATATTATATCACCCATCTAAACCAAGCACAACATACGAGTCCAGTTTCAGGGGAAATATGAGCTTCAGAAAGGAAGCTTCCTTCCCTTTCCCTCTTTGCATTAGGCTGTTAATATTAGGCCTGATCTATTCTAGATCACAAAGGTTTGCCTCAGGTAACAAAATGGGGGGTAAGCTGCAGCAGTAAACACTGTCCAATCTATCTTTGCAAGAATTAAAGGTCCAGTGCTCCGACCGGTTAGGCACATCAGCCTGAGATGGAGGAGATGATGGTGGAGAAAGTCCTTCAAGCTTTGGTCCCCCTGAATCACCGGAGCCCCCAAATTCAGTAATAAACTCTATCTTAGGAGTTTTTGGCTTGCTTCTATGACCATCATTAGCGTGTGATCCACGACCATAACGCCTGGAGTATGACGGTGAATATGACGGTGACCTCGATCTGGATCTGCATAAGCAAGAAGATGAAACAGAATTTACCAACGTCTTTAGACAGGAAGTTAAACAAACAGCAGTCTACCTTCCAAAGAATGATTACATACCTTCGAGAACGGGGATAAGCATCATAAGTTGGACTTCGTCTAGTCTCCCTAAAAATTAAGACAAAGCAGCATTAGATGCTAGATTACATGACAGAGATCCCCTCTGTAGAAAGAAAACCATTCTCTCACTATGACAGAACCAGTCAGTGATATATAAGACAAACACATACACAGCTGCCTTCTTTCCCTGTATCGCATTTGCAGCAAATGGACATCTTAAATTTTCTACTACAAGACACTTAACTAAAATACCTTACCGGTAGGGATCATGATGAAGAACTCGGGTCCCCGTTACGCGGGCAGCTTCCCTTTCCTTCTCCCTTTCAATTTGAGAAGCCTTCCTCCTCTCCTTTCGACTGAGCTTTCTCTGAAAGTACCAAAGAATGTAATTAACAACTTTATCCAATAACTGTTTATGACAATGTAAGAATCTCCACCAATTGAAGTCAGCTTACAATTGCAGGATCGCCTTTGATGACTTCCTTTTGCCTTTTCTCTTCCTCTTTAGCCTTTTTATCCATATGGACAAGCCAGCCATACCTTTTCACTCCGAAGTCTTTTGCAATTGCATCCATACCTTCATCATTACTATCGTCACTGTTAAAATCTTCATCTACATCTTCATCATCGTCATCCTCCTCCTCATCATCATCATCGCCATCTGAATAAGCATTTTCCTCCTTCGCATCCATGTCATAAGAGAATCCCACCTGCGAGTAGGAGCCCTTGCTTGCAGGAGGCTGTGGCTGCTGAGTTCTGCTAGAAACAGAAGTAGAAAGACTCTAAACCAAGGCTGCCCAACATAAGCCAGGAAAGGGAATGCCAAGATAAAATATAATACATACTACTAAAGAAAATCTCACCTGGTCAAGATCGATCTAAAGAGGGAAAAAAACAATAAAGATATCTCAACATATATGCAACAAAATTTCAAGAATTCCTGACCTGTCAGATGCAAATAAAGCAGTAGTTTTTGCTTCCATTTCTTGATTCACATGTTGCAAACCCTCCACATCCGTTACTGTCAAGGTCAAAGATTAGATTGTAAAGATAAAATGAAAAGAAGAGCAACAGAATTGACAATAATATTAATTAACCACTCTCATGTATTGTGCTCATACTTAAAAGATAGATGAAAAAAGTGCACATCAAATGTTGAACAAATTTAACGCGTCATATTCAAAAAAGTACCGACATCCTCTACGTCGATGCTTAACTAAATCCCGATAACGCTCAAAATTAACAAACTCCTCTAGTTCTTCCTCTTCTTCTGACTTTTCCTTAACCCGAGAGTGCTTTGACTCCCGAATAAAATCAAGCATTGCACGTCCATCAAATCTGCAGATGAAGAGTAAAAGATATTAAGATCTTGAAAGGTATAACAGAACAAGTTGAGACTGACATGAGAAAAATCGTTGCTTTTTGTTGTGGAGGAGAGAATGAGGATACGGTGGACAAAAAATTTTAAACACTGATTATTACCTGTCAATTAGAATATCCTCTTTCCCATTCCATGGTATCCTAAAAAAGAAATTGAAAATTAGGTCATCTTCATATCAGAGTAAAATTAAGCAATTACATGAAAAAAGTTGCAAAAAACTGGACATGAAAATGACGAACATAAATACCACAAAAAAAAAAAAAAAAGTTCATCAGCATTTCCAATGCCTAGACTTCAGACCAAGTTTCTTATCAATGCAAAAAGCAAGTCAATGTTTGTGCATAATTTCAAAAAATACAGTACCCTCATATGAGATGTTGTGCTGACAATTGACTTTGCACCAGAAAGATAATTTCTTCCATGATTCAGTCCATATTATACAGGCTCTTAAAATGGACACCCAATGCATAATAGCCTCTAATGATGTCTTTGTTGTAGATTTCTCATGCAATATTTATCTAATAGAAAAATTTCACTCCACCACAAAATCTCAAGTTCCAATCATGTTACATCCAACAAGGCCAAATATCCCAAACAGGCCTTTTCCAACTTCACATCAACAAATGAAAATGGAGGAGAATTTCACCTCACACATCAACTATATCAGGAGACAGCATATAGCTACCTCCAACTCATCCAATAGTATTCAACCTTGTAACTTGCAATCTTAGTCGCCCAAAGGAACGTATCCCATCCCATGATATCTAAAGGTTGCCAACTTTTCACACTCAAGAAAAAGACTACTATACAATCTTCTTTGCACACGGACCTCATTCGTCTAATAAGAACATCCCATTTCCAGGCAACTCATCAGAAGCTACAAATTTATAATTTTTAAACCCGCAACAAAACCTATGGACCTATTTCACAATCTGGGTACACCACACGAGCAGCGAAATCACAACGGAGGCCGAAAATTCAACAGCTCGACAAATGCTACAGTCGGAGGAGGCAGCAGATACTAAACCGAACACAACGCCACGCAACCCTCTCCTAAAATTTCAGCTCCCGAATGAAAATCGCAAGTCCAAAACTCAACACCCATCAATCCCAACCAGAAAACTACCAACTCCTCGAGATCGCGACCCCAAAACCACACGTTATCACCATCAATCCACGGTCGAACCACGAAAAAATTAAAAGAGAAGAAAAAAACGAGGAACAGGGCCGAGAAACAGCCACAGGCATTTCGGAAGGAAAAATGAAAGAGGCGGAGCGGAGCGTGGGGGGGTCAGCGTACAATCCTTGCTGGTCCTGGGTGGCCTGGTAGAGGCCGTCGTCGCGGTACATGCGGCACCGGGAGCCGACGGCCTGGATCGACTGCTGCGGGTCGCCGCGCCTCTTGGCCAGGAACACGGCCCGCCGCTGGGCCCTCTTGCGGGCCGCGTCCATCATGTCGTGCACCTTCTTCTCCGACCGCCGCGCCTCGTGCCACATCTTCTCCTACCTCCTCCCCAACCCCCCGCCGATCGATTTCCCTCTTCGAGAATTCGAAACCCTAAGCTCGATTGCGCGCAGTAGAGAGAGAAAGAGATGACAGAGAGAAAGAAGGGGCGTCTTCTGTGGTGGTGTACGTCGATGGTTCTGGACTGGGAGTCTCTGTTGGCGGGGTGCGGCAGCGTCCAGGCGTCCTCGCGTGCTCCCGCGATCTGCGCCGTCCACGTCAGCACGCGGAGGAGGACGTTGATTTTGCCCGATTGAGAAAGTTCGGGGAAATTTTCGATACCAATCCCCCCCCCCCCTCCCCGGGCTATAGTGATCCCCCTATTTTCGTATGACCATGTAATTTAACCCGTCCTGATAAATATGGCGCGTTTTCTCGATTATGGTCTCTAGCCTATGCTCTTCTTAGCGATTTACATGGATAATGTGCTTGGACCGGAGGTGCACCCACTCTATATAGGTTTTTGAATGAGTGGTTTAAATTGGATCGAAGCATATTGAATGAAAGGTTTAGAATTTGCCCACTTGTGGGATGCATTCACGCGGAGACTCGACCTCGTGAGCTTTGTCATCTTTTGACCTGGGGTACAATGAATTTTTGCCATCTACCATACATGTTAGGCCTAAATTAGAAGTTGATTCCCCGAGTTTAATTGTATATGGATCGGACAATGAATTTGTGAATTCAATTTTTGAAATTTCCCATGTTAGTGTTTTGCTTTTTGCCATAGGCCAATTATGCATTTGTAAATCGCTCTAAAATTAATACCAAGATATGCATTTGAATTTCTGTTCTTTGATGTCTTCATTTATCTATTTGATCTTACAAAAAAATTTACCTATGCGATATTAGGACTAAGAATACGTGGGTTTATTAGAAGTCTCCCGAGTTGGACATAAAAATGCGGTGACAAACAAAATTTGATGTGAATAAAAAAAATGTTAATTCTAACAGAAAAATATGTTAAAAAGTGTGAATTGATGGCTAATCTTTTGAAGTAGAAATATGGGGACAATACTTTCTTAGGAGAAAATATACAATAAAATCATACCATCAGGTCACACGCTGATGCGGCACACGTGTCTAGTCAACGCCACGTTAAATTAGACACGTGTAAATTTGGAGTATCTCAAAATAAGAAAATATATACATATGCTGTCAAGTGGAAGAATTAATTGCCTTATCAAGGCAATAAATGCCTTCCAAATTTCAATTAAGCACGCTTTCATCTTCTCCATTGAGCTCATTTACATTCATTTTCTATTTCCTTTTCTTTCTGAAACAAAAACCTCCATCGGCGAAAAGTGAAACTTTGAAGGTAAAATCCCCATTATAGAGGTGTGAAGTTTCGGTTTGAGTAGCACTTGGTCCGGTCTTCTTCTCCACTCTTTTACTCTTTACTTTTAGAACTTTTGCCCTTTAATTGACTTTCCCCAATTTTTCTTTTTTCTGGTTTTTGAGGAAAAAAAATATCATAACAAAGATGCCGAGCTCCAATTCACGCAACATCTGGTTTAGTTGCCCTATCAACCCTTTAACTCTTTTACGTTTGGAAAATTTGTCCTTTCGTTAACTTTTCCTTTTTTTCGTTTCCGAAGGAAAAATTTCCATTACGAAGCTTTACCAAAAAAAAAAAAAAATTCCATTACGAAGGTGCAAAGGTAACTTTACACAACAAAGAGGCGAGAAGGTTGAGTGTGGCACTTCACTTTGGATCACACAAAACAAAGGTGTGTTTCGGCTCTACTTATATTTTGCATTTGCAAAAGTCTCAGTTTTTTAAATGAGCCGTACTTCCTGCCAATTCAATCTTTTGTAGACTTTTCCCAATCATATAAATTGATGTATGTATATTATGGCACATCTTGGATACTACCAATCTTAATCTCATCAATCGGCTAAAACTTAAGCATATTGATGCGTGGATGGAGTGATTTTAGAAAGTAAGCTTATGCAAGTGTGCTGCTCTTAACAATTATGAGGAACTCAAATGATGCTCGCCAACTAATTGTTTTCACCGATGATGTTGCAATGGAAGAAAGGAAAGAAAAAATTAAAACCCTTAAACACAAGGTTGTAGTCGCACTACTCTAATGAAATTCTTTCTTTTCTTTCGTCTGTCATAAATGCTGCTGGATGATTAAATAGCTTAAATAGAGGTTGAAATTTCAATATAGAAGAGAACAGTGCTACCAGTGAACTGCAAATAAGATTTTTCTTTTCAAAGCTTGCAAATTATTGGTTATATTAGATAAACCAAAAGGTAGTTTTTGCTACATAGTTTTTGAAAGGTTTCCAGATAATTCACGTTTGATAATTTCTTTTGCTTGGACTAAATCTATTTTTGATTATCATGACTATAAGTTTAACTACCAATGACATTATAAAGCAAAGATGCATGAAGATTGAGCAATCCACATTCATTGCGAAGTAGAAAGATGTGAAGGT
Organism: Eucalyptus melliodora; assembly: GCA_004368105.4. Taxonomy (NCBI): domain Eukaryota; kingdom Viridiplantae; phylum Streptophyta; class Magnoliopsida; order Myrtales; family Myrtaceae; genus Eucalyptus; species Eucalyptus melliodora. The sequence goes on along the minus strand of CM023410.3, from coordinate 21,893,133 downwards.
TAATCACGGTTGACCACTGTTAAGCACTCCAGCAGAACCACTCAAACGCTCTCATTCTCTAGTCATAATAGGTTCTCTCTCTTATGCGAATGCTTTAGATGTTCTAGGAAAATTTCTTGTAATTTGAAATGACTAATGACGATGGTAGATTTTCCTAACTAATATATTCACATATATGTGGTAGATTAGTCCTAATCTCTCTAGCTCCCTTGACTTGTTCTCAGCATAAATGGGATGGCATCATCTTTTTGTACAACTAAACATGTTTCACTTTATCTTTCTTCTTTCAATGATTATAATTTGTTTTTTATTACAGAGGCTCCAAAGGATAATAGCATCGTCTATAAGGTTGATAAGGGCCTGTTTTATTCTAGTAACTGCTTTTATTCTATTTTTTTTTTTCCTGGGAATAGATTTTGAACAAAAATCCGTTTGGCAAATTTTTTCCAAGAACATACAAATTTGTTCTTGAGAATAAATTTGAAGCAGAACTAAAAAGTAAAAAAAAAAGCTACTTTTTTGCTTCTAAGAACAATTCTAGAATCAGGCCTAATTTTTCTTCTTTTTTTCTTATCTTTTCTTTTATTTCCTTTTTTTCTTCTTCTTCTTTCGTTTGGTCAGTCACCGGCCTTGACCATGGCCGGTGACCTCACCGAAGTGTCGCCGATCCCCGGCAACACCGAGCCTCACCGTGGTTCAAGTTATCAGGGCTAATGACCGAAGGAAGAAGAAGATGAAAAGGGAAAAAGAAAAAAGAGAAAATTTTAATAAAATTATTAAAAGATTAAAAGAAAATGATTTGGACTAGAAAATTTAAGAGATTTACCATATGCTTTTCTATTACAAGAATATAAATTTTAGGTAATTACCAAACGCTTTCAAATATTTAGAAATTGTTCTAGAAAACAAATTAAAAAAAATAATCATTTTTTAGAAGAAATTGTTCTTGAGAATAAAATGGTTACTAAACGCACCCTAAACAATTTGAATTTAGAATTAGCATGACATTTGCTAATAAGAACGAAACTTATAATAAATACAATGCATATGCAATTTGTAAGGAATTTGAAGTGCGAAAATGACAAAAAAGCAAATAGTAACAAAGGAATAATGTGTAGATGCACATTTCATTGTAGTTGTGAAGGAAACTACAAAAAAAACAAAGATTATGATTTTGTCTGAATTTGTCAATTGTAATGAAAAGCAAAAAAAAAAAAAAAATGTAACACTAAAGTTGTTGATGATATTGAGTGTGCTTGAGGAAAGCCACATATTATGGATGGGAATTGTGGAATTTTGTAACATGCTGCAAATGTATACACTCATTTCATATATTAGAATTTTTAGGCTGAATTCTTGCATGCTTTGTGTGAATATGTTCTTAGATTAAAAGTCGATAGGCCATTACATACTTGTATTTGAAGAACTGAAAGTAGTGAAAGGAAGCATATTATCCATTTTAGTCCAAGTGATTCTATCATTACATGTAGTTGCAAATTATTTAAAATGCAAGGATAGCTATCCGGGCATATTTTGTGTATCTTGACTCATGTTATGAATGTTACAAGTATTCTATCACAATACATTCTAAAGAGGTGGACAAAAACTATAAAGTAAGGACTCATTGTGATGAATGGTGTTTACTAACCACCATCTATAGTGCTTTTGCTATCTCTTTGCACCATAAATGTTGTGAGCTACTGATGAGGTTGCCTATTATTTACTTTATTGTGATAGTATATGGCAAATGCAAATCTTCTTTTCTCACATTGAGTTGTATCTAATCATTGTTTTTAGATAATTGGAGTGTGGATGCAATCTGAAAGAAGATCACTAGATTAAGTGCAAGGAACTTCTACAAGGATTCAAAAATAGATGGGTTTTTTTCATGCTTCATGTGAAATGGAAGTCCTCAAGTGCCTAGCACCTTATATTTTTTTATGATTGGTATTGGCTATTCTAACACATTTTGAATCATGGGCTCTCGTTTTATTTTGGTTGCCTTTATATGAGCTTCCATGTAATTGAACAACTTTTGTCTGCAAATGGCTCTGTGCAATTTTTCTTAGTTGTTGTGGATAGACAAGATTTAGAATGCTATTGCAGAGTATAGGAAAATGCTAAAATATGAGCATATTTTTACAGATTGCCTATTGAGCTTGGCACAAAGCAAGTACCAGAAAAAGATCTGGCTCTTAGTTTTATTAGAATTTAACCTTAAATGATGATGAAGAATTTGCTTTTGCACACTAGATCTATGCTATAATCACTTCGTTGTACACCTCATGTAGTGATTCATGCTAGTAGTTGGGGGAGGATACATGTGAAAGTGAAAGATCCCAACCTTCAACTTCTATAATTACTTATTGGCTGAGGCAGAATAATTCATCATGTATATAGTTTTCATTCATATAATTTAACCGTTGTACTACTTCAATGGCATTCTCAACTTTAGAAATGAATACAAAGTAGCTCTTTTTTTTCTCCTTTACTAGTGTCTAATGGTAACATCTTGTCAAAATTATCACTCAATGAATTTGACGCAGTATTTTATTAATATTTGACAAGCTGAATTAACTCTTTATCTACGTGGGGTTTTCCAATTGCGATTAATAATCGTCATCTTTATAAATAGTCCATGCTTGCGATGGACGTCTATCTTGAATAAGTTTTATGTTCAGGTTATCACTAAAGAAGATCAAGATGTAATCTTGCATTTTATGTGCTATGATGCAATACCATAACCTAATGAGGAAATAGGAAATTGATATTCTTATTCTAGTAGTACTTGTGAAGATTTTCTCCCCAATTGAGTTCATAGCAATGAATGTTAATGTGCAATTTTTTTTTTTTGGTGAGCAATGACTGTTAACCCACCACCCCCGACAACCCACTTAAGACATGGCTAGCACTCCAAATCGATTCGTGAAAAGTACCTTTGCCCAACCACCTACGCCACCACCATGGGTGGTAATGTGCAATATGTATCCAAACATTTGCTTGGTCAATTTACAGTATGAACATAAATTAAAAGAAATCACCTCACTGAATCCTGAATACATCAAAATCATCACTTTCGTTAATCCATGCATTTAGAACTTTTGACAAATATTTAGCTACATTATAAGGTGTTAATAATAGTTAAGCATGTATAATATTCGAGATGTAATTTTCAAAACAAAAATAACTATTTACACATAAAAATATATCATTGTATCAATCAACAATTCAAAAAAAAAAAAAAAAGGCATTGTTCATTCTAGTAGCAACAATGAATTGTACAAGTCCCAAAAACCTTTTGCGAATCGATCACACCTATGTGGAAGTGCATATTCATAGTAAAAAGACATATAAGCTACATTAACTGAAGTTAGTTAGCTAGCTACACTTTTACAAAGAACTTATCTCTTCATTTTAGAGTCAAAAGCCATCATTTATCTTGCTAATTCTACTGCATGGCCTCTTTTGACTCTCTTTGATTACATGGATCTTTTCTCTCTCAACTTGTCGATGGCAACCTACTTCTCACGACAATCAGTCATACAAAATGTCCTTAAGTGATTGCAACATATTGCAATCATTTTTTTTTTGTCATTACTTCGACTTACAATTTTTAAGTTAAAATCATACTTAAAAATGTCGAATTTCATCTCATATAAGTTAAGCATATTCACCAGCACAACTAGAGGAAAAACAAAGTAATCTAAACAATAAAAACATTATAATGTAAAAACTTATGCGAAAAAATGATTCATTCAGGATTAGTTAGACAATTTGAATTGCCTTTTAGTAGAAGTTACACCAACCCTACAATCACCTGAAATAGCTACAAGCTTTATTATACTCATCCCATGGAGTTCAAATTTCATACATCTCAAGATAAATTCACATTACTAATAGAAATCACAAATAAAAGTTGAAAATTCAACACAAAAAACAACATACTATTAATTAGCATAAAACATTGTTTCAACAAACTAATAATAACTAGCACAAAGATCTAGGCAATTCTAAGATGTCTATAGAAAATGAATGGACAAAACTTTATATTCATCCATATTTGAACCCAACACCAAAAAAATGATAAAAATAGAATTCATGCTAATCATGGATAACTTTAGCAACTTCAACCAAAAAATTGAATAATTATTATATCACTGTAAAGTCTAACAAAATCAGTATTTTGAATTAGCAAAAACCCTACTCAGAACCTCAATATTGTCATAGAATTAGGGAATAAGTTGTAAGAAGTTTCTTATATGAATTATACTTAATTTAATTCAAACAGCAAATTGAAAAGAAATTGAGATATATTTGTGTAATGTAGATACTGTTTATATCTTGAGAAAGATCAATGCTAATGACTGCAAACTATTTTTTTTTTTTATGCTGGAGGAACCGCTTTAGCCAACAGTCGCCACGTAAACCCTCAGGTGACGTTAGCCTAGGACCCACCACCAGGACGCCACGCTTAAATTACCTAATGATCTGCCAGCCTTCCTACAACTTGCATTGTAGGGGCTTCAAACTCTGGACCTCCAGTCTGGAGCCTACCCAGCGGAGTCACAACTATTATTAATATCAATCTTGCAAAAAAAAAAATTAATGAGAATGTTAGAATGACTACATGCAAAAATAAACTAAAATAATCGATGGAATTATTTGATTATATTGAATAAACATCATACCTTATGCAAAGAGCCTCCTACGCAAAAAAACATTTTTCCTCTTTTTCTTCTCTGTAGCGCCCTTGATTTGAGTATCTTATACACATTTTTGCCTTCTTTGAAAGGAATCAAGTTTTTTTGTATATTTAAATTAATCATATTCCACCAAGAAATCAACATAATCCTTATCTGTTAGAGATTGCATTGTGTTTGTGATTTAAGAGCGAAAACGTAATAAGGTTGTAATTGCAAGCTCCTTTGTAACATCGTGATTAATATTGTTGTTCATAATACCATAATACCAAAAGTTAACCGTATCAACCACTTTAAATGCAATATATTTGATTTAACCACATGATAACAGATTTATGCAATATCTTCATAATAAGTCCTTTTGTTTTGCAACTTTTGTCCATATTTTCAAAATATATTGTAATGGAACGCATGTAACATTTACAACATTTGTCAAAACGCATAGCATGCTTACATAACAATCATTGCAATTCTATTGGAAATTATGATCAATTTTCTCTAAAACTATCTAAAAATTACTAACTTAATCATGAAGGTAATAACCTTCGTAATAGCATCCATATTGAAGATTGTTTAGAATTGTTGAAAATGTAGGTTGCTAGATGAACCTAGAAGATTCATGTGGGAATGCAAGCAAGCATAAGTCAAGTTGAAGAAGAAATTATAGAACAAGTTAGAAAAATCTACGTGCGTGGGAAACACATAAAGAAGATAAAAAGAAGCCCAAGAGAAGCTGAGGTGGTGAAGAAGAGAAACTTGAATGAAAGTCAACAATAGTGACTGAAGAAGAAACCTACGTGAGCAGCAAGAGTATTTTGAGAAAAATAAAATGAGTTGTTTTATAGTTATATTACAACAGTGAAAAAGTAAAAAAAAATGTCATACTTAAAGTCAATTGTAATTGCCTATAAATAGGTTTATAATTCATTTATTTGAGGGTATTAGGTGAACCATCTATCTTGTATGTGGGGGTAAATCTTCCACCAGAAAAGGTCTTAATGTGGCATCCCAAAAATTTAGGGCAACCTCTAAGTGTATTAAAGTTTATGATTAGGTAATGAAATTTGCTTTTAAGTTATACCTTAGCTATTGACTTAATTTTAAGACCAAGTATTATGTATGTTATGTTCATGAGTTATTAAAATTAGTATTATAGGATAAGTTGATAAGAAAATTTTGTTTTTGAGTATGCACCTCATAGATTTGATGCTTATGGTTTAAATGTTACAAGTTTTATGGCCATATGAGATTGTGAATTTGAAATTTATAAAAGAAGGAATTAAAATGAATTATTAAAAGTGAAATTTGAATTAATTAAGATTGAACTTTAGGCCCAAGGGTATTTGACCTAAAGTGGGCAAAATTAGCTTGGCCCATGAAGCCCATGAAGGGGGCTATCGTCAACCACAAGGGAGAGGAGCCGGCCCATCTTTAAGCCCATCATGCATGGGATTTGCCAAGTGGCAAAAAGAGAGCTTCACCCATTGGTCACTTTGGGTGGCTCCTAATGATGACTAATGATTGATTTAAAGGGAAAAAAAAAAAAAAGAGTGGCCGGTTTAGAGGGGCTGTTGACCATAAGAGAAAGAGAGAGAGGGCTGTCGAGAGAGTGAGGAATTGAGAGAGAAGGGAAGATGCCGCGCGAAGGAGGAAGCTTCTCATCCGTCGCCTGCAGCCGCCCGTGCGTCCACCGTTTGTCATCGTCGTGCTCGCCGTAGCTCGGTTTGGAGGCAAGTTAGATCCATCGATCTGCTCTTGCATGTTGTGTCTAGGATGTGCTAGTGAAAAGTGATGAATTTCGTATGCCTAGGGTGTGAAAAACCGAACTTATATGGGTGTTGTTTTGAAATAGCATTATGTTTTCGAGTAAACAGTCTGACCCAGAATGTTGTAGAGGCTTGCATGAGGGGTTTGAGTCGGATTTTGGTTTTGACTTTTTCATGAAAGTTGTAGACAACATCTTAAAGTATAACATACTAAAATTTGAGACAAAATGGCTGAGTTTTGAGGGGTAAAACTCTCCCTCTACGAAAATGCTAGATCTGAAACTGTTTTGTTGACTTCTTTGTAGTTTTGTGTGTTGCATGTCACTTTTTACTGAGAATTTCACTTTGACCCCTTCACGAAAGTTGTAGAGAACATCTTGAAGCCTAACATACTCACAGTTGAGGTAAAACAAACAAGTGTAGCCTAGTGAAACAATTTTTCCTTTGAAGATGATAGATCTAAAAATGTTGTATTGCACTCCAGCAACTTCGTGGACTATAAAGTGAATTTCCTTTGAGAATCTCACTTGGATCCCTTAATGAAAGTTGTAGTGGACCCCTTGAGGCAATATATCAAATATTCAGAGGAAATGAAGGAAGATAAGTAGGTGAAATCTTGATTTTTCGGAGACAGCTAAACCTGGAATGTTCGGTACTAGGAACAGGGGTTTCAACTGTTCATAGTTAATTATCTAGGACAAATTTGTCCTTGATGTCTTCATGAAAATCTACCTTACGGTCTTGACTATCATCTGGTAAAATTTCATAATTTTTGAAGGCCATTCGGGTATTTAAGTTAAAACATTTCAAGAACCACGCAATCTGATGTGTCTAAATTTTGTAGGCTGTAATGTGTGTACTATATCTTCTTGTGTGAAGTTCTTTTGTGCATGTGTTCTTTATGGAGTTGCTACCGTTACATCTTGACTAACACATATTCAGATTTCGTAATTTTTTAAGATCATGTGAGTATTTAATAAATATATTTTCTGAAATTGTGTAAGCTAAATTTTGGTAAATTTCAAAAAGTCATGATGTATGGACCCCATGGATTGTGTTGTCATAAGTGATTGGATCTTAGTACATATGTGATGATATTTGGAACTATATATAAGAATCAAAATGCTGAAAATGATCTTGTTGCCATCATATCATATGCCATGTTTTGATTGAGCCATAAATGTGAATGTGAACTATGATAAATGAGAATGCTGTCAGAGGTGTGAGCCAACGATACCCCGAGAGTGTCAGGATGCCTGGCTAGGAAGTGTAAATGCCGGATGTTCTCCGGAGTTTCGAGATGCCTAGGATATGGGGGTGCCGAAAGCTCGAAGGTGTGAGTCAGGGGATACCTCGTGATGCCAGTTGGGGTACGAGATGCCCATAGGTGTGTGTCGGAGGCTCCTCGCGATGTCAGGTTGGGTGCGAGCGATAAATGTGGGATGCAAATACTAGTATTGAGAAAGAGAAATGTGGCGGTCCAATTGGAAGAATGAACGGACCTAGACTTAGAACCAGGGAATGAGAGTAAATTTCCTGCAAGTATGCATCTTACAGTGGGCGAACAACCCATTCAAACCCTTCAAAGACAGCCTTTTAGCAGAAAACCACTCAGTATTTTAGTTTAGAGCCTAGAGACACTCAAAGATGCCAGGTTGGAAACGTTTCTAACCTATCCAAGCTGCATTTCTTGGAGGATCTTACTAGGCTGGAGAAGAAGAGGAGTTTAGAAAGCCATAGAGAGAGTTTTCATAAAACACTCACTTTATTTCTGGGGACTCTCTCCAAAACAATACATCCTCCTCGCATTTTATAGATGATAAGAGGTCACAAAGACACACACACAAGGACCAAGCTCATGGGTCTGGATACAAACAAAGGCACCAGAAATTTCGGGAGGAAATTATTCGCACACTATGAACAGTAACTGTACTGTGAACAATACCTTCCCTAGCCTAGTGCTACAGTAAAAGTGAACAGTGACTTGCTACAGTGAAATTATACAGACTTAGCAGTCTCGTCCGTCACGAGCATTGTAGCTACAAACTAAGTCATATGAGTTGTCTTCTAGGAGATATGCCTCGTATTTTTGTTCGAGGGCTTCAAGGTCTTCAGGTGAGAGGATTTGATTTAGCCTTCTTGATGAGGATGCTTGTTCATGAGCCCAATGGGATGTTTCTTCTTCTGCCTAGCTTGTATTGTCACTTGTAGTGTTGGCAGGAATGCTTGGCTGAGGCCAATTGGATGGCTGTGCATAAAAGGACGTGTTCATGTTTTGGAAGGATGAAGGTCCATGTTTGTAAGGATTATGGGACAGAGGACCTCCAAAGCGTGCATAGGGATCTTAAGTAGACTGGACAATGTCATCTTTGCTTGTCATTTCATGCTCTTGAGACGATGCAGCTTGTCTGTACTGCTTGAATGCTTCCTTAGCTTCTGGTGCTAGGTCATAATGATCCCACGTAATGGGTATATTATTCTAAACATCTTCAGGAATGGTATTGTTTTCCTGGCATAAGATTCTCTGGAGTTCTCGGTACTCACTTTCACAAAATCTAACAAATCTATGATAAGATTTGTGAATCCGAGCTTCTTGACTGTTCAAGTGAGGTTTATAGGATGTGGTTCCTATATCCAGTGGGGCATCAAGAATATTGCCATTATTTATGAAAAAATGCCATGGACGTCTGAAAAACAGGATGGTATGGACTTCAAGATTTGGTGTCATGGTTCTCAGTTCTTTTTCCAAGAGTTGTTTCTAGTAAGTAGGAGAATAGAACCAGTTAAGAAAGTCTAAGAGATTCTTACCACTTTCTTTTTCAACATTTCTTTCGAGTAAAAATATCCTGGTGAGGTTAACAATAAACCTCTTGGTTGGAATTTCAATGGCTATCAGGTACTTATTGGTTAAGTACCACAATAACATCTTGAGCGGTTCAGGGAAATCATATTCCTTTCAGATAAGAGGATGAATGAATGGATAATTCATATTTAACCCAAAAAGATAAATAATCGAATCTCCATTGAATCTAAATAGATATGTGTGACATTGCCACATAAGGTTATCCATGTTTTCAGCAAGACTATCATTCTGGATTTGTTGAATAATCTCCTGGGGATATTTCCAACTTGGCTAATCTTTGATTTTCTCGATCTTGTATTTCATACCGTAATTGAGCATATGAAGAGCAGGCCTTTTGATATACATGTTGATCTTAGCTTGAGCCTTTGGTCTTGAAAGGAAATCAGCAAGCACATTCTTTTTTCCAGGAATGTGTTTGGTTTCGAAATAGTATTTTGAGAACCATTCAGCCCATCGAAACAGTTGAGAATTTGGAATCTGCTTCTGTTTAAACTTGGTCATCAAAGGGAAAGATGCCATGTCTAATTCTACTAGGAAGTGATGGCCAATGAGATGAAACTAAACTTTTTTATTCCATTTTTTACTGCTAAAATTTCTTTAAAAGTGGAATGGTAATGTATTTCAGCTTGAGAAAACTTTCCACTTTTGTCAGCACAAAGATGTCTCTTACCATTAATTTCTTCAAAGAGGATGGCTGCCCAGTATTCATCACTAGTGTCAGTCTGAAGAATTCTTTTTCCTGTTGATGGTATTTGCAATGGCGTGATATTCTGCATAATCTCTTTAAGCTCAGCAACTGCTTTAGTCTGAGTTTTTTCCCAAGGTGGGGGATTCTTTTTCAGCATAGCTTGCAAAGAAATTAGGAGCTTTGCAATGTTTGGGACAAAATCCCTGAGATAATTGATTATCCCAAGAAACTGCTACACTTGTTTTGTTGTGAAGTTATCCTTAGGAAACTTCAATAATTCTTGAGCAATGTGTGGCCCTGGATAGTATGTACCTTTGTTAAGATGCATACCAAGAAATTCGATTTTTGTCTAGGCGATATTCATCTTTCTTTAGGAAAGTATGATGCCATGCTTTTTTTACGATTTCTGCAAATTGCTCAAGGAGTCGATAGTGTGACTGCTCGTTAAGGCTGTAGAGCAGGATGTCATCAATGTATACAGCTGCACTTGACAAGATTGGTTGAAAAATACGACACATGGCCTTTTAGAAAAGGGATGGTGCTACCTTTAGACTAAAAGGAAGAACTTTCCACTAGAAGTGCTGGTTCGAGATATAGAATCCTATTTTGGATTTGTCTTCAGGATGGATGCCCAATTGCCAAAATTCGGCTTTGAGGTCAAATTTAGAATAGATGTGGGCTTTTGTTAGACCAGTAAAGAGAGAATATCTAGATGGTAAAGGGAATTTATCATCTTGGAGAAAAATGTTGAGAGGTTGATAGTTAATTACCAGTCTCATTTTTCCCCTGTTTTGCTCGGCGCGCTTATTGACGTAAAAAGCTTCACAAGCCCATTGAGAATTGGAGATTTTAATAAGGCATTGCTGCAATAGTTTTGAGCATTCCCTTTAAGCTAAAGCCAAGTGTTCTGGCTTCATTCCCATATGACTCGCATTGGTTGGATTTATGTCTTCATTCTTTTTGAAAGGAAGGCAAACAAAGAACTTTGGATTTTCCCATAAAGGATGGGGACACTTTTGAGCGAATTTTGAATGGGATTTTAAGCAAGATTCTAGCAATTTTTGCATGATTGGATTTAGTAGACTCATTTGAATGAAAAAGAGTTTTTGAATATTGATGAACTCAAAGAATTGGTCTTTATATCTAAGACCTTTTCCAAGAATGATGTGAAGCTGAGAGATTTGAGTCATGATATCCCACCAAATTATTAGATCTTTATTGGGGAGACTTGATCTAAAGATATTTGTGGTTATGGAACAATGAGGAAAAAATTGGACAGTTATTGGAGTGGTTCTGACATTTATGGAGAAAGTATCTCTTGAAGCAGAATTGAAATATTGGATGTACGATGTCCAAAATTCTTCAGGAAGAACTTTGGTGTCCAATATTGAACAACTTACTCTTGTGTCAATGAGAGCAATAACAGTGATGAGTTTGTCAAACTTTGAAGTGAGGATTTTTACAAGAAAATGGGGACAGTGAGTTTGACTTGAAAATATGTCAATGTTTGGTTCTGGGGATGATGATGATATATGAAAAATATCTTCAGACTCTGAATCTAACTCAATCTCACTGGAAGTTTGGTAAGAGGGAATGACACAAAAAGTTTGTTCAGATGGTTCTTCTTCAGCAGAGAATAGGGATTTGATATCATCATTTTCAAGAGAAATACATATTTCATTCTCAATGTGATGAATTAGATAATTCTGACATTTTCTTGCTTGAGGACAATTTTTGGCAAAATGTCATTTCTTGTTGCAGATGTAGCAACGATTTGATTTCTTGTGGCCTATGCGATCCTTTCTTTTGCATAGGTATTGCAATTTCTTCTTTTTCCGAAAATGTTTGGAGCCATGTTTGGATTTGTTTATTCAAAACTTCTTGTAATGTTTCTTTTTCCGAGAGAACTTTCTACAAATACCATCACAATCTTGCTTGGAGTATTTGATTTTTAACTTTTGTCGAGAACAAGCTGATTCAAGGCGCTTGTCATCTGTGATGTAGGTACGAACCATCTGGCGCTTTAAGCATAATTCTTCTAAGCATAGATGGACTTCTTGCTGTATTTCCCCCAAAGGAATATCTTGTACTCTCCTTTGTTTTCCAAAAAAGATCTTCCAACCATCTGGGATAGTTTTTTAGGAATGGAAGTAAGGAAAACATGCTTCATATTTGGGTTTGCTCTGATCTGATAAAAAAGCTGAAGCTTACTCGATAATGCTTATCAAGATGTTTCTTCTGGAGGGAGTAGCATTTTCTTTCGAAGAATTCTCTCCTTTTCATCTCTATGAGATCAATGGGTTTTCTCACAAAGACATGATACAAGAGAGTGATGGCATGGCTAAAATTAGGTGACATCAGAAAACGAATCTGGTCTTGTTCTGAAATTGATTGCCACCAAAGTTTGAGACTTCCTGTAAATCTCGTAACAAAGTTGTAAAGGATATCATTCATATCATGATTGGTGATGGATTGAGTATTCAACCAAGTATGAAAGTCTTCAAGTCTTTCTGGCCATTTATGATAAGGAATATCGTCGATGATGAAGAATTTTTTTGATGCTATGGATACATGCCGAGCAAAATTGCTTGTCTGGCCATTTTCTGGGTCAGAATAGTTTGATTCAATTTCATCATCTAGAGGATTAGCCATGAATATTGATGAAATTACTGGTACCATAGGGAGAGAATCAACTGTAGGAATCGAGAAAGATGAAGAGGCGAAAAGAGATACTGAATTTGATTCGGTTTCAAGAGTAGTTTGCTCGACTAGAAATAGGGACTGTTTTTCTAGAATGGTAGGATCATGCTGTTGGGTAGCAGGATCAGGTTCCTGAGTACCTAAATCCTTTAGAAAAGATTTTAATGGATTAGATAACATCATATGATCTGACCTTTCTTTGATAACAATTGAACTTAATTATGTGGGTGGCATTTTTTCTTTCCCTTTGTCCTTCTGTAGGGCCTTGAGGCGATTTCGTATTTCTGCCATGTTTGGTTCTCTTTTGTAGGGATCTTCTAGAATAGTGGCAAAAATAGACGTCTGTGGTGGTGGAGGTAAATACCTGGTTCTAACAGAAGGTGCTAATGGATCGAAAGGTCTTAACCTTCCTTCTTCAAGAAGTTGGATTTGCCTTTTAAGCTTTTCTATCTCTGGCTTTGGACTTTCAAGATTATGATACCCAAGATATTGTCCTGATTCCAAGGTGTGAAGCCTTCTCTGGAACTCAGAAAATATCTTTTTGGTACTTTTATCATACATTCGGAGATCTTGTTACACATTTCCAATTTTGGAATCAATTGCTTTGAAAGCATTGTTTTGTGCCAACAGAGTCTCTGATTGCCAATTTAGAACAACTTCAGCAGCATGGGTCTTTCTTTGTCTCCCATGTTCATCTACATCAGTGGGGGTAGGAATCTTGGGAATATGGCGATATCTACCATGTGGATCAATAAACTCTTATGAAGCAGGAAACGTGAGTTTAGAACTTTCCTTAACAAGAGGAGGAAAGTCAGTATCATGGAACATGGTGATAGAAGAAGTGGATGGTGCTTTTGCTGGGACTTCGAGGGGATAAGAGTGCTTCTTAGCCCATTTTAGGATTGGCTTGTAGAATGGGGAGAAAGTTTGTTTTTTTTTTAGGAGGAGATGGTGGAGGTGATTTCGGTGAATCGAGTGAAAAAGGGGATGTGGTTTTGAACTCTGACGGTGGAGGTGAAGCATAAGAAACCATAAATTGGTATTTATTACACTCACCAAGAGTATCAATGGAGGGATTTCCGTTCAAGTACATTTGATACATCTTATCCTTTGGCCATTTTCGTCGAGGTGGAGATCTTGCTAAAGGATCTACCTTGTTGGGGGAATTTGTGCAATAGGAACATTAACAAAAAGGATCCCAAAAACAATAACCATAATTGTCTTTATAGTAATAAACATAATGTCCATCACCATTAAAGTGTCGAACAAGCTTTTTTGGATCTGACTCGGAAATTGATTCAAGAACACATGGTTCAATCATGAAGATGGTTTGGAAGATAGAAGGACTTTCTTCCTTTTCCTTGCCAAATTTGATTAAAACAGTTCCATCTTTTTTTCGTACGAACTATGAGTCTGTAGACTGAAAATGCTTGTTATGCTGATGTAGCTTTTCATAGTTAGTGATCCAAGTCTCTGGAAGGAGCTTGGCCAACATATCCTTTGGGATCTGTCTGGGAACATGGATGCAGGATGCTTGATCATTCTGCATAGAGATGAACAACGCATCTTCATTACCATTGTTGAAGTTGAGGTTAAGAGCATGGTTCTGCACTCGATAAACCATTTGGTAATGTAAGGTTGCAGCTACAGAGTCAGTAGTTTGAGGAGCTCCAGTGAGCTGGACTTGAACTTTCAGAAAAGAGAGTAATTGGGGGTCTGAAAAAGGGATGTTGAAGTTTGGATACAAAGTCACAAAGACTGTTCCAACGTTCAAAGTAATTTGAACAGTACCGATGCAAGCATGCTAATATTGTAAAAACCTTGTATCTAACAATGCGGTTCTTGCCAAAATTGGCAAACTTTTACGACCATGAAAGGTAAGAGCAAGAAGAATAGCTCCATAATGGACATGAGTGTATCCCTGTTGAGCCCATTGTTTGGGAAACTCTGGGGGGATCTGAAGAGTAACAAAGTACTCTTTTTCAGTAGCAGGAATAGGATGCTGGTCGAATTTAGAGGACTGGATGTACTCCTTTACTTGCTTTGGAGTTTGGTGAATGAGCTGGCGAATGGAGTGGATGAGTGAGAATGATGAGTTTGGTTTAGCAAAAGTGGAGTAAGGATTCATGAGAGGAAGTTGGGTTTCAGAAATCTTGGTTTCATCGCTAAGAGAGACTTCATAAAGATAATCTATCTTAGAAGCATTAGAAACATGAAATTTTGGAGGGGTTGAAGATGAAGAAGAAAGAGCAAGAGAAATGGGTGCTTCGAGGATTTCGGGTTCTGTAGACATGATGAAAAGAGATATTCTCAGCACTATATTCACCTATCAAGCGCATGGAATGGATAACTTTAAAAACAAAACCATGGCTCTGATACCATGAGAAATTGAAATCTAGTCATGCATGGTATGGTTGCATGTATGCATGTATGCTTGATGATGAATGCATGGATGTATATGCACCTATGGCATGATGGTATATGCATGTGTGCTTGATGATGAGTGCATGGATGTATATGCACATATGGCATGATGGTATATGCATGAATGCTTGAAAATGAATGCATGGATGTATATACATATATGGTATGATGACATGTGCATGGTTGAAAGGTAAGTAATGCTTGGATGTATGAATGATATGAACTATACTATGATGTTTTGATTGTTCTGTGTGATGCATTGGGTGGTTTATTAGATCTTTTACTTGTTGAGTGGTTGTACTCACCCCTTTTGGGGACTAATATTTCAAATTAGAAAGATGCCGCTCCCTACTATCACACGGGGCGTCTTTTATGGCCTTCCATCGAACGTGGAGGTCGAGTGTATGGAGATCGACTATCCCACCATCCTTGGTCTGATGTTCATTCGGGTTCGTGCACTAGTGATGTATGATATGAGCTTGGCTGGGGGCTCGGTCATTCAGGAGTTCATATTTGTTCACATTCGTCGTAACGTAGTGATGCGGAGGATGTTGCCGCCGCCACCGCCTGATGCACCGAGATGGGTGTGACGGCTTGCGCGTGAGGAGTAGGAGATGCTGCTTTTTGGACATAACCGACACTTGTAGATGGAGAATTTTGCATGATCGACATAAAGGGTCGAGTTGTCTCTTTTTGAGTTGTGACCAAGTTTAGCCAAGAGTCTTGGTTTTCCTTTTTGTTGTACTGACCCGTGAAACCATCTTGAAAATATGTAAATAAAGAGTAGCTCAGCTTTATTTTCTTATGGTGCTTAGTGGTGTGCATTGTATCATGATTGTTGGAGGGAAAATTAGTAAGACTTGATTATGCTTCCGCAAGTAAGATGCGTTGGGACCGTAAAAAAAAAAAAAAAAATAAGAAAAAAGAGAGGGCAATTATTCATATATATATGCTTAGGAACTAAGGTTCTTCTTTGGTATCTATGGCGACCTTAGGTGTTTCGGGGTGCCACACTTAAACCTCCACCATGACCATATGGAAAATGACCACCAATACCTCCATCAAACTATTTTGTTCAACTAATGAAACTATTTTCCCCATATCTTGTGTCTTATAACCTTTAATTATCCTATCTTATCCTTTGTCTATACACTATAAACTATACTATTCACTTGCACAAATTACTAGTAAAAAATTATCATCAATACCAAAACCATGCACTGACACATCCAAAAAAATTTAACGTGGTATCAGAGTTAGAATCGCCCAAATTCATAACTGAGCTAAGTGTAAGGGACCATGAAGTCAGAGCTTGATATATCGAATGGTTATGGGTGTTTGTCTTCACCATCCTCAACTAAGAAGGCCAGAGCCCAAGCGAGAGCCAAGAGAGCCGGAACCGGAGCTAGAGTCAGAATCAAGAGCTAGAGCCCGAGCGAGACCCAAGAGAGCCAGAGTTGGAGCCAGAGTTAGAACCAAAACTAGAGCCAGAGTCAGAGTCAGAGCCTACGAGAGTTAAAGCCCGAGCTTGAGCTAACAACTACAACTAAGAGCATTTTGATGCCCCAAGACATATGTGATATCGTTGAAGAAAAGACATGCACATTCCAAGGCAAGTGCAAGTGTTTCGACAAAAGAAAGCAATGTATTATGGAAACGAAGATGACATAAAAGGCATGGGATAAATTACAAGAGAAATTTCAAGGTATGTCCAAGACTTTATAACACAAGTCCGGATTATCCCGAAAATGGATCAAGGGGGAGTGTTGGAAATTACAATCTATTTTCTCTAAAACTATCTATAAACTACTAACTTAATCATGAATGCAAGAACCTTTGTAGTAGCATCCATGTTGAAAATTGTTTAGAATCGGTGAGAATGTAGGTTGATAGCTGAACCTAGAAGATTCACTTGGGAATGCAAGCAAGTAGAAGCCAAATTAAAGAAGAAATTCTAAAACAAGTTAGAAAAGTCTACATGCATGGGTAACTTGGAAGAAGGTAAAAAGAAGTCCAAGAGAGGTTGAAGCGGTGAAAAAGAGAAACTTGAATGAAAGTCAACAATAGTGGCTGAAGAAGAAACCTACGTGGGCAACAAGAGTACTTAGAGAAAAAGAAAATGAGTTGTCTTACAGCTGTACTATGGTAGTGAAAAAGTAAAAAATGTCATATTTGAAGTCAGTTGTAATTGCCTATAAATAGGCTTGTAGTTCATTCATTTGAGGATGTGAGGTGAACCCTCCACCTTATGTGTGGGGGTAAATCCTCCATCGTGAGAGGTCTTAGATTTCTACCATGATCATATGGAGAGTGACTACCAACACCTCTATCAAACTATTTTATTCAATTAATGAAAATATTTCCCATATATCTCGTGTCTTATAACCTCTAATTATCCTATCTTACCAATTGTCCATACACTACAAACTATACCATTGACTTACACACATCACTAATAAAAAACTATCATCAATACCAAAATCATGCTTCTATATGCACAAGTCCAAATCTTTTTAACAATTTCAAATAACTTGTAGTTACATGAAATGATAGAGTCACTCAGACTAAAATGCACAATATGTTTACATTAACTACTTCTAGTTTTCACGATATAAATTGCAAAATTCCATCAATTTCTAATATGAGAACATGTTCAAATAAAACATGCAATAACTTGACTTGAAAATTTCTACAAATGATATGAGTATATACTTTTGCAACATGTTGCAAAATTTCACTATTTTCAACTATAAAATGTGATTTTCCCTTAGCATACTCAAAATCATTAATAATTTTAATGTTGCAAATTTTTTCAGTCTGTTTATTATAATGAATGACAAATTTAAACAAAGTTATGGTCTTACATGCTAGATTTGGAAATACATTATTTCTGATATTTTTTTGTGTAGATCTAATTTCCGCATAAAAAAGTATGATCAAATGCATGACAATATTTATGACGCAGATAATACATATTATCCAACCACTTGTTATCACTCAAGCTACACTCCTGATACATAGCTTTCTAAGTACTCTCTATTTCAATTTTAAATTCATAATAATATAGAAGCTTGTGCTAATATTTATTGCGAAAACCCGACTTTCCAAGGATATGTGCAATATGATGCATAACATTTTTTTTTTCTAATATGTCATACACATAAATGATGATGAGAATTCGGGAAGACAGTTCTAATGGCATTTGTCATAACATGATCTTGATCAATAAAAATAGCTTGGAGTACTTTATTACCTATTACCTTAAAAAAGGATTGAAATATCCAAATAAAAAAAGCGATAGTTTTATTCATAAAAAAATATGCAACCAAATATAACAATTTTTTTTTTGGTGATGATTCAAGCCAACAAAAGGCACACAAATCATATTGTATTTATTTGTACGGTTAGCATCAAATACCATCACATTTCCAAAATTCTTATAATCCAACTTAAATATACCATAAGACAAAAAAAAAAAAAAATTGGTCAATCTTTATTCTTCATCTAATTGAAATGTATAAAAAAAAGTATTTTATTTGATTGTAAACAATTAAATTAGTTTTTTTATAAAAAAAAACAATAAAATGGTTTATGAGACTTTGACAATCATTTGCACTAATCAGCTTTATTTTTTTATTATTATAAGAAATTTTGATAATCACGTAACGTAAATTCAGTGTTATTTGGGCCCCACGCTCATTGCAAAGATATGAATATGCTTTAGTAACCCTTATATCGACTCCAATCATATAAGTTAAAATATATTTACTAATATTTGTAATGTTCGATCTAACTGTATAAGGTATTTTTGCTTATCATTAATGAAAAGATGATTATAGATATCTTCAAACTTAATAACTTCTCATACTCCATCATTGATTTCAAATTTGATGCCATCTTGACATTCAGTTCTCTTCACTGTTCTTTATTCTTCTCTTTGTTCATAAGGTGGGATTGATAGAAAGTGTCATTTACAATTACATACAAATGTGCATCTTCATAATACTTCTTTACTATTGTTTTCTTTTTGTCATTTTTACACTCCAAATCCCTTACAAATTGCATATACATTGTATGTATTATGGGCTTCATTTTCATTAATAAACACCATACCAATTCTAAATTCAAAATTTTCATCAACATTATGCTCAATGATATTATCCTTTGAAGTCTCTTCAATTTTAGGAAAAAATAATTTAAAGAACAATAATGAAGTAAATATAATTTTACTTCAAAAATATGTAATTATACCCATTTTACTCGAGAACAAGGCAAATTTTGTTGGAAACGAATATCAAACACCAGATTTGGTGTCCACTAATATTGAGCTTCTCAAAATTACATAGATAGGCATTCGAACCTCGTAATCACTTCCACCATCCAAACACCTTCTAACCAACATATTTTGATAATATAAACAACAATTACCCATCAATAAATAATTATTAAGTGAAAAACAAAATAACAATACAAACAACATTTATCCATAATACATACGGGGTCAATCTAAATTATTAATAGCACGAGCACTACTTGGCCTTATCACGAACGGAGCAACACAAGAACTAGATTGTCAAATATGTTGGGTGCATTATAAGAACAAAGATAAACACAAAAATCCTAAGGTTTTCTCATCCAAAACTTATGCATAAATAACAATAACAGCTCAAATCATCAAAATCAATTTGGATTTAAAGTTATTACCTCACAATCATCCACGATCATACCCACTGAGATAATGCACATAACAAAGTAGCCTAAAGAAACAAGTATTTTAGAGTCCTCTTAGATTTTAGATTCAAATCACCCAAAATAAAACCAATATAAATGGTTCTAATTTTCTACAACTTGAGTTCAAGGGTTTTAATTTTCTTTGTCCATTTCTTCCATTATAGGATTGTTGGTAAAAACAATCATAGTTGGCGAGCATCATTTGTGTTTGTTAAAATTGTTAAAAGTAGCTCACTTGCATAAGCTTTCTTTCCACAATCGCACTCCATTCACACACCAATACACTTAAAATTTTAGTCAATTGACAAGATTTAGATTAATGGTATAAAAGCAATGTGCCATAATATACATACATCAATTTATTATATGCTTTGTCTTCATTAGCAAATGTCATGTCAATTCTAAATTCAAATTCTTTATTAACCTTATACATGATGCTATAATCCTTTGGAGCTTCTACAAAAAAAAAAAAAAAATCTAATAGTTGAAAAAAGAAATATAAAGTGAAAACAAGTTTAGTTGCACAAAAAGATAACGACATACCATTTATGCCAAGAACAAGTCGAGCTAGCTACAAAGATTAAGAATAATCTGCCGCATATATGTGAAAATCTAAATTAGGAAAATCTACCATCATCATTAATCATCATGAATTACAAGAAATTTGCCTAAAAAATTTGAAGCATCCACATAAGTAAGAGAGAAAACTTGTTATGAATAGAGAATGAGAGCGTTTGAGTGGTCGTGTTAGTGTGCTTAACAATAGTCAACCATGATTAACCTTCGCACTTTTGTCCTTCGCAATGAACATGGATTGCTCAACCTTCATACGTCTCTACTTCATAATGTCATAGTGTTGGCACTCGAATTTCTATCGATATTTTAAAAAATATTCATATACACCTAAGGTTCGGCCACTACTTTCCATATTCATCCAAACCGTTCCTTTGGATGGTCAGTAGGCCAATATGGTTGATTGTCCTTCGATTGGTTCGAGGCCAATCCTAAGGTTACCCATGGCCTAGCACTAAGTCAAGGCATTCACGAACCTTAAAATTAGTGATGGAATAGCCAGGACTATCATTGGGCTCATTCCGGTCGACACTCAATCCACCGGTAGGGTTCATGGTCGGTGCATTACCAATCCATGATTAGACATCACCAATTCGAGATTATGTTTTTATCACTAAGAATTAAATAGGGAATGATGCAGTTTTGGTTGGAAGGAAGTCGCATTTGGTCAATTCGGAATGTCTGTGTATCGGTACATAACCGGGCGGAATCACCCGCAACTAGAAATTGCGACCGGTTGGATCGACCTGTTACCATCTACCGATCCAATCATCCCATGACCAATTCTCATGATCAAAAAGTTATCTTATGAGTTGGTGATCCTATCCCATTGGTATGGTTGGTAGAAATTTACGGCCAACACTTCGACCAATTCGTGACCGATCGATCGGTGGGTTGTCGGTCGGTTGGTCGGACCATGGCTGATCCACAATTCCTTGCCAATCAATCCCATGGACAATGGCCTATGATTGATCTATTCAGGACCTTATGGCCAATCCTTACAGGGCTGGAATCGCGAATGTTACATCACTAGTTGGTTTGACTCTATCTTCAACCTCATTTTGCTATTGTTCTACAGTAATGATTTCCTTTGTCTAGATCAACTGTTGTTCATGTTCCTAAAAAGTCTTTACAATCAAAGAACCATAAAAAAATTGCTCATTATTCTTCAAAATCATTCTATACATATACAATATGATAAGATGAGCAATAAAAAATGAACGACCATTCAAGATGGTCCACATCAACTTGGCTTCATAACACGAAATATCACTTGTGGAAGATCTCTTTGGTCACAAGCAATTAATGATAATCTCATGAAGTACAATCTGTCTTAAGGGAAACAACTGATGAAAGACATGAGATTTGTCATCTCTAGTAATGACAAGAATACTAAAGAGTTGTTTATATGCAACATCAAAATCAATATCTATAGCCTTGAATTCGAAAAATATGACCCCCAACAATTTAGCTAGATCCCATGCTTGAATAAAATTTAATTTGTCAAACACTTTGAACTCAATAGTATCTACTAAGTAAAACGAAAGCATTGAATAAAAATTTGCAATCAGAGCATTGAATGTAGGATATTCAGTAACACGCAATGAAATGAGTAGTCGATTGTCAAAGAATTGCTTAAGATGAATGCTAATAGACTTGAAAAGTCAAAATCAATTGTTCTCTATTTAATAAATCCCATTTCATCAGCGATATGAAGTATTGCTAATGCTCTTCAAATTTAATCAGTTTATCATTATGATCATTAGCTGCTATATACTCAATAACCCTTCTTCTGAAACTAGCGTAAAGCTTCTCATCGTTATCCCCTCTTCATCCATCATCATTAGTCCTTTTCCGTGTGATGGAAGTTTTGGCCACTTTCTCCTTCCCTTTTTGAGATTTAACATCACTTGAATTACAAGCATTAGTGGGGGGCATACTTCTAATAAAATTAACGAACATCAACTCCAAAGCCTCTTCGCTCTCAAAACCATGTTTAGGCAAAAACCGTGAAATAACGTCCTCAATATTCCCTAACGCCTTAAGAGTAGCAATAGTCGATTTTAATTACAAATACTCAAAAAAAAAGTTTCTCTGTCAACCATACCTTCAACATTATTTGAAGAGTCGGATAGATCAAAGAACTTAGGCCTTTCGCAAACTCTAGATTGTAATCTCGCAATGTGATATGATCTTCTTGAACTAGAAGGTCTAGGCTTTGTTTTAGGAGCAAATTTTGGGGCCATGGTTCCAAAAGTGAAGAAAAGTTTTGAACCTTTTGCGAGAGAGAAGAAGATACGGGAAGGGTTTTGCAGAAGGAGTGTTTGGGAGAGAGGAGAAAGACGAAGAAGAAAGAAGAAGTTTTTACTTTTTATGGAATATGAACTGACGTGATTGAAAGGGTTTAAAAGAAAGATTCAAGTTTTGAGGGAAAATGGGTAAAAACTGTAAAATAGTTTTTGGAAATAGTAAGAGAAATAATTTCTGAAACAAATATATAGATTTATTTCAAGGAAAAGATATACTTGATATGCTTCCAAAAATACTCTTATCGCTAAAAACTTTGAAATTGCAATAGTTGATCTGCTTGACATCTTTTGATGTACCATGTCTTTAGATACTTGAAGCAAATGGATTAATAATGACAAGTTTAATGCAAATAAAATCAAATGCCTTTTTGTCAAGAGATTTTGTAAAAATGTTAGCTAATTGATTTTGAGAATCAACAAACTAAATATTTACTTTACCATTATTGATGTGGTCACATGTGAAATGATGCTTGATTTCTATGTGATTGGCTTGGGAGTGTAAGATTAGATTTTTCGTTAGGTTGATGGCACTTATATTATCACATTTGATTGTTGTATTTGAGTCCACTACTCCATAGTCCTTTAGTTGCTGCTTCATCTAGGGAATTTGGGTGCAAAACTGCCTAAAGCAACATACTCAGCTTCGGTGGTTGATAAGGCTACCGTTGATTGCTTTTCGGAGAGTTAAGGCACAAGCATGTTGTACAACAAGTGACAAGGTCTAGATGTACTTTTTTTTTTTGTCAATCTTACTTCCTGCAAAATTAGCATCGAAATACCCAGATAACACAAATTCTAATCTCTTAGGATACCAGAGTCCTAGAAACGGGTAAGTATTAATATACTTGATAGTCATTTTTACTGCAAAAAGATGAGACTCTTTAGGATCTTATTGAAATCTTGCACAAATACATACACTAAAAAGGATATCAGGTCTTGAAGCGGTGAGATAAAACAAAGAACCAATCATGCTTTGGTATAGCTTCTGATCAACTTTCTTTTCATTTTCATCTTTGTTGAGCTTTGAAGATGAAGACATATAGGGGTTTCCATTTTCTTCAAATTTTCCATGTGAAATTTCTTCACAAGCTCTTTGGCATATTTTTCTTAGAAAATAAAGGTTCTTTCTTCTATCTGCTTGATTTGCAATCCAAGGAAAAAATTTAAATTTCCCATCATATTCATCTCAAATTCATCCTGCATCAATTTAACAAAATTCTTGTAGAGATATTTATTAGGAGATCCAAAAATAATGTTATCAACATAAATTTGCACCAATAGAATTTCCTTACCTTCTCTCCGAATGAATAAAGTAGTATTAGCATTACCTTTCTCAAAATCATTTTGAATGAGGAAAGTTGTTAATCTTTCATATTAAGCACGAGGGGCTTGTTTCAGACCGTATAGGGCTTTCTTTAGTTGGTAGACATGATTTGGCTTTTATGGTTCTTGAAAGCCAAGAGGTTGTTCAATGAACACTTTCTCCTTAATAAATCCGTTCAAGAAAGCACTCTTCACATCCATCTAAAAAGTGTGAAATCATGAAAATGCATAAACAAGTGAGACTCCGATCGCTTCTAATTTTGCTATTGGCACATAAGTTTCATCGTAGTTGATTCCTTCTTCTTGCAAGTAGCCATTGGCAACTAGTCTTGCTTGCTCGTGACTTTTCCTTAATCATTAAGCTTGTTCCTCTAAACCCATTTTGTTCCTATAACGGGATGATCTTTTGGTCTGGGAACTAATTCCCTTACTTCATTTATCTGGAATTGTTGAAATTTGTCCCGTGTCGCTTGGATCCAGTTTTCATTTGATTAGGCTTCTTTAGTACCTCGAGGTTCAATCTCTAAATAAGTTTTAAAGTACTAACAACATCCTTTAGTGTAGATCTCATTCTAATTTTATCATTAATGTTTCTAATAATCAGATCCTTTGGATGACTTAACTTGTGCTTCCAGTTTCTATTGAATCTATCATCAGATGTTGCATGCTTCCCAGTGTCGTGTTTATTAGAACTTTCTTGTTGCTATGGCTATTCATCTAATTTTGAATTTTGAATTTCTTCTTCTGCTTGAATTTCGTCATATGACAACCCTACTTGATCAGAATCTTCTTGTGGATGAATATTTTCACCAAACTTTACGTTAATAGATTCCTCCATCATGCAAGATCTTTTATTGAAGACTTTGAAAGCCTTACTTGTAGTTGAGTATCCCAAAAAGATGCATTCATATGATATTTCATCAAACTTACCAAGCTGGTCATTAGCAATTCTTAAGATAAAACATATACATTAAAAAAACTTTGAAATATGAAATGATTGGTTTCCTACCTTTGAAAAGATCATAGGGGGTCTTTTCAAAATGAGGTCTAAGGAAAACTCAATTTATGATGTATCATGCCATTGAAACAGCTTCAACTCAAAAGTGTGATGCAACTTTGCTTTCTAAAAGAAGAGCTCTTGCCATTTCTTGCAATGGCCTATTTTTCCTCTCTACTGCACCAATTTGTTTAGGTGTATAGGGAGTCAAAAACTGATACCCAAAACAACTTTCTTCACAAAAGTTTTAAAAACTTTGATTTTCGAACTCACCCCCATGATTAGTTCTAATGGAAGAAATGGAATAACATTTTTCATTATGAATCTTTTTTGCAAACTTTGAAAAATGAGAATATGCTTCATGCTTATGTGCAAGGAAGAAAACTCATATGTATCTTGTATAATCATCAACTATTACCAAGCAATACGTTTTAACTCCTAGACTTTGCGTTCTTATAAAGAAGCTGCAAAGCTCTATTAATACTGATGAAATTAATGGGTTTGAAAGAACTTCTTACCTATTTACCTGGGGCACAAATTGAGCAAGTTTCAAAATTTTCAAACTTAAGATATGGTAATTCTCATACTAATTTCTTTGAGGAGAGTTTCGATATTTGCTTGGTGCTTATGTATCTAAGTTTCCTGTGCTAAATGTCTAATTCATCCTTGATAGAGATCAGACACTACACATCATCAGCAGTAGTATCTAGTAAATAGATATTTCCATATCTCCTTCCAGTAAACGACTGCTCTAGATCTTTACTTGTGCCTGAGTATTTGTTTTCTCGAAAATAGATTTTGTAACCAGCATCACATAACTGGTTGATGCTGATGAGATTATAGTTCAAACCTTTGACAAGAGATACACCTCTTCTAGTCATATTTCCAATCTCAACTGTTCATTTGCCGATGATCTTTCCTTTGTTGTTCTCTCCAAAGGAAACACCTTCACCAGCGAATCTTGAGAGTTCAATGAAATTGCTTGGATCACCGGTCATACATCTTGAGCAACCACTATGAAGGTATCATTTGTTTCTCTCTTCTTCTTTTTTTGGTACCTACAAAGATTAAGACAAATTCAAATTTTCTTTGATACCCATATTTGTCTAGGTCCTCTCTGGTTAGAAGGATCAACCATGCTTAGAAAATTTCTCCGAATCGGCTTCCAACCTTTGGAACAATCATTTTCATAATGATCATGGCTGCTGCAAATTGAACCTTTAAGAAGGTCTTGACCAACAGGTTTTACAAATTGTATTCTAAAACGATTTTCATAGAAAACTCTCAGAGGTATTTGCTTCTTCCCTTTTTTGTGAGTCGGAAAATCATTTTTAAAATCTTTTTGTTTTTACATCCAATTCCTGATTTGTTGTAATATGGGATTTGGATAGACAAAATATGTTCCAAAGTTTTCGAGCCAAGTGAAAACCTTTTTGTAACATATGAAATTTCCTTTAAAAAAAATCTTTTTCTTTTAAAATAGAATCATGATTTTCTTTGGTTTGGAAAAGATCCTTTTCAAGATATTCAATCTTTTCTTTTTTTAAAAGAATCCTGTTGTCTCAATCTTGAGTTTTCCTTTTTCAATTTTGAGAATTTTCTAAGCGCAACCTTGTAATCAATAAGTAATTCTTCTATATAACTAGATACTTCAACTGGAATATCAAAATCTCTTACCTCAATTTTTTCTTCAGAATCAGATTTTGCCATTAGACAAATATTCGTATATTCTTCATCGCTTTCTTCGCACTTAGTGTCACTCCATGTTTCAGCCTTTAGTGCTTTCTTTGTTTTCTCATACTTGTTCTTTCTTTTCTTCAAAAGAGGACAATTTGGCTTGATGTGTCCTCCCTCCTTGCACTCGAAACAGACCACATCCTTGCTTTCCTCTTTGTCATTGAAGCTTCTCTTTTCATGAAATATTTTGAAAATTTTATTTCCTTTAAACTTCCTTTATTTTCTAGCCATTCTTTGAAGCATTTTCACCATGAGGGCACTCTCCTTAACGTCCTCATCATCTTCATATGAATCTGAATCATTAGGGTCAAAATTAGATTTTAAAGTAATTGCTTTCTTACCTCTAGTGTCTTCCTCATTCAGATGTTCTTCTTCATAGGATTGGAGTGTTCCCACGAGTTCATTCACAAAAAGAGGTGATATTCTTTGAGTCTTTCACATGGATGTCTTAATATTGTTCCACTCCTTTGATAGCCCTCGAAGAATTTTGTTTACTTTCATTG
The DNA here is from genome assembly GCA_004368105.4 of Eucalyptus melliodora. Taxonomy (NCBI): domain Eukaryota; kingdom Viridiplantae; phylum Streptophyta; class Magnoliopsida; order Myrtales; family Myrtaceae; genus Eucalyptus; species Eucalyptus melliodora. The sequence goes on along the minus strand of CM023410.3, from coordinate 21,865,819 downwards.
AATCTAATACAAGTTGCTCTTGATATGCTAATCTATTGATAATGTCAGTAAGTCTACTAAACATGTTAGTTATGAATTCTTCAGGTTTCATTTTGAAGGCTTCAATAAATCTACTAAACATGTAAATCTACTTGATTAGTTCTTTCATAAGTTACCTGCAATCTATCCTAAATTTTTTTTTGCTGATTCACATGAAGAGATTCAATTATATTCAAATGGAGATAAAGCGCAATATAAAAAAAATAAATAGCTTTAGCATCTAGTGCTTCTCTTTTAGTGATGTTTGCATCAGAAAAAGCTAAGGTTTTTGGCTTTTTGCCTTCTTCCTTAGTAGAGGGAGGTACAAGTTTTACACACTTAAGAACAATGTCCCATTCCAAGGGGTCATTCTAATGAATGCTTTCATATTATTTTTCCATATGTTGTAATCTTTTCCATCGAAGTACAAAGGCCTTGTGTCACTTTGACCTTCTATCAAATCTAGTGCAATATTACTAGCCACTGAAAGATCATTAATTTAGAAGTAATAAAACACTTCAGTAAATAGTAACTGAACTTTGATACCAATTGTTATGTTGTAACTATCACCTAGTGGGGGTGAATAGGTGATTAGGTAGAAATGAAACAATTTAAACAAATATTGCACCGAGACAACTTCTGATGACGTGGTCAGATCTTACCGGTATACAATTCTACCACAGTAAGTATAGAGAATTGCATAGTCAAGATTGTAGTGGTTTGCCTTTTGCAAGCTTACGTCCACTTTTCCACGCTATAGCCTATTGGTTGGAATCCACGAGTAAGAACCGATCAAAGGTTACAAATCCTGAGTTACAAGTACTCAAGCTTATGTGAACAACACCTCATGCTCTCAACCTTTAAAGGGTTACACAATATCGCTCAACAAAGACTCTTCTAACTCTTGGAATTAAAATTTTCAAATCTCGTGAATACGAATTCTAACCCTTCAGTTTCCGAATCTCCTCTTATATTCCTCCTGGTACAAACTGACCGTTAGACATATCTCCAAGAATATCATCTAGCCAAACTACCCGTTGGCCCTAGATTTGGTTGAGAATATCTTATTGCTCCAGAATCACCAAGGGTAAGGCTACCCATATTTTCTACTACTCATACAGTAGTTCGGGCTTCCAAAAAGTCGAGTGTTTACGAATGGAAAGAATGTTTCACCTCTAGAAAGAAATTCTTGGAAAGGTGAATCTCTAAAAGGTATTAGTGAAACTTTCCTTTTGAAACTCTTTATAAGTATGGTAGGAAGTTCAACCAATCGCCACTAGCCATTACATGAGGATATTTGTCTCCTTCTTAGCTGTTTGACAGAATGTACGAGGAAGGAAAAATAAACCACAACTCTGATTTTGATTGAAATTGTATGATCCTATCCCAACAGACTTTCCACCTGAATTTTTTTATATTAGAAATAAAGTCTCTAAATTTTGTCAGTCATCAAAACCACTTAGGAAATGTTTTCTCAACAATATATTCCTAGAAATCTCTCTCGTCAATAAATTATTTGATAAATACAAGAACTGGAGTTGACGTAACCAGCCAATTTGTGGAGGGATTTCAAGGTCAAATTATTGTTTTAGAGTCTCAATTCTCTTAGGAAGCCGAGCATCCCAATGTAAGGTGAGATGGATCTTGAGAGTCCTTAGGAATGGAGGTCTAGTACCGTGACTCTATGGTGTTGACAATTGCATGTAACTCCCTTCCATCGACAAATATCGTTTTTGTCATTTCATGAGTTAAGCAATCTAATAGAGTCACTTGTTATTTTAGCCTTAAATGCAAGCAATGCAAGCCCATTTGTTTTGTTAATAGCATAAACGATTGAACCAAAGCACGACATGAGAAGGTCGGTGAAAAGAAGACAAGCACAATGGATTTGTCTTGATTGAGAGGCAAATGTCCTATTGTATAAGAATGAATTGGATTCTAAGTTGCTAAGGGGGGCAAGAAGGAATAAGTGAAGCCATTTGTATCTTTTTTTTTTTGTCAGAAATACATAGCTACTATTCACCTAAAAAAGTTTAGTGAGTACATATCAAGAGCTTCAGAGAAAATTAAGTCTAAAAGGGCTGGGGGAGGGTACAAGACCCCATTAAAAGGAAGTCTACTTAGCAACCTAGGTGGCTACTTTATTTGTGTCTTCATTGCAATAGGTCAAAGAGAGATTTGAAAACCAGGATAGTAGCACATGTGCCATAGACTAAAGTACTTGTACTTCTTGGTTGGACTAAACAAGATATTGAACACCCCATGCTACTTCTTGACAATCAAATTTCACGCATATTGTAAGAGTCGAATGAGGAGAGAGAAACTACAAGGCTTCAACGAGGGCCACTGCTTCAATCTATCCAGCTTAGTTCGTCTCCACTACCTTAACAAAACCATCCATCAATTCACCATGGGAATTGCAACAAACAAACGCAATGGCTCCTCTTGCTAGATTAGTTGCGAAAGAGCCATCTATGTTGATCTTCAGGGTTCCTAATTCAAGCAGCTTCTATGTTCGAGGTGAGTCTTCCCTTTGTTTGGCTTTCTTCTTTGAATTGCCAATCCACCTCACCATATTCTCATACATGGTTGTGGCTATACTGATAGTAAGCTTCAGATCTAGGGTATGCTTCCTAAAGATGTGATTGCTTCAAGCTTCGTAAATTGACTAGAGTGTTGTCATAACAAGATCAAAACCGGTGTTATTCCTGGGTTTTCTTTCAATTTAACCAACCATTCATCAATTCGAGATAATTTCCAATCTATCTACTTGGATGTTTGGGTTGCATTTCACCAAATTGAGGCCATCCATTGGCAAAGTAGTAGTACATACTCAGTTATCTCAACTTTTCATTTGCACACTACATAAATGAGTTCAGGTACTATCTTTCTCTTGAAGAGATTTTCCATAGTAGGCAAGGTGTTTTGGCAAGCACTTCATAGAAAAACTTGATTTTGGGGATACTATTGGAGTGTCATATGTATCTCCCTAAGTCACACTTGGGCTGGTAAGAAGAGGAGGCCGTTTCTAGGTTGATTTGTGCTGCTAATTCTCTATTGTTGAGGTACCCACTCTATAATCTATTGACTTGGAATTGGCCCAAACAAGTATATACTCTATGCTTGAAAGGCCAATAAATATAGCAAGTATTTCTCTTATTGTTTCAAAGTCAAATAGAGTGTTTATCAAGGATTCATTCCCATTTAGAATCCTTGTATTATCAAACCAACCGCTTTAATTGGCTCCCCTTTGTTGCATGGCCACCTATTAGTCCTTTTTTCAGCCACTTATCTTCTATAATGGAAATTTTCTCACCATCATCCACAGCCTATAAAAAAGAAGGACAAATCATATCCCTTCCAATGACCAGACTTTGTCGTCCCCACGATGCATGTGAACCTTTCCCTCCTTGCCAAAAGTTGCCTCTTGGGAAGTGAAGCACTTTCATAACTTGATTCCAAAGCATCTCATGATGCTACCATAATCGCCACACTTGATTACCTAACACAATTGTGTTGAAAGCTAGTAGGCCTCGAAAACCAAGGCCCTCTTTGCTCCTTTTCAATTTTAGGATTTCCCATTTCCACCAATGTGTGCCAATTGTTTTGTTGCTATTTCTCCACCAAAATGTCGCTATCTTCCTCACAATGGCCTTACATATCGACATTAGAATTCTAAAGATAGACTTGGCATATTGAGGTAGTGGCTACACCATTGCCTTAATCAACACTTCCTTACCGGCTTTTGACAATAAGTTCTTATTCATAAAGCTTTGTATTGCCAGCCATTAGATCAGACCATGGCTCAATTATATTGTCTGCTGTTAAAAAACAATGCCTAGGAAGAAGGAATTTACATATAAAGCTTTTTGGATGGAGGATGTTGATTGTGCCCAAATAGTAAATAAAGCCTAGACTTCCCTCAAATCACAACATATTGATCAACCGAAAAAGTTGAACCTTGTATCTAAAAGGCTTGTTGCTATGAGTAAGGAGAGATTCTCTAATGCGCAAGAAAATTATTTGGCTGAAAGGCAAGCTTCAAAATTTAGTAAATAGTAAAGAGGGGCAAAATGATATAGAAAAGGTGCAAAACCTGAATAGAGAAATTGAATTTTTGTGGAGACAAGAGGAGATGTTCTAGGGTATGAGATCAAGCATCATTTGGTTAAAGTGGGGTGAGAGGGATACAAAGATTTTTCATGGTACGACCATTTAGAGAAGAATTCAAAACAGGATCTCTATGATATAGAATTTAGACAGAGAATGGGTGAGAGACAAAGGGTGGTTAAAGATGGTGACTTGGGAATACAACACCAAATTATCAAATGGTTGGGCCTAGAAACTTTGAGCAAATCTTCCACCAATTCCTAAGAATGTTGACAAAATCGATTATAATTGAGGAGGTCACGACTGCTATGTAGCAACTAGGAGCAACAAAGGCCCCTTTGACCAAATGGTTCGAATGGAATATTCTATAGGCACCATCGGTAGGATATTGAGCAGGACATTCATAGGAAGGTATGCACATTTTTTTAAGTGGTTATTTAATTCATGAGTTGAATAGAATATTAATTTCACTCATCCCAAAGCCCCCATAGCCAGAAAAACTTGAATAGTATCGGGCTATTAGCTTATGTAATTTCATTTATAAGATCATTTTGAAAGTTATGGCAAACTAGTTGAAACCATGGTTAACCAACCTAATAGTAGCATAATAGAATGCTTTCGTTAGTAGAAGATAAATTCAAGACAATATCCTAATTGGTCAAGAGGTGCTTCATCAATTGAGAGTTAGACAAAGAACAAGAAAATTTTAAGCTGTTCTTAAGTTGGATATACAAAAAGCAAATGATAAAAAAGAGTGGGACTTCCTTCAAGAATGTATGATCAGGATGGGTTTTAGTCGAAGATGGGTAAACTAGGTTATGCAATGTGTTGCAATGGTTTCCTACGATATGAAATTCAATGGAGAACTTTTGTCTTACTTCAAACCGACACGACGCATCCCCCAAAGGTGACCCATTATGCCCCTAATTATTATAGTGGCTAATGTGCTCTCTCAATTGATGAATTAAGGTACTATTAGAGAAATTAAATTGAATGCAAATTGCCCTACATTATCACATCTCCTATTTGCAGATGATTCAACTTTCTTCCTGGATGGTACTATCATCAAGTGTCAAAATGTGGCTGAGGTATTGCACCAATATTGTTTTGCATTTGACTAGGTTGTAAATTTCAATAATCCGGGAGGTTCTTTAGTAAAGGCTGCCCACAGGGCCTAAGGAGAAATATGTCTTCAGAAATGAGAATGCTAGAAATAGAAAAGATGGGGACTACTTGGGTATTCCATCGGATTGGGGGTCATCGAAGAAAGATATGTTTGTGTGAGAGTAGATACGCATTGGTTGAATTTCTTGTAACGTTCTGCACAACAGTTCGCCAACTGGACCGTTGACTGACCTGACCAACATGGAACCGTTGGACACTCCAAACTCATTTTTTTCCAAGTTCCCACGGTGAATTTGATTTTTTCCAAGTTCCCACGGTGAATTTGAACCCAAGTCAATTTTCCGTGGAAAGTTACCTTTAAGCACTTGTTCCCCGAAACATCCTCGACAACGAATTGACTTTTTCATCCACTAATTACGGACGACGACAATTCGTGTCATCAAATCTTATATTGATAATCTGTTTCATTTTTCTGTAATTGCAAAGTGTTTTTGCTTTTCTTTTATTTGATTTGTGTCATTTTGAAATAAGCTCAGCCGTGTCGCGTGGGACTTTTCTCGACAAATCTAGAACTTGTTCAAAGTTCATCTTTGTTATGAATTGCCACCCCATCCCTATAAGTGGCACAATTTGTGGAGAGAATGGTTTTGATGATCGCAAACTCATTTTATGTCATATCCCTTATTTAACATACAAAAGAAGAATGAGTAAGACTTAGACAAAACAGAGAGGGTTTTGCCGATCATTTAATGCATGACTTGATTTCAACTGTTGATTGAAAATTAAAACTCAAAATCTCCGGCGACCTCCATGCCGCGGTAGTCGGCTCTGCTCATTGATATGCTTAAGTTTCAGTGAGTGAGCGTGCACCCGAGTACAGAACTCATTGTGCAAAGAGAAAAGACGACGGAGCCTGTGATGACCTCGGTGGCAACAATGGCGACGGTGATTGCATGGTGGTGGCGGTGGATTTGATTTTTTTTCTTTTTCCTTCATAATTTTATGGCTGTAGTGAATTGGAATTACTCTCTCAACACTAGGCATTACAAGGTAACTCAATTCCACAAATTACTAAGCAATCGAAATTCACAAGTAATCCATTTCCAGATTTGAACTTCTTTCCAAACATGATCTTGTATTAGGTTTTCTATTCATCAACCAAGCACGCCTTTCGAGTAACGTAAGAGCTAGCCACACCGGCACCCGATTCAGTACGCCTAGTGGATTTGATCTGTAGGATCATGTAGGCCTCCTGGAGGGTTCACATAATCTAATACATCTCATGTACTGAGTTGTATGCTCTCAGTGCACCTAATAGTTTTCTCGCACTATTCACGAGATTAGTCAAAGTAAAATGTCTGAATGAATGGGCCATCTCGAACCCCAACTATTTAAGTTGACGGGTCTAAGCAGCAATGGTCGTCTCTCCCTCGGATTAGGCGCTTGACTACGGTTGTCCATGCTTTGGGCCAAATGGACTTTTGAGGATTGCTATTGAAGCCCCCGTTTCTCTTTTCATTGACCCGTCTATTTTGCAACTATATTTCAGATTTAACGTGGCTCCTCTATTCCTTATCACCCCCCCCCCCCCCAAAAAAAAAAAAAAAACTTCTAGGACTTCTCCTTGGAGAGAATTTTCAAGGTTAAGAGAGAGACCCTGCTAGCGTCACCGGAGGGTTTACGGCGCACTGTCGGTGCAAGCTGGTTCCTTCTATTTCAAAAAAAAAAAAAAAGACGAGGGTCTTTAAAGAAACTTCCTTTGGTGGCAAAGCGTGAATAAAGAGAAGAGACCTGAGAGAGAATCGCATAATGAACATCGATGTGAATAAGATTTATCACTAATCGTAAAAAAGAAATTGATTAAAGTGGAGAGAGAAACAGCTACCAAGTGCCAACTGGAGGGCCAGGTAAAGCAAAAATTGCTAAAAAAACAAGATGAGTTTGGGCGAAAAATCAGAATTTATTATGTCAGGAAGTTGTAGCCTATGCTCTTCATAGTACATTCTGCCCACATTCGAGTCTCGAAGTCGTAGGTTTCCGAAGGAAATGGTTCGAGGGTCGGGTGGCATGTGGAGCAAGTGCTTAGGATATATGCTCACGTTCAGGGTGCGATCTTCTTTGAGACCCTTCCCAGTTTTGTATTTGATCTGTAGTGTGATGAATTGCTGTTCTATTTCAGGACTTGAATTGGAAGTCAAAGCGCCCGTTTAAATGTATACTGATGGAACAATAATGGTGTGATTCCATCTTAAATTGATGGAACAAAAAAATAGACTTTTTTTTTTTTTTTTTAAACTTCTTGTCTGTTTTGCAAATCTGTTTCTTGGCCATTAATATACTCCAGGGTATAGAAAAATTAAATGATATACACAAACAAACTTTTTTATTATTTAAAAACAGAGAAATACAAATGTTACCAAACAAGTCTTAAATATATTGAAAAGAAAATCACATGCAACTTTCTTTGCCACATTATAGGTCTATTGCAATGTACTCATGGACACTATTTCAATTTGTACACGTTCGTCAATTTTCTAATTATATTTATATTAAACAAAGAATATCACAAGAACAGAGTTCCCTTGATGTCGAGACTTATTTGATAAGCAAGCAAACTTGGATTCTATGGTTGTTTCTATGGTTGTTTTGAAGGAAGGATGCCATCTTTGTTGTGTTAGGCTTATGTTAAGCGAAGAAGAGAACAGAGAGTTGCAATGTCTTCTCTCTCTCTCTCTCTCTCTCTCTCTCTCTCTCTCTTTCTTTCCCTCTCTACTTTTGGTTAAGAACCAAAAGAGGCTAAAAACCTAGTGATTTGCGCCGCGAGTGAGAGGGTGAGGGAATCAGCCACATATACTACAGAGGAAAACCCCGAAAATGGAGGGAGCATGCATTCCTTCGGAAACGATACGCTTAAATTTTTTTTCCTATGTCCTTCATTTCAATAAGGAACAAAACCAACGCGGAGTACAGTCAATCCTTGTTTCTTGACTGTAGTTACCATATTAAAGTAGATTTTTAGCCGGCGTGGCCTGCTCGCAGCGGCTGCAATCATCGTGAGCCCTCCATCTTTGTTGATAAAGGGGGCCGAGAGAGAGATGCTTGCGGATGTTGAGAAGAGCTCATGGGCGACAGAGACGGCAACCTGGTTGTGACAGAAACTGGGAAGCGACGACGAAGTTGCATTGTGCGTGCGCGGTGGCAGTGGCTCAGGTTGACGTGAGAGGGAACGGGGGTAGTTAGATTAGGGTTTGGTTCGAACATCTTGAAGTGAATTTTATGAAGGCTATGAGTAATTAAGCCTTTTCGTGTAGCCCTATAATGTTCATTTATCGTTAATTTTAGAGAACCTCAATCCTTACTTCTTGTAATGATCAAAATAACCTTTCATCATATAAATTTTGCGGCTCACGCATTCTGACTTTTCACATCGTGAAACTCTATATAACCTATTCCATTATACTCAAGTATTAAGCGAAATCGGACATACCATTTTCATAATCCTTCGAGATTCACATTTCCTTTCATTTCTAAATTTCAGAAACAAAGGTCGGTTTGGAGAAGAGACAAGTCACTTTTATTTTTTACACTCCTTTGCAAAAGACATGTAAAGGAGAGAGCATCAAGCATAGACACAGATTCCTAAACAAACCCGAAAAGAGAACCAGGGAAAAACTCTACTCAGCTCAGCAACGAGAGGCATCTAATTTTCGACAACTTCCTAAGCCGAGCAGCCCATCTATAAAGGCAACATCAAAGCCGACAGCTAATAAACAAACATCAGTACCAAGGTTCAATACCCACTTTAAGGAAAGCCCTACAGGCAACAAGCAGGTACAAGTCATCACCTTTGCTTCTCCCACTACTTTAAACATAATCTTTTCTAAGCAAGCAAGGTCGGTGTGAGAATTAATATTCTGAATTACAGGCTGGGTCGATGCACATGGGTTTTCGCTGCTTCTTGACTCTGGTTGAGTTCCAGGTTAACCTCGAGCTGTAATTGATGATGATGTTATTTAATGATGGTAGCTTAGGAAGACGATTGCCGCACCGAACAAGCAACTACCTGCGCCCACTGTCTCAACCTCGTCTTCACCACGTCAGGATTATCGCCTGCACAGATGTTTTCGTAATTCCCCATCAACCAAACCAACCCAGGACGGAAAAAAAAAAAAATCGCCTTTCTTTTACCATTATAGCGATTCAAGCATCTTCATGATTCTGTGAATAGTAAAAGAAGCAAAGCGATGAGCAGAGGGTTTCCTTACTGGGTCCACATATGGCATGGGGGCTGCCGATGGGAGAAGCGCTGTCGCAGTCCGACGCAGTTGAGGTCGACGTCTCCGCCGACCTCAGGACGCTCCCGCCGCACTGCCTCGTCACGGCGTAGTAGAACCCCAGAGCTGGCAAGGTGTCCGACAGGCGGCCGTCCACGGCCTGCGGCGAGTCAAACCCGAACCCAAGTTCTATGCATCCCTTGAGCTCGTCGAGATCCTCCTCCGTGACGCTCTTGCTCTGGCGGTTCCTGAAGTTCCCCTTACGCCGCAGCCACGCCTCCTCCCGAAACATGTCTGGGGACCACGATTTCTGCTTGCACAGAGACGACCGGTTCCTCAGCAGCGACGGCGTCGATGCCAGCGTCCGGAGCAAGGGCACCTCCTTGTTGGGTCCCGTTTCGGGTTCATCCTGCGGTTCTTGACGGGATAGCTGGTGGTTTTCTTGGAGGTGCGGCAGGGGCGGCGGCTGTGCGTAGGGAGGGCGCATGGCGGGGAGGGCCCCGAGCACCGCCCCGCGAGCCGGGGTGCGCGGAGGCCGGGGGACCTCGCGGGGGGGTGGGGACAGCGCTATCGCTTGCGCGGCTCTCCTAGGTACTGGCCCTTGTTGAAATGGAAGATGCGCATTGTGCGACGGGTTTAATAAGTGGTGGTGGGGGGTGACGATCGGACCGAGCTGGGGTGGGTCAATGTGGGGCATGGCATTTATTGATTGGCTTGGTCCACGTCATCATAACATGTCTTTTTGCCTTTCACCTTTTTTTTTTTTTTTCATGTTCTCTCACTTTCCTTTCTTGCTTGAAAATCACTCCATCAAAAATTTATCTTTTCGTTCGCCCTAAAAATACCAATACACTCGAACACCAAAAGTAGAAACGCTAGCATCGGTAAATTTGGAAAAAAGAAAGATTTGCAGTCCGTCTACTTGAAGAGTAGTTTGGAGATAATATAGTGAAAAAGTTTGTAGATGGAGTTGTTAAGTGCTAAGCTAATATACTGGTTAGATCAACAAGGTATGCCTTAGCTATAACTTTGTAATAATTTCGTTTAGCTAAGCGGCCAATCCTTACTTAACCCCACTTGTTCAATTAGATAGTTTTCACTCTTGAAAGGGATGAGACAAGTCCCCACATTAATTGAGAACGAATGATGGCCTGTGACTTCTAAGCGGGGGCTCAACCATTTTCCTGTTGAGGGTTCCTTTCGATGAGCACGAAATCGGGGGGCTCGTGGGCCAATACGGGCAAACACCTCGCAACACGGGATGCGAACAGACCCCGACAGCATTGGGTGTCGTCGCCTTCTGGAACCCCACATTGGCTTCCCACACAAAACCTAGTTCACGCCTGTCTTGGTTAGTCTCCATTTAATTGAGAGCCAAGGAAGGTTTTGATATAAGCAAGGGACCACTCCCTCCCTTTGTGACGACCCTTCGGATAAAGCCAAAACCGTGACACCACGGGTCAAAGCGCATACAATACCCTGCAAATGGGCACAACGGATCCAGCATCATTACATGGTATTAAGATATCTGCGCAAATCTCTTGAAAATAATCCGATATTACAATGCTCTAAGAACTAGCTGAGCTAGCTAGATTATTCAGATGAAAAGACAAAATAACATGACTTTGCAAGGAAATCGAGGCCCTTACTTTTAAGGTCAGCAATGAATATTACTTCTATCAGAATTTATCAGGAAATGCTACGCAACTTGTATGTGCAGGTGCTTCGGAAGTTGCCGTGTCCAATGTATTGACCAAGGAAGTTAATGCCTCCTGACAAGGAAAACAAACGTGAAGTGTTCCGCAATACATATGTTTCTCGGGTTTTCTTATATAAAACAATGTATTTCGCCCATTTCTTGCCAATCACATAATTTATTCTCGAACCAAGAGTTAAGTCTGATGACGGTTTAATACGACAATAAGTTTCCATATAATATATATATCTGTATATGTATATATAAGCCCTCTCGTTTTCAAGATGATGTTCTTTGTTCTCCAGCTTACTAATAACATTTTTTTGTTGTACAGATTTGTCTTTTATGAATGGATTAGCATGAGGAATATAAAAATACGAAAGAGTTTCATGCAGAGATACTCAGGTTAAATGAATTTGGCTAAGAGCGATAGTACTAACACCATGAAATTTTATGAATATTCCATGTGCAAGCAGCATAACGTTAAAATATACTGAGTGTTTATAAAAGCCGACAATATATCTAATACAAGAAAAACAGCACTATGTACATATAACCCAAATAAATTAAACTTAACAATAAATTGTGCCGGTAAATCATAATTACCAATTGATTACCAATATAATCAAAGTAAAATGACATAACTGATTCTTGAACTTTGGCCCAGTGAACAATGCGGTCTTTGAACTTTGAATTTGTCCAATGTGTTCTCAAAACTATAACCCGATATGTAATATCATCCATAAATTTGAAATTAGTTTAATGTAGTCCCTAAACTTTTAGCATATATTCAATTTAGTCAACGTTATGTATTATCCTTTGATTGATTCAAGTTTAGAGACAATATTAAATATTTTCATATAGTTCAAGAAGCGGATTAAACATAAATCAAAATTTTAGAGACTATATTAAACAAATTAAAAGTCCAAAGACGACATTGCGCACTAGAATAAAATTAAAAGATCACGTTGCATGTTGAGCTAAATTTCAAGAATTATTTGTGTCATATATCTCTATAATTAATAATCAAAAAGCAACTCTGCTAACTGCACAACCATGACCCCACTCCTAGGGCTTGGCTGTTCAGACCCACCTTTTTGTCTAATTATGAGCATATACCATATAATATGCTTATTCCAAGGTAAGACTTAAAAATACATTAATAGTTAGCAAAGGTTTGCTCAATACATGTACAAAATCCCTCTGTAAATTAAGAAATATCCTCAAGATGTGGACGGGCGATAAAATATAATTTCTAGTAAATCACTGCGAATATTATTAAAGAAAAAGTGGCGGGAATAGTTATCTTGATAAATTAACAAATGACACATGACGTAGTGATCCATATCCATCATTTTCAAAGGACAAAAAAAACCTAATTAGAATGCGTCACCGCAACTTAATCTATAATTTGCTTAGCTCAAACTACACTCAATTGGTAATAAATGTAATCTGATTTGCCTTTGAAGTTGCACGCAGTCTGCAAGTTGCGCGCATGTCCTTTGTGCTAGAAGATGCCAAAGTATGCAATTTATGTTGTCCACGTCATTATCAATTAAACTAATCTCCGGTGTTGATTAAAAGCAAAATTATCAGAGAGAGAGAGAGAGAGAGAGAGAGAGAGAGAGAGAGAGAGAGAATCCAGAATGGAGTTGTAATTTTAGGCATAGGACGATCCATGGATGAAAATGGAAACATGATCCGAGGTCAATTTAACCAACTTACTTCCAAATTAGTGAGATTTCTCGAATTTCGTAATTAACAATTACTCCGCCAGCTCTCCCGTTTCCATAAAAATACTCTGACAACCACGCAAAAATTACCTAAAATAGATATTATCAAAAGGTTGATGTGTAAATTTTCGGAAAAATTATCTAAAAAGTTCAAAACTTATTATATGGCCAAAATTGATCCTAAACTACTCAACCTGACTAATTTAATTTTAAATCTTTTGATAATTTATCAATATAGTTCTCCCGGTTAAAATTGGCTAGAAAGCACTAATGTGGCCATTGATCGTCCTACATGGCATCGTTGACACCAACATAAATAATTTTTGCAATTTTTTTTAAAAAAAATTGAATTTTTGAATTTTGTTTTTCAATCTTCATCTTCTCATAACATCAGCAAGGACTGCCAAGGCTTCAATGCCAAATTTGGCCATGGTCAAGGTTTGCGACCCTTGCTTGCGATTGATAAGGGTTCTGTGGGTCTTGCATAGTGCTCAACAGATGTCGAGGCCTTGGCGACCCCATTTAGCCCTTCTTAAAAGATGAATGCTAAAAAAGAAAATAAATAAATAACAAAAAATTATAAATACTGTCCACATTACCACTAGTTGTGTCATGTAGTACAATCGGTAAGAATATCAATGATTTTTGACCAACTTTTTTTGGAAAGTCTAAATTGTCAAATTGAATAATTTAGAATTGAATTGGCCATCATTTAATAAGTGCAGGACTTTTTGAACAATTTTTCTAAAAGTTTTTAGATACTCCTTTTGAATTGTTCTTAAAAAAAACTGCCAAAATAGTGGAACATTCCTCCACACATGAGGTGGGTTGGTCCCCACGTGGATCCGCATAATCCTGATGCATGTGAACCCAATGCATATACTCTGTTAGATTAGAGAGGGCCCAAGTGAATTGACTCCTAAATGAGATCTCCTCTGCCGATGACCAACCCTCTCAACGGGTAACTACGAGGAGGGATCTAGTAGCCAGAGACGATGTACATTTGTACATGTCATGTAAGAGAGAAACGGAAAGAAATGGAGGTGCAAAAGGAAAGACGTGTGCACAAATGAAGTAAGTCACAACAGTTGAGGGCCTTAGATCTTTGATGACGATGTTTCGCTTTCGTTTCGTTTCTAAACCTCAAACCCAAGCTACGTTACACTCCTTGAAAGTGTCGTTCCTATTTTAGGACAATCACATAATCTACAACAACCGTCAGACCGTTGAAGACTCGGAAGATCTGGCGCATTCCGTCCCTCAGAAAAGACTATTCTAATCACGAACGGCCATTTTAATGGAAAAGCCCTTGATACTAAAGTTGAACCAGTGATCGTTGATCTCGACCTACATGGGCTAGTGCTAAAAGCCTGTTTGTATTAAGCCTCATGGGCTTTCGGAGGATTTATTCTTTTTCTTCATACTACCTTCAGCCCATCCACGGCATGTCTCCATGAAAGTCCGTTCTAATGCAGGATGACTTGAATAATATTATGCAGATTTTCAGCATAGACATGATCCACGGAAGTCTGCCTTGACTATGTAAAGGAAAAGTTCGAGCTTTTCTAACCCCCAAAGGAATGGCCGTCATCTCCTACCTTAGCTGTCTTACGTTATGACCTCGGAAAAAGACCTCTTGATTGGCACTGGTTTGAGTTTTGAAGGATCAAATTGCGTGAAAGATCTTATCGAGCATCGTTCATCTGAGGAGTCCTCGTCCGTGTTTCACTCGAACTTCACCGGCATCAGCATGACTGTCGAAATGGAGTTTCCTCTTGAATTTTCGGAAGGGAATAGTCCCGATTAAGACGTTATGTCCTACAGCGTTGGTCGGCCATGAGGTTGAAGTGCTAGTTCATTTATGTTTTCCTCCTACAAAGTATCCTTCGGATCTCTTTCTGCTCTTAGGATTTGAGAGTAAGATCGTCCTAGGTTTCCTTCTTGCATGATCCCAGTCACCTACAGGTATCTGTTTCTATTGTCTTTTTCTAAAAATTTCCCTTTCACATAATTATATCATGGGCTTGAGTTAGTAGTGAAAATTGGTTGAATATGAGTCTGGTGCAAACCCATAAAGATCCACATAGAGTTGGGTTTTGATTCTTTAAACTCATTTCAATCCGTTTTCTTTAGGTGAGTCATATTACAACTCGGCTCGCTAAAGTCAAGTTGAAGATTGGGTTTCCGACACATGTTGCCCCCTTTGGGTAATGGCATCATACAAATAGAGCTTACGAATGCGCCGGATCATTGGGCGAACCCCTGTAGATACGAAAGCTGACCAAAGCTGAGTACATGGAAGATTAAAGTTGGAAGAAGACAAGATAAAAGAGAACACCGCCAAGTGATCCTTTCGAACCAAGTTTAAAAGACAGCATAACAAAGTGACATATGGGAATTATTAATAACATGGTGACAACATGCCACGTTGCCCAAGACTCCAATGACGCATTTCAGCTTCAAGCACGCTTGATTCATGACTCACGAAATGAGTTATTGCTGCACTCTTTCATCTCCAGTCACATCTTTTAATTCAATGACATATGTGACAGATATTGCAGAGACGTGTAATGCAATGTCGGGGGGCATCTCAAAGCTAAGGGCGTGCATAGAAACGTTTCTAAGAAACGTTTCCGGCACACTTCTGTACGGAAAGTGTTCCCGGGAACAAAAAAGGAACAGAAACGGGTTTGGTTGCGTTTATGTTCCTTTTTTGTTTTTTTGTTTCTGGAACGAAATAAGAACAGAAAAAAGAAACATAAATTTTTTGTTTCTCGCTCCAGAAACGTTTCTCTCTCTCTTCTTCTTCTCTTTTTCTTTTCTTCTTCTTTTTTTTTTCCTTCTTTTTTCTTTCGCCGGTCGCCGGCCTTGGCCATGGCCGGTGACCGGCCGTCGAGGCTCGGCCTCGCCCAGATCCGGCGAGGCCGAGTGGCCGCCGGTGCGGGCGAGGCCGAGCCTCACCGGGGGCCGGCGACGCTCGGCCTCGCCGAGGGCCGGCGAGCCTCGCCGTGGCTGGGTGAGGCTGCCGGCCCCATCGGCCGGTCGCCGGAGGCCGAGACCGGCCGGAAAAAAGAAAAAATAAAAAGAAAGGAAAAAATAAAAAATAAAATAAAAATGTTTAAAAAATTAAAAGAAACAAAAAAAGAATAAAATTTACCAAACGTGTTTCTGTTCATTTTTTATTCCCGGACCAAACGTTACCAAACGCGTTCTTTTGTTCAAAAATTGTTCCCCGGAACAGAAACACTTTTTTTTGTTTCTGTTCCCAGGAACAGAAAAAGAACAGAAATAAATTCATGCGCACCCTAAGCGAGCCATCAAGAGGAAGAAATACCCGACAAAAATTAGGAATATTTCATCAAAGCAAAAGAAAGAAGGAAACCAGCTTTCGGAGAAAAGTGCCAAAAAAGTCATAAACCTTTTGGCTTTGTGCCGATTTAGTTCTAAATCTATTTTTGGTGCCAATTTAGTCCTAAACATTTTTACGTTGTGCCAATTCAGTCCTTTTCGGCCAATTTTGGTCGGATTTTGCTGACTGGACGCCGGCCGGCTGACATGGCCTGATTGGCACTGACGTGTACAATTTTTAATAATATTTTAATATTTTTAAATATTTTTTATATTTTTTTTCCTCTTTTTATTTTTATTTTTATTCTTTTATTCTTTTTCTTTTTTTCCTTCTCATCTTCTTCCTCCAGCCGGTCGCCGGAGCTTAGCGACCAGCCAGAGGCGACGGCCGGTGAGGTCGACCTCGCCGGCCACCTCGCCAGTGCCCGCGAGGGCGGCCTCTCGCCGGGCGGGCGAGGCTCACCCTCGCCGGATCTGGCGAGGTCGAGCCTCGCTCGCCCGCCCGGCGTGAGGCCGCCCTCGCGGCCTGGGTGGCGAGGCTCGCCCTCGCCGGATCTAGCGAGGGTCGAGCCTCGCCCATGGCCGGCGAGGGCAAGCCCCGCCAGCTTGGCACGAGGCCAGCTGGACTCCTCCCCGGCTCCGTTCTCCGATACCAATCTCGCCCTAGAAATTTCCTCCCTCCTCCGCTCGTCGTCGTCATCGTCTTTAGGGTTTATAGGAGCTCAGGGTGTCTTCGATCGCGCGGCTCCGACGGCGGCGATTCGTCGGGGGTGGGGGTTTTGTGATTCCTGGGTTCTCCGAGGCAGTTGGCCTCATGCCGAGCTAGCGGGGCTCGCCCTCGCCAGCCATGGGCGAGGCTTGACCCTCGCCAGATTCGGCAAGGCCGAGCCTCGCCCACTCGGCGCGAGGCCCCTCGCCGCCTGGGTGGCGAGCCGGATCTGGCGAGGTCGAGCCTCGCCAGATCCGGTGAGGCGAGCCTTGCGGCCACTGGCAAGGTGCCCGGCGAGGTCAACCTCGCCAGCCGTTGCCTTTGGCCGGTCGCCCAGCTCCGGCAACCGGCTGTAGGAAGAAGATGAGAAGAAAAAAGGAAAAGAATAAAAAATAAAAGAATAAAAATAAAAATAAAAAATATTATTAAAATTTGTACACGTTAGCCGCCCAGCGTCCAGTCAGCAAAATCCGGCCAAAATTGGCCGGAAATGACTAAATTGACATAACGTAAAAATGTTTAGGACTAAATCGGCACAAAAAAAAAAGATTTAGAACTAAATCAGCATAAAGCCAAAAGGTTTATGACTTTTTTGGCACTATTCCCCCCGCTTTCGAGTACAAAATTTATTATCACTCACATTTTGTTCAATTCACGGGTGCACTATATTATACCCGTTCAAATTGAGATAGAAGTGCTCATTTTCGCCTTGTATGCCGTTTTTCTGAAAAAGGAAAAGAAATTGGTGAAAAACTTTTTGGGAAATCGAGATTTTCTCTTCTTTTTTTTTTGTCTCTAACAAAAAAGCCCAAGTTCAAGGTACCATAGAAAGAATAAATTTGATTAATTTTGTAGTTTTGAAGCAAAGAAAGTTGAAGTAAGACGAGCAGTACCTTAGTAGTGGATGCTTAAAACACATGACACGGGATCCAACCACGTTTGTCCATCTCACTCAAGTAGATGAGGCAATGGTAATCTTTGCTGGACCATATAGACGAAAGATTGTTAGTGAAGAAATTGTCAAAATTGCAGTCTGATTGTGAAAGATGTATCCTTGTTAAAGGGGTTAAATAACAATCTCACAACGTATGAGTCAACTCTAGGACAAAGGATAGAAAAATCACCTTTGAAGGGGGAAAATGCTCTGGATGTCTTGCTCGAAAGAAGATCGACGATGCAATGAGATTACACCAGAAACAAAACTTTTAGAAACTTCCATTACATTTGTTTCAAACATTTACGACTTGATCACATTTTGAATTCGTTTACCAATTCAACCAAACAACCAAATATGGCCAGTTTGAACAAGGAGCAAGAAATTTAATGCCCGAAATAGCTCGTGTCGTCTTGTTTCGTATGGTCATTCAATGTAGGCCAAATCAGGATTGCCTCCTACAAGATTCCACGCGGGAGTTGGTGACTATCACATGACTTTATGCCCCTTGCAACGACAAAGTCAAGACAAGCCTGGACAATAAAAGAGGACACACTTAAAAAAAGACCTAGTCCACATCACCTTCGAGAAACTTCTTGAATACCTTTAACTTGTTCTCCACTCTTGATACAGTTGAAGTCTTCAATGATTTATCAATTCGATCGACCATGCTACGTTCATTGACAGACCACTCCCAAGATGCAAGAAACATTTAAAATGAGACCGCTATTGGTTAAGCCCTTGCGAGAACGATAAGGTTGTCTCGACTTCTTTGTGACTTGTTATTTTGGGTGTAGAGTAAGGTGACCAAATTAGAAAGTTTCTACATCTGAGCTTTCATAGAGAGGGTAATGCATGTAAGTTTCTAGGATTATATTTAAAATCTCAAAATGTAGAGTACCTAAACACATTGGTTGAACCTAATTCAGACTTTTCTCTGGCCGAAAAAAGGAAGAACTTAAGTGAGATGCTTAGGAGAACCATGTCCACACCATAAGTGATTGATTTTCACACTGATTATGCCATTTTACATATGTCCTCCCTTTCAAAGATGGAAGTATAATACTTTAAAAAAATCATATATGTGATGGCAACGTCTAGACCTTTGAATCACTAATTTTGACTAATGCATGCAACCACTATCCACACGGATCCATTAACTTCAATACAGCGAATGACAAACGTTGCTTTCAAAATTCTCATTTATCTTATTGGGTAATGAGGATGCATGTTGAAATTACCGATAACTTCTTTATCAATCTAAGAGACAATGCAATTTCAATATGAGACCTACCATGTTCAAATCAAGTTTTAGGCAAGCTACATATCTTTCCTTTAATTTGGGGAAAGATCATTAATTAGCTCTAGATGAACATTCTAAGCTAATAGCAAACCTTGCAATGGTTTTTTTTTTTTAACCTAGTTAAAGACTCCAATGTCAAAATCAAGTATGTGCGTATTTGATTTCAGGTTTTGGTTCACCAAGAGAGGAATCATTATGTTCTGATTCTAAGGAGGTTTCTATTTCATTGATTTGAAAACTCTCTTCTTCAAGAAAGTCTTCTGAAAAAGTATCATGATATGTGGCTGCCATAATGTGATTGAGTTGATAGAGAGTTTCTTCATCTATTGAGAGCTCATTTAGTCATTTATTTACTCGACAATATTTTGAAATATGTCCTCTTTTCCAAAATTGTAACCTTTAATATCTTTGTTAATTTTCCTTTCACGTTTTTCTTTTGGGTTTATTTTGTTTATTAGCCTGTGATTTTTTAAAATATTTTTTTGTGTTTTTTATTTTTATTTTTAGAAGGACAATCTCCTTTACACTCTAGTTTTGATGGTTCATCGTATGAAGGATCATATGGAGCACAAAAATCTCCTAAATCCCTATTGGTGACTGGTCTTCTTTAAGCTATTTTTGTAATTTGATTGAATTACACATTTGTATTCCTTATTTATAAACATATGAAATTAATTCTCCATATGATAATAGGTGATAAGTTATTTGACCATTGTATTTTTCTCTTATGTTATTGTGAACCTGGTTACCTAACGAGGTAATCCTCTAAAAAAGTTTTTTTTTTTCCATAAAAAGGGTTGGTTATAATTTGGCCTTACCCTTTGTAGGGAAATATCTTTATATTCTCTAAATCTTTCTAAGGATTTGCATTTAATAATTGAAAGATCTTGATTTATATCTCTTATATGATTGGTCTCCTATAAAGTGTTGGGATTTAGAATAGATATAAGAGTACAAACAGCATCTCGGATGGCTTGTCCATTTGCATCCTCAGTACACTCTTCATATTTATCTATTTTATATGTATTTAAAATTTGAGCTTTTTCTTCATCAATGAGGTAATTATCCCACCAACCTTTTAATTACCCTATAAAACTAGCTACTAAAAACTTAGCATCAACATGATCCGAAAAGCTTTTTGAGTTTTATATGCATTTGCTACTATAACCATTTGATTTGGAATATTAATAATATTATTTTAGGGACATCATCTATATTCCATTCATAAATCGCATCGGGAGAATAATAATTTTGAATCGTATGCGATGATTCTTCTAGAGCAATGTCAGGAAGTGTGGTTCTCTAGTAATCTTTTGGGGGTTTTTCCGTGAGAGTCTATTTATTTTAGGAATTGATTCATTTTTAGATTCTTCATTGGATTTTTCAAGGACATATATCTGGCTTGGAGTATCATTGATAACAAATCCTATTATCCTCGAGGTTTCCTCTGTTGGAGGTCCTCTGACATTGGTGTTAAGGATTGGCATTCTTCCTAAATACCTCCTTCTATTTTCTATAGCTTTAACAAATTATAAACCATAGATTTTAGGAAATTCAAAGGATCTAAAGATTAGTGATTTAAGGGACTCAAGTTTTGGTAATCAAGAAGAGTATAATAAATTGAAGATTCTATCCTATTTAATTCATTGTCAATAGTATGGAGATGTTGATTAGTATAATTATTTTGCTATATTATGTTTACATTTTGAGGATCATCAGTATTAGTTGTGATTCAGAAGAGGGTGGCAGTAATTTCACTATCTCTATGCTATATTTTAATCTTTCTCAAAGGAGGATGATTAGATTTTATGATTTGGCCATCATCTAGTTGTCATTTATAAGCATGATCTAAAACATAGATTTCTTTAGGTTGAAGGAAAAAAATTTCAAAAAGATATGAGTTTCGTGTTCACAAAGAAAATTATACTATTTTCTTTAATTTCTTTAGCAATATCATGGAAATTATTTAAAAAAAAAAACCATTGTCTAATTTATTTGTTTTCTTCTTAATTAAGTTCTTTGTATAAAAACTCTTGGTTGGGGTCAAATTCTTTTTCAAGAGTAAGAACCTCAGAGTCTACTAATTATGAATAAGTAGGTGCATGATGAGAAGGACCTATGTTTTCAAGGTTGTGCTTGTTTTGGTCGTGTTGGTAAATGGGTCTAGAAATCCCAAACTGATTATCAAGACTACAAATATTAGCTATTATATGATTACTAGGTTGATTTGAAGTTGCGACATTATCTTGGTTTCTTAGTAGAAGAGTGTTTATAGGAAGGAGATTTGGATGAAAGTCAACTGATCTTCTTGATGAAGTAGAAGGAATTGATCTCATATCAAATGATCTTCTAGGAAATTAAATAGTTACTTTTCCTTTTGGATGTTGTACTATGTTTGTTGGTTCATTATTTTGAACAGCCCTTTGAGGGACTTGATTTTCCAACTCCCATTGTTTTGTTAAAATTATATCACTCCAATTTATTTATCTAGGGATGATAGTATTGGCTCTAGTAATATTGGTTTGAAGTACAAAGGTTTTTCCTTTTGGACTAAGTTTGAAGGTGTTAACCCCAAAGGTAGAAATCATAGCTTTATAGTGAATTTATAAACAAGAGCTAGAGGAATTGAACCTTCGACTATTTTGTAGTTGTATGATTTAACTTGGAGTGTTAAAGATTTAATAATGTTCAGTTCTCTGAGTAATACTGAAAATTTTGGGTAACAATCAAAATGAATTGGCCATTACAAAGACTTGTTTCTAATATTCTTAATATGAACTCTTCAAAATTGAATAATCTTGAATCACATGGGACTAGGAGAATAGAATTATTTAAGCTTCTTTAGTTAGCAGCTTAATACCTACTTGTACTAGCCTTGTGTGAATGTAATTATATTTTTGCGTATGTTTATTAAGGGAATTTTCATTTAAAAGTTTGATAGTTTCAAAAGATCTAGAAAGAGGTATGTCCCTTTCTTCAATTGTGATTAGGTAATCCGATTTTTTTTTTCAAAAATTTGAACTTTGATTGTTTATATATTTGATCAAGTTGAACTTTAGGAATTTTTGAATTTTCTATAGAGTTATTGAAACCTTTAATGTTTATGTCTTCTCTATGTATATGAGCTTGATCTAAAGACATATGTGAAACATGTTGGTGGCTAAAACACAACCTAGAATGGGGTGAATAGGTTATTTTCAAACTTTGTTGATCTTTTGCGAAAATTAGCTATTCGCTAAATAAAGATCAGCTCAGCCTAATGTTTGAGAAAATGTTAACTAGCTATATGTTAATGTATGTGAACAGAAGAAAACAGTGGGACACTAGAAGTTATAATGGTTCAGCTTTATCCACAAGCTTACGTCTACTTTTCAGACTAACAATCTCAAGACAAGCTGGATTGTACTAGCAATTTACTTGGAGAGTTACAAATGGCTAGCACTAATCCTTTTCACGATAGGTACCACTATATAAACTCAATTGCTGCTTTTACACTTGTACATTTAATCCATTGTACAATTGATAAATAGCATTAATATCAAAAAAGTATGACATAAAGCTTATAACTAAAAATAATAGCAAGAAATCTTCTTGATTTTCTATGTTGCACACGCCTCTAGTTTTCTGGGGTCTTCCCTTTGATATTCTTCTTGAATCTATCCGTTGAAAATGAATTAGAGAAGCAAAGAGCCATTGAAGAGTTTACATTGAGTTGCTGTCCAGGAAATGCACTACCCATACAATTTCTCTTCTTGAACTTTTACAAACTAATCAAAAATGACAACTACTGATGTCTTCTCACTACAGTCTCTAACTAACCTGTTAGACGACCTAGTTGCTCCGTCACGTGCTTTATCTGGATTTAGTTGCTATGCAAATCCAAGTCTTTCAATGGCTACTTAGTTGACCCAAAGAACATCATTAGATGTACTTAATTGCTACATTACCATTGACATAAGCATCATCAACAATTGATCTTTTAAGTTGACTAGTGCTATTTATCATAATAGGATATTTGCGAACTTCTTTCTAATGAATCACATCATGGATATTGCATAGTCCTTTGATCCAAACATTTGCATACACCATAGTAAGTAATACACTAAGAATAATTTGGACATCATTAAAATCACTTGAAGATGTTTCTCCAACAAAACCGAATGTTGATTTTTTTTAATAAATCCATTTTAATAAGTTTGCTTTCATGCATCTTAGGCTACTAACCAAAGTTGACCAATGAACTTACTACCAAATTGGGTTTTACTGCATGGACCACTACTGGTTAAACACACCTCACCTAGGGAAGGTTCGAACCAAACTCGAAAACCTATTGAAAAGAAAGTATTAAGATAATCAATATTTCTTCTTTGACACTAATACCAAATAGCCCTCAAGATCTAGGGTTTTATATAAAGATAAGAAATGAATGAAGAATGATTTCAAATAAATCTATAGAAAATAGCAAAGTGATTAGTGACTAATGCAAATGAATAATTTGGAAAATAAATATAAATATCAAGTAAATGATATGAGCAATATAGAACTATATATGATGACCTTCCACAAGAGCGATAGTCCACACGCAAGTGAGGTATTGTGAAACGTCATTGAAAGTAATTAATAATGTGACCTCACGCAAGAGCGGTGGTCCATACTCAAGCAAAGATCCCACAGATATAAGAAAAAATAAAGAAAAGAAAATGTGACTTTTTATGAGGGCAGTAGTCCATGCTCGAGTAGAAGAATACGTGGTCCAGGCTTAGTAGTCCACTTAAGAATAAAAGAAAGAGAGGACTAAGAATATGGGGTACTAGTGCCAACCAAAATTTGGTTTGTTATCTTGTTAAATGATAGAAAATACTTACTAAAGATTGATAATACAAGTTATAAAAAATGAGTACAAGTAATCAGGGATATCTTGAAGAAGTGATTACAAGTGATTGGGGGTGATTTCTAGTGATTGGGAGTGATTACAAGGTAATACAAGTGATTACAAAGTTATTTGGGGTGAAAGTGAAAGAAGGTTGTAACATCCTCGATTCCGACCCCGTGAGGATCAGCCATAAGATCCTAAAAGGATCGAACATGGGCCATTAGCCATGGATCAATCAGTCTGACCAACTAGTCACGAATTGGTCAAGGTGTGGGCCGTGAATTTTCTACTGACCATATCGATGGGATAGGATCATCAGCTCATAAGATGACTTTTTGATCACGAGAATTGATCACGAGATGATTTTGGATTGGTGGATCATCATGAGTTGATCCAACCAGTCGTAGTTTCCGATCGCGAGTGATTCCGCCCGATTATGCATTAATACACAGACGATTTGAATTGATCAAATGTGACCGTCTTCTGACCAAAAATGTATCATTGCCTATTTAATTCTTAGTGATCATCATGGAATCTCAAATTGGTGATGTATGACCATGGATCAGTAACGCACTGACCATGAACCCTACCGATGGATTGGGTGCTGACCAGAATGAGCCTAGGGATAGACCCCACCATTCCATCACTAATTCTAAATTCAATGAGTACCTTGGCTTAGTGCTAGGCCATGGGTAGCCTTATGATTGGTCTCAAACCAATTAAAGGACAATCGACCATACTGGCCGACCGACCGTCCAAAGGAACGATTTGGGCGAATATGGAACGTAATGGCCGAACCTCGGGTGTGTGATTTGATTTTTTGAGGTGTAACTAATGATCCATTCTCCGGCCCCAAAACCAACTTAGAAAATAGAATTCTCTAGACCACCTTCATGAGGAAGAAAATGACAAGATAGAATTCTCTAGAACACCCTAGCTTCTTTATGAAGGAGGTTGACTTATCATTCCACCTAGATTTTTCTAGACGTTGTCATGATTACCAAGAAGTTACCTTGGGAATTAAGCAAAATAATTAAGCCAAGTGTGCCAATAAAAATAGGACACATTGAAACTAATTATGGCTATCCTATAGCCTTGATGCCACCCTATCTTTTACAGTGCCACCTATCCATAATGAGTTGTCCCTTTGATAATGAGCTGAGTGCTAATCTAGTCCAATGAAATGGAGACAAGCAAGGCATTAAATGATGACACTAAATCATTAGATCTCCACCTCATAAGCCTAGGTGTCCACTTGAAGATTTGGTAATGATGGCTTGAGATTTTCCTCAGAGAAGAAGTCGGTGACTCGTAAGCTTAGGTGTCTTCTAGAATGTTAAGTTATGATGAACCTAAAGGTAGCCTTGATGAACAAGGCAAATGCCAACCAATTAAGAGAAGACATTAAGCATCAAGGGATTTATGTTTCCCCTATAACCATAGGCACATCATAAGCCTAAAGTGAGCCTTGGAGGGTAAGTAAATAGATTGACCAATCACAATCAAACACGAATAAGCATAAGGACCAACTAAGGAAACTAGATAGGCCAACTCGTTCCTTAGGCTTAATCATGAGATTGACACCAATAATTAAGAGAATCATTTTGGAGGTTTAACCATTTACATATTTCCTCTCCGTTCTCTCCTCTCTTTCACATCCTTCTCCTCCAAGCCACCTTAGGAGCCATCCAATCACTAAAGGAGCATCTTGGAGCTAGGCTCAAAAGTTGTAAGTAGAGTCTCTAACTCTTGGCTAGGGCGATAGCCTACATTGTCGAGTTTAGTGGTGTGCTCACCTGTGTAAGCCATGTGTATGTTCTAATGTTCTTTTGTGTGTTTGCTCATATTTGCATGCTTGAGGGTGTTCATGCCTCGGGACGAGGTCAAGGTTTGCTCGGCTTGGAATTGACGTCAAGTTGCGATGGCCTAAGCATGCGACTCAAGCCACGAACCAAGAATCGTTCCTAGCATATTTTATAATATGATGTTGAGGGTCATGGCACACTCACTTGAATGAGCACGCCCTAGGGTCTTGCATACGTTGGTTAAGATAAGAGATGAAAAACAGGCTTGTGTGTGCACTTGTGTGTGCACTTGAAGAGGAAAAAGCGTCCGTTGTCATATAGCATTGGCAGCAATGTCTCGTTCATTGAACGGGATGCCCTGGTTGAGCTAGAATGCCTCGAGTAAGCTAGCCCCAAGATGCCTGATTGAGCCCGGATACCTTAGTGGGCTAACACCAAGATGCCCCGATTGAGCCGAGATGCCTAACTTGAAGCTAAATGCCTTGGTTGAGTAGAGAGAGCCTGGTTGAGGATAAATGAATTTGCATGAGTGTTGGTTTATGGATAAGTATGATATGTTGATACGTTCATTGACAAACAGAAGGTAAGCATGCATTGAAATACACAGTAATGGACACTTGCATGTAGTTGAGGTGTAGCAATAAGTTTGCTAATGATTTGCCATTGATATTGAATTGCAAGTGTTGTACCTATTAGATTTTGATAATGAGATGTCTCCTAATAGATAATTAGGGGTTTTACTTACTGAGTCTATGACTCACCCTGTTGTTTTTTAGATTGTAGGTATGGAGGGATTGCGGTCTCGATAGAAAAGCTAAGATTTACCCCCAGCTTTTTTTTAATAGAGCATGTAATGGTTGTAAAATATAATGGCCCAAGACAAAAATGGCTTGTAAATGTAACTGATGTAATTGTATATTTTTAAAATGGTTGTTTTACTAGCTGCTTGTTGTTGTCCGGGTGTTGTATGTACGCTTCCACATATGATTAATGAAAAGATATAAAGAAATCGGATGACCATGCGCCTGGGGCATCACGAAAATAATTATTGCTGCTTAAGACCCTGGAGATGGAGTCAGGATCATGACAAAGGTTGTGATAAAAGAGAGCTTTGGACACTTGAGAGCAAGAGAGCTTGAAGGCTTGAATGCTGAATAATGCCTTCCTTCTCCTCCTCCTCCTCCTCCTCCTCCTCCTCCTCCTCCTTTTATAGAGAAGTTCGAGTGCATTTGAACGAGATGAACAGTAATATTATTTTATTTTTGCTTTTGCTTTGGTCCCTTCCAAATAATTCACTAGTTTTGGTCGGAAGACTCAAGTCTTATCATCAAAATAAAGCATAATGATATTCTTCTCTTCTTTTGTCTTCATTGATTATTGTCTCCTTTTGGTGATTGATGATTAGTGATTGGTGATTCGGTGATGTAATTTTCTCTATTCATCCTTATCCACACCTGGCAAGTCGATGCCATAGTAATCATCTTCATTGGTGTTGCCAAGGTGATAGAATTCACTAGAAGAACCTATATATTTTATTTCTAACATGATTTTTTATAATTCAATAAGATATTCTTTCAATCATTGGATGGCTGCTAAGTGAGCTTGAGCTAGTGACTTTTTTGCTAGAGAAATTCTATAATTCTATGATCAATAAGTGATTGGGCATTTGGGGGATTTCGCCGATTCAACTAGTTTAGGATTGATTGCTCATAAAGGTTTTCAATGACTTTAAAATTCTCCCACCACTCAATTTTAAATTTCCTAAGTTGGTGTTGAATATGTGAAGAGTGAACTAAGTGATGAGGGTAGAATTCATAGGCAATTATCTAGGAAACTCAGAAATTAATGAAAAATGTATGAGGTCAGAAAATTTTGATTCATGATCAGTTGGTTTGAAATGGGTGTGAAAAATTTCAAACTTTTTTTTAAATTGTGAAGGTAAGATTTCAATAACAAGACCAAAATGACTCCACCATCTCTGTAACTAAAAAGGTAATTGATCGGTATTGAAATATGTTAAAAATAGAAGAGCCAAGTGTGACAGTTATCTTCATTTTGGCAGAATAATGCATTCCACTAGGTTTCTTGGTAATCCTAATAGGTGAAGGTAGAAAGCTATGGTAATTTAGTGATTAATCTAACTTCAAATCATAATTGGCTATGAGGGGTTTGTTCCACATAGCTTGTTATATAACTTGAAGGATTATGGCTATAAAATGAGTAATATTATTTGGGTTTTCAAGTGATGTAAAGTGTTTGAAGGTAACATGTTCATAATAAGTTTGAGGTTTTAACAAATCAATCGGTTTGTAATATCAATTTTAAAAAAAAAATTGCATAGACTTTTAGGTTTTTGTAAGAAAATCCTTTTTCAACTTACAAGATGTCTTGATGTTGGCTTTTAGTGATAAATTGTGATTTTACTAAGAACTATGATATTACCACAGAGGTGGTAGGTTTTGCAGTAGAAGAAGTGGGTGGTTTTTTAACTATTCACTTGTGATTCTTTTGAGTGATTGTGATTCTTTTGAATTGTGAGAGACCAATGATGATGGGTTTAAAGTAATTTCAATTTGTTTTGATGGATTTTCTTAAGTAATGTCTACTCAAATTTTGATATGAGCAAAAAGTGATAGTAATTTATGAGCTTGTGATCTTATTTGAGGCTTGTGTGATTATGATGAGACAGTTTCTTGTTTTGCTTGTAAAACCAATAGGGATAAATATAGGGTGAGATCATGTGATATTAATTGTGGTAATGGTGTTTATTGGGCTTTAAGAAGATCTAACCTTGTCTGCAATTGCTGTGGTGATTGAGATGATGGTAACGATGATGGTGATTCTTGTGCTATCATTAGGTCTAACCAAACTTGGAACTAGTCCATTATTAGTGATTGGAGTTGTGATTATGAGGTTTCGACAATAGCTTTACCTTTGTCTTGTTTGGATAATTTTGGAGGCATTTTTTTCCCTGCAAAACTTCTCTCATAAAAAAATCAGGCAAAGAATTTGATCATCCATTAATAAATTCGATGTCAAAGTTAAAGACAAATAATATATACTATTGGGCAAAAATCTGTTTTGAAGAAATATTTAATGCATCCTTTTATAATATTTCTTTTGTTGATTTGCAATCAATGCGTAAAAAATAAAAAATAATAAATAATAAAGAAAATTTGATTTGAAAATGTCACCTTGAAATTTGACTATTGCTAAGACAATATATGATATTTCTTTTTTGATAGTGGAATAATTTTGCTGGGTTTGGTTCCAACGTTTGGAAACAATGGGAAAATATTGATTATCTTAATACATTTTAATCTTTCTCATAGGAGAATGATTAGATTATATAGTTCGGCCATTTATTAGTTGCCATTTATAAGTGTGATCTAAAACATTAATTCTTTAGCTTTAAGGAAATATTCTTCAAACCAATTGAAGAAAAAGATATGAGTTTTGTGTTCACAAAGTAAATTATAATATTTTTCTTTAATTTCTTTAGCTTAATCATGGAAAGTATAAAAAAAAAAACCATTATCTAATTTCTTTGTTTTCTTCTAAATTAAATTCTTTGTTTAAAAAGTCTTGATTGGGTTCGAATTCTTTTTCAAGAGTAAGAATCTTAGGGTCTACTGATTGTTAATATATAGGGGAGTGATGATGAGAATCTAAGTTTTCAAGGTTTTGTTCATTTTGGTCGTGTTGGTAAATAGGTCTAGAAATCCTAGATCGATTATTAAGACCACTAATATTAGTTGTTATAGGATTACTAGGTTGATTTGAAGTTGCGGCATTATCTTAGTTTCTTGGTGGAATAGTGATTATAGAAGGGGGATTTGGATGAAGATCAACCAATCTTCTTGATAAAATAGAAGGAATTGATATCATATCAAATGATCTTCTAGGAAATTGAATGGTTACTTTTCCTTATGAATGTTGTGTTTGTTGGTTCATTAATTTGAACAACCCTTTAAGGGACTTGATTTTCCAACTCCCATTGTTCTAATAAGACTCTATCACTCTAATTTATTAATCTAGGATAATAGGATTGACTCTAGTAATATCGGCTTGCAGTAAAAGGGTTTCGCCTTTTGGACTATGTTTGAAGGCATTAACCCCAAAGGCTAAAATCGTAACTTTATAGTGAATTCTATAAACAAGAGCTAGAGGAATTGAACATTCGGCTACTTTGCAATTGTGTGTTTGAAGTTAGAGAGTTAAAGATTTAATAATGTTCGGGTCTCTGAGTAATACTAAAAACTTTGGGTAATAATTGAAATAAGGGACAAGTACAATAGAAGTCCTAAAACTTGTAACGAAAATGCAATTAAGTTCTAAAACTTGTAAAAAGTGCAATCAAGTCCTAAAACTTGTCAAATTGGTTTAATCGAAACATAAAGTTAACACCGTCAACCTTTTTAATGAAAAATGCTGACGTGGTGGCGCAAACATGACATTTAAAATTAATTTTTATTTTCTATGTGGCTTTTTAAAATTATTTTTTATTCAAATTAGATTTAAAAATTAGAAAAAGAAAAGCTAATTTTTTTTTTTAAAAGCTTCCTTCGCCGCCGCCCATTGCCGGCCCTAGGCAGGGGTGGTCGGCCCTCGTCAACCCCAAGCGAGGGTCGGCAACCCTCGCCAAGCTCGAGCAAGGGTGCCTAAATCTGGGCATGCCAGCCCTTGCGAGGGATCAACGAGGCTTGCCGAATCTGGGTGAGGCTCGCCCAAATCTGGCGAGCCTCGCTGGCCCCAAGCAAGGGCCGACGAGGCCTCACCTAGGGAAAGCGACAGTCACCGACCCCCCACAAGGGCAAGGGTGCCTAGATCTTGCCCAGATCTAGCGAGCCTTACTGGCCCTAAGCAAGGGCCGATGAGGCCTCGCCCAAGGCGGGTGACGGTTATCGGCCCCCCGTGAGGCACGGCATGCCCAGATCTGGGCACCCTCATCCAAGCTTGGCGAGGGTCACCAGTCCTCACTTGGGGCCGGCGAGGCCTCACCTTGGCCGAGCAAGGGCGGGCCACCCCCACCCAAGGCCGGCGACTGTCGCCGACCCCTCCAACGATGGGCGGTGGTGAAGGAAGCTTGCCGCTTTATATTTTTTTTAATTGTTTTGTTTTTTAAATAAATTTCAGCTTTTCTTTTTCTAATTTTTAAATCTAAATTGAATTAAAAAATAATTTTAAAAACCCACAAGGAAAAAAAATAATTTTAAATGCCACGTCAGCATTTTCTGTTAAAAACTTAGATGTTGTTAATTTTAGGACTCAATTAAACTAATTTGACGAGTTTTAGGGTTTAATTGCACTTTTTACAAGTTTTAGGACTCAATTGTATTTTCGTTACAAGTTTTAAGACTTCTATTACACTTATCCCTTGAAATAAATTAGGTCACTACTGTAACATCCTCAACTTCAAGCCCTTTACATGATAAAAGAGAAGTCCGAACTTGATTTCACCAGTTAAGCCAGGTTGTGTCTACTTCCTCCAATCATGTCTTGGGCATGAACCTCAAGCCAAATAAGATAGTCGATCGTGGTCAAATTTGATTAGTCCAGGATGACAAGGCCTTCAGAACTTAGATATTTTCCAAGTTGTATTGCTTTCATTATGTAATAAATTAAGGAGCACAAACACTTGGCACGTTGGGACTTTTCATTAGAATATAAGATTGGATTCGGATTTAAAGCCATTAACGAAAGGGGACAACTCAGCCTTGGATAATCAAAATTTCTTGGAAAAACAAGTATGAACAAATGTGAACATATAACCACCGCCCTCAGCGACGCAACTAGCTCAGGCTCTCTCCCTCTTATGAAGGGGAGAAGTTCGAATCCCAAAGGCGTCGTTACGGATTCTTACCTGAAGTACTATGGTGGTGGGTCCTACAGTCACTCCCCCAAGGTTTGCTTGCCGGCTACCAACTTACGGGGTTCACTGGGTTACCGAAAAAAAAAACAAAAACAAATATGAACGTATTAAATAAAGTGGGGAAAAAGATATCATTATAGCCTAGGCCTATTAATATCCTAGGATCTAGGTGTGAATAGTAGACTTTTGAACCTACAAAGGAGAGGCCACATGTAGAGAGAGAGAGAGAGATGAGAAGGCCAAGACAACTCTAACTTTGGACCAAGACAAGTCTACCTTATCTCTTTTGGACATTAGCCAATAAACAAACGAGACAAGTGTCCAAGCTAATATAAAGCCTACTTAAGATCTTGGGAGATAAAACTATATAGCCATGGATGACCCTTGATTCAAGGCCAAGTGAGAACACTCCTCTTTTCAACTAGAATTTACCTCATTTAATTTTCGAAATTTATGGACCTTTGTTGTTTGCCAATTTTACAGAATTTTTTATGTTACGAATTTGGAGAAGCTTTCTTCATGAAAGTTGTTCAAAACACCTTGATCTATAAAATTCTTAAATTTTATATTTTTCTGAGGTGAAATGGTTAGAAAAAAGGCCCAATCAATTACCATATAGAACCTGCCCAGTATAGTGAAAATGGTAACCAAGTTGATTTCTCGAATTTTCATAAAATCTTTCATTTCGAATTTGGACATGCTTTCTTCACAAAATAATAAATTACATCCATATCTATAACATATTAAAATTTCAAAAAAATTTGTGAAGATTTGGATTTTGAAATGAGCCTCTCTTGGACCGTTGAATATGCTCGATAGATGAATTTTTGGGTTGTGTTTAATGAATTGCTGCTCTTTCCACAGAACAAATTTGGCTTGGATTCCTCATGGAAAAATATTTTCTAAGGTCTTATTTACAATATATTAAAATTATATGATTTTTTGAGTCCATTTGATAAGGTAATAGTATTGATTTTGAAAGTTGCTCAAAACTGTTTTTGCCCTAGAATGGAGAACCACATGGCCAACTTATAGGGGAAGGGAGCTGCACACCTAACTAGAGGAAGAAGCCAATTTAGAGTTTTCTTGCCTTAAAGATAATAATGTATTAAACACTTTTGGAAGCTAGCTAATTAATGAGCTTAATGAGTCACATGCTCATGTGTTTAACTTGGAAAACAAGTTGTCCAAAGTCCAAGTTTCTTGATGACCAAATCTTAGATAAATCTTAAGGTATGGTGGCCCTAGATTACAACCTTGATGAACAAGGCATAAACCAACCAATTAGAAGAAGACATTAGGCATTAAAGGGGCTTATGTGTCCCTCAAGCGCCATAGGCAATAATGAGCCTAGAGTGAGCCTTGGAGGATAAGCAAATAGGTGGATCGATCATAAGCCAACACCAAATGACCTAGGCACCAACTCGAGAAGAGAGGTAGGCCAACTCATCATTTAGGCATCATCATGAGTTTGCAAAAAAATCTAAGAGAAAGAGACTTATAAATAGGATGAGTCATCCTCACATTTTAAGCCTTGACCTTTCTTTCTTTTCCTCTCCTTTCCTCCCTTCTCTTTCACGCCCTTCTCTTTCAAGTCGCCTAGATGCCGACCGACCACCAAAGAAGCATCTTGGAGCTAGGTCTAAAAATTAGTAAGTAGACTTTTCTAACTCTTCGATAGGGCAATGTACTATGCTTATCGATCTTAGGATCATGTCATCGTTTGCTTGTGTTGGCTTTGTATTATTATGCTTGTTGTGTCTCTATTGCTTGTTGTTACATTAAGTAAGTTCATGATCTCGCATGAGTATCAAGCACACCTGGATGTCAAGGAGAGGTCTTGGTGACTATGGACAATCCTAAAGCCTAAGCAAATGGTTCCAAGTCAAGGTCATGAGCCCTAATCGCATCCGGCATGGGTTTGATTTAATAAAACAAAAGAGTAGTTGATTAGTTCACCTTGCATGGCACGCCTTCGGGCCTTTCATTTGGCTAAAAGTTTAAACATAACATGAATCGGTTTATGCTTGGAATGTATGGACACACCATAGACTTATATGTCGACACTAGGGGATGCCGGGTCGTTGCCTGGGGTAAAGTCTCAAATGCCATCTCGATATTGAGATTGTGGACGATGCCGGCCTAGGTGAGACCAATGCCTAAGGGCTGCCCTGGATGTCGTCCTAATAATGAGATTGGGACGATGCCACTTGCTAAGGAAGGACTGATGCCCGGTTGTTACTGGAAGAGTCAATTAATTTCGACTAATATGATATTGAAAAACATGAAAGTCCACGTGTGGTCCATGATTGATACATGTGTGATGCTTGCAAAAGCTGGGTTTGTTTTTATATGTATTGTTAAGTCATTGCATCAATTTGAGCATATGCTTGAATTGGGTCACTTAGTGCTTGAACGAGTTTCATGAGATGCATGTATCCCTTTTTGTGACCGAAATGATCATTAGCCACGGATCTTTGGAAAGCTTGTTCATATGCACTAACTCCTTGTCTTTGATTCTTGAAAGTACATTGATAGTTGAGAGCCTTTCATATGTATAAGCAAGGCAAGGCACGAACCTTGCTATTGATTTGCCATCAATAAGTGGGTGGTGATCTTGTATCCGACAATCGACAATGAGACATCCTCCTATAGGAGAATTAGGGATTTCTACTTACTAAATCATCGACTCACTCTTATTGTTCTCACCATTTCAAGTGTGAACTAAGGCCCAAGAAGGGAATGAACCTAGCATCGAGGCCACTTTTGGGAGCAACTTAGTAGAGGAGCTAGGCTACCCTAGCATTTTGATTGACTATGTATGGAAACAAAAATAAGTAACCCGAGACTAGGATGGGCATGTAATCAAAACAACTTTTGATATGTAAATATGTATATGAATATATGTTGCATTTATTCACTTGGCTTGCATACGTCTTGCCTGGCTTCCATGTTTGTTTGTACGAGGATTGTTTTTGATCGCTTCCGCAGGTGCTTAACTAAAGATAAAAGACTTTTGGGACATTTGACGTTGCCTGGGGCATTGATGCTAAACCGTCGGGTTATGCTCTCATGCCAAAGGTGGGGTAGGGGTGTGACAATTACAACGACTTGTTTCTACTATTCCTAATATGGATTCTTCAATATAATATAATATAATATATATCAAAAAATCTGTTGAAGGTTGGGCAAGTCGATTCGTGCTAAGTTTTCTGCAAAATTGAGTGAGATCTGATGGTAATTCTTTCTTAGAATGGGGTAACCATTGTATGTGGGCTTGTGCAATGAGTGAATGAGTCGTATTTGTATAAGCATGTCGTTGTGCCTTATGGAGAGGTGACTTCATTTGTAGACGTTGTCAAGACTACAACAGTTATATTAGTGGATTGCAGTCTTGTCCTCAAGCTATTAGAATTTGAAGAATGAAGTAAGTCAAGTGGAAAGGGCGAAAGACCATAAATTTACTTTGTAATTTCTTATATCTTTTACTCTCCTTATATCTCTGTTGATAGAAGATATTTGCATCGCAAACTTCATCAACGAACACGATTTCATCCCATTGAAAAGTATGTTGCATTTGAGTACGAAAAGGTTGTAAAGATTCCTATGACAACCAATCCGCCCCCATTTCTTAGTTTTCAGCTTCAATCTATTTCAAAGTTCACTTATGGCTATCTAAGAAATGGGATTGGCGAACTCCTATGAATGGACAAATTTTAGGAATCCAAAAGGCAATCTTTCAAAGTGCAGTCATGATATCTAAAGCATACCTAAAATGCTTTTCAAAAACGTAGGAAAATGCCTCAAAAGGCCAACCAGGAAAAGAAAAGAGGTCAAGCTTGCTTCTAGGGGTTAGGCTCGTGATGGCTGCTCTCGGACCAACACTGCATCGGTCATGGCACAAGAGGCCGAGGCTTTGCCCGTCTGTCCGAGAGCTATGCCCCGTCGTTCCAGGGTCCGGTATGTGTTGCCCAAGCATTATGCGGATAAATGGTCGACTAGGGTGTTGTCTTTGCGTTGGTCCCACGCTGTGATTTCCAGGCGGGAGTTGGCCGTTACCCTACCATGCGCTAGCGGCGGCCTACGTCTTAAGAAAACTACTCAAATTTTAGATTATATTCATTTCGCGGAAAATGACTTACGATAAAAACGTTTTTCGGCTTTTCCGACTTTGTTTCACGGAAAATGAACTAATCAAGGAAAATGTTTTCCACTTCTGAGAAGTGGAAAACATTTTCCATAACTTCTTCCATCTTGCTTCTTTTTACTAATACATTTTCGTTTATTTTTATGCCTTCTTTTTCTTTTTTTCTTCTTGCTGTTGCGGTCTCTTGCTCTCTCTATCTCTACCTCCATCCTGTCCACCGCGATTTCCCCCATTCCATCAGCCGTCCTACCTGGAGCAACGGTGTGCTCCTTCGCAACCCGAGGGGGGGGGGGAACTAGGAATTGGGGGGCTGACCGGTGGATGCCGCACCGATTCTGGACCCGCCGGAGCGATTTCTAGGGTTTCTGGAGGCCGCCCCACAAGAAATATTTGCTCACAAGTTGAAGTCAAAGAAGCGCAATGTGGCGATGCAGATCTGACAAGACCCATATGAGGTCCTCAACGTCACTAAATCTGGCAAGCTTGGCGGGGGCTCGGGCCTTGCCGGAGCTCGCTAGAGGTTCGCTAGGCTTTAGCGAGCCGTAAGCTCATCAGATCTAGCAGTAGAGCTCGAGCTCCTAATCCAGGCGAGCCCGAGCTCCGCTGCTAGATTCAGCGAGCTCGCGGCTCGCCAGAGCCCAACAAAACTTTGGCGAGCTCAGGCAAGATTGGCCAAGCCTCAAGCTCGTCGGATCTAACGACCAAGTCTTGGTCCTCAACGTCGAGGCAGATCCAACAAGACCCATACGAGGTCCTCAGCATCGCCAGATCTGGTGAGCTGGGCGGGGCTTGGGCCTTGCTCGAGCTCACCAAAGGTTTGCCGAGCTTTGGTGAGTCGCAAGCTCGCCAGATCTGGTGGCAGAGCTCAAGCTCCCAATCTAGGCAAGCTCGAGCTCCGCCGCCAGATCCGGCAAGCTCGCGACTCTCCAGAGCCCGGCAAAACTCTGGCGAGCTCAAGTGAGATTGGCCAAGCCTCGAGCTCGCCGGATCTAGCGACTGGGTCTTGGTTGGCCGCCAAGCAGCCGGCCATCATCAAGCATGTGACGGCAAAGGAAGGAGGAGAAAGAAGGAGGAGAAAGGAGGAAGGAAAAGAAAAAGGAAAAAAGAAAAAGAAATTAAAAAAATATAAAAAAAATCAAATTTTTAAAAACACAAATAATTAAAAATTTATTTAAAAATATAAAAAAAAAATAAAACTAATTTTTTGGTCAATTAAAAATATTAAAATTCAATTTTTGATAATTTTCCCAAACAATTAAATTAGCTAATGAACGTTGAAAAATATTTTCCACTCAAAATTTATATTTCGACTGAACATTGAAAAATAGAGTCATTTTCCTGAAAAATAACTTCTAGAAAAATGTTTTCCGGAAATTTGATATTTTTCACGAAATGAACGGACCCCTAGTCATGCATAAATTTTCATTTAATATCAAATTGACATGATCTTTGCTCCAAGTGAAAAAGCGTTTAAGCCAAATTTTCTAAAAACATGACCCGATTAGTTAGAAAGTATTGGGATCTTAGGTTTTATGTGATATGGGATAAATGGATGATAATGGTGGAAAGTCGCGATATCTTGAGTTGAACTCCTATTGACGAGCTTTGCAAAGTGTCGAAAGGCTCGTGATTAGGTCTACAAAAATGTATTTATTCAACTAAGAAAATCACAATTTCCCGACAATCTTAAGATCGAAATAGCTTAGAACTAAAAATGTGATATCTTGAAATCGCCTCTTTGGATTTCAACAAATTAGGTGACTTTGAAAAGTCATCAATGAATACTATCCTATTATGTTGTTCGATCCAAATTTCGAATAACGTATTGAGTCAAGCTCTAGTCAATTGTGAATACATTTAGTAAAGATTGACGAGTCTATAAAATCTCTATTTTGTATATCCAGTGTAATCTAGGTGGGTACCAATAGATTTCAGTGCTGTCCTTTTCGAAATGGATGGTTGGGACTATCCCTGGAGTATCCAAGAACTTTCTCCGGATGTGCATGATATTTTCTCGGACGCATGAAAATTACATCCTCATATAGCAGTGCTAAGTTTCTCCAAATCAAAATCATGAAGACACCCCCACTAACTCTACCATCGCCGACCCAGACGAGCCGTCCCTGATCATTGAGGGGGTGACTGGGTCCTCGGACAGATGATGAACCCTCGTTTAAGAAGAAGCAAATTGATGAAAGATCACCCGAAATGGAAGGAAAACAAAAGGACGACAGGGTGAGGGAGCGACACACCAATCAGGGGATGAAAGATCAGGACCCCCCAGGATATATTTATTAAAAGCAAAACGGCCAAATTCAAAGTGACGATGAGAAGAAGCAATTGAAAATGGAAAGGTGGTAGGTGGGGGAAAAGGAAATGTCTTCTCACCCGCTCCCTGCGCCATACTTCCTCGCCCTGGGGAAGAAAACCAAAACACTCCCACGTGAAGGAGGCTCTCTCTTCAAACACCACTCATCTAATAGTAATATAATCATCATTTGAAGAAAGAATACTAATGTGTTAGCTTTTAACAAGTGTAATCGGTACCGTGGAAATCAAATGTTGTTTACGAGATATGTACTCGGTGATTTTCTCGAGATACTCATCGACAAGACTCTTCAATTATTTTCCAATACTCGAGTTGAAATGATCTAATAGAACGAGTCTAGAAGCGACAGTTCTCACGAGGCGGTGCATGAGAGACGGCGGTGCGGGCTCGTTACCACGTTCAGGTGCCGAGTCTGAATCCATCCTTCCGGCGCAATGATGGTGGGGAGGCTTTATTGCAACCCGCAAGTAACTGGCCCGTCTCAATCGGGCATAATGAAGAACGGTGCGGGTCCTCCCCCCTCGCGATTATTAAAAGAACGAAAAAGATCTAGGGCGTAGACATTGTGTGAGAAGCTTCCTCCAAGAAACGACCAAGAAAACCCAACCTTAGAAAATTCCCCTCATCCCTCCCTTTCCCCATCTCTCTCTCTCTCTCTCTCTCTCTCTCTCATCATTTTCTTGAGGAAAGCAAGAAAATGCGTGTCGCCCCCCTCTCTCTCTCT
The DNA here is from genome assembly GCA_004368105.4 of Eucalyptus melliodora. Lineage (NCBI taxonomy): Eukaryota > Viridiplantae > Streptophyta > Magnoliopsida > Myrtales > Myrtaceae > Eucalyptus > Eucalyptus melliodora. The sequence goes on along the minus strand of CM023410.3, from coordinate 21,826,819 downwards.
CTCTCTCTCCTTTGAAAGATGACCAAAGTGGGGGTAATACTTTAAAAATATTTTCTGCTTCTCAACACTTCTAGAACTCTACCCAAACGCCCATCATCATCATGACCAAGAAGAAGGCTCCTCCTTCTCTATAAGTTTCCAAAGAGCCCCCATCTCAAGAAAAAAGAATTCTCTTTCTCTTCTCTTCTCTTCTCTTCCCTTCTCTCTCCTCTTTTTTCCCATCTTTGTCTTTCCATTGATGAGGGGAGTTATGTTCAGCCATGGAAGCAGCTGATACAAGAAGGAAGAGAGCTTGCCACATCCTGGTCCACATCTCTGGGTTCTACTGCTGGGGCTGGGAGTTCCTCACCGCTCTCCTTCTCTTTAGTTGCTCCATCTGATCACCACCAAACCCTCAAACCCTTCAATCTCCTCTCTCTCTCTCTCTCTCTCTCTCTCTCTCTCTCTGTGTTTTCTTTCTTCCCTCCTGAAACTGCAATTCTTGCTGCCGGGGAGGGGCAAATCGGGAACAGACGACAAGGGGGATGGCACAGCGCTCGGCTCCGGCGCCCTTCCTGACGAAGACGTACCAGCTGGTGGACGATCCGGCCACCGACGACGTCATCTCATGGGGGGAGAGCGGCCGGACGTTCGTGGTGTGGAAGACGGCAGAGTTCGCCAAGGACCTGCTCCCCAGCTCTTTCAAGCACAACAACTTCTCCAGCTTCGTCCGCCAGCTCAACACCTACGTAAGTTCCCCATCTACCTTCTTTTTCTCTTAAATTTTCCATTTTCAATTATTGTTATTATTATAATTATTAGTATTATTATTATTATTATTATTATTATTATATTCCCCGTTTTTAGGTGACCTGCATGTGATTTTCCTTTTCTTTTTTCTGCGGAGAAATCGAGAAAAAGGAAAATAATTTTTTCGTGCTTTTCGTGGGATGTTTCTAATTGGTCTATATAATTATATGATTACGGAGCTAGCTTGGGAAATAAAAAAAGGGTAAGGTAGGTGGGATGAAAAAATAGGGAAAATTAGCATAAAAAGTAGCGCGACATGATTTTAAATGAGTATTTGAAACACAAATTTGTAAAAAAAAAAATTATAACATAGCAAAATGATCGTATGTTCTTAATTCTGCTTAATTAGGACAATTATGAAATTACTTTGGTCTTATTTAGGGACTTCTAGGATGAGGTATTGCGGAGAAATAATTTAATAATATCTGCAAATTGGCCCCTCGAGCCCAAGGGGTCAATTCAAGACCTGCCTAACCTGGAAGCGCCCTCCCTTAGGGGGCTTGAATTGACGATTCTGCCCTTTCCTTTTTCCATTCGTATTAAATAAGATGTGGTCAAGAGATCGGAAATGTCCTTTCGGCTGTACATAATTGACTCGGGCGGGCGCACGCGCGAACCTTTGTTCGAGTTTGTCAATTTTTTTCAATTAATATTTATTTTGACTATCAAGAGAAAAATGATAAATAATTCGAAATTTCTTTTTCCCGATATTCAAAGGAGAATTATGTGAATGACTGCGTATTGACTAGCTAGCCATATTTCCAAAAGTCCAAACCTACCCGATAGTGTCATTGTCACAATATTAAAAAAGATTTCATTTTTTTCACAAAAAATAAAAATAAATCCTTGTTAATAATGAAATTTTTTTCATTAATTGATCATTTTAGATAATAAAAACGATCACTTTTAGGAAAATGTTTTCTAAAATCATTTGATTTTGACAAAACAAGTGAAACGTAAGTTCATTTAAATTCATAAAAAGCTTTAAATCTATTGTAAATATGTCGGGGATCTGATATAGGAAGAATAGTTAATGTGAAGAAGCATGATTAATTTGGTGAAAATGTGAAGAAGTAGTAGTCTCATTATCTAACCAAAACATAGAAAGTATGCGATATTAGACTTTATTTGTTTTGCGGAATTATTGTCTTAAAAGTAATTTTTTATATTGCTAAAAATAATTAGACAATGTAAAATATTTCACTATTAATAGCAAATTTATGTTTACACATTGCCATGAATAATGAAAAAAATTCCATTCATCCATTTTTGTCAACGATATAAGTGATTTTTTTTTAATTCAGTTTATTCATTTTTCACGAGGAAGCCTTAGTGATAGAAACTTGAAAATAAAGCCAGGACATTGCTCTTGCATTTATTTTCTTTAACAACTTGAGGTGACAGATCAGGACAAAAATCCTAGACAAAAACTTGTCTAGATGCGGCATCCATAGTTGTTGAGTAGTTGGTTAGTGAAATAGTTAGCAGTTGTAATCCATACATCAATAGTGTTGACAGCCGCATTTGGTTAGATTTTAGGGAAATTATCCAATCACTTATCAATTTACTTAGCTTTTCAATTTTGACAATTTCAACATAAACATTCATGCGAATTTTCAATGTAGCCATTTCAATCAATTTTCATCAAAAATTGCTAATATGACGATGTGCCACATAAAGCAATTAGTAATGATCGGACCGTCATTTTAGTGATTTTCGGTGAAAATTACTCGGAATGACTATATTAAAATTTCATACAAAAATCTAGGATTGAACTAACAAAATCAAAGAATTTAAGATCCAATAGACACCCATACAATAAGGTCCAAACTAATTAAATAATTTTCCTAACAAACTTGTGTCTAGGAGAAGTGTTTCTAAGAATTATCCAACAAGCAAAACGTGATGACCATGGGTTCAGAACATATTCCTACACGCAATAAATAAATATACCTACATATGTTGAAAAATATATATTATGTATTTTCGTTATCTATCCTTGACTATGAATGTAGTGATTGAAGGGATAAATTCTCCACCTAGGTCTTTTGGGTGTTTGATTATTCTCGCCGCACGCAAACGGGTGCCCTGAATTTCCGATTTGGCCGTCCAATATGGTCCAAAATGATGGCCGATGATCTTCGAAAAGTAGATTGTGTCGCTGACCATGGGAAGGTCCCTTTCCGGAAAAGATTTTAGGCGCGTCTTGCCTCGTCTTTTCCTACTTAGCCTGTTTCTGGGAACTCTTCGCGCTTAATTTTTTAATTTTTTTGATCGCTTCGTTTCATATTAGTCTATTCTATTTTCATATGTGGAAAATTTCTTTTCTTATGTAAGAATTGAATTTTGGATAATTTGGTGCGAAGCCCCTTTTCATATATGAAAAATTCAATAATGAAATGATGTCAATACAATTTTCCAGAATATATTCGGGTAACTGAATAAATCAAAATTGATTGCTCACAATAAAAATTCAAAAGAAAAATTTTTTTACAAAAAAAAAAATGCCAAGAAAAGTTAGCTTTTTGAAAGTGGTGAATTAAGCAAGAAAATTAATTGATCACTCATGAAGTACAATCTTTGGCAATTCTACCATTTATTATGTCACGGCTTGTCTTTTTGTAGTGAATTTAAATTTTATATTTTATTTTTACAATTTGTGGAAACTTTCACAACTATTTAAGAGCGAAAATACTTTTCGAAATTTCTATGTAATCGCACGTAGGATCTTTTATATTTTCCGTAAATTTTAAAAACTTATAGATTTCGGTGGAAGCTTTTTGAGTTATCTATTCACTAAATAAACCAAAACATGACCCTATTAAATAGCCTTGAACGCACTGGGAGGATATAAGATACTAGAACCAAGGCGTACCTACTGGCGCCACGTGTATTTCGTAAATGAATGCGATTACATTTTTTCTTTAAAATATTTTTTTGGTTGAAATGCAAAACATTTATCGATAATAATTTATATGTAAATATTTCTCGTGCATAATAAAAATATTTTCGTTTGTTTATATTTGTCATTTGAGATGCGAAAATGGACAATGGTTGATCCCGTACGCAAGGCCTCTTTCGCAGGGCTTCAGAAAGATCGTGCCGGACAAATGGGAGTTCGCCAACGACCGCTTCCAGCGGGACCAGAAAGAACTCCTCTCCGAGATCCGCCGCCGCAAGTCGGCGGCGACGCCCCCGAACCCCCCGGCCTCCGGCGCCGCGAAATCTGCCGCCGGCGCCGCGGGGGGACAGGCCTCGCCGGAGAGCTCGGGTGAGGACATGGGGTCCACGTCCACGTCGTCCCCGGCGGACTCGAAGAACGCGGGCTCGGTGGAGACGGCGGCCGTCGCGGCGGCGGCGGCGACGGCGGCCCAGTTCGCGGACCTGACGGGCGAGAACGAGAAGCTGAGGAGGGACAACGAGGCCCTGAACTCGGAGCTGGCGCAGGCGAAGAAGCACTGCGACGAGCTGGTGGCCTTCCTGACGGAGTGCCTGAAGGTGGCCCCCGACCAGATCGACCGCATTGTGCGGCGAGGGTGCCGGGGGGCGGCGGCTTTGGCGGCCGCCGTGGACGGCGCCGACGGCGTCGACCGCGACGATGATGACGACGACGAAAAAGCAGCGGCGGAAGTCGACGGCGAGAAGAGCACGAAGCTGTTCGGGGTGTGGCTGAACGGGAAGGGGAAGGAGGCGAGGAAGAGGGCCCGCGAGGACAGAGTGGGGCCCGTGGGGATGGAGTTCCGTCAGCCCTTGATGAAGACCAGCAAGGTCTGCAACTGATCGTGCGGTCGAAAAGCGATCCGGGGCCGGGGTGCACTGTAAGCTCGTTGCACCTTGGGCGCACCGGAGTGCGAAGTTTTAGGGACTTGATTTGATCGGTCGGTCGTTGGTTTAGTAATGGAGAAAGAGACTCACCAACCTTGAAGGTTTCAATTTCTCGTGTACTTTTTTAAATTTGTATTTTTTGTACTTCAGAATTTTTTTTTTTTTTTTTTTGGGTTTGGTAATAGGGACTCTGATGGAATAGATAGATAGGGTTCCTAAGTCAGTTGTAAATTTGTTGGTGGTGGAGCAAAGTGGGGATCGAGAAAATGAAGAAGGGTCTCCACACTCCTAGTCAATCAATGCTATTGGAACTTTGCTTCTTTAAGTAGCTTTTGGAATATCATGTCACCACCGCGGTGATTTGCCTAGTGATGTAATATTTACTAATGAATGGTTATGATCACAGATTTTAATTCTCCAATCGCGTACTGATGGAAGATATGCTTGAAGATTCGGGAGATATGCCCGAGATCTGTTTTGTTATAATCTTGTACCAAATCAATTAGGGATTAGATTGAGGCATTAAATTGATTTGTAGAATATTTCATTGCCTTTTTCATGTACATTATGTGTTATAATTACTAAGTTCTGTACATTGAATGCAATAGAAGAAATAAAAAAGATTTCTCCCCAAACTTCCACTCTTCTTCGACACTTCTTGCTTCCCTAGGCGTTCTTTCATGGTATCAGAGCTAAAAGCTCTTGATTTCGCTTCCGCAGTGATTGCCTTCCAATTTCTCTGATCTACAAAACAAATTTACGAAGGAATCAATTTTTCGCTGAAGGAAGAAGAAGCAAACACAAACCCTTACCATGACTCACCCAGAAAATTGGTCCTCGGCCACTGATGTTCCATCTACAAGAGACACCACACCACAGATCTCGGAAGCGCAAGGCAATACTAGGACAATTCTCATAACCTAACAGCAAGTTCAGGCCCAAGGCGTACAATGGCAACTCTTCCCGGCTCAGTCAAATATGAGGCAACCCATTTCTGGCCATCCTTAATAATGGGTACCCTATCCTTGGTATGTTGGGCTAGGCCCAAATCCATCATTACTAGGGATTGCAAGTTACCAGAGTAGCGTCTAGCTCGACGAAAGCCCACTAGCCACGAGTGGGGCAAGCCCAACCGTCAGTCCAGAACAAATTGGTGGGTCGGGCAAACCAGGTTTGGGAATAAATCCCTACCTGGGATTCTATAATGCAGGTCATGGAACCAGGTCTAGCGAGTCAAGTATAGGGACGAATCCCTACCCAAATCTCTCACCCAGCTTTTCTACCTTCTCTAATCACAGCTATCACCGGCTGATTGGAGCTCAACGATTCCCTGTATGTGTCAACCGCCAATGGCCCATAATTGCAACTAATTAGTCTGCAACTAATTGGGACAGAAAACTACTCCAGTTGGTCATAGGACTTTCGGCGAGCCCTCATGATGAAGGACAAAGACGGTTTCCTCGATGGGACCGTATCCTCGACAGGACCGTACCCATCCCTTCAAACGAGCAACTAGCACAACATTGGAGAAAGTGCAATCACCTCATCCAAACGTGGATCAGTAACTGCGTTTCTCTAGATGTCGCAGCTAGCCTCCCACCAACAGAGGACTCAAAGAGAATGTGGGACAACATCAAAGAAATGTATGGGAAGTTAGATCAAGCCAAGTTTTTTTTTTCTCATGTAGGGACTCAACAAACTCAAACGAGGAAATATGATGGTCACAGCTTGTTACAATAAAGCTATTGTCACTTTGGAATGAGCTCGAAGCCCCAGAGGAAAAACTCGAGGTACCAACAGAAACCCTCGCACAGTATAGATCTATAAAGGAGAGGGAAAAAAACCACTCATTTCCTTTTGATTCTGAACGAGACGTACCTAACTTTCCGTTCACAAATTCTGACGATGGATCCGGTGCCTCCCCTCGGACGGATTTTTCAACTAGCCGTCCAAGAAGAAAGCCAGCAACTCACAGCTCTAGAACATTCGCGAGGAAGCGATAGCATCGCTCTCGTGCTTCACAAGGAGCGGCGAGATTCGAGGCTCAAAACCCTAGCCCAAGAGAGGGAGAATCGAGAGGCGTTGGGGTTGCATAGCAACGGCGAAAGAACACTTAAAAGAACAACACCAACGATCCAGATCTTCCGCAGCGATCTAGCTGTCTACAAGGGTCTGATCTCTCTGCTGAATCGGACAGCGAATATAATTCCGCGATTAAAGCATCGGATGGTCAGTTCATTTCCGCATCTTCAAGAAATTTTGGTCAAAATTCAAAAGGGATAGGTAAATTGTATTGCGAATATTGCAAACGTTCGCATCATACAATATATAATTGTTGGAAATTACATGGCAAGACAGGAGAAAAAGGAAAAAATAAATAATATTCTGCAGCTTACCAGGTTACTAGACCTACTAGTCTAAATAGTGACCGATCTATTACCTATGGGCAATATCAACAATTGATACAAGCATTACAAAAAGCTGACATTGCAAACAAAGGAGGAAGTTTTTCAGGTATATCTTATTGCCTGATAAATTCTATTTCAAGAAAGGCTTGGATAGTTGACTCAGGAGCAAGTGATCATATTATTTGTGATAAGAGATTTTTTTTTTCTACTATGCATAAGGAATTGGATATACCTATTTATGTGCAACTGCCAAATGGGAACATCACTAATGTCACCTTGACAAGCATAGTTCAATTGAGTCCCCAGATTATCCTTCGAAATGTCCTCTGTGTCCCACAATTTCAATTCAAATTTATCTCCGTGTAAAAAGTTTGCAAGGAAAATTCCTGTCGAGTATTCTTTTATTCTGACACCTATTTTTTTCCAGGCCCCTTCGACTGGCCCCCTTCAACTAGCAAACTAATGGACTTAGGTAATCTCTCCGAAAGATTATATTTTTAGACCAACTTTCCAAGTCATTTTGATTTTTCATCAATTCCCTTTAATAAAATATCATTGTGTAATGCGACTACCAATGATAAAGATTTTCTTATGCATTCAAGAATTGGTCATAGTGCTTCATTTCCTTACTCTAAATGTCATATGTGCCCTCTCGCAAAACAGTCTCAACTCCCTTTTCCTTCCAGTATGACTCGTTCCAATGATATTTTTTCATTAATTCATATGGAGGTTTGGGGACCTTATCACATGCCACATCATGACAGTTCACATTATTTTTTCACAATTGTGGATGACTACTCTTGTGCCACATGGGTATTTCTAATGCAGTCAAAAGCGCAAGTTCCTTCTCATCTCAAAATATTTGTCATTTTGACCACAAAAAAAAAAAAAAAAAAGTCAGTTTGGGAAGTCGATTCAGCGAATCTGCACTGATAATAAGAAAGAGTTTTTCAACCATGATTGTAATTCACTTTCTACGTCCCATGGCATCTTACATGAAAGCTCCTGCATTTATACTCCGTAACAGAATAGGGTAGTGGAGCGCAAACATCGTCATCTGTTGGAAGTCGCACGAGCATTGAAGTTTCAAGGGTCTATTCCAGAGAATTATTTGGGAGATTGTATCATTACTGCAATTTATCTCATCAACCGCATGCCAAGTCGGATATTGGATGGCAAATCGCCTTTCAAATTACTTTATGGGAAGAAGCCAGCACTGGATCATATGAGGATTTTCGGTTGTTTATGCTATACCATAACAATGGGGTCTCGGGACAAAATGAGTCCTCATGCTAGGCGATGCATATTCATGAGTTATCCTAACCTATAAAAGGGATACCGTGTTCTCAATCCATCAACAGGAGAATTTTTTTGTCAGCAGGGATGTTATTTTTCACGAAGATGTCTTCCCATTTTGTGAAACTACACCTTCCACAGAAGATTTGGGTGCACCAACTACTTCCCTTCATTTCTTAAATGAAGAAAAAGCATCTCCTGAGTATATTCTCACAACACCTCTGGAACAAGTTTTTCATCCAGCTTCAATGTCACCTGATCATTTGCTCCTGGAGGATGTTATGGAAAGTATGTTTGTAGATACACCCAACATGGAGACTGATGCTGATGTCCCATCATAAAGCAACAACGAAGATATATCTCTTCCTCCACAACCATCGAATCATCCACGCCGTTTGGGGCGAGCCACACGACCACCAACCTGGACCAAAGATTATATATGTGCCTCACTTAAATCGCTAGGTATTTACTATCCAATATCTTATTATGTCTCTTTTGATAAGCTTTCGCTAGAACATAGATATTGCATTGGTTGCATATCTGATGAAAGGAAACCATCTAGTTATGATGAGGCATCCAGAGATCCATGGCGGCAACAAGCTATGGCAACGGAATTACAGGCATTGACTGATAATCATACCTAGGATTTGGTCAATCTTTCTCCAAACAGAAAATTCTAGGATGCAAATGGGTCTATAAAGTAAAATATAAAGCTTATGGATCCACTGAGTGTTACAAGGCTCAATTGGTGGCTAAGGGATATACTCAACAAGAAGGTTTCGACTATCATGAGATCTTTTCTCCAATCACCAAAGATGTTACAATTCAATCATTCTTATCAGTTGTAGCCATCCATGATTAGTCGTTAGACCAAATGGACGTTGACAATGCCTTCATTCATGGCGATTTGGATGAAGAGATCTACATGGATATTTCTCAGGGCTTACAAAGACAGAGGGAGAATAAAGTGTGTCGTCTCTGCAAATCCCTTTATGGACTGAAACAAGCTTCCAAGCAATGGTACGCCAAGTTTTCTAATGCTCTCATGACTGCAAATTTCAAACAGTCCAAGTATGATTACGCCTTATTCACATGGATTAAAGGTACGCCATCTATTTACTTGATGATATATGTTGATGACATTCTCATCATGGAAAATGATGAAAACTATAATAGAGAGTCTTAAGAAATATTTGTATACCACATTTCATATAAAAGACCTGGGAACACCAAAATATTTTCTTGAAATTGAGATTGCTCGATCTGACCAAGGAATTTCCCTAAGTCAGTGGAAATTTGTATTGGAGATCATATTAGAAGCTGGATTATCATGTTGCATGTGACGACCCAGACTCGGGACAGTATGTGTGACATCCCGATTTTCCGACTCTATTTTCAATAAATTGAGACGGGCATTTCGTTGGCACGCATATAGTTCTTTTCCTTGAGTCGGCCACTCATGTGAAAACTAGCCTATTGGGTGAAGCTGTTAAGAGTTTCTAATGCATCGGACTCGAGAATTTGACCAGGAAGCGACCTTTCGACCGAGCTAATCTGCAAGGGTCATTACGGCATAAATAAAAATCGATTAGAGATTGGAGATAGGTCGACTCGACAGAGGCGTGTGATTGAGTGTGGGTGATTCCACCAGATCGCACAATTCTAGTCGATCGGCACTAAACTGACTTTTCTATCGATTGGGTACCCTGTGTTCGTATTTGAAACCTTGAGATTACCCCGACAACTGAAAGTCGCCAATGTTTCAAAGATGTACATTGTGGCTTGAGATGATCAACCACAGGTCAAATGCATGAAAATTTCTAAAGGCTACCCGGTAGGTTGGGCCGGCTAGTATCGTGCCAAAGTGAAATTAACCGTGGAATTGAGATCGAATTCAGAAATTGGAAGTCTGGGTGTGTCACAAATCATTTCAAGATCATTGAATCATCTTTGGAAGATTTTTCATGCAATCCGAGTTTTTCAGCAATTAAATCAGAGAATAGCTAATTTGGCCCGAGAAATTAGTAGGTCCGCATTTGGTCTTGCTTTTAGGACTTAAGTTGGTTCTATGGACAAGTGAAGATGTGAATTGAAGTGTGGTGACATTGGATTAATTTTATGGACTTCAATTTGATTCAATTGAAGGAGAATTGATGAGAATTGAAGAAATTTGATGTACAAAAATTGGACCCCGGCGGAAAATGGAAGTGAACCCATTGGAAGAGGTTGTGGGAGTGAGTGGAGTATGACATCATGCATGAGGTCATGGTGGGCCATTTTTGGGGATTAAAGAAAAGGAAAAAGAAAAGAAAAGAGCCCCCCACTCCTTCTCTCTCCTCCCTCTCTTCTTCCTCTTTCCCGTTGGCTTCTCCTCCATCTTCTTTGTGCGAAGACCAGAAAATTTCAGAGAAGAAGGAGCTGCAGCCATGGCCATTCGCTCTTGCTCGTTGCCGTCGTCGCCGCCGCACGCCGTCCTCGCCGTCCGCTCGCTCGCCGGTCCGCTCGCGTCCCCGCTCCGCCCGCGCTCGTCTGCGCTTGGCCGGCATCCCGAGCTGCTGTTCAGCTCGTGCAAGAGCTACCGGAGCTCGTCCCCGCCGTCGTGAACCGCCGTCGACCTCCGCCCTAGCCCGCCGGAGCTTCGCCTTGCCTCCGCCGCCCTTGGCCGCCCGAACCGGCGCCGGATCCGCCTCATCTCGGCCCCGATCAGCAACCCAGAAAAATGGGTATGCAGCACCTGTTTGGCCCGTTTTGGCCGCCTTCCCGAGCTCGGATGCTCGGCCCGCTTTGAGGAAAGTTGTTCTCCTCGGCGTCCCCGTCGTTTTGGTCCACTCGGTTCGTTAATCCGGTGAGTTTAACTCACTAAACCTCGCTTAGAGGGTTAATTATGCTTTAGGTGTGCTTAGTTTATGTTAATTGTGATTAGGTGGTTAGTTTAATTTATTTAAGTGTGGATTAGTATATTTAATTATCAAGTGGATTAAGAGATTGATTTATGTTAAAGTGTGTTTAAATTAAAGGTTAAAAGAAGTTATTTAAAGTTAAGCTTTGATGTGACATAAAGGAATTTACTTTTGATTTATTTAAACATTTCGAAATTATTTAATAATTTAATAATATATCATTATTCGAAATTATTAAAATATGATTATTTAATTATTTTCGGAATAAATTTAATTATTTATTAAATTCCGAAAATTTTGTCGGGACCTTAAATTCTCAGAATTTCGTGCCGATCGCTACGGTGCATTCGGATTTTGAAATTGATGATTGGATATTATAAATTGAGCGTGCATTTCGAAAACTATGGATATTATTAATTAATTAATTTTCGGAATAAATTTAATTATTTATTAAATTCCGAAAATTTTGTCGGGACTCTAAATTCTCGAATTTCGTGCTTTGATCGCTTGCAGTGCACTTAGAATTTGAATTTGATGATTGAATAATGCAAATTGACTGTTGATTGTGAAAAGAATGGATTTTGTTTAGAAAATCCCAAGTGTCGAGTTCGGCATTGAAATTGGATTGTTAATGGTTAATATCGTAATTGGATTATGTGAGTGAAATGTAAAGTATCCAAGGATTGGTATCGAATTGTCGTGTGCTAGTCGAAAGGCTCGGGTCACAGTAGTGGCTAGGCCGACTGGACCTTTGTTCTTCTAGAAATGCCGTCAAGAGAGTGACGTGGTGCCGATCGCAGTAGAGGCTGGGCCGACTGGATCGATGCTCCTTCGGGAATGCCGTCGACGTAGAGACGAAGCCGTGCTCCAAGGGGGGGGGAGACGATGCTCCTTCGGGAATGCCGTCGACGTACTGACGAAGCCGCGCTCCATGGGGGGGAGGCGATGCCTCGGCATTAGTGTCGGTAGATAGCCGAACAAAATGAGTAGGCTATGCCCTTGTGTGACAATGAATATCAATTGGAATACATGTTGAGTGTTTGATGTGTCGGATTATGGGACAAAATTGTGTAACATGGAATGGGACGTGTCATAACGATTTAGTCTTATAATCAGGACCCTCGCGGTTGTTGGTTATATGAAAGTGAATGCATTCTGGTTGTTAAGTTCTTATTACTATCTGTGATTGAGTGATTCGAATTGTGCTAACTGCAGAAGGAACTGAGGCGAGGTAAGTTCTCAGTGTGATGTGGCTAGGCCACTCGGGGTGTATTTTAATTATAATATGGGTTTAGTGGGTTGAACTTGCTGAGACGTTGTCTCAGTGGTTATTGAATAAACATTTCAGGTCCCTGATTGACTGAGCACCGATAGCTTTGGTTGGCCTTGAAGAGTTGGAGAAGTGAAGTCATAAGGATTGGAGATCGTGTCCGACTTGTAGGTCGTAGGACAATTCCTTTTTAAGAGCCGGTCTTTTGTAGACTTTTAGCCGTAGACCTCTCGTTAATAATTCCGTAGAATTATGAAAGTGCTATGTTGTGGTTTTGCTTCTGCTTTTCTATCCCGTATTTTGTTGTCGGGGGATTTGTTTCGCTTCCGCATGCGTAAATAAATGAATGGGTCGGCGACGTGTCCTGGGATGTCGCATATTTGATCGACCGCTGTGGGATGTGTGCGCGCTCGGGGTTCGGGGCGTGACATCCCAGTTTAAGTGGTATCAGAGCATGGTCTGTGTATGGAGTGATAAGGTGCGATGAGTCATGGGATAGTTAGTAGGAAAGGCTTTTAATATGCTGATGCTTGTGAATGATAGCTGATTGGTAGCTTGTTTGTGGGGTCACTCAAATTCTAACCTAAGGTTGGAATCGAAAGCAGGCGTCGATAAAGGGCCTGTAGGATGAGTGACCAGGAGTGGTGAACTCCTTGGAGGAGGTCGATAGGACCTATATCTCGGTAGGATGCTGACGAGAGTCGGTACCCGAGGTAGAGCGCAGGCTTAGTCCAGCGTGTGTGTGAGAGTACCGCCATAGGCTGGTACTGAGAGTGTAGTAGTGCTGAATGATCTTAGGTCCTTTGGGATCGTTCAAGTGCTAGTGTTCCTTGGAAGCTTGTTGGGTCAGTGAGTTCGGGACCAAGCTATTGCTGTTGCCGTTGTTTCTACCGCTGCCAGTGTCGTGACCGTTGTTGTTGCTGCGCCTGTTGAGGCCCAATAGGAAGTTGTGATCGAGGATCAAGCCGTTGTATCTGAGTCAAGGTTCAGTTTAGATAGAGATGGAAATTGATTAGGGAGAAAGGCCGATGTCAGAAGAAAGGTGCCCTATTTCACCTAATCGGAAGAGTTGAATTAAAAAGTCAATGCTCAACTTGATCGATGTGTGTTGTGTCTGTAAGAAAAGACGGGGATCTGTTCTGTGCTGTAAGAAAGAAATGACTTGTTACAAGGGTCGCCAGTAAGGCCATTTGATCAAAGATTATCTGTATGGACAAGTGCAATCACAGTTGTTTCTGTCACCGTCGTTGATAAGACAAAACAGAGGAAGCATGCTTAGGATGTTCAATGGGGTACTTGGAATGGACCCCAGTGCAAAGAAAGATGCATGATATTCCGTGATAGAAGGTAAATGACTCCCTGATTTTGTGCCGAGTTTATGGAAAAGAGGCTTGAATCAGCCCGGTGTCAGAGTTAAATGGAGAGCATGCTTTGAATGTGGCCAGCATGGCCATTGAGTTAGAAACTATCTGCGCAAGTCCATGAAAGTGTAAGTACCGTTACTGCAGAGAGGACGCCACTAGGATGGCTAGAGGAGTACGAATGGATTGACTATGCATTAATCAAGGGATGAATGTTTTGAGGTGTTTTATTAGAGTAGCGCAACAGGATTTTGAGTGAAGGTTGTGGAGTTTCCGTTGTTGTAAGTAAGTAATAGAAAGCTGAGTCTCTGACTATAGTTGTACCTAATGGGTTTGCTTATGTATGACTTGAAAGTCATTTATGAAAAGGTCTGGCTCGAGGAGCTCTCTGCTGTTATGAATCGTGGCAGTGATATAATTCAGTTTGTTCAGTTAGTGTATGAAAGTTTTGAATTACTGAAAGTCGAAGAGGAACTTCAATCGTTGTTATTCCCCACTGAAGATGACTTGGTTCAGGTTGTTGGTTATCGAATCTACATGGCAGTTGTAATGGATGTGTCAGTTGAGGAGCCGGATATGGAGATCATAACTGTGGTACAGAAGCTTTCTGAGGTATTTTCTGAAGAATTGTCAGGTTTGCAGTCAGAAAGAGAAATGGAGTTCATAATTGAATTAGCACCCGGAACAGAGCCAGTCCCTAAGGCTCCTTACCGGATGGTGTTACCCGAGTTAAAAGGACTGATGGTGTAGATGCAGGAAGTGTTGGATAGGGGATTCATACTTCCAGTGCATCACCTTTGGGAGCACCAGTTTTGTACATGAAGACGAAATGTGGTTCGTTGTGGTTGTGTATCGATATTCCTCAAGATCGACCGGAGGTCAGGGTATCATCAACTGAGGATCAGGAAGAAAGACATACTGAAGTTAGTATCTCGCACTCGATATGGTAGTTATGAGTTCGCTGTAATACCGTATGGTTTGATGGACACCTTAGCTATTTGTTTGCATCTAATGAGCATAATGTTTAAGGGTACTTGAATAAGTTGTGATTGTGTTCATTAAAGTTATCCTACTGTGTTCAAAGAGTGCTGAGAAGAACGAGAGATATTTGGGGATGGTACTTCAGACCTTGAGTGCTCTTGGATTTTTACAATAAGTTTAACAAATGCGCGTTTTGGATGACTCGTGTTGCGTTCTTAAGTCATGTGATTTCAGGAGAATGAATCTCCGTAGACCTCGTCCGAGATTAAAGTGGTGATCAGTTGGTTGATATTGACTACAGTGATGGAGATCAGAAGTTCTGAAGATTAGCAGGATATTACAGAAGTTTTATGAAAGGGGTTTCAGTGTTAGCGTTGTAGTTGATTCGACTACTGAGAAGAAGTAAGAAAAATTCGTGTGGATAGATGAGTGCGAGCGTAATTTTCAAGAGCTTAAGCAGAATCTGACTACCACACCTGTGCTGATTATCCCATCTAGCCCTGGAAGTTATGAGATCTGCAGTGATGTGTCGTTTAAACGATTTGATTATTTGTTGATGCAGCATGATAGAGTTATTGCATATGCGTCCTATCAGTTGAGATCTTGTGAGTTAAATTATTCGACGCACATCGTAGAACGTGCAGTAGTTATGTTCATTTGGAATTTTGAAGGCATTATCAGTACAGAAGAATATTCCATATCTTCTTTGGCTATCAAAGTCTCAAGTATGTATTCTCTCAAAAGGAGTTAAATATGAGACAGCATCGTTGGATGAAACTCATTAAGGATTATGACCATGATATTTTGTATCACTCTGGAAAAGGTGAACAAAGTCGCAGATGCACTGAGTCGAGAGTCCTTAGTTGCATAGTTGGTACTCAGAGATTGGGTCTTATTTGAGAAAGTTCGAAATTCGGTTTTCAAATCTAAGGTAAGCCACCTTTTGAATCTTATTACTACCCTCAGAATTGAACCGAGAGAGCAGATCAGAATCAAATTGCTTCAGCAAACAGAATTAGAAATTCAGGAGACTTTATAAGAGAATGCAGATGAGAGAGCGGTTGATTTTCAGATTTCTGAAGACAGAACGCTAAGGTTCTGAGGATGATTGTGTGTAATTGATGATGTAGAAATTAAAGAAGATATCTTATGGGAAACTAATCGTGGTAATTTCGGCATTATCCAGACAGTACGAATAGATCTTGTTTTGAGTGTGTGACATTCTGCTTTTCAGACTCTGATTTCGATTGGTTAAATTGGGCATTTCATCGATGCGATTACAGTGTTTTTTTCTCTGAGTTGGCCACTTACGAGATAACTAGACTAGTTGGGTGAGTTATTAAGGACTTTAAGGCAAATGGACTTGAGAATCCGACCAGGAATCGACTTCTCGACCGTGCTCATCTTTAGAGATCATTACGGCACAGTTAAAAATCGAATTAAGATCAAAGATAGGTCAGTTCGACTGAGATGAATGACCGATCGTGGGTGACTCCACTAAATTGGAAAAAACTCTCGTCGAATGATACTAATTTGATTTTACTGTTGTTTTGATACCTTGTGTCCGTATTTGAATCATCGAGATTTTCACGACCCTCGAGAGTCGCTAATGTGTCAAGTGGGTTCATCGTGGCTCGAAGAAAATCGACCATGGGTCATTTGTCCTAAAAAGCTCCGAAAACTACCCAGTAGCCTAGGTAACACTAAAAGCGTGTCGGAGTGAAATTAACCGCCAATCTAAGTTCGGTTTCAGAAATTGGAGATTTTGTCTTGTCACCAAGTGGGTACACCGAAGTGTGTGTATATCATATAATTCATATGCATGGAGTGCCGGGGATGAATTGTATTTTAAATCTAGATCAGATGTTCCGAGTTGACAAGGCTTTCAGATGGTTCTTTCTTAAGCAGTGCATAACTGAGAGTGTAGAATTTCAATTGCTGAGATGAAGTCAGGGAAAGAAAGATCAGGCCAAAGTCAGTACACTAGTCAGTGATTGCAGTTGCCGAGATCAGTGTCGGAGTTATATCAGATTGTGACCAGAGGTTCCCAGTTTCAGTAGATCAGTCAGATAGTCCTTTTTGTTCAATGCAGAGTAAAGTGTACAGGATTTCAGTCTGTTGAGATGAGATCAGAGATCAGAAAATCGCAAGTCCAGAGTTGGGTCAGAAATCAGTGATTCAGTTGCAATTATCATAGACAGTTTAGAGACTGCTCAGAATCGCCAGTCTAGCTTCGCAGATTTGTGTTGAAGACCTGGGGAATTTTAAGTGGGCAAGTGTTTAGTATTTTGTATCCGAAGTGGTTGGGCAAGATAGTAGTGATATGACAGTATTGGTGCAGAAGGAGCAACATGAGAAAGAGAAGATTATACGAGACGACTGTACCCCCACTTTTTTGCTTAAGAATTGGTAAAGGTTTAAATTTCGAGGACGAAATTTTTATAAGAGGGGAAGAGTTGTGACATCCCGATTTTCCGACTCTATTTTCAATAAATTGAGACGGGCATTTCGTTGGCACGCATATAGTTCTTTTCCTTGAGTCGGCCACTCATGTGAAAACTAGCCTATTGGGTGAAGCTGTTAAGAGTTTCTAATGCATCGGACTCGAGAATTTGACCAGGAAGCGACCTTTCGACCGAGCTAATCTGCAAGGGTCATTACGGCATAAATAAAAATCGATTAGAGATTGGAGATAGGTCGACTCGACAGAGGCGTGTGATTGAGTGTGGGTGATTCCACCAGATCGCACAATTCTAGTCGATCGGCACTAAACTGACTTTTCTATCGATTGGGTACCCTGTGTTCGTATTTGAAACCTTGAGATTAGCCCGACAACCGAAAGTCGCCAATGTTTCAAAGATGTACATTGTGGCTTGAGATGATCAACCACATGTCAAATGCATGAAAATTTCTAAAGGCTACCCGGTAGGTTGGGCCGGCTAGTATCGTGCCAAAGTGAAATTAACCGTGGAATTGAGATCGAATTCGAAATTGGAAGTCCGGGTGTGTCACAAATCATTTCAAGATCATTGAATCATCTTTGGAAGATTTTTCATGCAATCCGAGTTTTTCAGCAATTAAATCGAGAATAGCTAATTTGGCCCGAGAAATTAGTAGGTCCGCATTTGGTCTTGCTTTTAGGACTTAAGTTGGTTCTATGGACAAGTGAAGATGTGAATTGAAGTGTGGTGACATTGGATTAATTTTATGGACTTCAATTTGATTCAATTGAAGGAGAATTGATGAGAATTGAAGAAATTTGATGTACAAAAATTGGACCCCGGCGGAAAATGGAAGTGAACCCATTGGAAGAGGTTGTGGGAGTGAGTGGAGTATGACATCATGCATGAGAGGTCGCGGTGGGCCATTTTTGGGGATTAAAGAAAAGGAAAAAGAAAAGAAAAGAGCCCCCCACTCCTTCTCTCTCCTCCTCTCTCTTCTTCCTCTTTCCCGTTGGCTTCTCCTCCATCTTCTTTGTGCGAAGACCAGAAAATTTCAGAGAAGAAGGAGCTGCAGCCATGGCCATTCGCTCTTGCTCGTTGCCGTCGTCGCCGCCGCACGCCGTCCTCGCCGTCCGCTCGCTCGCCGGTCCGCTCGCGTCCCCGCTCCGCCCGCGCTCGTCTGCGCTTGGCCGGCATCCCGAGCTGCTGTTCAGCTCGTGCAAGAGCTACCGGAGCTCGTCCCCGCCGTCGTGAACCGCCGTCGACCTCCGCCCTAGCCCGCCGGAGCTTCGCCTTGCCTCCGCCGCCCTTGGCCGCCCGAACCGGCGCCGGATCCGCCTCATCTCGGCCCCGATCAGCAACCCAGAAAAATGGGTATGCAGCACCTGTTTGGCCCGTTTTGGCCGCCTTCCCGAGCTCGGATGCTCGGCCCGCTTTGAGGAAAGTTGTTCTCCTCGGCGTCCCCGTCGTTTTGGTCCACTCGGTTCGTTAATCCGGTGAGTTTAACTCACTAAACCTCGCTTAGAGGGTTAATTATGCTTTAGGTGTGCTTAGTTTATGTTAATTGTGATTAGGTGGTTAGTTTAATTTATTTAAGTGTGGATTAGTATATTTAATTATCAAGTGGATTAAGAGATTGATTTATGTTAAAGTGTGTTTAAATTAAAGGTTAAAAGAAGTTATTTAAAGTTAAGCTTTGATGTGACATAAAGGAATTTACTTTTGATTTATTTAAACATTTCGAAATTATTTAATAATTTAATAATATATCATTATTCGAAATTATTAAAATATTATTATTTAAGTATTTTCGGAATAAATTTAATTATTTATTAAATTCCGAAAATTTCGTTGGGACCCTAAATTCTCAGAATTTCGTGCCGGTCACTACGGTGCATTCGGATTTTGAAATTGATGATTGGATATTATAGATTGAGTGTGCATTTCGAAAACTATGGATATTATTAATTAATTAATTTTCGGAATAAATTTAATTATTTATTAAATTCCGAAAATTTTGTCGGGACTCTAAATTCTCAGAATTTCGTGCTGATCGCTGCTGTGCACTTAGAATTTGAATTTGATGATTGGATAATGCAAATTGACTGTTGATTGTGAAAAGGATGGATTTTGTTTAGAAAATCCCAAGTGTCGAGTTCGGCATTGAAATGGGATTGTTAATGGTTAATATCGTAATTGGATTATGTGAGTGAAATGTAAAGTATCAAAGGATTGGTATCGAATTGTCGTGTGCTAGTTGAAAGGCTCGGGTCGCAGTAGTGGCTAGGCCGACTGGACCTTTGTTCTTCAAGAAATGCCGTCAAGAGAGTGACGTGGTGCCGATCGCAGTAGAGGCTGGGCCGACTGGATCGATGCTCCTTCGGGAATGCCGTCGACGTAGAGACGAAGCCGTGCTCCAAGGGGGGAGACGATGCTCCTTCGGGAATGCCGTCGACGTACTGACGAAGCCGCGCTCCATGGGGGGGAGGCGATGCCTGGCATTAGTGTCAGTAGATAGCCGAACAGCGAGTAGGCTATGCCCTTGTGTGGCAGTGAATAATAACTGGAATGCATGTTGAGCGTTGTTGATGTGTCGGATTATGGGACGGAATTGTGTGGCATGGAATGGGACGTGTCATAACGATTTAGTCTTATAATCAGGACCCCCGCGGTTGTTGGTTATGTGAAAGTGAATGCGTTCTGGTTGTTTAAGTTCTTATTACTATCTGTGATTGAGTGATTCGAATTGTGCTAACCTGCAGGAAGGAACTGAGGCGAGGTAAGTTCTCTGTGTGATGTGGCTAGGCCACTCGGGGTGTATTTTCTTTCTAATAGGGGTTTAGGGGGTTGAACTTGCTGAGACGTTGTCTCAGTGGTTATTGAATAACCATTTCAGGTCCCTGATGGACGGAGCAGCCAGATAGCTTTGGTTGGCCTTGAAGAGTTGGAGAAGTGAAGTCATAAGGATTGGAGATCGTGTCCGACTTGTAGGTCGTAGGACAATTCCTTTTTAAGAGCCGGTCTTTTGTAGACTTTTAGCCGTAGACCTCTGTTCATAATTCTGTAGAATTATGAAAGTGCTATGTTGTGGTTTTGCTTCCTGCTTTTCTATCCCGTATTTTGTTGTCAGGGGATTTGTTTCGCTTCCGTATGCGTAAATAAATGAATGGGTCGGCGACGTGTCCTGGGATGTCGCATATTTGATCGACCGCTGTGGGATGTGTGCGCGCTCGGGGTTCGGGGCGTGACAGTATGGTGACGACCCGAGCGGCGATGCGCAATGAGGAGGGATGGCGGTGCGTCCACGCCTCGGTCCTTGGACGTGCGCAAGAAAAGAGTTCATCTCTTGTCCCACATTACCTAGGGAGGGAGTCATAGGCTAGCTTATAAGGCAATGGGCCATATAATTGTACATACATGTTTGTTTGGGGTAGTCTAGGCTACCCCGAGAAGAACAAAACTGTGAGGACTTAATGTCCAAAGCGGACAATATGTGTACAATAGAGACCCAAGCTATTACAAGTGGTATCAGAGCCGACTCCCAACCGCGTGTGGGGTCACAATGAGGATGCTATGCTTCTAAGGGGTGGAGAGTGTGACGACCCAGACCTGGGGCAATATAATGATGGCCCGAGCGTTGGTGCGCGAGGAGGAGGGATGGCGGTGCATCCGCGCCTCAGTCCTCGAACATGTGCAAGGAAGAAGTTCCTCTCTTGTCCCACATTGCCTAGAGAGGGAGTCCTAGGCTAGCTTATAAGGTAATGTGCCCTCTAATTATACATAGATGTCTTCTTGAGGTAGTATAGGCTGCCCCAAGAAGAACAAAACAATAAGGATTTAGTGTCCAAAGTGGACAATATGAGTACAGTGGAGACCTACTGTTACATTGTAAGCCAACAGTTATTCTAATCGAGCAAAATACCAAATTAACTACAATGGATCATGTTGGGGGAATATCTTAGAATGATGATCCCGTACTTAAAAAGATTCGACGAGTTATTAGAAGCTTGTTGAAAAACTTATATATCTAACTATAAGCAGACCTAATATAACATACACGGTGCAAACTCTCAATCAGTTTATACACAACCCGAAGGAATCTCACATGAATGCTACTCTGAAAGTTGTGAAGTATTTGAAGAAGTGTCCAAGACTCGGAATACTTCTATCCAAAAGATGCAACATGGAAATGACGGCATATTGTGATGTAGATTATGCAACTTGCCTTATGAGTCGAAGATCTATCATTGGTTTTGCTTAAATTGGGAGAATCTCTTCTTTCATGGAAAACCAAGAAGCAGGCAACGGTTTCCTTATCTTCAACCAAAGTAGAATATCGGGCCATGGAAAAAACCACATGTGAGATTGTGTGGATACAAGGTTTGCTTGGAGACCTCAGAATGCAACTGAAAGGGCCAACAAAGCTATTTTGCGACAACGATGCGGCTCTCAAGCTTGCAGTAAATCCTGTAATGCATGAAAGAACTAAGCATATAGAAGTGGATTGTCACTTCATTTGAGAGAAAATTCAAGAAGGGATAATCAAGACAAGAGGAATTGGAACCGCAGAACAACCTGCAGACATCTTCACCAAACCTTTATGTCAGAGACAACACGCATATCTACTAAGCAAGCTAGGTGTATTGGACATCTACAAGCCACTAGCTTAAAGGGGAGTGTTGGAAGATATGCTTGAAGATTCGGGAGATATGCTTGGGATCTGTTTTGATTATAATCTTGTACCAAATCAATTAGGGATTAGACTGAGGCATTAAATTGATTTGTAGAATATTTCATTGCCTTTTTCATGGACACCTTGCATTATAATTACTAAGTTATGTACATTAAATGCAATAGAAGAAATAAAAAAGATTTCTCCCCAAACTTCCACTCTTCTTCGACGCTTCTTGCTTCCCTACACATTCTTTCACATACCAAGGTAGAATTTGGAATCAGAGAATAAAATTGATGAGAACTTGTTCAGCTTCAGACTCCAAAATTTTATAAACTTGTTTCAATGAGTAGATTTCAAATTTTAGGTAGATGGAGCTTAGGAATTGTTTTTGTGTTTTTCAAGTCTATATTTGCATGTGATTATGTGGTATCCCAAAACATCCGATTATGTGTGTATTAATTTAGAACAACTAGTTTAAGCTTTCATTTTATGATTGAAGTTTTTACTTTGTTAATGTTTCATATTCTTCGTGTGTCTAAACATAAGTTAATATCAATGGATTGTAACAACAAATGGTGGTTGTTAAAGGTAATAATTCATTACAATCATTTAATTAATTTTGAGTAGAATATGGAACCAACTATGGAACCTATTATAAGGTAAGTTCCAATTTCCAATAAATAATATACTTGTTCTAGCGGGTAGGTTCCAAGTGGAACCAATATAGAACCTCGAACTGCTCACCCTTACTCCTTGATCTCCAAAAACCTGTTGAGCATCCATGGAGAATATTTGAAGATGTTCCTATTCAGCCAAAAAGTAATAATGAGTAACGAGACTTAGATTCTATCAAAGATGATGTAGAAGAAACTGAGTAACCTCATAGTTTGATTGCGGGGATGGCTAGATGATAAATTAACCCTCCCTTAAGGTATGTTTTCGCTAATTTGGTAGCATATGCTCTTACAGTTGTTGAAGAGCTTGGCATTGAAGAATCTTCTACCTTTCGTGAAGCTAGTATTTATTCTAAATCTAAAAGGTGGCTTGTTGCTATGAATGAAGAGATGGAATTCTTTATAAGAACTAAACTTGGGATCTTATGAAGTTACCTTAGGGTAAAAGAGCCGTTGGGTGCAAGTGGATCTTCAAAAGAAAAAAAAAAGGGGGGGGGGGGGAATTCTAGGGGCTAAAGATGAAAGATTTAAAACATGTTTAGAAGTGAAGGGTTTTAGTCAAGAGGAGGTGATCCACTTCAATGACATGTTCTCTCTAGTTGTGAAACATAGTTGCATTCATATGTTGTTCATGTTAGTGACCATTTATGATCTAGAACTTGAGCAATTTGATGTCAAAACCGCTTTTCGGAGACACTCTATATGTCTCAGCATGAGGGATTCGTTGTTGAGGGTAAAAAAGATCACGTTTGCAAGTTGAAACGTTCTTTGTATGGTTTCAGCAATTTCCATGGTAATGGTACAAAAGGTTCGATAATTTTATGTTGAGTTATGACCACCTAAGTAGCATCGACATGGACACACGATACACGATATGATACTGATGCGTCACTTCTAAAAAAATAGAGAATTCTAACATGTTGGGACACGTTGTATATTAAACATATTTTTTTATATTATGATTATTTCAATCAAATTTACAAATAAATAAATGATAAAAAAGAGCTTAAAATAAATTTATAATAAAAATATTAATCCATCATTTGTTAATAAAATTTTTTATTTCAATTTGATAAATTCAACTACATTATATTTCAATAATTTTTATTATTGGGAAGTAATAAAGGAAAGGAGATGTGCAATGCACAAGATTGCATATCCAAGTCGGCTTCCTTCCTCTCTTTCTATGTCTCTCTCTGTGGACAGAAAGGGGCAGGACGAATGATACAATGGTTAAATTGTGTTGACTGATTTTCATCCTAATGATGACTTTTTTATATTCCCCCCTCCCTCTTAATTTCTCTCTCTCCTCACAAATTTGACCGCCACCCCCAATACGACCTCAAATCTTGATCCAATCACCTCTATGTGTGTGTGCAGTGTATTCCCCCAGTGGAGCCCCCACCTCCATTTTGCCTTAATCTATCTTCCCACCACCACCTTCTTCTTCCTCTTTCCATCTTCCATCTTCTTTCTCCTCTAGATCCACCGTCACTCTTCCTCCTCCTCCTCCTCCTCGGTAGGTGGTTCTCTTCTTGTCCTTTGACTAAGTTCCCCTCGATTCTCTCAGCTCTCTTTTACTTGTAATAGATTTCCCCTCCCCTTCACCCCCATGTTCCTTGTTTCATTTGAGGTCTAACATTCCAATGGGTCATTAGAGTTTCCCCCTAAAGTTTGGTCCCCTTCCTAAAGCTTGAGCTTTTTTGGCTCACATGCTATTGGAAGTGAAATCAAACATGATTCCAGAGTTGCAAGTTGTGATTTTGGAGCCCATCACTATTCTCCCGCAACTCCTTCCTTGAGTTGTTCCTTTCATTTTTATTTTACTTTCGGCTTGGTGGGTTTAAAGCGGTTGGAGCATCTCAAAATTGCCTGTCGAAATTTAGACTCACGTGCTAGAGAGTGTCAGGGAAAAATTAATCAGGTGTTAGATTTTTTTATACTCATTGACCGCATGTCAGAACATATCGAAGCGTATCGGACACGTGTCGGATTGTGTCGAACACATGTCGAAGTGTCGAATGCGACACAAAAGCTCTTATAGAATGTCGGTACTTCTTAGATAACACTCATAAAATGCACATGACAATTGTGTGTATTATAAGAGATTGCATGATGGTTCTTTTATTTATTTGTTGTTATATGTAGATGGCATACTTATTATAGAGAATAACATGTTAGAGATACAATGGTTGAAGAGGCAACTTAGTAATGAATTTGAGATGAAGAATCTTGGAACTACTAAGAAAATTCTAGGTATGGAGATCTTAGTGGGAAATTATACCTCTCACAGAAGATGTATATTGAGAAAGTCCTTGAGTGCTTTTACATGAAAAATGTCATACCAATAAGTATTCATCCGGCATCCCATTTGAGGCTTTTGGCTTTTGGCTTTTTTTTCTTTTTTTTGTCGCCTAAAACTAAAAAATAGGAGATAAGATGTCTCAAGTTCCATATTCCAGTGAAATGGGTAGTCTTATGTATGTTATGGTTTACTCATTTGGATATTTGTTAGGCTATTAGTGTTATGAGTAGGTATGACACATCTGAGTAAAGCTCACTGACAAGCCGTGAAATTGATTCTTCGGTACATTCGGGATACCTTAGATATGGGTTTGGTCTTTGATAAAGGTTGTGATATAGGACATTTAGTTGTTAGCTTCGTTAATTCTAACTATAAAGGCAATGTTGACAAAAAGAAATCTTTGACAGGTATGCTTTTAAGCTTAATGGTTCCTCGGTTAGTTGGAGAGCAATTTTGCAAGACATAGTTGCTTTGTCTACCACCAAAACAGAGTACATGGCCGTAGCAGAAGTAATAAAGGAAGCTCTTTGGTTGAAGCGTTTGGTTGTAGATATTGGGATAAAGTAGGAGGGAGCCTCTGTTATTTTTTGCAATAACCAAAATGCAATCCAATTGACCAAGAATGCGATGTATTACAAGAGGACAAACACATATCGACATACGATATCACTTTGTACATGATGAGGTTGCTAATGATAAAGTTACAATTAAAAAAGTATCTATGGTGAATAATCCAACAGATATGTTGATCAAATTAGTTTCTTTGACCGAGTTCAAGCATTGCTTGGACTTGATTGGTGTTTTGACCATTTGATTTGCTTAAGCGGAGTTAGTGGCATTTCATTCCTTATTTCCTACACCGAATACATTCACGTAGACTTAGGGGAGTGTATCCTCAATTCCATCATTTTGGGAGTGACCTTGTGTGGTCACTTTTTTGGTGGTGAGAGAGGTCTTGTGGTGTTTGGCATAACGTTTCTTTGGAAATTTGAAGTCAAGGTTGAGATTTGTTGAATTTTGACTTTCAAATTAAAGATAAATGGTATTTTGGACCATGCACATTTATTTTTAAGGATTTTTTTAAAGGAGACTATAAAAGGATGTGCTCAACAATACATCTATAATCTTAGTCTCCATAAAATTCCCTTCTTTTATTTTTCCTATCTTCTTATTGAATCTTTAGATCCAATAGCTTATCAAGAGGTTTTTGAGCTCTTAAATTATACTCTCGTACTCTTTGTTAAGATAGTGAAATCCTTCTTTTACAATATTGTTTTTTATCATATTTTATCCATAGATTGGGAAAAAAATTCTTACGAATAGGTTTTTTGAATGATTAACAAATATGTATGCATTCGTTCATAGAAAATGGGATGTTTTGCATCTAATATGATTTCGATTTTGCTTTTATCATTTACTACTTGTTTTCGATTGATGTATCGTTTGGCTTTTTTCTGCACCATGAACAATAAAGTCAAGGGCCCCACGGCGATGGGCATAGCCAAAGCAACGTTTGCTTATGGTGATTGAGAACTCTAGGCTCAATCTTCATGACTTTCTCTTTAAATGAAATGCAAGGGAAGGAGGAGAAACCTTCGTGATCATGCATGTGTTTGGTACAGCTATAATTGTATTGTGACTGTATTGCATTGCAGGCATAATATACCATAAAGTGCCGTGATTTGTGTAGTTTAGTACTATATGTTTTTAAAATTGCAATGCCTCAAAACTAGATGAGTCGACTTTTTAAAAATTATTATAAAATGCTGAAAATTCGATGACGCTATGATTCTAATTAGTTAGTCCATGAAAATTGCAAGACCCCTTTTTCTCAATTATAGCTTCGGTAAGGAATTTGCCGGGAATAGGTTCCAATTTTTCCCTTAATTACTATAAGAATTTGTATTAATTTGATTTGATTCATAACTACTCACTCGGTACCATTTGCAAATCTAAGAGTCAACTTCAGAGAGGCATAGTCGAAATTTGATCCTTTGACTAGCGCAGTTTTCGCAATTGGATCCTCGCAGGAAAAGTTCGAGGACCCAATTGCAAAACTCGTTCGAGTTTAGAGGACTGAAATTACAATTATCCCTTTCAGAAATTTGAACCTGTATTTATTATTATTACTCACAAAATTAATGGACTGACGATGCCCGTGGCAGATATTTTGGTGTCCGTTGGAATCTAATGGCAGTCGTCTTCCGCCACTTCTTGCTCCTCTCCCCGCCGCCGCCGCCGCCGCCGTCGCCGTCGCCTTCTCGGTTCCCGCCTCCTCGCTCTTCCTTCGCTCGGTTCGCGGCTTCGCCCTCTCGATCGCCGTCGCCGGCGTCCTCGATGGGAGCCGCGGACAAGTTCATGGAGTTCCCCCACGTGTCGGCCCCGCACCGGAGCCTGATGATCGGCCTCGTGTCGGCGGTGGAGGAGCGGCTGGGGCCTCAGCTGCTCCCCTGCGGTCTCCCGCACGACGTCCGGTACTACCAGAACGCCGCCGGCTCGGCCCGGGGATCCCTCCACGTCAGGCGCGGCCAGGGTTCATCCAAGGTACGATTCGCTCTTTCCGTCTTCAAGAGATGGTGATTTTTCCGTCGGTTTTGCGGTCTGCGACGGAGCGCGGTGGCGGAATTGAAGGCGCGAGAAGAGGTTGTGAGCCGTGAAAGCAGCTTGAGAGTGGATTTTATAGAGAGAGAGAGAAGAGAGAGAGAGAGAAAAGAGTTTGTGAGTCGTGAGAGAAGCTTGAGAGTGGATTTTAGAGAGAGAGAGAGAGAGAGAGAGAGAGAGCTTGAACAACCGTGATCTGAAGTTCTTGTCCAATTTAGCTATTGGATTGAGGCTATGTTCTGCATAAATTCCAGCTGGTGCTGATGGAGGTGTTTTTCCTAGTCGTTCGACGAAGCATGGTGTATGTATGTGTATATTCCATGCCGAGGTCCTCGAGAAGTTCCGTTCATGTCGCGATAGCTGCTCGTGCACTAAACTGATTCGCTTCGTATTTGTGTGTGGATTACCTGTAGCTCTTCTCATATAGGATGATGTGTATGGTGTGTAATTCCACGAGCCTCGATGAAGGGATAGCTTGGCAAGAAGTACTTGGCATGAACAATCGAGTTCTTGTTCTACTATGATCAAAATTTAGCTGATCTCCACTTTGATGCAGTCTACTCATAGCTAGATGCTATAACTTATGGATCGAATCTGGACCGGATGAATTGTGAGGTCCAGTTGTCAAGTTCTTGGCAGCAGAAATTGCAGCGCTCTTTGGAGGTCCTGCTCTGATGCATCTTCTTTGTGTTGCTCTGGAAATGGAAGGCTTTGTAGGCCTCGACCTCATCAAAGCAATCTCTTTGCTTGGCTGTATAGGCAATAGCTAAGGAACTTGTTCTGTCTGCCACTATTTTGCTATTGCTTTGTGGAGTCCATTGATTGCTTTGGTCTACAGCTTTTTACCCTCAAGGAAAGTTTTCGTAGAGCTGATGTTCTGATGACACTGTCTGATACAGCGATTGGATTCTTTCAAGTGCAGATTAACTTTTGTATGTTCACTGTCTTTCCCTGGAACTATTGTTTATATCCATCCAAAACATGGTGGTTTGTGATGATTGTGAACCTGCACCGAGTCAATCGTTTGTATTATTGTGATAAATAGATCATCTAGGGAATTTTGAGTTCAGTTCTGGGACATGTATTGTTCGTTTAATAATTTTGTTTTGGTTTGTCAGGTTGATTTCTTGTTAGGAAGTTGGCTAAACTGTCAGCTTCCAACTGGAGGATCGCTGAACATAACCAGCCTTTCAGCCTACCTCAACAATTCAACCGACGCTCCGAATTTTCTGTTCGAGCTCATACGGAGCAGCCCGACATCATTGGTCCTAATCCTTGATTTACCACCACGCAAGGACCTCATAACTTCCCCTGACTACCTTTCGACATTCTATGAGGAAACCCAGTTGGAGTCCCGCAGGCAAGCGCTCGAGAAGCTTCCAGAGGCTCAGCCTTATTTCTCCTCATCCCTTTACATACGCTGCGTGGTCTCTCCCACAGCTATCATGCTTCGCATAGAGAGTGAGGCAGGTAAAGCGGAACGCTTGGACGAGATTATTGAGAGTCATGCCTCTCCTGTTGCCAGAGAGGTCCTGGGAATATGGCTGGACAAGTGTGCCGCTGTGGATAGAAATGTGGACGAGGAGGACAGAGCATACTTAGAGAGAAGGGACGGGATAACTAAGAGGAAAACTATCGAGATCGATCTCGGGTCCAGCTTTCCGAGGTTGTTTGGGCCAGAAATAGCTAACAGAGTATTGGATGTGCTGAGAGAGGTTTATGGTGTATGAACTGATGAGCCATGGGGCCGGTGTAGAAATTGTCTCTCCTTCACCTTTTCATGGGGGAGATTCTGTAAGAGCCACTCTTATATACTCATTTCTCAAATTAGTGGTAAAGTTCGCCTGTCTTTATAAGAGTAGACCATTTCAGAGTTTTCGCCCTTTATTGAATGCAGGATTGAGCCTGAAGGGAATGAAGGCCACAAAGGCTCACTAGTCTTGCGAACTGTGTTCAGCACGGACAGAGCCGACTAGGCCAGCATTCTTGAGGAAACCGGGATCGATGAACAGGATTAAGGTTGTGTACATTCACGAGGCTCTCATGGACGCCATCCGAAGCATTGTTTGTATCACATGAATGAATGTTCCGACTGTTGTGTAAGCTAGCTAAGATGATTTTGACGATGTTCAATTCAACCGAATTGCTAACTCGTCCTACGAGCTGTTTGAATAGAACTGTGACCTCGTATCGGTGCTCTCTAAATGGGCTAGATCTTACCGCATCAACAAATCATAAGGCGAAACCGAGGGGATCGGAACCTTGGAAAGCGTGAGATGGGTTCTCAAATTGCCGGACTTGTTTGATAAAAGTAATGCTAAAATTTCAACTTTGGGGGTGACAATTGCACTCCATTGCTTGATAAGTTATATTAGGAGTAAGTCTATCAAATGGAAGGGTCAAGTGGAAAATAATTTGATCAACCCATTCCAATGCATTACAAATTTAATGGCTCATATTCTATTCGACTCAATTTATATTGCTAAAACATTTTCATGTTTAATCAAATCTAGAAAAATTCGAACCCAAAGTGAGATGAAAACACGGAGTGAGCGAGCACGAAATCAAATGAGAATACAATAAAGAGTGAAGAGAGAGTCATAAAGATAAATTGAATCTAAATAAATCATGAACCCATTTAACATTCATATTATTTTATATTTTACTATTCTGAACCAATTTACAAAATATAATTAATCCATTTAACAATAAATTAAAAAAACAATCTATCAAAATCGAGTTGAGAATTGGGTATATGACCCACTCTGACAAATTTAATTAGGAACTTCCACAGTAATAATTTAAATTTCAATTGTGAAATCACGGCTCCAAAGGTGATTAACGTGATCTTAAACCTATGAACAATTTCCTTATTGCACGCGTTCGACACAACTTTGACTGATATGTCCATTAAAAATCCAACTCCTCCATTTTCTCCATCACCAATCCCAACCGGGTCGAACTCGATTCCACTTCCCCCATCCTCCATTTTTCCATTGGCGGGAATCCCCCAAGAGATGCGACCAGACCCGCTCCACGCCGTCGAACTCCCCCATGGCTCCACGCTTCGCCTCCGAAGTTCTAACACCCTTCGCAGCGCCTGAACGTTCCCGGCATGGCCTCGGCCGGCTCCGCCACCGTCGCCCGCTTCGCCCGCGCGCTGAAGCTCTGCAAAGACCCCCACCGTCTGAAGCCCCTGCAGTGCCTCCTCACCGTGAGCGGGCTCGCTGAGGACGGCCCCTCGATCGGCGAGCTCGTCAGGTCCTGTTTCCGTCTGGGCTATCCGAGTCTAGCGCTGTCTTCTTTCTTGGGTACCCGCAGCGTGACTCCGCCGTTGCAGAATTCGATGGTCAGGGGTCTCTGCGATCACGGGTTGTACGAGGAAGTCGTGTGGGTCTACGGGAAATGCCGAGGTTCCGGCTGCCCGTCCGACAGCTTCACTCTGCCCTCCGTGCTCAAGGCTTGCTCCGCTCTCGGCGCTCTCGATGTCGGCAAGGAGGTGCATTGCGTCGCTCTGAGAGCCGGGCTCGAGGCCAATGTTGTGGTGCAGACCGCGTTGTTGGATTTTTACGCGAAGACCGGTCGTTTGGAGGTTGCAGACAAGCTGATTGGTTTAATTCCTGAGCCGGATTTGGTTTCTTGGAATGCCCTGATCGCCGGCTCTTCTCGGAATGGCCTCCGCGAGAAAGCGCTGGAGCTTTTCGGGAAGATCCGCGCGATGGGATTGAAGCCTAGTGTGAGTACTCTGGCCTGCGTAATCCCTGTGTGCACGCGCCTCAGACGTTTGGACGTCGGCAGATCTCTCCATGGACTTGCATTTAAATCTGGACATATGTCGAACGGATATTTGGCTCCTGCTTTGGTATCAATGTATGCTTTAGACGATAATCTATGTAGCGCAAGAGATATGTTTGAGTCTCTTCAAGAAAAGAATGTGCCTGTTTGGAATGCTTTGATCCATGCTTACAAGGAGAAACAGAGGGCACTTGATGTGTTTGAGATATTCCATCGAATGATTCGATCGGGAATTCAGCCTGACGTCGTCACGTTCGTGTGTATCATCCCTGCATGTGAAAATCTGCGTGATCCTGTGCATGGTAAATGCCTTCATGCTTTAACAATGAAACATGGAATAGGTTGTCAGGTATCAGTGGGAACCTCCCTCGTATCATTTTATGCCAAGCATGGGGACATAAATTCAGCCAAGTGGCTTTTCGATGATATGCCCGACAGAAACTTGCTGACATGGAATTCATTAATTTCAGGTTATGTGCATAATGGGCTATTGGATGAAAGTTTCGCTGTCTTCTCTGAAATGCAATTTGTAGGATTGACTCCAGATTCAGTTTCAATTATTAGCATTCTTTCTGCGTGCTCCAAACTTAAAGCAATTCTATTGGGAAAATCTGTCCATGCATTTAGTGAGAAAATGGATTTTGTCTCCAATCTTAATGTGTCAAATGCTCTCCTGGCATTATACTGTGAATGTCATGACCTTACTTCCTCATTTGCTCTATTTAACAGAATGGCCTCAAGAGATGTTGTATCGTGGAATACTTTGATTTCGGGATGTGTACACACTGGACATATTGAAAAAACGTGGGAGCTTGGTCATCTTATGCAAAAGGAAGAAAGGAAGTTGGATTTTGTTAGTCTGATAAGTATTCTCCCGAGTTATGTTTCAATTGACTATTTGCTACAAGGGATGAGTCTACACTGTTACGCCATCAAAATGGGGTTTGCCTTGGATGTTGCTCTAGTAAATGCTCTTATTAGCATGTATGGTAACTGTGGAGATCTCGATTCTGGTAGTTTGCTCTTCAAGATCATGCCTAGAAGAGATTTGGTCTCATGGAATGCTCTAATGACTGGCTATCGGCGCAAAAGACTTGATGGTGATGTCCTTGTGTTGTTTCATCAAATGATGGAGGAGGATTACAATACACCAAATGATGTTACTCTGATAAATTTATTGCCTTCATGTTGTTCGCAGCTGCAAGGCAAGTCCGTACATGCCTTTGCTCTGAGAAGAGGGATTCTACAAGACACTCCCTTACTTACGTCACTCATATCCATGTACACCAGATTTGACAGTATCAGATGTAGCCTCAGGTTGTTTGAAATGGGAGATAGGTTGGACATCTCTTTGTGGAATTCCTTAATGAGCATGCATGTCCAAACAAAAAATTCAAACAAAGCAGTCGATACCTTCTGCCAGTTGCTTCGTATGGGATTGGAGGCTGACCATGTTACAGTCCTAATCTTAATTTCTGCTTCTGCTCAACTAACCGTTGCGAATCTTGCCCATTCTGTGCTATCTTACGTGATACGGAAGGGCTTCGAGAAAGATATTGCGATCAACAATTCCCTTGTTGACTTGTATGCAAGATGTGGAAACTTATCAATAGCAAGGGATCTATTCAATAGTTCCAATGAAAGGGACTTAGTCTCCTGGAGCACGATGATTAATGCATATGGAATGCATGGAAATTTCAAGGCTGCTCTCAACCTTCTCTCGCAGATGGAACTCACTGGCATGAAACCAGATGCCGTCACTTATTTGAGTATCCTGTCAGTTTGCAGCCATGCTGGCTTAGTTCATCAAGCCAAGATGATTTTTCGTTCTATGGTTGAACAGGGAGTATCTCCAAACACAGAACACTATTCTTGCATGGTAGACCTCCTCGGAAGAAGAGGACATCTGCATGAGGCCTTCGAGATTGTTAAAGGGTCACCTCATCTAGCTTCCACTGCCCTTCTCGAGTCTTTGTTGGGTGCTTGTTCGGTGCAGGGAAATGCTGAAATCGCAGAGGGAGTTTGCAAAATGCTGTTGGAAGTGGACCCGAGCAACTCTGCATCATATGTGATGCTCCACAATACGTATGCAGTGGCGGGACGGTGGATGGATGCTAGTAGAGTGAGGTCTGACATGGAAAGGAGGAGGTTGAGCAAAGTCCCTGGCTATAGTCTTGTTCATGGAAGTTAAGAAATCGTGTTACTTAGCAGAATGAGATGTCAGTCCTACCGTTCTGAGAATTCACAAGCCGCAGCCATACATGATTGGCAGTATGGTTCCAGCAAATTCATTGGAATCCATAGCGAGAGAGTGACGTGGTAAATGAAGAACCATGAGGCGAGATAATTTCTTTGTATAGCAGGGTAATCTATTCTGACATTCTAAGGGTGCTCACCTTCTTTTTGGTTGGAGATTTTGAGGGATTTTAGCTTCGTATAGTTGTGAGTTGAGGAAGTATGAATATTTGGCGGGGTGAGCCTCAAAATAGTAACTTTCGACATCACGTGCTTTTAAAACAAATTCGTGGATGACGTGAACTGTAGCTTGGATCCAAGTTGCAATATTTTCTCCAATGCAACGCCGCAATGGCAGCTGAAGTGCGGAAGTGCTGGTCTGTTGTAGAGAACAATCAGATGGAAATCAAATCACGACATTGATTTCACCATTTTCCGGACTGATGGATCCGAGACATTCCAATGCTGCCTTAATTTTCAAAATTTCTTTTAAGACAGCTATCCGAAGCTAAAGTCTGACTACATCAATCTCTCCGCACAAATCTCTTTATCTCCCTCCGTAGACATAAATGTGCGTACAATGGCACAAGCATACATTCCGCCACTTTTCTCATAATGTATTCTTTTACAATTCTCCACAAGGTAATCAGATACACAAGTTTTGAGGTGCCTAATAACTAATGATGCCATCGATTCTTGAATTCTTGGAGAAAAACTGATGTTGCGCATACAATACAAGTACTGGAAATATCCAATTATATTTCCTCAAAGCATGGAAGCCTTGCAACACCATGACAAGCATGAAAGCCATTAGTATTATACTCTGCTACAAACACGTATTTTCCACAGGACGTATCAGTCTACACATCAAGATTACCAACATGGTAAAAAAATAGTTGGGTCACCAAATTTCTGAGGTTTTCTCCCCATAGAAAATAAACAATCAGTTCACATAAACCCAAAGAATAGAGATAAAAAAACTAAGAGCCAAACACCAAATGATCCAAGGACAGCGGCATCCTTACCAGTAGATCAACTAGCACGCTGGATGTACCTGTTATAGGACTCAGCAGTAACAATAATCCAAAAATGCTTATCCTGAGATACTTTCTGCAAGTTTTATTAGGTTCGCATGGCTCCTTGATAGTCTTACATAATCCCAGATCTCAGCAGTCACCTTCAAGGCAAGCCACTCTTTCCCAAAAAAGAAGTTCCATAGTGGAGCATACCAAATGTCACACTTTTATCTGCCATGACCGCATCACCTTTCCATGGTCTTTTATGAGGTTGCTGTTTTCCCACCAATAGTCTGCTTAGCCACATATATTTGCTTCACCTTGGAGGAAGCAAAGCTCTTTTCTGAACCATAAGAATTGTTCCGTCCTGGAAAACCTGTTCGACGGTGAGGCCATTCATTGCCCTTTTGAGAAGGGCCTCCTCTCTGATAATTATACACAGAAGAGCTGCTGTAATTCTGGGAAGAAATACTTCTCTGCTGGGAAGATTTGTTCTCAAAAACTGCAGCTGTTTCAGAGCTGCATCCGTCATTATCACTGCGATTCTGATGATTAACGTTGCTGGCATTTAAAGGTGAATTCTTGGTGACAATACTAGTAGAAGCCCCTGAACTGGAGCTTGATGGGTCTAGCAGCCCTAGCTCATCAGGCAACTGGCTGCCACTGGCATCCGTTGCCACAGGAAAATTCCGACTGCTTTCTGGAGTTGAGGTGCGAGTCTCAGCATATCTGTTTGCAGCTAGCGATTGGTCAACAGAAGGCCCATTATTAAACTGTGCAGGAAGTGCCCCAGCTTGTTGCTGCTGCATTGGCAAAGACATTGAAGAGGACTGGAGAGGAGAAGCAGGAAGATGCGTCCATCGAGTATGGACCGACATCTCAGGATTGGTCTGCAAAGAAAAATTTCAACCAATAATCAGTGTCTTAGAAGGCAGTGACAACAAATCCACAACCAACATTATTTACTCCAACTTAAAGAAGAAGATATCAAATTTCCTAAATCTCCACCTCTACCATGTGAAAGACCCACCCTATATTTACTTACAAAGATCCAGTCTGTAGTCTGAAGGGCAGAAGTTTTCTTTCTTTCCTGACTTACTTTAGTTAAGTAATGCTTTTATTAAGGCTTTATGCCAACAAAAATTGAGGTCCAATATTAGAGCTCTTCTGGAAAGATAAACTTCAAGGACCACAATTCTATTATGCAGATTATAATGGTCAAGGTCCTTGACATCCGGTCTTTTGTTCACCAAGTGAAGAACACATTATCACATCACACAGAGCAATCACTTCGTGTAGCCTGTTCACATCTTGCTGCTTAACTTCAAAATAGAAAAGACATCATGAGGCCAGAATGTCTCTTCTGGATACTGTCACCAGCAAGTTTGCCATAAAAGATTCACAGCAGTTCTAAATCAAGTAACTTCTTTCTTTTATCACTTTTTCCAATATTTTCTCCTAAAAAGATAAGGACCATGTCCTTTCATTTCAGTTTCAACAAATATGGACCTCCTGCTTTATGATTTATGGCTATTGTCATCTTCTGCAAATCCCAAAATTGTCACTCTTTTAGTAGTTTCATGCTTAAGTGACAAACACTATGAGAGCTATATCAGGTATGATTGTGACAAAAGCTACCAGGGATCTGACTGTGGAGCCAGAAAGAATAGATGACTACCTGGAAAGGAGGCACATCAAACATAGGGGAAGCCATGGGCAATAGAGGTGAGCCAGGAGCAAGATGCTGAATTGGAGCAGGCATGTTTGCCGGATTGTGCTGGGCAGAAACAGCATTTAAATTGTTCATATCTCCCTCACCAACCATTGGAGCGGATGCAGGATTGTGCTTCCAATCAGGTTGCCTTCCGGAAGGTATGAAAGCAGTGCCCATGAAACTCAAGCCAACCTGTCCAAACTGCCCAACTGGTGCAAAATGGTTATAGACAACCATGTGCGGTGGGCCCTGAACTCCAGGTATACCCCCGGGACTGATGAAAGGGCCAGTAAATCCAGCTGGAGGACCGTAAAATGAATCTACACCAGAATGGCCTTGTGGCCAGGACCCATGTGGCCCTGAATTGGGTGCACTGCTCTTCTGTGATTGCTGTTGTGTAGATGCAGATTCTTCATTGGGACCGAAAGCAAATATGGGACTCCCCATCATTGGGTTCATCTCATAGAAAGGAAAATGAGATGGTGGACCTCCAGGAAAATGTGAAAGCATCTGGCTTGAAGAGCTCTGTGAACTTGTCAACGGTTGCCACATGGAAATGGGAGGGGTTTCAACAGAGAGGTCAGCAGGAAGAGAGACATTCAGAGGCTCTTCTGCCCTTAAGTGATTTGCTGACTCCTGCTCACCAGCTACACCTAACAAAATTAATAATAAAGCATACATGATCAATCACATGTTCCACTAAACCCAAAAAAGAATGCTTGCCACAAAGCTGTGAAAGGCTTCACTACCTGCGGATATCCCGTCAACATCTACAGCTCCAAAAGTTTTGGCATCTGAAACAGAAACAGAGCGACCCAGTCCATTCCCAACTATCTCATCACTGCTAATTGCAGCAACAGCAACAGCGGAAGCAGCTGCTTCAGCTTCAGCTTCACTATCTTCTAGATGAACACAGGGCTCACCTGAGTTCTTATCCTTCTCAA
This sequence comes from Eucalyptus melliodora, assembly GCA_004368105.4. Classification (NCBI taxonomy): domain Eukaryota; kingdom Viridiplantae; phylum Streptophyta; class Magnoliopsida; order Myrtales; family Myrtaceae; genus Eucalyptus; species Eucalyptus melliodora. Next base: position 21,789,589 of record CM023410.3, on the reverse strand, counting down.
AGAAAATGTTGCAACCATCTTCAGCTCCAGGAAGCTTATGAGAAACTTGAACATCTGGAAGACATGAATTTGGAGGGCCAATCCCATGAGAAAGAGCATGACTGCTAGGAGGAAGAACCGTTGGAGATGTTACCGCACCTGAATTTGGCAATAACCACACACAAGGATGTCAATAATTGGATCTTGCGGTACATTACTTAGCATGGATAAAATGCTCACCAAACTGAATTTTCTCCCCTGCAAGCAGTGAATTTATTGGACTTGCTGCTGAAGAAAACGATTTGTCTTTTGCTGATATGGACGTCAATGGCACACTACTCTCAGTGACTGTAAAACTAGATTCTCCAACAGAAACATGTGCATCAAATTTAGCGGGCTTCATTGCCTCGTCAAGTTGTGACTGTGTAAGGGACATAACCTACAACAAAATTTAATCACTTTCAAATCATCATATCCAGAAAGCAGTATCAGACTATAAAGGATGGATCAATGCAAGTTCTTCCTCTTCTACACACTTTTATTTGCATTAATAGAGCAAAAATTTCAAACAAAAATAAGGAAACTCCACGGATCATCCTATAAGTTTGTGAATAAAGCTAGAAAAACTGTCCAGTCTAATAAAGCTTGTCACATCAACCAAGCCCCAATTTAACTCGTATAAAATCAAATCAATATTTAGATAGTTACACAGCTTTTATTTTACTATAACGCAAAGAAACCAACTAAAAGATCCTAATTCATGAGGATCTTAGAAAACACATAATCCTTGAGAGACAAATGAAACAAGAAGTTGGTGCTTAAAAATATATAAACCACCAGACAGCCTATCAACAATTTCCCATGAATGCGACTAACCTGTTGGTTAATGCCCAAATTACCCCAAGAGTCCAAAGGTTGAACATTATCCATGACCTTATTCTTGCTCTTTAATATTGAGCCTGGAGCTGGCCCAATGCTCTTTCCAATGTCACCTGGAAGGGGGGACCTGCACCGAGAGAGGAAAATGAAAATTGAAATAAAGTACTTCATCTTTCAATGCAACTATAGGATTTATAGAGTATATACATGATATTTTGGGGAACTGAATCACCCTGAGCTTCACTTTTAGCGGCAAGTGTCCCAATTGGAGCCAATGGTTGTGACGCCATGGAGGCACTAAAGTCAACTGATACTTCAATATTTGCCAAATCACGTCCATCTGCGGTGGCAAAGTCAGTGTGACCCGTGGTCAATGTTTCTCCACTTCTCAAAGAAGAGATTCTCTTGGAGCCACTGGGGAAGTTATTATTTTGCAAGGGACGAGACTTCCTTGGCACCTAGAATAAAACGGAATTACAAACAACATTAGTAAGCAACATCTCAGTGACAACAGTTATTGAGAAGCTAGAAATTTAATGAAACCTTTGCGATACGGGACTTTGCCTTGATCTCTTTCTCTCTTTGCTCACGCTTGTCATTCAGCATTTGCCTCTTTGACCTCACCTCAATGAAGTCGTCTTCATCACTAGGGGCTTCTATTCCAGGTTGCTGAAAAATACGCACAACACCACTTTGAAGAGGAGCATCAATATCTTCTTCATGGACATTGCTCTTAGGGATTTGCTCAAGAGAGAGTGGCTGATGAATAGACTGGCTCTTTGAGATCGATTCTTTTAAAGATCGCTTTTCATTTCTGCTTCGAGATTCCACTTCTTGACTATTCATTGAGCCAGATCTAACACTTTCAGACTCAAATGTCCGCTTGGGCAAATTATTTGATGAAACAGCCTTTCCAGAACCAGTTCTTCCTGCGCTTCTAGCATTTACACTTGACCTGTCATCAAGCCCAAGGAGGGAGGGTGAACCAGGGATTGCTGATCGCCTTCTTTCACTGTTCTCTCTGACTCTGAACTCAGTTCGCCTAACAGTACGTCTCTGCCTTCTTTGGTATCCTGAAGAATCCGACTGGGAAACCTCATTTTCTGGAATAGATGATCTAGATGCAGGGGTTTTAACCTTGAACACGTAATGCTTCACTTTGCCACCATTTACAGAGCCATGAACCCTTGATCCATTGAAATCCTTCTCTTTCCTGATGGCCTGAGACGATGGAATCCCAGTTATGCCCTGCCCTTCCCATTTTTTCGAATTTGACATGAATTTGTAGTTCTTGCCACCTTCATTCTGTTGGTCCAGCTGCTCTAATTGGAAATCTGGAACATTATTGCCCTCGAGAAACTGAGAATTTTCTGCTCGATCCTGCTGCATGGTCAACATGCCTTGTGCCTTTTCTCTCGCTGGTAACGGATTTAAATTTTTCATTGCCTTGTCTTGAGGCAGAATGAAGTGCCTAGGAACAACGCCTGGCTGGCTTTCCGCTGACAGAGATGCATCATCCATTTTCACAAGATTTTGGGCGGGGATTTCTTGACTTGGTTGAACTGACAAAGAGCCATCCCGATTATGGTTAAAAGAAAAATTAGCTGGAACACTTGGCTGAACCAATGATACTGGCGGGGAAGCCATGGGCACAATTCCTGGAGGAAATGCAGATGAGTATCTGAGCTGTCCAAACTGAAAAATAGGAGGATGTGCTTGCTGCATTGGACTAAGAGATGGAGTAACTTGAGGATGCAAATGAAGAGGCATCTGTATGGAACCAATTTGAATAGCTGGCACAGGAGATGGTATCAAGGAAGGACCAGAAAACAGACCAAACTGAAGCTTAGGAGCTTCAGCATGAGCAGCAACAGCAGATGCAGTAGAATGCAATATCAAGTTGCCACTGGATGGAACTACATGCCTGACAGGAGCATCCGTGTTATTCAAAATCTGAGAAGCTGCTGACGTAACATCAATGTTGTTAGGCTTAATCTCCAGGCCTTGCATGGCTTTCTCTGCTTCCTGCAGCAGCCTAGATGAAGCATCCATGCTTGATTGAGGAGAACTATCAACATGTTGACCAGTCCGTACATCACTGCTCAGTCTGACTGAGGACTCCTCTTCTTGACAATGGCCAAGAGAAACAGACGGCACTGCATAAGCAAGTTCTCTGTTCCTTGGACTTTGTTCATACTCATCACTTGGCACAGGAACTTCAACGCCCTCATTAAAGCCTAAAACCAAATTGTCCCCAAGCCCAGCTGAACGTTCACTCTCCAAGTGAATATCATCAAACTCTTGATGTCTATCTCCAATCTCATCATCTGCTTCTCGTACTTCATCTTCTTCCCGGTATCCCTCTTCATCTTCATCATACTCTTCTTGCTCCTGCAACAGTTCATCATTCTCCTCAGTCCATTCTCCTCCGTCCTCACTAGAAATAGATCCAGGAGCATCTGTAACCTGCCCAGCATTGGTTGGTAAGACAACAGCTTCCTTTTCAGGGATGAGAAAATCTCCATCCTGTCCAGCTGCTGACTTCACAGGATAGTCCCCAGATTCATCCAAATCATCATGAGAAAGATGAATAGGAGAATCAGGGGGGCTCGAAACAGAGAGAGAGGATTGGGAGTCACACCTTGGTGCAATATGTGGATCTAGTTTCTGCTCATCAGTGTTCTCTTGCTTGACAACAACTAAGTCATGATCCACATCCTCTTGATTACCCACCCTGTGACCCACATTCAGAGTAGATCCACTTTGTGCAGACCCTGTATGCTTCATCTCGCTATCTAGTAAATATGATGGTCCTGGACGCTCAATTTCACCTCCACGTGCATTCTTATGCAGCGAAGATAATGAAGGAGGAGGAAGAACACGAGGCTGCCTCATGGAATACCTTGACCTCCCAGAAGAATAAGAGCCATTGACCTCAGAATTCTGATAAAATTGTTCAGAAGATGGAGGATAAGGATAATCATGGGACTGACGTTGTCCCCACCCAACATCACCAGCAAACCTCTCATTAAAATTCTCATGAAACTCAGGATCAAGCTCAGGATTCCTATTAACAGGATCTCCATCAATAAGATTCCACCTTTGCCCTCTCGTGTGAGGGAAATCATCCATCTGAGGCTCTGACAACCCTCCTCTATTGTAATTCCTATAAGGGACATATCCAGCTCCACTGAACTCTTTCCTCTGTAATGTTATTCCTCCATGTGATGCATCTCGTCTGGGGCCATAATGACCACCCTCTTGTTCTGCCAGACCAAAGGTTGAGCTGCTCCCTGTCTCAAATGGGTCCCTTCTCCATGCATTAGAAGGTTTCCCTCTTTCCATTGATATTGAACTATCCCGAGAGATATTTGGCCTGCTGCCCATGTCAAATGTTCTATTGAAAGTAGAAGAATCAGAAAATACTGGAGTAGTAATCCTCTCAACCATATTTTCACTATCTTCCCAATCACCTGTATCTGCTACTCTCCAAGTGTCTTTCTCTTTCAGCAATGCTGCAGACCTCTCATCTGCAATTAGAGAGTTGCTACTACCTCTTACTGTTTCAGCCTGCTTCTTGGCCATCCTCTCCTCTAGTTCTAAAAGCTTTTGCTTAGCTGCCTGTTTTCTCCTCTCTTCCTCTAAGAGAACCCTCCGCTTCTCCTCTTCCCTCGCTATCCTCTGCTCCTCAGCTCTGCGCAAGGCTTCCAACCTTTCTTGTTCTGCTCTCCAGGCAGCTTCTTTGGCTTCTTCTTCAAGCCTTCTCTGCATTTCCTCTTGCTCTCTGGCTAGCCTAGCTCTCTCCTCCTCTTCCCGACGGGCAAGCTCCAAGGCTCTTTCTTGTTCCTCAAGAATGCGCTGTCGTTCCTGCTCTTGCATCTTCTGAACTCTCTCAAGTTCAGCCTCAAAAGACTCCCTCACAGGATCATAAAAGTCGGTCTGCTTAAGCATATCTTTTTTCCTTTTCACCATGCCTACCAGGCTTCCAGAAAGAGAATCCCGTCCATCACCAAAATCCTTTAAGAAAGGATCCTCCAGATAAGGCTTTTCATTCTTTGAAAACGGGCGTTTGTCCTTTGTAAAATTAAGTATTGAATCATTCACAGGAAGGCCTTTACCACCAGATGAGCTTTTGGATGCTGAACTATTCTGCGGACCATCACCAGGGTATTTGGTGTCTCTCGCCATCCGCTCTGTTCCTCGACTATTAAATGAATCTAAATTGCTGTTCCACAACAGTCTCCCGCCTTGTCCATAAGCATTGTCCTTCCTTCCAAGATCATCTAGAGCACCATCTCTAAAAGGTGAAGCCACATGCTTCTTATCCTTTTTTGTTTCAGTACTCAACATAGATGACCTGACACCTAGATTGTTTCTGTCGTTTCTGGATTCTTGTACACCAGCTCCACCTTTTGGAATGGGGGAAGATATTCTCCATGAGCTTCCTTCCCTGCCTTCGCCACCAGATATTCTCACATCTCTGCCATAAGGGTCTGCTCGATGGACTTCACTGGAAGAATATTTACCAGTTTCATTGTCACGCTGACCCCACCTGTCAAGAGAACCATGAGCTGGTTTGAGAGGCGGAAAACTTGCCTTGGGCATATCAAAATCCCCATCCCAATAGGCTTCACTCTTTGAAAAGACATTATCCCTGCCACGTTCTATCAAACCACGACTAGTATCACGCTCATCATCAGCCCAATCAGACCTTGGATTCAAGGGAACAAGAGGCAGTGGCCCTGAAAGGTAATCATCCTGCTTTCGACTCTGCTCAGACGTTCGAGAACTGCCAAAAGTATGATTCCCATTGCCATTTTGATGGACTCCATTAGCAAAAGTATGATGAGATGACAGCCCTTGAGGACGCATATCAACAAGGGAGCTCGTATGAGAGCTTGGCCTCTGCTCATTACCTGCTTCTTCACCTGATAACAGCTTTTGTTTCAGATTCAGACCATCCTTCTGCCTCTGTGATGAGCCAGATACAGCAGGGACCGCAGCTCGCAAGGAGGGGAAGTCCTCTCCCCTCAAAACTGTAGGTTTCTCCACTGGCAGATATGCAGACACCACAGGTCCAGGCCGAGCCGAAGGTGGCATATATGCACTACCTCCCTTGTTCAACGCATCAACAGCACTATGCATATCCAGATCAACTGCCCCAGAAACACCCTTATCACCAGAACCAGAAACTTCCTTCTCCTGCAATCCGACATTCGCAGGCTTAGTCCATCCCATACCAGACGAACCGGGCCTCATCCCACTTCCACTCGCCCCTCCGCCAGCAGCACTGCCGCTGGTTCCCAAGGTATCGAATTTCTCATGCTCCTTCCGCAGAGATGGCAAGTTCAAGGGGGGTGGAACAGAAAGCTTGGGCCCAGCTTTCTGTGAGCTACGAGGCCGCGAAAGCACCACCATACCTCCACCTCCACCTCCACCTCCGCCTCCACCGCCGTGACCACCCACCCGGGCTCGGCTATGGCCATAAGAGCTCCCCTGGTGGTGCTGCGCATGCTGCCCGTAAGACTTGTTCAAGTTCACTGACACGAATTTGCTCCCGACTCCGGGGTTGGCCATGTCCGACCGGAACACTTCACTCGTCCCGCCGCGGATTCAGATCTCCGCCAACGCATCAAAGCACGAACACCCCCGCCCCCGGCCCCGGCCCCCGCCCCCAACCAATACGAATCAACTCCAACCTCACAGGATCTAACGCCGGAAGATCGATACGGCGGCGGCCGGAATCGAACAGGAACAACAGCCCCCCGAACCCCGATCGAAAGCCGCCCCGAGCTCCGGCGGGCGGAATGACTGATCAAACTGATCGACTGAGCCGAAGCGGAGGACCCGGAAATGGCCCGACCCGACGCCGGCGCGGGATGGTTTAATTAGGGTTTCGTCACAGTGATCGGGCGCGCCGGAAGAGGGGGGGGGGGAGAGGGAGACCGAAATGAAGAGGCGCAGGGCGGCGGGGAGCTTACCTCCGGAGGCGCAGGATAGCCGGCGGGGAGGTAACGTGCGCCGGTGGGGGAGCTAGGCAGGAGGAGCGAAATGGGGAGCCCTACTGATGCTGAAGGGGAAGAGATAGAGAGAGAGAGAGAGAGAGAGAGAGGAGACGAGGGAGACAGGGTTCGAGGACGAGGAAGAAATAAAGAGTCGGTTGTTTCTTTTTCTTTTTTTAAGGTTTGTTGCCCGTAACTTTGCTGTAATTACGTATTGCGCCCGCCAAAGTTCTTCTGTAGTTGCGCTATTTGCCCGTTCCCTAGGAATCTCGTCAAATCATGCCCCCTTTTCTGTTGCGTTGTGAAGCAAGAGAAAAGAGTCCGTGGGTTGTTCACTTCCCAAATTGGTTTGGATTGCCCATTTGGTTCAACTTTTGAGAAATGGCTTTACATTTTCCCAAATATCTTTAGAGAAATGGGCATTTGATGAAGGTAAGAGTGTTTGGATACTCTTATTTTGTTGCGTTGTGAAGCAAAAGAAAAATAAAAAAATAAAAAAAGGAGAGTGTGTGGGGATGTTCACTTCCCAAGTTGGTTTGGATTGTGTCTCATTTGAAATTAGGACATTCAAGGTTGATTAGACTATGTTTTGGTTTTGCAAGGGGTTGTATTTTCGTATATGTATTCCTATTTGAATGGGATGTCCCGTGCTCTTTTGTGTTTATATAGAAAGTTTTATTTAATCTAGGGCTTCAAATTGAAGCACTTATGCCCTCCTATTTAATTTAGGGCTTTATATACTTAGTGAAAAGTTTGATACTTCTGGAAATATTTTTCAATAAGTCATTTTTCAAGAATATTACAATGTTTTTTCTCAATGTTTGACTGAAATCTAAAAATAAACTAGAAATCATTTTTTAGTTGCTTGAAATGGAAAACTTGCTTTTATTTTCCTATAAAAACTATTGATGTCTAAATTTTGGTGGCCATTTAGTAACTCATTACATAGAAAATTCATGATTAACCGAGGTCCCTAAACAAAAAAATAAAAAATAAAATCAATGAGTTTGCATATGAATGAGCCTATAAATTGCATTTAAGTTGAACCAATAGTGGATGGATTCAAATAAAGATGAGTGAACTTAATTGATCTATCTACTGACCAAAAAAAAAAAAAACTTAATTGATCTATCTAGAATAAGCCTATAAGCCCAATAAAATTTGGGTAGGCCCAGGTTGCACTAGCCAGTGAAATTTCATGAGCAAAGGAAGGTTCACTGAGCTTTAATTAAAATGGGTTGCGCCCATATGATTAGAGTTGGAATCTGTTAGAGGTTCCAAGCTTAATTAAGCTTGTAAGAGAGATAAAACTTGGCTAAGCCCATGGAGACCCCCTTGCCTATATTTCTAAGGATAGGGGATGAGTTTTGAGCATTAATTAAATGGGTTTAGCCCATTAAAGTCAAAAAGGCTTTAAGTTTGATAAGAGGCCCATAGGGATTAAGCCTTTTATTGGTAAAAAGCTCGATAATCAATATTGAATCTAAGATTTTCCCTATATAAAGACATTAGGTCCTTATAATTCTAGGTCGGTAATTGGCGAACTAGAGCACACGTTGAAAAATACAATAGAGAAAAGAGCAAATGCGAGAGGGAAAGTCCATAGCCATTACTCCCTCACAGCCACACCTTGCTACCCCAATTGCTACTATCCACTCCTGGTGTGCCTTTTTTTTTTTTTTTGGTCGACAAGAAGAAATTTTACTTATATCATAACTAATGAGGATCCAGGAGCACCTAAGAGTGGGGCATCATTACATAATAGGGCCCAAAGGGCTTGGGGTGGAAAAGAAAGCCAATTTGGTGGTAATGTTTGTTTCATCTACTCCCACGTGGCCTAGTCTGCAACAACATTTGCATTTCTTAGATAGGAAAGAAGGCCCACCAGCAGTAAAGTCTGTAGAAGTGCTTTACACTCAGTCCAAACAACACATGCATCATAGTTAAAGTCTTCCTTGTACTTTAGAGAGTTGACCAAGCTTTTACAATCGAACTCCACCAAAACCATGCCAATCTACTTCTTTTTGATGTACTTTAAAGCTTCTAACAGAGCTAGGGTTTCCAGCTGAAAAACTGAAGCCGCTCAAATTGTTTTGGTGAAGCCGTCCACAAGGCAGCTCGAGAAATCCCGGACGATGCAGGCTACAGCTCCTTCCATCAACCCCTCACAAATCGACCCATCAACGTTGATCTTCAAAGTCCCTGCTGCCGGAGCTACCCAAATCTGAGGTATGTCGGTTTCCTCTTCTTTTCTTTCTTGAGGATGCTTACAACCCCATTTTTCATAGCTTTGCTACTGAAATCAGGCAAGATCTACAACTTTGCAGGCAATCGGCTTACTACCCCGAAAGATATAGTTATTTCTCTCCTTCCATATTTGTCATAGGATGTTTGAAATCGCTTTCAAGGAAGGTAAGTGAGCGTCTTTCCTTATAAAGAGCGCCAACCATGCATCGATTCGGATAACTTCGTGTGGACTCATTTGTAGGTTGGCATCCGAGTGGCTCCATACTTGTGCTGTCCAAGGGCAAAGCAAAAAGATGTGCTCAGCCGTTAACATACTTTCTCGGCAAAGGTCACAGACGGGATCGGGTAATATCTATCTTTTCCATAAATTTTCCTTTGATGGGATGGCGTTTTGACAAACATTCCAAATAAATATCTTCACTTTAGGGCTGGTCTGCATATGCCATATAGCGTTCCATAGTGCTATCAGTGTTTGGTAGGAAGAAGAAGGGTAGTCAATTGCTGCCTTGACTGTTGCTTGTCCTCTTAATATGTTATAGCCATCTTTTACTGTAAAAGACTCATTCTTAGTCCCTGTCCATACCAGTTTGTCATTTGTAATTTGATGGTTGATTGGAATTACAATGATCTTCTGTTCATCAAAGAGATTGTTTAAAAGTTGTTCATTTCATTGTTTCGCTTCAAAATTCATCAACTCGGATGCTTGTTATGGATCATTTCTGTTCGCTGGCCTCCTAATTAGTCATCTTTTTAGCCATTTATCTGTTATAATGTTGACTTTTTGTCCATTTCCAATGGACCATCTCACTAAATTCGCTATGGCCTCCCTTCCCAAAATTAGACTTTGCCATCCCCATGAAGGCATGTTTCCTTTCTCAGCATGCCAAAAGTATTTTCGACAGAAGTAGAGCGCCATAATGCTTCCGAATTCTTAACCAACCCCTAAGCTTATTTACTCAAGAGGGCCTTATTTATAATAAGTAGGTCCCTGAAACCCATTCCTCCCCTGTCTTTCTTAAATTTCATGATTTCTCATCTCTTCCAATGCAAACTAGCTTTTGTTTCACTATTTTCCCACCAAAAGTTAACTATTTTCTTCTTTATTGCTTTGCAAATTGATACTGGAATTTTAAAAACTGACATGGCATATTGAGGTAACACTTACACCACTGATTTTAGGAGGATTTTCTCTCCCGCTTTTAAAATAATTTGTTCCTTCCAACCTTCCAATTTCATGTTTACCCTACTCAAAATCCATGCAAACAGCTGTCTCTTTGAGGCTCCCCAATCAAAGGGGATTCTTAGGTATTGTCTTGTTCGATCAAGCTCCAAAACTCTCAACTCTCTTGCCATGTTATCCCTTAATAGTTGAGGACATTCTTTACTAAAAAAAATACCTGACTTGTTTAGGTTTACTGCTTGTCTTGATGCATAACAGTATTGATTCAACACTGCTGCAACATTTTGGCATTTCTGTATGGACCCATCTAGAAAGGATATAGAGTCATCAGAAATAATAAATGAGTCAAGGTGGGGCAAAACCTATTTAACTTGATTTCTTTTATACTCCCGTCATCTAGAGCTTTTCCCATCAAAGAAGACAAATAGTTTGCTACCATAATGAAGAGATAGGATGATAATGGGTCTCCTTGTCTAATACCTCTGGTAGGGTTGAAATAAGGGAGAGGTTCTCGATTGAATTTGATGCTAAAAGTGACAGTAGTAACACTTTGCATAATCCAGTTGACCAATTTCTCGTAGAACCCCATTTTTAGTATTCTTCTAGGAAATCCCATTTTATTCTATCATAGGTTTTCTGCATGTCTAATTTCAGCACTGCTTAGAAATGCTTTTTCCTTTTCCTCATTCTCAACTGGTGTAGCACCTCCTGCATAATATATATGTTATATTGAATCTATTTTCCACTAACGAAGGCACTTTGTTCCCCTGAAATCAACATCGGCAGCCATATTTTAAGTCTATTTGCCAAAATCTTCGATATGATCTTATATGTGAAATTGTAAAGGCTAATATGGCAATATTGGTCAAGTTTTTTTGGATGGGTTGTCTTTGGAATTATGGTTATATGGATTCTATTTAGGGTTGGTTTGAATACCCCCGACTAAAAAAAGCTTCTAAATTTTTCAAAGATATCCCAATTAATTATACCCCAATGGTGTTGATAGAAAATTCCACTTAAACCATCTGGACCAGGAGCTTTCTGTGCTCCAAGTTGAAAAACAGCAGCATGAACTTCTTCCAAGGTTACTTCCTCCACTAAACATTCATTTATATCATTTCCAACTAATATGGGGCATTGATTTAGTACTGGTTGACAATTCTTAGGCCCTACCGAAGTGTATAAATCTCTGAAGAAGGAAATTATGAGATTTAGAAATTGTTGCGTATCCCTTATCCAAATCTCAGATGACTTCTTCAGCATAGTAATTCTGTTATTTTGCCTCCTCTAAAGAGTTGCTGCATGAAAATATTTTGTGTTTTTATCTCCCCCATCGTAGCCAACTTACTCTGGAACTTAAACCCCAAAACATCTCCTCTCTTCTCCATAAAGTTTCAATTTCTTCTTTTAAGAGCCACATCCTACTAGAGCCTTGACTTAAATTTACACTATTCGTTAGGGATTGCAACTCCTGCTTGGGGGCCTTTATACGAAGATACTGTTGGGGAATTTCTTTTTACTCCAGTCATTTAAAGCATGAATTACAGCCTGCAGCTTAGCCTGCTTCATGAAGAGTATAATATTATCATGATTGTTTTACTATTTCTCTACATTTTGCATCTTTAGTCCAGAAAGCTTCAAAGTGAAATTTTCTTCTTTTCTTTACAGATTCAACACTACCCACAAGTAGGAGTGGGCTATGGTCTAACCCAATAGCTAGGAGAGCATATGCTTTTGTTGCTGGGAACATGAGCCTCCAATCTAAAGTACATAATACCCTATCCAGCTTCTCCTTAACCAAGTCAGTCCCTTCTCTATTGTTGGATCAAGTGAAAGCACAATATCTGTAGTATATTTCCATCAATGAACAATCATTTAAACAACTTTGGAACGCCCGCACTCTATAGTTTTCAGCCAATCTAGTCCCCCACCTTCTCCCAATGATAAAGCACTTCATTAAAATCCCTCAAACAAACCTATGGTAAGCCATTTGAGATATTAATCTGTCTCATTTTATCCCATAAAATTAATCTTTCCCGAAAGAAATTTGGAGCATGCACACAAGTGACTCTCATTTTGTTTCGGCTATCATAATCTTCACATATCAAGTTTATCATTTCCTGGGAAGCTGATTCCACTACTATTTCAACTCCCTCATTCCATAGAGCCGCTAGACCCCCCGCAATTCCTATTGAGTTCACCACAAAACTGCGTTTGAATTCAATTATCTTTTAATGTGAGAAATCACATTTGCTTGGGTTTTTTTTGTCTCCATTAATAGAATCAAATCGGGCCTTTCATGAGCCGCATTAGCTCGTAAGTTTTGGACTGTCAAAGGTGTGCTCAACTGCTGATAGTTCTAACATATGATCCTCATTTGTAAACCGGTGGCTTATTAGGGTTAGCCACCAAAGCCCATCCCATAGAAACATCCAAAATACTAATAGTAGTTTCCTTTAGTTTTGCTTCATCAAAATCCGATAAGTCTAGAGGCATAGAGTTATACGGGTTGTGCCTCTTTAATTTCTTTGCCAGTGAACATTTTAAAGCTCCGCTTCCTTTTTTTTATCCCTCTTTTTTTGACTAGGACGATGGTTTATCAGCCTACAGTACCTGTTGTTCTGGCTCTTCAATATTCATTATGCCTTTTCCGATTCTCTATTGATGTTCGTCATGTTGATCAGGTATAGTAATATCAGCTTGTGCTTTGCTTGTTGTTTGAGCTGTTGCTGTGCATTCTGTTAATGTTTGCTCCCCATCGAATATGACTATTTGTATACTTTGAGCTGGTGTGTCGATGACTATTTGTTCCTCCTCTTTTCTTCCACCCTGTCATCATTAAAAATTTGCCAAAAGAGGCTGGTCTCTTTAGCCTCTACTTTTAACCAATGTCCAAACCGGTTCGCACTCATTTCTTCATATTTGGCTTCATCGAAAGGAACTTCAACACAATTAGTTGCAAAATAACCCAATTTTTCCGTAGGAATAGGAGAAGCAAGGTAACCTTTCATACTTAAAATCCAGCCATACTTTCCCATTTCTTAGGTTATATAATGTTCATTGGCTTAATGGGGTATCAAGGTCTAAAACTACCCTCGCTCTACCCACTTTTTAAAAAACCACTCCCTTCTTATCCACTTTAACTTCCTTAACGCAGCCTAGGATTTGAGCTATGTGGGATACAACCTCCTCAGAACACCATTCAATGGGAGTCCATGAACTTGAACCCAGAAAGCACAATTGATAAACTTATAACATTTGGCAGGTTTATTAGGTTCCCATGGTTTAAGAATTAATAAATTGCTCACAAAAGACCGTAGGCTATTCGCTAACACTCGTTCTTTGTCCATCTCAGAGTCAAAAGTAAAGGAAAGTATATCCGATTCTTGCTGTGAAGGTAACTAAATCTACCTTCCAAGCTCTCTTCATTATGTTGAGAAAAGCTTGGATGTTGATGTTGGCTCCCGAATACTTGAAAGTTGATGTTTGCTCCCGAATGCAGCTTTCCAAACACTATGCGATTACATTCATGCGGGATCTTCTCAGAAATCACTCTGTCTCTTGGAGGGGCATCAACTTCCGTTCTCAAATTACCTAGTCTTTTGCACAGAATAGCCAGGCGATTGTCTACATCCATAGATTCTTCTATTGGCCTCAACTAAGGATAAGAGCTACTAGACAGAACCAGATCGCAAGGAAAATCCAAAAAAAGACAATCAAACACTGCTAGTATCCAACTTCTCTCATCCAGTCAAGTTGAAAGATAACAAGGCCCATACTAGTGACAGCGAGAAGAAGACCCAGAATAATCCCAAAGTGAAGCTTGCGACATTCGAAACATTTGCATGGAAGAGGAATCGATTCAGCCAACACTGATTGAAGTAGACCAACTAGGGTTTATGGAAGCGTTCCGCATTATGAAACGCATAATGTATGAAGGGGTAAAAGGTAGGGGGTTCCGTGGGTTTATGGTGGGGATTTCATTTGTCAAAATCGGCAAAGGGGCTGTTAGGGTTTTAGGGTTTATGGGAAGGCAAAATGAAAGTTAGGGTTTTTTGGGGGGAAAGCTACCACCATTGGTAGAGAGGAGCTCTGCCTACCAAGAGAAAAAAAGTTTGCTTCTCCTGTTGTGCCTTGCCTTTCCATGATCCGCGACAACAAGATGCTCCTCCTTGCCCACCGATGAGTAGCCGTGGGCCGTGACACCTCCTGGCCTCGCCATGTCTCTCTAACAAAGCTACTATTGTTCTTGCTTTGTCAAAAGGCCCAACAATTCATCCTGCTACTATTTCCAATTGAGCTACAACCTTTCAAAGACAATTTCCAGAGAGCTCTAACTGCACCATCTTTATGGCCCATTGCTTTCCTAAACCACTAGGATGAAGCTTCTGCTGTTATGATTGGCTCATGCCCATCACGACAAGACCACTAGTCAAGAGCACAAACATCAGCACCTTCTGATTTCTTTGATAACCTAATGTTCTCACCGTGAGATGTTGCTGCTGCCTTTCTCATCCCAACTATTAGTAAGATTCTATTTTGCAAGTTCATACGAAGTTTTCCTGATGATCCATCACAGTCGAGAGTTGCTCACCACCAACAATCTTTGCTCGTTGCTTCACTATTGCAAGCTGCACCTGCAGCTCCTCTCATCAAGACTCTCACCACTGGCGATCCATGGCCGTAAGCCTATTCCGCCAGTCACCATCGTAACTTCTCTATTTGTTCATCTTGTTCTGGAAACAATCTTCCAAATTAGGTAAAAAAAAAATCTTATACATATTTGAATTATCAATTTATTACTCATTTTGAACAAATTGTGAACTAACTTGGATTTTTGAGATTTTAGGTAATATCCAAATTAGAAAACTTTTCTAATTCGACAATGGGCGCATAAT
This sequence comes from Eucalyptus melliodora, assembly GCA_004368105.4. NCBI lineage: Eukaryota > Viridiplantae > Streptophyta > Magnoliopsida > Myrtales > Myrtaceae > Eucalyptus > Eucalyptus melliodora. The sequence goes on along the minus strand of CM023410.3, from coordinate 21,774,404 downwards.
CAGTATTGTGTGTGTAATTGGTAGCTTGATCTCTAATGATAAGATAGGATTATTATTTGCCCGAAAAATTGGCGACTTAATCCATAAGCCTTAGGTTAAGGGCATTGATTTTATTTGTTTTCAAATTTGAGTTTAATCTATGTCTCTTGATGATTTTGATGTTTTACTTTTACAATCGATGTTTTCTTTGTTTGATTTATTTCCTATTTGAAAAGTGCCAAAAAAAAAAATTGCACGATAGCTAGATGAGATAAGGATTGATAAGATTAGGATAGATTCTAGATGCATTGCATGATAGATTATGAGAGTTTTCTTTTTTTAATGGAATTGGAAGTAGTGAACAAAAGTATATTGTACATTTTAGTCGGAGGAATGTTTTCAGTTCATGTAACCGTAAGTTATTTGAAATGCTAGAATGGTTGTGTTGGCTCTACAATATTTCATACAACTGCAAGTTATTTGAAATGCAATGATAGTTATGTAGACATACTTTATACGTCTTGATAATATTGTTTTAGTAAGGCTACTAATTTTGTAACATTAGCAGAGTTGGACCAAAGAATTACTAAAGCCATTGCCATCAGTATCGCCTATTTCTATGAAAATTGATCTCTCACAAGTTGCAACCATAATACTTAGACAATATTAGTAATATTTGAGTTGGTTCAAGAGCTCCGGAGCTAGAATAATTTGACCATGAACAACATCCACATAACTCATTCAATATGCTTAAATTCTTGGTTTGAAATCATGAAATGAAAATACAAGACAATGAAATAAAGAAAACTCAAAAGGGAATGGAAACAGCAAACTCGTAAAAAAAGAAAGCAATACATAAACTTAATATTCACAAAAATTGACATTGTCAAGTTGCTAGTAATTTTGACCCAAAAAAAAAAAATTGCTAGCAATTACCAAGCTATCGGTTAAGGCACGTATTGTGCCAAATAGGAAATTGTGCTTTCAAAGCTTTTTGAAGCATAAAGATAAATAGCTACAAATCTACTATCTAATAGATAAAATTAAGCATGCATCAAGTATAATCTGTAAGAAGCTACTCCCATTAATTAAGAATCTCGCCTTTCGTTGTTGCCATCATTATCTGCAATTCAATTGAATTAGTCTCTATCGAACAACACATTTCATTCATTGGACTATCACTGAACTAAACTTTGTTCAACGGCCACATGAAAAAGCCAAAATATAATATCAAAGGAACAAAAGGAGTTGGAAGTGAAGGTAGCTTTGGGAATTAGAAAAAAAAAAACTAAAATCAAGTTCAATAATAAAATGAATTCTTATATCATGTGACTTATGCCTATACATGCTAAAACAAGTTCAGAATTGAAGAAAACTCAAGTGACCTAATTTAGGCATTTTATCGATTAGATGGTGGACAACTTAGCTAGATCGTTTAGGCTCAAAACTCAGGCAACAATTCATACTAGACTATTATGTCTATTATTATTGGCAACTTAACACATCAGTTCTTCTACAAAAACAGCACAAACATTACAAATTTTCGAATACGACACTTTTGGGTTTTCTTCCTAAAGTAAATGAGAATAGAATTGGGGATTCTACCTCATGTGGGAGAGAATCCAATTGTGAAGGACGTCGAAACTGGGTAAAGAGAAACCCTAATATGTTTGGTGAAGAAAAGTGAGTGGCATGTGAAGGCGGAGGCGAAGGGGGCTTGGAATTCAACAGTTATGATTGGTAGGGCTCTTAAGGGAGATGAAAGCGGCGGAGATGCTACTAAGGACCTACTTTGGGCTTTTAGCATTTTCAGAATACTACTATGAGGTTTGATGAATTTTTTTTTCTTTTCAATATTGCCCTTATTGATAATCATGTTTTCCCCTTTTGCCCTCGAAAATATTGTTCATTGTCTTTTTCAACGAACTTGTTGCTCCACCGTGTCGGGCAGCACTTAGCCACAAGCAGCTAGATCTGGCCACCAGGAAGTCTCGTCTAAGGTTACGCGACCTCAGGCGAGGTGACCTGAGGTCGGGCGATGCCCTAGGTCGCTCGACCTCATGCGATGTCGCTTGAGGCCGCGCGACCTCAGGCGTCGCCCACTTGAGGTCGAGTGACCCACGGCTTTGCTTGAGGTCGGCGACCTCAGGCAATTCACCTTCCCCCCTCCCCCGCCACCGCCACCGCCACCGCCACCGCCATTAACCGCCTCCCCACCACCACCAACGCCACCGCCACCAGCCGGTCCCCCACGATTTTCCCCTACAGCTACATCTCCTCCTCTCTTTTCTTTTCTTTTCTTTTTTTCATTTTTCTTTTCACCTTGAAGTAGCTTTGCAAAACATACACAAAAAAATTGGGTTTCTAAACACACTTGCCTTCACAAAATGCCCATTTACTCAAAGATACTTGAGAAAATGTAGAGTTATTTTCCGAAAGTTGAACCAAACGAGCCCTAATATATCCAGCTTTGTAAGCCTCTTTGACTTCCACTTCAAAATCATTGACAACATGCCTGAACTCGAAATCAGAACCTGAGCTAGTTAGTAGTTTCTAGAGCCTGAACTAAAAGGAAAATGACGGTAATGAGTACAAAGTCAAATAAGGAGGAAGGGATGGCTTGTGTTGAGTGAGGGATAGAGAGAAAAGATTACCTCGAAGAGGAAAAGAGGGAACTTCCATTTTCAAACAAAAAGAGTATTTACTTTTGACCAAAAAAAAAAAGTATTTACAAAGATGAGAGAGAGCAGCAATAAACGCCGGCATTTAATGTTGCTTTTGCTCAGCATTTCCGTAGCCTTCAACCAGAATTAAAGGAGAGAAAAAAAAAATGGGCTACGATTTAATTTTTAACCCATGTCAAGTACTATTTGTTACTTTATTAATAGATCCCTATGGATTTATATATGCCACGTGGGATGGTGACGTAGTGGTTATAAACCATTGAATATTTTCTTGTTTTTAGGAGATTATAGGATGGAAATATGATGCTTAAAGGGTGTTTTGGTATTGATTTGTGCATATTTTATGAGGTTTTGATTATGCATGTTTGAGTTTCATGAATATAGTTGAATATGTTTTCGATGTTCATATTTGGACTTTGAAGATTGCCTATATTACTAGAAATAGGTTGAATATGTATTAGATGTTCATAAACTAAGGTTGAATGTTCACAAATTTTTCTAGTTCTAGAAAATTTGGATTTCTTTGACCTTTGTCCCTTCTCTGATTTTTAGATTTTTTTTCTGCTCAAATTTTGAAAAAACTTAATTCATTAAGTTAAAGTTGAGGTTTTAAGCTTCCAATGATATAAATTTCACAACATCATTTGGTTAGTGCAATGCCCTTTTCAAAAAGACGATCAAACTAGAAATTTGATCCACTTTTTGAAACTCATGCTAGCCAATTTTGTTTTGTAAAAGTCACATAGTTTGGATCATGTTTTGCAAAAACTAAAAACTAAGTAGTTGCTCATTAGGGTCTAATTTGATATTTTGGAAAGTTTGAGGTCAATTTTGTGAATTTCGGACAAGGTCATGAATAAACCTACAAAACTGATAGAATTTAATCGATAGAGGAAAATCGATAATTTTGACAAACTCTAACAACTCTTTTACAAAATCTCAAAACAATAAGTTTTAAGAGAATGAAAGAACCTTCTCTAGTAAAGATTTGGATTAACTGTGACATCTTGAAATTTGAGCCCTATAAGGGATGAATGAATGTGAATTTCGCCAATGCATTTGTGGTTGATCTCACTTGAAATTGATCATTCCTGAGATACTGACCTTGAGGAGATAGGCTAATGAGAATAGAACTCATACGACTAAAGGACTCAACCTGAGAAAACGACTTGACCGTGAGACTTGCGTGAGGGCGACCTTGTAGATAGGCAGGCCGATTCTATGAACGACTGAAAGTCGATTCGTGGACATAATATAATGGAACGACGGGTGATTCCGTTTACCGTTATCGAGCTCGCGAACGACCCTAGATCGATCGTCAGTAATCATGTACTTTGAAATAAGAATCTATCTTCCGCAATTTCATGCAGTCAAGGACGTCTATGCATCGAGATGTCTTGAATGTGGTTTGGCACGAGTCGATCATGCGTGAATCCTCAAAGCCACCCATCAATCTAAGTTATTACCAAAATGGCATTTGGCAAAATTGACATTACAAGAGAACTTAGGATTGGGCTTCGAATTATCGAGAATGTCCAGGACGGACTTTGAATGAAGCTACATCAAACAGTTGACAGAGTCAGTTAAGCTGAGCAATTGGAAAATGGATTTTCGGACTGAAGAAGCAAGCCTAGGAGGACGTGGGCCGGGCCAGGTCAGTAAGGGCCTTAGGCCCAAGGTGGACAACCACCATGGTGGGTCTAAGGAAAGCAAATGAGCCCATTGGGCCCAAACCAATTATTCATCTTTTAAGCCCATGGGCCAAATCTTAGACATTTTAAGCCCAATCAATTTCTAAGCCCACTTCTATTCATGGCCAAGCCCAATTCCTAGGCCCATCCACCAATTTCAGCCCAAGGTTAGATTGGTAAATTGGTGCAAGGTGAAATGACTATTTTTCCCCCTAAAAGCAAGTGAATAAAGGCAAAGGATGAGAGAGAAAATGATGATGTCATGCATGGGGACTTGAAGCCAGCCTTAAATGGCTTTAATGAGGCCTTCACATCCCTCACTTCACTCTCTCTCTCCCCTCATTCGGCTCTCCCTCGACGGAGCTCTCTCTCTCTTCGTTCTCCTTCCTCTAGTTTTTGCTCCTACAAACCTTCCTCCAAAGATTCGAGTTGATTGTTGGCTTCCCGAACGAATCAGCCTTCATGCCACCCACCATTATCTTTAGAAGATCTATACCGTGCAGGGGAATTTGGCCGTTCGCCGACCGGAGCCGCCGTTTGACCTGCCGTCCGACTAAAAGCCAATGGTAGTCCAACTGCCTGGAACTGTTTTACTCAAACTGACCTTTCGTCAAATATCCGAGTTAAAAGTTATCTTTCTGTGAGAATCAGGCTACGCTTCACCCACCACCGCGAAGAAGACTTCAAGACCGTACTGTAGCACCCAACCACTCGCTGGAACGATTCTCCGAACGTCCCGAAATCCGGCTAGAAGCCATCGGCCACCGGACTGCCCGGTTCTGCCCAATTCTGCTTGGTTTGTGATTTTGGCATGTTTTCTCCCATTTCAAATGAGCTTTCACCCATCCTAACCTCCAGCAACTCTCCATTGACCCCCGGTGTCGCCGGTTGCCAGCCATCCCCTTTGCCCGACAAAGCCATTCAACTCATTTTCTTCTCGGGCAGTGTTGTTTTTCTAGATTTTTAAAGGAAGTCTGAGCTGTGGTTGTTGTGTTGAGCTTGGGACCACCTTGAATCATCATTGTAGAAGTCCCGGTGCGTAGCCACCGTTGTCGCCACTGCGTTGGTGCCTCCGGCCTGCTTAACAGGTGAGTTTAGCTCATAATCCTTCAATTAGTGCCTAAACTTGCTTAGGGTTGGTTTAGTTAGATTTAATTATAGTTTAGATGATTTAATTAAGTTGTATTAGCCATAAGATAGGCAGTTAGATGGATGGATTAGATTGATTTAGCTTAATTTTACTTTATTAGCTTATGATGATTATGTGGTTAATTAAGCATGTTTATCTTAATTGATTGGTTTCCTTAATTTAATCATTGTTTCAATGATTTTTTAATATAATTTATTATTTAGTGAATTTTGAAAATTTACTGTTCACGCAACAATATTCACAAATTACTGTTCACGCGTACTGTTCACGAGTATTATTCACCGAGTATTGTTCATCCATAAGCGAAAATTGGTTTATTTTTATATGTGTTTAATCCTATGAAGTGATTGGATGTGTTATAGCATAAACATCCGCATGAATTGTATGTTTTCCACAAAGAGGGGAAAATGGATTGTTCGAGGGACATGGGAGATGGACCGCTTTTATGAAAATGTTGGTTGTGTTGAGAGAACCGATTAGTTGTGAGCCGATAAAAAACTAAGTGTTACACGATAATGAAACTTCGCGTGAGCCACCTCTAGTACCTTATACCATTGCTTATAGTAGTCAAGGTCTAAGTGCTACATGGTGACTTGAGTCTCATGGGAGCCACATCTAGAAGCCTTGCAATGCATAGTATAGGGGTTAAGTGCTACAAGATAGTGAGATTTCGTGTGAGTTACCTCTAGAATTTTATACTAGTGCTTTCCGTGGCCAAGAACTAAGTGCTACACGATAATGGAATTTCGTAGGAGCCACCTCTAGTACCTTGAGCTATTGCTTAATGTAGTCGAGAACTAAGTTCTACATGACAACATGACTGCGTGGGAGCCACCTCTACTAACTTGAACTATGACTAATTAAGGTTAGGGACTAAGTGTCACACGATATTGGAACTTCGTGAGGAGAGGGCACCTCTAGAACCTTAAGCCTGGTATCAAGTATTGAGTGAGATAGTTGCACCTTATTATGGGGTAAAATTGTGTGGCGCGATATGAGACGTGTCATAATGATTTTACCTTATAATCGGGACATGTGGGATATATTGATGTGTGATAGGTGACGCACTAATGTGCAAAAACACATGAGAATCATGGCATCATTGATTCCAATCATGCATGAGTTTGTTTATGGCACGCACGCATGAATTGATAACGTGTAGGGTGTGGCAATGGCCAGGTGAGATGGCTTGTGACGCGACTCGTATGTAATTGATGAACTGTATCATTTAATGGCCATGTGCATTGCGTGTATTGTGCTAAATCATAACGTGCAGGATATGGCATACCGGGTAAGGTTGTATGCAAACTGACTATTAATTGTTGGTTGTTAGTTGTAGTTTGTTTTAGAGGAGCTTCTAGAGAGATACCATGAGTTGAGTTGGTGTACTAATCGGGGCTTAAGGGTGAAACTCGCTGAGATTTATATCTCACTGGTTATTGAATAACCATTTTCAGGTTCCTAGTGTGAAGAGCCAGGAGCTTGAAGGGTTAGGAGCATAGGTGACTCAGTAGTTCTTTATGACATAGACCTTCTGTATAAGCTTAAAGTGTTTATAAAAGTGTATTTGATTTGAAATTGGTTGTCCTGCTTTTCTATCCCATGTGTATCGTTGTTAGGGGATTAGTTAATTCGCTTTCATGTGTGCAATAAAATAAAATAAAAATGGTCGGCGACAAGTCTTAGGAACATTGCGAAATTCTATTGACTACCAAGGGTTATGCGCACGCTAAAGGTTCGGGGCGTGACATTAATTTGATGCCATTTTCAATTTTTCCTGAATTTCTTAAAATTGGGTTAAGATCAAGTTAAAATTAGGGGTAGCCAGGCGATTTTGAAAATTTCCAGTATTTCAAGTCCAAATTTCAATCTCATTTGATAAGAAAGAGAGCTAAGAAGATATGAAGTAAAACAATAATTTTTTATTTATTTACCAAAATCGGAAGTTTTCCCTAATTTAAATATTTTGTTTTCAGTCCATGCAGAACTCTTTTTTTTCTTTTTTTATCGAGTAGTTTTCCTTAATCCAAATATAAAAAATCCACAAACAATTCCTTGGAAATGGTTTTTCATCAAACAAACTAACCCTTCATATTTAATTTGTTTTTTCAAACCCATTTAGAACCACTAGGAAAAATGTTGTCGAGTTCTTCTACTTTAATATTGTTGTCCATTTTCGAATAATTTCTTATGCGTTTTAAATAAACACAAACGTTTGGGTATCAAGATGAAGACGGCAAGAGAAAGTGACCAGAATCACTATTATGCAAGTTTAGAGCGATGCTGCTCTAGTTTTATCATGGGCACACCATTGCAAGTAATCATTTTGGCATTCATTTGAAATATGCAGAGAAATTGACAAGACAATGCCTTCTCTTTTGTAGAACTTTTAGTTGGTCATTTTGGTTCATTATCCAACTAAGCAAAACATTTGTTCATTTACCTCGATGGCTATTTTTTATTTTTTTTTTTGGGGCGGGGGGGAGGGGGGAATTTATCTCGAAGAGATAGTTTGAGAGTATGCCTTGATCTCTTAATACTTCTTTTTGTAACAAATTTAGGCGAAATTGAGTCCTAAATTTTCAGCTTCTTATACTACCACAACATTGATGTGTCTCCTTGTGCGATCTTCATGCCACTGCTTTACACATTGCTACCTGATCATTGGTCTCCAAGGTCCAGCTAATTGCCGTTTTCTATGCAGTATTAGTCCTAGACATTGAATGAACTTTAGCAAATAGTGGAGTGGCCTTATTGTGGCTTTTCATGCATCAATAGTATGGAGAATGTTTTGCACAAAGATAATGGTAATACTTATTCAATTTTAGGGTAGTGTCTATTCTGCGCTCGTGTTCTGCGTTATCCCTTGGTGTGTCCATAGATTCGGCCTGCTGTACACCACTCTTTTTAGCTTTTCGTTGCTCGTCAATTCGACGCTCCTAAACTGGGCAAGCCTTTGCAAGAAACTCTATGTCAATTCCATTTTACGTTAATGTTAGGTCATGATATACGAGATATGTACTTGTACAATTTTTGCGGAGGAATATCTATAATGCACTCATGAAAACTTATTTGTTAGGGGCTATGTTCATCATTGCCTAGCTCTACTTCATTTTGTGGGGGAAGGGCAATGAAACAGGGCAAGCAAGTATCAGTGTGAAGGTTGAAGCACTAGCTAAGTACCACGAGAAAGAAGATTTGGAGACGCGGCTTCATCCGCTTGTAAATAGCGATAGACTACAAGATTCGCACTAAGATTCATGAGTTGCCAAACTAAACGAAATATTTCTTCCTTTGTCTCTAGATTTTGTTTTATATCCTTTTGTTGGGGACGAAATTTATCTGAAAGAGGAAGTTTGAAAGTATACTTCGATCTCTCGATACTTCTTTCTTAACAAATTCATTGAGTTGCAAATTTTTAGCTCCTTACTGTCACAACATACGCTTTCCGTCTAAAAGAAGAAAGACATATAGTTTTAAAGGTATTGCTTAAAATGCAGACCTACGACCATCTATTAGATGCGGACTCTCTCAAGTCCATACTTAATGCAATACCGAGATCTTCAGTGTTAAATCAAATTGAGACTATAAGAATTTTCAAATGAGAAGTTGCAACTAGCGTATTGGGACCGGCTAGAAACCCAGTAATGCACAAAAGTATATCTTATTTTTTATGCAACTTGAAAATTTGAGGTGGGGGACTTGATTATAGTAATAAATCAACTAGTGCCATTTTGATATTTAAACTTGTTCATTTCAAGAAGATGTTTATCGGATAGTTTGCATTGATTTTAAATTTATTCACTAATACGTGAGGTGATCATGCTGATGTAAAATCATTAAGATAACAATTAACAATTAAAGAAGTATTAAATAAAATGCAAGGAAAAATAAGAATCAAATGCTAAGAAATTGGAAAAATTCCATTCCTAATTAGGCTAAAGGGAAACCACAATCAACATATCCAAAATGCGCAATCAAGTGATAATCGAAATAAATACTCAAATAACGACCTAACATATTTTCTAGAAACAAAACCTTATTGTAGAGTCCTAAGAGTTTGTTCAATTTTAAGTACAACTTTTTCAAATGTTTTCTCAGAAAACTAATTTCCGACTTTTTTTCATAATTTTAGAAAAAATAATTATTTTCGGAATTTATAAATTTTTAAATTTGAAAACTATATATTTCATATAAAAATATGGACCTCGAGCTGGAACATGGATCGAGGTTCAGGCTCTAGTCTGGGTTATGGACACAGAAATGGGCTTTATTACACCAAGCCCTTCCTTAGAGTTAAACCAGCCGAGTGCTAAGTTAAGCCCAAAGCCCGTATCATGGCCGAATCTTACTCAAACTTCACTAGAGTTAAGCCCAAACTCATCTATACAAAGGGCCATAATCCAAACTTTCAAAATGAAATGAGCCTAGACTTGCTACACCAACTAGAATTTAACATCAAATAAAACAATTCAAGCCCGACAATCTAAATAAACCTCAATCCAGCAAAATTAGTCTACGCCCCCACTCACCGTGCCTTCCTCTATGCACTACCTAACATCATTTTCTGAGGACGCAAATCAAGGGCGCACAAAGCTTCGACACTGGAACACAAATGCCTTATGTCACAATAAAAGTACATACGTTCTTCACCTACTTCCGATCATCGAACCACCATCCATCGACATCCATTGGGTTGGCCTAATAATAATAATAATTATTATTATTATAATTTAAATGATTTTCTTTAGTAAATTTTCATAAATACTATTAGTACTAAAGAAAATGCTCCTAATGTCTATATGCTATGCAAATTTAATGAAAATTATTTGTTTAAGGGTTAAAAAATTAATTTTTAATATTTTATGCAACTAAACCCTGAATAAACACCCGAAATTCTTGTACCAATACTTATAATACTACAACGTTGATGTGTCTCTTGGCCAATATCGAATGTGCGATCTCTATGTTGCTGCTGAACACAATGTTGCCACTGATCATTATTCGTAGTTTCTATGTAGTACATATTTTAGACATTGAATGAACTTTAGCAAATAGTGAAGTGACCGTGTTATGGCTCTTTGTGCGTCCATGGTATGGGGAGTACTTTGCACAAACATAATGGCGAGAGTTATTCAATTTAAAGGTGTTATGTGTTATGCACTCATGATCTGCGTTATTTTATGTTGTGTCCACAGAGAAAGCTCGCTCTACACCACTTTCTTAGCCTTTTCTTGCTCGATAATGAGGACACTCCTAAGCTGTGCGCTACTTCGTGAAAAACTCTATGTCAGTTCCATTTTACGGTAAGGTTAGATTAGGATATTCAAAATACGAAGTTGTACAATTTCTACGAAGGACTGTCTATAAATTTGTAACGATGCATTCACTGAGATTTCTTTATTTCTTTTAAAATTTTAGATTGATGGGGCTTGTGTTTATCATTGCGGATGCTCTACTTTGTCCCATGGGGTGAGAGGGAAGCAGAGCAAATGAGAATTATTATGGAGGTTGAAGTAGTAGCCAACTACCGCAAGCAAGAAGATTTAGAGACGCAGCTTCATCCACACGCAAATAATGAAACCAACAAGATCTATATAGAGAATCATGAGTTGCCCAAGTTAGCAAAACATTTCTTCTTTTGCATCAATGTTCTATTTTATATCATTTTACAAGAGGGCGAAATTTATCTCAAAAGAGGAAGTTTGAGAGTATGCTTCGATCTCCCGATGCTTCTTTCATAACAAATTCAGGCGAAATTAAGCCCTATATTTTTAGCTCCTTACACCACCACAACCCTAATGTGTCTCATGGCAAGCATCAGATGTGCAATCTCCATGCAATTGCTGAACACAATGTTGTTATTCGGTCATTGATCTTCGAGATTCGGCCGATCGTTGTTTTTTATGCTATACGTGTTCTAAACAATGAATTGTAGCAAATAGTGGGGTAGCCTTATTGTGGCTCTTTGTGCATTAATTGTATGGGGAATGTTTTGCACAAAGGTACTAATTATTAGTTATTCAATTTCAGGGTAACTGACGGTTGCACTTGCGTTTTGCGTCATTTGTTAGTGTGTCTACAAAAAAAAGCCTGCTCTACACCAGTCTCTTTAGCCATTTGTTGCTCATCATGTCGACACTCCTACATTGGGGGCTCCTCTGCGAGAAACTCTATTTCAATTCCATTTTATAGTAACGTTAGGTTAGGATATACAAAATGCAAAGTAAAACAATTTTTGCTGAGGACCGTCTATAAATGGCAATGATGCATTCGCTAAGATTTTTTTGTTTCCTTTCAAATTTCAGACTGGTGGGGGTCGTGTTCATCATTGCTAGGCTCTACTTCGTCCGGCGGGGCATGGGGCAAGGAAGCAAAAAAAGGAAAAATCACTATGGAGGTTGAAGAACTAGCCAAGTACCATCAGAAAAAAGATTCGCAAACGTGGCACTATGCAAATAGTGAAAGCCAACAAGATTCACACTGTGATTCATGAGTGGCCTAAGTAAGTGAAACATTTCTTCTTTTTCCTCTATAATTGTATTTATATCCTCTTCTTCTTTTTAGCGAAATTTATCTCAAAGAGGAAGTTTGAGAGTGCGCTTCGATTTTTTGATACTTCCTTTGTAACAAATTCAGGTGAAATTTAGCACTAAATTTTTGGCTTCTTAAACTATCACAACATTGATGGGTCTCATGGCCTGCATCGAATGTGCAATCTCCGTGTTGTTGCTGAAGAGCATCCATTTCGTGTCCATGTGACAAAAGAGATAGAATATATGGCGAGTCCCTCTAGCTCATCATTTTAGAAGGATTCCCGCTTGAGATCATCGTGCTAGTGGCTGGGCGAGCTCGGCCTCGCCGGATCTAGGCGTGCTCAAGCTTGCCCAGCCAAGGCGAGGCCAAGCCTTGCCAGCCAGCTCGAGATCGGCCTAGCCTTTATTGGGCAAGGCCAAACCTCGCCGAGGGTCGGCGATGCTCCGGCGAGGTCGTCGGTCCTCAACAGCCGGCGGCCGACCATGACCAAGGTCAGTGACCAGCCAAAGAAAAAAGAAGAAGAAAAGAAAGAGAAGGAAAAAATAGGAGAGAGAAAAATTATTTCTCGGAAATGTTCCCGAGAACAAGGAACAAGTTTTTCTTGTTTCTTATTTGTGTTCTCGGGAACAAAAATTTATTTTTTTGTTCTCGGGAATAAAACTGTAAACAAACATATTTTTGTTCCTTTTTTTATTCTTCAGAATAAAAGAATAGAAATTGTGTTCCGGGGAATAAAAAAAGAACACAAACAAGTAGGCCCTTACCAAACGGATTTCTGTTTTTTTTTTTTTTTTGGTCGGGAAACAAAGGAACAAAAATTGGGAGAAATAGAAACATTATCATGTAGACCCTAAATGGCTGGACCTCGACACCTTGTCCCATAAATTCTTGTTTAATGAGTCTTGGTTTAATGGGTTAGTGAAATTTAATCTCATGAGCTATGTGAATTGGGCCAGGAACTACAAAAGCCCACTCTTTGTTTCTTTTCTTTACTTTTTTGTACTTTTACAAAAACAAACACTTGAATTCTTGATAAAAATTCAAGCACCAACATGAAACTCTGATTTTCATGTAACTTCTACTCAGAATCCTTGCCTAGAGTGACAAATGAAGGGTCGGTGATGGCTTAGGATGATAAAGGATTGTCGATTTTTGTTGGAAAAATGAAAGAAGATCGAGTGAGTTTTTTGTGTTCTCTTCACAAGGGCGTGAATTGTGTGTGTACGGTAGGGGTGATCGGATCCAGGGTAGGTAAGGTCTAGACTTGGACCGTGTACCCGACCCTGTTATGACTAGTTTCTCTTTTCTGGACGCTATACTCGACCCACCCTGTTTTTCCGGTTCGGTTCCAGGGTCAACTTTGTTTTCACTAAAACCTATTTTGCTATTTTCTGATATTTTATACAATTTCGAATTTTATATTAATACACGAGAAAATAACACAATCTTCTTAATTTGTATTGAAACATTAAGCACTTGTAATAAATAAAAACATGAACTTTTTAACTAAACGAAAAATTAAGGATCCACAAGGCTAATTATAATAAATAAAATCTTAAGGTAAAGAATTAGCATTAAACATGAGTATAATAATAGTCTTATTCCCACAAATACTACATGAAACTACTCATTTATACAAACATAACTCCTCCTATAAAAGAGAAATTAGGCAAGCAAATCCATGTAAGTGGCGACGAACACCGTCCGTCCATCGGATGGTGCGAGAGGGAGCCGGTGAGGGAGGGAAGCAAGTGAGGAAGATGAATGATAAATGAAGAGTGTCGTGCGTGTTTGAAAGAGTCAAGAGGAAAAACTTCGTGTGATTGCGAGAGTAAAAATAGAAATCGGGGGAAAAAAAAAAGGTTTAAGACCTCTACTTACAAAACCGGTTTGGGAACCGATTCCAAAACCGGTCGAGGTACCAATTTCTGGGTGGGTAATCACTTGGAACCTGTTCCTGAAGAGGTTTAAATTGGTTCCGAATTTTGGTAACCAATTCCCAATCCTATTTTTCTAGTGGGCCGGTCCGGGAACCGAGTATATCTAGTCCGGTTGTACACCTCTAGTGTACAGAAAATGGAGTTGATGATTAAAAAGGAAGGACAAGAGAGAGAGAATGTTTTGGCTTTGAGCTTAACTTTCATTGCTTAGGGGTGCACAATGCAAGAGAATCATTTCAATCTTAGTTGTTGATAGACTTGAGAGGAATATTCTCAATCCCGATGTGGTTTAGCTAATCAATTGAAGACGTTTAAAATTGATGAGTTAGCATGTAGAGAATGGTGAGGATTTGGGCCAATTAAAGGATGCTAAGTGGCATAGAAATTACGGTTTTTGGGGGCCGCGGGGGAGGGGGTAGCTTGTCTTTGGGCGCCGATTATGGGCTTGGTTGGCCGGGCCCAGGTTCTCATGGACGTCCCTTAAGTTCAATAATTGCCTTGCGTGGTTAGAAGGTCGTGAAATTATATTAAATGGGCCCCGTCTAAATACAAAAAGTCCAAGTTAACTTTCCCGTCAAAGTCAATCAGTGATTTTCAACGATGGTCTCAAAGTTCATGGGCTCCCGAAAATCGGGCTTAAGGTCTTTAAACTTTATTGTCCCTAGATCAAATGTGCAAAGTTGTAGAAAATAATGACAAGACGATGAAACGATGGTGTTTTCTATCAAAGATCAAATTTATCGGTTTAATCGAAAAAAGTCAACTTTTGACCTTTGCATGAAAATTTGAAATTTAAGATCCTAAATCTATATGCAGAGATGGAAGGGCAAAGACATCCATATGCAGTGCTACAATATCTCTGTATATATAAAGGTTGACTCTCTTGGTCTAACTTAAAAAGTCAATCGAAAAGTCAAATTTTCAATTTAGACAAGAAAACATTTTAATTAGATAATCATTTCTAAAATGACAAGCGATATTCAATTCTATAGCCAAAAAACAAGCGAATCCCCTTGCTTAGCCGTTTTGAGCGTTTTGTTTCCATTTCGTTCGATCCAGTCAAGTGATCAACCCCCATACTAGGGCAAGGCAATTAAGAACGTTTATTGAGAATTCTAAATATAATGCCTATAGTGGGGCAAGTTGGTACTGAGGACTTTCATGGACAGCTATTACTTTTGAAAATCCCAAAATAAAAAGGAAAAAATAAAAAATAATAAACAAGAAATGGCCCGGCGTGAAAAAGCAAATGCCATTCCAAAGCAAAGGCAAGTGGGGGGAGGCACCAAAACCAGGATGATAAGTGAAATAAGCAAAGCAAGGAATGATCAGCAAATGACACCAAGTTATGAAATTGATGAGATATGATCAAGGTACCGAGATAAGCGAAAAGAAACACCTTTTGTTAACAAAAAGAATGCCAGAGCAATCACTTAACTTTATTAACGCGCAACACAATTGCATAAGTTTTGTGCTTTCGATCCTTCCCCCAAGGATCAACCTTTCAACTTTATACTTAGCCAAATGAACATCGCGTCTTCGGAGGAAGTCTGCTCAAACAGAAATATTTACCTCAATCGAAAAAAAATTTCACATCTAAATCGATGAATTGCCCTAAGGAGATGTACATCACCAAAAAATCGTTATAGAACACACTGGCGTGTGTGATTCTTGTGCCTTCCAATCCCCAAACAGAACGTATCCTCTTTTCCATTTTGACAACAATGGCCCAACAAACATAACAAGTTTACTGTTAAGACAAGACCTTTGGAATAATCAGCAAGCACACAATCGTGAAAGGTTTCCCACCTAAGGAATAGGCCGATGACGAGCGTTTCAACAATTTGAGTGGCAAAGTTGTTGAACGACTTATCTTGAGTCACAAGAATAAACTTAATGGACTGCTAAGCATATTTTAGGACACATAAAAAATTTGATCGCTAACGAAGCGATCCTTCACTTATTACATGTTTGATCGAATGACTATCAACTAGACTTAAAAGAGGAAATGATTTACACATAGATTGCATATCTTATTAGTGTTGATTTAATCACTGAATGATATGCTAATATATGCGTAGGTTGGATGTCAGATTAATGTTTGAGATGATAATTGAGTGATTATGCGTCTTCTAACCCCAAGACATGACCCCTCTTATCTGTGTTTGTGTTCCCGAGAAAGATAGGTCAAAAGTAGACCAGAAGACCAATGCTTTGGACTGAGCCTGACGGCTAGGTGCTCCCCTGAAATGAGTTGGGTGCCCGGCAAATGACCCGAGACTAGCTCTCCAGGATCCTGCCCGAGAACAGGCCCAAAAGTGGCCGGGCACCCATCACCTTGCCTGGCTTACGGCCCAGGAGCCTGGGCTTTCTCGATCGGCTGCTCGGGCCGCTTCGGACGCTCGCCCAACGCATCCTTGGATCTATTCCTCATCCCCCGGTTTGATGCGACTCCGATTGGGGAAAGAAATCAAGCCACAGAACAACAATCAACGACCCATAACCTGGAAAATGAGTCTAAGTAGGTCATTCGTAATCAAGTCCTGGATCCGATGATCATAAAGTTACTCAATAGACTAGTGTCCTGGGTCTAGGTGAGAATGTATTTCCTACATTAAGACCTTGAACTTATCAGGTTCCTAATCGACTTTGGAATAGGCTGATGTTGACTCTGAATATAGAGGACCCACAGAACTTACTCTTTGGATTTCGGAGACCCCGTATAGGTCTAGACCCAATTCTACCAAAACGAGAGCACATTCCTAGACATCGCAAATCCAATGACAAACCTATGAAATTGTTCTCCCACGTTCAATTTGGTGCACCCTTTTTTTCCTGAAAAGAATCTTCAAAGTAAATTTCTTTCTAGGAGATTTGTCTGGATTCCTACTCAAATCTAATGCAAAAAGTCTTGATTCGTTGACATTCACCAAAACACTCACTGGTTTGAGTAAACTGTCCAATGAACTTTATCTCGTATGATAATTTTAGTACAAAAGATCCACTAAATGGCTTAGCTTTTAACCTCTTGTGTCAACTATGCGCATATTAATATAAATGCACTTTCCAATCGAATTCCAAGGTGGACTTACCCTAGTGGTCGAGAAATTAAAATTCCCACGGAATAAAGACTTGTAAACTTTGATAGGAATCAAATCCAAGAGTTGCAATTCAAATTGTCATTGCAGAATCCAGAGCAAAAGGTTTTACCTTTCCTCATCATTTCACTCGGCGAATCAGCCGACCTCTCCTTTGTATCATATACGCTTTCGTCGAGAATGAAAAATTCCTCAAGTGGGTTTACAACAAAAATACGAAAAGAAAGTTTTTATTTTGGACAACAAATACCCAAACGTCAGGTGGCCATCTTTGCCTCATATTTCCCTCCAATAAGGAATAAAGTTAAGGCACGTCTCTTAAAGAATCACCACAAACGTATGCCTATAAAAGAAGAAACTTGGGAACGAAACCATCATATTTCTGATTAAGTTTTCCTAACTTGCTCGACATTCTTCATACCTACTCCCTGAAAATGTCAAGATTCGGTCTTGATCTCCAATACTCTCTATCAAAAAAACCATCGTTCAAGCTAGGCAAACGGAGCCTATCCAAGGACACTAGCCAGAGACCTGCCGCTGCGCCGAGAATTTATCGACCTAACACCGAGGAAATGAGACGGGTGTTTGATAAGTTCTATGCCAACGGAGACGGGAAGATGACGAAGGAGGGGTACAAGCTGGCGATGGGGGCCCTGGGCCAGGGAATCAGCGATCACGAAGCGACCGAGGCGTTCTCGGTGATGGATGCCAACAAGGACGGGTTTGTGGACTTCAAGGAGTTTCTGGAGGTGCACGGCTCGATAAAGAGCTGCGACATCGAGGGCGCATTCCGAGCGTACGACCTGGACGGGGACGGGAAAATCAGCGCGGAGGAGCTGTGGGAGGTGATGAAGAGCCTGGGCGAGAAGTGCAGCCTGGAGGATTGCAAGAGGATGATCCGTGGGGTGGACGCCGACGGCGACGGCAGCGTCAACATGGACGAGTTCATGAACATGATGACTCGTACCATGAAGCAGTGCTAGCTAAATCGCTGAGCGGTCAAGGTTTACAGTTTTATTTTTCAAATGGAACAGGTACTGATCGTAAGCGGGATATACAAAGGATAATAAGTATGTTAACTTATAACCGCATCGTGGTTAATTTGGTGACATATTAGGTTCATGTGCTTTTGTCGTTTGGATTCCAGATGGTACTTTTATTAGGCGGTCAGTAATCGCAATTCGAATCATTGTATCGCATGATTTTACGAGCAAAAAGCACATAAGCGTCATGCTCAATTGCTGAAAAGTCATTTTCTATATGGATAAATCTGATGAATGGGAAGTTAATTTCAAACTCATTAATTTAGAGAATTGGCTCTCTTTTCTTTTTTTGATAACAAGGCCAAGGGAGCAAACCACACTAGGTGTTCTCATAGGGTTTTGCACTCACAACGGAGTCTTATGCACTCATGATAACTTGAGATTGGTAATGTGAGATTTTGTGAAATTATAGCCGATTGTCTTTAAAGTTTAAGATATTAGATGAAAGCGTGATGTATTATTTAATATTTTAATACTTTCCATCACACTTAGTTTAGTCTTTTACCTAGTATTAAATGTGAAAATTTGATTAGGAAGGCAAAAACCTCCAGCTCTTATATTATGTGAGATTTTATGAAATCAAAGTCGATTGTTTTAAATAGTTTAATTTATTAGATAAAATCGTCATTTATTATTTAATGTTCTAATAGGTAAGTCGGTGATCCCATTCTACCATGATGGATGGATGGCTCCGTTCGGATTGTTGGCTGGTGTGTTTCGGCCATGCTTTTGTGTTGGAGGTTGCGGGCTGTGAAGACTAAAGCTACATAAATCAGCCCAGAGCCCACGTATGCATCAGTAAAACTCAATAAATAGACATCTTACATGTGAAAGTGAGGATGCGGATCATCGACAATATGACAGGACTCAAGAATACAACAAAATTGACCTTAAACGTTAAACAATTCATATGAACAATTGATACATTGTAAATCGATTCTTTTTTTACTAGTTGCTTCACAAAAATCCTAAGGAACAAACTCCTAATTAAATATATGTAGAAATAGGATAATAGATCAAACCATAATGGAAAAAAAAAAAGTTTTGAGATTCCAGCTCCACATATGAGTGCGGAGGGGGCTGTGACTGTTCCTTCTCTCATGCGTTCTCTACTTTATCAAGCCAACTTATACTTTTCTTGCACAACGCTTACCCTCTCTTACTGTATATCTCGAAACAAGAACCTCTACAGTGATTAAGCATTTGACTGAGATAATTTTATAATTTTCAATATACCAATTGTTTGGGAAAAGTGTCGGAAAAGTTTTAAACATTTTGTATTTATACCAATTTAATCCTAAATATTTTATTGGTACCAATTCAGTTCTAAATCTCTTGACTTGGTGCTAATTTAGTCAAAAACATTTTATTGGTATTAATTTAGTTATAATTTTTTTGATCTAATGTTAATTCAGTCATTCCAACTAATTTTGGTCGAAGTTTCCTAGCCGGCAATCAGTTGGAGGAAAAAGGAGGGGAAAAATAAGAAAAAAAAAAGAAAAGAAAAGAAATAAATTAATAAATAATTGAAAAAAATATTAAAGTATTATTAAAAATTGTCAATGTTAGCACCGGCTATGCCACATGAGCCGACCAACGTCTACGTCATCAATATCAGGCAAAAATTAGCCAGAAGGGTTGAATTAGCACTAAATCAAAAGGTTGAGGACTAAATGGACACAAGATCAAAAGTTCTAGAACTAAATTGTTACCAATAAAAAGTTTAAGACTAAATTTGCACCAAATAAAAATGTTTACAATTGAATTAGCATTAATAAAAGATTTAGGAATAAATTAACACGAATACAAAAGGTTTATAACTCTTTTGACACTTTTTCTCTAATTATTTCTACGAGAGTCTCGCTTCCCTCATTGGATTCGCCTGAAAAATCGCTATATTGATTATGAAACTTTAATGTTGAAGTGCATATGTAAGTTGTATTATAATATCCCCTATGAGAGATTTGATGTAGTTTGCAGTTAATATTCCCATTGGTCTGTAATTTATTGGTTTAAGAAGTTTTATCTCAAAGAGAAAGTTTGAGAGTATGCTTTAATCTCTTAATACTTCTTTTTGTAACAAATTTAGGCGAAATCGAGTCCTAAATTTTCAGCTTCTTATACTACCACAACACTGATGTGTCTCCTTGTGCGATCTTCATGCCACTGCTTTGCACATTGCTACCTGATCATTGATCTAGCTAATTGCCATTTTCTATGAAGTATCTGTCCTAGACATTGAATGAACTTTAGCAAATAGTGGAGTGGCCTTATTGTGGCTTTGCGTGCATCGATAGTATGGAGAATGTTTTGCACAAAGATAGTGGTAATACTTATTCAATTTTAGGTTAGTTTATTTTCTGCGCTCGTGTTCTGCGTTTCTTTTGGTGTGTCCACAGATTCGACCTACTATACACCACTCTTTTTAGCTTTTTGTTGCTCGTCAATTCGACACTCCTAAGCTGGGCACGCCTTTGCAAGAAACTCTATGTCAATTCCATTTTACGTTAATATTAGGTTATGATATACGAAATATGCACTTGTACAATTTTTGCGGAGGAATATCTATAAATGGGTAACAATGCACTCATGAAAACTTCTTTGTCAGGGGCTATATTCATTATTGCCCAGCTCTACTTCATTTTGGGGGGGAAAGGCAATGAAACAGAGCAAGCATCATTGTGAAGGTTAAAGCACTAGCTAAGTACCATGAGAAAGAAGATTTGGAGACGCGGCTTCATTCGCACATAAATAGCGAAAACCTATAAGATTCGCACTAAGATTCATGAGTTGCTGAAGTAAGCGAAATATTTCATCCTTTGTCTCTAGATTTTGTTTTATATCCTTTTGTTAGGGGCGAAATTTATCTCAAAGAAGTTTAAAAATATACTTTGATCTCTCGATACTTCTTTCTTAACAAATTCATTGAGTTGCAAATTTTTGGCTCCTTACTGTCACAACATACGCTTTCCGTCTAAAAGGAGAAAGACATATAGGTTTAAAGGTATTGTTTTAAAGGCAAACCTACAATCATCTATTAGATGCGGACTCTCTCAAGTCCATACTTAATGCAATACCGAGATCTTCAGTGTTAAATCAAATTGAGACTCTAAGAATTTTCAAATGAGAAGTCGCAACTAACTTATTGGGATTGACTAAAAACCAAGTAATGCACAAAAGTATATATTATTTTTTATGCGACTTAAAAATCTGGGGCGGGGGACTTGATTATATTAATAAATCAACTAGTGTCATTTCGATATCTAAATTTGTTCATTTCAAGAAGATGTTTATCGGATAGTTTGCATTGATTTTAAATTTATTCACTAATACGTGAGGTGATCATGCTGATGTAAAATCATTAAGATAACAATCAGCAACTAATAAAGCAATAAATAAATTGCAAGGAAAAACAAGATCTAACGCTAAGAAATAAGAAAAATGCCATTCCTAATTAGGCTAAAGGGAAAGAACAATCAACATATCAAAGTGCACAATCAAGTGATAATCGAAATAAATACTCAAATAACGACCTAACATATTTTCTAGAAACAAAACCTTATTGTAGAGCCCTAAGAGTTTGTTCAATTTTAAGTACAACTTTTTCAAATGTTTTCTCAAAAAACTAATTTCCGAATTTTTTTCATAATTTTAGAAAAGATTATTATTTTCGGAATTTATAAATTTTTAAATTTGAAAACTATATATTTCATATAAAAATATGGACCTCGAGCTGGAACATGGATCGAGGTTCAGGCTCTAGTCTGGGTTATGGACACAGAAATGGGCTTTATTACACCAAGCCCTTCCTTAGAGTTAAACCAGCCGAGTGCTAAGTTAAGCCCAAAGCCCGTATCATGGCTGAATCTGACTCAAACTTCAGTAGAGTTAAACCCAAACTCATCTATACAAAGGGCCATAATCCAAACTTTCAAAATGAAATGAGCCTAGACTTGCTACACCAACTAGAATTTAACATCAAATAAAACAATTCAAGCCCAACAATCTAAATAAACCTCAATCCAGCAAAATTAGTCTAAGCCCCAACTTACCGTGCATGCACTACCTACCATCATTTTATGAGGACGCAAATCAAGGGCACACAAAGCTTCGACATTGGAACACAAATGCCTTATGTCACGATAAAAGTACATACGTTCATCACCAGACTTCCATTGCTGACTACTTCCGATCATCGAAATCACCATCCATCGACATCCATTGGGTTGGCCTAATAATAATAATAATTATTATTATTATAATTTAAATGATTTTCTTTAGTAAATTTTCATAAATACTATTAGTACTAAAGAAAATGCTCCTAATGTCTATATGCTATGCAAATTTAATGAAATTATTTGTTTAAGGGTTAAAAATTCATTTTTTAATTTTCTATGCAACTAAACCCTAAATAAACCCCTGAAATTTTTGTACCAATACTTATAATACTACAACGTTGATGTGTCTCTTGGCCAATATCGAATGTGCGATCTCTATGTTGCTGCTGAACACAATAATGCCACCGATCATTATTCGTAGTTTCTATGTAGTACATATTTTAGAGATTGAATGAACTTTAGCAAATAGTGAAGTGGCCTTGTTGTGGCTCTTTGTGCACCCATAGTATGGGGAATACTTTGCACAAACATAACGGCAAGAGATATTCAATTTAAAGTTGTTATGTGTTATGCACTCATGATCTGCGTTATTTTATGTTGAGTCCACAGAGAAAGCTTGCTCTACACCACTTTCTTAGCCTTTTCTTGCTCGATAATGACGACACTCCTAAGCTGTGCGCTACTTCGTGAAAAACTCTATGTCAGTTCCACTTTATGGTAAGGTTAGATTAGGATATTCACAATACGGAGTTGTACAATTTCTACGAATGACTGTCTATAAATTTGTAATGATGCATTCGCTAAGATATCCTTATTTCTTTTCAAATTTCAGATTGATGGGGCTTGTGTTTATCATTGCGGGGGCTCTACTTTGTCCCATGGGGTAAGAGGGAAGCAGAGCAAATGAGAATTATTATGGAGGTTGAAGTAGTAGCCAACTACCGCAAGCAAGAAGATTTAGAGACGCAGCTTCATCCACACGCAAATAATGAAACCAACAAGATCAACATAGAGAATCATGAGTTGCCCAAGTTAGCAAAACATTTCTTCTTTTGCATCAATGTTCTATTTTATATCATTTTACAAGAGGGCGAAATTTATCTTAAAAGAGGAAGTTTGAGAGTACGCTTCGATCTCCCGATGCTTCTTTCATAACAAATCAGGTGAAACTAAAGCCTATATTTTTAGTTCCTTACACCACCACAACCCTAATGTGTCTCATGGCAAGCATCAGATGTGCAATCTCCATGCAATTGCTGAACACAATGTTGTTATTCGGTCATTGATCTTCGAGATTCGGCTGATTGTTGTTTTTTTATGCGAAACGTGTTCTAAACAATGAATTGTAGCAAATAGTGGGGTGGCCTTATTGTGGCTCTTTGTGCATTAATTGTATGGGGAATGTTTTGCACAAAGGTACTAATTATTAGTTATTCAATTTCAGGGTGATTGACGGTTGCACTTGCGTTTTGCGTCATTTGTTAGTGTGTCTACAAAAAAAAGCCTGCTCTACACCAGTCTCTTTAGCCATTTGTTGCTCATCATGTCGACACTCCTACATTGGGGACTCCTCTGCGAGAAACTCTATTTCAATTCCATTTTATAGTAACGTTAGGTTAGGATATACAAAGTGCAAAGTTAAACAATTTTTGCGGAGGACCGTCTATAAATGGCAATGATGCATTCGCTAAGATTTCTTTGTTTCCTTTCAAATTTCAGACCGGTGGGGGTCGTGTTCATCATTGCTAGGCTCTACTTCGTCCGGCGGGGCATGGGGCAAGGAAGCAAAAAAAAGTAAAAATCACTATGGAGGTTGAAGAACTAGCCAAGTACCATGAGAAAGAAGATTTGCAAACGTGGCACTATGCAAATAGTGAAAGCCAACAAGATTCACACTGTGATTCATGAGTGACCTAAGTAAGCGAAACATTTCTTCTTTTTCCTCTATAATTTTTTTTATATCTTTTTTTTAGGGGGCGAAATTTATTTCAAAGAGGAAGTTTGAGAGTGCGCTTCGATTTTTCGATGCTTCCTTTGTAACAAATTCAGGTGAAATTTAGCACTAAATTTTTAGCTTCTTAAACTATCACAATACTGATGTGTCTCATGGCCTGCATTGAACGTGCAATCTCTGGGTTGCTACTTAAGAGCATTCATTTTGTGTCCATGTGACAAAAGAAGATAGAATATATTGCAAGTCCCTCAAGGATTCCCGCTTGGGGAGAATTACCAAAAAAGTCCTAAATCTATTGTAATTGTGCCAATTTAGTTCTAATTTTTTTTTTGGCTAATTTAGTTCTAAACCTTTTATAATTGTGCCAATTCAGTCCATTAAGCCAAAATTGAACGGTCGGTGCTGATGTGGACACCGGTAGGAGACAACCGGCTGGCAAACGCTGACGTGGCAATTTTAGAATTTTTTTAAATTTGTTTTCAAAATTTTTAAATTTTTTAAATATTTTTTAAATATATTTTCTTTTTTTTCACACCTTCTCTTTCCTCTGGCCGGCCGGCGCCGACCGGAGGTGAGGGCCGGCGAGGTCAGCCTCGCCGGACACTGGCGAGGCTCGCCCCCGCTGGCCGAAGGCGAGGGCCAGCGAGGGCGAGGCCCCGCCAGATCTGGCGAGGTCAGCCTCACCAGATCCGGTGAGCTCGGCCCTCACCAAGGCTGGGGTGGAGGCAGGGAGGTGGTCGACCAGGTGGGGAGAGGAAATCGGGGGAAGACGAAGCCGAGCTGAGGAGATGACCGGACGCCTGATCTGAGGGCCGGTCCGAGGGACGTCGAAGCTCGCTGCATCGCTTGGTTGCAAGCGGACGCCGCCATTGACGCCGAGGTTCGGCTGACGGAATCTAAGAGCTTTGTGGCGGTCGGAATCAAGCCGAGCCATTCGTTTCGGTGGGGCGAATCAGGGGGAATTCGACGAAGGGACTCGTCTTCTTCATCGCGGCGCGCGAGGGTGTCCGGTCGTCTCCTCAACTCGGCTCCGCCTCCCCTTGATTCCCTCTCCCCGCCCGGTCGACCGCCTCCCCACTCCGCCGCTTCTTCTCTTCTAGGTCTCTCTCTCCCTCCCTGTCTCCGCCCCAGCCTTGGCGAGGGCTGAGCTCGCTGGATCTGGCGAGGCTGACCTCGCCAGATCTGGCGGGGCCTTGCCCTCACCAGCGGTCGGTGAGGCTGACCTCGTCGGCCCTCGCCTCCAGCCGGCGGGGGCGAGCCTCGCCAATGGTTGGCGAGGCTGACCTCGCCAGCCCTTGCCTCCGGCCGGCCAAAGGAAAGAGAAGGTATATATATATATATATTTAAAAAATTTGAAAAAAATTTTAAAAAATTTTAAAATTGCCACGTTAGCATTTGCCGGCCGACCAATTTTGGCCGGATGAACTGAATCGGCACAATTATAAAAGATTTAGGACTAAATTGGCCAAAAAAAAAAGTTTAGGATTGAATTGGTACAATTGCAATAGGTTTATGACTTTTTTGGTAATTCTCCCTTCCCGCTTGAGATCATTGCGCCATGGATTCCTTCGTTCAGTGGCTCCTCTTGCTCTCCTCACGCATTCCTCTCTTACGAATCGTATGGTTTTGTGTGTTTTCGGTCCGATCTTCTGAGAGTGCATGGGAGAGGAGTAAATGGCCGGGCCTCGACACCTTGTCCCATGAATTTCTTGTTTAATGAGTCTTGGTTTAATGGGTTTTGGCTTAGCGAAATTTAATCTCATGAGCTATGTGAATTGGGCCACGAACTACAAAAGCCCACTCTTTGTTTCTTTTCTTTCTTTTTTTGTACTTTTACAAGAAAAAACACTTGAATTTTCGACCACCGGCCGCGGTGGCTCAACTGGATAAGACTCTGCTGATCCTCAACGAAGAGATGAAGGGTTCAAAACCCAAGGAAGGCGTTAGGTGTATTAAGTGTGACTCAGGGTTGGTGGGTCCTCCTATTTAAGTGTCACTTGGGGGTTTACGGCGCGGCTATCGGCTGCAAGCTGGTTCCTTCAATACAAAAAAAAAAAAAAACACTTGAATTTTCGATAAAAATTCAAGCGCCAACATGAAACTCTGATTTTCATTTAACTTCTACTCAAATTCCTTGCCTAAAGTGACAAATGAGGGGTCGGTGATGGCTTAGGATGATAAAGGATCGTCGGTTTTTGTTGGAAAAAGGAGAGAAGATCGAGTGAGTTTTTTGTGTTCTCTTCAAGAGGGCGTGAATTGTGTGTGTACAGGGAATGGAGTTGGTGATTGAAAAGGAAGGACGGGGGAGGGAAAATGTTTTGACTTTGAGCTTAACTTTCATTGCTTAAGGGTGCATAATGCAAGAGAATCATTTCAATCTTAGTTGTTGATAGAATCGAGAGAGAATATTCTCAATCCCGATATGGTTTAGCCAATCAACTGAGGACATTTAAAATTGATGAGTTGGCACATAGAGAATGGTAAGGATTTAGGCCAATTAAAGGACACTAAGTAACCACTGGATTTATCCCAGTAGCCGCCCTTCTAACATGGAAGGGGGAGGTGGGGATTCGAATTCCATTTTTTCGAAGAGGTTGGGGTGAAGACGAATTAGTTTTAGGAGTGTATTTCGATTTTTACTCCCTGTAAGGAGGCATGACAAAAGTTTAAGAGTGAGAGTTAGAATAAAACTATAAAAAAAAAAAAAATGATGCTAAGGGCGCGTATGATAAAATTTATACTTTTCTATTTATTTGTTTTTCTGTTTACAAGAATAAGTTTGGAACAAAAACCCATTTGATAATGCAATTTGATTTTTCTATTTCTGAAATAGATTTCTATTCTAGAAATATATTTGAAGAAGAAATCATGAGTTAAAATTTTTAACTTCTCAATTTCTGAAATAGAAATTAAGAAATCAATTTCTAGCAAAAAATCAATTTCTGTTATAGAAATTTTGTCATACACACCCTAAATGACATAGAAATTACGGTTGGGGGAGGGGGGCCGCTTGTCTTTGGGCACCAATTATGGGCTTGGTTGGCCGGGCCCAGGTTAGTAGGTCGTGGAATTATATTAAATGGGCCCGTCTTAAAAAAGAAGAAGAAGAAGTCC
Source organism: Eucalyptus melliodora (assembly GCA_004368105.4). NCBI lineage: Eukaryota > Viridiplantae > Streptophyta > Magnoliopsida > Myrtales > Myrtaceae > Eucalyptus > Eucalyptus melliodora. Next base: position 21,747,096 of record CM023410.3, on the reverse strand, counting down.
AAGTTAACTTTACCGTCACAGTCAATTAGTGATTTTCAATGATGGTCTCAAAGTTCATGGACTCCCGAATATCGGGCCTAAGGTCTTTAAACTTTATTGTCCCTAGATCAAATGTGCAGAATTGTAGAAAATAATGACAAGACGATGAAACGATGGTGTTTTCTATCAAAGATCAAATTTCTCGGTTTAATCGAAAAAAGTCAACTTTGACCCATGCATGAAAATTTGAAATTTGAGATCCTAAATCTATATGCAGAGATGGAAGGGCAAAGACATCCATATGCAGTGCTACAATATCTCTGTATATATAAAGGTTGACTTTCTTGGTCTAACTTAAAAAGTTAATCGAAAAGTCAACTTTTCAGTTTATTGGCAAATGATTTAACAAAATGCGATATAAATCCTAACGAAATATGTAGATAGGATGATAAAAGAAATAGGGTTATTTAGGCCTTTATTTCGTGATGCAACTATTACCAAGATGAGGAACATTGGTTCATTTCTTTTATCTCAAATGCGTGAAATTTTATAATTTATTTGACTCGAGCGTTTCTATAGATAATATGAAGTATATTGCAAAATTAACCCAAACTGCAGTTACATAACATACCAAGATAGAGAGCTATAAGATATTCGAGAAAACCAATTTAGACAAGAAAACATTTTAATTAGATAATCATTTCTGAAATGACAAGCGATATTCAATTTTGTAGCCAAAAAACAGGCGAATCCCCTTGCTTAGCCGTTTGGAGCGTTTTGTTTCCATTTCGTTCGATCCAGTCAAGTGATCAACCCCCATACTAGGGCAAGGCAATTAAGAACGTTGATTGAGAATTCTAAATATAATGCCTATAGTGGGGCAAGTTGGTACTGAGGACATTCATGGACAGCTATTACTTTTGAAAATCCCAAAAGAAAAAGAAAAAGGAAAAAAAGAAATGACCCGGCACGAAAAAGCAAAGGCAAGTTGGGGGAGGCACCAAAACCAGGATGATAAGTGAAATAAGCAAAGCAAGGAATGATCAGCAAATGACACCAAGTCATGAAATTGATGAGATATGATCAAGGTACCAAGACAAGCAAAAAGAAACACCTTTTGTTAACACAAAGAACGCCAGAGCAATCACTTAACTTTACTAACGCGCAACATGGTTGCATGAGTTCTATGCTTTCGATCCTCCCCCAAGGATCAACCTTTCAACTTTATACTTAGCCAGATGAAAATCGCGTCTTCGGAGGAAGTCTGCTCGAACAAGAATATTTACCTCAAAAAAAAAGAGAAAAGAATTCACATCTAAATCGATGATTTGCCCTAAGGAGATGTACGTCACCAGAAAATTGTTATAGAACACACTGGTGTGTGTGATTCTTGTGCCTTCCAATCCTCAAACTGAAGGTATCCTCTTTTCCATTTTGACAACAATGGCCCAAACAAACATAACAAGTTTACTGTTAAGACAAGACCTTTGGAATAATCAGCAAGCACACAATCGTGAGAGCGTTCCCACCTAGGAATAGGCCAATGATGAGTGTTTCGACAATTTGAGCAGCAAAGTTATTGAACGACTTATCTTGAGTCACAAGAATAAACTATATGGGCTGCCGAGCATATTTTAGGACACGTGAAAATAAAACTCTCGCAAGGATGGGACAAAACCAACGAAAATCTTGGATTCTGGCTAAATAACTTGATCGCTAACGAAGCGATCCTTCACTTATTACATGTTTGATTGAATGACTATCAACTAGACTTAAAAGAGGAAATGATTTACGCATAGACTGCATATCTTATTAGTGTTGATTTAATCACCGAATGATATGCTATTATATGCGTAGGTTGGATGTCAGATTAATGTTTGAGTTGATAATTGAGTGATGAATTCGTGTTCTAACCCCAAGACATGACCCCTCTCATCTGTGTTTGTGTTCCCAAGGAAAATAGGTCAAAAGTAGACCAGAAAACCAAAGCTTTGGACCGAGCCTGATGGCTAGGCACTAGCCTGGAATGAGTTGGCAAATGACCCGAGAGCTCTCCAGGCTCCTGCCCGAGAACCGGCCCAAAAGTGGCCGGGCACCTATCACCTTGCCTGGCTTAAGGACCAGGAGCCTGGGCTTTCTCGATCGGTTGCTCGGGCCGCTTCGGGCGCTCGCCCAACGCATCCTTGGATCTATTCCTCATCCCCAGGTTTGATCCGACTCCGATTGGGGAAAGAAATCAAGCCACAGAACAACAACCAACAACCCATAACCTGGAAAATGCGGCTAAGGAGATCATTCGTAATCAAGTCCTGGATCCGATGATCATAAAGTTACTCAATAGATTAGTGTCCTGGGTCTAGGTAAGAATGTCTTTCCTACATTAAGACCTTGAACTTATCAGGTTCCTAATTGACTTTGGAATAGGCTGATGTTGACTCCGAATAGATAGGACCCACGGAACTTACTCCTGCATTGGGACACAGTTTGGACTTCGGAGAGCCTGAATAGGTCTGGACCCAATTCTACCAAAAGAGAGCACATTCCCAGACATTGTGATTCCAATGACAAACCTATGAAATTGTTCTCCCACGTTCAATTTGGTGCACCCTTTATTCCTGAAAAGAATCTTCAAATTAAATTTCTTTCTGAGAGATTTGTCTGGATTCCTACTCGAATCTAATGCAAAGTCTTGATTCGTTGACATTCACCAAAACACTCACTGGTTTGAGTAAACTGTCCAATGAACTTTATCTCGTATGATAATTTTAGTACAAAAGATCCACTAAATGGCTTAGCTTTTAACCTCTTGTGTCAACTATGCGCATATTAATATAAATGCACTTTCCAATCGAATTCCAAGGTGGACTTACCCTAGTGGTCGAGAAATTAAAATTCCCATGGAATAAAGACTTGTAACCTTTGATAGGAATCAAATCGAAGAGTTGCAATTCAAATTGTCATTGCAAAATCCAGAGCAAAAGGTTTCTACTTTTCCTCATCATTTCACTCGGAGAATCAGTCGACCTCTCCTTTATATCATATACGCTTTCGTCGAGAATGAAAAATTCCTCAAGTGGGTTTCCAACAAAAATACAAAAAGAAAGTTTTTATTTTGGACAACAAATACCCAAATGTCAGGTGGCCATCTTTGCCTCATATTTCCCTCCAATAAGGAATAAAGTTAAGGCACGTCTCTCAAAGAATCACCACAAACGTATGCCTATAAAAGAAGAAACTTGGGAACGAAACCATCATATTTCTGATTGACTTTAGTTTTCCTAACTTGCTCGACATTCTTCATACCTACTCCCCGAAAATGTCAAGAGTCGGTCTTAATCTCCAATACTCTCCATCAGAAAAACCATCGTTCAAGCTAGGCAAACGGAGCCTATCCAAGGACACTAGCCAGAGACCTGCCGCTGCGCCGAGAATTTATCGACCTAACACTGAGGAAATGAGAGGGGTGTTTGATAAGTTCGATGCCAACGGAGACGGGAAGATCACGAAGGAGGAGTACAAGCTGGCGATGGGGGCCCTGGGCCAGGGAATCAGCGATCACGAAGCGACCGAGGCGTTCTCGGTGATGGATGCCGACAAGGACGGGTTTGTGGACTTCAAGGAGTTTCTGGAGGTGCACGGCTCGATAAAGAGCTGCGACATCGAGGGCGCATTCCGAGCGTACGACCTGGACGGGGACGGGAAAATCAGCGCGGAGGAGCTGTGGGAGGTGATGAAGAGCCTGGGCGAGAAGTGCAGCCTGGAGGATTGCAAGAGGATGGTCCGTGGGGTGGACGCCGACGGCGACGGCAGCGTCAACATGGACGAGTTCATGAACATGATGACTCGTACCATGAAGCAGTGCTAGCTAAATCGCTGAGCGGTCAAGGTTTATAGTTTTATTTTTCAAATGGAACAGGTACTGCTCGTAAGCGGGACAAACAAAGGATCATAAGTATGTTAACTTATAACCGCATAGTGGTTAATTTGGTGACATATTAGGTTCATGTGCTTTTGTCGTTTGGATTCCAGATGGTACTTTTATTAGGCGGTCAGTAATCGCAATTCGAATCATTGTATCGCATGATTTTACGAGCAAAAGCACATAAGCGTCATGCTCAATTGCTGAAAAGTCAATTTCTATATGGATAAATCGGATGAATGGCAAGTTAATTTCAAACTCATTAATTTCGAGAATGGGCTCTCTTTTCTTTTTTTGATAACAAGGCCAAGGGAGCAAACCATAATAGGTGTTATCATAGGGTTTTGCACTCACAACGGAGTCTTATGCACTCATGATCTGACTTGAGATTGGTAATGTGAGATTTTGTGAGATTATAGCTAACTGTGTTTAAAGTTTAAGATATTAGATGCAAGCATGATGTATTATTTAATACTTTAATACTTTCCATCATGCTTAGCTTAGTCTTTTACCTAGTATTAAATGTGAAAATTTAATTAGGAAGGCAAAAACCTCTAGCTCTTATATCATGTGAGATTTTATGAGATCATAGTTGATTGTTTTAAAAAGTTTAAGTTATTAGATGAAATTGCCATTTATTATTTAATGTTCTAATAGGTAAGTCGGTGATCCCATCCTACCATGATGATAGAGGCTGGATGGATGGCTCCGTTCGGATTGTTGGCTGTTGTGTTTCGGCCATGCTTTTTGTGTTGGAGGTTGCGGGCTGTGAAGCCTAAAGCTACATATATCAGCCCAGAGCCCACGTATGCATCAGTGAAACTCAATATATAGACATCTTTCATGTGAACGTGAGGATGCGGATCATCGACAATATGTGACGGGACTCAAGAATACAACAAAATTGACCTTAAACGTTACACATTTCATATGAACAATTGATACATTGTAAATAAATTCTTTTTTTACTAGTTGCTTCACAAATATCCTAAGGAACAAACTCCTAATTAAATATATGTAGAAATAGGATAATAGATCAAACCATAATGGAAAAAAAAAAAGTTTTGAGATTCCAGCTCCACATATGAGTGCGGATGGGGCTGTGAATGTTCCTTCTCTCATGCGTTCTCTACTTTATCAAGCCAACTTATACTTTTCTTGCACAACGCTTACCCTCTCTTACTAAATATCTCGAAACAAGAACCTCTACGGTGATTAAGCATTTGACTGAGATAATTTTATAATATTCAACATACCAATTGTTTGGGAAAAGTGTCAGAAAAGTCTTAAAAATTTTGTATTTATATCAATTTAGTCCTAAATCTTTTATTGGTGCCGATTCAGTTTTAAACCTCTTGACTTGTTGCCAATTTAGTTTTTAAACCTTTTATTAGTATCAATTTAGTCCTAAAACTTTTGACTTTGTATCAATTTAGTCATAAATCTTTTAATCTAGTGTTAATTCAGTCATTCCAACTAATTTTGGCCGAATATTATTGATATGGATGTAGGTCATTTGACATAACATGGCCGACGTTGACGTGAATAACTTTTAATAATATTTTAACATTTTAAAATTATTTATTTATATATTTTCTTCTCTTTTTCCCTTTTTTCTTTTTTTCTTTCATTTCCTCCTTCCTTTAGCCAATCGCTAACCGAGCAACTGGCCAAAAGTGAGGGCTTGAGCCCTCATCAATGGCAATGAGGGTGGCCTCACATTGGGAGGGCGAGGCTCGCCCTCGCTAGATTTGGCGAGGGTTAGGCCTCACCAGCCATGGGCGAGGCCTGACCTTGCCCTGGTGAGGTTGGGCCTCGGCGCCTCGCACTACCTTGCTTGCCAGTGCGAGGCCACACTCACTATCGCTAGCAAGGGCTCGAGCCTCCCTAGTGGCTAGCGAGGCTAACCAGAGGCTGGTGAGATTGACCTCGACCTCGCAGGCTCTCACGTCTGGCCGGTCACCCAGTCGGCAATCGGTTGGAGGAAAAAGGAGGGGTGAAAAAAAAAAGGAAAAAGAAAGAAAATTAATTAATTAATTAATTAATAATTTGAAAAAATATTAAAATATTATTAAAAATTGTCAACGTTAGCATCAGCTATGCCACGTGAGCCGATCGGCATCCACATCATCAATATCAGGCCAAAATTAGCTGGAATGATTGAATTAGCACTAAATCAAAAGGTTGAGGGCTAAATGGACATAAGATCAAAAGTTCTAGAACTAAATTGATACCAATAAGAAGTTTATGGCTAAATTTGCACCAAGTAAAAATGTTTAAAACTGAATTGGCATTAATAAAAGATTTAGCAATAAATTAGCACAAATATAAAAAGTTTACAACTCTTATGATAATTTTTTTCTAATTTTTTCTATGTTATGCGTAATCACTACTTTGAAAATTGAATGGTTCCACATTAAGTAGACATAGTAAAGCTTCTGAAAGCAATAATTGACATGGCCTCCTATACATGGTTTAGTTTTAATGCTAGAAATCAAATTTTCATGAGAGAGGATGCGTCAAAGCATCTTTCTGTGGAAAACATTAATTGACAGTAGTGTCGCCATTAAGACATCTCTCTTTCTTTAATCTCTTTCTCCGACTGTGCTCGGATGCGGCGCAATCTGGTTAGACTGGTCAACCCCTTCCTTAGTCAGCTTTCGTCTTTATTGGGGGCTAATCGCCACGTGTCTCAACCCCATTTGCTCAATGACAATGAAAAAAGATTTCAACCCATGTGATTGACAACCCTAATTCACGTGGCGGAAAGCCACATTTCTACTTAATCTACTCCCCGGCCATGTTGCCCTCGGTCACTCGATCAAACCACTCCTTTTGTCCTGCCTTGATCATGGGGACTTTCTTTAATTGGGGGATCAAAAAGTGAGTGCCTTGTCCAGTTCATTCTCTGCATCTTAAGCAAGAAGTGGGTGGTGCGCGAGAGTCTCGCTTCCCTCATTGGATTCGCCTGAAAAATCGCTATATCGATTATGCAAACTTTAATGTTGAAGTACGTGTGTAAGTTGTATTATAATATCCCCTATGAGAGATTTGATGTAGTATGGTTTAAGAAGTTTTCTAGTGTCTGTGAGCATAACTGGATATGTCGATGGATTTTTAGTAATTCCCAGATAAAAATGTATTGAGATTCTATTGTATGTCTAAGCAAGTGACAGAGCCATGCGATAATTATAAGTGAGACCCTCCAATGTGTATTGGCTTTGGCGAATAAATTGAGTTTTTGCTGTCCATCCGAGTATCTAGCACTAAATGATTATTAATCCTAAGAAATTTTTTAACACGTTGAGAAATTACTCTCACTTAGACCATTCCATGTTTTTCAACATGAAACTATATAGGTAAATCCTCTCACTCTCTACGCATTGAGAAATTACTCTCACTTAGACCATTCCATGTTTTTTAATACGAAACGATATAGCTGAATCCTCTCTCTCTACGCATTGAGAAATTACTCTCACTTAGACCATTTCATGTTTTTCAACATGAAACTATATAGGTGAATCCTCTCTCACTCTACGCGCGCGGGGGTGTGCATGCCAGAGTGTGTGAAGTTGCAATCTAATATGATGGCACTATATTGGTCATTGCCTTTGGCTAGTGACCTCCTCCACACAAGCGACACGTTAGTGGTCATGAACCTCTAGTGTTGTTGATGGAAAATCTCTCTCTCTCTCTCCCCCACCGACACCGACGAAATTGGTGGTGGTCCTATTGCAAATAGATATTTGGGATTCAATTTTGTGTGTGATTTGTCTTAGAGTGCGAGATTATATGATGTGGTGTGGTAGAATTATTAACTCATTATTGGGAAAAAGGATGCCAAAAGTGTCATAATTTTTATATGTTAGTCATTGAGTTCCTTTTTTTTCAATGAAGAATGTCACAACTTATGTATGTTCTCAAATTGGTATACACTTAAGAACCATTTAACTTAATAATTTGATAATAAAATTTAACGAAAACTAACGGAGGATAAATTTGTCACAAGTTCTTAATCCATCACAAAAAAATAGTTTGGGGTGAGTGCCTTTTTTCAATGAAGAATGTCACAACTTTTAAAAGAACCATGTTTTAATCCATCACTTGAGTGCTATGAGTTTTTTAAAATGTTTACCACGAGTGCTACGTTACGTCGGATTTTTGACACTTGGGTGAAATTTTTTAAAAAGTTATAATACTCAAGTAATCAATCGAAAGCTATAGGACTCAAATGAACTTTTTTTCAAAGTCATGGTAGTAAAGTGGCTGAAAAAAATGTTATGGCATTTAAGTAAGCACCATACAAAAGTTATAATACTTGTGATTGTTGAGAAAACCTATTAATAAATTTTGAATTTGACAAACCTTCCTTGGTTATCTTGAATCTGATGAATGCATGGAAGTATCTTCCTACAAGAATTACTCATGAAGAGAAATTTATTCAAATTCAATATATTGTTGTTTGAATATCGCGGCCATGAAGAGAAGTCTAAATCTTCAAGATATTCAAACTCTATCTAATGTTGCTCAAATGCTGTGGCGGAAGATAATTACGTTGGATATCATCTTGCAATAACATGGACATCAACAATATGGATATCGACCACCGGCCGCAGTGGCTCTACTGGATAAGACTTTGCTGATCCTCAACGAAGAGGTGAAGGGTTCAAAACCCAGGAGAGGCGCTAGGTGTATTAAGTGTGACTCAGGGGTGGTGGGTCCTCCTGCTTAAGTGTCACTTGGGGGTTTACGGCGCGGCTATCGGCTGCAAGCCGGTTCCTCCAATACCAAAAAAAAAAAAAAAAAAACAATATGGATATCGACAGTGCTTGTCTATGGAGATCGTCAAAATCGTTAAATATCTTAAGAGTCTACCAGAGCTGGACAACATAAGAATCTAAAATTTACATGATATGTATGTATGTGTGTGCATATATGTGTATTCATACGCAGGCCTTATTGATTTTAATTACACAGCTAGTAATTTGGCTATGATTTCTATATAAAATGCGACGATTAATCTTAAATCTTAAGAATAATTTTGCATTGAAATTTTTAAAGCCAATTGGCTTTGTACAAAGAAGATCTCGAACTTCTAAGCAAGACATCCATATTAATTGACAATCATTACCAAGACAAGTTGTTTTCCTGAATTGAAGAACTCTACTTATGGAAACTAGAAATTTGCTTGGGGATTTAAATCTTATCTCTCAACGGCTACTCAATCTTCTTTATGGATTTCGTCCAATGGATTGATTGGAGAATTATTTCTGAAGATTGTCTAACGTGTAGAATGGAAGCGAAGGAGTATAAAAGGAGAACAAGATGCTGAAGAGCAAAGTGAGGTCCAGAATTATTCCAAAATGCAAGAGAACTCAACCTTTTATGCTTTTTTGAGCTACAAAAATTATAATCCTTGAGAGGCATTGAAAAGAGATTGAGCAAAAAGGCCTATCATTTACTTGAAGACCATCACTCACTTGTGTTACCTCTTATTGAATGACTAGTAAAATCAAGTTAGTAGCCTATCAGCATGAGAGGCTGTTAGCTTACTCTGCAACCGAACCACTATGAGTTTTATGTGCAATTTTCTCTATTTCTAATCTCTTGTTTGCTATTTTTGATAGGCTTTTGCATACTAGTGATCATTATATCACTATCAAGATTCAGACTTTGACTATTGTGCACCAGTGATCGTCGGTATTCACACTCCCTTGAGTATGACAATTCTCATCTTGACTATTTTTATTTCCACTTTAGATTGTCAATTACTTTTAAAATTATCTATTTACCTCCCTCTAGGTGATACTGCTAGCTCCAATAGTGATGTCCTTATCCCCCTCTTTATTATTTAATTGTTGATGTATCAACCATTTCGATTGATAAATAGATATATCAATTTACCGTTCAAATTTCAAATGGAGAGAGACTCAATCTTGTTGTGGGTGTATTCTCACAATTCACACCAGTAACAGATTTTCACTCGTGATGACTACCCTCACCTAAAGAGAGCTATTCATGATATCAAGCATGTTTGAATTTACTTTTACCTTTTTACTTTTTGCTTAATCTATATCGTATGGTGCACTCCTTTCGATTTTTTAATCTAAAACGTCATCAGCTCCTGACATAAACGGCGAGTTCTGTAGTGGTACGTAAATGGTATCATCGGGCACGGTGGCGTGCCACCATGACATAATCGGAAATCGTTTATATAGTCGATTGAAATCCCAATTTCTAAGAGATTACCAGCATCTCCCACGTCTAGCTTAATACAGATACACCAACAAATCAATTCCACAAGCCAATTGGATCTAGAAGATTTATACAAGGGGAACTTCTACATTTTTGTCCCCCAATGGACGACAAAGTTATTGTGGGTGTCATAAGCCATCCGATCTGAATGTCAGCCATTTGATGCCATTCATGTACTAAACTGAATCTGGAACATTAAATAGGATAGGCTTGATATCAGTCTTTCGTGAGTTTCACCATATTCAACAATTCAAATTTAATTTAATATTTTTAAGTTCAATGAAATAACTTTTCCTAATGAACAAATCCATATGTATACTCATCTAAAACAACAAACGTATAAAAAGAAAAAAAATTGGATGCAAAGGATAATCCTCAAGGGAGCACAGTTAATTAGGCGTGCAAAGTGCTTTGGATCAGGATTGCCTACAAAAGCCAAATGTCCGAATTTAATCGGTTTATGTGGCTTATAGGATGTTTCACGCTCCAGATAATAAGGTCTCAATGCATACCTCCGTGCATTATAAAACCAAAAAGAAAATAATAGTAAATAAGGAACAAAACCTGAAGATTTTAAGGGAATTATTAAGGCAGAGGCAAAAAGAAAAGAGAGAGAGAGAGAGAGAGAGAGAGAGAGAGAGATGCATGTGGGATAGCCATGGCTTTCCCCTTGCTATGAACATGGAAGAGAAACCCATGTGGGGTAGAGCATGAGGTAGTGTTAGGAAAAGGGGATCTCATTGTCTCCTTGGAAAAGAATACATTTCATGGACGTATGTGACGGCAACCACCACGTTCGGTGTGGAAAAACATATTGTGCGAAGTGAGCTCGATCCATTAAGTTCAGTTCTTTGCGCTAATTGATCATGGATTAGTTTGACTGGCACTTGGACTTGGAACGTAATCAGGAGTCAATGAGCTGGCTGTGGCCATAGATCGGAGGAACACGTGGTTTCCAAGTTTGCTTTCGGGAACTTTTGTTGCCCCTCGGAGTAACATGCTTTTGTTTCGTTGGACATTGTGTGGAAGTAGTGGAAGGTCACTCTAGGGTTAGAGCATGTGTGATTATTCAAATTGGAGCGACCATTATTATGATGGTTCGAATATGCTTAACAAAGGTACTAAGTTCCAAGGGGTTTATTTTGGAAAAGAAAAGGAACTCTCTTTCTAATTATGAGAAGAATTTGGTGAAAGAGTGCCTCAAAGACACTGATTAAATAACTAACTAAAGGAGCTTTACAATTTATAATGCATTTGTTGTCATATTTGACTCGTGTTTTGCACAATGAATATTTTGAGCTTTAGGATCCGTTCGTTTCGCAGAAAACAACCTTCGAGCAAATATTTTCCGGAATTTCCGGTGTTTGGATGGCAAAAAATAGATGGTCAAAGAAAATGTTTTCCGGTCAATGGAAAATCTCCTCATAAGATTGTGGAAAATGATTTCCTCTTTTTAAAAGAGGAAATCATTTTCCCGTCCTTACACGCGCTACCTCTTTCCTTCTGTCCTCTTTCTCACAAAACCTAGGGTTTCTGATCTCATCTCCTCCTTCTTCGACATCAACGATCAGCAGTAGTGGAGCATCCCCTCATCCGACGATGCTGGATCTTTGCCCTCATGAAGCCTTGGGATATTGATCTCGTCCTCCTCCTCCTCCTTCGATGCCGACAATCAGCAGTGGCGGAGCGTCCTCATCCAACGGTGCTCGATCTCTACAACGTGCCTTGCTTCCTCTTCGCTGCTGATCGCCGGCCACGACCGCAAGCTAGCTTGAGTCTCACCACAGGCCAGCGAGGCTCCGCCTAGCCCGATCTGGCAAAGTCAAGCTCGGGCATTGCTAGATATGGCGAGGTGGAGCTCTCGCCAACCTGGGGCGGAGCTCGGGCCTCACTAGATTCGGTGAGTTGGGCAGGGCTCAGGCCTCGCTCGAGCTTGCCAAAGGTTCGCTAGGCTCTGGCGAGCCATGAGCTCGCCAGATCTGGCGGCGAAGCTCGGGCTCTCAATCCAAGCAAGCTCGAGCTCCGCTGCCAAATCTGGCAAGCTCGCGGCTCGCCAGAGCTCGGCGAACCTCTGGCAAGCTCGGGCGAGATTGGCCAAGCCTCGAGCTCGTCGAATTTGGTGACCAGGTCTTGGTTGGCTGTCAGGCAGCTGGCCATCGTCAGGCATGCGGCGGCGGAGGAAGGAGGAGGAAGGAGGAGGAGGAAGGAGGAAGGAAAAAAGAAAAAGAAAAAGAAAGAAAAAATAATAATAATATTTTCGATTTTTAAAAAATACAAATAATTAAAAAAAACCATTTTTTGAAAAAAATATAAGAAATAAAACTAATGTTTTGGTCAATTAAAAATATTAAAATTCAATTTTTAATAATTTTTTTCCAAACAATTAAATTAGCTAACGAAAGATGGAAAATATTTTCCACTCAAAGTTTAGGTTTCGGCCGAACATCGGAAAATATAGTCATTTTCCTAGAAAATGACTTCTAGGAAAATGTTTTCTGGAAACATGATATTTTCCGCGAAACGGACCCTTAAGTTAGTTCAAATTAAGAAGTACTCCATAATACTTTTTAATAGGAGTCCGAAGAGAAGCAGAATATAATTGTGATATGTGAGAGTGAGATAATCCTGAGATGATATATCCATAAATGGATCTTTCCACACAAAGAACTTAAAAGTATAGATCTTTCGCTAGGCTTATTCTGAGCTTGACTTAATTACAAGGTAAGTAGTCTTGTAATATGGTCATTTGATGTAATGTGTGACAAGAGAGTCTATTTGCCACTGGTATCTAGATTTATTCGTCCTCTTGCTCTTTATCATAACTAAGGGAATATATGACCCTACCCCAATTCGATTTTACAGTCAAAAGGGAAATTTACCTCCTTAAATAAATTCACAATCAGTCAAATATTGTAAATTCTGTTTTTTCTCATAATTTTTTTGTAAACGGCATCATATTAGAGCATAGCCAAAAGAAATAACATGGCTAGAATATCATAACAAAAACGTCCAACACCTCATCCTCTATTTAATTAGATATAAATAGGCACTCCCACTTCATTGCCACTTTGAAACACTGTCCACTATTACTAGGCAAAGAAACAATCCCATTCTCTCCATTTCTCTCACACATCCTTCCTCCTATCCACCCTCATTACCCATCCGAGACCACCTTGAGAAAGAAAATCACAATCCAATGGCATGCATAGACACGTACAATTCCGACCAGCCGCAGTACAAGGGCGTACCGATGAGCCCGAGGATCTCCTTCTCCAACGACTTCGTCGACCCGAACTACTCGACGAAGCAAGATGCAACGAGGGGTCCCAGATCAGAAGCCGCAGCAGCCGCATCCGCAGACTTTGAGTTCTTCTCACAGTCGTCTTCATCGTCGGTTGCGAGCTTCTCCATGATGAGCGCCGACGAGCTCTTCTTCAAGGGAAGGCTGTTGCCTCTTAAGGACGCGATATTCCCAAAGACGACTCTGAGAGATGAGCTTCTGATGAATGAGGATGAAGATGATGATGGCGTGTTTGTGAAACCCCCAAAGGGGGCAAGCGCTAGGTGGAGGGGGATCCTGGGCCTGAAGAAGACGAGCCACACTGCGTCCAAGAGATCAGTCGAGACGATCGGCGATGAGAAATTTGTTGAGTTTGAATTCAACGGTGACAAGTGTGATCTGGCCTCAGATGATCAGAAGATGATCACTCCTGGCAAGGCATCACCGGTGAGTACAATTTTCTGGGTGAAATAAGGAAAAATATTTATTATAAGTTTTACATGTGAAATTTATGAAAGTCTTGTTACGTCAAGAACCCGTGGATCTTGTTAACCAGCACATTGCGACTCTTGGTCGAGCCCTCTTGAAAACAGACTAATTACCGATCGAGAGTCGTGTCTAATTAATGGTCTTCCGAACTCGATGCAGGGAGCGATGAATCATGGAGGCTCGGGCCGCAGAGACACTAAGATGGTATTATAGGAGATTCAGCTGGTGTGGTTGGGTTGCCTTGTGTTTCGGTGGTGTGATTCACTGCTCGTTCTGAAGTTAGTGTAAGTCACGTTTGGACAAGATTGGAGATGTCGATGTTTGGATCATCTCTGTCGCATTAGCACTTTGAGGCGGTCTTTTCTTGTCTTTCTTTTTTCTCCTTTTGTATGGGGGGCCTTTAGTTTTTCCTCTTCGAATTGAGTGGAGATGTGCCAATGTAAATTATCTCTTTATTTTGTCAATGAATGTGCAAATCTGATTACCGTGAAAAGCACAGGCTATTAAGAATAGAAGGACTACCATTTGGTTCCGTTTCGATTAGAGGAAAGGTTTTCGAATTACCAAAAAATCAACATCTTGCATTGTACATTTCGCATATAGGGAATGTACATTTCTATAAAACCCAACAAGCTGGGACCTGCCAAGGGTGGAGGAAAATATGACACGAAAAGATAAATATGTAAAGAAAGTAGCGAGAAAAAACACGAAATGGAGTAAAAAACAAGAAAGAAAAATGAGAGAGTCAAATAAATATTCACCATTGATTACTTTTGGAATTAAGATATCAGAAATGGGATTAAGTACAATGAAATAGATTTCATTTCCCATGCCCCAGTAAATGTAGATAATTTCATATCTAATAATCCATCTAAGTGTTGACTCGCATTTTATTTTTTCTGTTGATATTCCAAATCTCTGATATTCACCGGTCATCGTAAAAAAAACCAAAAGTATATATATATGAACGTTGGGATAGATCTACCTAAGTAGCTGTCTTGGGGGGTCGGGGAAGATCATGGACATGAAGTAAAATCCATATGAAAAAAGAAAAAGAAAAAGAATCTTTAGCGTTGTGTTAATGATACCAAGTTGCAGATCAAGAGGATCAATTTCAAATCCGGTTTCTGATCCAGTGAAGGAATTGAAATTCGATATGACAGCTGAGCCACGAAGCTTGCTTAGTTTAGAAACCAAAGGAGGAGGAGCACATGCTCTCTTTTATCTTATGGTCAACAAAGTGCTCTGATGCCCCCGACTCCAAGTCTACTCCAAATTAAAGAATCACCCACCTTGATCCTCCCCCCATTTCTGCCGTTTATTCCGTATCGGTTTGTCATGAAGCAATCATACAAGCTGTGTAATCATGTAGCCCTGCAATTTTGGATTCATCCGGAAAATTATTGCGAACATCGCCAAAAAGAGAACACATACGCAAGTTATTCTATTTAGATTTGAATGTTTTTGTCCCGTTGGGAGCTTATTTTTCCACACTGTTTATATATGAAATATAAGTCTGTCGGCACGGGGAGTAATGATATAGACCGTCCTTAAAAATTTTCTAATTATTCAGCATTGTCTTTGAGATATATATATATTTATTTATATTTATATTTATGTTAAATGTGGTCATTTGTTTTTTTTTGTTTTTGGTCTAGAATCAGCTCAATCAAGCCGTTTTCTTCCCAAAAAAAAAAAACTAGCGATATTTGCTGAAGTGAGGCTTAACACTGTTAAGTTGGTTGACGCAGCTTGTGTTTCCAACTTGGTGTCCCTCCTGCTCTTTTCCTATTTATGTCTTTTCCTTGTGTGGGCCACAGTCTTGTGTGCTCTTCCACCTCTTCTTTTTCGTTGGCCGCTATTTCCGCGTTCTTTTGTTGCTATTTTTATTTGCATTGTACCTCTCGCAGTAGCTCTTCCCTTCCCTTTTCTCCCCCTTGGCCCCTTCCACTCATTTGGACTTCCTGTCTTTCTAAGTGTAAGCTGGTGCCAGGGCCCTCTTCCACCTCTTCTTTTTCGTTGGCCGCTATTTCCGCGTTCTTTTGTTGCTATTTTTATTTGCATTGTACCTCTCGCAGTAGCTCTTCCCTTCCCTTTTCTCCCCCTTGGCCCCTTCCACTCATTTGGACTTCCTGTCTTTCTAAGTGTAAGCTGGTGCCAGGGCCCTCTTGTTATACAGTTGTATAGCTTTTTGTGCAAAAGTCTATATACTTCTTACTTTTACTTTTTATTAAAAAAAAAAAAAAACACTGTTAAGTTGGTATTAAGGGTCCAAGTTGGCATCCATATTTTCCTCCAATTCAGGTTGGAATGGATAAATATCCTTCCAGCCCCTCATTGGTAGATTTTTCTCAAAAAACTTACCTATGAAAACATGCTGGTAAAGTGTTGGGAATAACGGATCTTTGAAAATCGGATTTGATACTAAATCGAACCCCTAAATCAATGCGGAAGTGAAGCCCGGGAAAATCATGTATCACCGATCCTAAAGCACACCACGGATTCGAGCGTACCTTGTTAGCCACAGATTAAACACCAATGCTGAAGACTGAAGAAGAAATTCTGATTCAATGATGTCAATTTGCCTTGAAAAGGGAAACAACGTGCCTTAAGCGTTTGGAGGGAAAGAGAGAGTGAGAAGCGTACGTTAGAATGGCCAAAGGATGTCTTCTCTCTCTCTCTCCTCCCTTTTATACATTCCCCCATCCACGGGCCCTATTCCCATGGGTCGAGCTTTTTGGGCCCAACTTGGACGGACGGGCCAACTCAGGCCCATCAATAAAGAAAAAATCCATCATCTCCCACTTGCACATGGTGGTCCAAAACCAACATGGGCGGACAGGCCCTACTCAACCCCATCAGAGAAAAATCCATCATAGACTCTCACTTAACATGGTGGGCCGAACAGAATCCTCTTTTCCTCTCTTCAACATTCATACCGGTGAATAATCCGTACGACCAGCATACTTTGAGAGCTCGTTGCCATACATCTGTTAGGAATATATTGCAGCTCATAATGGGCATCACATCCTAAGTAGATTTAGTATGCAGTACCCTAGATCGATCAATCACATTTATATCTCTCTTGATCTCTTTCAAACAATGATATATATATATATATATATATATATATATATATATATATATATATATTGTATTCACAATTATGATTATCATAAAGACAGTCATAATTGGTTAACCAGTGAATACAAAACTACAATGTGATTCTCCAAATTCGATATTCCTCTTTCCTTCAAACTCTCAATTTCAGTTCAGCTTGCTTTTCTAGAAATGCCCCATTAGATCGAATCAAACTCATGACCATTGGCAACATCCTAAGATAGCAAACACTAAATAGAAATCTTGAGCTATTCCTCAAGAGTCTCACACGGCATAAAAGTTGAGATCAAACTTTTGCCACTCTTATTAGTCGTCTCATGCATACGTAGTATAAAATACGTATTACGGTATTAACTTATTTCCCATGTAGCGTATGTCTACACCTTTCAATACCGTACATATGATAGTTCAGACATACCCAATGTCTAACTTGAGTTCACGTATCTACTCATTCACAAAATTCATCAAAACTCACATCTGGCATCTTAGACAGATAAAGTAAAATATGTGGGGTATTTTACTTTCGGACATAGTAAGTATTATATCATCATCTTAACACCTAGTTAAGGCGATATATGTGTTTTCAGCTTGAGCTCTCGATTATCACCTAGATAATAAGCTTAAAAACAGTCTCATCTCTATTTATCACACAGTAAATAGAGGCAATTACCCGTGTGAGTGGGTTAATCTTATATCTGTCCGACATACTTCTCAACTTAAAGTAATGCACTAAGCATTAAGATGCATAAAGATCAAACAAAGATTCATAGGCATTAATGATGAAAACACAAATTCATCAAATGTGAACACTTAGGGAAATTACAATATTCAGTACATTAGCCTCTACGCAATCCTAGATATTTCATATGGCCACAAAACACATCTCTAGGTATTGGCTTTATCATAGGATCTGCTACTATTCTATGCGTAGTATGTACTCTAAGTTCACATCTTTTCGTGCAACCATATCCTTGACAAGATTATGCTTGGTATCTATATGTTTGGTCTTGCCATAATATTTTGGATCTTTGGTGTATGCTTTCGCTGCTTGGCTATCACAATTAACCAACAATTAATCTGCAGCACTTCCAATAACACCTAAATGATTGAAAAAATCTCTTAAGCCAAACACTTTCTTACACTGCTGCTAATAATGCCACGAACTCAACTTACATCGTGGACAAGGCTATACACTTTTGTTTCTTACTGCTCCAACATATGGTGCTATTATTCGGTAAGAAAACAAACCCAGAGGTAGATTTCCTTTCATTTAAATCTCCTCTCCAATTAGCATCAGAATAGCCTTTGAGTTGCAGATCATTTTCTTAATAACTCAGCGTATAATCAACAGTCCCCTTTAGATACCTCAGTATTCTCTTAACGGCTTTCCATTGTGCTGGACCTGGATTGGATTGGATTGGTATCTACTCACCATTCCAACTGTAAAACATATGCCAGGTCTTGTACACATCATAGCGTACATCAAGCTCCCAACAGCATTAGCATAAAGAACATATTTCGTTTGTTCCTTCTCTTGTGGAGTTCTTGGACACAAACTATGGCTCAATCCTTCACATTTTTGCAATAGGAGTGTCTATGGGTTTATAATCTTGCATACGAAATCGTTCAAGAATCTTATTTATATATGATTCTTGCGAAAGAGACAACGATCTCTTCAAAACAATCTCTTGAAATCTTAACTCCAAGAGTGTATGCAGCCTTACCCATATCCTTCATCTCAAAGTTGGAAGACAACCAACTCTTGACAGTATTAACAAACTCTATATTGCTTCTGGCAATTAGTATATCATCAACATATAATGATATGATCACAAATTGATCCTTGGATCTTTTGATATATACACAATGATCATCATTTATCATTGTAAAATCATATGTCATTTTGGCACTATGAAAACGTATATACCATTGTCTCGATGACTACTTACGGCCATATATCGACCTCAAAAATCGATATACCTTTTCTTCTTGGCCTTTCATTATGAAACCAGCAAGTTGTTCCATATATTTCTTCCTCTAATTCTCCATTGAGGAAAACAGTCTTTACATCCATTTGATGTAACTCAAGATCCATACTTGCCATTATTGCCAGAATAATGCGAATCGAGGTAAATCTCACTACAGGAGAAAATGTATCTTCACAATCAATTTCTTCCTGTTGATTATACCCCTTCGCCACAAAGCGAGCCTTATGCCTTTCTATCGAGCCATCAGCCTTTTACTTTATTTTGAGAACCCACTTGTTCCCAATAGCTTTGTGTCATTTTGGAAGATCAACCAGTTCCCAGACTTGGTTTGATTTCATTGACTCCATTTCCTCTTCCATTGCATGAATCCATTTTTCCTTACTATGGCAATTCAGAGCCTCATTAGTATTTCTTGGCTCATCCTCATCTTGTGGAGCAATAATAAAAGTTTCCCTTTCAATGTCAAAACATCGACGGGGAATACTTTGGCGACTTGTTCATCGTATGGGAGATTGTACACTTAGCACATCATTCCCCATTATGTTCCCACTCGAATTAGATAATGATGATGTCATCTCGTCATGTGGTTGCAATTTAGAATGAGTTGAATTCAATTCAACACTTCTCATATTACTCCCACTTGGAGGAACTCCACTGACATCATTATCTTGATCCAAGGTTTCAAATAGGGAGTAATTTTCCCTTATTTCGCCCCTCTTAGGAAATTCATCCACTAAGGATGTGACATCTCGTGATTCAAATTCAGTTATACTCCCACTTTCCTGCTCACCCATGAACACATACAATTTTGAGTGTTCGCAGTATCTCATGAAAATACTCTTATTTTCTTTGGGACCCAATTTCCCAAACTTGTAAGAGGACTCATGAATATAGCCAGCACAACCCCATAACTTAAGAAAACTTAAATCCGGTTTTCTAACTGTCCATAACTCATATGAAGTGGAAATAATTGATTTGGAAGGCATCCGGTTAAGTATATTGGCAGCAGTTAACAACGCATCACTCCAAAAAGTGATAGGTAAGTTAGAATGCGCCATCTTGGATCTAACCATTCTAGTAGGGTTCTGTTTATTCTCTCTGCAACACCATTTTGTTGAGGAGTATATGGAATAGACAACTATCTTTCTATTCCTTTTTCATCACATAATTTTCTGAACTTATCAGATAAATATTCTCAACCTCGATCGGATCTAAATACCTTTATTTCCTTGTCTAATTGATTTTTTGCCAGGTTCATAAACCTTCTGAAACAACTTATGCTTCAGATTTATGAGAAATCAAATAGACATATCCAACTCGAGTATAATCATCTATAAAAAAAAAAAAAGTGATGAAATAAACAGCCCATTGCCTTTCTCTCACATTCATTGAACCACAGACGTCCAAATGGATTAAATGCAGAGAAAATTCAGCTATTTTACCTTTTCCAAATGGTTTCCTTGTCATTTTCCCTACTAGGCAATGCTCACATATGGACAAATCGACTTTTTCAATATTGCCCAACAGGCCCTCTTTAGCTAGTCTATTCATATGTTGTTGGCCCATATGACCAAGTCTAGCATGCCACCATATTCACATCATTATCATATAAGGTAGAAGACGTGAAACAAGGGAATAACATATTGACATCACTACAATCAACATTTAGTACAATAAAACCATCCAGAAAGTGACCACAATCATAGTAGTTTGTATCCAAATACAAATCTACACATTTATTATGGAAGTTCATATAAAAACCAAGCTTGACCAACACCAAAACATACACTAAATTTCGACGAATCTCCGGAGCATATAGAACATCATGTAGGAACAAGGTGCGTCCACCACGCATTTTTAATTGGCAGATGTCAATCCCTTTAACTTCATCTCTAAAGTTATATCCCACATAGATCCACTTAGTTCCAGTTGGTATCGTCGGAATTCCATGAAGGATCCTTTATCCTTCGCTACATGGTCTGTCGCTCCTAAATCTACAGTCCACAGAGGATTGGATTCAGCCAATAATTCAGAACTTGACACATAAGCAAAGTTCTCAAATGTACAAGAGGTGTTTACTTTCTTTGGCTCATGATAGTTGCGAGCATAGTGACCTCTTTTGTCACAATTGTAACATCCCACCCTTGACATTTTCTTCACTAGGACGTTTTCCTCTCTTGTGTTGGTTAATTCTTGATTTCTTGCAATAAGGACTTGATCCTTTGCATTCCCACATATTGAACGAATCAATACGCTTGCACTTAGAGCTCAAAGCCCTTTCTGAGCTAGAACCAGCATTGCAAATATCTTTTCGGCTCACATGCCGTCAAGCGGTACTCTATCAGCTCAAGGTGGCGCACAACATCCTCAAGATCTTCCATAACATGATCAAGAGCTTCTAGTGCTTCTAGCTTTTCCAGCACATATTGAATCTTAGTACTCAATATTCCACAATTGTTGCCATTCATATCATCAATTACGTTCTTAGTTGCTGAAACTATCGATCTAAACACATCAGACTTATATGCACGAATAATTAATGCCTATCATTTATGCATCCCTATTTGCATAGACCCATCATATTAATGAATAATTTCAAGTAAGGCTTTAAAATCAAAAGGTCACTATGTTTCCAATCATCCTCTAAAAATCCTAACTCAAAATTATTATTAATATAATTGTCTTATGCAAATAAATTCTATGAAGTTACAAAAACTTCTATTACTACCCACAGCTAATTACCCACAGTAACCAGCAATAACAGAAAGCAAATAAAATCTGATATCCAATAAAATAACAATGCTTTCATATGATACAACTAACATATCGGTTGCTATATCAATAACAATCAGGTAGTAAACATTACATAATTAATCAAAGAAATAAATAGGGAATGTCCCTTCTAATCTATTAGTCAAAACATCTGAGAAAACTGAAGGCACATTTGCCAACCATGGAAAAACTTTTGGAGAGCATTCATGTCGCCACCAAGGCGCATTCACTCTGCGCCATGTGGCGCTCAACCTAAGGGTTGAAGTTTTTGTTAACTCAATCCTATAGTGCTATCTTACAAAAGCTTCCACCAGCCTCCTATAACCCGGGACCGCGTTGACCTCCCATAGCCGATCTAACACTACTTACCATTCAGGTGGAAGAGTGTTCATCAAAGCCGGCACCTTCTCAAAATCCGGCATAAGATAACCATTACTGATGATTTCTTGTATCATCTGATTGACCTTGACCACATGTGATACTAAATCACCGTCATGCCACCGATAATCAGCTAACTCTGTCATTAGCCTTTTAAGTCTTGCAATTCCCCCGTCCGTTCTCGGGATTGCAGGTATCCTTGCATAACGCATCATAATTCCTACAACAAATGCAGAACTAAAAATGGATTACTTATAATCCATAATGTACAAAAGGGAAAATACATAATTTTTTTTTCGGGTTAACGGTCAACGGTCAAAGTCAACGGTCATCGGTGGTCAACGGTCGTCGGTCGTCGGACCGGTCAAACCGAACAGACCGGTCGGATTGCCAGCGTGCGCGGGCTGACGTCATGCAGACGTCAGCCGGCACGTGCCACACGCGTGTCGAGGGTCGTGGTTCGGGTCGGGTCGTCGTCGGGTCAGGTCGCCGGCCGGCCAACGGTCGTTGGCGATGACGTCATCCCGGCGGTTACCGTGACGTCATGGTGACGTCAGCACGTGTCGGTTCGCCGACCGGCGCGTGTGTCGCATGCGCTGGCAAAGCCAGCGCTTCCATGCGCGTCGCGCCCACGCGCAACGGCTTCTAGCCGCGTGTGTGGGCGCGTGCGGCGTCTCCCGGCGGCGTGCGACATGTCGCTAGACTCGTCTCAACGTCGCCTTTCTCCCCATGTGTTCAGAAAACGATTTCGAATTACGAAAACTCAGAAAAATGGCCGAACAACGCTCGGGTGTTGGGATTTCTCGCCCCGATCCGTACGGCCGAAAAAATTTTCACGAAAAATCAATCAAAAAACATCAAATTGATCGAGAAAACGTGAACTATGGCTCTGATACCAATGTTGGGAATAACGGATCCCCGAAAACCGGATTCAATACTAAATTGAACCCCTAAATCAATGCGGAAGTGAAGCCCGGGAAAATCACGTATCACCGATCCTAAAGCACACCACGGATTCGAGCGTACCTTGTTAGCCACGGATTAAGCACCAATGCTGAAGACCGAGGAAGAAATTCTGATTCAATGATGTCAATTTGCCTTGAAAAGGGAAACAACGTGTCTTAAGCGTTTGGAGGGAAAGAGAGAGTGAGAAGCGTACGTTAGAATGGCCAAAGGGTGTCTTCTCTCTCTCTCTCTCCTCCCATTTATACCTTCCCCCATCCACGGGCCCTATTCCCGTGGGCCGGGCTTTTTGGGCCCAACTTGGGCGGACGGGCCAACTCAGGCCCATCAATAAAGAAAAAATCCATCATAAAGAAATGACTGGTGACTTCATTTTTTTTTAAGTTAGCAAATTCATAACCTTATTCGTAAGTAACGCAAACAAAGATTGATAATGTTATATAATGGTTTTTAAATCTACGCCACTGGTAAGGTAAAAAGTTGGTAAATGATAAGAGAAGTCCTTTTTTTTTTTTTGGCAAATTCAGTCCTAAACTTTTTTGTGTTTGAGCCAATTCAATCTATTCAGCAAATTTTGAATGGCCAACGCTAACGTGGTATTATTAGTGTTTTGACATTGACTTTTTAAATTAATATTTAATAATTTTTCTTTATTTATTTTATTTTTATTTTATTTTTTTCCCCTCCACTTAGGGCCACCGAGGGCTGGCACGCCTTGCAAGTACTAGGCAAGGGTGTCAAAGGGTTCACCAATTGATTGTGATATCGGGGAATGCTAGGGTGATTTTAGGATTGTCACCTACAAATGTTGCCAACAGTCTGCACACTTAAAGTAATTATGTCCATAAATTGTCTATTGGCACTGGCATTAATGCTCACTTGTCCTATTCCATCATATTCTATGATATGTTATTAATCTGTACTGGATGATTCTATTGCAGGACCAATGAACTTGATGGCCTCCTTAGAGGAGTCATCTATCTTGTCCTGCCAGCTTTGGTTGTAATATGATTGGTTTTGAGTTTGGTCAGGACTGCTCTTGTTGGTGTTAGATATGGTTTTTTGGTGCGCTGGATCTTGTCTTTCAAAGCCTTTAGACGCGAGGATGAATCGAAGAAATTCCTCCACTGCGTTAAACTGTAACTTTTACTAGGAGCTTAATCTTGTCTGGAATTAGGAATTTAATGCTAATGCCAACTCTGATAACACACTCTTGGTTCTTTCCTTTCCTCTCATTTCTTTCGATATCCTAGGATGGGACATGGGATACGGTAAAAGCAAGTTGTACCATGGTTCGAGATTTCATGCACTACCCGACTTACTTGAAGGTGCTACATGAATCTGCGGCAACACATGAAGTGCAGACTTTTAGGTAGATTTACAGTGAATATTCATTTTGTGCTTTTTGTTGCTTTGTTTCTGAAAGATTGTCGGTTTTAATGTTCATTAATCATAGTAATATGTGCACCGAACATTAGCAATGAAAGCTAAAATAAACTTATTATTCCTATAGTTCAATTTAACGATTTAAGTTGATGAAATACGGGGGTGATGATCCAGGCAGCTCAATGAACCACAGTGATATGTTTAGTTAATGATTATGGAAATAATTGAAGTCAGCAAAGTTGTAGGTTCACCGAGTTCCGCGTAGTCTGGAAGCAGTCATTTATGAAGCAACTAAATTTACCAACTTCTATCGTTCTCTCTCTCTTTTGGTTTTGTAGATTAGTGCAATTTGCCGGATGTATCCTGGTGGGACTGATGGGGCTACTCGTGCATGTCCCCCTTTACACCACTATTATGGTCATCAAGACTCCGTACAAGCTATTCAGGGGCTGATAGCGATTAATACACGATCTTATCAGTCTAAGAGGGCCCCTTTCTTGAAACTGCCTGCATTCCGATTGCCGGTTTGACAATTTTTATGTGGCCCATTGCCGTAGCTTCAAGCATTTTAGCAGCTGCACTTTTGAGCTGCTTTATAAGAGGGTGCGTTTGGGAACCACTTCCCAAAGCCCCTTTAAAGCCTGAAGATACTTGGGCAAATGCCAGTCCGTTTGGCAAAAAAATTTGAGCCCCCATTCCCTAAATGCCAGTATTATGAAGCCAAAAGCCCAAAGCAAATCCTCACCTGTCTTGGGCTTTCGGCTTTTTCGGCATGCCCACACAGACACTATTTATATATTTTTTTTTTCTGAAATTGTCCTCATGAATTTTTTGTTTTTCCGGTTCTTGCCCTTGTGTCGCAACTGTTCATCTTCTCCAGGGGGATTGGTTCTGGCTGATTGCGAGCGGCCGGCAACTACTAGAGGGACGCCGGCGATCGTCGGGGGTTGGCACGATCGACGCCGGAGGTGGCGTGACCGAGAGCTAGGTTGCCGCAACCCAGATCTAGGGCGGCAGGCGGTCTTCTTCTTCCGCGAGCTTCTTTTTCCGTGAGTGGTCGCCGGCGACCATCGCCCAGACGATCGACACCAGGGGGTGGCACGACCGTCGCCACCCACGGCGAGGTCTGGGTCACCGCGACCCAGATCTGGGGCGGCAGGGTCGCGGGAGGACCTTGCCGCCCCCGATCTGGGTCGCGTGACCTCGCGGCCCCTGGATCTGGGTCGCGGCGAGGTCGCGCAACCTCCCGCGACCCAGATCCGAGGCGGTGAGGTCCTCCCGCGACCTCGTTGCCCTAGATCCGGCGTCGCCGGAGGTCGCCGGAGGTCACTGCCCTTTGATCAATTTTTAAAATTTTTCTTTTGATAATTTTTTTTTTTACCACAAAGATCATTTGTAAATGTAATTCCACAAACGCTATTTTGCTCAAAATACTTTACAAATAGCTTTCGAAGTACAATTTACCAAACATGGTTGCATTTTGGAAAACACATTTAACTCAAAGGTATTTGCATTTTTCCTAAAGACTTTTCCCAAAAATGGTTCCCAAACGCATCCTATATGGATCAGGCATCGTGTATTAGGTTTACCTCCAAATTCACTGTTCATTTTATTTTTCATCAGTACCATTTTTGTGAAATATTAGACTCCAGCCCTGTGGAATTTTGTGGAGGCAGGAAAGATCTTCTTGGAGTGGCGTAGCTTATGTCATTGCGATGGTTGCTGAATTCGTTGAGTACACGAACCACTGTCCGTATCTTCAGGAGGGAACTATACTTCCAAAGTAAGTAAGTCGTACCCTTCAGTCCTAAAGTCACTATGACTAGCACAAATGCAACGCTGTAGCAATTTCCTTGTCGACCACTTAATTTTGGAGGTCTTGAGAAAACAAAAACGTTTCCCACAGCCAGGCCTTCATACAGAAAGCAAAAGGCTTCTCAACCATCCGAGCTGTCGGTTGGAGGAAATCATGTAAATAGAGGCAAAACCACCTCTGCATCTGAAGACGCACCGTTGACTGCTTGTGCATAGCTTAGCTCAGTCAAGATCAGTGAGGGAGAGAATACAAGAAATCCGGATGGTGCAGGTAATTTAGGTTCTTCGGGGTCCTGTTAGTGGTGACCAGTAAGATGAATTTTAGATCATTATGAACTTGCTGAAAATCACTAGTCCACACAACTTTCCCACTTTTTGACAGCTTTTGGATGGAAATGATCGAGTCCCATGAAACGACAGGCAATAGAACTTTTGGATGCTAACGTAATGACACCCGACGGTCTGTATGAATGGCTGAAAGCAAAGAACAGCAGTGAAGCGACTCATATAGGCTTTGGCCTGCCTTGTTTTTCACTTGTGCAGACCATCCTCTGTTAAAATATTTAATATATTTTATTTATGATTCCAATATTATAATCCCAATAAATTCCCAATAAATTCCCTATATTAATTCCAATTATTGCCCAATTTATTACCCACGTGTATTAAGTGTTTCTAGAATGGGCATTGGTCCAATTATGTAAATTTTTCTTTATATGGAAGAATTTATGAGACTTTTATTCATTGATGATGTTTTTCTCAATACAGTTGTATACATTAAGTTATTATGAGAAAAATAATTACGTTTGACCTGGAGTAAACATAAGGTTTATTCATTAAGTTATTTGATCACATATGGACTGATGAAATACATTGTGATACACGGAAGACAATACTCGCTTTAAGAGGACTCATCGCCGTGATTCATGTGTTTTATTTCAGTATGGAGTTTTGTGGGTTTGGGTTAATAACTTATTTGAAGGAATATTGGGATCAAGTGGGAGAATGTTAAAATATTTAATATATTTTATTTATGATTCCAATATTATAATCCCAATAAATTCCCAATAAATTCCCTATATTAATTCCAATTATTGCCCAATTTATTACCCACGTGTATTAAGTGATATTGTCCGTTATTACATTGCCATAATGGTCTTGATGGTAGACCGGTAACGTAACCAACGGAATAAAATGGTCAGGTCGTCTGTTTCAAACCCTAACGTTACAGAAAACACACACCATCAAGTTTTGGAAGGGTATTGAGCAGTAGAACAGGACGCACGTTTGTGTTTTTCAATTTTGCAGATCGCTCGGGCTATGTGGATCCATCAAAGATCTTGAGGTTTTTCCACTAAGATTTCATCAATGGCTGGAGGTATGTTAATATTTATGTTTCCGCTATTCGATCCCGAACGTGCATCGCATTATTAGCGGTATTTTCTTGTAAATTAATTCGAAAGAGACCGTCAGACAAAATACCACTCCCGACAATTTCAGATTTAAGACTTGTACCTGTGGGATAAAACGATGTGTTGTGAATGAGAATTCCTCTATGTTATGGCACCGGAGGTTGGGACATATCTCCATGGATAGAATTAAGAGACTAGTAAATGATGGAGTACTTAATACTCTAGATTTTACTGATTATGACACTTGTGTGGACTGTATAAAGGGAAAACAGACCAACAAGTCAAAGAAAGGTGCTAAGAGGAGTACATAAACATTAGAAATCATACATACAGATATTTGTAGTCTAGATATAGACTCAAATGGTCAGAGATACTTCATTTCTTTCATAGACGATTATTCACGATTCATGTATCTCTACTTGCTTCGTAATAAGCATGAAGCATTGGATGCCTTTAAGGTATTTAAAACCGAAGTAGAAAATCAATGCGACAAGCAAATTAAGATCGTGAGATCGGATAGAGGTGGAGAATACTATGGTAGATACACTGAAGATGGACAAGCACCTGGTCCATTTGCGAAGTTTCTTGAAGAGCATGGGATTATTGCCCAATACACTATGCCCAGTTCACTTTGGACCAAAATGGTGTTGCAGAAAGAAGAAACCGAACATTATTGGACATGGTGCGGAGTATGCTTAGCAACTCTAAACTTCCTAAGTTTTTGTGGAATGAGGCTCTTAAAACGGCTGTGTACATATTAAACCGAGTTCCAACCAAGGTTGTTCCAAGGACACCTTTTGAATTATTCAAAGGTTGGAAACCGAGTTTGCGACATGTACGTGTTTGGGGATGCCCATCTGAGGTAAGAGTCTACAATACACAAGAAAAGAAGTTAGATCCAAGGACTATAAGTGGGTATTTCGTTGGATATGCCGAAAAGTCCAAAGGATACAGATTTTATTGTCCATCTCACACCACTAGGTTTGTGGAATCAAGAAATGCTAAATTTCTTGAAAATGATCTGATTAGTGGGAGCGATCAATTCAAGGACTTTGTTCCTGAAGAAGATCATTCAGATACTCAACCTTCCACCTCAGATACTGGATTGGTTGTTGCTTACGCCGCCCCTTCAGTTCAACCGGTCGCCGAGCAACCAATCATTGAAGATCCACAACATGCTGATATTGATCCGGTAGACCAAACTGTTCAGCAATTACCGATATCGTTGAACTTCCGGTAGAACAGCATACTCCTCAAGAGAATGTTGATGCGACATTAAGAAGGTCTACTAGAATGAAAAAATCAGCAATTCATAATGACTACATTGTGTATCTACAAGAATCTGACTATAATGTTGGAGCTGAAAGTGATCCTGAGTCGTTTTCACAAGCCATGAGTTGTGATAAGTCTAATTTATGGTACAATGCCATGAAGGAAGAGATGAATTCTATGGCATCAAACGAAGTCTGGGATTTAGTTGAGTTGCCTGATGGTGCAAAGGCCATTGGTTGTAAATGGGTCTTCAAAACTAAGAAGGATTCATCGTGCAATATAGAGAGATACAAAGCCGACTCGTTGCCAAGGGATTTACTCAAAAGGAGGGAATCGATTACACCGAGACGTTTTCTCCGTATCTAAGAAAGATTCTCTTCGTACTATTTTGGCATTGGTTGCTCATTTTGATATGGAGTTACATCAAATGGATGTGAAAACGGCGTTCCTCAATGGAAAATTAGAAGAAGTGGTTTATATGAAACAACCAGAAGGATTCTTCTCTAATGCTGGTGAGCATTTGGTATGCAAGCTTAAAAGGTCTCTATATGGCTTGAAACAAGCATCCCGCCAATGGTACTTAAGATTCCATGAGGTCATCTCTTCATTCAGTTTTAAAGAGAATATCATGGATCAATGTATATACCAGAAGGTTAGTGGGAGCAAAATTTGTTTCCTTGTGCTATATGTAGATGATATTTTACTTGCAACCAATGACAAGGGGTTGTTATATGAAGTGAAACAATTTCTCTCTAAGAGTTTTGATATGAAAGATATGGGTGAAACGTCTTATGTTATTGGGATTAATATCCATAGAAATAGATCTCGAGGTATATTAGGATTATCTCAAGAAATATATATCAATAAGGTCTTAGAGAGGTTTCGGATGAAAGATTGTTCACCAAGTATAGCACCCATAGTGAAGGGTGATAGGTTTAATTTAAACCAATGCCCGAAAAACGATTATGAAATGGAACAAATGAAGAACATTCCATATTCTTCTGCTATCGGAAGCTTAATGTATGCTCAAATTTGCACTTGACTTGGCATAACTTTTGTTGTAGGAATGTTGGGAAGATACCAAAGTAATCCAGGTATAGACCACTGGAGAGCTGCAAAGAATGTGATAAAATACCTTCAAGGAACAGAGGGACACATGCTTATGTATGGATAGACAAATAGCTTGGAGGTAGTTGGTTACTTGGACTTAGACTTTGCTGGCTACGTTGATTCCCGTAAATCAACATCTGGATATATATTTATGTTTGCTGGCGGAGCTGTATCCTGCAGGAGTGCAAAACAGACCTGAGTTGCCACTTCCACTATGGAGGTAGAGTTCGTTTCCTATTTTGAGGCCACCTCACATGGTGTGTGGTTGAAAAGTTTCATATCGGGACTTAGAGTTGTGGATTCTAGTGCTAGGCCATTAAGAATATTTTACGACAATTCAACTGTAGTTTTCATGGCTAAGAACCATAAAAGTGGTAGTCAAAGCAAGCACATTGACATCAAATATTTAGCCATTAAAGAATGTATTAAAGAGAAGAAATTGGTCATAAAACGCATAAGCACTGGATTGATGATAGCTGATTCTTTGACTAAAGACACGCCGCCAATGAGTTATAAGGATCATGTATCTGGAATGAGCATTGGTCAAATCATGTAAATTTTTTTTATATAGAAGAATTTGTGAGACTTTTATTCATTTGCGATGTTTTTCTCAATGCAGTTGTATGCACTTAGTTATTTTGAGAAAAACAATTACGTTTGACCTGGAGTAAATATAATGTTTATTCATTAAGTTATTCGATTATATATTGACTGATGAAATACATTGTGATACACGGAAGACAATACTCGCTTTAAGAGGACTCATCGCCGTGATTCATGTGTTTTATTTCAGTATGGAGTTTTGTGGGTTTGGGTTAATAACTTATTTGAAGGAATATTGGGATCAAGTGGGAGAATGTTAAAATATTTAATATATTTTATTTATGATTCCAATATTATAATCCCAATAAATTCCCAATAAATTCCCTATATTAATTCCAATTATTGCCCAATTTATTACCCACGTGTATTAAGTGATATTGTCCGTTATTACATTGCCATAATGGTCTTGATGGTAGACCGGTAACGTAACCAACGGAATAAAATGGTCAGGTCGTCTGTTTCAAACCCTAACGTTACAGAAAACACACACCATCAAGTTTTGGAAGGGTATTGAGCAGTAGAACAGGACGCACGTTTGTGTTTTTCAATTTTGCAGATCGCTCGGGCTGTGTGGATCCATCAAAGATCTTGAGGTTTTTCCACTAAGATTTCATCAATGGCTGGAGGTATGTTAATATTTATGTTTCCGCTATTCGATCCCGAATTTTGTATGAATTTACTTGTGATGAACAAAATCGGGATCTCCAAGTTTCTTTATGCTAAATTCTAACAGTTGGTATCAGAGCATTTTCTCCTTTCTCCATTAGTAGCCTCTCTTCCTCTTGAACACACATGGTCATGAGTTCATTAATTGACCATTTAGTGTTATGTGTGTTGTAAGAGATCTTGAAGGGAGCATACTCTTTTGGGAGAGTATTTAGGATATAGTATACAAGAAAGGATTCCGATATCCCAACCTCAAGATTCTTCAGCTGAGCAGCAATGTCCCTCATCTTCATGATGTGCTCACGCACACCTCTTACACGACAAGCTTCAATGATGAGAACATCATAATTAGGGTCATGGAATGCGCCTTCTCCGAAGACTCAAATTGAGCATCAATAGCCTTCAGCAATTCCTTGGCATTATTATGCTGGATGACTGAACCACGAATGCTAGCAGAGAGTTTTGTCTTTATGTACATCACACTGAGACGGTTGGACCGCTCCCATTGAGCATAATGAGTATGCTCAGCATGAGTACTATTCTCAGTAGGTTCAGCTGGTTCGTCTGACCTAAGAGCATAATCAAGATCCATGCACCCCAATTGAAGAAGAACTAATTCTCTCCATTCTTTGAAGTTATTTCCATTTAGCTCGGGAACAATTATACCAGAACTAATCGTAGGCGGTAAAACTGCATCATAATCAAAGGAAACTTATGTATCAATATATTTGAGGCAATAAACTTAAATCATATTTTACCAATGTAAAACATGTTTTAAAATATGAATCATATAACATTAAAAACTACCTGTGGGTTAAGTTTCTAATTTAAATTGATTCA
Source organism: Eucalyptus melliodora (assembly GCA_004368105.4). Taxonomy (NCBI): domain Eukaryota; kingdom Viridiplantae; phylum Streptophyta; class Magnoliopsida; order Myrtales; family Myrtaceae; genus Eucalyptus; species Eucalyptus melliodora. The sequence goes on along the minus strand of CM023410.3, from coordinate 21,714,849 downwards.
TAATTACTTCATGATAAAACTATTAAATTATATTCCCTTCCTTAATCCCTGTGGGTAAATTAAGAAAGATAAAATAATATTTCATCCTAATTAATCACATTAATATATTGAAAATTACTGTGGGATAAAATTCATAATATTAATATGAATAATAACAAATATTGTCATTAACCATATGTGATCCAAAAGCTCTTAATGTATATAATTTAATATAATCAAAGATGCTGTGGCTAATCCTTAATTAATTAAATATATACAGATCACAAGACATTTAATTTTCTTCATAGAAATGCACCTTAGGGTAGAACAGTAAAATCACGTGCAAAAGGAGTAAAACTGTAATTTTGCACGCAAGGCCAGAATTGTAATTTTACTTTTAAGGGGTAAAACAGGAATTTCACGCCAAAAAGGGCAGAATCGTAAGTTTACACACCCAGTGGGGCAAAATCGGAATTTTGTGCGGGCAAGGGCAGAATCGCAATTTTTTATAAAGCGGATGGGCAAAATTGAGAATTTTACGGGCAAGGGCAGAATCGCAATTTTCCTAAAGCGGAGGGGCAAAAATGAGAAACCACAGGCACGCGTGCAACGCACGCGCCCGCTTCAGCCTCTCGGGCGCGTGCGTTGCACGCGCCCGCTGCAGCGCTCGGACGCGTGCGACGCACGCGCCCGAGGTCTTCTTTCGGGCTTTCTTCCGCCGCTTCTTCCGCCGCGACCGCCTCTGTTCCGCCGTCTGCGTCTCCTCCCACAGCCCATGTCCGACCAAATTGGTTGATGGGTTTCGAAGAGAACGCCGAGACGTACAAATAGATTCAAGATCCAGCAAAAACGACCATATATGGACCAGAATTAAGCCAAAAAAAACAGTATGCCCTATCAAAACCTTAACCACAAAAATTCACCGCTCGATTAACCTTCGACGATCAGTAATATGTCGAAAAAATTATGGGTTTCTCTTCCTAATGGCGGTGTGATCATCCAGATCCAATATCTCATGGTGGGTAGCCCGAATTTGGTCGGAATTCTCAATTCCGATCCAAGCCATATACAAATCCGAAATTTATCCACATATAATTCAAGAAAATAAATTCCAAAGGTTTCACCAAGGCAGAGATTGCAAATAAGGGCTCTGATACCAACTGTTAGAATTTAGCATAAAGAAACTTGGAGATCCCGATTTTGTTCATCACAAGTAAATTCATACAAAATTCGGGATCGAATAGCGGAAACATAAATATTAACATCCTCCGCTCTATCCAAGCTGGTTTGGATGGCTTCCTGATGTTCGATGGCTTTGAACCGAACCAACTGAACAGATTGCAGGACAAAGTGTTAAGACTTGTTCTTTGGTCCTCTTCCGGTTCTGAATGAACAGATCAAGGTCATAAGATTGGAAAAGAGTGAGGTGAGAGTTTTAGAGAAATTAGTTCTTTTTGGAGCAATAAAGCGCTTTTGGATAGGTGGAAGAATGGCGGAGTTGAGCCTCCGGATAGCAGAAGGTACTCCTTTAGTAAACCAGTATATTTCCTGCTAATAGTTTGAAGAACAATCGATGTTTCTTTAAATTTTTCAGTTGAGATATTATGCTCCATGCATCTTCTTCGTCGTACACGTCGCTGACTGTCAACTGCATGAACTGTGAGTTCGATGTTATCTGACCAAATCCTCTTTTAAGAACCAGAATTTCTCTGGGTGTCTTCTTATGTCCCCTGAGGATTCCATATCTTGATTGTTTTGAAGATACTTCCAATCCAAATCCAATGACATTGAAGTACATGCTTGGAGATTTAGTGGACTCATCAATCTTTCTCATGTAATTCTTTACCTAAGGATGTGTATGATAAAATTTCTATTTCTCTGTTCTCTGGAATAAGTTTGGAATATAAATTCATTTGGTAATGTAATTTCATTTTTTATTTATTTCTAGAACAAAATTCTATTCTAAAAATAGATTTGGAGCATAAATTAGAAGCTATAATTTTTAGTTTTTCAATTTTTGGAACAAAAGTGAGAAATCAAAACTCTTTCCATCGTGCACCCTCATCATTGCCCATCACCCACTTGCTGCCCATGGGATGCCGGATGCCCACTGCTTGTTGCCCGCCGTTGGTTGCCCACAATCAGTTGTTGGACCCACCACTAGCCGCCGGACGTCGGTCGCCCATTGCCGATCGACCGTCAACCGTTGGACGTCGGACTTCAGCCACCCATTGTCGATTGTCGACCACTGACCTCCGGCCGCTGATTGCCGGACACTTGCTACCGGACGTTGGACGTCGGATGCCAAACATCGCTAACCGGCCGCCCATCGTCGGTTGTTAGCTACTAGACGCCTGTCGCCTGCTGCTAGTCATCAGCCACTTGCCACCAGACGTCGGCCGTCAACCATTGGACACTCACCATCAAACGCCGGACGTCAGCCACTAAATGCCAGACCCTCACCACTGAACACCAGCCGCTTGCCATTGGATGTCGAATGCCCGTTGCTAGTCAGCCGTTGCCGCCCCTAGAAATAGAAATTTTATTATGTCATCAAACGAATTTTTATTCCAAAAACAAAAATTTTAAATCATTATCAAATGTTTTTCTTTGTTTAGAAACTCTTCCGAGGAATAGAAATTGATTTTTATTCTAGAAATTTTTATCAGGCGTGCCCTAAATGACCACCTAAGGATAGTGCAACGCTATCATATTCACTTTGCACCAAAAATCATCGCATTTACAGTTGACCGTGGACTGACTTACCATATCGATGCTTTCGTTTTACACAAACTTTTGGCAGGATGATAGGTATCGTAAGAAGTAAATCGAAGTTACCAACCTACAGAAGGACATACCGTCACATGGGTCAAGGCTACATTCTGCAGAGAAGGAAGGTTCCAGTATCGATATTTCAGCCGGATCCGGTGTCCGGCTTGAACACGCCTTAAGTGTAAATTAAAGGTTGCACCATTTTGATTTTTATTGAAGATAGCAAAACAGCAACCTATGCAGATGTTAATGAAAGTCTTGCAGATGAACATATTGGTCATGTCGAGCTGGTGACTACACAGTACTTCAGATACATGAACCCAAGGGCATCGTGGTGAATACAATTTTCCTAGATTTGTACAATGAAAATTCAACTCTCTTTTTCCCCTTCTTGAGTTACATTTGCAGGGGCCTCGCGCTGATAAAGGGTCATAAATAACTTGGAATATATGTGAAATCCACGTTATTTACCTATACTTTTATTTAAAATAGGCGAATTTTCTTGAATGTGTCAATTTTTTCCGTGTTCAAAGCAACTTGATAAATGTTCCTTTTTCTTATTTTAAATGGCCATAAAAGTGCCATTAATAAGATGCATTCAAGAAAATATCTACCAATTTTATTTTCCATATACATTTTTCCTTTCGGTAGTAGTGGCTTTCAAACTCCTCCAACTCTCCCATCCAGTGATGGCAATGTTGGTCAAGAACTAATTTCTTAAACTCATATTTTGGGATGTATATGGATGGATACTTAGGCTTCATTTGTTTGAGAGAAGATAATTTTCAGAAAAATAATTTCATTAACTTCTAGTGTTTGGTGTCGGAAGATAATCCAACGAAGAAAAATGTTTTTCATCTTGAAGAAAATTCACATTCAAGATAAACGAGACTTCACAACCATTTTCTACTTTGTGGCAAATTGTGGTAATCACCTTATTAGTAAATATAAATGCCGAAATGCATGTTTCCAAATTCATTTGACCAATCATATATAACAACACTTGGAGCTAGGCCACCAAAAACTCTCATTCTCGAGCACTTTCTTTTTCATGATTTAGTCTATTTATCAAACGATTCATATCTTACACCAACAAATCCATCGCGTTTCTTCCTGAATGAACCGAAATTATTGTCTTAGCGACCAGAACAATGTAAACTAATTTCACTACCCTTTATGTTTTGCTATCTTGCCAATATATACACACACTAGGAAATATTAAGAATCATTCTTCCATTTTGTGTTTAGCAACACCCTTCACCATAATAATGATGGAATCCTAAACACATGAAGACTGTACATGAACAAAGGGAAACAAAAAGAGAAAGCCCTAGCCAATCATAAGAGAGATAATTCTCAAAATGGCCAGTCAAATTATTCCCGAATTAACCAAAAGTAAACCAAATTAGAATATCACCAAACCCTTGCTTGCTTAATTCTCCTTTCACTCATCACTCAGCAGCCTTCAAGGCTTCAATCTAATCCACTCATACCGCCCGCCCACCGGCTCGTCCTTGACAAAATCATAATTATACCTAAATACCCACCAAAAAAAACAACTAATTTAAAATTCGAGCATTTTTATACCCAAAATAATAATAATAATAATAATAATGAGAGTTGTTTCTCAGTGTGACTTACTTGTCCTTGTAATATCGCAGGAGCTTCCCCTCCACGGCCGCGAAGAACTCTTCGATCTCTGCTGCCGCCAGCACCGGCGCGACCGCCGCCCCCGGCTTCCCATGGCCCGCCTCCTCCTCCGTTTTGCTGCGGTGAACTTCCATATCTTCCTTCAGCACCTGCAGCTCTCGAAGTGTGAAGTCCAGAGAATTTAAAAATGCTGTTGTTGATACGTTAGAATTTATAGTTTCACCAGCTCGCAACGCAATCAGATTTCGAAACGGGCAAAAGAGAGAAATTTGAACGAAGGGGCCTCCGCTTTTCTTTCTATTTTTCACCCTTTTGAAATTCGAATTTTTAAAAAGACCGTAGCAGGCGTTAAATACACAGAGAGAGAGAGGGGCTCATCAATTTTGCTTCACGCGCACGAAGCTGGGAGGGATTCGTCTCCCCTCAGCCTCGGCTGGTGTTTCCTACTTTCGTCATGTCTCGTGTACACTAGTTATTTAATGCCGTTCCAGAGCAGAAATTTTTTTTAAAATAATAAATAAAAAGTCGGAATAAATCGATAACTGGCCACTCCCCAGCGCCGAAGCCCATCCGCCGCCACCGGGGAGGAGGGAAATTCTCGGACGGCCGCAAAACGACCAGCATGAAGCAAAGGGACTAAATTTGAAGGCTCCGGACGCACGAGGACCAAAAGAACAGAATTTGCTTTAGAGGCCTACATAGGTTGCCCCCATGTATTAACTGGTGCTGACTTAGCAAATTTCGCTAGGATTGAGTATTGGTCCAAAATTAACCCTTCAGCCGGTCCTAAGTCGGTCCTTGGTCCCGAGGTCTCCGGACCCTACACTATATGGGTTGTTTTTCGATCCTTTAGGGTTGGTCTAGACCAGGACCAACCCTATATATGTTTTATATTATATATTATATGATTTTGTTTACTGTAAATCCTAGCACCCCTCATTTGTTCTCTTCACAGTTCAGTTTGCCATGTAAATTAGAAAATAAAAAGAAACCCACCCTAATTCAATCGAAAATAAAATAAAATAGAAACCCTCTTTCATTCGCCTTGATCTTCCTCTCCTTATTCACTTGCTGCTCCTCGCTTGCTTGGCTCACCTTGCCGCTTGCATCTGTCCACTCACCTCTAGCCTCTCCTTGCTTACCTCACATGTTCATTTTTATAGTTTGTTGCTTTTAGTAAGTGTTAAATTTTTATTATTACCTTATCTCATATTTATATTTGATATACTAATGTTCATAATTTGGTTGCTTAATATCTCATTGTTGATGAGTATGTAATTTGCAATGGTACATTTGTCCTTTGGAGAAATACAAAAAATGAAACGAAAACATAATCAGTTGGTCTTGAGTTGACCCTAGAATTGGATTGGATCTCCGACACTTTTCGTCCTGCAATGTTTTGACGACTGGCTCGTTACATTGTGGGTGGCCCGGTGTTCGGACGTGGTTCAAGATTTCGCAGAAGGCCGGGACCACGTGGTGTTGAGGTCGTTCATGGCTTTCTAATTAGGGCCAGTTTCTTGGTGGGCTTGGGCCTTCCGAGAATGAACATGGCCCTTTTTCACAGGCTTCTTGTTGGGCTTCCTACCCGGCCATCCATTGACAAATTGTTCTGCGTTAGGGCTCGATGGCTAATTAACCTTGACGCCAGTCGAATTTTTTTTTTTTTATGTCATTTCCTTTCTCGTTCTGTGTTAGGTTCTCCTACTATTGCGCATGCATAAATTTGATCCATGTGGCGTATGGAAGCAACGATTTCAAAGAATACATTGTGAACCAAAGAGGATTTGAACACATCTTTCACCCGCCCACATCTAAATTTGAATTGACTGGACACTACGAAATAAGATGCGATGTCTATGTGTGTATAAGTTGCTTACCAAGCATATAAAGTTACACGCGAAAATTGTCAAAAAATTTACGAACCTATTGAACTTATTCAATCTTGCTAACCGAGTTTTAAATATTTTCACTTTTTGCAAATTAAATATATCCTACCAAGTTAGGTAGAAAATCGTTGACATGAATGCTATTCATCATACTATCATAATCAACGTTAATGTAAATGATATTAATTAATATTCTAATAATTTTTTAATTTTTATCTTTTTCCTTTGCTTTTTTTTCTTATGCCAGTGAGGGTCATTGACAACCCTTGTCTACAGCTAGTGGGACTGCATACCCCTTGCCTATGGCTATCACGACCCTATTAGCACGAGCAAGGGTGCGACAAGAGCCTTTGTACCCTTGCTATGAGCCTATGACTAGTGAGGCCTTTGTGGTGACCTTGTACACAAAGGGGAAAAAAAAAACAAAGGAAAAAAAGAATATTATAAAATTGAAATTTTTTAATTATTATTAAAATTATCTATGTTAGCGCCGATCTTGTCACGTAAGATGGTGTGTCATATAAAATGACCAGTATTTGCGTTAGTGATTTTTAGCTCAAATTGACAAAAAGGAAAAATATTTATGACTTAATTAATAAAATTGAAAAGATTATATTGAATTTGTAAAAATTTAATAAATTTAAGATTTTTTGATAATTTTTCAACGGTTACACTTATGCTCCTAGGGCTTTGAACAATTTTGATTCTAGTCCCACTACAATTTTCATGACAAACCGTCCACGTGCTATTTTTCAATTACTATTTCAGCTTTAAGGACATTTTTCGCATTTTATGTCGAAAGCTTGCCATAATTTTGCTGACTCTAATCTCGTGACATCATTTCAGGTTTAATCTTAAAAAGCAAGAATTCCATCGGCCCTATCCTTCCACTTTTTAGGGAAGATCAAACCTCGAAAGTATTTTATGTGTATTCATATACATTACAATACAATCATCATTGTCCGCATGCTGTGAATCTTATCTTATTTGTCTCTATATGTATATGCAACTCATCATTAATTAGTTGATTACATCACCTGTATAATCACGTGATGTATCTGTTATATAAAATACATTCTTTGGAGAGTTAGACAAGAGGAGATGAGTTTGATTTCGTTGCTCGAAGCATCTAGGTTGGCTTATATTATATGTTAGTTTAGCTCACATAGGTTTATTCTGTAACTTGAACAGACATCATCTCTATTTGTATTCAGTTGTCGTGTGACAGAGGTTCTTGACTCGCGGTGGTTGAATATGGTAAAAGTACTAATTTATCATAAAATAGTATATAAATTTAAATGTACTCTATTTGTTATAAAAAAATGAATAATTCTAAAAATAATTGTTTGTATCACTTATAAAAATGTACGAATGAAAAAAAATTTCTTATCAAAAGTCTAACTACTTTTGTGGACGATGATAATATTTTTTATTCATTTATTTTTATAAGCAATAGAACCAATTACATTTAGAAAAAAAATCCAAATAAAGGATTAAAATATTCCTATTTTCTCAAATAAGGGTATGAAACAAATATTATTTCAAGTAGAGGTCCAAAGTGCTTTCATTTTCTCAAATAGAAATATGAACTAAAGTTCTTTTCAAATAAAGGCTTGAAGTAGTTATATTAGTCACAAAAAAAGGATTTGAACTCACTAGTTGATTAAGGACAATTTCGTCTTTTACTTTTTTTTTTACACTATATATATATTTTTTTAAAAAAAATATATAGGTGGCAAGGCCATTGCCCCATTGCTAGTGAGGTGGTGGTGATGGCTAGCAAGTTCGTTGGTGCTTAGGTGAGGTTCACCCCCCTCGCCTCATCGACGACCCTTGTATAGATTTGGGAGTGGATCGCCCCTCTCCCATTTCTAGTGAGAGTCACCAACTCTTGCCTAGGTGTTGGCAACCACGTTGGCCATCACCACCGCCCCATCGGCAATGGGGTAGTGGCCATAGGTGGGAGGAGCCTCCCTCTTACCTATTTTTGCTTCTTCTTTTTTTTTAATATATAAATTTCTTTTTTTTTAATTTTTAATCTAATTTAATTTTTATCTAAGTTGTGTTTGGACGAAAATATCATTGATTAGCCAAAATATTTTGTTTTCTGGTGAGTCGGTGAAATTAGATCTTTATTTAAAATAGTTATAATCACTTCAAGCTTCTCTTTGAAATTGATATGGCTATTTTAGGTACTTTAGGTTTTTATTTGAAATTTTTTCTTATTTTTATGAACACACTTCTTAAATCATTCGCTCTTCATGAAATAAATAAAGCTTAGTGTACGCGGGGCTCTACACATTATTTTCAGGCACTTGAATCGACAAATTTCATCGAGATTTAGATGATAAACTTGGAAAATGTCTGGGAATCATCACTCGAAGACCATACAAGGGTCAAACTGAACACAAAAAATTGATGGATGGACCAAAATCGAACACCTGCAAAAGCGAGGGAGCATAGCGTAATTTTGAATTTTTCCTTATAGAGAAGGCGTTTTGATCGAATGTGGACAAAAAATACCATAGCCACACCGGAAGGAGGGGAGCAGACGAAAGTCCTCCGCGTCCGACTCTCCTCCGGCGACTCCTGCAGGGCTGCCGCCGTACGGCGAGGAGCTCGACTCGAGCATCGGAAATGGCGGTCCCGTCTTCCCTGCAGCCCAGACTGCTCTCCTCTTTCGTCGGGGGCCGCTTCGTTCGCTCCACTCAGCCCGTGCAGCGCCTCTTTCGCTTCAACCCAGGTGCGAAAATTTGCGCCTTTTGCTCCTTCAACGGAAACTAGGGGGGAGCTTCCTCTGTTAACAAGAGGGTTCCTCGGTTTGTGGGATTCGAGATTATGACACGTTACATGTATGAAACTGGTTGTTGCGTGTGTGTGTTTGTTTATTTTGTCCTATAGTGTAGAGTAACATATGTCGCCTGCGGCTTTTCTTGCTCTAGGCTAGGATTGATTCGTTACCTTTAGCAGTATGTCTCACTAGTAGAGTGGTGTTTGTGGTGATAAGGGTGTCGCTTGCTGGAACAGAGTCTTGCAGATGATGGGTCAGTTTGTGAGAAAGATATGCACCTAATTTAATTCTCTGGATTACAATCATTTTACCCTGCATCCTTGGTTTCTTGAGGAGCTGTAAGTGGTCAGACTGCATAATGGAATTGTCTGTTATGAAGTAGGAAAAGCTGAAGGTTAAAAGATATTTTTGAGTACTCTAGATTCTAGTTTTGGTGATTTGCGTGAATGATCCCTGGGTGGAACAGCATTTAATCTTCGTTTGAATTTGCTGTTCAACATATCTGAATGTTTTGTGTTAGAATTTGAGGCAATGAGTAGGACCATGAAAGAAAAGTTCTTGGTTAAGCGACTGTGAGTTGTAAGCTAGCTTGAACAGCATTTAATATCAGTTTGAGTTCTGTGTTCAACATATCAGAATTTAAAGTGATGGAAATTGAGGCCATTAATAGGATGGTGTAAGGAAAAATTTTTTGGTATAGAACTTCAGTTTGGATGCTATCATCACCTGGGCAGTTAATTTTTCTTACTCACTCGTGTGCCTGTTTTTGTTCTTAGTACAAAAGCTTAAGTATTGCCAAAAGACTCTTCAATTTTGCTTGTCTTCCCTTTTAAAAGTGTATCTTGTGATCATGTATACAACATTGGCACTATTATTTGTTGAGGTGGAGTCAAGTTGCGTGGCCAGCGCTATTGTCGTTGTGGTCCATCAACGTAAACCTTTGGCTTGAATTCTGCCTTTTCTGGAAAAAATAGTTGTCAATGAATATGTGCTAAACATCAAACATCCATCTTCATCTTTTATGTGCATTGCAATTGCAGGAAGCAAGCACGTGTCAATGCAGTTATCAAGATCTCTCTCTGGCTTAACCGATCTGTTATTTAATAGGCGGTATGTTGAGCAAGAATCCACTGCGGTGCAGAATCGAGCATGTTTGCGAATTATTTTTGATTTTTATGAGGGGTACCTTGTTCAGGGATCATGTTCTTTGGCCATCCGTTTACTGCTCAAAACTTTTAAGTAGACATCATTTTCAGGAACGGTACAATGTATGAGCACATCTCTACTTTGTCTTGTTTGTGAAGTTCTCTCATGTACTTTCCTTCTTGTAGAATAATCTCTTTAGTATGCACATTGTCAAAATAACATCCTTCGATAGGTTTTAAAAAGTTTATTCTTTTGAAATACCTATGTGGCTAGCATCTGCAATTCTTGGCCAGAAATCCCTATTGTGCTCTCTTTCTCCCAAATTAAATCCGCTGGGTAGGTTGGAGGGCAGTGAAGGTAAAACCCACCTTGTGATTATTTTGTTTACATCAAGAGGGCGTGACATGATATTCTAGCCAAAATTTAATAATGTTTTATGCCACAGCCACTTATGGTTAGCTGACATAGAACATCGGAAATCTCTTTGAGGGGGTTACCATGGGTTATTTCACAAAAGTTACAGTATGTTGAGCAGTTCAAAATGAGGAAGTATAGGATTGCGGACAAAATTTAGTCTTTCATGCATTTAAAGTTAGAATATCCTATTGTATGTCTCCTATGGTGCATCACATTGACTGTTGTACTTTTCTGATCCTGTTATGTTCTTATTATGTGTCATTGTGTGTAGTAATAGCTGAGATATGCAGGTGTAGTTAATTTCTAGGGGTTGTCTTCTTACCATGTGGTGATCATTCAAATGACTTTCTTCTCAATGCAATCTCAGATAATATTTTTTTTCTATCAAAACTCACAGTATTTTGAGCTGAAGTGCTTTTTTTTTATTTTTTTATTTTAAATAATTTGAGTAAACTCTGTTATCAGCTATCTGTGTTGTCCATCTGGCAATGAATCGTTTCAAAGTATCAGACTTTTGCTTGTTAGATAATATACGAGACCGGTGGTTGGTCATATGTACTGGCATGCTGATCAAAAGCAATTCTATTAAGCTGTTTTTATGAATCTACCAGATGTTGTTTCTTAAATAGATGCTTGTTATAATATAGGTTGAGTCAAGATATATGCCTTCCTCAAGTTCTTTGGTGAACATATCTTTAGATATGTATGCGTTGTTGAAAAATTATGCTCTATTGATATTCCCTTTCCAGTTGACTACAAGGCTAGTTGAGTTCAAGATGGGAATTTCTCTAGATATTCTCATGTGTGCTGGCAGGTTGGATAGGCATGTATAGAGAGCAGAAAATGCTCTTGGAGGTTTTGCTTTTTTGACAGTGATCATGTTGAAATTTGCAGAAATGAAGATGTAGCTGATGGTAAACGTAAACGTCTAAGGCCTGGAAAAATATCTCCACCTAGGCCTGTTCCTGATCACATTCTAAGGCCTCCATATGTTGGTTCTCGGCAACCACCTGGGATAGCTAGTGGACCTGAAGTGCATGATGAGAAAGGAATAGAATGCATGAGAGCTTCAGGAAAGCTTGCTGCACAGGTTCTTGAATTTGCTGGAACTCTTGTTAAGGTACACTATATTTTTGTATCTTTCAGTTGCTAGAGTCTGAGTTAACATGGCTTCAAATAAGAAGGAATGGTAGGAAATGATTGTATCTGACAAAAAGTTGGTGGGTGACCAAGTGAGGATACGGCATAAGATGAGTTTGATACTTTGGGTGGTTCTGACATGTGAAACAAAGCTTTCTAGATGCTCCTGCGAAAGATAGGCTCTGTGGTAGAGGCATAGGTCAAAAGGATTAGGAAGGCCTAAGGAGACACAGAACAGAAGCAAACATTGAAAAGTGCTATGGAATATTTGGATCTAAATGAGAATATGGAACGAGGTTTAACATGTAAGATCATCCATGTAATGAATGTCACATGTGGGAAAAAAGCTTTCTTCTTCTTCATCTTCTCCTCCTCCTTCTTCTTCTTTTGTTGCAAGCTTGCTTCTCTCTTCCTTGATCTTCTTGTTATTTTATTTTTATGCGCTTCGTATTTATTTGAACTCTTTTTTCCCCATGTCTATTCTTTGTCCAGTTTACCATGCCTGCTCACTGTAACACTACATATATATATTTCGAAATTTACTGCACACAAATGCTTTAGAAAGATCTATTTCTTCTTATGAAGGTTCTCTTTTGGTTCAGTTCTGGAAAATTTAAAAAATCTGAACTTCTAATTCTTCATTTTATTCCATGATTTTTTGAATTTGAAGATGTTTTTGATAGAAGGGATCTTCATTTGGAGATTTAATGGATGCCTTTCTTTGCAGCCAGGCATTAGGACAGATGAAATTGATCAAGCAGTTCACCAAATGATTATTGACAATGGAGCATATCCCTCCCCTCTTGGCTATGGTGGATTTCCAAAGAGTGTTTGCACATCAGTAAACGAGTGTATTTGCCATGGAATACCTGATTCACGGGAACTGGAGGTCCTCACTTTGATTGCACTAGCGACTTTGTATTTACCAGAATTTGAAATGGAGGTTCTAACATGTCTTCAATTGCAGGATGGGGATATAATCAATATCGATGTAACGGTCTATCTCAATGTAAGAAGTGCTTTAGTTATCTTGTTGCATTCTTGATATTTGAGGAAAATATCATAATATGTTTGATTTTGATGCTGCACATTGCTTGATCTCTCCTATGCTTCTTGTCCTCAATTATTTATTTATATCTGTTTTTGAAGGTAGCTTGTTGCACGCTTGGCTTCTTTTCTGTGAACTAAATATTCTAACGGAAATAAAGTATAAAACTAGGCCAAAGTGGTAAGAAAGCTTGCTAATGCACGCACCTGCACACATGCATGCAGGATGCATGTGTTCTTAGGTGATTACTAGTAAGTGACCTTCAGCTGGGACATATGTATTTTTAAGGGTGAATAGAACATCTTGTGTGTGTTAATATAAACACTGTGATAGGGAATGCTGTCCACCATGTGCCTCATTTGTTCGTTTAGTTTTGACTGTCTCATCCTTTACTGATTTTTTCTATGTTGTTTTTACCCCACTGCCATATGGCTTCTTTTCTTTTTTTTTTTTTTCATTTTTTTGTGAGTGAGTCAGTGCTTGATCTTTTCAAAAGGTTTTTACTTTCAACTGGGACGAATCCAGATCTTTCTCCATTTAAGATCCTATTTTCAGGAGGGCATCAGAGGATGGGGATAGATTTGCTCTTGTCTGCTGGGGTTCGATCTTAGGCTTTGAAGCTCATTTTTCATATGAAGCATTTGTGTTTAATTGTGGAGATGATGAATAAGCTAGATGATGATGCTTAAATGATAATCACTTTTGTAACAAGAATAGAAATTGTCCTTATATTGGTCACATGCAATGCAGTGGCCATATTGCACGGGATCTCTCCCATTGCATGTGCAATCAATTGCAATTTCTTTCTGAAGAATGTTTTTAGAGGCCCATTTTTCAGACTAAATGTGCTTTTTTTTTTCCTTCTTGATTTGATTGTCATATGAAGGGTTATCATGGTGATACTTCTGCTACCTTCTTCTGTGGAGAAGTTGATGAAGAAGCAAAAACCCTAGTTCAGGTAGCTTTCAAATTTTAATTGCTGTGATGCATGGAGAATCCATTTTTGGGTTGAAAGCATTTTCTTCTTCGGTTGTGGGAGTTGCTTCCTGTTATGTCTGAGCTTAACATATCCGAAGCTTTTATTGTCTAAGATAGATAAAATAGAGACAAGCTATCTCTAGGAAAATAATTCACACAATCACTAGATCCAAAGCTGACTAATGGTTGTGCCACTTAGTTTTGTTTAGCTCCTGAAGTATTCTGCGTGAAAATCCCTCATTGAGATATTTACTTATCAATTACCACGAATGTTGACAAGAAGCACTTGCGTCTATCTCTTCCATGTGTCGAACCTTTCCTGAAGTATGACCGCAGACCGTACACATTCAGACTAGAACATTTGATTTATTGCTAGGCTTACTTCCTTTGAGGAATAGCTCTTTCTCTTTTTGCTAGAGAGTTCACATCCTAATTATTTTCAGATATATTGACATCTTTGAATGGTTGCTAAGTAGACTTCAACGCATGCTTTAGGTAACAAAAGAATGCTTAGATAAAGCGATATCAGTGTGTGCACCAGGAGTGGAGTTCAAGAAAATTGGAAGAACAATCAAGTAAGGCATCTGCTGTTGTTCTTTTTCATGTTATAATAAACTTCTTCAGTGACATCTCCTGCCTAGATAGATTGACTGAAATTTCTGACTATGTATCTTCTACATCTTCTTTCTGTACATTTTTATCTGTAAATCTTAAAAATGCATTACTTTTCCTTTTGATAATACCTGATGACTAATTTTCTTTTATTGTATCGTGAAGTCCCACATATTTGCTGACGGTAATTTACGTCTAAGTGACCACGCAGATAAATATCGTTATGGTGTTGTCCGCCAGTTTGTTGGCCATGGAGTTGGACGTGTGTTTCATGCAGATCCTGTCATTCTACACTTCAGTAAGTTGCAACACTAAGTTCTTTTTTCTTACAGGTCACTTGTTTTACTTTTGTTTGGGGTCTGCACGTTATATCATTATCTTTACATCACAATATATTGATTTCTTCTTATGGTTAACTTTTGCACGATCATTAATTTAAGAGGTGCTTTTACCTGAGATTATTTGATGTTTCTGGAGCCCATACAAACTATGGCTGTAAATGGGCAGGCAGGCTAGGCTTTTAGTAAGAAATTAGCCCAGCCTAAACTGCTGGGGCCTGAACATCCTGGGCCCAAAAAGTGCCCTAGCCCAAACAGTAGAAAATAGCCTGCTCTTTTTTATTTCGGGCTGGGCTAGTCCGAAATTGGTAAAGGAGGAAAATAAATCATACATCTTAAAAATTGCATAGTACTTGGAAGGTGTTTATATAAAATTACATAGGACTAAATACCACTAACAATAGCCAAAAGGTGATCGCCATGAGTTGCATATGGAGCAATTGTTTAGCTCAATAAAAAAACAGTGTCAACCCTTTAAGCCAAAATTCTGGGCAATTGTGGACTCCTCTATCTGGATAAAATTATATAACACTTAGAGCAAACATTCAAATGCACCTGTTGTTACAATTAACGATACCCAATTTAACTTATTAAATAAACAATCCAAGACATGATTATCTCAAATCCATGACAAACCAACTCTTCAGAACATCTGAGCATTAACATTAACACTCCTGGTAATTAAACAATCAAACTATCTGCAAAGCCAGTGCCACATACATAAAAAGCTAGCCAAACTAAAGACGAGATGCTACATGGTGATTCAAGGAGGACTGTGACTATTGATTTTCTACTCGTAGTTCCTCTCTTGTTAGTCTACTCGTGGAACTTGATCCCACTAGCCACATGGTTGGATTGTCCCTCACTGCTGCATTCTGTCAGGATATGGATGAAAAATTGTTTATACAAATGCCAATAGTCAACGCAAAATCTTATTTCCAGTTGATTTCAATTTGGATTATTCACTTTCATGGTGATTTTCTCTCTCCATATCTCATAATTTTTTTTAATAAATTTTATCAGTCCAAATAAACGTTAAGTTCATAAAGATTAACATTTTTACTGAATATGATGTGTTTTTTTTTCATCTCATTAACTTAACAATAAGTTCAATGGAATGATTCATTGTTTGTGTTCTTTTAGAGAGAAATTTGTCTTTTTGAGTGTTAATGTTCAATGCAATATCTGATTTTAAGGAACTAATTATGTTCTAAAATTGTTAGCTTAATTGAAAATTTGTACCATTAGTGATACAATAGTCTATTTAAATTCTAAAGTTCAATTCAATTGTTGATATATATGTAAAAATCTCTTCATGTATAATAAAATAAGTTGTTTGTGGAGAATTTCGTTTATTTCATCTTGAATTAACAAATATTAATGATATATGACTAGGAATATGAAAATATAGAAACTTTGGGCGGGGCCGTGCTATTTAGGGCTTCATATATTGAGGTCTAATAGCCTGGCCAGGTGTGAAATTGAAAAGAGAATAAAGCCCGAAAACCTGGCTTGGGCTATCTGGGCTAAGGGATTTTGGGCCTGGCTGGGCTTTTGGGGTTTTGGATCTATATTTTCAGCCCTAATACACATTGTTTTACCCTTGCATTTGGAAAATGTGATTAAGGCAGTGTTCCTTTCTCAGCTGATAAAAAACCTTACTTAATTACGTACTTAGTTTGGTTATGATATGTCTCCAGGTAGTATGAGCGCTTTGATATTCTTGAGTATAAGGAAGTTCAAGATCATGGGTTATGTCTTTATCAGACTGCAAGATAGCGTCAAGTGATGGAGAACTACTTTTTTCGTGGCAGCTTTCAGTTTTCTTAAGTTGTGAAATGTGATGTCTGTTGTATGTAGCTAATCAAGCATAGAGTGGTCTAGCAGTAGCAGTGGGATTTGAGTCCACACTAAGAAGATTGAAGAAGTTCGGAGTGAGAAATATGGAGAAATCCATTTTTGTGCTCTATTTCATGGCAACAATTTTTTTCTAATGAAATTGATGCTAATCTAGTCTTTGATTAGACAGTTCTTTATAGATTTGATTTGTGACGGGAGTGAAATTCCTGCATGGGATTCATGTTTTTCTTTTTCCATCAAATGTGATCAGTTTTATAATTTCAAAAGAGTGTTCTCAAACTTCTGACTCTGTAGTGCACTGATGTGAGCAGGGTAATTTATTGGGTCAAGTTCTATAGACTGTTGTCTTGTGGAGTTAGATTGGTACCTTTTGTCAAGTAGAGTATGCTAAGAACTGGAAGGGAGAAAGATATTCCACATAAGGATTAGTTTTGTGAAGTTGATAGAGTATGGCTAGTGGAAGGAAGGATTTTATACTTTGAGAGTTCTGAAAATGGAGTTGGCCAAACAATTGAAGCTCATTTCGGACGGAAAGTTATCTATGTAAATAGTGACTCCTCTTCAGAATCGACCAATTTTGTGCCAGGTAAGGTAATTTCTTAGGAACAACAGCTTCTGCTTAAAATAGAAGGAAGTATCATTGATGTATATTTATTCACAATTTGGTGATGTTATCTGTGACATGGGATATATCGGAGCAGCCTATTTTTCTGTCATTACTTCTTTGTCATGTCATTTGTGCCTTTTTTATGAAAATAAATCTTCCCCGTGCCCTTGCGTGTAAAAGTTTTGATTCCTCGTAGGTATTTAGATAGATTCTGTTATATTTTTCAGGAAACAATGAAGGGGGACGCATGGTGTTAAACCAGACATTCACCATCGGTATGCATTTTTTGATCTTGAATCAACTTTCTGTCTACTTCTGCGATGACCTTATCGTTTATTGTCTCATTTTACCAGACACATGAATGGTGTGGTTATGTGTCGGCTTGTCAACATCCAATTAATTTTGCTTCTATGTCTTGGGTTCATTGCCAGAGAATAAAAGTAAGAAAATAAGAGACAAACAAAGCTTGATGATTCAGGTTGATAAAAAGCTTAACTGGGCCAAAACAGTTAAGTATTTCTAAGTTTTAGATGCTGATTACAAAGGGATTTATTTCAGAACAGATATATCGTCAAATGGATTATTTTAAATTGTTTTGTGGCACATTTTGTTTTTGATGATCATTATCTCCTGCATTCTCTTTTTCTGTTTCTCCTGACTGCTGATCATATTCACTATTCGTTATATATGGGCAGAGCCAATGTTGACAATTGGTAGCATGAATCCTGTGATGTGGGATGATAATTGGACAGTTGTAACAGAAGATGGAAGCCTCTCAGCGCAATTCGAGCACACCATTTTGATAACCAAAGACGGAGCTGAGATCCTGACACAATGCTGAAATTGTTCCTCTCATGTATCCACCAGTTTTTTGTTACCAGAAACCTGCTGTATGAAATTGACTGAATTTGTCTCTCCATGTTTGAGATGACTGTGGGGAGGCGCCGCGTTGTCTTTCTCGCCTCAACGAGGTTTAAACGGAAATGATTGGGAGAATCACCATTTCCCCTACAACGTTGATTCATTGTAGTGCCGTTGATTCATTGTTTATCCTCAGAATGCTAGAGAGAAGAAATACAGGTCTACTATAGTCTTGTGATGCCGATCTTTCTCAAGATTGTGTATTTCCAAATTGAACCTTGTATCGATAAGGTGAATATAGTTATTTCCTTCTGGCCAATCTTGTCACAAACATTATTTCTTTTTATTTTGCTTAAATAAGCTATACCCTGCTGATGGATGAAAAAAATATGATCAGAACTTTCGCAGCAATGCATGTATCGATCTCTTTCATTTATTAAACCCTCTTATTCGCGGTGATGAAATATTTGCCGGTTTATAGGCAGCAGAAATAGAAGATTTAAGAAGGTTACGAATTTGCATTACGTTTCGAATGTAAGCTTGGGTCAATTAGTGTTCTCTTTGCTTAGACTACTCAATGGTAAGTTAGGGCGAACTTCCAAAACTCCTTTCACAACGATAGAGTTGACAACTCTTATCATTGTTCGGTAGACCTACCCATGTTTTATATACAATATTAAACAAATTGTTACCACGAAATCAAAGAAAGTACGCATGATTATTATAAACGCGCCGCATACATTCTTCATATGGTGATTGGCTCTGACTCCCATCCTTTCCTATACTAGTTCTACACGATATTCTCTAGCGTCGTTCATCATCAACATCGTAATGCCTCGTTTTTTCACACAACATCTCCAGCTCTTACTTCCTCTAAAATATGAGATCAGATCTAAAAGTGGGCTGGGCAGATCTAATCTATCTCCAATCTGGGTCAGACCTGGTGTCGAGCGTATGTCAAAGCCTTCTGCAGTCTGGCAAATTAGTCTGACACTTTCGTACTTCCCATCTTCTATTTCCAAAAATTGAAAGTTGATAGCTGAGAAGAGTGGAACGAGGAGAGCTTACTGTTTATGAATTCGTCAACTTTGGCTTCCTTCGCTTGAATGGCCGACTACATCCCATCTTTTAAATCGACAATATAAAGGATGGCAAGAAAAGATTGAATTAGCTCTTTTTTGAAGGTAAAATATTACCAAAAAAACTAATAATCATAAATTGGTGTGTCTATGACAAATTTATCCCGAATTAATTTTTTGACCAAAAAACTCTAAACGAATACACTTATGAGAAGTTTGCTCTTTGTTAAGTCTTGTTAAATTTTACGATCAAATTGTTAAGTTAAATGACATATGGACAATTAACGGGTGTGTACCGTTTGGGGTTTTACCCTTTGTTTGTTACAGATGTACTAATTTATTATTTTTTGTTCTATTAATCCAATCTAATGAAAACAAAAGAATGTTAAATTTGTCACAAATGTACTAATTTGAGGTTTTTTGGTGGTTAAAAGATTAGTTTGGGGTAAATTTATTACGACTATATTAGTTTTGGATTTTTTGTAGTATTAACCCCCTTTTAAAAGGGATAGTAAATACAAAATTCTTTTCCTTTGTCTTTGCATAGTAATGGCAGCTTTGGTAGATTAACATGTAAATGGTATTGCACTTTCTAAAGTTATAATTGTTAGAAAAATATTAGATAATAGGAAAAATAACAATGATTGTTAGAAATCTAAAAAAGATTAGAAAATAAGATCAATCGTATGAGGCATGCAATAATTGTCCTTAAGGAGAATTTTGTCTCTCAGAATGTGAAACTCAGTGCGTAAGATTCTAGCGACTATTCTTCCAAGATATAGCTAGCCTTCTTCTATACTTCGCATTGAATATTAGTAGGAACATAAATAACGTGATGTGTATAACCAACAAAAAGATCAAAAAAGATATGAGAATTCTATGTATCTTAAAAGATTATGATTTGAAGTTTAATTTATATTCAAATGAGGGAGAGAGCCGTTAAGAAGTTGTTATAAATCAGTTCTAATATAATGAGGGATTTGTGAAAAAATAAATCAAATCTTACAAAGCCGTTATACATACGATTGATCAGTTCTCGGTCTAATCCAGTTTCTAGGTAGAGTTGGAAATTGAACTGGGAGGATCGATTCCTAGATTCTAGGATTTGGAATCAGATCGATCGATCCTAGAACTGAGAATAGGACCGACCGACTAGTCTGGCTTGGTGGAATCAGGCAAAAATAAATTGGAAAAATGTTACTGCTTCTTATTTCCTTCGATTGACCCTTGATAATTGATTAAGTGCTTTGCTCCATCTCGGAAACATCTTGAGTTGCCTAACAAAATCAACCGAATGTTGAGCGAATTACAAGTTACATAGATGCAACAAAAAAGCTTCTAAGGCAAACCTAATCTAAATTAAAACGAAAGATGCATTTTTTTGTTAAATCCTAATAAATTTAAAGCAAAAGGAAAAAGGCGAATGAGCTCGATATCTAGACAGTCATCATCGGTGGATCCAACCAAAATGCAAGACATTCCTCCATGTGAGCTAACAATTGGACCGAATTCTAAGTTCAATGAAGTGATCAAAGGAGCAAAGCTATTTTTCTTAGTATTTATTTATTTATTTATTTATTTATTTATTTATTTATTTATTTATTTATTATTATTATTATTATTATTATTTTTAATATATCAATCGGTTTGGTCCAGTCAGTTCGGTTGGTTTGATTCTCACATTGGAATCGGGAAGTGGATCAATTAGCTACCGGTTCCAAGAATGGGAATAGGGAACCGGACTGCCCTCTCCAGGAACCGCCTAGAATCGGCTAGTCCAGTCTAGTCTGGGGGGTCTCGATTCGGGCAGTTCCCATTGCACACCCTAGTTTAACTCAAATCGTTCCATTTGTTGACGTTTTCTTGGTAGTCAAAACACCAAGTTCACTATTGTGATTCGCATGCATTTTCTGAGGAGCATTGTTAAATATACTAAAACAAAATTACAAGGATTTTTTTTTTTTTTTTTGTGGTCGAAAATATAGACTATTATTTATGAACGCAAAAAGGAACAACCCTTGGACAGGGCTTCAAAGTAAAGAAGGTCTAGAAGGGGTTGGGGAGGGGAGATAGCCCAATTCGATGGAAGTAAAGAACGCCCATGGGCTTTGGCAACCTAGTCTGCAATGAAATTTGCTTCTCTTCAATAGTGGTGTATCTGGAGGTTAGGGAAGCACTAGGCAGTTCGATTCTAGTAAGAGGTGTTCCTATGCTTTCCCTTTCTGCAACAAATAATTTAAAGTAAGATTTAGGGCCTACACCTCTGTTTGCAATGTTGAGAATGTGGTGATGCTGCTAGTGAAACTGTTGATCAGTTGGCCAGAGGAATCATGGCACATGCATGCCACCGTGCCTTCGTTGTGGGCTGTTGGGTAAGCGCCATCTATGTTGATCTTTACTACTCTCGGCTCTGGTGGGTGCCACATCTGTTCTAGATTTGGTGGTTGCAATCCTTGTTTCGGCAACACCTTGTTGCAGCACCAGGTGGTCTTGGCATTTGCGAGAGCTACTTGTACAACCTGTTCTGGATTTGGCCTCTGCTGGCGGAAGACAAAGTTGTTGCGGGCCTTCCAAATCTACCATAGAATGGAAGCAACAGTCGCCAGATCAAGTAAGGCATCGCGGTTCTCAATTAGATCTACTAGCCAAGCGTCGATTCTGTGGACTCCATGTGATTGGATTGTGAGTTGGACTTGTGAGTGAGACCAAATGGCTTTCGTCCAAGGACATAAGAGGAAAATATGTTTTGCAGATTCCAGAACTTGATCTTGACATATTCGACTGACCAGGTCTGGTATGATATGCCTGTGATATAGATTCTCCTTTGTAGACAAGGCATTGTGGCATAAAGACCACATGAATATGTGTAGTTTGGGGGTGATCTGCATGGTCCATAGTGTGCGCCACAATTTTCAAGGGGTTTGATATGATGTAGATGCACGGCTATGTGTGTCGCTGTTTTCTTGTGATCTTATAGAGTTAGAGCCGCTCTTTACTGTATACATACCGTTGAGCTTCCCTTTCCAAATGAGTCAGTCGACAGTGCAGTGTGGTTGAATTGGCATTGTGAGAATTTCTTCGACAGTCCGATCATTGAAATTGTGACGAAGTAGGGGTACATTCCATGTATTTTGGTCTGGAATAATAAAATCTGCCACCTTCTCCGGTTTGCCTCTAGGTGCAAGCTCGCCGATTATGCCTTTACAAAGCCATTTATCCTCTCGGATTTTGATTCGTTGTCCATCACCAACTAACCACTGGAGTTGATTTAATATTAAGTCCCGGCCTAGCAGTAAACTTTGCCATCCCCAGGAGGGTCTAGTTCCTTTTTCTGCATGTCGGAACTCTTTAGAATGGAAGTAAAGACCTTTGAAGAGTCTGCTCCACAGGGAAGAAAGGGTGTTGCATTAGACGCCAAACCTGTTTGCCCAGTAGAGCTTTATTAAATGCAATGAGATCTCGAAAACCCAGTCCCCCAGTGTCCTTTTGACTCTTGAGGGTGTCCCATTTCTTCCAGTGTATGCCGGATTTGCTGCAATGAGGTTGCCACTAGAATCTAGCAATTTTCTATTCTATAGACTTGCAAATAGACATGAGGATTTTAAATATAGACATAGCATACTGCAGGAGTGCTTATACTACTATTTTGATAAGAGTTTCCTTACCGCCTTTAGAAATTAGCTGTTCTTTCCACCCTTCCAACTCGGAGTTTACTCGACCCATAATCCAGGCAAACATCTCCCTTTTTGATTTCCCCCAATTTGATAGTATGCCGAGGTATTTGCCAATCTTTGCTAACATAAGGACTTGGAATTCTCTTGCCAAATTCACTCGAAGGCTATTAGGACAAGCTTTACTAAAGAAAATCCTAGATTTGTTGCGGTTCATTGCTTGTCCTGTAGCTAGGCAATATTGATTTAGTATATTGGCTAAGTTCTAGCATTCTAGGAGTTTTCCTTCTAAGAAAAAGATAGTGTCATTTGCAAAAAAACGATGAGATAGAGTAGGACACCACATGTTTAATTTAATGCCTCTGATATTGCCCATGTCCACAGCTTAGCTAATAAGTATAGATAGGACGTTCGCCACCAGAATGAACGGGTACGAAGAAAGAGGATCTCCCTGTCTGAGTCCCTTGGTTGGATGGAAGTAGGGTATGGGTTCTCCATTAAATTTGACACTAAGGGAGACCGTTGTAATGCATTGCATAACCCACTGAACCCATTTTGCATGAAAGCCCAACTGAAGGAGGTAGTTTTCTAGGAAATCCCATTCCACCTGATCATAAGCCTTTTGCATGTCTAGCTTTAGAACAGCTTGAAAAGTCTTTTTCTGTTTCCTTATCCTGAGTTGATGGAGAACCTCTTGGACTGCTAATATGTTATCTTGGATTTGATGGCCACTAACAAAAGCACATTGCTCTGTGGCTATCATGTCAAGTAGCCATGGCTTCAAACGATTTTCTAGAACTTTTGAAATTATTTTGTAGATGAAGTTGCATAGATTGATTGGTTGGTATTGATCCAGCCTTTTTGGGTGAGGTATTTTGGGTAGCAGGGTTATAATTGTCCTGTTGAACTCGGGTCGCATCACTTCGAAGGTAAAGAATTCTTGCATAGAGAGGAAGATGTCTTCCTGTAAAATATCTCAATGAGATTGGTAAAATTGTTCATTCAAGCCATTAGGTCCAAGTGCTTTTGTTTCCCCCAATTGGAAAGTGGCTTTCTGGACTTCCTCTCAAGTGACCGCTCCTACTGGGTAGTGTTCATTTCCTCTGTCACCACTAGTGGGCACTGTGCTAGAATAGCTCCATAGTCACGATGTCCCACCGAGCTGTACAAATTTTCAAAAAATCCTAGTGTCATTTCCTTCAATCATTTTGCTTTGCGTACCCACTGTTGATGTTCATCCTACAACATGCTTATTCGATTGTGTTGTCTCCTTTGGATAGTGGTGGCATGGAAAAACTTGGTATTCTTATCCTCCCATCTAAGCTAGTTGAGCCTTGATTGCATCGCCTAGTACTGTTCCTCTTGTTGCCATAATTGCTGTATTTTCTCTTTCAGACTAGTAACCGTCGCTTTGTCATACTGACCATTGGGTTGATTTATTAGATTTTGGAGCTGCTGCTTGAGGATGTTGATTTGATGATGGCCATTGGAAAACTTTGATCAACTCCAACTAGCAAGGGCCTTAGAGACAGCCGTTAACTTCTGAGGTAGAGTCAATGCTCTAACCTAGAAAGATCCCCATGAATCTGCAATGACTGTGCGACACTCTTGGTCCAAATTACAAGGATTAGTTTATAACATTTGTATGGCAAATTACAACTAGGCATTTCAATAAGTAAACAAATCCACTTTCCAATAAGAGTCTACCGTATCAAGTAGGCCTCTTAAGAGAATTGGCAATAAAAAAAGAGAGCATGCATTTAAAGAGGAGTTATCACCATCTACTGTAGGTGAAATCTGAATCCCACACACCAATCGAAGGTATAACAACTGAGTTACTAAGAGAAGAAGATACAATCAACTATCGAAGTCGAGGAAATTGGGACGCACAAAGAGACAATTAAATTGTCCGGAAGGTAGGTAAGTAAGTACAAATTATTGAGCAATTTTGCGATTTGGTTGGCACCACCGATTTTGATGTGTCAATTAACATCATCAGTAATGGGTAAAATTTCTATCTTTTAGTGACAATCCTTCTTATTCCCATGAATGATGGTGAAATCTGCAAATTCCACACTAGGAATGATGTCTTTTTCACTCTAGCTTAGATGGCTTCAGCCTCGAGGGCTGCCACTGTTGCGATGGATCGGCGACGAGAGGAAGAGGAGAGGAGGGAAGGGGGTCGTGCGACGAGCGGCAAGGAGAAATAGCAAAAGGAGGGCTCGGCTCGCTAGGTTTTTCATAAAGAAACCCAAAAAAATAAGAAGGAGATCTGATGGCGTGAGGGGGAGGAGAAGTGACAGCTTACCTGTCATTGTCAAGTGGTGGGAGGAGGGGAAAAAAGTGAAAAAATTTGGGGTGGAGGGAAAAGGACGAAGGAAAGAAGGGGTAGAGTTTGGGGATTGTATTTTTAACCGGAAAATTAAAAAAATAAAATTTTAAAATAATTTTAAAAAATAAAAGTATTAAATTTTAAATAATGATAAATTTTGATCATGATAGAAAATTATGGATTTATTTAAATAAATTGATTCTAATTTTTTTTATTAATTATTAGTTTGATCGATAACTTTTGTTAAAATTAAAAAAATGTTCCTCATTAACTATAAATATATCTTTTGAATTTCAAATGAATTGATTTGTCAATATTATTAGTGTAAATTTATTATAGGCTCTTTTTTTAATTAATTATTTATTTATGAATTTGAATCAAATTAATTTAAAATAAAAATATTTATTTAATATACAACGTGTCGCAACGTGTCGGAATTCTCTATTTTTTAGAAATAACGTGTCGACGTATCGTGTCGTGTCGGACACTCGTGTCGTGTCGCGTGTCGGTGCTACATAGGCTTCAGCGAGTATTGCTTATGGATATTTTTCTTTAAGTGAAAAGTAGTTGTTACGTTAGGAGTGATTGACAGACGATCGAAAAGTTTCCGCCACATCCCACATGCATAAAAGATTTGATGTGGCCTTTTTGGCCAACTTTGGCTCACCGTGTAAATCTTTTTTGCCCTTTCCTTACTCTGAAAGACGTTTTCAATTTATTCTCGCGCTTTCCCGCCGGCGATACGTTGCACCAATCAGTTATCGTAGTTTGAAGTGCTTCTGAAGTTATTATTTTTATCGCAAAGTCAAATTTTGAGCTAATATTTCTCCAGTCCATTCCTCGTGACTCACCAAACAAATTCGCACACTGCCAATCAGCGTCAATGGCTTGACCATATTTCTAAATTAGATATCTTAATAGAAAGTTGGGATGATGAGGGGACCAATTTCCCAGAAGTTCAGATGGAGAAGAAAAGCTCATGAATTGATGGATGCGTAGACTACATTATTTTACTCTAGGTTGATGGTTGGAGGAAATAATCGTGCCACGCCCTTTCGACAATTTCCATTTTCATTTTAGTAGATATTGACTGTGCATTAAGAACGACTTTTGCTTCTGACTGCCACTTTCGTTGCAATTACGATTAAAGCCGCCCTGGTATAGCTATTAGAGTTAAAATGGAATAGACAATGATAGACCCCTAGAGTTATAGGTTGGAGGGCGAGACTGAAATTTTCTCAAGTTAACAATTTTTCTTTTCCTGAATTTCTTTTGTTAATATCAAAGGATCTTTCGGGCCTCTAGGGTGAGAGCCACCATTGGCCGCGGGATGTTCCGTCTTAGTTATAATAGCTCTTACCGGTGAAGTATTATCCCACATTATTTGGCAACAAATTTTAAATACTCTTTATATTTATATGGTTTCTCTCCATTTATCACCTTAAACTTTTGTGCTGCACTTTATTACATAGATTAGAACTAGTGCTATCACCTTTGCAAAAGTGCATCCGGTTTGCACATGTTTCATATTGCTTGACAACGGATTTAAATGATCTTTATATTCATGTAATCTTTCTCCACCTATCAATTTAAACTTTTTGTTTGGACATTTTAATACTTCGTCGTTTGATTTAGATAATGGAATATCTACTATTTGTTTGGGTTGACACAAGCAAAAGAATAAGTCATCGAACCAACGTGTCTTAGAGTTATTCTTGTAACTATTTTAAAATATTGAAATAATTTCTTCACAGAAGCCGATAATTACTTTTTTTTTTACTTTTGTTTAAAGCTGACCAGACAACGTGTTAGGTTACACATGGTTTTTGGTATTATCTTCTGACTTTAGTGTTATCTCTTGGCTTTAATTGGCATGTGACCTTTTCCCAAGGTATAATTATCGTGAGTAAATTTCCACATAGGTTAACTTCAACAATCTAGTTGCATTTGATGTTAGTTTAACTTTTTAAGGTCAGTTTGACTAAATGCCATATATAAGTGATGAGTTAGGGTTTCCGTGAAGCAACTCCTGACTTTAGACAAAGCCATAGGAACTAAACAAGCACGTTGGGATTTTTGGATTGGTGAAGAAAAGAATTACTCTCACGTAAGGTCTTTTGAACTAGTCATAATAATCATACATGAAAAAAAGAGACTGGTGACGACTCAGAGAGAGAGAGAGAGAGAGAGAGAGAGAGAGAGAGAGAGAGAGAGAGAGGAGTTTGATCCCTAGTTATCCACACAAAAACAATGTCGATTGTAGCCCCTTTATTTGCAAACAAATAGGGCTATGCTTATTCCAAGAGAGAGAGAGGAGTTTGATCCCTAGTTATCCACACAAAAACAATGTCGATTGTAAACAAATAGGGCTTTATTTGATCAATCCACACAAAAACAATGTCGATTGTAGCCCCTTTATTTGCAAACAAATAGGGCTATGCTTATTCCAATTCAACAACACATTATTTTTATCATCAATTCACAAGTTAATGTGGCGAGAGAATGGTTGAGCAAACTATGTCCCATGCATGTTATGCGGACATTTCGACTCACGGAGTTTCTTCTCGTCAGAGAGTAGCTTCGCAAACCTACAATAATGTAGACCAAAATTAATCAGCCTTCGCAATGCTAATCAAAGAAATAAATCTCCAACTGCTATAATTTTCCCTAGGATGTTATCGTCCCACACATATGTTCAATATTTATGCGCAAAATTTTTTAACCTTTTGAGGGCTTCCTCATTGGTGCCGGCATTTGGAATGGGTTCGTAGTGGCCGGTGCCGAGATTAACTCGCGAGACCGCCTTCCTCAACAAGTCCTCACCAACTTTCACCAGACCCTCCAAGTTCTTTTTCGTGGATGTGTCCACCGAAGATAAAGTCCCCTTGAGAGTGTCGTCCTACAGCAATTCATTCAATTCTAGTAGCATGAGTTGGTACCAAGTGTAGATCAACAGAATCACAACAGTAAGAATTCACGAAGACAGCGAAGTCAGCAAAGATCTTACGTTGATGCGGAGGTAATTGTCCTCGGACTGGTAGGTCTTGAAAGCCACGGAATTGTGGTAATCGACCAGGTCGGCACTCCCTTGCGTGTAGGCATCTATCAAAGGGCTCGAGCCGTCCTCGTACAGCCAGGAGAACAATCCCCACTTCGAAGCCTTCTTGGCGTCAAACTTGAGCTCCGACGTGTCCGAGCCCGTCCCCAGTGAAATCACTAGCAGTCGAGTGTAGTCTATCGGCGATTTGATGTCGAAGAAATCCGGGTCTTCCTTCAAGATTTGGTTGGTCACTTCGCTGATGGCGATCAATGTCTGGAAAAGAGGAAAACGTGTGAAACATTCCAAAATCTTCAATGGAACGAAGTACTAGATATGGCACCATGTCACGTGTCATCAACTAGATTTTATGAGAATTTTGCAGTAAAATCAACTAGATGTTTATAGTCGCCTCATCATGTGTCATCAACTTGAAATCAACACGAAGTATTAGTTGTCCTCATGCTTTTAACTTTTCTATTGATGGTTGATCCTCACCTAATCTCTATAACTATTAATGATTTTTATATTGCAAAACCGGGTTCTTCATAGGACGCTCTTGGAATACAATTCTCAAGTGCCAAACCCTAATAATACAAAAGAGAACCTCTTTGTTGTGCTCTTTTGTGATATCCGAACCTTCCGTTCAGTTGCTCTCATTGAATATGCGCAAATACTCCCCTCCCCCCCTTCCCTTCGACATGCATCGATGTAGGGCTCCATCCACACTAACAGTTACAATGATCCCATTACTGTGAGAAAGAAATGCCTATATAAAGGAGTCGGTTGTCAAATCAAGAGTGCAATTGACCGGTCCTTGTATGAGACTTCTTTGGCAAGAACGAAAAAGAAAAATAAGATAATAGAACAGATCATCACATTGGTTGTGGCTTGCCGGCAGCTAGCCCGTCATCTCAATATAACTAGAGCATCTATGACTTCGTTATTGAGCAGCTTCTGAGGTGTTATCCGTAGGTTTGACCTGAACAAACCATCCCATCGTTGGACCACAGATGAAACAAAGGATTGTGACTAGACGCAGAACTGTTGCAGCCGAATAATCTAGGCCGCATAAAATCCGCTATCATCTGTAACAACCTCATAGGAGTCTATCTATGTTATTTCTTTACTTAAAAAATTATGTTTGGTAGCTTATGTCACATCGACAACTCATTTCCAAGTCTAAAAAGGCCTCGGCTATTGTTACGCGAGGTTGATATGATAACTAAAGAATTGAACTTACTAGTCTTAATTAGGTACATGTTTAATTCTTCATACTATTAGGTACAATTCATGTTTTGGCCGTTCATCGCATACCTTGGTTCATGTTTCACCCACCTCACCAGTGAAATTTTCGGTAATCCTCGGGTCAAGGTTTCTTCACTTAAAGTGAACTTCCTTGTTGCAAAAGAAGAAGACATAGTAAAGGCACTCCGTATTAGAACTCGGTATTCCTATTTTAGCTGCGTTAGTTTATCTTTGCGGTCTATAATATCAAATAGGCTAGTATTAATTTATAATATTGTATGTACCCATACCTCTTCTTAAGTGTATCTATCCATGTATGTATGTATTCATGAGTGCATCTATGCATGTAAAGCTATGATCACGTGTGTTCATTAGACATACGTACCGGATTGTTGGCGGCCAAACCACCGTCGATGAGATTAAATTCATGGACTCGCCCATCTTTATCTTCCGTCTTGAAATAATGGGCAGGGAAATACGTCGGAGCAGCGGAAGTGCCGATGCAAATGTCAGAAACTTGAGCGTCTAAAAAAGAATGTTTTGACACCTACACGAGATACAAATCCATTAAATAAAACATCTCCTATGATAGGTGTATATGCGTATAGTTTTCCTCTATTAAGAATGGTTAGTTGATTATAATTGTCTTTGTCAAACTTGCACTGTCAATAATCCCATTTTCCATGGGAGATCAGAAGTTGCAAGAAAATAATGATTCCATCACAACCTTTCACCCTCCAAAAATTCTACACAAGGCTATAATTATTTGGATATTTTGTGACATGCTTGCACTCACATGAAGTAGTTTCAACATGAAAGGGGGATTGACAAGTCTTGCTTAATCGGTCAAATATACAATAATGCTAATGTGTCATCCTGATTAATAAAAATTTGTGAAACTACATAGAGGATGTTGTTAGATAAACAGGAATTGGGTTATATATTTTCCTCCATCCCTAATTAGATGAAGTCATTTTCGAATTGTCTATGCACATGTAAATCTAACTAAAATATGGACAAGGTCGATGTCTATGTTTGCAACTCTCATAGGTAAAAAGCCTGTTAACATTCCCCAAATTAAGATAAGAGGAAAACAGGACCCGTCGGACATATACCAATCTACAACTGCACTCTCTAAAAAAGAAACATACAAGAACTCACCTCATATGAAGAAAATAGAACTGGCTGAAGCTTTTTGATATCGAAAGTCGGGATGACCAAGCTGGTAAGGGTATCGTGCAATCTCGTGCTTCCAAGTAACTTCCTTATTAATTTGTGAAGATAAACTCCATTGTACTTGGGCCCCGTCAGAGATTTTATCGTGTTCAAGACCGAACCCAGGCTCCCACTTTTTGTTTTTCAGGAAAAAGTAGCGGGAGCAAGCAGAAAAAAATGAAAAGACTCAACTCAGATATCTTATATGCGAGGAGAGAAAAGGCTAAAGAAAATTCTCGGTGAGCTTAAAAACGATAAAAAGAAGTTCGATAATTCAAATTTAGCAACATGAGAGGTATGTCAATGATCGATTACCATCCTTGAGGGAAGATTTTAGGACAATTCTCCAAGTAAAATGGGACTATGTCTTTTGCAGCGAAGAGAGGACGGTTGTGAGCATCAGGTGCAGACAACATGGCCGTGATGAGACCCCCGGTGCTTGTTCCTGCTATTACATCGAAATAGTCTGCAAGCCTCGCACCTTCTCCATCCAACTCCTGCACCCATAAATCTCAACAACTTCTGGATTAATGTCTACTCAAGAGATGGTGTGGACACCAGAGATGCCCCATGTTTAGAATAAAAGAAAGGCTTCTCAAAAGCTGCTTCGACTCAAACCCTTATCAGAGGGCTTCTTTTCTTTCTTTTTTCTTTTTCAGTTTTGTTTTCTTTTTTTTTTGGTAAAGTTTTTCAGTTTTGTTTTCTTGACCGCCGTAGTACAATAATGTAAATCCTGCGTCCGCTTTGCTCGTGTGGTTTGTTGATGTTAATACCTGGAGTTGGGCTTCGAGGTAACCGAGAATAACCCCCGGAATGATTCCTCGGACTCCTCCACCGTCAATACTAAGGATTGTGATGAGTTTTCCATACGTCGGAGGCCGAATTTTCAACGACGAAGCTTTTTTCTCCATTTCTTTTAACTGTTAACGCAAGAATTGAGAGGGAGGGGGAAGGAGGGAGAGCGAGAGAGAGGGAGGGAGAGCGAGAGAGAGATGAATGAAAGTGTGATATCTCCATTGTTGTGAAGCTCATGAATATATATAGAGGGATGCAGTATGTGCACGTAAGGGTTCTATCTGGGAAAACATAAAGATGAATACAGTCGGCCGTATGGCTTTCGTCAGCTCTTGGTTGGTCAATGTGAACGCTCCTCTTAAGTGGGCATGAAAAAGGGGTTAAGATTGAATCGCTTGTTTAAACTGACAAGGTCTTCTTATAGGCAAAACGCAACGTTTAATGCTTGCACATATTTTAGAGTGGTTGTGAGGCGAAGAGAGATACCGGGAGGAGGAAGGAAGGTTGGTTTTGAGATGCAATACCTATGACTTCGGTTGATTGTAGGTTTTTTAATTTGTGAAAATGTGGGAGACCTAATATACAAGGTTGATTGGGTACATATATACATTTAAACATCCCACTTGAAAGTCTAA
The DNA here is from genome assembly GCA_004368105.4 of Eucalyptus melliodora. NCBI lineage: Eukaryota > Viridiplantae > Streptophyta > Magnoliopsida > Myrtales > Myrtaceae > Eucalyptus > Eucalyptus melliodora. The sequence continues at coordinate 21,682,749 of CM023410.3, read as the reverse complement.
CAAAAAATCTTAAATTAATAGGTGGAGAGATTATGTAGAAAGAGCATATAAATTCATAGTTTAGTGTTGCGGAATATTTTGGTATCTCATCTCATGCACAAGCCGTATTATGAATGACATGTGGGATTTGACAAATAAGAGGCAGACGCCCACTCGAAATAAACCAAGGCAGAAGCTAACTTTGATATTATGTTAGAATGTCTAACTCAAGAACTTAAACTAAAAGGTGGATGGAAACTAATTTATATAAAGAGCATCTAAATTCCATAGTCAAGCGACGTGGGATATTTCAATACTCCCTTTCATGTGCATGCCAAATTAATATTAACAAGTGGAATTTGACGAAAGTGTGGACGCACGCAAAACTAAATTGAGGCAGATCCTAGTTTAAACACTATGAAAAAAAGCCTAACCAAAAAGCTTAAGTCGATTAATGGAGGGAGACTACATGTATAAAGAGTATATAAACCCCATGTCAAGTGATTAAATCCAATAAATTCCGTTATTTAGCATGTAGTTTTTTGAACTAGGATCCAATCATTCCCACCTCAATCGCAATTGAGCAAAAATGGAGTAATTAAAGCAAAACCCCAAGCCAATTTCAATTTGATGTAAAACTCCACACATCAAATCACCGTGTTCAAGCTTCGATTGTATGGCTAAAAGGAGTCGTAAGAAGACCAAATAAAATCTCCATGTATATATCACGTAGGAGTGGCCTTCAAGAGGAATTTATTTATTTTCCCGTAAACACCACACTTCCTAAATTGTTTACATATTATGGATTGTTCTACATCCACCAAGTTGATTTGGATTTCATACACATACTCAAATTTTAGACATAATGATCTATTCTCCACCTTAATTCAATGATCACTGCCAAATCATAATGCTAATCATCAATGCCAGCTCTACCAACACTCCCATGAGCACTCATTTTTTGCATACGCCAATTGAGCTTGGGCAAACCTCGAGCTTTGCTGAAGGAACGAGGCTTTGTCACCATTTATGTTGGTTTCTATATTGCCACGATCTTTTTTACAAAAACCTTCCCCTTTGCTATGACATCTTGGATGAAAAGGTAAATGTTGATATGCTTTGCTCGCTTATGATAAATCAGATTTAAAGCTAGATATATCATGCCTTGGTCATCACAATATATAACAATGCTTTTATGCTCCAACCTAAAGTTTGGGAGCAAATCCCTTAGCCATAATGCCTCCTTTGCTATAAAGAAGGCCGGTGTCATGTAATTTGTCTTAGTTGAAGATAAGACAACATCTTCCTATGAGAACACCTTCTAACTCACTGCACCACCTGCCAATGTAAAAACATACCCAGGTAAAAAGACATATGCTCACCTAAATCACTTGCGTGGTCTGAATCTACAACACCTATGGTCTCATTGTTATTACAATCCCTCTAGTACACTATACCAATGCTATTGGCCTTTTGAACCTTCAAGGATTCAATTCATAACTTCCTAATAGGTCTTTTTTGTTAAGGCTAGATGGATCACTTACAGTGGGTGAATAGGTGAATAAGTGGAATAAAATAAATTTAAATGATTTTGCAACAGAATAGCTTCTGATCATAACCCGAATAACTGTGGGATCTTACTAGTGTGCAAATAAACCTTAAAACAGATAAAATAAAGAGAGTAAGGGATAGATAATTGTGCATAGACAATTATGGCGGTTTTGGCTTTAACAAGCTTACGTCTACTCTCTTGCGCTGATAGCTGATTGGCTGGATTTCACTAGATCAAATGTCAGAGGTTATGAGATGTGAGTAATAATATATACTCAAGCTGGTTTGACAAATTTCTCACACACTCTCAACCTCTAAAAAATTACAGAGTATATCTCTCAGAGACGAATTTTTATGATTGAAGAACACTCAAAATTTAGGAATCATAGACTTCATATTTTCAGCTCTCTATTCCTTTCAGTGTCTTGACCTTCTTATATAATCCTCTGTATCCAAGCTGACCGTTGGACATTTGCTTAGAGGATTGCTTAGCCAATCTTCCTATTAAACTGGAACGTTGTCATAAGATCTGATAGCTTCAAGGTTGCCAAGATTGAAGTCTCTCGTTGATTCTGCCACCCATATGATTGATGAAGTTTCCATAAGAAGAGTGCTTCACATGGAAAGAGTATTTCGTCTTTTGAAGATTAATTTATCCAAGATTCACTAAAATCCATTTAAAAAAGATTGGATTTGATATTCTTTCATTTTTGGATAAGTCTCTTAATTATAGTTAGAAATCCACCAATTTTCTAGCCGTTGCATGAGGATTGTCTTCTAGAACAATATTGTGATAAACAAATATCAAAGATATGAATTACTTCAAGACTTGGAGTTTGATTCTCTTAGTCTAATGACTAATGTCTAAAGGTGCTCATCAAAGTTTTCACCCATAAAATCTTATCATCAGAATCAAAGAAAGTTTTGTTAATCATCAAAACTAGTAAGGAAATTTTCCTCAACAGTCTTCCTCTTTTGATGATGACAAAACTTATTACAGCAAAACCGATTTAAAAAAGAATTTATTTTGATGAAGCTATGAAAATAGTAGAATTTGTAGTTAGAGTGAAAATTTGATCTACAAGAATGAAAGATATAGTAATTGATATTTTTATAGATATTTTAAATAAGGACAGGAAAGATTTAACTAGTCTTGCAAAAAAATCCTTAGAATAAGAATCGCATCGCATCAAAATCTTCAAAAAATATCCTTGAAGTTCTGCGTCTTTCTATTCTACCCCTTTTTGTTAACAGCACAAAAGATAATAATGGCAATAGTAAAAAGCCTTAGTAGCAACCAAACCATAATAGCAAACCAATAAGTTCAATACTTAGTAACGTCCAGTTGTAGAAAAATCCAAAAAAAAAAAGAAGAAGAAAAAAAACACCTCAAGCAAGCTGATAAGTCAAATAGAAAAACAAGCCAACATAAAATGAAATTATCTTAGAAATTTTGAAAAGAAATTGAAAAGATTATTTTGAGGTTGAGGGCTAGTTAGGGTCTTGAGCTTGAGTAAAGGTGTAAGTGGTTTCGTTCGGTTAGGATCTTTTGGAAAATCGAACCGAACTGAACTGATAAGAAAATTTATTGAACTAAATCAACATCCGATCCAAACCAAAACTAAACCAAACTGAAATCCCAGTCCAATTCATTTTGGTTCGGTTTGATTTTTCTATTTTTACTTTTACTTTTGTTTTTGTTTTGTTTTTTTTCCCTACATGCACCCTTTTCAAATATTTTTTATTTTTTATTTTTTTTAAATATCAATTTTTAAATTTTTTTTCTTTTTCTTCTTCTTCTTCATTGGCCGGTTGCTCAGTGAGCTCGAGTCTTGCTAACCTGTGGCGTGGCTTTAGTTTGCTTCCAACCAAACGTTGGCTGCCATTATGGTTGGTGACTAGCCAATGAAGAAGAAGAAGAAGAAGAAGAAAAGGAAAGAAAAAGAAAAAGAAAATAAAAAATAAAAATAAAAAAAATAAAAAAAAATAAAAAATATTTTTTAAAATATTTTTTAAAAAAATAAAACGAATTTTTTTTTTTAAAATTTTATCAATTTTGTTCAGTTAACCGAACCAATAAAAACCAAATCGGTCAAAATTTTTTGGTTTTTATGAGAACCAAACGGAAAAAACTGAACATTTCGATTCGATTTTTAGTTTGATTTTTGACACCCCTAAGCTTGAGGGCTTGAAAGAGGGATATCATCTAGAGGCATGAATACAAGGACATAGTGACTCATGTGGTTGATGGCAGTCTCAAGTTTCTTAAATCTTTTGTCCCCATCCTGCATAAGCCTTTTGATCTAATAGTTCATCTCCTTGATCTTATTTTTGAGTTCATTCAGTGCACTAAGAATATTTTCATTCAAATCTACAGCAACCTCTAGTTCAAGAATGATCTCAATAGATGGATCATGCTTTCCTTCTTTTCCACCATACTTTGTTTCCTCAACCCTTATAGCCTGAACGTGCTCCCCCTCAATTGAAGCATCCTTGTTAGCTTATGATTCTCCTCTTACATCTGCTTCCTTGTCCACAACCACAATATTCTCATATGCACTAGAAGTAGTAGTCTAAACTTGTTCTGTGAGAGCCTCTAGATTGTCATCTAGATTTCGGGGGTACTTCTTCCAGCACTTGGTCTCCTTGCAACTTGTAACACCCTCGATTCCGACCCCGTAAGGATCAGCCATAAGGTCCAAAAAGGGATTGATCATGCGCCATTGGCCATGGATCGATCAGTTTGATCGGCAAGGAATCATAGATCAGTCATGGTCTGATTAACCAACTGACCGACTGTTCACGAATTGGTCGAGGTGTTGGCCCCAAATTTTCTACCAACCATGCCAATGGGATATGATCACTAGCTCATAAGATGACTTTTTGATCATGAGAATTGGTCACGGGATGATTTTGGATTGGCGGATGGTTATGAGTCGATCCAACTGGTCACAGTTTTCGGGTGTGGGTGATTCCGCCCGGTTATGCACCAATATACAGACGATCCAAATTGATCAAATGTGACTATCTTTTGACCAAAAACGCATCATTCCCTATTTTATTCTTAGTGATTGGAACAAAATCTCGAATTGGTGATGTTCGATCATGGATCGGTAATGCACCAACCATGAACCCTATTGGTGGATCGAGTGTTGATTGGAATGAGCCCAAGGATAGACTCAGCTATTTCGTCATTAATTCTAAAGTCCATGAGTGCCTTGGCTTAGTGCTAGGCCATGGGTAGCCTTAGGATTGGTCTCAAACCGATCAAAGGACAATCGACCCTATTGGCTGGCCAACCGTCCAAAGTAATGGTTTGGGCAAATATGGGACATAATGTCTGAACCTTGGGTGTGCATGATTCTATTTTTTTGAGGTGTACCTAATGATCCCTTCTCCGGCCCTAGGACCAACTTAGACGACAAAATTCTCTAGACAACTTTCTTGAGGAAGAAATGAACAAAATGGAATTCTCTAGAACACCATAACTTCTTCATGAAGGAGGTGGACTTATCATTCCACCTAGATTTTTCTAGATATGGTCATGATTACCAAGGATTTACCTTGGGAATTAAGCAAAGTATCCAAGTCAAGTTTTTCAATAAAAATTAGACACATTGAAACTACTTATGGCTATCCTATAGCCTTAATGCCACCCTATCTTTTAGAGTGCCACCTATCCATAATGAGTTGTCCCCTTAATAATGAGCTAAGTGCTAATGTGGTCCAATGAATTGGAAACAAGTAAGGCCTTAATTGATGAGACTAAGTCATTAGATCTCCACCTCATAAGCCTAGGTGTCCACTTGAAGATTTGGTAATGATGGCTTGAGATTTTCCTTGGAGAAGAACTCGGTGACCTGTAAGCTTAGGTGTCCTCTAAAATCTTAGGTTATGATGATTCTAAAGGATAGCATTGGTGAACAAGGCAAATGCCAACCAATCAAGAGAAGACATTAGGCATCAAGGGGCTTATGTGTCCCCTAAGGCCATAGGCATATCATAAGCCTAAAGTGAGCCTTGGAGGGTAAGTAAATACATGGACCAATCACAATCAAACACGAATAAGCATAGGCACCAACTAGGGAGAATAGATAGGCAAACTCGTTCCTTAGGCTTAATTATGAGATTGGCACCAATAATTGAAGAGGAGGAGGCCTATAAATAGGAGAAGGTATCCTCACATTTTGGAGGCTTAACCATTCTCTCCTTTCCTCTCCCTTTCTCTCCTTTCTTTCACGTCTTTCTCCTCCAAGCCACCTTAGGAGCCGTCCGGTCACTAAAGGAGTATCTTGGTGTTAGGCTCAAAAGTTGTAAGTAGAATCTCTAACTCTTGGCTAAGGCGATAGCCTACATCATTGAGTTTAGTGGTATGCTCACCCATATAAGCTCTATGTATATTGTAATGTTCTTTTGTGTGTTTGCTCACATTTGCATGCTTAAGTGTGTTCACGACTCAGAACAAGGTCAAGTTTTGCTCGGCTTGAAATCGACGTCAAGTCACGATAGCCTAAACATGTGACTCAAGCCACAAACTAAGAATTGTTCTTAGCATATTTTATAATGTGATGTTAAGGGTCATGGCACACTTACTTGAATTAGCATGCCCTCGGGTCTTGCATACGTTGGCTAAGATAAAAGATGAAAAAACTGGCTTGTGTGATGCACTTGTGTATGCACTTAAAGAGGAAAAAACGCTCGTCGCCACATAGTGTTGATGGCGATGTCTCGTTCATTAAACGGGATGCTCTGGTTGAGCTAGGATGCCTGGGTTTAAGTCTGGATGCCTCGAGTAAGCTAGCCCTGAGATGCCCTGGTTGAGCCAAGATGCCTAGGTTGAGCCACGATGCTTTAGTGAGCTAGCGCCAGGATACCTCGGTTGAGCTATGATGCCCTGATTGAGCCAAGATGCTTAGCTTGAAGCTGCATGCCTAGGTTGAGCCGAGAGGGCCTGGTTGAGCCAGGACGATGGTAAATGAATTTGCATGAGTGCCGGTATATGCATAAGCATGATATGTTGATGTGTTCATTGATATGCCAAAGGTAAGCAAGCATTGAAGTATGTGGTAATGTGCATCTGCATGTCGTCGAGGATAGCAATAAGTTTGCTATTGATATGCTATCGACATTGCATTGCGAGTGTTGTACCTACTAGATTCTAATGATGAGATATCCTCTTAGTAGAGAATTAGGGGTTTTTACTTACTGAGTCCATGACTCACCCGTTGTTTTTTCAAAATTGTAGGCATGAGAAAGTTGCAGTCTTGCTAGAGGAGTTAAGGTTTACCCCAGCCTTTTGAACATAGAAAATGTAGTTGGTGTAAATATAATGGCCATGATAAAAAGGGCTTGTAAATGTAAATGATTTAATTGTATGTTTGTAAATAATTGTTTTCTTGGCTGTTGGTTGTTGTCTAGGTGTTGTTTGTAATGCTTCCGCATGTGCTTAATGAAAAGATAAAAAAACAATGGGACAACGATGCACCTAGGACGTCATGAAAATAGCCCTCGTCGCTCGTGACCCTAGAGATGAAGTTAGGATCATTACACAATTGATCATGCACTTCCTCGATTACAGGATGTTCAAATAATATGGTTTGTCCATCACAGCAAGTGTTGGGTCATTGACACTGGCCATCACTTTGTGCAACACATCCTTAATCGATGCAAAAGTATCAGCCACTTCCTTTTTTTTTTCCTTTTTTTTTTTGCATAATAACCGAGGGATCTCTTTCTTGCTATTGCTGGGGATTTTCCTCAACTTTTAGCCTATCTAGTTCAGTTTCATATGCAATCTTATCCTCCTCAAGATCTTCGTCCAGCTTATCAATTAGCCTATAGCCTATCTAGATCATCCTCCTTGTCTTCTATCAAATTGAAATCCTTAAATGATTCTTCAACCAATCTCTACAAGAATGATTAAGATCCACTTCTATCAGCCTGAGTTCTTCTTCTCTCTGTAGGAGGTGAGATTAGTTCGAATGAGCTTGCCATGTTTGTCTTGCCTTGAGCGCGCACACATCTCTTGGCAGTCGACTAAAATTGCAACGTTCTCAGGATGCGTCGCTGACCCATTCATTTTATGCACATGCGGAAGCGAACTAATAAACCTTAGACAATAATCAAACACATGGGATAGTAAAAGAATGACAACCAATTAACACAAGCTACACTTTATAAACACATCAGGTTCAACATATAGGTTTATATACAAGAGTCTAGATCCAAAAAGAAGCTACCAAGCCAATCCTACCCCGGACCCTTCAACCTCGAGCCCCGGGTTCGCCATGATATCATCCATATATCAATATGCATGGGACCAAGTACCTCCTCGAACTCTGTATCCTCGGCAGGCCCGTCAAAACCCTCTAAAAGACCCTCTCGAATCCCGTTGGACTTATTAAGGAACCATGCCTTGAAATAATGAGGTACCAAGTGAGGTAGGCCCTCGTCGACTCAAATAGTGATCACCACAGGCTCACGAGTCTAGGTGGTCTCAGGGATAGGGAGAAAGGTAGACTCGATCCCCACCTCCCGTGGACACCCAAATGGATGTGACGGACCTTCATCTAAGGACCTGAAAAATTTAAATCACGACGGGGTGAAATAAGGTCTTAGTGAGTCTACATCATAAACCTCGATTAGGACAAGAATTCACCTAGAGGTAACCAAGACATGCACCATATAGGACTTACCTCGCCTCAGCACCTCCCTATCCATTAGTACATCTCATATGTCATATATAAACGTAGCAAGCGTAATCAATAATTGGAACACTTAATATCATTCATCAAATATTTATAGGGGTTCCGATAATAAAGCCAAACCGTTATGACACGTTTTATTTCGTACCACACAATGTCGTCCCATAATCAAGCACGGCTATCTCAATCACTCAAGCGTGCTCTAATTATTTGCGATCTAACGGCCACGGCCAACTCATTAGTCGGCGGTCATCCGCCATAACCAGGCATTGTCCCACTCCGTCAGGCAAGGCAATGTCTACATCTAGATGATATTCCATAAAGGAGCATTGGCCTAGCCTCCATTACGACCGGCATACGTTCTCAAGGGCATCTGAACTTAATTAGACATCATCCTAGGTGAACGCATCGGGATGGGTTCTGATAATGACCACACGCACATCCATGTTTAGCCAAGAACATCGTGCTTTGTACTCAAATACCTCAATTTCAAATAATGTACTTAGCCAATTTTCTTCGTATTAAAAATACTCAGTAAAATAATTGTGCGTGATCACACAGTCAAATTGATCTGCAAAACGTGATATTCTCCCATTTAAAAATTTCATGATTTTATATAGTACATAAAATATTTTTGGCGTCAAAAATATCATAAAATCTTATTTTTGCAATAATAAAAAAAATCATCACCAAGCACCTAATTGCATTATTTAGTAATCAATTCCACAAATCAATTCAACCATGGTACAATTTATGCTAATTATAATTAATTAAATAAATTACAATTAATTATATAAATTGCAAATTATTTAAACTAAATCACTTAATTAATTTAAATAATCAAACCAAACTAACTTAATTGAACTAATTAAGCTAACTAGCTAGGTTGATTACCTTAATCTAATTAAACTAACTAAATAACCTAACTAACAGTCTAGGTAACTAATTAACCTACTAACTTAGTTACATTAACTAACTAATCACTAATCCTTAATTAACCTTAAACTAATCCCCCTAAGTGCAATTAACTTCTTAATCCAAGATTAAGGCGTTAACTCATCGGATTAGTGAGGTAACAGGTTCACGGTGACGACGGCACGAAGGCGATGAGATCTTATGTTTACAGCAACTCCAACAAAGGCCCGAAAGAGGCTAAAAATAGCCTTGCAAGGCTCACAGCCAAGCTAAAAGTTGGTTTTATTTGAGCCGGTCGAGTGGCGCTAGGCTGGATGGCGTGGCTGGTTGAGGTGGTGGAGAGGTGGACACGGTTGGAGCTACATGAGCAGGGACAGACGGCTGAAGCAGCAACGGGCGATAGTCGAGCAGCGGCCTGGTTGCGAGCTGGAGGCTAGCGGATAGAGACGGCGAGGCAACAAGGCTAGCAAATGGAGTTGGTCTCAGATGGTGGCTAGGCGCACAAAGGAGATGCGACATTTGGACGGGGTTGCTGGTTGTGGCTGGTTCAGTGCTAACCTTGGGCTTGTGTTTGCGGCGACAAAGGGGAAATGAAGAAGAAGAAGAAGAATAAGAGGAAGCAGCAGGGGTTGGAGGGGGGCTGGTCGCATAAGGAAGAAGAGAGGGGGACAAAGAGGCCAAGAAGTCCACATAGCAACCAATTAGAAGCCAAGCTAAAATATCTTGCACTTGAGTGAGGGAGCCTCAAAGTCTTCAACCCTCAAATGTCAAGACATGCACCGATGGCAATTTTCTCTTCCAAAACTTCATAAAACAATGCATTTTTGTGTCCAAAAATCTAGCTAGAGCTGCCCATACGAATTTCCATCTATTCTTTTTGCCAAAATTGATTTTTTTTTTCTGTCAAATTTCCAGGTTGGACGGAAATTTCTGGAAAGATGAGACAAGGTCCTAAAAATAAATCGTGACACGCTCGAACATTCAATTTCCAAAACCAAGTTCAATTTCGTGGTCAAAATCGACCGAATGTGATTTTAGTGCGACCCAATCTACCGAGTAGTTTTTAGGAATTTTAACGCGTTTGACTCGTGGTCAATAATTTTCAATCCATGTTTGTGCATCTTTGACTCGTCGGCAACGTTCAGTTGTCGTTTGTAAAAATTTCAAAGTTTCAATTACGGGCATCGAGTATAGAATCGACATAAAATTGGGTTAGTGCCGTTTGACGTGAATTTTGCAATTAGGTGGAATCACTTACAATTTAGTTACGTGCTTCCGACGAATCGACCTATATCCAATCACTAATCGATTATAATGATGCCGTATTGACCCTCGTTGATTATCACGGTTGAGCGATCAATTTCTAATTAAATTCTCAAGTTTGTCGCATTTATATTCTTTAATGGCTTCGCCTAATATGTTTAGTTAACTCGTGAGTGATCAGCTCTTAGAAAAAGAACCATAGGCGCGTTGACGAAATGCCTATTTCATATTATCGAGACGGGGTCGAAATTCAGGATGTCACAACTTTTCCCCTCTTATAAAAATTTTATCCTTAAAATTTAAACCATTACAATTCTTCTTAAAAAAGGTGGAGGTATTGATGTCTCATCGATTCCTTACTTTCCCAAGCCGCTCCTTCTGTCCCATGGTGTTGCCAAACCACTTTAACCAACGAGATCGTCTTGTTGCGCAGCATTTGCTCCTTTCGATTCACGATTCAGAATGGTCTCTACATGTATGACACTCTCTCATCCACGTCTAATTCCTCAAAATTTAGCACATGGATCGGGTTAGGTTCATACTTTCTCTACATCGACACATGTAAGACATTATGCACTTGAGCAAGTCTTGGTGGCAACGTAAGACGATACGCCAGAGTCCCTAGTCACTCCAAAATCTCAAAGGAACCGACGTACCTCAGACTTAACTTCCCTTTCTTGCCAAAGCACGAAGTACCCCTCATTAGTGACACTTTAAGGAATACGTGTTCACCAACTTGGAACTCTAATGGTCTTCGCCGCTTATCTACATAACTTTTATGGCGACTTTGAGTGGTCTTTAGTCTTGCTCGAATAGCTTTGATGGCATCCACTTACTATTGAACCAACTCTAGACCGATAATCTTACGCTCTCCAACTTCATCCCAACAAATTGGCATTCTGCATGCTCTGCCATACAATGCTTCAAACGGTGCCATCTGGATGCTCTGCTAATAACTGTTGTTGTATGCAAACTCAACTAAACGAAGCTATTTCTCGAAACTTTCCTTGAAGTCTAGTACACAAGCTCATAGAATGTCCTCGAGGGTTTGAATTATCCTTTCAAACTGGCCATTTGTCTGTAGATGATAGGCCGTACTGTACTGCAACTTCATTCCTAAGGTAGTCTGTAAACTTTTCCAAAAAGCGGTTGTGAACTTCGTGTCTTGATCTGACGTAATCATCACTGGTACTCCATGTAGTCAAATATCTGTCACATGTACAACTCAGCATATCTTTCCAATGCAAAGTCCTTTCGTACGGTGATAAAGTGAGCAGGCTTCATCAATCTGTCAACTATAGCCCATATGGAATCATTACCTTGCTGACTCCTTGGTAATCCTATCACAAAGTCCATTGTAATATGTTCCCATTTCCACTCAGGAATCTCAAGAAGTTGCAAAAGTCCTCCCAGCTTACAATGTTGTGCTTTCACTTGCTAGCACATCAGACATTTGACGACATATTTGGCAATATTCGCCTTCATACCGGTCCACCAATAGTGTTGACATAAATTTTGATACATCTTTATACTACCTAGATGAATGCTGTAACTACTACGATGAGCTTCTGACAAGATCTCCTTAGGCTCTACATCGTCGAGTACACACAATCTTCCACGAAACTTTAGTATTCTATCTTCAGAAACTTGAAAATCAGCCTTTCTCTTTTCCACATCTTCTTGCAGAATTTTCTAGATCTCAGGGTCTATCAATTGCAATGTCTTGATCCTTATTTGCACTTTCGATTCAATTCTGAGGGTGGCCATAAGGTTTGAAATGTGGCCTACCTTAAATTTGAAAACCGAATCTCAAGCTCCTTTGAGTAGAATCCACTCTTGGATCACCATCTGTGCGATCGAAGACTTTCGACTTAATGCATTTGCGACCTTGTTGGCCTTTTCGGGATGATATAGGATGTTGTAGACGTAATCATTCAGGAGTTCCATCCAATGACGCTATCTCATGTTCAACTCCTTCTGAGAGATAGATACTTGAGACTCTAAAGATTTGTATAGATTTGGAACCTTTCTCCACATAAGTAATCTCTCCAAATCTTCAGAGCAAAAATTATCGTTGCGAGTTCTAAGTCATGTGTCTGGTAATTCAACTCATGAGGCCTCAACTGATAGGACGCGTATGCAACAACTCTGCCATGCTACATTAAAACACAACCCAGTCCTTGGTACGACGCATTACTAAAGATCTCATATTCTCCAGGACCAGACAGAATTGTCAGCACGGGTGTGGTAGTCAACGTTTGCTTAAGCTCTTGAAAACTACGCTTGCACTGATTCGTCCATATAAACTTCTCTTCATTCTTCAGAAATTGAGTCAAAGGCATGGCTATTGTAGAGAATCTTTCCACGAATCGTCTGTAGTAGCCTACCAATCCCAAGAAACTCCTGATCTTTGTCACTATTGTCGGTCTTGGCTAGTTAATCACAGCTTTGATCTTAGTCGGGTTCACGGAAATCCCTTCACCAGAAATCACATGACCTAAGAAAGCCACATGAGTTAACCAAAAATCACACTTACTGAACTTGGCATACAGTCCATGTTCTTGTAGAGTTTAAAGCACTGTCCTTAGATGTCTTTCGTGCTCCTTTGGACTTCTCGAGTACACTAGGATGTCATCAATGAACACCATCACGAACTGATCCAATACACAATTTGTCAAATCCATGAAAGCAATTGGGGCATTGGTTAAACCAAACGGCATCACAGTGAACTCATAATGGTCGTAATGCGTACAAAAAGCCATCTTTGGTATGTCTTCCTTTCTAATCCTCAACTGATGGTACCCTGTCCTCAAGTCAATCTTGGAAAATATCGACGCTCCTTGTAGCTGGTCAAACAAGTCGTCGATTCTTGGTAGAGGGTACTTGTTCTTGATCGTCTCTTGGTTGAGTTGCCGGTAGTCGATGCAAAAATGCAACGGACCATTTTTCTTTCTCATGAACAAAATTGGTGCTCCCCAAGGTGATGCACTGGGACGTATGAATCCCTTGTCTAACAACTCTTGCATCTGCACCTTAAATTCCTTCAACTCTGACAACGTCATATGGTAAGGAGCCTCAGAGATTGGCTCTGTCTTAGGGGCCAACTCAATTACAAACTTGACCTCCCATTCTAGGGGCAAATCGAGTAATTCCTTAGGAAACACATTCAAAAACTCCCGCACCACGGCAATGTTCTCCATCTTTAGCTCCTTAACTATCGTATCCACTGTAGTTACCAAATAACCTTGACAACCCACATCCAACAAACAGGTTGTCTCAAGCGACGAGATTAAGTAATCGAGGGTCTTCCTTGACTCTAAACTTGAAACTTTCATCCGCTAATGGGTTAAATTGAATCACTTTATGATAACAGTCTACAGTAGCTCGTTGCTTGGTGAGCCAATCCATACCAATGATTACATCAAAATCAAACATGGCTAGAATAATCAAATCTATCATTTCCTCTTGCTCACCAATAACCAACTTGCAACTAGGACACCCTATTGCATACACCACCTTATCCTTTAGTGGGGTAGATATACTAATGACTGACCCCAACGAATTTGGACTCAACCTTACCAACTTAACACAATGTGTAGCTCTCGGGTCAAATAAAGCATAAGCAGCATGGTCGTTCAGCGAGACCGTACTTGTGACCATGTCTAGTGAGTCCTCTGCCTCCCGTCGGGTGACAGCATACACCATTCCCTACGCTAGAGGCCTATTCATCATGCCATATTGTCTGTTCTGCAACGCACTTCCTTTGTTTTGTCCCATCAACGGTAGTGGCGGCTGTGATCCCATCGATCTACGTAGATAGTCTCTGATTTGGTGGCCTTGCTGGCCACATCCAAAACAAGCTCTCATTCTTGTGAAACGTAGGGCTGAGCCATGTCATCTCCCACAGAAATGACATACACCATTCTAGTTAGATGTTGACTTTCCAATCCCACAATTTCTATTAGGCGGAATGAGATATCTTACTCCTGACATCGGCTTCTTTCCAAACTGATTACCATCTCTGCTAGACCCGAACCGCGACCCAATTGCTGCGGCTCGTTGGTTCAAGTTTCTCTCGATCAACTGTGCCCTTTCATATAGATCGTTGTAATCCTTCAGATTCAATGGCACAAGTGGATCTTTAATCTTTGGTTGAAGGCCATCTCTAAAAATCTTTGTCTATTGGATCCTTGATCAATTTGGGAGCGTACTTAGACAGCTTGGCGAACTTCGCCTCATACTAGTCCACATACATCAGACCTTGATGAAGATGCTGAAATTTTGCCATCTTCTGCTCCCTAGCATAATCAGAGAAGTACTTCCCATTGAAGACTTCTACGAAGGCGTTCCACACCGAAACCACACCTTCTAGAAACACTCTTCCTCTGGTGACTCGAGAGTGGAACCTTGGTAGGTGACTCTTCTTCTGGTGACTCGAGACTTCTACGAAGGCGTTCCTTTATAGCTGGTAGACAGCTAGGATTACCTTGTCTTCATCCGAGCACTTCAGAGTGCAAAGACCTTCTCTAACTTGCGGATCTAGAGGGTTGCAGCCTCGGGATCGCCTGATCCTGAGAACCTCGGCGGATTCAGCTTCAAAAATTGTTCTACTAACTTATGCATAGGCCAATCAACAATCATTTTCCCAAGTGGAACCTTGGTAGGTGCGGTAGTAGCAACAGCAGCAACATTGGCAATAGTAGTAGTAGCGGTAGCTTGATTTTGGGCATATTGCCCCATCAAATTTCCCAAGGTCTCGAGCACTTGCACGATCCCATCTATTCTAGGATTGCCTGGTGCTACTACACCAGTACCAGCTTGCAGCGGTACTCTCTCTCTCTCTCTCTCTCTCTCTCTCTCTCTCTCTCTCTCTCTCACTGGCCTAAGTCGACGTTCTATCAACCCTAGTTAACATCGTACCCCGAGTGACAAACGCAACTGTCCTCTTCCTAGGAGTCCTCTGTTTTGGATCGCTCATACTATAGGATCCTTATAGAACCTACTTTCCAATTCCACCACAAAATTAGAAAACTGAGCGACTCACACAAACAATCAATCAATCAATCACGGGTGTCTGTATAAGAAAAATGTATTTCTTACTAACTATCTCAAGACCCATTGCACCTTATCACTCCAGATAGTGACCAACTCTAATACCACTTCAGGCGGGGATGTCACACTTCGAACCTTAAGCGTGCACCCATCCCTCAGCGGTTGACTAAAATTGCGATGTTCCTAGGATGTGTCGCCGACCCATTTGTTTGATGCACGTGTAGAAGCGAACTAATAAACCCCAAACAAAAATCAAACACATGGGATATTAAAATCAGGATAACCAATTAACACAAGCCACACTTTGTAAACACATCAGGTTCAACCTATAGGTTTATATACATGAGTCTAGATCCAAAAAGAAGCTACCAAGCCAATCCTACACCAGACCTTTCAGCCTCGGGCCCCGGGTTCGCCATGATATTGTCCAGTATATTGATATCCATGGGGCCAAGTACCTCCTCATACTCGGTATCGACGGCAGGTTCGTCAAAACCCTCCAAAGGACCTTCCCGAATCCCATTGGGCTTGTTAAGGAACCCTGAATCCCGTTGGGCTTGTTAAGGAACCATGCCTTGAAGCGATGAGGTACCAAGTGAGGTAGGCCCTCATAGACCCAAATAGTGGTCACCACAAGCTCACGAGTCCAGGTGGTCCCAGGGATGGGGAGAAGGGTAGACTTGGTCTCCACCTACCGTGGACACCCAAAACAGATGTGACGGACCTCCATCTAAGGGCTTGAAAAATTTAAACCACGACGGGGTAAGATAAAATCTCAGTGAATCTACACCCTAAACCTTGATTAAGATGAGAATTCATCTAGAGGCAGCCTAAACATGCACCATATAAGACTTACCTCGCCTTAGCACCTCCATGCACATTAGTACATCTCATATATCATATATAAATGTAGCAAGTGTAATCAATAATTGGAACACCTCATATCATTCATCAAATATTCATAGGGGTCCCGATTATAAGGCCAAACTGTTATGACACGTTCCATTCCATGCCACACAATTTTGTCCTATAATCAGGCATAGTTATCTCAATCACTCAAGTGTGCTCCAATTATTTACGACCCAACAGTCACGACCAACTCATCAGTCGGCTGTCATCTGGCATAATTGGGCGTTGTCCCACTCCATCGAATATGACAATGTCTACATCTAAATGGCATTCCATAAAGGAGCATCGGCCTAGTCTCCATTGCGATCATCATTTGTTGTCAAAGGCATTTGAATTTAATCAAGCATCGTCCCGCGTGAACATTTCAGAACGGGTTCCGATAATGACCGCATGCACATCTATGTTTGGCCAAGAATATCATGCTTTGCACTAAAATACCTAAATTTCAAATAATGGACTTGGCCAATTTTCTTTGTATTAAAAATACCCGGTAAAATAATTGTGCATAATTACACTTTCAAATTGATCCACAAAACGTGATATTCTCCCATTTAAAAATTCCATGATTTTATATAGTATATAAAATATTTTTGACATCAAAACTCGACACCCAGTATTTTTCTAATTAAATACCATAAAATTTTATTTTTGCAATAATAATAAAAAATCATCACCAAGCACCCAATTGCATAATTTAGCAATCAATTCCACAAATCAATTCAACCATGACGATCAACGTAAAATTCTACAAACCGGCTATCCCGGTACAATTTACGCTAATTATAATTAATTAAATAAATGACAAATTATTTAAATTAAATCAAATCACTAATTAAGCTACATACACTAATCTAACCACCTAATTGGACTTAATTAAATAATCTATTAAGCTAACTAAATCGCATAATCTAATTAACCTCTAATTAAACTAATCTAACCACCTAATTAATCTAATTAACTATCTAGATAACTAATTACATTAACTAATCATCCTTTAAGCATAATTAACCTCATAATTAAGGCTTAGAGAGTAAACTCACCGGTTTAATGAGCCGATGAATTCATGGCGATGGCGGCGCAAAGGTGAGCAAGACTCGGGCTTAGGGCGACATGAAAAGAGATCGGGAAAGGGCCAGAAAAGGCCCACGAAGCTCTTAGCCCAAAGCTAAGAGTTTGGTTTTGAGCTAGTCCGGATCGAAAGGGGTCGAGGGCTTAAGCTAACGGAGGTGAGAGGCGGGTGGCCAGGCAAGTAGGGGACAGTTGGAGCGGTAGACGGCTATGACGGCAGCTCGAGGATGGCTACGAGGGACCAACGTCGCGAGCTAGGGGCGCATAACTAGTGGCTGGGAGCAGACGGATGGCAGACCGTTGAGCGGTGCCGGTGTACTATCTTGGGCTCAGGCGCGGCTTGGACGGTGGTGAGGGGGCCAGGCAATTTCGGTGAGGAGCTTTGTTGGTTCAGAGAAGGTTGCAACAAGGAAATGGAGGTTTTTAGCTAGAGAAATGGAAGAAGAAGCTGAGGAAGAAGAAGATGGGGTTGGTAGGGGAATGAGGGGACAAAGGGCCATAAAGTCCACCAAAAGATCTCAAACACTTGAGTGTTGGCCCCAAAGTCTTCAGCTCTATCACCAGCAGCCATTTCCCTCCCAAATCTTCCTAAGCAAGCCACTTTGGGGGCCAAACGTTGCAGCCCCCCATGGCCTACGAATTTCATGTCAAACCCTCACCTTTTCAACTCAAATTCACTTCAAATAACCTCCAATTGATGGCCAAAATACTGAGGAGGAAGCCCACATCAAATTCCACAATTTTCCTCACTAATCGATCCGAATTTACTGGTTTAAATTATCAAAATTTTTATTTTCCACCAAAAATTTGGGCTCGCCGAAAATTCTTCGAAGGATGAGGTGACATCCTAAAAATAAATCGTGACATGCTGAAACTTTCAATTCCTGAAATAGGATTCAATTTCGTGGTTAATTTCAACCGGACGCGATTTTAGTGTGACATAATATACTAAGTAGCTTTTAGGAATTTTTAACACATTTGACTTGTGGTCGATTATTTTCGATCCACATTGTGCATCTTCGATTCATAGGCAACTCTCGGTTGTCGTAAAAATCTCAATGTTTCAATTACAGGTACAATGTACAAAATCGACTGAAAAATCGGTTTAATGTCGTTTGACATGAATTTTGCAATTTGGTGAAATCACTCACACTTAATCACATGTCTCTATCAAATCGACCTATCTCCAGTCTCTAATCAATTTTAATGGGGTCGTATTGACCATTGCAAATTAGCATGGTTGAGCAGTCGATTTCTGATCAAATTTTCATGTTTGTCGCGTTTATATTCCTTAGTGGCTTCACCAAATAGAATAGTTATCTTGTGAGTGATTAGCTCAGAGAAAAAGACTATAGACACGTTGATGAAAAGCCCAATTCACTCAATCGAAAACAAGGTCGAAAATTAGGATGTCGCATATATCACTCTAGGTTTCTACTTTAGTGTCTTCTTGTACTTCTCATGCTTTCCTTTCTTCTTTTTTTAGCAAAGGACAATTTGGCTTGATATGTCCCTTTTTCTTGCACTCAAAGCATATCATATCCTTTTCATCTTCTTCCATCGATCTTCTTTGGGAATTTTGCTTGCATTGCTTATTCTAGTTAAACCTTTTACCCTTTTATTTAGCTTTCTAAATTTCTTGATCAAAAGAGTGAGTTCTTCGTTGTCCCGGTCATCTTTTGAGTCTATATGATCATAATAGATTTAAGTACAATAGACATTCATCGTTGATATGTTCCACTTTATAGAATTGAAGAGTGCCAATGAAATCATCAATAGAGAGTAGCGTAATTCTTTGTATCTCTCGGATTGAGGTCTTGGCATGATTCCAATCCTTTGATAGTCCTTGCAGAAGTTTGTTGACCTTCATTAAGGTAGAAATTAGCTGTCCTTATTATGCTACACCGCTCACAATTTTTGTAAATCAGCTAAACATATCTCTAATAGATTCTCCAGGCTTCATTTTGAAATACTCATATTGACCAAGTAGAATGTTCACATTTGTCTCCTTTACATGATTTGTACCTTCATAAGTAACATGAAGTCTATCTTAGACTTTTTTTTTTTAATCTATTTTATATGAAGAAATTATATTATACTTAGCAGGAGGAGCACAATATATGAAATAAATGGCTTTTGTATCAAGAGCTTGTCTCTTGGTAATTTCTACTTGATCAATTTCTTCAGCAACCTTGTCTATGATTTCTTTGCCTTTGTCTGAAACAAAAGCGTCCTTTATATTTGTTGACACAAGAATTTTGGCTACCCGATCATTTATTAATTGCATAGAAGAGATTAACGCTTAAACCCTTAACGAAAATAATAAAATTAAAGTGCATAGCATGTATTTTTAGAAGAATTTATTTTATTATTGCATTTGCATTTGCATTTGACTAGTGATGGATGTGTTTAAATTGATAGTTCTGAGCTTCACTATGACAAGTTGGACTAAGCCTACAAAGAGAGGGAATTGGCTCAAAGCCATTGTTCTAGATGAGCAAAAATTGACTTATGATGATTGGCGATTTGATACTTTTGGAAAAGATTCATAATATTTGTCCAATTAAGTGAATCTTTTATATATTCATGCACTATATACAGTGAATGATATATTTCGCAACAAATTGAAAGATTTTGGAGTAAATATCAAAATAATAAGAGTGAATATTGCACGTGGGGATATATTGAGCGATAAATTTTTTGTCTCAAAACAAGAAAGATTGCATGGCCAATGGGGATTTTGTGCATGAGCCGAAAAGGAAAAGACAAAAATTATATAATTTTTTTATGGCATTTTCTTTCCTTGGTGGGGACCTTGCTACTTTGCATTTAGAAAAAAAAAAAAAAGTGGGGCCATACACTGAATAACAGGGGATCGTGGGGAGGAGAGCTCTCGGACAAAATTGAGAAATACACGCATAGAGAGAGATACACGAGAGAAAGAGAGAAAAAACGTGAAGGAAAGGAGTTCACTAGACGAAAGAGTCTTGTTGCTCGGTTTCCATGATCCGCACGTAGAAAGGTCAAGGGAGAAAGAGAGAAGGATGGCTAGAAGAAGACAAAGGAGGGAGGTTCGCTCGTTGAAAATCGTGAGTGTGGGGTTCTCTTCTGGCTCTCTCTTGTGGCCAGACAATTGGAAAACACGCTGCCACATTGAGGGGAGCGACGCATTTAGAGACTCGACCGGAGAGAATAGAGAGGAGAAATCATAAGCGCTTCAATTAAAGGAAAAACATTCTACAGCGTGGAGAGAGATGGTGCAAGGAAGAAGAACGTGAAGAAGGAAGCCCATCGCTCACGAATTGTGGCTCCTGGACCTTGCTTCCACGTTGCTTCAACCTTGCTTAATACGCCATCATCAGTCTTGGTTCCAAGACAGCCAGAGCACCACTAACAGCAGCCGAGTTTGACCTGTCTTGCTCCACCTCGCGCCTCCCACCGCCTCATTCCATCGCATTTCAGGATTGCCTAGTCAAATCCTGATCAATTGACGCAATCGAGCGTCCCGGAGATAGTCTAGCAGATCTAGACGATCTCTCACGCCACTCTTGAGTCCCTCATCGTTCCGTCCGTGACTCGTAACAACCAGCCAATGTCCCGAGTCGCGATCCCCGATGTGATCTTGCTGCTTATTCTTGAACCATCACAACTAGCCGTCGCCCATCAACCCGTGACCCCACTCTCCGCTGCTTGCTGGCCCGAAGAGCCTGCTGCTGCTCGGCACCGTCCCGACAAGTTGCAGCTGCAACGTTTCTCCGAGTCCAAGCTGCCATCCCCGATGTGAGCCGCATCCATGCGGCCTGTTAAGCCATCCGCAGAATCCCCAGCAACGACGGTGAGCCACTGTCCAAGCTCGAGCTTGTCCATTCCAAACCGACAGGTTCCAGTACCACGAGTCCTTGCTTCAACGCCGAAGCAGTCACACCTTGCACGAAGCACACTAGTCTTTCTTTAGAGGTGGAAAATTTAAGTTTTGATGTGTCAACAAACATCATCAGTAATGGGTAAATTTTCCATGTTTTAGCGATAATCCTTCTTATTTCCATGAATGATAGTGAAATCTCTGCAAATTCCACGAAGAAAAAAGTCGTCAACTAGGAATGATGTCTTTTTTCTCTGTATCTTAGACGGCTTCAGCGAGTATTGCTTATCTATATTTTTCTTCTGGTGAAAAGTGGTAATTACATTAGGAGTGATTGACAGACGATCAAAAAGTTTTCGTCACATCCACATGCACAAAAAAAAAAAAAAAAGATTCGATGTGACCTTTTTGGTCAACTTTGGCTCACCGTAAATCATTTTTTTTTCTTTTTTCCCTTTCTTTACTCTGAAAGACTTTTTCAATCTATTCTCGCGCACTCCCTCGGGTGATACATTGCATCGATCAGATACCATAGCTTAAAGTGCTTCTGAAGTTATTATTTTTATCACAAAGTCAAACTCTGAGCTAATGATTTTCCAGTCCATTCCTCGGGACTCACCGAACAAATTCGCAGTCTGCCAATCAGCGTTAATGGCCTGACCATATTTCTAAATTAGACATCTTATAGAAAGTCGGGATGATGAGGGGACCCATTTCCCAGAAGTTCAGATGGAGAAGAAAAGCTCATGATTTGATGGATGCGTACACTGCATTATTTTACTCTATGTTGATGGTTAGAGGAAATAATCGTGCCACGCCCCTTTGACAATTTCCATTTTCTTTTCAGTAGATGTTGATTGTGTATTAAGAACGACTTTTGCTTCTAATTGCCACTTTCGTTGCAATTACGATTAAAGCTGCACTGTTATAGCCATCAGAGTTAAAATGGAACAGACAATGATAGACCTCCAGATTTGTAGGTTGGAGGGCGAGACTGAAATTTCTCAAGTTAACAATTTTCTTTCTCCTGAATTTCTTTTATTAATATCAAAGGATCTTTCAAGCCTCGAGGGTGAGAGCCGCCATTGGCCCTCTTGGGATGTTCTATATTGGTTTTAATAGCTTTTACTGTCCCACATTACTTAACAATAAGTTTTCCTTCATTTAACAACTTAAACTTTTGAGCTGCACTTTTTAATATAATATCATACCATTTCAAACGTGTGTCCAATTTACACATGAGAAGGGAGTGTTGAAATATTGTCTCATATTATTTGACAACGGGTCTAAATGATTTTTATATTCATATGATTTTTCTCCATCTATCAATTTAGGCTTTTTTGTTGGACTTTCTAACACTTATTTGTTTGATTTAGATAACGAAATATCTATTATTTGTTTGGGTTGACACGGTCGTGGCAAAGGTATAAGTCATCGAACCAACACTTATTCTCGTAACCTTTTTAAAATATTGAAAGAAAAGCCTACAATTACTTTCTTTGACTTTTGTTTAAAGTTGAACTAGAGAGTATGTTAGGATACACATGGTTTTCGGTATTATCTTTTGATTTTAGCTTTAGCTTTTGGCTTTAATTGGCATGTCACTTTTTCCCAAAGTATAGAGTAAATTTCCACATTGGTTAACTTCAACAATCAAGTTGCATTTGATGTTATTTTAACTTTTTAAGGTCAGCTGTTTGACTAAATGCCATATATTAAGTCATGAGTTAGGATTTGCGTTAATCAACTCCTGACTTTAGACAAAACCATAGGAACTAAACAAGCACATGGAGATTTTTGGATTGGCGAAGAAAAAAATGACTCACGTAACACCTTTTGAACTAGTGATCACTTCCTTTATGATAATCACACATGGAAAAAAGAGACTGATGACGACTCAACGACGACGAGTGTTATCTCATTACAAGCGAACAATTTAAGGGGATAGAAGGTTCATCACTTGCTATTGAGAGAGAGAGAGAGAGAGAATCCTGTAAGGGTCAGGTTTCTCTGCAATCTTGGTTAAGAAGTTGATTTCCTCAAAACTTAACCTTTTTGATTTGTGGGTTAGTTCATCCTTAATCAGGTACACCATTAGGACTTTGAACCCTAGTTATCCAAATAAAAACAATGTAGATTGTAGGCCCTTTATTTGCAAACACATAGGGCTACGTTTATTCCAATTCAACAACACATGATTTTATCATCAATTCACAAGTTAATATTGTGAGAATATGATTGAGCGAACTATGTCCCATTCATCTTATGGACATCTGGACTCACGGAGTTTCTTCTCGTCGGAGAGCAGTTTCTCGAACCTACAAGAATTTACACCAAAATAAATTAGCCTTTTCAATGCTAGTCAAAGAAAATAAGTACAAACCATTTTTCTATTCCAGACCTGTTTCTGGAATAGAAATTCTTTGAAAATCCCTAGTTATCCAAATAAAAACAATGTATAAATTTTCTATTTCTCTATTTCTAGAACAAAAACCAGAAATGAAATTTTCTACTAAGATGAATATGCTTAGAAAAATTATTTAAGCAAACACATTCCATGAGATCATGTTTTCAACTTTTGTAATGTATTTCTATTATTTTGTATTTGGGGATTCTACTTTGCTTTTATTGTGATACCCTAATTCAACAACACATTTGATTTTATCATCATTACACTTCACATTTTGTAAAATTTGTTAATATTGTGAGAATATGATTGACACACTAGCATGAAGGAGATTATGTCCCATTCATCTACTAGAGTGGACATCATGCTCAAAAGGACTTTTTTCATTGTATGGAGATTATTGATTCTCGTCGGAGAGTGGATGCTAAAGAATTTTTCGTGAAAGTTTAGAAAATTTGATATAACTCGATTTTTTTTTCAAAAAAGCCTACAAAAAAAAAAAAAAAACCTTTACTTTGTATATGGGTCAATGGGTTCATAAATAAAAATTAAGAATGGACATCTCATTTGCAAAAAAGAAAATTTTGCTTTAAGAAATAGAAATTTTATCATCAAACGAAATTTCTAAAACATAAATCTCGTTATCAAACAGATTTTTTTGCCTATAAAATAGTTTCCTAAGGATGTTATCGTCCCAAACATGCGTTCATATTTACACGCAAAAATTTTAACCTTTTGAGGGCTTCCTCATTGGTGCCGGCATTTGGAATGGGTTCGTAGTGGCCAGTGTCGAGATTAACTAGCGTGACCGGTTTCTTCAACGAGTCCTCACCAACTTTCACCAGACCCTCCAAGTTCCTTTCCGTGGATGTGTCCACCGAAGATAAAGTCTCCTTGAGAGTGTCATCCTACAGCAATTCATTCAATTCTAGTAGCACGAGTTGGTACCAAGTGTAGATCGATAGAATCACAGCAGTAAGAATTCACGAAGACGGCAAGGTCAGCGAAAATCTTATGTTGATGCGGAGGTAATTGTCCTCAGACTGGTAGACCTTGAGACCACGCAATTGTGGTAATCGACCAGGTCGGCACTCCCTTGAGAGTAGACATCTATCAAAGGGCTCGAGCCGTCCTCGTACATTCAGGAGAACAACCCCCACTTCGCAGCCTTCTTGGCATCGAACTTGAGCTCCGACGTGTCCGAGCCTGTCTCCATTGAAATCACCAGCATTCGAGTGTAGTCCATGGGCGGTTTGATGTCGAAGAAATCTGGGTCTTCCTTCAAGATCTGCTTGCTCACTTCGCTGATGGCGACCAATTTCTGGAAAAAGAGAAAAACGCGCGAAACATTCCAATATCTTGGATGGAACGAAGTACTAGATATGAACACCATGTCACGTGTCATCAACTAGATTTTATGAGAGTTTTTAAGTAAAATCAACTAGATGTTTTTAGCCACGTCATGTGTCATCAACTTGAAATCGACGTGAAGTAATTTTCGAGTCAATTTCAATGGTCTTTAATATGAGCATTTTTTATTTGGTCCTCCAATAATTGAGGCTTTGATCTCTTAGTTGATCCGATTAGTCGTCTTCATGCTTTTAACTTTTCTATTGATGATTGATCCTCATCTTATCTTTATAACTATTAATGATTTTTATATTGCAAAACAGGGTTCTTTGCAGGATGCTCTTGGAATACAATTCTCGAGTGCCAAACCCTAATAGTACGAAAGAGAACCTTTTTGTTGTGCTCTTTTGTGATGTCCTAACCTTCCGTACAATTCGTCCTTTTTGTTTCATCAATCTCGCCCATCAAATTAACAGGTATTGTCGGGTCAAGGTTTCTTCACTTGAAGTGAGCTTCCTCGTCGCAAAAGAAGAAGATATAATAAAGGCACTCCGCATTAGAACTCGGTGATCCTATTTTAGCTGCGCTATTTTATTACAGTCTTCGCTATCAAATAGGCTAGTAATAATTTATAGTCTTGTATGTACATATACCTTTTCTTATGTGTATCTTTTCATGTATGTATGTATTCATGAGTGCATCTATGCGTGTAAGCTATAATCACGTGTGTTCATTAGACATACGTACCAGATTGTTGGCGGCCATACCACCGTCAATGAGATTAAATTCATGGACTCGCCCATCTTTATCTTCCATCTTGAAATAATGGGCGGGGAGGTACGTCGGAGCAGCGGCTGTGCCGATGCAAATGTCAGATACTTTAGCGTCCAATAAGCATGTTTTGACACCTACACGATATAGAAATCCATTAAAGAGAACATCTCCTATGATTAGTGTATATGCGTATAGTTTTCCTCTATTAAGATTGGGCAATTGATTGTAATTGTCTTTGTCAAACTTGCACCGTCAATAACCCCATTTTCCATTGGAAATCAGAAGTTGCAAGAAAAGAATGATTCCATAACAACCTTTTACCCTCCAAAAATTCTACCCAAGGCTATCATTATTTGGATATTTTACGACCTGCGTGCACTCACACGAGGTAGTTTCAACATGAAAAGGGGATTGACAAGTCTTGCTTAATCAGTCATATATACAATAATGCTAATGTGTCATCCTGATAACTAAAAAAATTGTGAAACTACATAGAGGATGTTATTAGACAAGCAAGAGTTAATCGGAGAAAGTTATTTTCAAATTTTCTATCCACATGTAAATCTAACTAAAATATGGATCTGGTTGATGTCTATGCTTGCAACTCTCATCGGTCAAAAGCCTAGTAACATTACCCAGATTACGATGGACGAAAATATGACCCATCGGACATATACCAATCTACAACTGCTGTCTCTCAAAAAGAAACATACAAGAGATCGCCTCATAAGAAGCAAATAAAACTGGTTGTAGCTTTTTGACACTGAAAGTCGGGATGACCAAGCCGGTAAGGGTATCGTGCAATCTCGTGCTTCCAAGTAACTTTCTCATTAATTTGCAAAGATAAACTCCATTGTACTTGGTCCCCGTCAGAGATTTCATTTTGTTCAAGACCGAACTCAGACTCCCAATTTTTTTCTTTTTTTCAGGAAAAAGTAGCGGGAGCAAGCAGAAAAGAAATGAAAAGACTCAAATCAGATATGTTATATGTGAGGAGAGAAAAAACTAAAGAAAATTATCAGTGAGCTTAAAAACGATAAAAAGAAGTTTGATAATTCATATTTAGCAACGCGAGACGTATGTCAATGATTGATTACCATCCTTGAGGGAAGATTCTAGGACAATTCTCCCAGTAAAACGGGACTATGTCTTTCGCAGCGAAGAGAGGACGGTTGTGAGCATCAGGTGCAGACAACATGGCCGTGATGAGACCTCCTGTGTTCGTGCCTGCAATTACATCGAAATAATCTGCAAGCATCGCATCTTCACCATCCATCTCCTGCACCCAAAAAACTCAATGACTTCGGGATTAATGTCTACTCAAGAGATGGTGTGAATACGGGCGATGCCCCGTGTTTAGAGACTTCAGGCTTTTCTATTTGGGCGTCCATCCTCCTCAGCAAAGCCATGCTTAAACCAAAAACCCTACCACTATTGACTCCGAATCTGTCCATCCTCACTGTCGACTCTAAATTCATCCTTCTTGCCACTATTGACTTTGACGCCGTCGCCGTCCTCTTGCCTGTTAGATCGATGCTCATCTCGCCGTCAACTATGACTCCGTCCTCCCTACCCCTGTCGACTCCAATTCCGTCCTCTCGCCAGTCACATCGTAGCTCACCTCGCCGTCAACTCTTGACTCCATCCTCCCTGCAGTCGATGACTCCAACTCCGACTCCGTCCTCTTGCTAGCATCCACTCTATTCGCTCACAAGCGTCCACTCCATATGCTCGCTGCCATCGACTCCAACTCCGTCCTCAATCGTAGGCCCTCATTGATTGCGCGAGCATATCTTCTCAACATCTCCAAGTAACTGTGATTGATTAGCTTTCCATGTAATTGGTCACTTTTGCCTCTTCGCCTCACTCATGCTTTATCTCTGATTTTGTCCTCAACCCTAAAAGTTTCCATGGTCGCTTGAATAGGGTGTGATTTTAGGCCTTTTTACCTTTTCTTCTCGATGTGTCTAGGTTGATTGATGTCCGACGACTTGCGGTGAGCGGCATCTTGTTCACAACTTCTTACTCCCGATTCCCACATCTCCATGAGATTTCTTTTCTACTAAGTCCAAATATCTTGTAGTTTTCAACTACTTTTGCTTTGTGCTTTGAT
Organism: Eucalyptus melliodora; assembly: GCA_004368105.4. Taxonomy (NCBI): domain Eukaryota; kingdom Viridiplantae; phylum Streptophyta; class Magnoliopsida; order Myrtales; family Myrtaceae; genus Eucalyptus; species Eucalyptus melliodora. The sequence goes on along the minus strand of CM023410.3, from coordinate 21,654,802 downwards.
AAATTGATGTGGATGTCCTCTATGTTCATGGTATGGCTGTGAGCGTAAGTCTTAAATATGTGGGTGGAGTTTTGATGAAGTAAAGCATAATGTTCATGGCTGGAGTGTTGATATTTTCGATTTAGTAAGCAATCCATTAGGATTTCTAGGCGTGCTTAAAGAAGAAGATGTTGAAAGGTTTAGGGAGATAGAGTAGAAGAGTCGTGATTTTATTTTGGGCAAATTTGGCCTTAGTTTTATTATAACGAAAGAGTCGTGAGTTTCTTTTCTTGTTTTTGGCTAGTCGTGTTCATCTTCGTTTCGTCACTTTAAGGTCTATAAAATTGTCAAAGAATACATTAGGAAATACAAATCTTTGTCATAGAATACTTTATTTCCTTCCTTTGTAGGCAAGGGAGAAATTACTTTATAGAGAGAGAGGGGGAGAAAGAGAGCTGGGGAAAGATCTCGCCTTGGTCCGATTGAATTGTTTGCAACATCATGTCATGTGATTTTCTTTTTATCTTAATCATATTGTCTAATCGGGAGTTGGTTGATGGATTGAATTTTACTGATATGTCTATTGCTTAGCTTGAGAATCTTATGTGAAACTTGGGTTTGATGCCCCTGAGAAATTAATTGTTATTTGTTCTGGTATGGAGGTTTTTGGGAGTTTTTTTTTTTTTTCCCAATATGAGATGTAATAGTTCATTTTTCAAAAGTACACGAGTGTTGAGAACAATTTATTTTGATATACTTCATGGAGCAATTGTTTTGATACCTCTCCTTTCTTGAATTTATTCTCTAAAATGCTTATCACGATTTGTTAATGATTAGTGAGGAGCTACGCTAGCTTTGAACTCCTGAAGTTTCGAGTGTATACCAAGAAAGGGTATATGAATATGGTGGATATTTTGTGGCTAACTATTCTAGTAGCCCCTTTTATTAGTTAGGTCTCTACACTATCAATTTGATACTTTGCTCATCTAGCGAGCCATTTAACGTAATTTGACAATTATACGAACAAACAATAGCTGGGATTGATTTGTTAGAAGCAACTATAGGGCTTGGACATTAATTTTTCATCCGAAGCTTTGAACAATATTTTTCTTTAAAAATGTGAGTTTCATATGCATATCTAGATGCTGTCATTGAAATATTTACTTGGTTGAGATTGAAAAATTATAGCTGTCAAACTTAGGTTGCTCCACTTAAGTTACATCTTTGATATGGAACTCCTAAAGCATTAAGCCATCTAGAGATATGCCTTCATGATGTGCTTGTTAATCACAAATTCATATGGATGATGAGAATGGGATTCTCAGATCCTCTTTGTTCACTATGCTAAATTCTTATATAGAATTTAATATAAGAACAAGGCCTTTGAGCCTGCATTATTTCTTTTATCTTATAAGTAGTTCATGACTTGATGGATCATCTAATTTGCTTTAAATATCTGTTTGGTAGGATGGCTTTTTGCAGTTTCCGGAATGATAGTTTCTAATAAAATCGATGCTTCATATATAGTTGAGGTGCTTTAGTGAAAACGCTTTTATTGTTGATTATTGTCAGTAGAAGTAGAGGATCTAAGGGATGGTATGCAACAATCATATATCAGCTGTTGTTAACATGATTTTGCAAAGAATACTGGGTTTTCATGGACTATCAAGCATCTTAGAGCAATATATGCTTGCTTGTATAATTTGATATGGTGATGTTCTCTTTCAATTTTCTTCATGCATTTTGTTTTATTAATAGTCATAAAACATTACATTAATATGATCCCGACATCAAAGCTTTTGTTCTTGGATTGGTACATCATCTAATATGGTTCATTGAATACTCAATCAGTTAAGGTTAAATGGCACCCCACAAAGAAACATTTATAGCAAAGTGGACTCAGCCTTTGACCAATTTGCTTATAAGTTTGTTAGTAGAAGAGGTGAAAAAGGGAAATGGCCCCACCTATACCTACAACAAAATAGAGTGGAATAACATACATGCCGAGTTCAATAAACAAACAGAACTCCAATTTAATGTAATTCAGTTGAAGAACGGGGTAAACAAACTAAAAGGGCAATATAATAGTTTTAAGAAGCTTCTTTCACAATTTGGATTTGGATGAGATAAGGTAAACAAAACGGTTGTTGTAAAGGATCCAAGTGTATGGGATTCTCACGTCAAGGTATCACTTTACTTGGGTCCATTTGTTCTTATTGTGGATGTAAGCTTCAATTATATTGTTGATGTATGTCATTACTATGAAATTTGCAGGATAATAGTGAATGGGCTAAATTCAGGAATGATGGGTTTCCTCAGTATCTAGGTCTTTATATTGTGTTTGGTGATACATATGTTACTGAGGAGTATGCAGCAGGAAATGCAAAAGACTTAGTAGTGTTGAAGGGGGAAGACAATGGTGTTAGTGGCGACAATGGTGGTGGTGCTATGATAGGTGATCTAGAGGAATCTATTGAACACTATGTTGATGAATGAGTCTTTACATCTAACGCGACTACCACCCCAGTTCATGAGAAGCACAAGTTGAATAAGACTCCATATTCCAAGAGGAGAAGAAAGAGTAACAACTATGATGTTAGTGGCACCTGCAAAGCCATTCAAGAAATGATCAAATTTAGGTTGCCCAATCAACAAGTGACTCCATAACCTCATAGGCCCCAACTCCTGTAGACCTCTACTCCATAGGAGTTGTGGTTGCCATTCTAAATGGCATGCCTGATTTGGAGCATAATATTTACAATAAAGCTATGAACCAAGCATACCTTAATGCCCACTTGGAGAGAGGCTTTCATCATCTCTCTACCTGAAAGGAGATGTCGACTTTTTGAATCTTTTTAAGTAGTTGTTAAGAAACATGCTATAGATTTATATTTGGCTTAATTTCATTCTATGACTTATGTATTTAAGACTTTGTTTTTGTTTTTTGAAGTTTGCGATTATGATGACATTATTGCTATTGTTTATTACTATTGGTGTCCTTATCTAATGGGTTTATGTTCTTATTTTGTGTGATGATATAGGTAATATAGATGAGGGTGAAAGTAGCATGTATAATTGTTAAGTAGCATCAGTTGAATCAATTGAGCAGGATTTTGACGATTTTGATCTTAATATACTAATAGCATGGTTGGCCACTGTTACAGTGGATATGTCAATGCACACAAGAGAATCTATTAAGGACAGCTTATTATCATGACTACACTAGATAAAAAAAAGGTTATTTATGGGAATTCCGATAGAGTATATGAAGCTTTTAGAATGGAGAGACATATTTTTCTCAGTCTTTGTGATCTAATGAAGGAAAAAGGTTGGTTGGAAGATAGCCGATATATTGGGGTAAATTAACAAATCGAGATTTTCTTATCTATAATTTGTCACAAGAACTCAAATAGAGATTTATATGAGAGATTCCAATGTTCGGGACAAACTATCAACAAATTCTTTACTAAAGTATTGCAAGTAGTTTTCAAATTGGCAAAAGAGATTACCATACCACCTTTCTTTGATGTTGTCGCACAAGAGATTATTATGGATCATAACCATAAATGTTACTTCAAGATAGAATTGTCATATATTTTCTTACACCATCAATTTAATTTTGTTGATAATCTTGTCTAATACTAGTCTTTGATAAAATGACAGGGCTGTATAGGCACTATTGATGGCACCCATATTCATGCTTCTGTACCTGTGTCGAAGCAAATCCCATTTAGAAGTAGGAAAGGCATCACCACTCAGAATATGATGTGTGTTTGTTCATTTGATATGAAATTTACTTTTGTATATGTTGGTTGGGAAAGCTTTGCCAACGATTGTCGGGAGACTTCTCGCTTGGAATTCCTCGACCAGCACTAGGTATTTGCTTGTCCTTTAAGGAGTAATTTTCTTTACGATCATATTTATAGTTACAAATTATGACCAATATATGAATACCTTATTGTAGGCAAATACTATGTGGTGGATTCTAGTTATGCAGCAACTCTAGGATGTTTAACTCCTTTTAAGGTGAATGGTATTATTTAAATGATTATAGGGGTACAGCAAGACGGCCAACAACTGTAAGAGAATTGTTCAACTATAGGCATTATTCTCTAAGGAATGTTATTAAAAGATCATTTGGGGCATTAAAGAATCGTTTTTTTTTTCATTTTGAGGCACATGCCCTCATTTGCAATTCGAAAGCAAGCACATATTGTAATTGTATGTTGTGCCATCCATAATTACATCCATGATCAGGACAACGTGGATAAGAATTTTTCCCTATATAGAGATCCACAGATCCACAGTACTTGTCTGAACCTACGCAGGATAAGCTTGCAAACGATACATTGACCGAGGAGGGAAACCATATGAATATGCTTAAGAAAATTATTGCCAATAAAATAACAAAGGACCATAATATGCAAAAAATTCCATGAAATTGGATTTTCAACTTTTGTAATGTATTGCTATTATTTCGACTATTATTTTATATTTGAGGATTTCCTATATTGTTATGTAATCAATTTCTATTCCTAGAAATAGAAATTTTATTATGTTATCAAACGAATTTTTGTTCCATAAATAAATATTTTGAGTCGTTATCAAACGGGTTTCTTTGCTCATAAACTTGTTCAGGGAATAGAAATTTAGAAATCAATTTCTGGCAAGATATTGATTTTTGTTCCAAAAATTTTGTCATGCACGCCCTAAGTGATCATGCGTGGATGGTTGATTTTATGCAATTCTATTTCTATAAAAGAGAAAATGAGGCAAACAATTGAAATTTAAAGACAAGGAGATAAGTGAACACTCGAGTGAACAGTTTAGGGAAAGCAGTAATTCTAACATGCAATCCTAAAAAATGAATGAAAATCAAACGGAAGAAATACCACAACTCGTCGAGCGCTTATACAACACGAAATGACCCAAAACATATATCGGGGACAAATGAATACAAAATAGGGTTGGATTGGACATTGACCGTCCATCGTCTTCATGTCTCAAAGGACCTCCACCTCCAAGGACCTATTCTAATTGTAATCTAAAATTAGGAGTAGGTACATACAATAAGAAAGAAACAATCATTTAAAGCAAAAAAAAAAAAAAAATACAAGACAATCAAGAACAATCTTGGAATGAAGATAATATGCACAATTTAAACAAAATTAGCCTTGTGGTTGGCATTTACAATTCATGCAACAATCCCTCTAGGAAGTCTTACCCAATTCATTTTTATGGCTTACAACCATTGGTTCCATTTGTATTCTTGCATGACCATCAATGCTTATAAGCCCTTAAGACAAGTTCTAAATGTATCCCAACAATATCCCACAGAATCATGCATCACACCTATGCATCCATCTGGAAAAGCACATGCATAGCAGAAAATAAACATGCATGCATACCCTAGAGCTTTGGTTCTCAATTAATCAGACAATTTCAATGAGCTAACACTGGATCACTTATTCGGTCAATAAGTGCCAAACACAATCACAAGCATTTAAGAAAGGTAAACAAACCAAAGATTATTGAGGTTCAAATGATGCTCAAAAGTCATTTGAAGAACAATTAATAGTGAATTGTGAGAAAAGATGCTAATAGGATGACAAAAATGTGTCACAGCTATGGAATACATTTAATCATCAAGGCTAACTTGGATGCATCATGTACACTCCGATCAAGCTTTGTACTTAGATAACATTGATGTCAAACCAAGAGCCTAATTTTAAAATTTGGAAAGACAACATGAAAACTTGGAAATTTTATGCACGAGCATCACTCAAACTAAAATCATGCTCAAATTAATAAGAATGTGAAATTTTAGACCGATTCATGACATTGGAAGAGTCTTAAAAGCATGATAAAGTACTTTTATTTTATTTTTCGAGACATAAAGTTCAAAAAGTGAGGATTAAAGTCCGTGAAGACATGTAAGTTCAATTTAGCATGCAAGTTGTCTGAAAAAATTCTAGAAGAAAATCACAGCAGAGAATTGCAACAAAATATCATAGTTTAAGGTGAAAAAAATCAATGCAATTGGAAGGGAACCTATGGACAATTTGTTCCAAGAAAATTACGCAACATCAACCATATCATGGGGAACAACTTTCATGGCAAAAGTTTTCTAACGTGAGCTACATAGGAATTTATGAAAATTCAAGAATGCACAATACCACATCAGAAATACAGCAAAATAGCAGGGTATCATGACACATTAGTAGTGATTTGACCTAGTAAACAAAATCTAAAGAATATGAAATTTTACCACAGCAGGAACAAAAGAAAAGATGAACAAACTTTGTTAAGGACCCAATCTTAGAATCCTTAACAAGACAATCATAGAAAAATGACAAGAGGTCAGCTTCGACAAGGGAAAAACAAGGGTTCTGAATCTCACTTTATGACAGATTTCTATCATATCTTGACAAAAATGCAAAATGGATCAAATGATGTGCAAATCATACGAAATCGGCGTTATTGGAAAGATTAAAATGAACCCACTTCCTAAGAGAAGTTGAGTCCAATTGAGGTCAAATTGATAGTCGAAAAATGATAATTGTGGGGGCATGCAAATCAGCCACAAGCAAATTAGAAGATAATGCATGATTAATGGTTTATAAAACCATCTAGACAATACACAAAAAATGTGAAACTTGCATAAGACATAAAATTTAATGTGATGAAGGTTTGGTTAATACATTTAACCCTAAATTGAAGTGCAAAGAAGTCACACAAATCATTAACATTAAAAGGTGACTTATTGCTAAGAACAACATACTTGACAAATTTCAGTTATGATTTGCTGAATTGATGCATGATTTTTACATAATAAATGAAGTTCAAATGTGACTTGCGACACATCGATACGAAGCTTGTAACATGTAGATTAAGATTCTATCTAATTTAAACTAGGGATTAAGTCATATTAAATCCTAATTTAAACTAAGACATTATCTAAATCTAAAATGCAATTTATCTGAAAAAGATGATCTAAATTTAAAATGAAACATGCAATTATAATCTAATATGCACAATGATTTTTTTGTGTTTTTCTTTAAGAAATTCGAAATTAAAACTAAGACATTATTAAACATGCAATTCAAATAAAAAATTAACAACCTAAATGAATGCAGTTTCTTTTTTTTGGATTTTTTATTTAAAAATTCATAATAAGATTGCAATCCTAACATGCAAGATAACAAAAACACATCTAATTCTTATTCGGATTTTTCTTTTTGATTTTTCTTATTTAAAAATTCGAAATCAGATTGCGATTTTAACCCTAAGACTAAGAATATTCTAAAAAACATACTTAATCCTAATTTGAATTTTTTTTTTTGATTTTTTTCTCTTATAAAAATAAAATTGATCCAAACACACAATATCAAATCAAGCAAGACAATATTGATATCCAAAAATTGACGAACCATATCTCGTGCATGAGATCGGGTTGGCCAATTTTTATTTTAAATCGCGAATCAAATCTCGAGCTTGAGATTGGATTGTCGATTTTTATAAGGGATTGCGAGTCGGATTTCGGGCGTGAAATCGGACCGTCAATCATATGTACGTTGCGAAATTAGGAAAATTTCCTAATTTATAAGGGATCAAGAAATCTTTTGGATATGGTAATATCAATCAAATATTTAAACAACATCACAATTCTACGGATTGGGCAACAATAATGAATTAATCAAAATTCTTACCCGATTCACAATATCACGCGGATAATGCTTCCAAGTTAGAACCAACGCCCGTAACCTTCAGGGAGACTTGCCGAGGATGCTGGATACTCGTTAGCTGATGCTTGGGACTGGAAGACCATGCTGTATTCAGCGGTGGATCGCACTCGTGACCTTCGCGATTGTCACAACCAAACGTGGGGCCATGGAAGGGTTTGACCCAAGGTTTCTCAACGAGACTCGTGAATCCACGTTGGCTTTAATTAATGATCGAAGACGAGCTTCTGACCTGCGAAACAGAACACAGCGATGCCGACTTCATCTGGCCAAGGAAGATCCTTTTGCATGCATGAAATAAAATCACAAAAACCACGTGTTATTGTCCAATCTGAACAACATGACAAATTTCAGTTATGATTTTCAATCCAATAATTCTTTTGACCGTGAATTGATGACTATGATTATAACTTCTGGACAACAATCAAAAGAAGACAAATAATTTCACCAAAATTTCAACAAGTTTTAACCGTGGACTCTAGATTTGGTGGGACTGTGACTCACCTGCAAAAGAAAAGAAAAAAAATACAATTCTGCAGCTTGGTAAAGAATAGCGATGGCAGGTGGATCGGTGACACAACTGGGCCGTCGAGTTGCATCGATGTGACCTCGTCGCAGTGTAGTATCTTCATCAACTCATCGTTGTTGAGGTAACTGGATGCTTTGTCGCAGGTGCTAAATTGTTGCCGGAGGAGAAAGCGGCAGCGTTGATCGTCAACAGATGAGCATCAGGCGGCTTGAAGACAGCAAGCTGGTCAAGGCTGGGAGGCAGATATCAAGACCTACTTTCGGCCATGAGGCTCCTCTCTCTCTTCTCAACGTGTTTTCTCTCAATATGCTTTGAGATTTCTCAAGAACAAATTATGTGGGTTTTTTCTTATTTATAAGGCACGGATTAGTTTTTTTTTTAAATTTTCCAAATCCATATCCACAAAGATTTCTTTTCGAAACGCAATATTTGTTTTTTTCCAGGTTTTGAATTGAAATCTCACAAAGATAAATCCGTAAAATATCTCCGAGGATACGGGCTTGGACCGATTTTTTTTCGTGGGCTTAGCCCGACTCATCAACTTAAAGTTTCCGAACATCAATTCGAATCCATTCGGAATAAATGCAAATAAAAATAAATGCACCTAAAACTATTTATGGATTAACTATTTTTTTAGATCTAATTTTTTAATACGATAAATGACTAAACGGGTGAAAATTTTTTTAAGAAAAAATATAAGTAATTTTTGTTGATCTAATGACTTGAAATTTTTTTAAGAAAAATCCTATATGTAGAACGCAACATTACAAACATTTTTAATCAAGGTAGTTAAACCTAATTTGATCCACATGAGCACAAATGAAAATGGCAAAACATGATAATGTGAGGGATTTCACAAAACATAGCAGCACTGACATGACTTTGCGCATCTATTAACATAGTAAAGGACGATCAATGTGACATCCTAGATTTTCAACCATGTTTTCTACAAAATTAATCGGGCATTTCATTGACACGTCTACAGGGCTGTTTTCAAAGCTGATCACTCTCGAGATAACTAGACTATCTGGGAAAACTATTAAGGACTTTAAGGTAAATAAACTTGAGAATTGGACCGGGATTTGACTTCTCGACCGTGCTCATCTTTAGAGACCATTGCAGCACAGTTAAAAATTGATTTGAGATCAGAGATAGGACTATTCGAATGAGATGTGTGGCCGATCGTGGGTGACTCCACTAAATTGGAAAATTCTCGTCAACTGATCCTAGTTTGATTTCTCTGTCATTTTGGTATCCCGTGTCCGTAATTGAATCATCGAGATTTTTATGATAATCGAGAGTCGCCAATGTGTCGAGTGGGTTCATTGTGGCTCGAAGGAAATTGACTACAGGTCATTTGCGGTAAAAAGTTCTGAAAACTACCCGGTAGTCTAGGTCACGCTAAAAACATGTTGAAAGGAAATTAACCGCCAATTCAAGTCCAATTTCAGAAATTGAAGGTTCTGTCATATCACAATAAATTCTAGATCCATGACTCAGTTTCAGAAGATTTTTCTGACAACCAAGACTTTTTGGGAAAAAGTCGTCGCAGGACCATTCTTGTTCAGAAAATGCCGGGAATTGTTTTTGTTTACAAAATTGAGATGCAAAATGGACATATGGGTAAGGAAAAATTCCGAGATGGTCGATGGATGACCAGTTGAATTTATTAAAGCCAATTGATGTGGAACCAATTGAAACCAAGTGTCAAATTGAGGAGAGATTGAACCAAATTCGTAGCTTCCCCTCCCCCTAGCATTTTTAGACCATTTGAGAGGCCGTGGGAGGTGTGTTGGTGGTTTAATTGCAGCCATGGAATGTTAGCTTCATGGACAAGCAAATGAGGAGATATTTGTGTGGAATATCAAGCCAAGGGGCCCTTCATCTCTCCCTCATTTCTATCCTCTCCCTCACTCTCTCTCGCCCCACCGTCCACCTCCATCCTCTCTCTCTCCCAGCCTTGGTCGACGTCAGTAGAAGCCAGTGGAAGGAGTAGCCACGCTGTCTAGCCGTCGCACACTAAGCAGCCACCAGAACCATGTCGCTCGCCGCCATTCGTCACTACCCACACACGTCGAGCCCTACTCCACTCCCCTCGCCGTCCAGTAGCTTTGTTCAGGTGTTCCAGCCCTTGTTCAGCCACTATAAGTGGCTAAGGAAGCCTCTCGAGCCGTTGCCAAGAACATAAGGTTTTTGAAGTGGGTTTTCATCAAGATTTGGAGGTCATTTTGAGGTGTTTGTGGACCCCAAACCCTAGGCCCGCTTTCGAGATAAACGTCCTCTGTGACATTCCCGACGTTTCAATCCGAGTGGATTGCTAAACGTGTGAATTTAGCTCACTAATCCTTACTTAGTTTGTTAATGATGCTTAAGGGTTTATTAGTGTTAATTAAGCATGTTAGGTGGTTAGATTCGTTTAGAACAATTTAATTAGTGACTTAACGATGCATGTTAGGCAGTTAGACTTAGTTGTTAGTAAGTAGAGAGCTTCTAGTATTTATTGAACAAACCTTGGGATTTTTCTCGGTTTGTCTTGGCTTTCAATTAGGCATAATGAGCATAAATTGGATTTATTGTATTTATTTATTAAATTTTGAAATTATTTAATTAATTATTTATATTTCGGAAATTATGCAGGAATAACTGACGACCGGAATTTTACACTAATTGTCGTGGCGTAGTCCATTTATTTAATTGAGCTTTATTTTGTGCTAAAATGAATTATTTGTGATTATTAGATTATTTTCCTGAATTAATTAATTTGGATAATTAATTGAAAAATAATTGGGTGTCAATTGACAACACCAAAAATATTTTGGTGGACTACAGATAAGGTGCGATTTGTGGAAAGAAAATTATAGTATTTTGGCTAAGGCCAGCTGTGTGCCTACGCACGTGTACATTTGTCAAAATGAATAAAAGAACAAATTGATTGTATACTCGAAGTACCATTTTAAATACCGGCTCGGTGACCCTATAGGTCATTTTGTAGAATGGACGACATGTCATAACGGCTCAGTGACTCAGCGTGTCATTTTGTGGAATGGACGTTATGATAAATATACTCGATGACTTATATGTCATTTTGAAGAATAAATTGTATAAAATATTGGCTCGGTGACTTTATAGGTCATTTTGGAGAATGGACAGTATTGATTGAAATGACCAACAATGGTTTGTTTGACATGTAATCGACTAGGTCAATTAATCGTTGTAATAATATGTGATATCGTGATTGGGTGCCTATTTGAACTGCACTAATATGTAGGTGGAATTTGAGGCAAAGGTAAATCCTTCGACCCATGTGTGCGTAGGCAGCTCATAGTGTATTGGTTTACTAATCGAGTCTTACGGGGTAGAACTTGCTGAAACGTAGTCTTATCTCGGTTGTGAGACAACATTCCAAGTCCCTAAATGCAGCAGACCTGGATTTTGAAGATCTCGAAAGTCCGGTGCAATTTGTTGAAGGCTTTAGTTGGAGTGTGGAGGATGATGGAGAGGAAGACGAGAACCCGTAGTTTGTGGAACCCCCACCCCTGCTTGTAGACCTTACTTCTCAACTTGTTTAAGTTGAATCCAACTTAGTAGTTCGCCTCATATATATGTGCATTGGGTTGCAATGTATATAAGTGTGGTTGTTTTTTAAAGTTCAAAATTTAGTCCTATTTTACTATCCCATTGTTTTATTGTCTAAGGATAATTTTATACAATCCCGCATGTGTATTAAAATAGAAGGGGTCGGCGATGCATCCTAAGACGTCGCTATAAATTGACCAAGGTGAGGGATGGGTGCGTGCCCGAGAATTGGGGTGTGACAATCAATTTGTGCAAATCGTACCTCATTAGGACACTTACAATGAGTACTATGACTCTTATCAAGGATGCGAACCAAATGGACTCATTTAAGGCCCTAATTTTAAGCAAACATAGGTCGAACTTATTGTAGGGCAAAGTAACCTAATGACGATTTTTAGTGATTTTACCAAACCAAAGCATTCCCAAAAAAATAAAAAATAAAAATAATAATATATCAAAAAAGATATGATATAACTAAGATAATTTCATGCAATTTCCAAGAAGGAAGCACTTCTAAAATCCAAACACAAAAATCAATATAAAAATGGTAAATTAGCAATTCATAGCAAGTTAAAATAGCAAATCAAAGCATAGATCACAGTAGAATCAATGAACTTCAGAGGCGTTATTCAAGTATCAAACGACGTCCGTTCAGAATGTACAACCTATCAAATAAAAGCTTGATGAGTCTAGATTACACATTTCGAAGGGCTTGAGGCTAGAAAACATCATTCACCACCTCGTTTTAGCCAAAACACCGAGTCACATATAAGAACATGGTTTTGCAAATCAAGGCAAATCCAGTGATTATATCACTTAGATCTCTGAGCAATTGAAAAAATTCACCTATACAGGAACACATGAGCTAAAAATATGCCGAAAGCATTACTGAAAGTGCATGCTTCTTATTAAAAAGAGTAAACCATAAACTTGATCATAGACCAAGCAATGCATCTGAGCTATCTAACTAGGGCACATACATAACTTTTGATCTGTCGTGTCCAGTTGGATGATGTTGTGTCTAATATAAAATGCAGGCAGGCAGAAACGATACGTGTGACATCCTAATTTTCATAATTCTATTTTCAATTTAATAAGTTAGGCTCTTCATCGACGTGCCTATAGTTCTATTCTCTGAGTTGATCACTCGCGAGATAACTAGATTATCTAGTGAAGCTGTTAAGAGATTTTAACACAATAGACTTGAGCATTCGACCATAAATTGACTACTCGACCGTGCTAATATGCAAGGATCACTACGGCACCGTCAAAATCGATTAGAGATCCAAGATTGGTCAATTCGATAGAAGTATGTGATAGCATGTGAGTGATTTCACCCGATTACAAAATTATTTAATTAATTTTGGTATTTATTTAATTATTTAATATTTTTCAAAAATTATACTAGGATAGCCGATGATTGGAATTTTGTGCTGATTGTAATGGTGTACTTGGTTTATTTAATTAAGTGTTAATTTGTGCAAATTGAGTGGAGATTGGAATTTTGGTTATTTATTCCAAAATTGTGAAATTTCAATATTTAATTAGAAAATCCTGAGTGTCGGGTTTTAACACCAAAAATGGTTTTAAAGACTATATCAAACCGTAGGATTTTAAAAGGAAGAGCATTAGTTTTTTTTGTTCAAATTGACCGTGTACCCACACATGATTATTTTACTGTGTATTTTTAATACGAAGAAAATAGGCCAAGTTCACTATTTTAATTGAAGCATTTGAGTGCAATGCACAGTGTCTTAGGCCGAGATTGAATGGTCATGTGTTGGTTAAGAAAACCCGTCCCCGAAATGAGTCGGGTGGACGTGCCCCTATATGGGATGATGCCGGTCGTAGTAGAAGCTGGACTGATGCTCCTATGTGAAATGCCATCGACATAGTGACGTTGCCATGCTCAGTGGGGTGAGGCGATGCTTGGTTACGCAAGAAAACCGCCAAATGTCGAATAGGCCATGCTCGTGTGTGGCCGTGATTAAAAATTCGAACGCATGCTAAGTGAAATTGACGCGCCAAATTATGGGACAAAATTATGTGACATAATATGGGACGTGTCATAACGATTTGGCCATATAATCAAGACTCTTGTGCTTATTGAAATGAAAGTGGTGGAGTTTCAATTGGTTGAGTGTGATTCCTGCATATGGTTATGTATTTGAACTATGTTGACTTGTAGGGAGAAGCCGAGACAAGGTAAGTCTTTGTGATTGTGTGGCTGTGTGGTTGTATGACTAGGCATATTTCCTTCATAATCAGAGTTTAGGGGGGTCAACTTGCTAAGATATTGTCTCACCTCGTCGTGGGCTTTAATATTTTCAGGTCCTTAGATGACGATTCCTCCGGAACATTTTGATTAGCCCATGAGGGTTACCAAGCAGAGTTTTGACTACCCTATTCCCAGGGGTCACTGGGTCTATGAACTCGTGGTAATCACCATCTAAGTCGATGAGGGCTTATCTCAGAGGGTACCTCATCGATTCAAAGCATAGTTTCGCTACGGACTCAATGGATTCAAGGTGGGTTTTTTGAGATTTCCTCTGTGGTAGTCGATGCTGCTCTAGGTGAGAGTACAGCTAACCCTCCTAATGGTGCGATGGAGAACCCAATGCCCACGGAGCTTGTGGAGATCGAAGGATCAGCGAGTGTGTCCGACTAGTAGGTCTTAGACAACTTCTTTTGAGAGTTGATCTTTTGTAGACTCTTGACTATAGACTAGTGTTGTATATAAACTAAGGTGTTTATAAAAGTGTTTTGTTTGTGAATATGGTTCTTGTTTTTCTATCCCACGTTGGTTGTTGTCAAGGGTATTATTTATTCGCTTCCACATGCGCAATAAAATGAATGAGTCGGCGACGCATCCTGGGACATCGTAATTTTTTTTTTTATCAACCACCGAGGAATGGCCACGCGCTCGAGGATCGAGGCATGACAATATGACCACCCTTCCATCCAATCTTTGATGTCGCTCAACTATTTTCAGAAAAGTGCTATTAATTATTTTTTGAACTTTTTGTTTGATTGTTTGGAATGGTTGGGCATTTAGGCCTAATTGAAGCTCTACCACCCAGTCTGACCATTTGGCCTACAATGTTTTTAAGGCGAGCCTTTTCCGAGCATGTTTTGATCATACCTACCAATGATCTCCTTTGCTTCAACAGTCATAAGGCAATAATCAAGTTGAACCCAAACAATAATCTAGCTAGACTCTCCTTAAAATATTGATACTAAGATTGTCAGTCGAGCATAATCAAGGCTTGTTGTCACTATTTAGCTCAACCTACTAAAACTCAAAATATTATGGATTAACTTGATTCTCACTAATGTCTTACACCTTTAAGCTCAAGTCATGCACGTAATAGATACCATAGTGGCCACCATGAAAAAAAAAATACTTTTATGCAGAAGCTATCATCATTAATTTAAATTTGCAAAGTAGACAAGGCGATGAAAAGTTACCTTTGCCATTTCCTCTATCAATAGATAAGATATGGGGATGACCCTTCGAGGTCAACCTTTCACGACCAGGCAAGTCCCATGTCAACTCGAGACCAAAGGCATTATCAAATCAAACAAGTTCAAATTCAAGTTCATCATTATTCATCATCAATCATCATCAACTAATCACAAATCATCATTTAACATCCTGGACCTCATATCTAAGCTTAAATCATAATCCTAGGGTCGAATCTTAGCCTCGACTAGCTAGTCTGATCTCACTTCATCGGATTCATTATTCAAGGGGTTACCTTTTGCGATTTTGTTGAAATCTAACACAATCGGACAAAACTTGAACCGCAAGAACACAACTTGAACTTCAAGGACACCGAATCAACCTCGTGGACTCACCAGGAGGTCAGATCAATGGTCAGACCACCGATCTAGCCTAGACAGAACCGGTCCAAAATGGATCGATTTTGGAACGTTGATGAAGATCAAGCCGTTGGAAGTCCTTCGGTAGGCGTCAACCATCAAGACTCCGAGGATGGGCCAAGGAAGGTGATTGATGTGCTTCAGGGGACCGCTGGACTGCCTGGTTCAACCAAGAAGCAAATAAACTCGAATCACCGACTCAATCGCCGATGATGATCTTGAACAAAGCTCAAGCTCAAACGGGAGGATGCAAAGGCCATCGAAGGGATTGTTGGACACTAGCATGTTAGGAAGCAAGTGAGGATGGCCACCGAGGGGGGATCGGCGACGGCAAGCTGGCCGATGTGGGGTGGTGGACTGACGGAGGGTGCGTGGGTGCAGAGAGGAAGTTTGGGCAGGAAAAGTGAGGAAAGTAGAGAGAATTTCAAAGCATTTTCTGTAACTTTCATCTCTAAATTTCACAAATGAACCCCCTAAGGTTTTGGAGGGAAAAACCTTATATACAGTTGATTTAATGTCAAATCTCGATCGTCGGTTCAATCTGATGGTCGAAATTTGATCTAGTGACCAAATTAAGCTCATTAAGGAGTAATCCTACTTAAAACAAGTCCTGTGATCGATTGGATCATTTTGATTTGCAAATAAGGAGTTAAAACACAAATTGTGATAAGGGCCTAATTAAGGGTGATTTTGCAAATTCATGAAATCTAGGGGTAACTTCGCAAAATTTGGAAAATGTAAGGACGTGAAGATGAAATCCACATGACAAGGAGTCAACGGGCAGTCGCCGATGATCAAGAACCAACTGACAAGGATCCAAACCAGCCTATCTCACGAGCGGCCAATCGAACCAATCGGAATGATTCACCTGTTCAATCGGTTCTTGACCGGTTCTGGCCCAAGCAATCCTTAAGCTTGGAAGTTTTGTGCAATCAGGTCCCTCGAGGACTATATTGAAAAGAAAACTCACCTAATTTGAGGAGAAACGGTGCAATTCTAATGGGAATAGGCCAATTGAACCACGTAAATGCTATCCATTCTTTTATATTAACCTAATTGCTGGATTATTGTGAAAAAATAGTGGACCTATACCATGGGTACACACAATTGAACATTATAAGCCAAAACAGACAATTTTGCAATTCTTCACTCGAAATCACAAGTTAATTGAAATTGAATTCAATTAATATTGCAATACACCTATTCGACTAATTGCACATGCTTAGGATAACCTATTGCATCCAAATTGACCTTGAATTAATGTCATGACTCTTATGCCAAAAAATGAATCAAGGTCTAATATCGAAATTGAACATTGATTCATGAAATTAAACTTTAGTCTCAAATGGGCCAACTTGAATTTCCTTAATTGAAGCTTATTATCTCGATTTTCCTATATTCAAGAAAGTGAGATTCTGCAAGTTGGAAATTTTTCATGTGAAATTCTCAAAATGCACGTTGGATTTGGATTTATCTCGAGAAGTTGAGTAGAATAAAAGTAACTATTCACAACTCATGAAGAATTGGATTGAACCTCCTAATCAAGGCTAAAAATGGCAATTTGCCTTTTGACATGACCGTTCTCTAAATTGAGTGAACGAGTGAATGAGAAATAATCCTTAGACCAAATGTCATGAAAGGAACTAGATCTAATTATGACAAGAATAAAAATGATTTTATTTTTGGTTGATTTCGAATCTAAAACCAAAACATTTGGAAAATAAGGTTCTTAATCGATTTTCGAAAAATTTTCAACACTAAAGTCAAATTGACACTAAAATGAAGCTTTTTATGTATTTTTTATTTTTTTCAATCTTTTTTTTTTATCAAAAGTCAGCCATTTGGTTGATTTTTAAAGTTGATGTTTGTGTCAAATCTTTGAAACTTTTGAAAATTACCTTACCTAAAGTGAAATCAACTGTTTGACTTTTTGGGTTTTTATTGGAAATAAATAGGAAATCATTTATAATGACAAAACAAAAGAAAAAAAAATGAAAAATGACATGGTCAAGAAATGGGCTCCATTACAAATGGAAATCCTAATCTCGATTTTTACCTTTTAAAGACGCATCGACTAAAAATTATGTGTCAACGGAGCAAAATTGTTGAACGACAATATTTCGTAACATTCAGTAGACTATTAATCATAGGAAACCTGACAAAATCTTAAAATAATCCTAAACAGAACAAAATATTCAAAAAGTAACAAAAGAAAACAAGAAATGGGCGTATGCATTCTAGTGAGTCTGACCTTAAAAAATTACCCAAAAACCCTCACTGATCAGGTAGATTTTTCCGATTGAAAAACTAAATTACAAAAAACTTTTTTCTTAGACGAGATGTTCAATTCAGCTTTCCCAAAGTATATTTACGGGCCATTAAAAGTAATAGCTTTACATTGTACCTTTTGTACTTGTGATTGGCTTGAATTTGAAATGTAAGTGGCGAAAGGATTTTTAACCAATTTACCATGCATTGGACTGGTGCTTCCTTACAGATAATCACTTATGAAAAAGAGAGATTGGTGATCACTTAAAGACGATAAGTATTTTCTCGTTACAAGTGCGCAATTTAGGGTAATAGAGGTTCATAACTTGCTACTTTCAGGGGAAGGAGAGAGGATGGGGGAGAGAGAGAGATGCAATCCTGTAATGTTTTCCCCCAACCCGATTGAAGGAAATTTTCTCGAACCCATCCATCCGATCGATGGCTTAAATTTGACCATTGCCAACTAATAGGGTGATTAGAGGAAATTTCTTCCAACCTACCGCATCCTATAAATGCCTAATTAGGGGTGCATCACAAAAGAGTTTCAATCCTAGCCTAGCTATCCACACAGAAACAATGTATGCTGTAGCCCTTTATTCGCAAGCGCGTAGGGCTATGCTTATTCCAATTCAACAACAGATGATTTATATCATCATTTCACAAGTTAATATAGCAAGAGTATGATTGAGCAAACTATTCCCGACGTGCGTCACGTGGAGATCTCGACTCACGGAGTTTCTTCTCATCGGAGAGTAGCTTAGCGAACCTGGAAGAGTTTATACTAAAATTAATTAGCCACTTCAACGCTTATTGAAGAAAATAAATCTCAAAGTGCAACAATTTTCCTAATGACTTTATTGTATGAGAAATATTTACGCAAAAAAAAGCTTTACCTTTTGAGGGCTTCCTCGTTGGTGCCGGCATTTGGAATGGATTCGTAGCGGCCAGTGTCGAGATCACATCGCGAGAGCGGCTTCTTCAACAAGTTCTCGCCAACTTTCACCAGACCTTCCAAGTTCTCCTTCGTGGATGTGTCCACCGAAGATAAAGTCCCCTTTAAACTGTCATCCTATAGCAATGCATTCAATTTTCGTAGCTTGAGTTGGTACCAAGTGTAGATTAATAGAAAACACAACAAAAGAATTCAAAGTTGTTTGGGATAGTTTGCATTTCATGTTTTCAACATTTATGAGATATTCCACATCGCTTGTGTACGGACTTTACATATTCTTTATATATATATATATATATATATGGTCTTCTTCTACCGACTAGTTCAGGTTTTTGAGCTGGATTTCCTAACATGGTATCATAATCGCATGTCATCCCTAAATCTACTTGCACATGAGAACGAGTGTTAAAATTTGTGATACTACATGTCTATATGAAATTTATACATCCATCATTATTTTTATGTTCTTCATATATGTATTCTCTTGCCACCTATTAATTTAAGTTTTTGAGTTGAAATTTTAACTAAATACACATCTCTCATTATTCTTCTTTTTCCATTTCAACATATCGTGATGCATGAGAGAGGAGTTGTGTTAGTTTACGATCCCACTAGTATAACAAGAGAAAGGCAAAGATGATAATTTCCCTCTTCATCCATTACACTAAAGGGAAAATGACAATTTTTTTTTTTTTTGGTGAAGAAAAGAGGAGAGTGGAGAGAAGCCTTTTCTCTGTAGGGAAAAATGACATATTGATATATGAACTTTTAATTTATTCAATATGATCCTTGGACTATAACTCAGTGTATAATGTGGTTCTTAAAATTTTAATTTGTTGAATATAGTTTCTCAACTTAGTCCATAAACTATGTGAAGAAGTTTAATGTTGTCCTTCTATTAATTCAAAGTTCAGTGACAATATTAAATATTTTCATGTCGTTCATGAATTAAGTTGAACATGTATAAAAGTTGAACAAATTAAAACTTCAAGAATCACATTACATATTGACTCCAAATTTAGGAACTATTTATGTCATTATCCCTTATGCTAACTACTAACTAGACACTTTTAACTTTTCTTACATATCTATACTTTCATATGTTGTCATCTATCTAATAGATTTGTCTTTATCCATCCAGTGTCAACGGCAAAAGTATTTCTTAATTGATGCTAAGATCTTCCAAAGGGGCAATCCATAAGAATCTTGATGGTTTCTACTTTTTAACCGCGTCAGTGTCAATCACCGAACAGCAGGCCTACATGAAAACGATTTTCTCCACCTATAGCCGGCACAAGAAGAAGACATTTCGGGACCACACCAAGAGGGAGTACTTAGCGAAGATCTTACATTAATACGGAGGTAATTCTTCTCGGACTGGTAGGCCTTGAAGACCACGGAATTGTGGTAATCGACAATCTCGGAACTCCCTTGAGAGTAGACGTCTATCAAAGGGCTCGTGCCGTCCTGGTACAACCAGCAGAGCAACCCCCACTTCGAGGCCTTCTTGGCATTGAACATGAGCTCCGACGTGTCCGAGCCAGTCCCGAGCGAGATCACCAACAATCGAGTGTAGTCGACGGGCGGTTTGATGTCGAAGAAATGTGCTTCTTCCCTCAAGATCTGCTTGGTCACTTCACTGACGGCGACCAATGTCTGAAAAAAGGGGATGTTGAAATATGCCAATACATTGAACAAAATAAATAATTATGTAATGATCTAGTCTAGATTTATAAGCTTCTCTCTCGTTTTTGGGAGGTTTATATCCAATCTAGTCTATATTTGGGTTTTTTGCGTGTATGTTTTCAGGATTTTGCTTTTCTTAGGTTTTGTCCAGTGTTCAAGTTCATTTCAAAGGAGATCAGAGGAGTTTCGTCAAGGTATCGCTCTCATTGTCAGATTTGTGCTAACTTGACCTTTTTTACTCTAAATGGTGATGTTGCTCAGACGCCAAACCTAGGCATGACGTATGGAGATCTCAATGTATGCTTATTATTAAAGACAGATTCAATAATCGATCATTGATTTTGATTTGAAGAAGTTACAGATTTGCTCTTTGAGAATATAACTCTTAATCTCGTTCTAATAATTCATCTTGTTACTTGGAGCTTAGCTGTCTAGAATTTGTTTTAATTTGTAATTAGATTGCATTGTTTATCTCCTCCCTTTTTCTTGGTGAAGAATGAATGAAATAATATTTTGACCCAAAAAAAAAAAAAAACCTAGCGTATTTAAGCTTTATGAATTAAAATATTGATTCTCATCTCTACCGCTCAATCACTTTACGATAGAAATTGATTGATTTAATTGGATTTTTCTACTTCAGCATCGTTAACCTTCTCACTGTGAGAAAGAGATGATTTGACTCGCATATAAGATCTTCCACATTCTAATCAAACACGCACTTGACCACTTAGCCGATCATACATACCGGATTGTTAGCGACCATACCACCGTCGATGAGATTAAATTCATGGGTCTCTTCCGTCCTGAAATAATGTGCGGGTAAGTAAGTCGGAGCGGCCGATGTGCCAATGCATATGTCCGATAGTTGAGCGTCCAAGAATGAATGTTTCGACACCTACACGAGGTACAAATCCATTGGAAAACGTCAAATATGATACATTATCTTGGATAGATTAATATTTATATGTATCGTTGTTTACCTTATATAAAACTATATAATTGATTATAATAGTCTTTGTCAAACTGGCATTATCAGTAATCCCTTTTTTTTTTTCAATTGGAAGTCAGAAGCTGCACTGCGACCTTTCACCCTCCAAAACTTCTACACAAGGCTATAATGATTTGAATATTTTCACAGCATGCGTGCACTCACATGGGGCAGTTCCAATATGAATAGAGGGGATTGATATAGATCAAATTCAACAATTCGCGATGGTCCAAGTACTGTGTGATTGGATCATGTCTCCCTCGATCGGTCATATACACACTAACACTAATGTGTCACTCCAATGAAAAAAAAAATGATGAAATTGCTTAAAGGATTTTATCAGATAAACAGGAGTTGAGTTATATATTTTCATAAATCCTTAATTAAAAAAATTTATCTCAAATTCGGCCCAGCCATAGACAGATTTAACCAAACACAAATATGGTTGACGTCTATATTTGCAACTCTTATCAGTCAAAAAATTAGTTGAAGGAAGTTTGCTACAGCCTTCTTCATCTTGAGATGGAGAAAAAAGGAAAATTTACCCAAAAAATTATAAACTTATTGCACTTTTACCAATTTAATCAAAAACATTTCATTTTGTACCAATTGAATCTTAAACATTTTTGCAGATGTCATCAATTGAGTCCATTCAATCAATATCTGCTAGAAAAATTACTAATGCGGACATAGGCCATCTTAAATGCAATGACCAATGCTAACGTGAACTTTTTGGATTTTTTATAATTTTTTTGCTTTGGACTAGGCCGCCATGCGTGCACTCACACGGCATGTTTCAAAAAATGGTTTTTGAATAATTTCACGGCAAGCGTGTACTCACACGGTGTAGTTCCAATAGGAATAGTGGATTGATATAGATCAAATTCAACAATCCGCAATGGTCCCAGTAACGTGTGATTGGATCATGTCTCCCTCAATCGGTCATATGCACACTAATACTAATGTGTCACCCCAATGAAAAAAGTTATGAAATTGCGTAAAATTTTTATCAGATAAATAGGAGTTGGGTTGTATATTTTCCTCCAGCCCTAATTAAAAACAAGTTATCTCCAATTCGACCATCCACATGCAAATTTAACTCAACATAAATATGGTTGACATCTATATTTTCAACGCTCATCAATCAAAAGATTAGTTGAAGGAAGTTTGCTACAACCTTCTTCACCTTGAGAGGGAGAAAAATTGGGAAAATTACTCAAAAAGTTTTAAACCTATTACACTTTTGTCAAGTTAGTCATAAACTATTCAATTGTGCCAATGGAATAGTAAACATTTTCACATGTAGCCAATTAATTCTATTTGGCCAATTATGGCTAGAAATCATTGACGTGCACACCGGCTATCTTACGTGGAACGCCAATGTTGACATAAACGTTTTTTAATAATATTTTAATATTTTTCTTATTTTTTATAATTTTTTTTGGGTTTTGTTTTTCTTTTCTTTTATGATCCTAGGCCGGCAAGGACTATGGAACCTCACCTGGCCTAGATGTGATGAGGGCAATGTGACACTCATTGGCTCCAGGAGAAGACCATGACGTCCTCACCGGCCTAAATCCTAAAAAGGTAAAAAAAGGAGAGAGAGAGAGAACAAAAAATATTTTAAAAATTCAAAAAATACTAAAATGTTATTTAAAAAATATCTACAATAGTGCCGATCATACCAC
Source organism: Eucalyptus melliodora (assembly GCA_004368105.4). NCBI lineage: Eukaryota > Viridiplantae > Streptophyta > Magnoliopsida > Myrtales > Myrtaceae > Eucalyptus > Eucalyptus melliodora. The sequence goes on along the minus strand of CM023410.3, from coordinate 21,631,512 downwards.
GTAAAACAGTTGGCTTTCACATCAGCGATTTTTAATTAAGATTAGCCAACTAGACTCAATCAGAATAATTAAAAAGTTGATGATTTTTTGGATAATTTTCTCGAGAAATACATTTCTCATATGACTTGTACACAAAATAGAAGCGCGCGCTGTCCCAAAACATACAGGAAACTCACCTCATATGAAGAAAATAGAACTGGTTCGAGCTTTTTGATATCAAAGGTGGGGATAACCAAGCCGGTAAGGCTATCGTGCAACCTCGTGGTTCCAAGTAACTTCCTTATTAATTTGTGAAGATACACTCCGTCGTACTTTGGTCCCACCAGAGATCTCAGCGTGCTCACGACCGAACCCAGGCACCCACTTTTTTGTATCGACAGAGGTAGCGGGAGCAAGCAGAAACGAAACGAAAAAGACTCAAATCAGTTCGATCATTCAAACTAGCAACACGAGTGGCATGTCAATAATCGATTACCATCCTTGAGGGAAGATCTTAGGACAATTCTCTAAGTAAAATGGGACTATGTCTTTCGCGGCGAAGAGAGGACGGTTGTCAGCGTCAGGCGCAGACAACATGGCCGTGATGAGACCTCCGGTGCTTGTTCCCGCTATCACATCGAAATAATCTGCAAGCCTCGCGCCTTCGCCATCCAGCTCCTTCACTCAAAATACTCATTAAATTCCGGATTAGTATCTAATCAAGAGATGGTTTGCACACCGGCGATGCCCCGTGTTGTGAAAAATGATAAGGAAATATGTAAGTCAGAGAGTTGCATGACCCATCGAACACCATAATCAAAATTTGGATGAAAGTGCAGAGCGAAAGAGCAGAATGTTTGGCATGGCTTCCTTCCTCCCACACAGGAAAGAAGAAACGAAGAAGAAAAGAAAAAGAAAGCCTTCTCAAAATCTTCTAGGACTCTAATCCTAATCATCGTTACATAAGAATGTAACTCTTGCCTCCACTTTGTTTGTGTGCTCTGTTCATGTTATTACCTGAAGTTGGGCTTCGAGGTAACCGAGAATGACTCCTGGAATGATTCCTCGGACTCCTCCGCCATCAATACTAAGGATCGTGATGAGTTTTCCGTACTTCGGCGGCTGAATTTTCAAGGACAAACGTTCGCTCTCCATTTCTTTTCACTCGTTAATGCAAGAATTGAGAGAGACGGAGAGAGAGAGACAGGTGAATTTTTCTCTTTTTTGGTCGGTGAAAGACAGATGAATGAACGTGTGGTAGATAGAGAGATGAATGAATTCGTGGTGTCTTCATGGTTGTGAAGCTCATGAGCATTTATAGAGGGATGCAACTTATTACTTGCTAGACTAAACATATGTGGGGAAAATTGTCAAAAAAATTTAAAATTTATTGCACTTTTATCAATTCAATTCTAAACTTTTCAAATTTTCCATTTTAGACAATTTGCTAATATAATCCACCTAACCATTGTTGGCCAAAAATTGCTAACATAGACACTAATCATTCTAAGTGGAATGATCAGCACGATATGGATAATTTTAAAAAAAATAATATTTTTCGAAGTTTTGATGTCTTATTATCTTTTTTTCTTTTCATTTTTTTCCACGGTCGCACAGGCTTTGGCAATGGCCAATGATCGGTGATGATCACCCTTGCTGGCCTCTAGCAAGGGTGACCCTCACCCAAGGATGGTGAGGTCACCTCCCTAGTGGCCAGTGAGGGTCGGCCTCACTGACTTTTGGTGAAGCTTGCCCTCATTGAATGCCAACAAGGGCCGACCTCGCCGACCTTGGCGAGATTGAGCCTTGCCAATGGTTGCCTTTCTCTAGTCGCTGACTATCGCAAAGGCCCATTGACCATCATCAAGGCACAGCAACTAAAAGAGAGAAAAATGAAAAAAAGAAAAGAAAAGAAAACAGAAAAAAGACAATAAGAATATATTTTAAAAATTGTCAACATCAACGTCGACCGTGTCATATAGCACAGCCAACATTTATGTCATCTATTTCAGGTCAAAAGTGGCTAAACGGACTATAAGACAAAAACATAAAAGTATTTAGCACTCAATTAGTAAAAGTACAATAAATTTAGAAATTTTTGAACAATTTTCACAACATATGTGTACAAAGAGATTCGATATAGGCAATCATCAAATGCTGAATATGAACATACATATGGCCGTGTGGCTTTTGTTCAGCTCTTTCTTAGTCAATTTGCGCGTTCCTCTTAAGTGAGTACGAAAAAGGATTAAGACCGAATCGCTTGTTCAAATTGACACGGTCTTCTCGTAGGCAAAAGGGGGTTGGTCCACGATGGGCGAAGGTCATCACTTGTTACACATTTTGGAGTGTTCTCGAGGAAAAGAGAGATAAGGGGGAGGTGGAAGTTAGGTTGGTTTTGATCATTCACGAGAGCAAATATGATGCACGTGCGAGAGGAGCTTGTTCAGCGCTTGAGTGGTTATTAGAGACCTAGACATAGACGACATGGAATGGACCTAATAGACAAGATTAGTTGAGTATCTATATATATACACGCACACATTTGAAGATCCAATAAAGCCTAGCGCTTTATTTAACGAATGGATATTTTTTTGTGAACTTGTCTAGCATTTCTCTTTGATTCTTAGGAATGTAAGTAATACTTTAGCCGCTTCAGGAGGGGAACTGGGTTATAATGATTCCGATCGAAATTAAGCTAAGATGGAGTGATTCGAGTAGAAATTAACCCCATTTCAAACTTACATATACTTGACTCAAGTAATTGGCTTGCTATGATACCTGAGCTTGAATATAATCCTAGACAGTACAAATGTATTAACAAAATCAACAAGAGAAACAAGAAATGGAAGTATACAAATACACTCTAGAGTTTGACCTCAGGAAATTGTTAAAATATGTTTGAAGTTTAAACCCGTTAAATAAATACCAAAATTAATGCGTGCAAGTCTATTTCGATCAATAAAATTTTGTGATTGTGTGTTGATTTTGCTTAGCACACTGACCATAATTCATACGTTAAATGCTTTGCATACGAAACAGAAAAAGCATGGGAAAGTTGGCCGGTATAAAGCTTCGTAGGACAGCGTTGCACTGATGGGCAATCATTACAGGGGACATATAGAAAGAGAAATGAAAGGGCCAACGTGAAGAGGGGGAAAGGGAAGATCGACAGGCATATGACGACCGCGCAATGGCCATGGCCATTCCTTTCCGTCTTCTTTCCTTCTCTTTCCCTCGTTGAGCTTCCACTATAAATCACGAGGAGGAAGCGTGAAGACAGAGAGAGAGAGAGAGAGAGAGAGAGAGAGAGAGAGAGAGAGAGAGAGAGCTCTGGAACTACACAAGAATGAAGAAAATGTGCCTTCCCCGAGGATTTCAAAGTGGTTTTCTTATCGTAATTATATCGTGTAGTGATTTAACCAATTAAGTTCTTGTCAGTAAATTTTTCGTAATTTCTCCAAGTGAGATTTCACTAGAAATTATGAGAAGCTATACACTAAGTTATTGAATGTAATTAAAGGTTAGGAAACATGAGAGAGTACTAAGATGCTCAAATAATTGTAATTTCTGTTGCATCAGTTATTTTTTTTATGTGAAATTCGAAAGTTGACTATATAAACACTATAAATTTAGAAAAGATAAATAATCGGTAATTGATTAGAATAATATAGTTATGGATAATCGTTAAATGGGAAAATTTGCTGTAACTATTGGGGTTTTATTTAAATAAGTAAGTCAAGTGTTTTGTGAAACTAAAAATAACCGGTTAATATAAACCACATTGCTTGCCTATGAGGTTTGAATGAATCTTATATTCATGTGATCTCCTCGTACTTTTTGAAAGCAACTAATCTAGTAGATATTAGATCCTTCAATAGCTGTCAAAAGCAAATCCTAATTCATGTCCATATGAGAATAGTATTTTAAGTTCTGCAGACTAATTAAATAAATTCAAGTCGTCCTAATTATTATCCTAAACTACTGAAATAAAACAAAGAATTGCAATCTGTTGGCTAAAATATGATTTGTGAAGCCTCTCGGTTTACGTAATAGCTTGCTTTTTGGGTGATAACTGAGGCCAAGGGAAGAGAAGAGAGTAGGTAATAAGTTCTTGTTATAACATGGCCATCAATTGGCAAGAGATTCATATGCCTGTGGATCTTAACCATTCATGTGCTTGTTCAATTCTAGCGGCAATCTTTTGTCAAGAGTCTCATCCAAAGTCCGCATTATTTTATAGAATACCATTTATGCAAAGTCTTATCTCTAGCCAAGTAAAAGATAGGCAACTAGTCTTAAGACAATTCCTAGCTAATAGCCTAATACCATGTTTGCAAGCTACTGGTTGTGTCAATGTCTAGTGTCCCAACGTGGGAGTGATGATGTATCTCTTTCTATTAATTTGCTTAATTGGTCCAAGACACATTCGAATTTTTGGAAATTCAAATTTGGAAATTCAAAGGCTTATGTTTATGCTTCGCGGAATGATAAAAAAAATAAAAATGAAGCAATTGAATATAAGTAAAATCATGTACGTGGATTCGGGTTGAAAAAAGCTATATGTGTGCGGAGAGACATGGATGTTCAGAGATGCGGTTTATTGAAGGAGTAATCGTAGAAAATTCAATTCAATTTTGGAAACTGAGATATTTATGAGATTATTTAACAATTATCCTGACTACTTTGGATTACAATTCTGACCACATGTTATAGTTTATTTATATGATATATATAAATTTCAGCAAATTAGTTGGGCTTTTTATGGAATTCTGGACAAAAATTTGAGGTAGAAATCCTTTTGAGTCTGCTTTCTATATAACTAGTAAAAGTGCACACGACATTATTAATTTTGCATAAGATATTGTCTTGATTGAAGTTGGAGCCCAAAGCATTTAGGGTTACAGTTTTAGCTGACTTGATATATATATATATGTGTGTGTGTGTGCATGCGCGCTCGCGGGTGTGCGCGTGTGTTATAGATGACTTGATATATATATATATATTGGCTTTTACAATTTTAGTCAATGGTAGATTTGTGACACCAAGTTGGAACTCTAGAAGCATGACTATGGGTATGATTCCAATCAAGATAAACTTTCTTTTTTCTTAATCAATGGTTTAGTGATGGCTCAGTTGTTGGCTTTGGCATTGAGGAAAGTTCTGGTTTAGGAATTAAAACTCACCTATCCAAATCCTACAAACTGCGTGCAAATTTTAGGCAATACTAGGTATATAGGCCAAAGGTGATGCAGAAGCATCAAATTCTATTGCTCAGCTCTTAAGTTCAACTCAAATCTCATTCATTGATCCATCACAATCCTCACTTCTATAAGCAAATGCCGATTTCGACTACACTATCGTTCGATGGGGTCAATAATGATATAAGGAAGTTGTCGATTCAACAGACTAGTTATAGATTTCATGGATGCCGATTGACTACCATAATATGATTTACAAGTTTGTTGTCAACTTCAAGGCTCCCAATAGACACCTAGCAATTGGAGGTTGTTATTGCTAATTTTCTTTGTTATTTGATGATCTTCTATGATGGCTATTTGGCTACAAGGGGATTAAATATGAAGTGGGCTTCACCTAGTAGCTGCGACTATGCTTCACCTAGTAGGTGCGCCTATCTACTGAAAGTGTCCTCTTCACCGTCTAATTGAGGTCAATAACTTAACGTTACACCACATCAATATTGTAGCCCAATTTCCTTGTGACAGAGTCCATGCGATCTTGAACGGTCAATTACTTGGTCTTGTAACACAAGCTAAAGAGGTGGTCCAATCTCAAAACCAATGCAAAAGTAGCTTTGATCTTATGATGAATGACCAAACATTAGCGGATCAACGACAAGTGGACAACCGTTTTGATGACCAAAAGATTGGGCATCGAATTACTATTGGCCACACCTTAAATCACTCGCTTTCGTGGGCAAGAATTGATCGATGCACCGACTTTGGGTACACTTCAGCTTCAATAAGTAACCACAACAGAAACCTTGACTTTAATCTTATTCTACACTTACAGTTTTTAATAAGACAATTGTCGCCTTAAAGAAACATTTGTCTGGCCAATTGTGTTAGGACGGCCTTTATGTCTCCTCCTTTTAACTTCAGGTAGGTTTTATGTCACTATTTTGTGGCAGGGAAATTAGTTAAATTTTATGTTTCAACATCAGTTGAATGGTTCCTTATCATAAATGTGCACGAAACCCCGTAACATAAGATGTTTAGAACTTCAAGCTCTTGCCACGACTCCTCATAGGATAACATCATCAATCCACACAAAAGGGTGACATTATATCCATATGTTTACGTGCATGGTCCTTGCGTCCCACTTCTTCCCACTTCTGTGTATTGTAATCTAGGATTTGGGATTCCCCAATTAGGTTTTCATATCATTGGTTTCTCTCTCTCTCTCTCTCTCTCTCTCTCTCTCTCTATGTTGGGTACTGAATAATTCTGTAGAAATACTATGTGCGTGGCTGATTTATTTCATTATGACAGTCCATCTTATTCAAGTGTATGATGTCTTTCTCAGTTATGTTATGATCATGTAACTTCTCGAGTTTGTTCAAAATTTCAAACTAGCTAACTTGAAGAAGATGAATGCGCATTTGAATACTCAAGTTTGCGTACACGTGCACGGAGCTGGAAGATTCATGACCATGAGCTACTTATTTGATACTTTGAAGACACATTAACCTTATTATATGTATATTTTATCATGTTAGGCATAAACTAAGAGAATGCCCCTTCGGGCACCCAAAAAGCAAACGATTAAGGAGCCACGTATTCCTTCCCGTTTCTATCATCTTCCTTTTTTTAATGTTTCATGCTTATCTTTTCAAATTCTCTTTCTACACAGTTTTTGTCATAAAACTGTAAAATGATGACATAGATGATCCTTGAACCTTCGATATACAATGTGATCCTTAAAAAAAATTTCATTTAATTTAATTTTGAACTTTCAAAAATACACTCAATATAGTCATTTGTCAAGTATAGTGTCATTTCACGTAAAAAAATTTATGTTGACTATCATGGTAACAATATCAATAAATTTGGTTCTAGTAAGATACTAAAACTTTTCTGCGTGCGTTAATATGAATTTGAGTATATCAATAATTCGTTAACAACAAATTTATATCAAATCTCAAAAACCTGATAGTAAAAGTATAATATAACAACTAAAAGTTAAATTTACTCCTAACAGAGTTATTGTCAAACGAGTTCACATTTTACATAGTGCATTTTTTTTTTTATGACAATCATCTTCATGTATAAATCAACATATACATGACGTAAAACACAAAATACAGAAATATTACATTAAATAGATAGCACGAGGCAAATGGTACAATGGTAGTCCAAAACAACCGGTGCACTAATCTTTAGTATCATGTTAAGATATGAGCCATGCTTTTCTTCATTTTCTGTTGGAACTTCTAATCATTTTCGTGATTAGTCGCCAATCGGTTTTCTCTAATCATGAATAATCTTTGAGAGCTAGGATGGACTCAAATTATACATAACCGTATTTTCTAGAAATTATGTTCCATTTGTGTCAAAAGTTTGGGCTTATTAGCCCAATTACATGGATTATATTGTAGTTTGAACAGACCCAAAGTCAAAGATGGTTCTGAAAATATTGGGCCTTGACAAAGATTCTCAACCTTCTCAGGCCCAACCATCTTAAAACTTTCTTCAAAGGGCTTTCCTCATCCATGGGCTGATCAAGTTTGATTGTTTAATTTAAGATAATAATACTAATAATGTCATAACATTCCTACGACACTCATTCTGAAGCCGTAATTTCCCGAACAATCATTTAAGTGTCACAACAACTAAAAACCAACCATTTAATTATATTAGTGACTTTCCTTGCCTCAAAATCTTACGCATTCCGAAGCCGTAATTTCCCTAACGATCATTTAAGTGTCATAACAACTAAAATCCAACCATTGAATTATATTGGCGACTTTCCTTGCCTCAAAATCTTATGTGGCGATATATTAAAAAAAAAAAACGATTTTCTTATATGGTATCAACTTACAAGTCACTTATCTAAATTTTGACACTTCCTCTCATATTTATCTGTTTGACCTTCTTTGGTTCAATAGAATTTGTGTTTCCAGTTCCTGGAGTATCAAGATGCTGCTGTATCGGGATACTTGTTTCTCTATGAAAGTGGTTATCTCTGAGAAGAAAGAAGAAAAATCTTTGCTCAAGGAGTTGTATCTCATTGACGTTTTTTCCCTAGGAAGCGAAAGTTTCTTGGACAAGACTGACTGGGCCCATTAAATACATAACTATACTCGAGCTTTACCTTTCCTTTTCCATCGTCCCGTGTAGCTAGATTCAACAGAACAAGCATAGTCGATCTTGTAGTCACATATCGAATTTTGTGAAAAGTCAGATCCGATGGGTCTCCATTATTTAATTCATGCCTCTAAAAAGTCTTCTTGTATAAAGACAGTATATGTAGAGGAATTTTCTTCCTCTAGCCAACTCTAAAAAGTCTTATTATTTAATTTATGCTTATTGTTCCTCTTTTTGATGGTCTATATGGTATTACCACGTGAGCATCCTAGGTTTTAAGTTAAGTAGTGCCGATACCGACATACGACACAAATACAATATGATATGCCAACATGTTGTTTATAAAAATAAAAATAAAAATAAAAATAAAAATAGAGTCGACACATTAGGATACGTTGTGTATTAAATATATATTTATATATAATAAATTATCATTTTTATGATTATTTTAATCAAATTAATTTGATTCAAATTCATAAATAAATAAATAATAAAAAAGAGTCTATAATTAATTTACATTAAAAATATTAATCCACCATTTGTTAATATCATTCATTATTTCAATTTGATAAATTCAACTTCTCTCAAATAATCTATAAAACTTGGAGGAAAAAATAAACAATTTCACATTCTAGACTTGCATGTCAGAGCTTGTCAGAAGAGAAGAGAAAAACATAAACTTTGGGCTGGATTGTAAGTCATGGGAAGAAAGAGTCGGAAGAGAAGAAAATAATAGGTTTTTCTTCTTTCCTCATTTATTTTTTTTTATTTTCTTACATATTTACATTCTAACCCTTTATTTTTTGGAAAATTTTTAAAATTGACTCTGTGCGTATTGGAATCATATATCAGAATTCTAAACTTGTGTGTTAAAAAGTGTACATAGAGTTGACCAAGTGTTGGACTTTTCGACATATGTTAACCAAGTGTCAAAGAGTGTTGAATAGTATCAGAGAGTGTTGGATACTCTGTTATAACACAAAAGTTCTCAGAGAGTATCTGTACTCCCTATGTTTTAGGTGTATGACCGGATTATGAATGAGTAAAAGATTTAATGCTACAATATACTGTTAGTCCAATTTTTTATAATTTAAGCTTTTGAAAATGAGAAATTGCCTAACATCTCTTAGGATCAAGTCCTCATGTCAACATGAGACACCACAGAGCAGGTTATTGGAAATCTACGGATATGCGTCAAGTGAGTTTATTAGACTACCGTTATATATATATATAAATTGTGAGGACATTTTCAAGTTTTTGGTTTGTGATGAAGAATTATCTTAAGAGAATAAAGTCTTATCCAACAATATATGTAAAATTGCTTGGGGATTAAGTTCAACTCTATTGGCAGAATCGGCAGTTTGATGAGGATTTCGTGCTACAATCTGGTCTCACAGTACATGGTTGAAAAACTCTAGATGTCAAGTTTCCAACGCATCCAGTTTCATGCTATTTGGAGTCTTCTAGAGGATGTAATACTCGAATTATTAAACGCTGTTCAATTTATCAAAAAATGAGTGTTTGCCTTTCAATAAATTTGGAGTCGTACTCAGAGAATTTTGTTTCGAGGGTCATCTTCTTATTTGCACTTTGTCAAGGGATCGTTGGTCATGTAAAATAAAAGGAAAGGTATATTGGAATTTACCTATATTTGGAGGATTATTCCATGTTGAGCCTATTTACGTTAATAATTGACTTTATAATTCAAAATAAAGTCACCCATCGTTGACATAGATTAGTCTCTTTCTCTCAACAACCACTCCGTTAATTTATGATCGATTTTTCTTTTTTCTTTTTCTTTTTCTTTTTTTTTGTGAACGGCTAAACTTTTTTAAGAAACTAGAGATAACTACAAAATGATAATTGGACATGTGGTGGCAATTGAATTGGTAGCGAGAAAACCAAGAAATGAGCATAAGCATTCACGATTTAATTGTGCACCTCTTTAGTCGCTAAGGTCCTTCTTGCCTTTGCGAGTGTCGAATCAAACTGATTTTTCCTGGTTCAATTTCAATCAGTTCATCATGCTTCATTCCGAAGACTACGACCTCGTACGCAATCTGCCTCTGTCTCTGTCTCTGTCTCTGTCTCTATCTCTAAAAGAGGGCCATTCGAGTCCGTTTACCAGACGGTGAAACTAATAGCTTCGGACGACTTTCGTTTGTCAATTTTGCATCGTTGTGGTGCCAATTCAAGACCGCTCGCATGTTGTTGTCACTTGCAATTCATGGGCCTTTTCAACTATTTCTAAAATCTAGTCAACACAACGGGAGCCAAAACTATAGGATGCTGATGCGGCACTTCCAAGCATCGTTAAAAAACTGGCAATATTCTTCTTTCCTTTTCGCAACAAGTTCAACTGCCAGTTTTTCGGTTGAATCGAGAAGAGAGCAACTCCAACGTGTTGAGGAATGCAATGATATATCTCGATCGCTGATTCGTTTTGAATCACTTTGTATGAGAAATACGATAAAATGCATGTAATTACAACTCGGTTATGATAAAAAGATCGCCCTGAAAAAAAGAAAAAAAAAAGCCCTCGTTAAAAAGGCCACGGAAAGTGAATCATTCTACTATGCGGGTCTCGAAATGGAAAATAACCCTAAATGTGGATCAAACATTTGGAATTTCCCGTGAACTTAAAATACAGGAATCATTAGATCATGTATAATTTACCTTAGGGTTGCTTGGATCTGATTGTCCACACGTGTGTGTGTGTGGTGGGGTTGGGGGAAGGAGGTGCTGGGCTCAAGTTAGTTAGGTTCATGCAAGTGTTCTTAATAAAAAAAATTACCAAAAAAATCATAAATCCATTGCATTTGTACAAATTCAATCCTAAATCTTTCGATTTAATTAATTCAGTTATAAATCTTTTGACAATTTGTCAATTGAGTATTTATGGGCAATTTTGACCGGAAAATACTAATATAGACACTGATCATCCTACATGACACAACCTACACTAATGTAAAATTTTTTTATAATTTTTTTTTTTGGTAGTTGACGACCCTATTGAGGCTATTGGTGAGGCCCTTACAAGCCGTGAAGGCCTATCTACATGAGGACTACCTTGCTTGTGGCTGTCAAGGCTATGAAGGCCCTTGCTAGAAATATGTGAGGATCTTCATGCTAGTAAGGGTTGCCGGCACAACGAAAAGAAAACAAAGAGAAAAGAAATTCAAAAAAGGGAAATTTTCAATTTTTTAAAAAATAATTACAAAAACTGTTCACATTAATGATGATGCTACATAGGACAAATAGCGTCTAAATCAGTGATTTTTAACTAAAATTGACTAGAATAATTCAATTGGAAATTGTGAAAAGATGTAGGATTAAATTGGCCAAATTAAAAAGTTTATGATCGGATTAATATAAATGTAATGGATTTAGGATTTTTTTTTTTTAATGATTTCTTCGTTCCTAACGAAGGGAGAGGAAATCTTGTATCTTCTGGGACTCTAACAAGAGAGAGCAAGTCTCGACACACACTAGGCAATTGACGTAGCGAGTAGATAAGCAAGTTGCAACCCACGAGTCACAAGTAGTTGCTAGGAACGTAATTAATTTTCCAGCTCTCCTTCACAAAGCACTAGGCATCCCTTCGTTGAGTAAACGTCACAACGGTGAAATTATTTATGTTATTTTAGTAGAGAAATGCATGATCAGGCATAACCCATCTCGTATGCTCCATCAGGTAGCTAGAGTCCCAAGAGCATTTGTATCTTACAAGGAAGACCTTAGGTGGAAATATATAAAACTATTTATTAGTTAATTGATTGAATCTTTCTTACAAGTTAAGACTTTAACCCTCGATCCCCGAGATGAGAACCTCCTCACGGATTCATAAAACCCTTGTCGGCAGATTGCCCTGTTCGCATTCGAAATATTAGGGTTAGTCCTTTTATTTCCCAAAAGTATTCAGGATTTTATCTTCTTCCTAACCATATCTAGAGTTGCATTTGAACAAAACCAGAAAGGAACATATATATTTTGTTTAAAGCTTAGCTGTTTAGGTGCACACTTTGTAATCTTGGATAAATATTATGCAATCGCATGATTATCAATCACTTTACAGATGGTGTCATGGTTCGAATCTTTCTAAGAATAAATCTAGATAAGTGTAGTGCAACTGTATCTAATGACTTCAATGACGATGCTGCAATAGATCTTAATCATCCATTAAATTTCAATTGTTCATATTAGAGAATAATTACCTACACTCATATTATATTAAGTGTTTCTATGTAAAGAATAGCATAAAACAAAATCTGATGATTTCTCATCAATTCTATCTTGACTAATTACGTTTTCTATCTTACTCAATTTCAAACATTAGCAAACATTGTGGAGATAGAAACCTACAAAGGGAAGGGAAAATAATTAACTACTTAACTCAATAAGTTTCTGACCAAAAAAAAAAACTCAAGAAGTTCGACAAAAAAAAAAAAAAAAAGCTCGAGGGCGCAAATACATAAAATTGTATAAAGGTTTTATAAAATTATAATACATATTTATAGAATGAAAATTACACCTTATCAAGTAATCAATAGGCGGGTCCCGACAATTGATGATCAGACAACAAAGCATAGTGAAATTATTAGTTTTCCTTCTTTGCTGTTAAGGGAAATTATTATTATATATGTGTGTGTGTGTGTGTAACGTTTTCCCATATTCCTTTTCCCTGGGGAACCCAACAAAAGTCAAAGTCTCTAGTTGCTAAGTGCGACACGGCTGTTAGCAACCACAGCCCCCAACACACGCCAGAGTCCCGAGCCTTTTTAACATATTTTTTTATGGGGGAAACAATTTCAAAAGAATTCCCTTTTTTATTATTTATTTTTTATCTTTGAATTTGGTGAGATAGAGAAAGAGAGCTTCAGTTGTGGCAGATGCGAGCGTATGGCGCCTGGACCGGCCTAGTCCAAAACAGACCAAACAGCCCAACTTGTTAGTTTTAACAGTTGAGAATTCGAAAAAAAAAATTCAAAAAAAAAAAAAAAGCTGAGCGTAAGAAGTAAGATTGGTCTTGAGTATAAATTGGAAGGTATTCTCTTGGGAGAGAAAGAAAAAATAGCTATCTTTTAATTTTAATTTGGAGGTGGGATAGCTCTTGACAGAGCTCCTAAACTCTTGATTTGTAGTGAGGTACAACTTTAATCACTGTTCAAAATCTATAAATCATCGGCACTTGAAAATTTGAAAAAATAGAAAAACAAGTGAGTATAAAAAGTAAGATTGGTCACTGAGTATGACCTTAAACTATCATAAAAATTCAAAGGTATTTTCTTGGGAGAGGAAGAAAAAAATAGCCTTCCTTGATTGGAGATTGAGAGATTGAGGCATGGGGGTATAATCCTGATAGGTAGGATGGCTCTTAATGGAGCTCTTGGACTCTTGATTCGTGGTGAGGTACAACTTAATCACTACCTTGGGAGAGGACAAAAAAATAGCTCTCCTTGATTGGGGGTTGAGGCATGTAGGTATAATTTCGATAAGTAAGATGCATTTTAATGGAGCTCTCAAGTTCCTGATTCGTGATGAGGTACAACCTTAATTACCGTTGAAAATTTATAAGCCACTATCACTTGAGAATTTGAAAAAAATAAAATAATAGTTGAGCAAAGAAGTAAGATTGGTTATGAGCATGATTTTTAATTATTTCGTTTGAACTCTAAAACATAAAAATTTGATGGCATTTTTTTAGGAGGGGGAGTAAAAATAACTCTCTTTGATTGATGGTTGAAGTGTGCGAGTATAATTCTAATAAACATGACGGCTCTTAATGGAGTTCTCTGGCTCTTGATTCGTGGCGTGGTACAACCTTAATCAATGCTGAGCATGTACAAACCATAGGTACTTAAGAATGTTTGAAAAGGACCAAAAAAACAGTTGAACGTAAGATGTAAGAGCATGCCATAATTTCAAAAAAACAATGATTGCTATTTATCTTTTTCGGCCAGTATACACTCACCAGATAATCAAATATATTCAGGGATCCAGCCGGAAAAGAAAGGTGAGGGCCTACAGATGGCTTTGATTTCCACGAGGCACGAATGTATGAAAAACGCACTCCTGCTGCTGCTCTTGGCCTACTGCTGAGTCACCCTCTCCCTCTCCATCTCTCCATCCACTCTGTCTTCGCAGAACTTTGCTGTCTACGGTGGAGAAGAGGCTCAAGTTGAGCTCAACTAAAGAGAAATTCCCTGCTTTACGAGTGAAGATTTTCCATCCTTTTTGTCCATACCCTTCTTCCTTCTCGTCTTGTATCTCAGGTTCCTAGCGATGGCGGAAGTCATATATTTGTTAAACAAGGTGGGATTTTTTCCTCTCCCTGTTCTGTTTTTGTGGTAATGTATTCGCTTGTTTCTGCTTGCGCTGTCGAATGTGATCAGATTCTTCCTTTTCTGGACCGAAGGAGAGACGGGTTTTGCCTTTTCTGGCCGAAGAGAGATGGGTGTTCTTAAAGAAGTCATCTTTTTCCCTGTGCTTTGCTGAAAATTTGTTGCTTTGTTTGGGGGGGGGGGGGGGGGGGGAAGGGGGGGGTGCAAAAAAGCATTAATCTTTGGAAGCAGCTGATTCGTTTTTGTTATCTTCATGTTTTTGAGCGGGGACGAGAAGAATAACTCAACTTGTGGTCAGAAATTTTGAATCTTGGATTATAGCGATCTTGCTGTGCTAATCAATTTATTGCCCTGTTACAGTTCTAGGGCAGGTCGCTTATTTTGGGGCAAAATTTTAAACCCACTCTATCGATTCTTCTCGCCCTTCACTGCCTAATAGATTGCATTAACTTCACATGCATTGATGTCCTCTAGTTAATTTTTCTGGATAGTTTTGTGATGGCTGTTGCTAACACCAGATTGTGAGGAGATTATCATGTTTCTGTTTGATTAATGATCAATTTTTATAAGATGGCATTTAATCTTTTTTTTTTTTTTTAATGCTTGACAGGACACTTTGATTGTTAAACCTCCCAAGAAATCGCCTCTAGTATATAGGATGATAGTTTTGGCATTCTCAATGTTCTGTGGTGTGTACATATGCTCAGTCTGTCTGAAGCAAATAAGCCGCCACACCAAGCCAAATCTCGTGGACATCCAAATCGCTGAGGAACCTAGTGAGCTTCATGGTGTGAAACAGTTGGATAAACCTTCAATCCATTATCCTAAACCCGAAACTTTTAGCAGGTAATGGATGACAAAACAAAACTAGGATTTCGTTTTTGATGGAATGATGATTCACTGGGTTTCGGCTGATTTTTGTTTTTAATTGATACCAGGGCTGAATGTGCAGATAATCCAGTGCGATATTTCGTTATCGTATCAACACAGAGATCGGGAAGTGGGTGGTTTGAGACACTCCTAAATAGCCATGCCAATGTGAGCTCTAATGGGGAGATTTTCTCGCTCTTAAATCGGAGGAAGAATGTTTCCTTGATTTTACAGACTCTTGACAAAGTTTACAGCTTGGATTGGTTTAGCAGCGCTTCGAAGAACGAGTGTTCTGCTGCAGTTGGCTTCAAGTGGATGCTTAATCAGGTAAATATCAGGACATCATTTGCAAATTTATACAATTGGATTCAAATTTTCTATCTAAACGGGTCGATGAAACTACTATAGGGTTATGTGTCACTGAAAGTTGAGTGTATGAAGAAGCAAGAGATGGAGTATTGTGTTATTACATGATCAAAGAGCACCCCATAGTCCTTAAGAGCATTGAACTCTATAAGGTGAATACTTTAGCAAAGGCACTATGAATCGGTGACGAGTATTTGATATGTGCAGTTCTGCTGAAACCTCTAATGTGCTACTTATAGCAAATGCATGAAAGGTGATGCAACCTTGAAAATTGCAGAATTTTCTGGAAACCCTAAGATTTACATGTCAAAGGAGACTTTTTGTTCAAGAACTTCCTGGTGTAGAAGCTGTGTACCACTTTGGCCAACCAAAAAATGGAGTAAAAAGGTTGTGCATGCATCAAATCATTATCTAGATTAATGGTTGTAAAAAAATATCTTTTTATTAAATTGTATGGTGCAGATAAGCTTTGAGAAAAATTTGTGAATGCATATTACCTAAGCTCAAGACTGTGTTGGGCAAGTATATATTTTCTTATTTGGAGACTATCGATGCAGCACAACTTGGCTTCTTGTCATATTGTTGGATGATAATTCAAGAAAATTGAGCATTTCTTGCATCCAATTCATGCAGGGAGTGACGGATCATCATGTAGAAATTGCGCAGTACTTCACCCGTAGACATGTTTCTGTAATTTTCCTCTTCCGCAGAAATCTTCTGCGCCAGATGGTTTCAGTGCTAGCAAATTCCTATGACCGATATGCTAAACTGTTGAATGGAACCCACAAGTCCCACGTGCATTCTCCTCAAGAGGTATCTCTCTCTCTCTCTCTCTCTCTCTCCCCACATCTCCCCCCCCCCCCCCCCCCCCCAAAAAAAACAACACGGGCATTCGACCCCCTGCACAGGCCAGCCCTAACTCATCTTCACATACTGATGCACGATACATTAACGCATTCCCCTGATACTGACTGCAGGCTGCGATACTCTCAGGATATAAGCCTATCATCAATTCCTCATCGTTGATCAATGATTTCAAGGAGATGGAGAAGAAAGTTTCAAAGGTTTTGACATACTACAATACCACGAGGCACATTGTGCTCTACTACGAGGATCTCATGAAGAATTGGACTGTAAGTGCCTCGGACCATGACATCTAGCAAGCACCTTAATTTGAACTGACCACTTACACAGCACAGTATTTATGCTGCCACATCCTGCATATATAACTCGAAATCTGTAACTTTCTACTCTAAATCCAGTTTATTATGATGAGCTGAAGTGATTTATTAATTGGGTGCGATCATGTCTCATTTGAAAGCTGCTGTTGCTAATTCACTTTTATAATCACCGATTTATCTCCTTCAAAAGATTGATATTCATTTTCCGCTCTTGTGCAGAAGGTAAAAGAAGTACAAGAGTTCCTCAGCCTGCCGACAATAGATTTGACAAGCCGCCAGATCAAGATACATAGTGGGCCGTTGTCGGACCATATCAAGAACTGGGATGAAGTCTTGAAGACCCTTAATGGGACGAGTTATGAGCGCTTCATCCATGCCGACTATTGAACCGTGCTTCATTGGCAGCATTTAGGAATTATGTACATAGCAAGTTCAAGTTAGTCATCTTATTGGGTGCAGAAGCTAACGGCTTGAGCCACGAGAATCGTGCTCTCTCACACCGCCCCTTTTTGGGCTTTGTTTTGTTTCTTCCTCTGCATTCAACACATAGTTGAATATTACAGTAGTTCTGTTCAGAAGCTAACGGCTTGAGCCACGAGAATCGTGCTCTCTCACACTGCCCCTTTTTGGGCTTTGGTTTTGTTTCTTCCTCTGCATTCAACACATAGTTGAATAATACAGTGGTTCTGTTCCTTGTTCAGTTTTAAAAGGTTGTCATTCTTGATTTTTTACCCACTAGATCTGTTGCACCTGCTAATTAAGAGTAGCCTTTTAATTTTTTGCCATTCCCGAGAATCGAATCACCAACCCAGATTGCCGCAGGACTGCAGGTGACATAATCAAAGAGCAATTGCTAACTATGATTAATAAGAAGGCCCTTTGATTGTCTTTTATAACGGGTTTGATTTCTCGGCACTTTTATTGCCACTGTCTTTGGGATATGATATGTACTAAAAGTTCCGTGTTCTGTCAATAGAAGAGGTACGGTACGTGCCATTCTCGTTTCTCCTCCATTTTCGTGTCTTTGGCTCGGGTAGATGGTTTATCCACCAAGGTTTACGGAACATGGGAGTTGGAGGGATACAAGTGGAAAATAAGACAGAAGATTCAGAACGTTTGACGGAATTTGCAAACGATACGGCATGATTGACTTGGCCTGATCTTTTATGATAGCGTGTTTTACGTGGACTCCACGAAATCTGATTTGTTGTTGATTGTGTTCGGTCGGACGAATGATTTTCGTTACGAATGTCATCCGTTCATCTCGTCCTTGAAGCTTTTTCTAGTCCAGCAATAAAGCTCTAGCTTGGCCAGCAGTCGTCGCCGACCTAGTTGATGTGACGTGTAAGGCAAATTATGTTTTGCCCATGAGATTTTAACACCAACTACAAATGCCCCACCCCTCCCTTTTTAAATTGCCCCCTTGACTCTTGTGTTTGCTGTCATATGATGTCTGAACTCTACATATTGTTTGCCATGTCCTCCTCTTGTGTCGACTTCGGCGTGCGTATCTCACGTGACTAATTCCCTTATTTTATGAAGGGCAAATCCGTCCGACGAGTATGGGCTAATTTCATTTTACTTGAGGTAAGTTGGCTTTTGATTTTTAAGTATTTTTGAAATTTTGGCAGCGATTCTCTTGATGTGTTAAAATAGGTTTTAATGCTTACAAGTTCGAAAGCCCACAGGTTGATCCTTTTCTCAAGTGTAGCCCAACCCTTAAAATAACCATAGGATTTTGTTTTGTGTATCTCTATATTTGGCCCAAACTTTTAAATTAGCACGTAATTAACTATGCTTCGTATGTCATTTATAACTGACCTCTTGAAGTGTACAGTGTTAGACAAGCTACCAAAGCAAAATAGAAAAGCATAAAAAAACTTATCATATCAAATGTTGCATCAGCATTTTTTGACTCTTTCAAACGGTATATTAATCAAAGCAAAAGCATTAGCAATTTGCATAAACATGTGACATTCGTATTTAGTTTTTTTTTTTTTTTTTTTTTGTAAATTGATGGAAGCACCAAAGCATCATAACTTCCCTCTACAAGACCAAACTAAGAGGTTATGAAGGAAACACGTCACTTGCCCATAATATATACATTGTGCCTGTTATAGGACGTCTTGTCGGTATTAAGACTTTCCTCTACATTTCTTATTTCACCAAGTGTCTTGTCCTATTATTTAATGTACCTATCTTAGCCTACCTCCGAATTTTTAACCAAACCTTCATTTATATACATAGATTAAGCCTACCTCTATGTTCTTAACCAAACCTTCATTTAGATACATAGATTAATTGCATGAAGATTTCATTAACTAGTGCCCCGTTGTCACTTCTTAAGTAACAAATTAAGAAAACCTTGCAAGAGTTAGGCACTGTTTGGTTCAGCATTTAGAATGCTCATTTGGACTCTAAAGTCCTTTGGCCAAATGCAAAGCTATTTGGTTTGTTTTTTTGCATGACGTTGGCGAGATGCAATTGCATCTCGAAGTGGCTCTAAGGGCCTTTAGCCCAATGCAACTCTTGAGGTCCTTTGGCAAGTTGTATCTTCGAAATGCAACTTCTGGTTTTGTTTATCTCTCCGGTGGAGAAGCCAATCGGCTGCCTGAATAAAAATAAATATGTTTATATTTTTATATAAAAATATATATTTTATATTGTATATAAATATATAAACATATCTATTTTTTTATATTTTATGTTTATATATATTTTATATAGATATAAACATATCTATTAAATATATATATATATATATTATGTTTATATTTTTATATTTTTATATAAAAATATGTTTATATAAAAAACATAAACATATTTTTTATTCAGGCGGTTCGGCCGCCGAATTCGGCGGTCCGGTATAAATATATAACCAGATATTTTATGTTTATTTTTTATATAAAAAATATAAACATATCTATTTTTTTATATTTTATGTTTAATAAATATATATTTATAAAAAATATAATATATATTTATATATTATATATTTTTTATAGATATAAACATATCCATTTTTTATATAAATATATTTTATTTTTAATATATATATATTTATTTATTTATTTATAAATCTAATCATATCTATTTTTTTCTCCGATTGCTTTTATATAAATATATATTTATACAAACATATCAATTTATATTTATATTTTATGTTTAATAAATATATTTTATGTTTATATGTTTATACTTTTTATATAAAATATGTTTATATAAAAAATATAAACATACTTTTACTTTTTTAATTTAATAAAAGTTAATTACAAATGTAAATTTTACCAAACGGTATTTTGGCCAAAATTGTTTCTCAATGCAAATTATACCAAACGATATTTGCATTTTCGAAAACCCCATTTACCCAAAGGTATTTGCATTTCTGCAAATGCATTCCCCAAAAGCCGAACCAAACGGGCCCTTAATGCACTGACCATTTTCAAGTCATATGTAAGGGATATTTTGACAATTGGATTATTCCAAAAACAAATATGTTTAACAAGTGCTCTCTAAACTCGTTTATAGGGCTGGATCTTACCTTTGAATCTCGAGGACCCAGGGGTGATGTGTCAATTGCAAGTATGTTGGTAAGCTTAAATGCATTTTGTTTTTAAGCGTGAATAAGATACATGGTAATAATCAAAACTAAGAAACTTGATTAGAAAGTACCGAATCAGTTTTTTTTAATGAATTAATTATGCATCATGATTAATTATCAATATGACTTTGGTGCATGTTGATACCTCAATTTCGTCAATCCATTTAGTCATTTATTATATACAAAAATTAGGGATCGTTCCTAACCCCTAAACAAGTATACAATTAGTATAATTCATATTTGCATTTCATCTAAGTTATGCATCACATGCGAGTGACATGGTCTTAACATGATATTACCACGAATTATCGTGCCACACAATTGAGAGCTATGGCCAGCCATAGTTATAGGAGGAGTTTAAACGTCACACTCAACTCGTTGTTGATGAGATTTGATCTCTAGTGGTTACTCGATTCAACGGTTATGCAGTCAAATCTTTTCCTATCTAGCTTTGCATTGTTTCAAACCCATGTTTCATTGAAAAGGAAGGGGGCGGTCGTTTGTGTTGGAGAAAACTTTCTTGAGTGTTTTGAAGTTGACAAAACGTTTCCATCAGTGTAGTCTGAAGACTTGTAGACTCTTTCATCAAAGTCTGAAGACCACCGGACTACCAGACTCAAGACTCAAAGTCTATATTCATTGACAGTTTCTAGACTGTCGAAGAAGGCTTATCTAGAACTGACTATTTCGTTAATGATTTGATTCTATTGACTGAAGAAGATCTTTTGGCTAGATATAGTATATTGGAATCCATTATTCAAATTGAGATTAATTCAGGGATTTTGGATCCGTTGATTAGCAAAGTATACTTGGAAGGTTCTATTTATGGAAACCTAGATCTTGATTGTATGGGCAAGCATGATTGGTGGGCTATCGTCATATTCCTTAAATAACTTGAAATCTCCCTGATTGATTCTGTCCAATGGGTAGATTGGAAGAACTCCTTTGGTAAGTGCCAACGAGTGTGATGGCATGAATAAGTATATAAGGAAAACATTTCAGTTGTTCGAGTGTGTGCACGATAGAAGAATTTCAAAGTCTGAAGCTTCTTGTTCTTAGTCAATTCAATTGTTGAGCGAAATCTTGTTTTAAAAGGAGAGTTTATATCTTTGTGAGACCTTGAGGAAGTGTAGCAAAGTCTCTACACTATGGAATCAAGGAAGAGTTATATTGTAACAACTCTTTTGATGCATAGTGAAATCCTGCCAGTATGCTGTCAGTGTGGAAGAGTGGACGTAGGCTTGGATTAAGCCGAACCATTATAAATCTTGTGTTTTTATTCTCTTCCCTAAACTTTTTTACTTTGATTGTAATTCTATTTGATTATTAGAGTCTAATTTCATTTTCATAATCTATTGCTAATCATAGTTGTTTTAAAAATAAAATCATTCACTTCACTCTGAAAATTTTGTTTTTGCACCTATTCACCCCCTCTAGGTGCTCGTACTAGCTTTCACGGTTTGAAGGATAGTTTATCCTATCCATGTCGTTTCAAATGTGATTTAATTACATTAATCTGCGGAAGAGATAATGACCAAAACTGATCGAGCTTTGAAGTGGTTCTTAAATCCAATCAAACTCTTATCCAATAAACCTTGATCTTCGTTCAAACTCGATCTAATGTTGCCCCTCTTGGCCACTAAGAAAGAGGAGGGATGTGCAGAAAATTTTCAAGGAAACGATGAAGCTCTTTTCCTTGGAAGCAGAAAAATTCCAGCGTGCAGTTTCACGAAAACGACAAGCGTGCATTTGTTAACCATGGGATCATGCTCAAAATTTGTGGAGAGTCCGTAAGACATTGTTTTTGAGTTTGTCCGGTGGGATTGATGAGAAATACTTGGAAGTATGTCTTTGACATATGCTGGATCAAGACAAGGGAGCTCAACGCGCAGCCTCGCGAAAACGGTGAGAATATGTTTGTTCTTGATCGGAATGCATTGATATTTTGAAGAGATCTCCACGCCACATAATTCTGCAATCCCATCAAAGGAATCGAGCACCAAAGATTTAGATACTTGGGATTCAACCAAGAGCTAGCAATTCTCACTAAGGCCAATCCTTGGTCGTGATTCATACTAGGGTGAGCGCGGTTCTCATATAGAACTGAGAATTGGAGAACCAGACCGATGAGTCTGGTTCAATTCTCAGTTCTAGAAAGGGAGGTTCCGGATTTTTAGGAGCCGCTGGTTTCCAGTTCAGTTCCCTAGGAACCGAAACCGGGAACCAAGAACCGGGATTCTTAAAACATAAAACCTTAAAAATAAAAATAGAATCCTTAGCTTTTGCAATCCCGTTGCTTTGCACATCTCGTTAGGTTCTCATTTTTCTCTCTCCACGGATTGCGGCAATTGTTCTTCTTCTTCTTCCTTTTCCCCGTCGGCGAGTTCGGGCGGTCGCGACTTGGGACTCTGTTGCCGCAAGTTCTTCTCCGGATCTTCAGTACTGCAAACGCGTCTCGTCCGTGAGTTCCAAATAGTCTCATCTACTTCGGAACTGCTTGGCTTTCTTTTTGCTTCTTTTTTTCTTTTTTTGGTGAAACTTGCGAACGTCAATGACCTTCTTCGTGTGTTGATATTGTTTTTTCTTTTTTTTATTTGTTGGGATTGTCGGATTCCCAAAAACGGATTCAACACTAAATTGAACCCCTAAAACAAATGCGGAAGATGAGCCCGGGAAATTCACATGTATCACCGATCCTAAAGCACACCACGAAATTGAGTGTACCTTGTTAGCCACAGATTCGTGAACGTCAATGATCTTCTTTAGCGTGTGAGAGAGGGAGAGGAACGTACGTGATTTGGTGATATTGTTTTTTGTTTTTTTGTTTTTTTTTTGTCTTGTCTAATTCGGTGTGGAGTTTGTGGATACTGGATATGATTGTTCTTGTTGTTGCCACATCGAAAGTGTAGAGCATTGCTTGGCTTGTTTGCTTGGCGTATTTAACTTGGGGAATGTTGTTGAGAGAACTCAAAAGAGGGGCTGAGGTGAGGCTAGAGGTTGTAAGCTCAGAAAAAAAAATGGGTGGCTCTTTTGTGGAATATATGATGGATTTAATGAGCGTGATGCTGCCGATTTCTTAGCTGGGACATTTTATGACATATTTTCTTCTTCTCTGCATAAGCCTGGAGTGGCGGACGATGAACCTACATTGGTCATGTGAAAGTAGTTCACTGCATCAACTTTCTGAAAGTACTTCATTAGAGCACGGCAATGTCTATAATGACATTTTCTTGCCAAGCAGCAGCCAAATCCGTTTCCTCTATCGATAATTTTGTTCATTTTGTATTCTTTCTGGTGAATGACAAACTTATTCGGTATTGTTGCATTTATTTTCATTTCATTAAACTAAATATGAAAAGAAAAGAAAAAAAAGAATATTTTATAACTTATAATCAACTTTAGAACCTGTGACATGGTAGGTTTCAAGTTCTAAATTTCGACGGATAGATTTCAGGTTCCAAAAAATAAGGAGCCTATATCCAAGAGAAGGTTTCGAGTTCCAAGTGGAACCTCTAAAGAAACTGGAACCGCTCACTTCCTATTCATACCAACTCCAGTGATCAGTCTTTTGACGTGCCCAACTATTGCTGTGATCTCCTCACCGTCATTGCCTTTGCTGTTGTTCCCTCGCTGCTATATTGCCGCCGGCCCTCCACCTGTTGTGTCGTCAAACTTTGCTCGTCGGTTGTTGTTGAAGCACAGTCCAATTTAGGTAATTTCTTAAACTAAATTCAATTCCAATAGTTGATCACTTAATTTGGATGATGTTATTGTAATTGATTTCGTATGAGATTATAAGCGTCGCCCAAATAGGAATTTTTTTTTTTTCAGGTCATGCATATCTATGATAATTGGGGTTTCGATCTTTAAGATGTAAGATCAGATCCCCAATTACCTTAATTTCCTATTTTGGATATGGTTAATATCTAATTATGTGGGTTTATATTTTTCATATCATTAATTTAGTAAACATTCTTTTTATGAAAATACAAAAAAAAAAAAAATTGCATTGCGTTTAGGATTGATTGCATTCATATTAGTTTTCTAATTTAAAATTGCATATCTAGGAATCATGTTGTAATTACCAAATTTACAATAGGATTTAATATAAATGATTTCTTAATTACAATTAGGTAATCGCAAATTTTAGGTAATTTCCTATTTTACTTTTAAAAAAATCGTAAAACACAACATGCACATATCATATAGAATTAGTGGCATCATTGCCACATCATCACATTGCCATGCCATTGTTGTCATGTCATCATATCAATGTCAAAAAAATCATAAACACAACACACGCATATCATATAGAATTAGTTGCATCATTGCCACATCATCACATTGCCATGCCATTGTTGTCATGTCATCATATCAATGTCATCTAGTGATTGCATGTTTAGGCTCATATAAATTAGATTGCGTATCATGTTAGATTAGTTCATAATTTTTGTTTGTCATCAAAATTAGGTAATCTATGTCAGGTGTCATTAGGCTAATATAATTCATAAATTTTTAATTAGAATTCATGTAATCATAGAATTTAGATTAAAAT
Source organism: Eucalyptus melliodora (assembly GCA_004368105.4). Classification (NCBI taxonomy): domain Eukaryota; kingdom Viridiplantae; phylum Streptophyta; class Magnoliopsida; order Myrtales; family Myrtaceae; genus Eucalyptus; species Eucalyptus melliodora. The sequence goes on along the minus strand of CM023410.3, from coordinate 21,606,292 downwards.
GGCACCCACAAGAAGAAAAGCCCCCCTTCCCCCCAAAATTAAATATCATTGCATTTAAAAATCATGTTTAGGGTATACATTAAAATCAACCAAGATTGTTTACAAAATATTTTTGAAAATAAGGAGAAAAAATACTGAAATGGTGAGATTTATATAGCATAACCAAGTTTCTGTATCCACAAATGACTAGTGATAACTCCTAAATGAAATAATTTGCATGTTAAATTAATTAAATCAAAACCCTAAAGTTGCAATTGGTATGAGCTTGAAAAAGTGTGTGCTAAGTCTTTGGCTTAGTAATCCATTGACTTTCCTTGGTGGTTCAACTCGAACAAGGTCACAATAGTACATGAAATGTCGGGATGTCACATTGCTTATGTTGCAGCAACAACTTGTCAAATTTGTTCACCCTCCAATTTAATCCATGTTCATTATGTGAGGTGAAAATGTAAAATGTTTTTCTCAATTTTTTATTATTAATTATATCTACCTCTATCTATATATTTGGGTCGAAGGTGTTATTTTACTTCTTTCTTTACAAAATTGCCCTAACACAAAATAACGAAAAGACAACAAAGTACATAATTAACATATTGTGGCATCCCAAAAATTCAAGACAACCTCTAGAGGAATTAAAGCTCATAATTAGGTAATGAAATTACCTATGGTTTATGTTTTAGCCATTAGTTTTCTCTTAAGGCTAAGTGATATGCTTGTGTTCATGAATTTTTGAAATTAGGACTATAGGATAAATTAATGAGAATAATCTATGCTTGGCTATGCACCTCATAAATTAAATTCCTATAAATAAAATGTAACAAGATTTTGGCCATGTGGAGTTTAGTAATTTAAATTCTTAAAATAAAGAATAGAAAAAGGGGTAAAATTGATTTTTAATTAGGTTGGGCCCTAGGCCCAATAGCTTGAGTCTTTGGTGGGCCAAATGGCCGGCCCAACAGAAGCCACGGAGGGGCTGTCGTCGGCCCAATTAGGCCCAAGGAGGAGTGACCGTCGACCAAAGGGGGAGGAGAGTGGCCGGCCCATTGCTGGCCCAAATGTCTCCAAGCCCAAGCCCAAAGCCGAATTGCATGTGTTAGGCCAAGTGGCAAGGAGGAGCTCATGCATTGGCCATTAGAAGAGGCAAGCTAATGATTGCAAATGATGAGGTTTGGGGGAAATAAAAGGGAAGAAGAGAGAGAGGGTGGCCGGTTCGGCCAAGTGAGAGGGAGAGAGAGGGAGAGAGAACCGTGCGAGAGAGAGAGAGAGAGAGAGAGAGAGAGAGAGAGAGAATCGTGCGAGAGAGAGAGGGAGTGAGGCCAAGAGAAGAGAAGCCGCGAGGGAGGAGGAGGAGCTGCTCACCGTTCGTCCGCCCGTCGCCGCCCATTTGCCGTCCGTTCGCCACCGTGTGCTCGCCGCTAGCTTGGTCTAGAGGCAAGTTGGGAATCCGCTTTCTACTCTTGCACGAATGTCTTGCATGTGTGGTTGGAATCTAGGATGTTTGGAGGCACGGGAGTGAAGCTAATGTGGTTTGTTCTTGAGTTTGCATGCTGTTTTCCCATGAACCGCCTGAGCAAGAACTTTGTGAGAGCTTGCATGCATGTTTTGAGTTCGATTTCGACTTTGATTTCTTCATGAAAGTTGTAGCTAACATCTTAAAATACAACATACTAACATTTGGTGCAAAATTATGGAGATTTAAGGGGTCAAACTCTCATCCTACGGAGACACCAGATCTGGAACGATTTCACTGACCTTTCGGTGGATTTGTGGTTACATGTTGATTTTTATCAAGAATCTACCTTCGAATTCTTCATGACACTTGTAGAGAACATCTTAAAGACTAACATATTCAAATTTGAAGTAAAATGAACAAGTATAGCCTAGTGAATCGATTTACTCTTGAAGATGGTAGATCTGGAGACGCGGTACAGGACACCCGAGACTTCTTAACTACAACCTGGTAAAATTTCATAATTTTCTGAGGTCTTTCGGGTATTTTAATCGAATTATTTCAAAAACTGCACATTCTGTCTTTATCCGAAAATGCATGCTGTGATGGTGTGAATGATATCTTTTGTGTGGAACTTTGTTGGCCATGTGTTTTTCATGAAATCATTATCTTATTGTCTTGGTTATCACATGCTTCAATTTCATGAATTTTTTGAAATCATATGGGTATTTAATTTAAATATTTTCAAAATGGTACAAGCTAGAATTTAAATAATTTCCAAAAGGGCGTGATAAATGGATTATTCTAGATGGTATGAATTCCATAAATTTTATTTTGTGTCTTGCTGCATGTACAATGATGACTGATTATGCATGTATAAATTAAAGGATGAAAGTGATCTTGCTTGCCATTGCATATAACTACTCATTTTCTTTCCTTTATATAATTATTCGACTGCACGTGCTCGATCGCTAGTAACTAATATCAAGGGAGATATCAACCATTTATATCTTTTGCTCTTAAATCATTATTTGTGTTTTATTCGATTTTTCATTAAGCCTTGATAATCACCACCCAACACTTCCTAATTCAATAAATGAGTGAAAGTTGTTACTTCTATTGTAACTACTATCACGTCATGAAGGCAAGCGCATACACGCATGTAGAGCGAACTGGTGCTGGTACAAATTTAAAAGATAGGTCGAAATGTCTGCGTCTTAGTGTAAAGGCTGGGAAGCGCATGAGAAAAGACATTCGATGTTACGGCCTAATCTCATGGCCAATGCACCAAGCCGATGTTCATTAATTGAGTAGAGTTTCATGAAATGGACACCCATTTCTCCCAACAAAATATATATAAAACTAGCACTTAAACTGTTAACATCCTATTTAGACGTTCAAACAAATAAGGGTCATATTTTTGTTTATTTATTTCTGATTGGCGAAACTCCCTTTAATGAATATTCTAATTGATTGGTTACAAACACATCATCAATATTTAGGGAAAATTATCAAAAAAGTCTTCCACCTATTACATTTTTGTCAATTTAGTTCTAAATTTTTTTAATTATATCAATAAAGTCTTAACATTTTGAGTTAATACCCTGAAAAATCCCAAATTAGTACACTTATGACAAATTTACCCAAAACTATTTTTTTGACCACAAAAAACCCCAAACTGGTATACCTTTGACAAATTTACCCCAAATTGGTACACTTATGACAAATTTACCCTATGTTAGTTTTCGTTAAATTTTATTCTCAAATTATTAAATTAAATGACACGTGAAAGTTGACCGGTATACCAAGGTAAAATTTTACGCTCCGTTTGTCACCGTTTACAATTTTTGTGATTTTTTTGTGGTATTAATCCAATTTAGCATATGGTATATTTGTTACAAATTTATCATTTTGGGGTTTTTTTGCAGTCGAATAAATTAATTTGAGGTAAATTTGTCATAAATGTATTAGTTTATGATTTTATATAATCAGTCGGGGTAAATTATACTAGTTTGGGGTTTTTTTATGGTAAAAAAAATAGTTTGGGGTAAATTTGTCACAAGTGTACCAGTTTGGGGTTTTTCAGGATATTAACCCTAAAATTTTTAACAATTTCCCTATTGTGTCCATCCGATCAATTTTGACTAGAAAGTAGTGACGTGGACTTTGGTTGGTGTTGACATGAACATTTTGGTAATATTTTATAATTTTTTTGAATTTTTTTATAGTTGATTTCTTATTATCTTTTCCTTGACTTTTTTCTTTTAGGTTTTGGAGTGAGGGCTGGCGACCCTTGCCCAAAGTTGGAGAGAGCTGTGACACTACACCAGCCATACATGAGGGCTTGGTGGCCCTTACCAGCCAAAGCTAGGGCACACAAGCTCTCTCCTACACCTAGTGAGGGTTGCAAGGTTGACCCTCACTCCAAAAATCACAAAGAAGTAAAGAAAAAGGAAAAAACAAAAAAAAATTAATTCAAAAATTAGTATAATATTATCAAAAATGTCAATGTTAGTGTTGGCTGTGCATCATCGGTTTCCATGTCAGCAATTTCTAGTCAAAATTAGTTGATTGGATTTGGAAAAATGTGAAAATATCTAAGATTCAATTGGCGCAATGATAATGTTGAGGACTGAATTGATAAAAGTAAAATAAATTTCGAATTTTTTTAATAATTTTTCCTCAAAATTTTTCTTTAGCTTTGGATGGGAGTGATGTCCATATTTATACTACACAAATTAAAAGTCATGTTCGAAGGAGTTTCCTTTACTCCCGATTGAAGTATACTCTAAACCACAGTTCAAAAATTATAACCTTAAGTTCTTATTTCAAGATTATACCTCATGATATTAATAAGGGTTAATACCCTGAAAAACTTTAAACTGGTACACCTGTGACAAATTTATTCTAAATTATTTTCTTTACCATGAAAAACTCCAAACTGGTACACTTGTGACAAATTTACCCCGACTGACCATAAAAAGCCATAAACTGGTACATTTATGACAAATTTACCCCAAACTAATTTATTCGACCGCAAAAAACCCCAAGTTGGTAAATTTGTGACAAATATACCATCCACTAAATTATATTAATACAACAAAAAAAATCACAAAAATTGTAAACTGTGATAAACATAGCGTAAAATCCCAAATTGGTATATCAGTTAATTGTCACGTGTCATTTAACTTAATAATTTGATAGTAAAATTTAACGAAAATTAATAGAGGGTAAATTTGTCACAAGTGTACCGGTTTGGGGTAAATTTGTCAAAGTTATACCAGTTAGGGTTTTTATTGGTCAAAAAAATAGTTTGGGGTAAATTTGTCACGGGTGTACCAGTTTGGGGGTTTTTTACGATATTAACCCTATTAATAAGCATGCATTTGTGTGATTTATCATGGCATTAGGCTCGAGTCAATGTATCCCTATAGAATCCCAATTTTAGATGAAAAAGGAGGGCAAGAATAAGAGCACCGAAGAGAAAAATACAAATTTTCTTGTACACGTGGCATTATTATACTACAGAGCTGAATTAGATGGATCGCATGTAAATTTGTATACATGATACAACTGTCTTCCCTCACTACTAGGGTAGGTCTATTATTTCTTTTGATTTCTTAACTCTAGTACAATGTGAGTTTCAACAAACACAAATTAGGACAGTATTTCTCCATAATATATTAAATATTAAAAACAGGTCATATTTCCAAAAAAGTATGAGATGTAAGAAACCCAATAATTATTACTTATTCTATCTTATCCAGAAATTTGAACTATTAAATGCAGCTTACAGATGGAAAAAATATTTAAGAAACCTTTGCAAGAGTCCATATGTGCATAAGCATAGTTTGTGGATGATATTATTGGGCCATGCTTCCATTCAAATTAGAGTGATTACTCTTAGGAGTAAGCATGGATTCAGAATAGAATAAAAAACTGGAGAACTGAACAAATAGGAATCATTATGGTTCCAGGTTGTAGGGAGAGATGGTTTGATTTGTGATTCCACTTTTCTAGAAATTGTTGGTTCTCGATTCCCATGGAAACCGAATCAAAATCGCAACCAGAATTGGGAACCGGGAACTGAATGGGACTGGGAATCTAAAGTAAAATCCCTAATTTTTCTCCTGAATTGAAATCAAAAGTGATGTTTATATATATATCTAATGGGTGAATGTTTTATTTAATCTCGTTATTTTTTTTTTTTATAGGGATTGTCTTAAGGAGGAGATTATCATCAACATATAAAGTTTACCAATTGAAGCAGAATGAATATATGTGGTGAGGCTTTTTGATAATTATTTAAGTTTAGTTCTTGGTAATTTTATTAAAATTATTACTAAGTGACTAACTACGATTGTTGGTTTTTTTTAGGTGGTTAGAATTTGAAAAATTTCATAGATGATTAAGGACCGAAGTTCTATAATTTATGTTTTATGTTATGTGTTTTGAATTTTTTTATTATTTATTTCGTTTTATGTGTTTATCTTTTATAAATTGTTGCTTTTAACAAATGAGAAACCTTCATTTTTGTTGTTGTGTTCACTTTTGTTTTTCTAACTAAAAATTAACAATACACACACACACACACACACACACACACACACACACACATTAGACTCTAGAACCGACCCTAGAAGGTAAAACTGAGAAACTTGTCTTAACGGATAGGTTTTATATTCCAGGTTTAACTTCTAAGGAATTTGGAATTGCTTGCCCTAATTCCTCTAACCAGTCCTATGTTCGGTGGATTACCTGCATGACCTCATAATGAAGTGAACAAGTGGAAAATAAGAAGGATGAGAACGGATGACGGAATATGCGGAGAGTAGGGCGTGAATCACTTGTCTTGATTTATTATGATGGTGAGTTTAATGTGAACTCCTCGAAATTCGATTGTTTTTTTATTGTATCCAAATAGAGCAATGACGCTTGTTGTCAACGCTATCCGTTCATCCACTCAAACATGGAATTGGAATGAAACAAGAAGACAGCTTGGAGTCCATATTAAAAAGAAAAGGTGCCCTTATGGGGAGGGGGACCAGACCTATCAGCGTCTGCACCTTTCTGGAATGGGATTGCTGAAAACCGGATTGACATTGAATAAAATCGCCAACGAAAAGCAAAAGATTCGCACGATCGTCAATTTCGAGTACGCCAAGATGAGACCGGAACAAGTTGCTACGTCTTTCGGCTTGACTTTATCATCTCCACTACGAATTCAGAAAACATTAATGACGGAATTACCAGAAAATCCTAATTGAACTGAACCATTTTTTGGGATATCCATAGTTAAAGTGGGCAACTTAATTAATCGCGACTCGAACCAAATATGAGAAAGAGAGAAAAGCATCACAAGTGATGTAGTCATGAAAGTATAAAGATCCACGATAAATCTACAAGTAGTTTGTCATGATTTTAAAAGGAAAAGGATTAAAGAAAAGGTCAAATCTATCCAAATTTTGAGGTCGACCTTAACTTTTACTCAGAGAGAGAGAGAGAGAGAGAGAGAGAGCAGATATAGAAATGGAGTGAAACAAGGAGACGGCTTGGAGTTCATATTAAACAGATAAAGGTGCCCATTGGGGAGGGGAAGAGTCAAGACTTCGCCTCCTCCTCGTCCTCCTCCCGCTATCGCCATGCGCCGCAGCACTCGCCGTTGAGGAAGTCAGGGACGGAGCCCATGGCAACGAGCTCGGCGGCAGCAGTGACCTCGTCGAAGAAGGGACCCTCACGTGGCAGCCGGTGAGGGGTTGGCAGAGTACACATCTGCATCGCACGTGGTGCACAAGGCGGCGGCCTTCGCGGAAGCCAGGGCCGTTGGAGCTTCAGTGGTGGGGCTATGGATACGAGAAAAAGCAATAAAGAAGATGAAAGTAAAAGGAAGAGCGAGAAAGAGAGGAGAGGAGGTGAAAGTAACGGAGAGAGAGGAGAGACGAGAGAGGAAAATTAATGTAAGGTGGGCTCGAGATGACAGGTATGGCCTGAACTTCGAATTCGCCGAGTTGACCTTGCTTGTGTCACTAATATTTTCTTGCGTGACCAGATGCTAATGCCTTTTGCCTCTAGCCCGCCTTTAAAAAAATTAAAAAGGCATCCTTTCCCAAGCGTCATTAATTCCACCGAGCACTGATTTTGCCTAACTAAGCGCCACCCACGATTGACAATGAACGTATACGTGTGCACGTTGTAACCTTTATCGTTTGAACATGGCACATGCATAGCAAATTGTTGCAACTACTAATTCGAAAGAAAGGTCGAAGTGTCTGCATCTTAATATATAGGCAAGGTAGCACCTGATAAAAGACATTAGATGTCACAGAGTCAAAAGGAAGAAGAATTGGGAGTAAAATTGTATTCTGTATTTTACGAATGAGTATCTTTACAAGTATGTACTCCTATTTGTAATACAATAAATGTAAAATTGGGAAAGAATAAATGATGATATATGAAATCAGAATCTAATCTTGAATTGATTCACGGAACGATATCATAGATCAATTGCCGTTCTAATTATAATCTCAAATGATGTTCAAATGTCTCCGCATATCCACATGTCTTCAACATTCTAGATTTGGGCCTTATCTAATGGCCAATCTAATTCCACGTTTGAGTGTGCTTGGCGACGGCGTAGGAATTTAGGGAAAGAGGGTTGGCATGGACTCAGCTGTGCATAAGGCGTACTTGTAGAGAAAGAGAGAGAGAGAGTAATCTCCCTGGCGTTATCCAATCGCCAACCATTTAAACAAAAGCCGCACAATATGCTTTGAACTCATAAACATTATGCCGACGTGGTTTTATCTCCACCACCCTATCATTCAACTGGAGTAGTTCGTAGCGGACAAAACTATCTGACCTTGGATTTGCAAATGGTCGGCTTTTTCCTTCATAAATATTGATGCTGATACTTCAACATTGAGATCCGAGAGATCCCAGAATTGATTCTGAGGATTGTTCGTACCTGTATTGAAGAAAAGTTATAATTGCTATGTTATCTTTAATGAATCTATTCATATTTCTAGATGCAGTGATTGTTTCTAGAGACTTGATGAGATATGGTGAGATATGAGGACATATAATGAGATATGATGAGGTAACGTAAGATATAATAATTTGTTTTGTTAGTTTCTAGATCTCATCTGAAAGACTAGCTATTTCTATGAAGAATATAGCAAAGGTTATGTAACAAACCTATAAATAAGAGAGTCCTGTAATTGTTTTTTTGTTAAGGTGAAATAAATTTACAAGCATATGTATCTTCTTCTCTTCCTTGTGTGAGTTGTGAGCGTTTCACTTTCAAATTACTTCCATTAATAAATACCCCTAGTCGGCTGCTCTCGACGTTTACTCCTACTCCATCGCTCTCCTTCTCTTTGGGTTATCTCTCTTTCTCTCGCCCCATGGCCCAAAACAAGTTTCTTTTATCCTTTTTCTTTCTTTTTGTAGCCTCCTCTGCAAATCTCAACACCCCTCGTGCTAGGTTGTTGGTGACTTCCACTTTACCATCGCTGTTGCCGCTTTTGCCGCCTCCACCGTCGCAATCGCCATTGCCGTCAACGCTGCTGCCATCTTCCGGTGGTGGGGGGCGCTTCACGCCCAAACTTCCTGGGCATAGCCCTGGCGTTGGACATTAGCTTCCAAATTAGGGCTTTAGCACTGATGTTGTGTTCAACTGCGTATGTTCTTCATTTTCGTCAGACATGTATCGCCATTCTATCTTTGATTAGGGTTAAGAGTATAAGCTGTTCCTTGCAAATCCAACCACAAATTTCTATAAAACGTTGATTATCACAAACAAAGCGTAAGGAATACAAAAGGAAATCAGTAAGATTTATGATGGGCTGTGTTTGGGTAGCCCCTCTACCGTTAAATTCATTCGTAAGGAAAAGAAGAGCTCTTGTTTGGTGTTTTGTAAAGAGGGTCAATGGCATACGGTTTATGTTTATGTTTTTTTTTGTTGTTCACATCTTATTATTAGAATAGTAAGTGTGTGGGACGTTTGTCTTCGTCATAAGTGTAATGTAGGTATTGTGCTATTATATAAGAATGTAATGGTGAGTGTAGTATATTGATCGAAGCTACAAGAAAGCGTACTGAGAACAATTTCTTCCCGCAACTTGTGCACTCAGTTGTAAATTTCCAAAGTCGTCATTATTCTTTTGGTTCCAACAAGAGAAAACAATTCTAGAATGCGTCAGACTTGCTCAACATGTGCAAATCCAAGAGATCATTGAAGCATAATTTTGATGAAAGACCGATCGTGTAATACATATATACATGCCAATGAAGACAGCCAACATTTGTTAATGCATAGCAAGGCAGTTACATGTTGGGATAAAAAAGAAACATGTGTATGTTCACAACATGCGTCAATTCAAAGTATAGAAGTACTCAACAATTCCAACATAGCTAAGCAAAAGTGCAACTCCACATTATAAAACAATTTTATATGTATTAGCAATACCAAACAATCAATGCACTAAAGAAGAATCACAAAAAGAAAACCCTCCAATATACTCTATTCTTATGGCATGTTTGGTAACCATTATGTTTTTGAAAATAATTTTTACTTAGAAATGATTTTTTTTTTGTTCCCCAGACGGGTTTCTAGCATTTGACGGCGTTTGGTAATTTTCCAAAATTTCTATTTGCAAGATAAAAAATATAAATGCGTTTAATAAGACCTCAAATTCTTTTGTGATTTAAAATTTCTTTTAATTTTTTTGATAATTTTATTATATTTTTTTCTTTTTTTCTTCTTCTTTGGCGACTGGCCAAACGAGGGTCAGTGACCTCATCAGAGTATGACCAACCGAGAGTGGTGTCACTTGGCCTTGGCAAGGCCAACCTCGTAGTGGCTTGGTGAGGTTGAGTCTCGTCAGCAATTGGGCGAGCTCGACCTCACCAAATATGAACAAGGTCGATTTCACCCAAGCAAGGTGAGGTCAAGTCTTACCCAACTGCTGAGGGCTAGCGACACTTCGACAAGGTCGTTGGCGATGACCAGGCTGGCAATTGGACAAAGAGGAAAAATGAGAAGAAGAAAAGGAAAAAAAAAAAAAAAAGAAGAAAAGAAAAGAGGGAAAAAAAATCGACTTGATTCTGAAGTTATTCTCAGGACCAAAGAAGCAATTTTTTTTCCACTTATTGATTTTGTTTCAAATCTATTCTCGAAAAAAAGTTTGTTCCCGAGAACAATAAAAATTATCAAACGAATTTCTGTTTTTTTTTTGTTCCGAGGAGCAAAAGAATAGAATTAGATATTGTTTGACCGGTTATCAAATAGGCCCTTAACCACATTTATGGAGGATGTTGTAATTCTATAGGATTAGTCAAGGTGTCTATTTAACAAGACGAGTTCACAACATGCGAAATCCATCTTATCTTCTGGTTTAAGACGTGTGTGGTAGCTGTGTAGTCAAATGAAACTCAAGAATTGGTGTACCAAGTGAAGGACCTTATCATCATAGAATCTAGAGGATGGAAAATAGTTATCCTCAAGGTCAAATTACAGATTAGAAACACCATCTTACTGTGGCTTTTCTGTGTACGTTTATGGTTGAAGCATCTATACAGTCATAATTTGAAGAATTTCTGTGCATGTAGAGAAATTAAAAAACCCCAAAAACATTTTTCTCCACAGATAGGCCAATTTTTTGGAGTCTTAGAACATTTAAAAATCTTAATTCGCGCCTTTATTTAGCAGCTTTAGTTTCTAGATTAGTTGGCAATGATCCCATTAAATTCTAATTGTCAGAACCTGAACTTTACTAACGAGGATATATTGATTGATCTGCTTTCAAGCTCACTTAACAGGTAATCTCGATGCATTTGAAAAGCTCCTGCCTCAACCAGATTTTCCTGATTTCTAATTTTCAGCTTATAGGCACAGGCAAAATGATTTACTAAGGCTTTAGGTCATTTCGATAATGAAAGAAGCCCCATCTTCGTGAAAAAAAAACTTAAGTAACCTGTATCCACGAACTCATCAACTGATCTACCGAAGACACTTACCTTGAAGAGAATAACATTAGGGGTGCTTTCATACCGGTGACGATCTTACAGCTTCATCCTTACTACGGAAACTGGTGGAATTTAGGCCTTGCCCCTCAGCAGAAAAAGATGTCATTGAATATTCTTGAATACCTGCCACTGCCTCCCAAGCAACTCTTTCAAATGGCGATAATCCCGAATTCTTTCTTTTCTGTTGAACATCTTTCGAAGGATCCTTTTCTCCAGCATTTTGAGGGCCCCAAGGAAAAGCTTGTCGGGCCTCTTTCCGCAAGTTACTCAAACTGTTTGAAAAGGATGACTTGGTTGAAGCACCTGCTCTTGTTTTCGGTTGACCTTGTTCCAGAAACTGATATATGAGGTTTCCTGGAGGGAGATCTTATGCAGACCACAGTAGCTTAAGCAGCATATGTGACAATCATAGAATTGTCTCTCAAGAAAGGACATTCTTCGAGGTAAAAATAATCTAATAATCATTAGTTGCATTTGTCCATGGTGAACTCTTTCTCAATGCTAGATGAGGAATTTTACCCCCTAACGTTAGGCATTTTATTTGCGATGCAGACTATAAAGAAGTATCATACTGGAAATCATCTTCTTGAGAAGTAAAATACCAACAATGCAGATTGCAGCCGCTTCCACACAAGGAGAACCTCAAGAATTAAATGAGGGTGCTCGTGCAGAGAAGAACATCTTTGCTGCCATGGCAGTGGCAGGGCAGCAAGAACATGGAGACTTAAGGCCTAAGAGTTAAGCCTAGAGACCTCAACATCTGACAATTTCCCATCTCTCCGCTCCAGGAAAAAGTGAACCTTCATAGTATCAACAAACAAAAAAAGTAACCTAAGGGACGACATGGAATTGTAAACAATACAAGCAAGAAAGAAACAAGAGTGATTACCAAAAGCTGCTGGGACAGCAAGTTGGGTAGCACCTGCATGACACCCATTGCAACTGGTAAAGCATCTTCAGAGTCACGTAGGGACGAGAGAAATGGCGAGGCTTCTGCTGGGCCTTTACCATTCAGAGGATCTGCTGTCAGAAGAAGTTTCACAAGTTGTTGACCCTGAAGGTCTCTCCGCATATCTACCGATAAGCCAGCAATTTCAGCCACTTTCAAAGCGGCAGATACAGCCCCCTTTTCAGCCAATCTAAGAGGCAAACCCTCTGGATCTGCTTTACATGCAGCTTCAACCTAGCCAGAGTAATCTGAAAGTCTAAGCATCTATTCAAATACAATTATCACTCAAGCTATATGTTCACTTTGATTACTCTTGATAATCTGAGTGAATTAGTCTGGGACAAATGACCTTTTGCCATCTGCAGTAATGGTCGTCGGCGCTCAATATATGACTGTACTTCTGCAAAGCTCTATTTGCAGAATCTGAATCAAAACATACTTGTTACCCGAGAAGAACTCAAGGCTGACAAGAATATGCTGATGAAGAATTACGAAAACCAATTCTCAAGTAAAAAATAAAAAGACAAAAAGTTTCTGCCTATGGTAGAAGATTGAACTAAGTCCAATTCCACCTCATTTCTGACTGGATCACCATGAGGCAGATGGCAGCTGCACGTGGTGAGAACATCTTGTTGGGGAGAATCCGGAACAACAATTCACCACAAACCAAACACAATTTAGGATCAGTTCATTCCCTAAAACTAAATCAACCGAAATTCAACTTAGCCCCAACAACTACTAGCCAATATAACCTCAGAATAAGCAATATAACATCAAATCAATAAGGAAATAAAGCCAACAATAACACCAGGGATTTAATATGGAAATTCGATGTGGAAAAAATCACAGACCATCCAAAAACTTTCACGAATCCCTAAGAATAGTAAAATACAGAAAGTAATCTTCTCTAGTCACACACTAGAGGTTCAATATCAACAATACAAGCTCAATTTTTTACCACAATGGTGGATAAACATAAACAGGGCTAGAAAAATCCTAACCACAATTGGAGAATTTAGAGGTGGTTCTCAACGAACGAAAATCATTAACTCGTAGCTCTCGGTCTCACAAACAATATACTCCCATTCCGTCAACGTTTGGCTTTTGAACGGAGATTATAAAATTGCGACCCTCTTCTTCTTCTCTGTCCTCTGTTTCTTTGGTGCCCTTGGGTGAGGGGGGCTCACCTTTGCACTTCTCTCTCCTCTCTTAGGCACACCACTTGCCGGAAGCCTACCTTTTTCTTTTGTTTGCCTTTCTTTGACTTTTCTTCCATTTTTTTTTTCTTTTGTTTAATGTCATTGGGCCCCACAAGAGGTGGACCTAGCCGACATATTTAAGGCGGCATCAAGTTCCCATCCGTACATATACTTGATAGTAAATATTCAAAATCGAATGACTAAATAGAGAAGATTTGACGGTGAATATGTACAGCTATTTTGCCATATCAAGAACTCAACATTATCAATCAGCTCATCTGCATTACAAAGTCTTATTGACCCTAAACATACTTAAGAGCAAGTTTAGCTGCCAATTGTTCATCCTTCAACTGCAAGCAACAATGCCAACTATTACTCCAGATACTGTGGCCTCTATAATTTTGCGTTTGATAAGATATTGAGTGATTTTCTTCGTTACGCTCAATTAATAACTAAACTAAGCGATTTGAGGTACCACTACATAGAAAACGATTGGATAGAGCAAGAGCATCCGTTAGTTTTCCTCCACCAATTAATTTGTAGAAGTAGGCCAGCGAGATTTAAAAATAACCCATGACGAAATCAGAAGTTGAACATAAAATGCAATATAAAAATGAATTATAGAGATGAGGCCACATTTAGCACTCTAACTTGGCCAATTTTAGTAATTAGGTCCTCAAAATTTTAATTGGTGCAATTGAGTCTTCTAACTTGCATGCGTTGTGTGTCAACATGGTAGCCAACATAATGTTTTTCAAGAATTTAATAAAAAAATAAAAATAGCAAAACGACAAAAACGAAGACCACAAGAAGGAAGTTGAAGGGAGAAAGAGACAGACTGATAATGCAGCCGGACAGGCATCGCCATTTCTACGATGGACACTGCAATGCATCCTACTGCTGCCACCACCAAAGTCAACCTCTATCGTCCACGGACACTTGACTTTGCCTGGAATGCTGGTAACACACGATGACTATGCAGAAAGGATTGACCAATCGCCGAAACTTTTCACGTGATTCACCATAACTTCATCAATAGCAAATGCCAGCAAGAAGTAGTTTTCATGGTCCAGCTTAATCAACTCCTTCAATTGCCCACCATGTAAAGCCGCCACCACAGAGTATCCTTTTGATCTCATCGGGCTTGGTAAACATACTCGCCACCATACAATGGTTCGAACCTCTTTCTTGGTGCATTGTACTTAAAGCCGGGTCCTAGACTCTCAATCGGCGAAAAAACAATGTGGAATTCGGGATTGGAGGCCCTCTCAATCCGAAGACTGTCCAGTACCCGTCATCACAATCGCACCCATCTGGTCATTGTTTATCCACCGGCTAGAGATGGAGGAGATGGAGTAGTATAGTAGAACCGTGACAAGTCTCCACCTCCGGCGTCGGTGGTGGCAACCACTGTAGGCCTCTTTCTAGGCTCGCGCACTCCACTTCAAATTTCCTTTTTTTTTCTTCCTTTTTCCTCTGTTTTAATAGGGGTGCACACAAAAACTTGTTTCTCTATATTTCTGTTCTATAAAAAGATTTTAAAAAAATTATTTGATAATGCGATTTCATTTTTTTCGAGATAAATTTTTAGCCAAAAATAAATTTGGAACAAAAATGAGAACAAGAAATTTTCTACTTTTCTATTTCTATTTGAAAAAACTCTTCTCACTACTTGTTTCACCCACCGCCCGCCCATTGATGTACTATTTCCACGTTCTACATCGATGTGTTCAATTCAATTAATTAAGGGCATAAATGATAACTATTCTCTTATCAGGCCTTATTTTTGGCCAAAAAATATTTTTCTATTTTTATTTTATGGAAGAGTTTTTGAGAAAAATACGTATTTGATAACAGATATAAAATTTTGACTTGCAAAATAAAAATTCATTTGATAAACTTTCTTAAATATCTTCCTCCTAGGTGGCAAATGGCCAGAGGTGACAGATCATGACAAGCAAGTGGGTGCGGACAGGTTCATTTTTCATTATGTTCCAAAAATAGAAAAGTAGAAAAAGATTGGACAATAAAGTCAAAATTAGACTTGAAGACAATTAATCACAAGTTCCGCAATTTCATTGTCTCCAAAATTAAGGAAATACAGAAAAAGTAAAAGTGGAAAAGACAAGTATAAGCAATATGGAGATTGATTCCATCTAGGAAATTTTGAAACGATCACTGCAGCTTTTTATATGACTAGCGCACCCTTCAATTACTAGTAATGGACCACATGGGGATTGCTATGTGGTATCCACGGTTTATATCTACTGCTGCATTTAAACTAGGGAACACATTTCAACTCAATTATACCGTTCCCTCGACCCAATCCAGCTTCGCCTTCGATCTGTGTTGTCTTAATGCTCCCCCCTGACAATCCACCGTATAACCCGAATTCAAGGTATCCTGGTGCTTTCCCATTCACCCTTATCTGGTGCCTGGCATTTGGGAGGTCTTCCCGGCTTCTACATTCAGAACAGAGATGAAACGGGGATGCAGGATGCCGAAGGGGCTTTAGCAAGACTGGTGTCTCCCTGCAGAAAATTAGGCAAAGTAATGTCCGTTATAGATGTGGCTAACCTTTAACGGAGTTATACCAGAGAAATCACGGATACAGGGCAACCAGGAGTATATTTTGAAACTGAGTTATCGGAGGTCCTTGCTGATTGGAGGCGGAAAAAGTTCTCGAACGCCATACAAGAGATAAACCCCTTGAAGGAGTTTCTGGTAATAACCAACAGCCCTAGTTTTGACCATAACAGAGACAGAATCCAGCGGACAAAAGTAAAAATATAATTTCTATGGTGGCAAGAGGAGATGTATTGTAAGAAGAAAGTTGGTGAAAGACGACTAACCTCTTTCAAATTCGCAATGAACAATTTACTTCGGAATGAACGTTGAATTACAGGTGATCAACGAACAATATAACTTCATGATGGTCTGGATGAAGTCACGAGAAAAACATCCAAATTTCCACAACGTAAATGCCAATTGCTTTCGCAAAGGAGTAATGGAACGTCTTTTTTTTTTTTCCTTTGATGGAAATGGGAGAGAAAGAGAGAACAATTTCTTTTTGAAAGTACTTTCTGACAACTGTTTCAACGATTATCTTCAAAAGTTTTTTATATGATTTCCTCATGCCCTTTCAAAGGGTGTCTTTCCATCATAACATATTAAGAGGAAATGGTGCGTCTTAGTTGTATCCCATTATAGACGTATTAATAAAGTACAACATCTTCCACTTGTACATGATGGGTTTGATAGCGTTTTATCAAGAATAAAAAGCATTTAATATTTATCAACTGTGGAAACAATTTATACGTGCAAGAAAGCTGTGCAACTAATGAGTACACCTGCACTTGGGAGCTCAAATTATACACCTATTAGGGATGACAAAATGGCTACAACCCAAAAAGAAATAAACAATTAATGTCTCACAGTGCCACAAACATATTTTGCTACATCAATCTAAGTATACCGATCCCTGAAAGGCTATACTTGACTATTCTCATAACACCATGTATTTACAATTATATCCACAACCACAGAAGGTGATATGATTGGTCGACCAGTAAATACATGCGATAGATGTAAAACAACAATAGTCTTCCTTCGTACTCATGTTTCTCTCCATTTTAGAATAACTATTTTCCTAAACATGTCCCATAAAGTCATATCTATTCATGACCGCCGGTAACATACTAAAGTAGTAACATTGATCTTTCACTTCAAAAATATAGTCAGAAGTAACATATGGCACAAAATGAGGTAAATTATAAATTACCTCAAGGGCTCACACAATGAGTAAATAGGGATAATTTCACTCACATTCCCTTGTCGGTCGTGCAGTATGAATTACATACTGGCACAAAATGAGATAAATTATAAATTACCTCAAGGGCTCACACAATGAGTAAATAGGGATAATTTTACTCACTTTCCCTTGTTGGTCGTGTAGTATGAATTACATACTATAGTAGATTTCTCTTTTTATAAGAGCGAATGTCATTTATTAAATATATACACTATACGGATCTTTGCCTAAACATAGTCACATGCTTCTTACGTACTCAAGTTTAGCTTGAGTGTTATATTAGCTTGCTTTTTATAGCGCCCAATTAAATACTCGCATTCGGCATCTTTCAGGCATATATGATTGTGGAACTATCACGTTCGATCTTATTATATAAACAAATCACAGACCTCATCTTGACTCCAATCAAAGTGATATATTATTTTATGTACTAAACTTGCTATTCAGTATTTATTTGTACATAACGTCTCATCTCAACGTGCTAATTATACCACTTGAGGTGATTACTCGTGTGAGTGAGCTAATCATTGCCTGCTGACATACTTTTCAATAATATATGTTTGTGTTAGTCTCATAATGGATTTGTACATATTGATAAAACATCAAGTTATTAATGAAAGTGCTAGTATGAATACCTAGAGGGAGGTGAATAGGTGTAAAAACAGATTCTGCAAAATGCAGTGAAAGCCTTTACTTTTAACCCGAGTCTGAATAACAACAGACTTTTGAAACTAAGTCTGAAAAGTAGCAGACTTTGAGCGAGATCAGACATTAGCAGTTAAATAGAACTATAAACAAAATAAAAGAGTTTAGGGAAGAGAATAAGAACATAAGGTTTATAGTGATTCGGCTTAGACCAAGTCTACGTCCACTCTCCCACGCTAACAGCCTTCTTGGCTGGATTCCACTATGCAATCAAGAAGAGATTACAACTTTGAGTGCAAACACTTAGTAGTAAATCACACTATCTCACTAAGTTACTCTTTTGGTATTTCTCTCACGATCACAAACGTTTAAGCTCACAAGAGATAAGTGTATGATCGAGCAGATTTTGAGCGAGATCAGACTTTAGCAGTTAAATAGAACTACGAACAAAATAAAAAGATTCAAGGAAGAGAATAAGAATATAAGATTTATAGTGGTTCGGCTTAGACCAAGTCTACGTCCACTCTCCCACGCTAACAGCCTTCTTGGCTGGATTCCACTATGCAATCAACAAGAGATTACAACTTTGAGTGCAAACACTTAGTAGTAGATCACACTATCTCACTAAGTCACTCTTTTGGTATTTCTCTCAAGATCACAAATGTTTAAGCTCACAAGAGACAAGTGTATGATCGAAGGTCACTCAAACTTTGGAATTATAAATTCTACGCTCCGTCTCTTACTTGCTCATCGGTTCTTCATCTTCTTAAATACTCCTTCACTTCCAAACTAGCCGTTAGACAGTATCTTGAAGATCGTCTTCCAATCTATCCATTCGATAACTTTATATCTAGAAGATTTGGTAGCCGTTGAGTGACAAAAGTAGAATCCCAAATTGATTCTGATCACCCATACAAACAGAAATCTTGGTTTCCATAAGTAAAGCTTCTTCGTATAGAAAGTTCTTGTCTTCAAGATCCAATCGTCAATCAATTAGATTGAGTCAATCAAATCAATCTTGATGTGGAATCCAAATCAGATCACTAGCCGTTATATGATTGAGGCTTGTGTTACGTTCTGTCGAATTTGGATGTAAAGTCTGAGTGTAATAGTCTTTATAATTTGAGTTTAAGTGCAATAGACTTTATAATCTGAGTCTGAGTGCAATAGACTTCACAATCTGGGTTTAAACATATTATGCTTCTGAACAGTTTTAGCTCTAAAGTCTGAACACAGTTTGAATAAGTTTAGTTTCAGCATATAGTCTATATTTTAGTTCTTCATTCACATTCAGTTTGGAATTTGTCAGAGTTGGTAGACTTATGATGTAGAACAGACTTTGACACTAAAGTTTGGCAGTCTTCAGACTTTGACACAGAAGTTTGGAAATCTTCAAAATATACTTTGGACATATGTTACGTTCAGTCTTCTGGCCATCTTCAGACTTTGACAATATCCTTTATATGTTCTATTATCTGCATGGTCTATTACTTAACCATTAAACACGTGAGTAGCCTTTAATTTATTTTGTCATCTTTAAAACATCATAAGAGATTTCCCTAACAATTAATAAACAAACAAGTACAATACATATGTTTACATATACATAAATCAATGATCATCTACGATATCACATGTCACATTTTACGTAATCCTAGTCACATCTTGTGGGTCAATAATACGTTTCTAGAAACAATATTCATAAATGGATCAGCAACCATTCTATTAGTTGAAATGTATTGTAGGATTACTTTTTTCTATGCGATTATATTCCTGATGAAGTTGTTCTTTATGTTAATGTGCTTCAACCTTCCATGATACTTGAGATCTTTCACATAGGCAATGGCTACTTAACTATCGTAATAAACTATCACCATTCTTGAAACCTCAGTAACAATGGCTAAATTTCCAAGAAATGTTTTAGTTATACTACTTCTTGCATTGCGGTAGAGCAGGCAATAAATTCTACATCGATCGTAGACAACGCCTTGCATGTCTACTTCTTGCTATTCCAAGAAATTTCACATTCATTGAGCAAGAACGCATATCCAAAAGTAGATTTACGCTTATCTAGGTCTCCACCCCAATCGGCATTTGAATAACCTAATAGGCATAAATTATTCTCTTGGTAACAAAGACGATAGTCCATGGTGCCTTTTAAGTATCTTAGGATCCTCTTTATTGCTTTTCAGTGTATTTGACCTGAATTTAATTGATATCGGCTCACCAATCCCACGGCATAACATATGTCGGGTTGAGTACACATCATAACATACATCAAACTTCTGACCGCACTAGCGTAAGGGATAGTTTCCATTTCCTTATTTTTTTCTAGATTCTTAGGACACATCTTGGTACTTAGGCTTTCACCTTGCATGATAAGGGTATTAATGAGATTACAGTGCTGCATATTGAAATATTCAAGAATTTTCATTATATAAGACTCTTGTGATAAAGTAAATAGTTTCCTTAATCAATCTCTTTCAATCTTAACTTCTAATATATAAGTAGTTTCCTTCATGTCTTTCATTTCAAAATTGGAGAACAACCATTCTTTTATGATGATAATCAAAACCTTGTCATTTCCAACCAATATAATATTGTCTACATAAAGTGATAACATTATAAATTTTTCTTCGCACTGCTTGACATATACACAGTAATCTTTTTCGATCATTGTGAAACCAAAAGTTGTTATGGCTCTATGAAAATGAAGATACCACTGTTTAGATGATTGCTTAATGCCATATATTGATTGATGAAGCTTGCAAATTTTATGCTCTTGACCTTTAGTTATGAAACTTATTGGTTGCTTCATATAAATTTCATCATCTAGTTCTCCATTGAGAAATGCCATCTTTATATCCATTTGATGTAATTCACGGTCCAAATGTGCAACGATGGTTAGGATAAGGCGTATTCAGGTAAACCTTACAACTGGTGAAAATGTTTCCTCATAGTCTATACCTTCTTATTGAGTATAACCTTTTGCCACAAGATGAGTCTTATAGTTTTCAATGGATCCATCTGTCCTTCGCTTAATCTTAAAAATCAATTTGTTTCCAATAGCCTTGCGATTGTGTGGTAGATCAACAAAGTCCCAGACGTGATTTGCCCTCATTGACTCCATCTCATCTTCCAAATCTTTTCTTCATTCTTCATTATCAGAGGATAAGAGAGCCTATTGAACAGTCTTAGGCTTGGCATCATCTTCCTGAGCAATCATAAAATGCTTCCTCTTCAATCTCAAAACGACGACGGGGAATACTTTTATGATTACTGAACTTCTCTTGAATTTAGCTCGCCAAGCGACGCAACACTCTCGCTTGTCATGCCCTAAACCTCGAGCACGCACATCCCTCTGTGGTCGATATGAATGCGACGTTCCCACGACGCGTCGTCGACCCAATCATTTTATTATGCATGCGGAAGTGAAATAATAAACCCTTGACAACAAACAGCATGTGATAGAAAAGCAAGGCAACATTTCACAAAAGCCACACTTTTATAGACAACTGGGTTTAGGTACAAAACGAGTCTAGTCAAAAGTCTACAAAAGATCGACTCTAAAAAAGAAGCTGTCCTATGACATACTAGTCGGATACATGTGCCGTTCCTTCGGACTCCACCTCCATAGACTCCAGGGCTTTAGGTCCTCCACAACCACCATCTGAGGACTTGAAAAGTTAAGCCCACAACAGGGTGAGACATTGTCTCGGCAAGTTCACCCCCTAAACCCTTATTAAGAAGGAAATACACCTAAGGGTGGCCTAGCCACACAATATAGAGAACTTACCTCTCCTTAGTTCCTTCCTGCACGTCAGTACAGTTCATATTACTCAAACATATGTAGTAATAAAAACTCAAACAACTGGAACGCCAATACTTTCATCTTAAACAATCACAGGGGTCTTGATTATGAGACCAAATCGTTATGACACGTGTGGCACCCCCGATTCGCTTGAGGTCGCCACAGGTGATCTCTTATTTCTCGATCTCCTACAACTTCACAGACTGATACCCTTTAAATAGAGATATATATATATATTGTAATGGTCCTAGCGTAGCTCATTAGCGGAAGCATAAACAAGTCTCACCATCCCTTACTCCAATAACCATAATGCAATGCACACCAACTATGCTCCAAATGAAAAAATAAAGCCGAGTCACTTTTATTTATATTTTCAAGATGGATATTTCAAGTCGGTACAACCAAAAGGCCAAGATTTTTAACTATACTTGGCTATCACTCAAAAGAGGACTTGACCCTACATCGAACATGTACACCCCTCCATCTACAAGTGTCGGCTATCCCCAAAAAGTATTAGCTCCCACCAATCATGTGCGCCATCACACCCAACCCGGTGCATTGTGCGACGGCGGCGGTAGCATCCCTAGCATCACTCCATCATGCCAAACATGGACAGATAAAAACTCCTGGATAACCGGGCCATCAGCAAGACCCATATCGTACATCACCAAGACACGGACTTGGACAAACACTAAACTAGGTGCACCGGCACAGATGTGCTCCGTACACTCCACATCAACATCAATAGGTATGCCATAGTAGGTACCATGCACGACTGGTGAAATAGGCATCTTTCTAATCTGAAATCTTAATCCCCAAAGGGGTGAGTACAAAACCACTCAGTAGTAAAGATCCATAAACTACATAATGCGTCAAACAGAACAATCAAAGTATCAAGAATAAAGCACATATCATTCATGCTAGGCCAACAAATCTCTCTCCAAAGCTCTGAAATTTCATCTCTTCCATCACAACCAAAATTCGCCATTTTCTACACACACATCACAGCAAGCAAAGGGTAGATTTTAGGACTCTACTTGCCTCAAACTTAAGCACAAAACAGCGACGAATGGCGAGCAAGGTGGCAAATGAACGAACGGCGGTGAGCTAGGTGGATGATCGGTGAACGGACCTCCCTCCGTCCTCTCGCACACATAGCCTCTCCTTTCTCTCTTCCTTTCTTCCTTTCCTTTCTCTCTTTCTCTTCTCTCTCTCTCTCTCTCTTGGACGACTCCCTGTCTTTCTCTCCCTTTCCTCGCTTAATCCGCCCCCTATTTCCCCTCTAATTTCTTCCCTTCATCATTAGCCATCATTAGATTATGCATGGCTTGCTACACTTGGCAACTAGGAAGGAACACTTGGCATTTTCCATGCAAGATGGGCTTCAATTCGATTAGGCTTGGGCCAGCTTGGTCGACAGCAGCTCCTCCTTCTCCTTTGGGCTTCGTAGGCCAAGCCCATATGGCCGATTGGGTGGGGCTATGGGCTGGTCTTGGCCCAAGGGTTTTTGGCCCACCCTTCTTTAATTGCTCCCATTTAATTTCCATCTAATTGCCCATCATATAATTTACCTAATTACACTTATTTGCTTGGCAGTAAAACTTACAACATTAAACCATAAGAATCAAATCTATAAGATGCATAGTCAAGAACCATAATTCCTCCTTATCAAATTGTCCTATAGCACCAACCTTAATTTACCCACGAACGCAAGATACATTTCCATTAAAGTACTCAGTCTTAATCTATTACAATTCTTTGGTCTAATGATCACAACATGAATCAATGACACTTCCATTACCTTTCCATAGGCCTTAACGCATCTGGAGGTTGCCATGAATTTTGGGATGCCACAACATGTCCCATACTGTTCCACACAATTTCGTCCCATAATTCGGCACGTCAATTTCACTCAACATGCGTTCTAATTGTTAATCACGGCCACACACGGGCATGGCTTACTCGAAGTTTGGTGGTCTACTGGTGTAGCTAGGCATCGTCTCGCCCCACCGAGCACGGCTTTGTCTCTCAAATACGGTTTTCTCAAAGGAGCATAGGTCCAGAATCTAATGCGACCCGAATCCCATTGAGTGGGTAATCTCATATAGGGTAACGTCTAGCGTAAACGCTCGAAACGGGTTCTCTTAACCAACACACGACCATTCAATCTCGGCCCAGGACACTGTGCATTGCACTCAAATGCCTCAATTAAAATAGTGATCCTGGCCTATTTTTTTCATATTAAAAACATCCGGAAAATAATCGTATGTGGGTACATGATCAATTCAAACCTTAAAAAGTGATATATTTTCTTTTCAAACCCCACTATTTGATATCGTACTTAAAACTCTTTTTTGGTGTCAAAACCCGACACCCGGGATTTGTGACACCCCTCGACAGCCCCCGATTCGATTAGGGTCGCCACATCGCTTACCATTCACTTTCCTTATTAACATATTTCTCTGATACCATTTTCAATTGCAGCGGGTCCATACAACTTGGGGGTTTACATCTTTTAGATCGGTCCCTTGCGCAATTTAAATACGGAAGCACATCTAGCAAACTCCCTTCCCTATATTCAAGAAACGATGCACACCAACTAAACATCTTATAAAAGTTAAAGCCGTACACTTTTATTTACATAAAGCAGATGGACATTTTTAGTCGGTACATCGAAATGCCATAGTTTCCTATACATGGCTATACTTCAAAAGATGACCGACATCTCCTCTAACAGTCGTATACTTAAAGTCCATCGATCAGTGTCGGCGTCTAAAGGCTCCTTCCTTTGCTATCCTCCTCCTCACGATCATATCCAATCACTCGATCCATCTATTAATCTCGAATGTTGGTCCCCAAAAGGGGTGAGTACAACCACTCAGTAGATAAGGAATCCACTAACAACTCAATGCATCATACAAATCATACATGCATTGCAGGCATTACTTACCTTAAAGCCATGCGCAAACTATCATCATATCATACATGTCATCTTCATCATGACATCATCACATTACACATGTTATCATGCCATATCATATATCATCGTCATCATGCATATCATCATGCATATTCACCATCATCATCATCATGCATATCATCATCATCATCATCATGCATTAAATTATGCATATCATCATATATCATCATGCATGATTAAATTCCAATTTCATCTTGGACCACCACATTTCTCATTCCCGGGACCAATGTTTGCGTCCCACATTCATCACTCGCGCCCAATCTTGGCATCGCGAGAACCATCCGGGCATGTATCCAAGATACAACCGGGCATCCGACACCCCCACATTCCGGGCATCTCGTATCCCAACTAGCATCACGAGACATCCGGGCATGTATCCAAGATACAACCGGGCATCCAAAGGGCATCGACTTATTCGAACCTCTGGGCATCTCGCACCCCACCTGGCATCACGAGGAATCTCCGGGGCTCGCCATGAAAATGGTTACCCCTACCCTCCGGGCATGCATAATGATACAACCCCTCACCCTCCGGGTATGTATCATAATACAACCGGGCATCCCGACACTCCCGGGGAAAACCTCTGGGCATGTATTCATAATACAACCAGGCATCCAAAGGGCATCGACTCATTCGAACCTTTGGGCATCCCGACTCCCGGGGCATCGTCGGCTCACACCTCCGACGGTATCATCATCACCACAATGCATATTCTCATACATGTCATTTCTCATCTTCAATTATAGTTCAATTTTTACATGGCATGCGATGTGATGACAAATCATGATCATAGTCATCATTAAATTCATACATGCACCTCAAATCATTTTCATGCATGCATCAATACGTCATTATCCAATCCATACAAAGTTCCAGCAAATACCACCTTCAGAAAATATTTAAATTAAATATTCATATGATTCTCAAAAATCATGAAATTAAGGCTAGTGGTAGACAAGTCAATAAGATAGCAATTTCATGAAAGATACATGCCCAATCGAATTCCACACAAGAAGGCACAATTCACACAAAACAGTATGTAAATTCTAATAGAAGCAGAATGCACAGTTTCCGAAATAATTCGATTAAAGTATTCATATGATCTCCAAAAATTATGAAATTTCACCGAGTTATAGAAAAGACATTTTCGTACATCTTTCATGAAGAACTCCAAGCCAGATTATTTTTAGATTAGTTTATACAACCTCACGAAGCTTCTGGATCCGTTACCACATCGTCCAGTGTACACACCTCCGAAATATTGAGATTTCACCTACCTATTCTCTTTATTTTTCTCTGAAATTTAGGTATGTTATACATCAAGATATCCTATACAAGTTTCATGAAGAGATATAGGTCAAATAACCAGAATATAGTCATAATTTAGGTCCTTGAAGTCCCGGGTATCTCGGAATACATCACCAGAATCACTGTCTTCAAGATCTAGTCGATTTACCAAGCTATACTTGTTCATTTCACTTCAAATTTGAGTATGTTGTATTTTAATATGTCCCCTAAAACTTTCATGAAGACATCGAAGTGAGATCTTCAACAAAAACCAACATGCAATCAAGAATCCAACGAGATGTCAGTGAAATCTTTCCAGATTTGAGGTCTTCGTAGGATAAGATTTTAACCCCTTAAATATCCATCATTTTCCACGAAATTTCAGTATGTTGTAGTTCAAGATGTTAGCTACAACTCTCATGAGATATCACAGCCAAAATCGAACTCTAAACATGCATGCAAGCTCTCACAACATTCTGACTCAAACAGTTCATACGAAAATATTCCAGATCTGGCATCTCCGTAGGATGAGGGTTTGACCCCTCAAATCTCCATAATTTTCCACGAAATTTCCGTATGTTATAGTTCAAGATGTTAGCTACAACTTTCATGAAGAAATAGAAGCCATAATCGGACTCTAAACACACATGCAAGCTCAAACAAGTTTCTGACTCCAAACAGTTCATGCGAAAACATTGGTGCAAGAGTAGAAAGTGGATTCCCAACTTGCCTCTAGACCTCACGAACAGCACGGGCGGACGGCACACGGCGGCGAATGGGCTCCTTTCTCTCCCTCTCGGCTTCCTCTCTCTCTCGCACGATTCTCTCTCTCTCTCTCCCTCACTTGGCCGAATGGCTAACCGGGCATTCTCTCTCCTCTTCTTCCCTTTTATTCCCCCATTTCCTCATCATTGTTTGCCACCCCAATTGACCAATGCATGCCATTCCTCTCTAAGCCAATGCATGAAGACTTCTTGCCACTTGTCACAACACATGCAAGATGGGCTTGGGCTTTTGGGCTTGGGCTTGGGCTTGGGCCGGCCACTCCTCCCTCTTTCTTGGTCGACGGCATCCCACTTGTGGGCTTCAATAGGCCGGCCAACTTGGCCCATTAAAATCCACCTTTTGGGCTTAAGGCCCAAACCTAATTTAAATCCTAATTTCACCTTTCAATTATTCATCTTTAATTCTTTCTTTTAAGAATTTAATTACTAAATTCCACATGGCCAAAATCTTGAAATCATAATTCCATAAATCCCAATTTATAAAACACATGGCCAATGATAGGATTTTCTTTCCTATCAAATACTTGTCCATTAAAAGCTTGGCCATAAATCTTATTGCAAATTATGGATTAAATGGCCATAAAATAACTTGATGGTACTTCCATTACCTATTCATAGACTTTAATATAACTAGAGGTCATTATGAATTTTGGGATGCCACAATTCTCCCCTCCTTAGAGAATTTCTTCCTCGAAATTAGACATTTCCTATGTCTCTTAAACAAGTGAGGGTACCTTTCCCTCATCTCATTTTTACTTTTTCATGTGGCTTCCTCCACATCATGATATCGCCATAATACCTTAACCAAAGGAATTCTCTTGGTCCTGGGAATTTGTTCCTTTCGATCCAATACTTGCACAGGCTCTTCAATGTGCCTCACTTTCTCATCCATTTTGATGGCTTCATGATCGAGTATGCAACTAGGGTCTGACTGATACTTCCTCTAAAGTTAAGGATGCAAGCTCCTAACATATCTTAATTTATCTCAACACCATAAACAGTTTTAAAACAATAACCACATCTGAAATTTCTTTTGAATGCTTGAGAATCTTCCTTCATGAAATCAAACAATACAAACCGAGGTTTTCAAAAGCATTCAACGACAACAGCAAGCTTTGAAATCATATGTCATTTCCATGTCAAAACGTTTTCAAATCACCAATGTGGAAAATCCTTTGAGTTCTTGAAAATTCCACTTTATAATATCAAGTAATGTAAAATAAGGATTTCAAAGACACAGGCGGTATAACAATGATAGTATTTGAGAATAGGTAAATCTCATATTGTTGAAACCAATTCACAAAATCACAGCATGATACCAATTCCATAAAATCCATGATCACGTTTAAATTTCAAATGTTTTTCGAAATCCACAAGTAAAGCCTCGAGTCGCACTTGCATCACGGCGCGAAATAAAATACTTGATCAAAACCCTTAGTAAATTTAAATCGGCACGTTGGCAAATTCCAATCTCAATCCCAACTCCAATGGGTCGGAATGTTTTCTATGAAAAGTTCAGAAATTTTTTTGAAATAGAAAACATTTCTTACAGCATTTGGGCACGGTGTCACAGTACTCATAAATTTTGATGAAATTCAAGAGATTTTCTAAAACAGTTCACAATCAAAATCTTTTAATAATTCCATCCACCTCCTCTGTCTCATATTCGATTCCTTTTGTGAAAACATCTATTTCAAGCTCTATCCTAAGTGCAACTATCAATGAGATTCAAATTTAAAGAATTCCACCTTCTCGACTCAATCGAACGTACCATTTAGCCAAATTATTCCTATACCTTTGTCACCACCAATTCAAGCCTAGAACCATCAAAATCAGCACCACCAATAGCTCATTTGGTTCAGTCCAACAAAGACATTCACTACGCATTCACCGCAACATAGATTCAAGCCTAAAATATAGCATCATTCCTTCGATTCAAATATCTATAGTCCACCAAGACTTATTTAATTCAAAGATCGACAATCCATCAGAATAAAACTTGTCTAGTTTCCACCAAATATATCTCATATCTCATTCTAAAGAATCATCACTTAGACTAACCATTCATCAAATCCACAATATGAACTTTCACCATTTCACATTGGAAAGACTATAACCACAAATGATCATATTCACTAATTCCACCAATCTTTTTTTTTTTTCAAACTGAGATCATCACCTTAAATTAAAAGTTGATCATCGTCAATTAAACCTATTATTTTGACATATAAACCACAAATAATTTCATATCTCATATGACTACTCAAACTCATGACTTCCAAGATCAATCTATACATACTAAATGCCTCCATGTAATGCATCAAGACTTCCAATGAGATCCTCTAATAGAAAGTCACCACTTAGCTCAAATGATCATAACTTAATCCTCAAATTCATAACTCACTCTCCATAATTCACTTCTTAAGCCTTACTTGTAGCACTACGCTTAGATGCTACGCATGCTCTTTAGGTCCTTTAGAATATATCAGGATATCATCAAATGAAGACAATCACAGTTTGATCCAAATAAGGCTTAAGTATCCTATTCATTAAGTCCATGAATGCAGTTAAGGCATTCATCAATCCCCATAGCATAATTAGGAACTCATAGTGTCCATAGCAAGTCCTAAATATGGTCTTAGAAATGTCTTCTTTCTTAATCCTTAGTTGATGGTATCCTTTCCTCAAGTCAATCTTGGAATAGACTGAACTTCCTTGCAGTTGGTCAAATAGGTCATCAGTTCTAGGTAATGAGTACTTACTCTCATGATTCAATTGCCTATTATCAATGCACAAACGCATCGACCTATCCTTCTTTCTCACAAACAAGAGTTTCACAAGCTTAACCATGCTTCCGCTGCGCTACTCTGATAGAATTATCCCAGAAACACTACCTTTCCAATTCAGTTCATAGTTCGGTTCACTCTTGCCCCCTTTTGCCATTCTAGAAGCCTGCTAGGAGCCGCTCCTTGTTCAGGTCCTCTGACCTCGGCGTCCACTCCTCGCCCTCATCAAATCGGGACGTTATAAGTACACCAGCTTTCGCCTGGTTCAAACCCAAACTACACATCTACTGAAGGGTCTCGTTTCAACAGGGATTAACTTACAGAGTTATTATTCATTTTGGCCTATCCCATACTAGGCCTCATGGTTTTATCCTTAGCGCATGGGTAAGTACTATCTTAGGAAATCATTCATCCTAGTCCATTGCTTACGGAGCTAGTCCATTCTTATGATGACATCAAAGTCATACTTAACTATCACTATTAAGTCCATTTCCAGAGGTCATTCTCCTAGGGTTATCTCACTCATCTCACATGCCAACATAGATAACAACATATCCTTCAGCGATGTAGAAATACGAAAAGGCATATCTAGAGATTTGTTCCTACTCCTCATAATGATCTATATTTTTCGGACACAAATGAATGCGTGTCACTCACATCAAATAATGCATATACCTTCTTATCCCTCTATCGAAATCATACCTGAGATAACACTTTTGGAAGCTCCTGCTTCCTCTTGAGTGACCACATACACCATTCCTTGTGGTGGTGGCCTCTGTGGATTCCTTGGTGGATTTGGTCCACCAGTACTTTGTTGTACATCGAGCTGACATTTGGCTGCAACCTTCCTTATGGACAATCTTTCTTAAAGTGACCTCTCTGCCCACAGCCAAAACATTTCAATCGATCATTACAGGGTCCTGGTCCATGTTGTCCACCACATCTCTGACAAATGTTACCCTGGTAGGGTACTCTTCCTAGAATCGGACCACTCCTGACCTTTCTAGAATTCCCAAAATTATTCCTCTTCTTAGATTCCCAGGGCTGACCTTGATCAGGATAAGGTCTCTTACCCCTTCGAACATCACTAAAGGTCATTTGTTTCTTAGATTCTGATTGCTCTCTCACTAACTCTTGCTCCACCAACTGTGCCCTCTCATAAATCTCATTATAATCCCTTATATTTAGAGGCACTAGTTGTTTTCTAATATCAGTCCTTAATCATTTCAGAAATCTCTTGGCCTTTTCCTCTCGATCCTCAACCAACCTAGGAGCATACCTAGATAATTCAGAAAATTTTGCCTCATACTGGTCTACTGTCAGCTCCCTTTGTTCTAACTAAACAAATTCAGTGATCTTTCTATCCTTGGCACAATCAGAGAAATGCTTCCTATTGAAAGCCCTAACAAACTCATCCCAGTTCACATCAGTACCTGGTGGAAAGATTGTATCCTTCGAGGCTCTCCACCAAAACTTTGCATTTCCCTCCAGCTGGTACTCTGCCAAAACTATTCTCTCAGCATCACTGTAGTCCAACAACCGGAAAATTCGTTCCATTCCATCAATCCAATGTTCCGCCTCCTCAGGACTTCCCATCCCACTAAACTTAAGTGGTTTCAACTTTAGGAATTGTTCCACCAGTCCCTGAGGGCGACGTTCCACTCCGAGTTGTTGCTGCACTTGCCTTTTCATCAGATTTCCAATATTGGCCAATGCTTGCAGGATATCTTCCATTCGGGGTTCGGCCCTTGCAGCAGAGGCTTCAGCCCTCGATGGATGAGCACTTCCAGCTCGTACCATGATTTCCCTGCAGTTTTCAAGCATTGCCTCAGGAATAATCTGAGACTCACTATCTCCATTCAAAGCAATTACTACTACTACTACTACATAAGTAACATATACATGTTACTGGTACCTAAAGACAACTCAAAACTAATTACTAGGGATCTACGAGTGAATTCTTGTCACCCGTTATTCATTTATTCCGCTTTATTTCCTATGGTGTGCATCATTCTATCCTCATTTCTATCTGAGGCACCTTATCACTCCAAATAAACCATAGCTCTAATACCAAAACAGAGGATGTGACACCCCTCGACGGCCCCCGATCCGATTAGGGTCGCCACATCGCTTACCATTCACTTTCCTTATTAACATATTTCTCTGATACCATTTTCAATTGCAGTGGGTCCATACAACTTGGGGGTTTACATCTTTTAGATTGGTCCCTTGTGCAATTTAAATATGGAAGCACATCTAGCAAACTCCCTTCCCTATATTCAAGAAACGATGCACACCAACTAAACATCTTATAAAAGTTAAAGCCGTACACTTTTATTTACATAAAGCAGATGGACATCTTTAGTCGGTACATCGAAATGCCATAGTTTCCTATACATGGCTATACTTCAAAAGATGACCGACATCTCCTCCAACAGTCGTATACTTAAAGTCCATCGATCAGTGTCGGCGTCTAAAGGCTCCTTCCTTTGCTATCCTCCTCCTCACGATCATATCCAATCACTCGATCCATCTATTAATCTGAAATGTTGGTCCCCAAAAGGGGTGAGTACAACCACTCAGTAGATAAGGAATCCACTAACAACTCAATGCATCATACAAATCATACATGCATTGCAAGCATTACTTACCTTAAAGCCATGCGCAAACTATCATCATATCATACATGTCATCTTCATCATGACATCATCACATTACACATGTTATCATGCCATATCATATATCATCGTCATCATGCATATCATCATGCATATTCACCATAATCATCATCATGCATATCATCATCATCATCATCATGCATATCATCATGCATATCATCATCATCATCATCATCATGCATATCATCATGCATATCATCATATATCATCGTGCATGATTAAATTCCAATTTCATCTTGGACCACCACATTTCTCATTCCCGGGACCAATGTTTGCGTCCCACATTCATCACTCGCGCCCAATCTTGGCATCGCGAGAACCATCCGGGCATGTATCCAAGATACAACCGGGCATCCGGCACCCCCACATTCCGGGCATCTCGTATCCCAACTAGCATCACAAGGCATCCGGGCATGTATCCAAGATACAACCGGGCATCCAAAGGGCATCGACTTATTCGAACCTCTGGGCATCTCGCACCCCACTTGGCATCACGAGGAATCTCCGGGGCTCGCCATGAAAATGGTTACCCCTACCCTCCGGGCATGCATCATGATACAACCCCTCACCCTCTGGGCATGTATCATAATACAACCGGACATCCCGACACTCCCGAGGAAAACCTCTGGGCATGTATTCATAATACAACCAGGCATTCAAAGGACATCGACTCATTCGAACCTTTGGGCATCCCGACTCCCGGGGCATCGTCGGCTCACACCTCCGACGGTATCATCATCACCACGATGCATATTCTCATGCATCTCATTTCTCATCTTCAATTATAGTTCAATTTTTACATGGCATGCGATGTGATGACAAATCAGAATCATATTCATCATTAAATTCATACATGCACCTCAAATCATTTTCATGCATGCATCAATACGTCATTATCCAATCCATACAAAGTTCCAGCAAATACCACCTTCAGAAAATATTTAAATTAAATATTCATATGATTCTCAAAAATCATGAAATTAAGGCTAGTGGTAGATAAGTCAATAAGATAGCAATTTCATGAAAGATACATGCCCAATCGAATTCCACACAAGAAGGCACAATTCACACAAAACAGTATGTAAATTCTAATAGAAGCAGAATGCACAGTTTCCGAAATAATTCGATTAAAATATTCATATGATCTCCAAAAATTATGAAATTTCACCGAGTTATAGACAAGACATTTTCGTACATCTTTCATGAAGAACTACAAGCCAGATTATTTTTAGATTATTTTATACAACCTCACGAAGCTTCTGGATCCGTTACCACATCGTCCGGTGTACACACCTCTGAAATATTGAGATTTCACCTACCTATTCTCTTTAGTTTTCTCTGAAATTTAGGTATGTTATAAATCAAGATATCCTCTACAATTTTCATGAAGAGATCTAGGTCAAATAACCAGAATATAGTCATAATTTAGGTCCTTGAAGTCTCGGGTATCTCGGAATACATCATCAAAATCACTGTCTTCAAGATCTAGTCGATTTACCAAACTATACTTGTTCATTTCACTTCAAATTTGATTATGTTGTAGTTTAATATGTCCCCTACAACGTTCATGAAGACATCGAAGTGAGATCTTCAACAAAAACCAACATGCAATCAAGAATGCAACGAGATGTCAGCGAAATCTTTCCAGATCTGAGGTGTCCGTAGGATAAGATTTTAACCCCTTAAATATCCATCATTTTCCACGAAATTTCAGTATGTTGTAGTTCAAGATGTTAGATACTACTCTCATGAAGATATCACAGCCAAAATCGAACTCTAAACATGCATGCAAGCTCTCACAACATTCTGACTCAAACAGTTCATACGAAATTTATCCAGATCTAGCATCTCCGTAGGATGAGGGTTTGACCCCTCAAATCTCCATTATTTTCCATGAAATTTCAGTATGTTATATTTCAAGATGTTAGCTACAACGTTTATGAAGAAATCAAAGCCAAAATATGACTCTAAACACACATGCAAGCTCAAACAAGTTTCTGACTCCAAACAGTTCATGCGAAAACATTGGTGCAAGAGTAGAAAGTGGATTCCCAACTTGCCTCTAGACCTCACGAACAGCACGAGCGGACGGCACACGGCGGCGAACGGGATCCTTTCTCTCCCTCTCGGCTTCCTCTTTCTCTCGCACGATTCTCTCTCTCTCTCTCCCTCACTTGGCCGAATGGCTAACCGGCCATTCTCTCTCCTCTTCTTCCCTTTTATCCCCCCATTTCCTCATCATTGTTTGCCACCCCAATTGACCAATGCATGCCATTCCTCTCTAAGCCAATGCATGAAGACTTCTTGCCACTTGTCACAACACATGCAAGATGGGCTTGGGCTTTTGGGCTTGGGCTTGGGCTTGGGCCTGGGCTGGCCACTCCTCCCCCTTTCTTGGTCGACGGCAGCCCACTTGTAGGCTTCAATGGGCCGGCCAACTTGGCCCATTAAAATCCACCTTTTGGGCTTAAGGCCCAAACCTAATTTAAATCCTAATTTCACCTTTCAATTATTCATCTTTAATTCTTTCTTTTAAGAATTTAATTACTAAATTCCACATGGCCAAAATCTTGAAATCATAATTCCATAAATCCCAATTTATAAAACACATGGCCAATGATAGGATTTTCTTTCCTATCAAATACTTGTCCATTAAAAGCTTGGCCATAAATCTTATTGCAAATTATGGATTAAATGGCCATAAAATAACTTGATGGTACTTCCATTACCTATTCATAGACTTTAATATAACTAGAGGTTATTATGAATTTTGGGATGCCACAGGATTTTCTGAATTGCACAAATTATCTTTCAATTATACAATCCAACAATCAATTACATAAACTAACCACACCACAGTAGTTAGCACGAAATTCTAACGACTAGCTATCCCAGTGTAATTTCTAGAAAATAATAAATAATTAAATAAATTGCTAAATTAATTAAATATAATATAAACTAATTAAAGAAATTCGAAATAATTAATTAAATCGAAATAATTAATTAAGTGCCTAATCAAGCTTACACTAATCTAAATGCCTAATTAGCCTTGATTAATTATCTACTAAACTAATCAAATCTCATAATCTAATTAGCCTTTGTTTACACTAATCTAGCCACCTAAACCATGCTTAGCCTAACCTAAACAACCCTTAAACTTAATTAACCTCTTAATCAAAGTTTAGCAAGTAAACTCACCGGTTTAACGTTTCGATGAGTTCATGGTGACAGCAACGCCAAGGCGAGCGATAAACCTCATAGTGGCGACACTAACCAAGGTCGGGAAGGGTTCGGAAATTGGCCACAAAGTCCCAAAGCCTTGCTGGTCTTTAGCTTCTGTTCTTGGCAAAGAAAGGATGGATCGATGGCTGGCTTCGTGCGGAAACAGCAGGGATGAAATAGCGGTGGCTAGGCAGGACTTCCGATGGGTTATGGTGGCTAGGCAGCAACCTACGGCGGTGGTGGAGGTGAGGCAGAGCTGTGATGCGGTTCGAGCAACGAGCTGGGCTCGCGGAACAGTGAACAGGATCGGGTGCGAGCTAGCCAGGTGCGCGGGCAAGTAGTGGCGATTCGATGGGCGTGCGGCGGTCGGACAAGCAACAGGGGGCTCGGACGGGCTGCTGGCTATTCTTCTCTAGTTTTCTCAAGCTTTCCTAAGCCTCAATAATGGGGAAAGCAAGACTTAAAGGAGGAAGAAGGGTTGCTGAAGAGGGGGACCCCAAAGTGGCTTCTAAGGCTTCAACACTTGTCTTTCTCTCCCTTGGCTTGCCCCCACCAGCTGGTCTATCATCCTCAGCCATTCTCTCTCTCAAATCTTCCTCAAGAAGCCTCCCAAGATGGCTGAAATGTTGCTCTCCCCCTGGCTACGAATTTTGTGCATTTACTCTTGAATTTCATTCAATTCCCTTCAATTCAATCCAATTGAAGCCCCAAAATTCCAGCCAAGGTACCCACATCAAATCCACATTTTTCCTTATCAATTAATCCATCTTAGATGCCAAAAGTGCGACCGAAAACGGGCCTACCAATTTCCTGATCTAAAATAACCATACTTTGATTTTTTGCTGAAAATCTCTGTTTGCAAAAAAAATTTCTGAGGATGAGTCAACGTTCCTAAAATGACTTGTGACATAACAGAACTTCCAATTTCTGAAATCGGGTTCAATTTCTTGGTTAATTTCAATTTGGCGCGATTTTAGCACATCCTAATTTACATGGTAGCTTTTATGAATTTTTGGTGCATTTGACCCATGGTTGATTATTTTCAAGCCACAATGTACATCTTCGACTCATTGGCAACTCTCGGTTGTTGTAAAAATCTCGAGGTTTCAGATACAAACACATGGTATAGAAACGACAGAAAAATTAGTTTAGTGCCGTTCGACAAGAATTTTGCAATTAGGTGAAATCACCCACACTTAATCACATATCTCCGTCGAATCGACCTATCTCCGGTTTCTGATCGATTTTGATAGTGTCGTAATGACATTTATAGATTAGCACGGTCGAGCAGTCATTTTCTAGTCTATTGCGTTAGATCCCTTAACGGATTCACCTGATAGATCAGTTATCTCGTGAGTAATCAGCTCAGAGAAAAAGACTATAGAAACATTGATGAAAAGCCTGACACATTCAATTGAAAACAGAATTGGAAAATCAAGATGCCACATTGCTAGGTCTTGTATATTGAGGTAAATATTCATTTCCCTCTACAAGATTAGTGGGTGTGTTATTAATATCTTTCATCTCATATAATTGGAAGTCCTTATCAATCTCATTTCTATTAAAAAAAATGTTCTCTAAGAACGTGACATCTCATGACTCTATTTCGGCTATACTTTTATTAGCTTGTTCACCTATGAACACGTACCCTTGGGAGTGTTCATAATATCTTATAAAGATACATTTCTTCCCTCTATGACCTAATTTGTCATATTTATGGGAAAAATCATGAACATAAGCTGCACACTCCTATGGACGTAAATTACTTAAGTTTGGTTTTCTACCAGTCCATAATTTATAAGGGGTGGAAGTGACTGATTTTGAGGGCACTTGGTTAAGTACATAGGTAGCAGTCAATAACTCATCTCCTCAATAGGAAATAAGTAAATTTGTTTGCGTCATTATAGACCTAACAATTTCCAATAGGGTTATATTCCTTTTCTCAGTAACCCCATTTTGTTATGGACAAGACAAGTTTGGATCCCTCACCCTTGTTGCCATTCTAGAGAAAATTTCATAATAGCAAATAGCCGTGTGAGATTTTCAAGATTTGGAGGGAACAAGCCATGGAGAATGAGCCTCTAGATGTGGAGGTCACTAGTAAGCAAGTAGGGATGGTAGCCTATGGCAAGGAGAGATGGCAGCCTATGGCAAGGAGAGATGGACATGACTTGAGGGAGGTCCGACAAAGGCTAAGGACTCATAGCCAAGATGCGGGAACAACAAGGAATAGTCAATTGTCTTAAAATTACATTTTCATCACAAAAAGCCTTGAATTGCTTAGATAAAAATACTTACGTCCGCGATTGGTTCTCAATGTCTTTATTGTTTTATTTAATTGATTCTCTACCATCGCTATATATCGTTTAAAACAGTCTAATACTTCTGACTTATGGGAGATCCAAAAGACATAACCGAAATGCGTGAAGTCATCTATGAAAGTGATGAAATATGAGACTCCATGCCTTGCCTTCACGTTCAAAGGACCACAAATGTCAGAATGTATGAGTTGCAACGGAAATTTGGCTCTAGTTTTTTTACCAAATAGTTTTCTAATTACTTTTCATGCTAGACAACGTTCACATATAAGTAGATTAACATTAGTGAGTGACCCTAAAGGCCTTCTCTAGCTAGCGTTTGCATTATTTGCAACCCAATGTGACCTAATATAGCATGCCAAGTACTTGTATCAATCTCAACATTACTAGAAGATGCAATTAAAGAAAAAAAAAACCATCAACATCATAAAATCATTCAATACATGACTTGAACCATAATAAACTGCTCCAAACAAAATGTCAATACAATCACCATGAAAATTCACTACATAACCAAGGCTAAGAAGAATAATTACGGAGACTAAGTTTCGTCATATATCTAGAGCATAGAGGACATAATGTAAGAATAGGTTTTGACCACCATGTAAAATTAATTTACATGTGCTGACACCCTTCACTTCAACTCTTGATTTATTCTCAACATATATCCATATTCTTCCAAGCTGTATTCGACAATACTCCACAAATACTTCTTGGTCTCTAGCTACGTGGTCTGTTGTTCCTGAGTCTACAGTCCACATTGCATGAGATTCAACAAGCATTACATCCTAGAAACAAAAGTATTACTTAAAATAATGGAGTAATATGGTACATTTTTTGACTCAGTGCATTCACAGGCAAATTGACCCATCTTGCCATAATTGTAGCACTTCATCTTGGCTTTATCCTTCTTCCCACCATGCTTTTTGCGTTGGAAAGTCTTAGCCCTCTTAGGTGCCTGGTCAGTCTTTTTCCCTTTGTTGTTGAATTGATGATTCCTTTTGCGCTTAAAGTCTGAAACTTTTTGTGAACTCGATTCAGTAACATAAGCATGGATAGAGGATCTCGTAGCCTCTAGACGCTTATCCTCTATTTCCAAATGACACGCTATATCATTATAAGTGACAATATTCTCATTATGCGTCATATTGATCTTCATATGCTCCCAATTGTTAGGAAAAAACCTTATAACAGCTTGAACTTGCTGTTCATCAATAAGGGAGTGACCTGTTGACTTCAGCTCATGAATCATGTTTGACATCTCCTGAAGATGTTGCATCATCGTTACATTTGGGCACTTTTGGTATGTGTCAAACTTGATGGTGAGTCTCCTCAACTTAGTGGCAGATGTACCCTCAAACTTATCTTTCAAGGTAACCCATATTGTTTGAGCTTTATTAGAACTTTCAAACTTACACATGAGATCATCTTGTATACAACTTAACAACACGATGCGAGTAATGCTATTTTTATTCTTCCAAGCTTGACAAGTGTTAGATATCTCTTGTGTTGAGCTGAAGTTTCATACTCAAGTTCATCCATGGTGTGGTTGAGGGTTTCCAAAATCTCTTACTTCTCAAAGATGTACTGAATCTTTCGATGCCAAATATCATAATGGTCATCGTTCAACTTTTTACCTTTATTGAGGTTAGCCACAATGGTTTTGGATACTGAAG
Organism: Eucalyptus melliodora; assembly: GCA_004368105.4. Classification (NCBI taxonomy): domain Eukaryota; kingdom Viridiplantae; phylum Streptophyta; class Magnoliopsida; order Myrtales; family Myrtaceae; genus Eucalyptus; species Eucalyptus melliodora. Next base: position 21,566,669 of record CM023410.3, on the reverse strand, counting down.
CCATAATCAATTGTTATAACACATTGACATAATAAACGCATAATCAATACTAACACATTTTTCAAAGTAACACACATATTTAATTTATAGCAAAGACAAATTAAATTAATGATAATTCAACAAAAGACACAGAAACGAAAGTTCACTATGTTCCCAATTAGTTTCTATGTATGATTGTTCTATTATCATTAATAATTACATGACCTCATGTAATTTCTACATTTTTCCATTAACATAAAATGCACAGCATGATGTGAACCAACATACAAAAAACAATCATGTAGCAACTATAATCAAACTGTAATTCAACATGTAATGAAAAAATCAAGGATTTTCAACCATCGTTTGAATTTATTTGAAACTAGGAACTTGCAAGCATATTAAACTATATACATACTATTATCGAACCAAGCTCTACACATCATATATGTTACCATTTTCATGTAGGCTAGCTTATGTATTTCAAAAATCATAAGAAAATGCAGGCTAAAAAAGGAATAAACAATGCATTTATACCTTAAAAATACGCGTACTTAGGGTTCCGTATACATTTTTATACCTTTAGAAATCGAAACATGTAAAATAATTATACCACAATGTAGAGCACATCCATATGAACCAAACGCCACTGATCACACGCCCATACACGCCTCCAAAGTGTGCGGCGCGTGTGGCACACACACCAGCAGGCCATAAAGGCTCATAGCCGATCCGACCTGTCCAATCGGCGACCCGTTCGACTGGTTTGACCGTCGGACCGGTTGATCGATTGGACCGATTGACTAGTTTGATCATGGTTGGGTCGGGTGGGGTCGCCGCTCGACCAACTGCCGCCGACGGTGTTGTCATCGATGACATCATCCAACGGTTATTGATTGTTGGATGACGTCATAGATGACATTAGCACGCGTGAGTTCGTCGACGCGTGCGTGGCGCTCAAGCGTTGGACATGCCCAGCGCGTTTGGCGCATAGCGCCCACACACCGTGGCTTCTGGCCATGCATGTGGGCACATCCAGCATCCTTCGACAGCGTTCGACTCATCTGGATGAGTTCCTTCACTTTATATATTTAAAAATTGATTTTGGCCCAAAAAATATTTCTAAAAATGGCCAAAACCGTACGATTTCCGCGGCCTGCAAACCCATTCTTCACTTCGGTTCATTTTCGATGATTTAGATTGCAATTTTGAGCAATAAACATCAAAACAGTGTAAATTTCATTTTCTTGATCTCGATATCAAATGGCAAACAAGAAAATTTGATGAAAAAACAAGGAAGAAATCGTAACTGGACTCCGATACCAATGTAGGAAGAAAGTTAGCAGAAGATGACTAACCACTTTCAAATTCGCAATGAATAATTTATCCTGGAACGAATGTTGAATTATGGGTGATCAACGGACAATATAATTTCACGATGGTCTGGATGCAGTGAAGAGGAAAACATCCAAATTTCTACAGCGTAAATGCCTTTTATTTTCATAAAAGAGTAATGGAAAGCATTTTTTTTCTTTGATGGAAAGGGGAGAGAAAGAGAGAACAATTTCTTTCTGAACGTACTTTCTGCCAACCATCTCAACGGTCATCTTCAGAATTTTTTTATATGACTCCCTCATACCCTTTCAAAGGGTGTCTTTCCATCATAACATATTAAGACGAAACAGTGCATCTTGATTGCACCCCATCATGGACGTATTAATAAAGTACAACTTGTACCAAGAAATAAGATCCAGCATCAATTGGATGAGAATGGGTGACAAAATTCTCAAATTTTCCATGCAAACACTAATAGGCGTAGACAGCGAAATAAAATTTCAGCATTTTTCAGCATTGGAAGATGAAAGTGGAGGTTGGTACTGAGAGTTAGGGAAGTTAAGAGAGATGACCATGGGCTTTTTTCATTCACTATACACAATGAAGGGCACATGTAACTTTGAACCAGTGTTGGGTCAATGTTCTCCTAAGGTAACGGATGAAATGAAACAATCTCTAACTAGGGAAGTGACTTTGAAAGAAGTGCGAGATGCAATTTTTCTATTGGGATCCTCCAAGGCTGAACAAGCTTTTCCATCGTCACCACTAGAATGAGATTCAACACGATGTAACTTAGTTGATTTCAAACTTTCTCTATTCAGGTAAGCTCCATAGACACCTCTCTCGATTGATTGAGTTGGTGGGCAAGAGAGCTGATCTTGCCTTTGCTAATCTGCTTGAAGAGAGTTCTCACAAATGCAATGTAGCAGAGTTTATCTGGTCCAGTCTATGACCTACCATTTGCTTTGTTAAGCAGTATGCCTTGGGTAAAAAATGTTATCGGTTCCAATCCTGTCATCCCTACCTAAACCTTCTCCTCTGGCCAGTAAGGAGGAATCCATGTTGATCGATCAATAAAACCTAATCTTCCTTATCCCTAGAGTTCATAAACCAGAAAGTCTAGTTCAATTCCATCCCATCAATTTGTCTAATTTTAGTTATGAAATAATCTCAAAGGTTTTGGCTAATCGCCTTAAACCTCTTTTACTTGAACTAGTAGCAATGGAATAAAGTGCTTTTGTTAGTGGGAGACATCTACGAGACATAATTTTGATAGTGTGGGGAATTTTACATTAGTTGCGAATAGAAATAGGAAAAAGAAGTTCCAAATGGTGCTGAAACTAGATATGAAAGAAGCTCATGATAGAGTGGAATGTGATTTTCTTGAGGGATGTTTGTTGAAATGTGTTTTGACAATAAATGGGTTATGTAGATCATGTACCGTGTCATATTTGTGTCTCTTAGCATAAAGTTTGATAGGGAGCTGCTACCTTTCTTCCATCCTTCTAAAGCGATGTGACAAGGAGACCCCCCATCCCCATATCTTTTCACTATTATGGCAAATGCGCTATCTATCCTGCTGAACAAAGTTGCAAAAGAAGGATGAGTAATGAGATTAAATAAAATAGACATTGTCCTGTGCTATCTCACCTTGTGTTTGCAAAGGGCTCTATTTTCCTCATAGATGGAAAGATTCAAGAATGCCAGAGCGTTGCTGAGGTCTTGCACCGGTATTGTGTGACAACAGGGCAAGCCATTAATTTAGACAGATCTAGAATTTTCTTTTGTAGTGGCTGTTGTTGGAGGTTATAAGTTTGAGAAAGAAGAAAGTCTTTTCGATAGCTTGAAGTATTATACCAAGAAACGTCAAGTTTGTAATGCTCAACAATGTTACCTCTAACGTAGGGGAACCCTAGGATTTATATGTATGCAAGTTATTGGGCTCTAGCCTATATGGACCCAAATAACCGTGCTTTCACCTATTGGGTTTGTATGTGAACATATTATTTGGACTATATTAACAATATATCCAACAATCTCCTCTTATGTTTACCATACAGCACAATCCAGTATAGTGGTCAGTGAAATGTTCAAACGGACAGGAATCATCTACATTCAGTCCAAGACAATCAATTCGGATCAGTCAAAGAGTATTTTTTTTTCAGTAGTAAAGTGTTAAACTCAATCATCATTTGTAATCCAAATAAGTGAATCATCCTTATCATGAATTTGTTATGAGATCAACAAAATCAAAATAAGTATTGGGAGTTTTAGATTTAGTCTAAACTCATCCAAATCCAACACCCAAAATAAATCTCAGACTTAATTCGCAATCAACATATGCATAATAATGTTCACAAAATAGAGATAGCAAAATGCAAGTTTCAAGTAAATTAACTCCATCAAAATAGGGAATAGTAGGTAAACTGTCAAGTCCCTACATGCTCTAAATGATATATATATATATATTCATTCATCAAGTAGGTCAGTGAAATATGAATTTCATATTATCATGAATTCAATCATTTGAATAAAAACTTAGCATCATTCCATCAGGTAGAGAAGAACATATATTGATGTCATAAAGCATCATAATATCATGTTCATAAGTATCAAGCTAGTTTCATAAATTATGAACAAGACCTAAACAATGTGATTTACAAAGAGCCATCAACTTAAGTTTATTTGTAGGAGAATAACTATTGTTTAGTTTCAAAAAACATGACCAATAGTCAAGTCACTTACAATAACCTAGCATGTAATATCAAGTTTCAATTAAGAACAAGACTAGCAAGCTTCTTATGTAAACAACTATTTCTATGTTTCAATTTGGAATGTCACAGTTACTGATCTCTTAGAGTCAAATATCTAACATCAAGTTTGGAATGACACAATCTTCCCCGATAGAACATTTGAATTTGGTTAAAGTCATCTTCATCAAGTTTGGAATGAGACAACTTACCCTTTTCAAATTAGTCAGCAACTGTGAATATCGATGAAACATATAAACTATGCTTATTATTGTGGCCAATAAAGGAAGATTCGATAATTCAAAACACACAATTATAAGGTAAGTAAATGGTAATTAAGACTTGTCCGTATAGTCTTTAATCCCATTTCCCCCATTGTTTTGAATAATCGATCTTTAGCCATACCTTTGGTGAGAGTATCGGTTATGTTATCCTTTGATCTCACATCAATCAAGGTGATAATCCCTTGTTCTCTTAGATAATTCAACAACGCATGTCTCAATCTCACATGTCTTCGCTTTAAATTGAAGAGAGCATTCTTAACAACTTGGATAGCTACTTGATTATCACAGAATAGGCTTAAAGAATTAATCTTTAGCTGAGTCAATCAAATTTTAGAACTAAAACAAAACCTTGAACAAACCTAAACTACTGCAGAATCGTGCAACTTTGGAGGTTTTTTCGAGGGCCAAACTCACTCAATCAGAGTGTCCGGCCTATTGATCTGAAGCTCATGACGTGTGTTTTCAAAGCCTAGAAAAACTTGAACTAAGATAAGGCTATTTCGGACCTCATTTTGGCTAAAACAGTAAGCCTATTCCAAAATTGCGAAAATACGGATTAAGGCCTAATCAACTTCAATCATTCATGATCATTCAAGAACAATCAATCACAGCAAATCAACATTTAGATCCATCAATCCAATATCTAAACATGGCATATTAACCTAAAGTTGAACCTTAGCCCCGACCGGTTAATCCGGTCTCACTTCATGGGGTTCGAGATCGAGAATATTACCTTTGATGTGTTTTCGTCAATTTTGATCATAATCTAATGGAGTTTTCGTTGGAACTTTGATAAACCTCCATAAACACACCGGAAGGGCTTGGATCGCTTGTAAATCAATCGGATCGTCGGCTTGACACCAACATAGAACCCATCCAAATGGATCGGTTTGTATCACTAAGGGAGCTCCACTTGATCGGAAAAGTTCCGATTAAGGCTGAAATAATCATTGGCTTGCAACAGTTGGAATAGGAAGGGGTGGTCGCTAGGGGGCTAAATCAGTGACCAATAGCTTGCTGGCGTGAGGCCGGCGATGGTAGACTAGCAAGAATCGGTTCGACGTAGAGAGAAAAGAGAGGAGAGAGAGGCAGATAGCAAGAAAACAAAGAGAGGAGAGAGAGATTTGGTAGAGAGCGATGATTTTTGTGCAAATGTGGCTCCACCAAAAAATGGTAGGAAATGGGCTTATCTACAATCCCCAAATCATGTAATTTTGTCCATTAGTTTAATCCGACGGTTGAAATTTCGATCAAACAGTTAAATTTTGATTTCAAAGGTTGCATCAGGATCTTGAGGTGTCAAGTAATCAATTTAGTGGGTTTGATTTGCAAAAATCCGAGCAAAAATCAAGAATTACATCAAAATATTCAATTGGGGTTAAATTGCAATTTGATGAAATTCAAGGACAATATGAAAATTTTTGAAAAATTGATGGTTCATAAGTGAAATTAACATCAATAGGATCCTAGAACTAGCAGCCGGAAGTCTATAACCGGCCAACAAGCAGCTGAACTGGCCAGCACCACCGGCAGTTGGTCAAACTGATCAGATTGGTTTGGATCGGTTTGGTTAATTCTTGACTAGTTCTTGATCGATTTGTTCGATTCTGGCCATTTCTCTCACTTGGAATCCCTGTGAGTTCGAAATTTATACGATTTGGTCCTTGAAGAGAAAATTTACCATATTTAAGAAGAAATTAGTCAATTGAGATTCAATTAAGCTAATCAAACCTTATGAATGTGATCTAAGGGTCTTTTATTGGCCTAATTGAATGATTATTGTGAAAGACAATGGGTCAAAATCATGGGTGCTTTGAATTGAGCTTAAAGGGCTAAAATGATGAAATTTGCAGTTCAGTGGGTAAAATTGTAAATTGATTGAAATTGAGTTCAATTAGTGCCATAATTACCCTATCTAATTAACCACCCATAAGTAAGATCACTTATCATGCTCAAATTGGCCTCGAGTTGAAGTGCTCAAGCTTATGTCAAAAATGAATATAGGCTTAATATCAAAATTGGACCTAAATTTATAAAATTAAACCATAACCTCAAATGGGTCAACTCGAATTTTGTCAATTGAAGTTTAATTGCTTGACTTTCTTAGTCTTAAAAGGATAAAATTCTTCAATTTGAGAAGTTTTTATGTTAATTTTCCAAAATTGATTTCGGATTTAAATTTATCTTAAGAAAATGAGTGAAGAATAGTCGTTCGTTTGCAAGTTATAAAGGATTGGTTTTGGTCCCCTAATTAGGACTTAAAACGGCGATTTGTATTTTGACTTGACAATTTGTAGAATTGAATACACGAGCGGATTTAAAACAATCCCTAGACCAAATGTCGAAGAAGGAACTACACCTAATTATGACTAGAATGAAAGTAATTTGATTTTTAGTTGATTTAGAACCTAACAACGAAAAATTTGGAAAACAAAGTTCTTAATCAATCGTTGCAAAATTTTTTATACCAAAGTCAAATTGGCATTAAAAGAAATGTATTTTAGAATTTTTATTTTTATTTTTTGTCAAAGACTTGACCAAAAGTCAACATTTTAGTTGACTTTCTATTTCTTGGTCTAATCTTTAAATTTTTGAGAAATTGATTTGACTAAAGTGAAATTAAAGCTACACGGCATCTTTTTGGATAAAAAATCAATTTTTCACCTGGGATTTACTTTTGGTCAAAGGGTTGATCAAAAAGTTAACCCGAAAGGCAACAGTTTGACTTTTCAAGTTTTTTCTTGAAAATAAGCTAGAAATTACTTAAAAACAACAATGCAAAAGAAAGAAATAAAAAAAAATGACACTTTTAGCCAAGAAATGGGTCTTTGTCGCGAGTAGAAACCCAAATCTCGATTTTTTTTATCCTTTAATAACGTGTCGACTAAAAATCAAGTATCAACAACTTTGCCTTTGTCATCTAGCTTGTTTCTAAATACCCATTTTGTTCCAAACACTAGATGATCCTTTGGCCTTGGTACCAACTTCCATACTTCATTCAATTTAAACTGATGAAGTTTTTCTTGCATTGTTCTTATCTAGCTTTCATTTGAAAGAGCTTCCTCAATCCCTTTCGGCTCGACTTTTGAAATTAGTGCCAAAGTCCTGACATTTTTTTTAGCATTGATCTGATTATGATCGTATCCTTAATGTTTCCAATAATGAGATCTTTCGAGTGGTTGGATTTGTGTTTCCAGTTCTTGCTGTATCTGTCCTCAGATTTTGAAGATTCTTCTACTTCTGATTGCTTCTTAAACTCATCATATGTTTGGACTTGATTCTATGATTCTCATATCTTCTAAAGCTCTTGCCATAGTTATTGTTAAGAACGTTCTAAATCTTCTTGAGAAACTTGATTATTTTCATCAAATTTCATAATTATTGATTCTTTCACCATGCGAGTTTTTGTTGTAAACTCTAAAAGCTTTGCTAGTGGATGAATATCTTGAAAAGATTCCTTCATTTGATTTTTTATCAAACTTTCTAGGCAAATCGTTAGCATTCTCAAGAATAAAGCATTTACAGCAAAATACTCGAAAATGTGAGATGCTCATAGGGGGTTTCATTCGGAGAAGGTCTGAGGAAAATGCGATTTATAATATAACATGCAGTAGAAATGGCTTTCACCTAAAAATATGATGTAACTTTGCTTTCCATTGAAAGGGTTCTTGCCATTTCTTGTAAAGAACGATTTTTCCTCTCTACAACACTATTTTACTCAGGTGTGTAAGGAGTCGAAAATTGATGCTCAAAACTTTTTTTTGTCATAAAAATCAGAAAAACTTTGATTTTCAAATTCACCCCTTTAATATGTTTTAATGCAAGAAATCAAGTAACCTTTTTCATTTTGACCTTTGTTGCAAATTTTGAAAAATGTAAAAAAGCTTCATGCTTATGTGCGAGAAATAATACCCAAGTATACCTGGTGTAGTCATTGACAATGGCTAGACAATACATTTTTCCTCTCACACTATGAGTCCTTGTTGGTCCAAAAATGTCCATATGAAAAAGCTGTAGTGCACTATCAGTAGTAACATATTTCATGGGTTTCAAAGTACTTCTTACTTGTTTTCCAAGAGCACCGACTAAGCATATCTCAAACTTTTCATATTTAAGGTTTGGTAGCCCTCATACAAGTTTCTCTGTGGACAACTTCAGGATTTGTGTTGGTGCTTATGTGGCCAAGCTTTCTGTGCCAAAGGTCTAACTCATCCTTGATGGATACTAGGCATTGTATGTCATCAGACTTTATATCTAATAGATATATATTTCCATGCTTTCTTCTTGTAAAGGACTGCTTGTCATCCAAACTTGTTACGAAGCATTTGTCCTCTTGAAAACAAATTTTGAAGCTGATGTCACATAGTTGATTGATGCTGATTAGATTGTAATTTATTCCCTTGACTAGTGATATGTCTTTTATCGTGAGACTTCAAATTTTGATAGTGCCCTTACCGATTATCTTTCTTTTGTTGTCCCCACCAAAGGATACACTTTCGCCATTGTATCTTGAAATTTCAACAAACTTGGTTGGATCTCCTATCATGTGTCTTAAGCATCCACTATCTAGGTACCATTTATTTCCCTTTTTATTTGGTACCTGCAATCAATAAGATAGATTCAAACTTTCTTTGGTACCCATATTTGTCTGAGTCCTTTTCGGTTAGATGGCTCAGTGATACTTAGAAATTTTCTTTGAATTGTTCTCCAACCTTTTGGGCAATCATTTTCAAAATGATTTGGATTCTAGAATATTAAGTATTTAAGGAAATTCCAACCAATAGGTTTTACAAATTGTTTTTGAAAATTATGTTTGTTAAGGGTTTTCAAAGGTCTTTGTCTTTATCTTTCTTTATATTTTGGAAAATTGTTTTGAAGATCATCGTTGCTTTTGCAACTAAGACCAGACTTGTTGTAATAAGGAATTTAAATAGAAAGAATATGTTCTAAAGTTTTTGAACCGATGGAAAATCTTTTTGTGACATTGGAAACTTTCTGTTTCAAACGCTCATTTGAAACAAGATCTTGATTATCTTGAGTTTTGGAAAGATTTTTCTCAAGAGTTTAAATCCTTTCTTTTTGAAAAAGATCCTGTTGTTTCAATTTCAAATTTTCCTTTTTCAATTCAAAGATCTAGCTAAGTGCAACTTTGTAATTGGAACATGACTCATCTATGTAATTTGAGACTTCTTGTCTTGAGGTGTATCGAAGTTGCTTACCTCAATTTCATCTTCTGATTATGAATTTGCCATTAGACAGATATTCGCATACATCTTCATCACTTTCTTTACATTCTATATCACTCCAGGTTTCTGCCTTTAGCGCTTTCTTATCTTTCTCAAATTTGTTTTTTTGTTTTTTTTTTAAAGTAGAGAGCAATTCGGCTTGATGTGTCCTCACTTCTTGCATTCAAAGCAAATCACATCATTGTTGTCTTCTTCTTTTTTTTTTAAGGATCTTTTCCCTTTGAATTCCATTCCTTTTCTTGCCATCTTACAAAATTTCTTCACCATGAGAGCCATTTCCTCATCGTCATCTTCGTCATCTTCTAAATTTATATCATAAATATCATAGATAGACTTCAAAGCAATCATTCTTACCTCTTGGTTCTCCTTCCTCATTCAGACTTCCACTTCATATGACTAAGGTGTTCCCATGAGTTCGTCTACGAAAAGTGGTGAGATCCTTTGAGTTTCATGAATGGATGTTTTAATATTGTTCCATTCCTTAGATAGCCCGCGAAGGATCTTGTTTAGTTTCATGGAATCTGGTACCGATTGTCCTTGATGTGCTAGGCTATTGACTATGTTAGTGAATTCACTGAACATGTCATTAATTGATTCATTTGGCTTCATTTTGAAAGATTCTTACTACCTGAAAAAAGAGTGCTTATCTTAGTCTCCTTGACTTGATCAGTTCCTTCATATGTCACGTGCAACCTATCCCAAATTTCTTTAGCAATTCACATAAGGATATGTGGTTATATTCCGTAGGAGATACAGCACAATATAAAGAATAAACTGCTTTAGCATCTAAGGCTTCTCATTTGGATATTTCTATCTTAGACATTGCTTCGACTTCTAGCTTTTTACTATTCGCATCCTTTTTGGAGGAAGAGGCTTCAGGGCTTACACCCTTCAAAACCACGTCCCACTCCAATGGATCCCTAGTTCTATTGAACGCTTTCATTTTGTTCTTCTAGATATTATAGTCCTTTCCATCGATATACAAAGGTCTTTCAATAAGTCTTGATGCAGTAATGATGTGAATCGTTGCGGAAAGATCGTTCTACGAAGGCCCGGATAGTGCGAATTGCAAACCTTGACCTCCAATCAAACCTGTGATTGGCAACCTCGGTATGAACGTGACCTATTGACGAACATGTGTCAACCAACCAACGTTATAGACGCCACGTGCGAAAGAATTTTCTATTTCTCTCAATAAGTCAAATCAACCGCCACAAGAGAATCTTGATAAGGTCAAGTTCTCAAAAGAGCAGTAGAAGAGAACCTCTCAATTCTTTTCCTCAAAAATAAAATATGTCTATCCCCCAAAGAAATTCAGTCAGTCTTATATATAGAGGCCTTCTAACCGCCACACAAGCCCTAAGACCAACCCTAGAAATCTAATGCGTCATATTCTAGAATATTCCTAAACAATAATATATATATACATGACTTGGTCAAATATTTGGTGTCCATATAATTAAATTGCACCAATATTTCCAAGATTCTTCAAGATTTGATCCAAGGTCATCTCCACGCCGAAGATCATAAACCATGATGCCAACAGCTTGCCTGAATTGCTTGGCCCACGCTCGAGTAATCGAACCAGTAGGAATAGACAATGGGTCCCTAGCACCACCTCCTCGATATGGCTCGATGTCCACATCAAGTAATGCTAGCCATTGAAAGATCGTTAACTCAAAAGTAATGAAGCACTTCAATAAAGGGAAACCGAGCTTTGATACCAATTATTAAGGCTAGATTAATCACCTAGAGAGCATGAATAGGTGATAGTGCAGAATTTAAACAAGTTAAAACAATATTGCAATAGGACAATGTCTGATAGTGTTTAGATCTTATCGGTGTGCAATAGACTTTCATAAAAATGTAAACAAGAGTTTAAAGGTAGGGAAATTTGCGCACAATAGAATTATAGTGGTTCGGTTTTCAAAAGCCCATGTCCACTCTTCCGTGCTGACAATCCACTGGTTGGATTCCACTAGAATGAATCAATAGAATTCCGTGTACTCTCTTATGTCCTTCAGCAGTTGACTTCCTTTTATACTCCTTATTGTCCAAGCTGACCGTTGGACCTTCTCCAAGTATCAGCCATCCATTCAAACCGTTGGACTTGAATCTTTAGAAAGATTTGATTGCTTCTAGATTACTAAGAGAGAAGTTCCCCATAAGATCTACCATCCATACAGCAGATTGGGTTTCCATAAGTTGGGTCTTTCCTATGGAGAACTTTTTGCCTTTAATATGATTGTTCTATTGGTAGATTGAACATTCCATATGCATTAAGATTGATTTAGATCAATTCCTTTCAGACAATCAAGATATATTTAGTAGGAAATCCACACGATCTTCTAGCCATTAGCATAAGGTCCGATCACTATCCTTATTCCATCGAGATTGTTTATAAGGGATAGGGCCTTCACTATGTCCCTGAGTTTGACGAGTAACATCTCATGATACACATTGGAGTTTCCTTTTGGAAAAAACTTATCATCAGAATCAAAGAATGATTAAGGGAAATTTTGTCAATCTTCAAAACTAATAAGGGAAGTTTCCTCAACAATCCTCGGGAAACTGACCCCAAATCAGAAAAGTCAAGAACAAGTGGGGACGGAATCTCCTGTGATTTTGACGTGAGAAAGAAGTGGTGGTGGGTCGTCAGCTACAATTCAAGTGTGGTGGCCAGCGGTGGTTCTCTCCCTCACACTCTTCCCTCACTCGCAACTCTCAGGTCTTACTCGATCTCCCCCTCTGTTTTTAACGTCTCCCTTTCTCTCTCACCCCTTGCTTAGCCTCTTATGGATCGGATGGCCATTGTCGGTACATGATGGCAAGCAAGCTTGCCGTTGGCTAGGCGTACGACTAGCTGCTCCCCATCGCATCACCAGCCTACCCGCGTTGCTCCCGTTTGCTCTGCTCCCTGTGTTTCATTACATGAAGAAGAGGAGAAAGAAGGGGAAGGGGAAGGGGCCGAGCTAGGGAAGAATAAGTGAAACAAGCCTAGAGCAAAAGCCCACCCCCCGACCCCCATTCTTCTTCTTCTTCTCCTTTTTTAATATTAAAATAATAACAATAAATTTTTAAATTTTTTAAAAAAATTCCATTTATATGAAATGAAGTAAAATAAAGGAAAATGAAATAAAAAGGAAATAAAACTTAATTGATGAAAATAATCCAATATATATATGCTATTTAATGAAAAAAATTGCTAGGACTGGATTGATCTCTAATTTTCCATGTAATTTAATCCCAAATATTTAATCAAAATTTAGGTATCAATAGGGACAGAGTTATAAAAGAAGATTGAGTAAATATCACGTAATTAAGTATGTTAGATCAAATCAATCACGTGTCAAGAATTTGTGAGATTCACGTTAAATGATTGGATAATGTCAATAATATTGTGATTGATTGTATCCATCTTATTATGCATGGTTAAGCTTTATATAATATTTTCCCCATGCAGTACAAGGAAAAGAGCGAGACAACACTTTCAAAAACACGAGTGTGTTGTGGGCTCGAGCTAGGCACGAGTGGTAACAATTTGTCTTCCACATGTATTTGAAATAGGGGTGCTCGATTTTAGGTTGGCCGGTTCCCACTTTAGAATTGGGAACTAGCTATGCTAATTTGTTTTTTTTCTACATAAATGATGCGAAAAATCACCTCAAATAAAGTTGCTTATGATGTCTATAGTACTACATTTGCTCTACTAGCATTGGTATGTGTGTCATGTGAAGTTATAACTACATCATGACGCGCATTTTAAGATGTGTAAAAAGAATATAATAATAGATTGGCATATACAAGTGTGCGAGAACTTTATAAACTGTTATGCCTCCTTAGGAAAAAAAATCTAGTAACAAATCCCTCTACTTGATAAATACTACCATATAAATATATATTATCTTATATATATATATATATTGGTCAGGTCCGAGTGGTCCAACTGAGGACCAAACCAATTTTCACTAGTTCCCTTGGCGGGCGGTCAACGGCAGGGGGGAGCTGCTGGCTGGTTTCTCTCTGGTTTTTGAAGCTCAAAAGGTGATCAACAATGGATAAAGTGGTCCCAAGCTTGAAGAAGGAGCTGCTGAAGATGAAGGGTCCCCTTTGGGCCACAAAGTCTTCACTTCTATCCCTTTGCGCTCATTGCAAAGGCCTCACTTGTTTAGCCTTATCCTCAGCCAATTTTGCAGCACAAGACTTCCCTAGAAGCTTCATTTGATGCCTCAAATGTTGCACACCCCTTGGCCTACGAATTTTGGAACATTTTCCCCCAAATTGAACCAAATCCCCTCCAATTGGATTCAATTTGATGTCCATAAATCCAGCCAAGGTACCATCATCCCATACAACATTTTTCCTCATCAATTTGTCCAACTTAAATCCTAAAAATGCGACCAAAACGGCCCTCTGATTTTTCCTGTCCAAAATACCCTTACTTTGAAAATTTGCCAAAAATCCCGATTTGTTGAAAAATTTTCGGAGGAAGAGTTGACGGCTCTAAAATGAATCGTGACATGACAAAACTTTCAATTTCTGAAATCGGGTTCAATTTCGCAGTTAATTTCAATCTGGCGTGATTTTAGCATGACCTAACTTACCGGTAGCTTTTAGAAATTTTTAGTGCAATTGACCCATGGTCGATTATTTTCGAGCCATATTGTATATCTTCGACACATTGGTAACTCTCGATTGTCGTGAAGATCTTGAGATTTCAAATACGGGCACAGAGTATAGAAATGATAGAAAAATCGGTCTAGTGATGTTCAACATAAATTTTGCAATCAAGTGGAATCACCCACACACTAATCACATACCTCTGTCGAATCGACCTATCTTCGGTCTCTAATCCATTTTGACGGTGCTGTAATGACCCTTGTAGATTAGCATGTCAAGTAGTCAATTCCTGGCCAAATTCTCAATTCTATTGCATTTAGATTCCTTAACGGCTTCACTTGGTAGACTAGTTATCTTGAGATTGATCAGTTCATGGAAAAGAACTATAAGCGTATCGATGAAAAGCCCGACTTATTCAATTGAAAACAGAACCTGAAAATCAAGATGTCACAACACAACTCTTCCCATCTTATAAAAATTTTGTCCTCAAAATTTAAATCATTACAAATCTTAAACAAAAAGGTGGGGGTATAGTCGTCTCATCGAATCTTCACTTTCCCAGGTTGCTCCCTTTATGCTATGGTGTTGTCAAACCACTTTAACCAACAAAATTATCTTGGTGCGCAAAATCTGTTCCTTGTGATCCATAATCTTAACCGGTCTTTCCACATACGACACTCTATTGTCCACGTCCAATTCTTCAAAATTCAACACGTGAATCAGGTTAGGCTCATACTTCCTCAGCATCAATACGTGAAAGACATCATGCACTTGCGCCAACCTTGGCGGCAATGCAAGATGATACGCTAGACTTCCTAGCCTTTCCAGAATCTCAAAGGGACCTACGTACCTCGGACTTAGCTTTCCCTTTTTGCCGAAGCGTGAAGTACTCCTCATTGGTCTTTCAGAAGACATGCTCACCAACTTGGAATTCCAATGGTTTTCGACGCTAATCAGCGTAGCTTTTCTGGTGGCTCTGAACGGGCTTTAATTTGTCTCTGATGATGGCAACTGCATCCATTGACTACTAAACAAACTCTGGGCCTGTGATCTTTCGTTCTCCGATCTCATCCCAACAAACTAGTGTTCTGCACGATTTGCCATACAACGCTTCGAAAGAAGCCATCTGAATGCTCTGCTGGTAGCTTTGTTGTAAGCGAACTCGATAAGATGAAGTTGTTCCTCCCAGCTTCCCTTGAAATCCGACATGCAAGCTTGCAGCATGTTTTTGAGGGTTAGAATTGTCCTCTTAGACTAGTCATCTATTGACGAATGATAAGTCGTACTGAATTGCAGCTTTGTTCCTAAGGCGGTCTGCAAACTCTTCCAAAAGATAGCTGTGAACCTCGGGTTTCGACCTGATGTAATCGTCATTGGCACTCCATGCAGACGAATAATTTGACATACGCACAATTCTGCGTGCCTGTCCAAATCAAGATCCTTTCGTACGGCGATGAAGTGAGCCAACTTCGTTAGTTTGTCGACCACAACCCAAATTGAAGGAATCATTACCCCCTCTGACCCCTTAGTAAGCCTATCATAAAGTCCATTGTGATGTGTTTTCTCATTTCCACTCGAGAATCTCGAGAGGTTGCAGAAGTCCTCCTGGCTTACAATGCCGTGCCTTTACTTGTTGACACGTCAGACACTTGACGATACGCTTGGCGATATTCGCCTTCATACCAGACCACTAATAGTGTTGATGCAAATTCTAATACATTTTCGTACTACCAGGATGGATGCTGTAACTACTATGATGAGCTTCAGATAAGATCTCTTCTTTAAGCGTTGCATCGTCAGATACACACAATCATTCTCGGAACCTTAGTGTTCCATCTTCAAAACTCTGAAAGTTAGCTTTTCTCTTTTCAGTCCTCTTGTAGGATCTTTTAAACATCTGGGTTTGTCAACTGAAGCATCTTAATTTTGATATGGACTTCCGACTCAATTCAGAGGGTGGCCATAAGATTTGAAAGGTTGCCTACCTCAAATTTGAAAACCGAATCTCAAGCCCTTTCAAGTAAAATCCATTCCTTAACCATCATATGCGCAACTGAAGATTTCTGACTCAGCACATCTATGACTTTATTCGCCTTTCCAGGGTGATACAAGATATCACAATCACAGTCCTTCAGAAGTTCCATCCAGCTACGTTATCTCATATTCAACTCCTTTTAAGAGAATAGATATTTGAGACTTTGATGGTCTGTGAAGATCTTGAATCTTTCTTCACATAAATAATATCTCCAAATCTTCAGAGCGAAAATAATCGCCGCGAGTTCTAAGTTATGTGTCGGATAGTTCAGCTCATGAGGTCTCAATTGACGGGATGTGTATGCAATGACTCTGCCATGCTGCATTAACACACAACCTAGTCCTCTGAATGACGCATCACTATATATCTCATATCCTCCAGGACCAGATGGAATCGTCAACACGGGTGCGGTAGTCTGCTTCTGCTTAAGCTCTTGAAAACTACGCTCGCAGTTA
This sequence comes from Eucalyptus melliodora, assembly GCA_004368105.4. Classification (NCBI taxonomy): domain Eukaryota; kingdom Viridiplantae; phylum Streptophyta; class Magnoliopsida; order Myrtales; family Myrtaceae; genus Eucalyptus; species Eucalyptus melliodora. The sequence continues at coordinate 21,549,965 of CM023410.3, read as the reverse complement.
TCTGTCCACACAAATTTCTCTTTCTTCTTCAGTAGTCGAGTCAACGGTGAAGCTAAAGCTGAAAATCCTTCCACAAACCTTCTGTAATACCTTGCCAAACCCAAAAAGCTTCCGATCTCTGTCATGGTTGTTGGTCTTGGCTAGTTGATAACTGCTTCAATCTTGGTTGGGTCCACGGAGATTCTTTCACCTAAAATCATGACCTAGGAATGCCACACGAGTTAATCAAAACTCTCACTTATTGAACTTAGCGTACAATTCATGATTCCTCAGTGTCTAAAGTGAGAGTACTAGTATGAACACCTAGAGGGGGGTGAATATATGTATAAAATAAACCTTGGCAAATATATGTGGAATAAAAAAAACTTCGAACAAAACAAAGGAGTGAGGGAAGAGAATAAAGAACACAAGAGTTATAGTGGTTCGGCTTAATCCAAGCCTACGTCCACTCTCCCACGCTAACAGCCTTCTTGGCTAGATTCCACTATGCAATCAACAAGAGATTACAACTTTGAGTGCAAACACTTAATAGATCACACTATCTCACTAAGTCACTCTTTTGGTATTTCTCTCACGATCACAAACATTTAAGCTCTCCAAAGACAAGTGTATGATCGAAGGTCGCTCAAACTTTGGAATTATGAATTCTACGCTTTATCTCTTACTTGCTCATCGGTCCTTCATCTCCTTAAATACTCCTCCACTTCCAAACTAGCGTTGGACAGTATCTCAAAGAATCGTCTTCCAATATACCCATTGGACAGTTCTGTATCTAAAAGATTTGGTAGCCGTTGAGTGACAAAGGTAGAATCCCAAATTGATTCCGATCGCCCATACAAACGAAATCTTGGTTTCCATAAGTAAAGCTTCTTCGTATAGAAAGTTCTTGTCTTCAAGATCTAATCATCAATCAAATAGATTGAGTCAATCAAATCAATCTTGATGTGGAATCCAAACCAAATCACTAGCCGTTGTATGATTGGGCTTGAGTTACGATTCATCGAATCTAGATGTAAAGTCTGAGAGCAATAGATTTTACAATCTGAGTTTGAGTGCGATAGACTTTACAATCTGAGTCTGAACATATTCTACTTCAGCATAGAGTTTGTCTTCTGGTTTAACTTCAACATAGAGTCTATCTTCTGGTTCTTCCAAGAATAAACTTTGATAATATCTTTTACACATTCTATCATCTGCATAGTCTTATTACTCAACCATCAAACATGTTAGGAGCCTTTGATTTATTTTGTCATCTTCAAAACATCATAAGGGATTTCCCTAACAATCTCCCCCTTTTTGATGATGACAAAACAATATCTGAATATGCAGATTTGTAAACATGCTTTTAAAAATATTAATTTAAATCAAAGGATATCAGAAGATAGCAAATAAATTGAGCATAACAATATATAGAAAAATAATCGTAGCTCAATATTCTGCAATAAATAATATCAATCAATCAAAACATATGCATATTCATATTTTCTCCCCCTTTTTATCTGAACATATTCTGCTTCAGCATAGAATTTGTCTTCTAGTTTAACTTCAACATAGAGTCTGTCTTCCGATTCTTCCAAGAATAGACTTTGATAATATCTTTTACACATTCTATCATCTGCATAATCTATTACTCAACCATCAAACATGTTAGTAGCCTTTGATTTATTTTGTCATCTTCAAAACATCATAAGGGATTTCCCTAACATGAAGTACCATCCTCAACTGCCTCTCGTGTTCCTCAGGACTTCTCGAATACACTAGGATATCGTCGATGAACACGATTACAAATTCAATCTCTCTCTCTCTCTCTCTAGCGGCAAGCCTAGCAATTCCTTTGGAAACACGTCTGGAAACTCTTGAACCACTACAATATCTTCAATCTTCAACTCCTTAACTGTCGTATCTATGATAGTCGCCGGGTAACCTTAGCAACCCCCGTCTAACAAACGGGTTGCCTTATGCGACGAGATTAAAATAATCAAGGTTCCTCCTCCACTCCCAATAAGCTCGAAACTTTCATCCGCTAACGAGTTAAATTGAATTGCTTTACGATAGCAGTCCATCTTAGCTTGTTGCTTGGTGAGCCAGTCCATACCAATTATCACATCGAAATCATACATGGCTAGGACTAACATATCTATCTTCCCCTCTCGCTCACCAATCACTAACTTGCAACCAGAACAACCCAATGCAACTAACACCTTATCCTTTAATGGTGTAGATATGCTAACCTCTGACTACAGCAACTCATGACTCAATCCTACCAGCTTAACAAATTGATCAGCTATAAAGGAATGAGTGGCGCCAGGGTCAAATAAAGCATAAGCAGCATGGTCGTTCAATGAAACGGTACCTATAATCACGTTAGGCGAGTCCTCTGCCTGTCCTCTAGTGATGGCGTACACCTTTCCTTGCGCTGGAGGTTTGTTTTGTCCACCCTGCGGTGCATTCTGTGTCGCAAACCCCCTAATCTGACCCATTGGTGGCGGCGGCGGTAACTGCTATAGTCTTCTCGGCTTTTTTGGGACAGTCTCTGGCCAGGTGACCCTATTGGCCACACTCAAAACAAGCACCCATCCTTAAATGGCATGGGGGTAATCCATGTCGCATTCCACAAAAGCGACACGCGCCATTCTGACTCGGCGCTGACTTGCCTATCCCACCCTTCTTGTTGGGCGGGACATAGTACCTTCATTCGGTCATGGGCTTCTTCCCAAACCAATTCCCATCTTTATTCGAACTGAACCTTGACCTAGACGAGGCGGCTTGTTCACTCAAACTTCTCTCTATCAACTAGGCCCGACCATATACCTCATTATAATCCTTCAGGTTAAGCGGCACCAGTGAGTTCTTCAGTTCTAGTTGAAGGCTTCTAGCTGGAGGCTGTTCCTGAACCTCTGAGCTTTGTCTTCGGGATCTTCCACCAGTCTTGGAGCATACTAAGATAGCTCCTTAAACTCAGCCTCATACAGATCTACTGTCAGCATTCCTTGGCAGAGGCACTGGAATTCCTCCATCTTCTGCTCCCAGGTGCTACCCAAAAAATACTTGCCATTAAAGGCTCTAAGAAAGGCGTTTCACATCGGAACTACGCCTCTGGTGGCCCTCCACCAAATATTTGCGTTACCCTACAGCTAGTATATTGCTAGGACAACTTTGTCCTCCTCAGTGCACATCAGAAGTGCAAAGGCTTTCTCTAGGTCTTGGATCCAGAGCGATACAATCTTAAGATCTCCTACGCTAGTGAACCTCGGTGGGTTCAACTTCAAGAACTGCTCCATGAGCTTATCAATAGGCCTCTCTCTCTCCACATCCATGTTCCTGGCTAGAACTTTGGCAGGTGCAGCAGTGGCTGCGGCCTTAGTAGCAGTGGCGATGGCAACAGTAGCGACGGTGATAGTGGCGGCAACTTGATTTTGGGCTTGCTGCCCCATCAGGTTTCTAAGCGTCTCTAGCGCCTGCATGATCCCATCTATCCTAGGATCACCAGGGGTTTCTACCCCAGCATTGATAGGAGGCGGTGCTACTCCACTAGCACTAACTTGAGCCGACACTTTACCACGACCCCCTCGGGTACCGACCCTTGTCGGTGTACTACCCCGAGTAGTAGGTCTAATGGTTCTCTTTCTACGAGTCCTCTACTCCTAATCACTCATTATGCAAGTTCTTTATAGAAACCTGCTTTCTAATTCCGGACAGAATTAGAAGCTGAGCAATCCCCACAAAACAATCTACCAATCAACTATCAATCACATGCACTAGCAATTAAAAGGCCTTTCCGACTAACTATCCTATACTTATCGCATCTTATCACTCCAACTATCGACCAGCTCTGATACCACTCCGGACGGGGATGTCACATCCCGATCCTCGAGCGCGTGCCCATCCCTTGGTGGTTGATAAAATTGTGATGTTTTAGGACGTGTTGCCGACCCATTCATTTGAATGCACATGCGGAAGAGAACGACTACCCCTAACAGCAACTAATACGGGATAGAAAAGCAGGAAACAAATTCACAACCAAAACACTTTTATAAACACCCCAGTTTATATACACACTAGTATATAAACAAGAGTCTATAAAAGTGGACAAGCCTACAAGTCCACTAGGCACTCGAATCCCCATCTAAAAACTCTGATGTCACCTGGGGACTTGGGTCCAGCACTGCACCACCAGTAGGGTTGGCTGTACCCTTACCAAAAGCGACGTCAATTACTGCAACAGGGACATCAGAATCATGTAGGGGACCCACTCTGTATCCATTGAGCCCGCGACGATACCACACTCTAAATTGATGGGGTACCCTTTGAGGTAGGCCTGCATCGATCCAAACGGTGGTCCTCACGAGTTCATAGACCCAGACCCTATGGCCCCTAGGAACAGGGATATTAGTGACCTGCTTGGTAACCCTCCTAGACTGACCAAAACTTTTCGAAGGAACCACCATCTAAAGACCTGAAAAGATTGAGTCCACAACAGGGTGAGACAATGTCTCAGCAAGTTCACCCCCTAAACTCTGACTAGGAAGGAAAAACGCCTAGAGACAGTCTATGCACACAAGACAGATGACTTACCTCGCCTCAGTTTCCTTCTGCAAGTCAATACAATTCAAACACCCAATCAATCAATTCAATCCACAGTGGGCATTCATTCTGATAACATGTAATAGCTTGCGGGTCATAATGCATATATTGTCCGTAGTTTCTTGAAGTTCCTAAAAATTAATTCAAACTAAGAATATGGTAGAGTCTCCCGTGAAAAGATTTTGTAATGATAGATACCATCGTTGTGGTCCCTAGTGGGAGTGCCCATAGTTTGATAAGGCCACATTTACTGAACGTGGGAAAATATATGTACATATTTTATCATCTGAGGCCTGCTTCTTTGGCATTAAATTTGTTGTATAAATTTACTTCTCTGGCACTGTATGTGCAAGTTCAAGTCAGGTCGTGTGCATAAATATCTCTAGAGACTCTAGAGTGAAAGCCTTCCATCCATAAATGAAAAAATTTGCCTTGTTTTTTCTCTTCTTGGGTGAATTATGCTTTGTAGTCCAATATGTGAAAGCAGCCCATCTGTCTATACAATTCTGGCTAGGAGTTTGTCTTAATGTTTCTTATTTCAAGGATTATATGTGAGGTGATCATCTTAGAGAAGTGTTATGCTGAACTTGCTTAAGTAAAGTGATAGTGACCAACCTAGGTGGTAGGTTTCCACATCATGAAAACAATCTCAATAGAGTACTCGACGAAAACTCATGCGATTCAGCTATTATGGAAAGTCAAAATGTGCTCATTTGTGAGAAGACTATTCGTGAATCGTCTTCTTTGTTTTCAATCTCTTCATATGATGATTCACGACAAAAGAACGCTTCAAGTGTCATAACTTTGGCCAAAGGGACACTTAAGTGCCATAACTTACGAAAGGTACACTTAAGTGTCACATTCGAAGAAAAATGGATCACTTGAGTGCCACTCCGGCCAAAGTTCGGCCAAAACGCCAACGTGGCGTTTTTCCAGCGAAGCACACTCAAAATGACGTCGTTTTGACGTGGCCGAAACGGCGTCGTGTTGGGCTGACGTGGTAAAAAAAATTAAGAAATTAATTAAATTAATTTTAAAATTAAATTTAGTTGAAATATTAAAAAATTAATAATTAAAAATTTTAAAATTTGATAAAAATTTTTTAAAAACACCGCCACGGGGGGAGGGGGCGGCGGGATCAGCCCCCCCCGCCTGCCGCCGGGAAGGGCTGGCGACGGCGGGGGGAGGGTCAGTCGGGGTCGCCAGGCCCTGGCTAGGGGTCGACAACCCCGGCCGACCGGCAGTGAGGGCTCGCAAGCCCTCGCCGGATCGTAGCGAGGGCTCGCGGCCCTTGCCCGATCCGGCAAGGGCCGCGAGCCCTCGTCGCCGGTCGGCCGGGACGCTAGCCCCCGGCCGGGGGCCCGCGACCCCGCCGACCCTCCCCCCGCCGCCGCCGGAGGGGCGGCGGCGGTGGCCGAGGGCTAATCCCTCAGCCGCCTCCCCCTCTTTCCTTTTTTTTTTTTTAATTTTTACTTTTTTAATTATTAATTTTTTAATATTTCAACTAAATTTAATTTTAAAATTATTAAGTTAAAATATTTTAACTAAAATTAATTTTAAAATTATTTCTTTTAAATATTTTAAATAAATTTAATTTAATTAATTATTTTATTTTATTTTTTTGCCAGTCGGCCTAAAACAATGCCGTTTTGGCCACGTCAGTGTGCAAAATGGCGTCGTTTTGAGCTCGGTTCGCCGGAAAAGTGCCATGTCGACATTTTGGCCGGATTGGCACTCAAGTAATCCCTTTTACTCCGATTTTGGCACTTAAGTGTACCTTTCGTAAGTTATGGCACTTAAGTGTCCCTTTGGCCAAAGTTAAGGCACTCCAGGGGTCCGCGCGTCGATGATTCACAGTGACTTTCAAATTTTGGCTTCGCTTCACGGTAATTCCGTAAGGTCTGGGCAAGATGTGGACTTCATTGATTAGCTAAACCTCATAATCACAAAATACTCATCCATTTCCCTGCAGCTTTTGACTCGTCTGGTATTTGACTGCAGAAACACTGATGCAGCGGCAAAAGTAGCAGAGATAATGTGTGCTGATTTTGTCAATGAAGTAATTTCTACCTGCGTGCCTCCAGTTTATCCACCACGTTCTGGCCGAGGATGGGCATGCATTCCTGTTATTACTATGTGCTCTAGGAGTCACTTGGAGAAAATTCTAGCTCCCTCTTCTAGAGAAGCTAAGGGCAACTCCTTCAATTGTTCCATGGAGCACCTGGCCTGCTGCTATTCTCTCTTCAGTTGGATATCATGAAACATCCGGCAAAAGTTTCTCCCGTAAGGGCTGTCCTAGCATGTCTATTTGGGAGCAGTACTGAACACAATGGCAGCGACTCTTCTATTTCCAGTTCCTTCAACAATGGTTTATTGCGGTCATCTGACGATGATGGTTTTTGTTTTTTTTTTTAGTTCGTTCTATGAATTTGCTCTTGATCAATTTGAGAGGTAATGCGGTCATTGGTATCTTACTCGTTATCTGATTTCCGTTGTTAACTACATTTTGATGATGAATAGATTTCCATCAAAAATCCAAATGCAAACCAACCTTCATCGAGTTCAGAGTTTGTTGTGACATCTAAGCGAACAACTGATGATAGCAAAGTTAGGTTTGAGCAAAAAGCTGCTATAAAATGAGCTCTGGCAACATGGGTCTAGAACCCATATTTAATGGTGTTGGTGATAAATGGGTTGCCTTAAGTTTAAAAAGTAAGCTTAAGTGAGTCATAAATGGGTTACTTAACAACTTAATGGGTCTTGTTTCGAACTGCCCTGTTTACTTTAGACATGAAATTTCATTACAAAATGAATGACTTAAAATGACCGGTTTCGGAAATTGGAAACTGGTCCTTCCGGTCCAATTTTTGGTATGATCTGGTTCTCAAATCCTTTGTGGGACTGGACTAGATCCAGAACCGATCACCCCTATTATGTTGGATATTTTAGTTTGTGATGTAAACAAATACGCTTCGAATTAATGAAACTTTCAGCTTTCTCAACCAGAAAAAGAAAAAAAAAAAAGGGTTTCATCACATTGTCTTTTTAACTCTACCATGGAATTTGCATGTTATATTCGTAATGATGGTGCTGCCCGATACCTCTATAAATATAATACTTGTCCTTGTATGTCTGATATATGTAAGCACTTGAGTTTCAATAAAACTTATCTTCTCCCACGCGTTTTTGGAACTAACGGAATACTTGTTCTTTTAGAGTAAAAACAATTACGCGTATAATATTGTTAGCGCCAAAAAATCAGCCTAATGGGCCATGGCTGGATAACAAAGCTCACCAAGCTCGATACACAAGAGAACAGGCCTACAATAGTCTGGGTGAGACTTGATATGAAAGATATTGATAGTTTGGTACCAAGTATCGCCCATGAGCGAAAGGATAAATATGAAAATGAGTTTTGAAGTATCACCCACCAGCAAAAGGATAAATATGAAAATAGTTTATGAAGCCGAAGACACGGCGGATAAGACAATACAGTTGTTAGCGCGATACCGAAGATTCCAGAATATTTGAAATTGAAGTGACAATTACCAAAGAATGGTTATTCACAACATTAGATTATAAATAGCCGAGAATGTTATAATATGTAATATATTTTTATTATTCTAAATATGATCCCAATATTGTATTCTCAATAAATTCCGATTTATTGCCCTATATATACCCACGTGTATTACGTGATATTTGCCCATTAATATGTTACTATAACGGTCTTAATGGAAGATATCGGTAACATAAGAAACGGAATAAAACGTCAAGTCGTCTAGTTCAAACCCTATCACTACAGAAAACACACCATCAGGTTTGAGCGGTATTGTCTAGTAGAACAGGATAAACAGATCTGGAACAGTACTACATCGATCCGTCCAAGGTTTTGGAGTCTTCCACTTTTGCAAATTTCATCAATGGTTGGAGGTATGTTGATCTTTACGTTTTCGCAAACCAATCCCGAATTTTGTACGAATTTATCCATGATTGATAAATCGGGATCGTCAGGTTTTAGTTTATATTTAATCTAATAGTTGGTATCAGAGCATATTTACAATCTTTGCCTTGATGAAATTTTTGGAATTTTATTTATTTTCCTTGAATAATTTGTGGGCAAATTCAGATTTTTATATGGCTTGGATTGGAATTTAAAATTCCAGCCAAATTCGGGCGACCCACCACATGATAATGGATCTACAAGATCACACAGCCATTAGGAAGAAAAATCCTTAAATTTTTCGACATATTACTGATTTTCGGAGGTTAATCAAGTGCTGAAATTTTCGTGGTTAGGGTTTTATAGGGCATATCGTTTTTAGGCTTAATTCTAGTCAATACGTTGGTCATTTTTGCTAGATCTTGAAATTATTTGTTCATCTCGACGTTCTCTTCGAAACCCAGCAATCAATTTGGTCAGACATGGGCTGTGGGAGGAGACCCAAGCGGCAGAATGGACCAGGTCGCAGCGAAAGAAGCGGCAGAAGAGAAAGGCCGAAAGAAGGCCTCAGGCGCGTGTGCTGCATGCGCCCGAGGGCTGCAATGGGCGTGTGCATCGGACTACAGCAGGCGTGTGCACGCATGCGCCTGAGGGGCTAAAGCAAGCGCGTGCACGCACGCGTGCCTATAATTTCTCAGTTTTGCCCCTCCGCATTTAGGAGAATTGTGAATCTGCCCTTGTCCGCATAAAATTCCGATTTTGCCCCTTCGCATTACGGAAAATTCTGATTTTGCCCCCTAGGTGTGAAAATTTACGATTTTGCCCTTTTGGGCGTAAAATTCCAACGTTACCCCCTTTTGCATGTGATTTTACTATTTTACCCTTACGTGCAATTTTATGAATATTTTTTTCATAAAATTAAATGTCTAGTGATCCATATATATTCAATTAATTAAGGATTAGCCATAGTATCTTTGATTATATTAATTATATACATTAAGAGCCTTTGGATCACATATAGTCAAAGACAATAATTGTAATTATTCACATTAATATTATGAATTTTATCCCACGGGAATTTTTCATATATTAATGTGATTAATTAGGATGAAATATTAATTTATCTTTCTTAATTTACCCATAGGGATTAAGGAAGGGAATATAATTTGATAGTTTCATCATGAAGTAATTATGAATAAATTTAAATTAGAAATTTATCCCACAGACAGTTTTTTATGTTATGTGATTCATATTTTGTAACATGTTTTACATTGGTAAAATATGATTTAAGTTTATTTAGGTCAAATATATTGATACATAAGTTTTTTTTTTTAATTTTAATTATGATGTAGTCTCACCACCTACGATTAGTTCTGGTATAATTGTTCCCGAGCTTAAGGGAAATAACTTTAAAGAATGGAGGGAATTAGTTCTTCAATTGGGGTGCATAAATCTTGATTATACTCTAAGGTCAGACGAACCACCTGAAACTACTAAGAATAGCACTCAAGCTGAATATATTCTTTATGCACATGGGAACCGTCTAACCATCTTAATGTGATGTACATAAAGACAAAACTCTCTACTAGCATTCGTGGTTCAGTCATTCAGCATAACAATGCCAAGGAATTGTTGGAGGCTATTGATGTACAATTTGAGTCTTCAAAGAAAGCGCATACCATGACCCTAATTATGAAACTTTCATCATTGAAGCTTACTAGTGTAAGAAGTGTGCGTGAGCACATCATGAAGATGAGGGACATTGCAGCTCAGCTGAATAATCTTGAGGTTGGGATATTATAATCATTTCTTATATAATATATCCTAAATACTCTCCCACAAGAGTATGCCCATTTCAAGATCTCTTACAACACACATAACACTAAATGGTCAATCAATGAACTCATGATCATGTGTGTCCAAGAGGAAGAGATGCTACTAATGGAGAAAGGAGAGAGTGCTCATATGGCAACACAAGATTAGTATAAAGGGCAAGGCAAGCAGAAGGGAAAAGGTAAGATGCTTCTGCCTCATCAAGTTGGCATTAAGAAAGAATCCAAGTGCTTCTTCTGTAAAAAGAAAGGGTACATGAAGAAGGAGTACGCCAAATTTAAGGCCTGGCTAAAAAAGAAAGGTAACTAACTACTATGTATTTATTATGAAACTAATATGGTTGATGTGAGTCACAACACTTGGTGGATTGATTCTGGTTATATAATCCATATTTCGAATTCCTTGCAGGATTTTCAGAACTAGCGGAAACTAATGGGAAGTGAACAAAGCATCTATTCGGGAAACAAGATGCGCTCGCGTGTAGAAGCTATTGGGACATGCAGATTAGTTCTCAGTAATGGTTTTGTTTTAATTTTAGAAATGACTTTTTATATTCCTAGTTTTTTTAGAAATTTAATTTCAGTTTCAAAACTTGTACCTTTGGGATACTTCTTTGAATTTTAGATTCAATATTCAATTTATCGTATAAATCTGAAATTGTTGGGAGTAGTATTTTGTCTGACAGTCTCTTTCGAATTAATTTACAAGATAATGCCATTAATAATGCGATGCACGTTCATGATAATGCTGGTATAAAACGATATGTTGTGAATAAGGATTCCTCTATGTTGTGACACTGGAAGTTGGGACATATCTCCACGGATAGAATTAAGCGACTAGTAAATGATGAAGTACTTAATACTCTATATTTTATTGATTATTACACTTGTGTGGACTGTATAAAGGGAAAACAAACCAACAAATCAAAGAAATGTGCTAAGAGGAGTATATAAATATTAGAAATCATACATATAGATATTTGTACTCCGAATATTGACTCAAATGGTAAGAGATATTTCATTTCTTTCATAGACGATTATTCACGATTCATATATCTCTACTTATTTCGTAATAAGCAAGAAGCACTAGATGCCTTTAAGGCACTTAAAACCGAAGTAGAGAAATAATGCGGCAAGCAAATTAAGATCGTGAGATCAGATAGAGGTGGAGAATACTATGGTGGATACACTAAAGATGGACAAGCACCTAGTCCATTTACAAAGTTTCTTAAAGAGCATGGGATTATTGCCCAATACACTATGCCTGGTTTACCGGACCAAAATGGTGTCGTAGAAAAAAGAAACTAAACGTTATTGGACATGGTGTGAAGTATGCTTAGCAGCTCCAAACTTCATAAGTTTTTGTGGACTGAGGCTCTTAAAACAGCTGTGTGCATATTAAACCGAGTTCCAACCAAGGCTGTTCCAAATACGCATTTTGAGTTATTCAAAGGTTGGAAACCAAGTTTGCGATATGTACGTGTTTAGGGATGCCCATCTGAAGTAAGAGTTTACAATCTACAATAAAAGAAGTTAGATCAAATGACTATAAGTGGGTATTTCGTTAGTTATGCCGAAAAGTACAAAAGATACAGATTTTATTGTCCATCTTACACCACAAGGTTTGTGGAATCAAGAAATGCTAAATTTCTTGAGAATTACCTGATTAGTGAGAGTGATCAATTCAGGGACTCTGCTCTCGAAGAAGATCATTCAAATATTCAACCTTCCACCTCAGGTACTGGATTGGTTATTGCTTACAACACCCCTTCAGTTCAACCGGTCGTGGAGCAACCAATCATTGAAGATTCACAACCTATTGATATTGATTCGGTAGATTCAATTGTTCAGCAATTACCAGATACTGTTGAGTTTCCAGTTTAACAACAAACTCCTCAAGAGAATGTTGATGCAACATTAAGAAAGTCTATTAGAATGAAGAAATCAACAATCCCTAATGACTACATTGTGTATTTACAAGAATCTGACTATAATGTTGGAGTTAAAAATGATCCCGAAACATTTTCACAAGCCATGAGTTGTGATAAATCCAATTTATGGTACAATGCCACGAAGAAAGAGATGAATTCTATGGCATCAAACAAAGTTTGGGATTTAGTTGAGTTGCTTGATAGTGTGAAGGCCATTGGTTATAAATGGGTATTCAAAACTAAGAATGATTCATTAGGCAATATTGAGAGATATAAAGCCAAACTGGTTGCCAAGGGATTTACTCAAAATAAGGGAATCGATTACATAAAGACGTTTTCTCATGTATCCAAGAAAGATTCTCTTCGTATTATTTTGATATTGGTTACTCATTTTAATATGGAGTTACATCAAATGGATGTGAAAACAACGTTTCTCAATGGAAAATTGGAAGAAGTAGTTTACATGAAATAACCAGAAGAATTATTCTCTAGTGTTGGTGAGCATTTGGTATGCAAGCTTAAAAAGTCTCTATATGGCTTAAAACAAGTATCCCATCAACGGTACTTAATATTCCATGAGGTTATCTTTTCATTTGGTTTTATAAAGAATGCCATGGATCAATGTATATACCAGAAGGTTAATGAGAGCAAAATTTGTTTCCTTGTGCTATATGTAAATAACATTTTACTTGCAACCAATGACAATGGATTGTTATATGAAGTGAAATAATTTATCTCTAAGAGTTTTAATATGAAGGATATGGGTGAAGTGTCTTATGGCATTGGCATTAAGATCCATAGAGATAGACCTCGGGGTATATTAAGACTATTTCAAGAAACCTATATCAATAAGGTTTTAGAGAGATTTCGGATGAAAAATTGTTCACCAAGTATAGCACCAATTGTGAAGGGTGATAGATTTAATTTAAACCAATGTCCGAATAACGATTTTGAAATAGAACAAATGGAGAACATCCAATATGCTTCTATTGTCAGAAGCTTGATGTATGCTCAGGTTTGCACTCGACCTGATATAGCTTTTGCTATAAAAATGTTGGGAAGATACCAAAGTAATCCAGGTATAGACTACTGGAGAGCTGCAAAAAAGGTGATGAGGTACCTTTAAGGAGCAGAGGGACACATGTTTATGTATAGACGGACGGATAGCTTGGAAATAGTTGGTTACTTGGACTCAAACTTTGCTTGCTGAATTGATTCACGTAAATCAACATTGGGATATATTTTTATGTTTGCTGGCGGAGCTATATCCTGGAGGAGTGTAAAATAGACCTTAGTTGCCAATTCAACTACGAAGGCAGAGTCCATTTCCTGTTTTGAGGCCACCTCACATGGTGTGTGGTTGAAAAGTTTCATATCGAGGCTTAGAGTTGTGGATTCCATTACTAGACCATTAAGAATTTTTTGCGACAATTCAGCTACAGTTTTCATGGCTAAGAACCACAAAAGTGGTAGTCGAAACAAGCATATCGACATCAAGTATTTAGCCATTAGAGAACGTGTTAAAGAGAAGAAAGTGGTCATAGAACTCGTAAGCACTGAATTGATAATAGCTGATTTTTTAACTAAAGGTATACCACCAATGAGTTATAAAGATCATGTAATCAGAATAGGCATTGGCTCAATCATATAAATTTTTCTTTATATGGAAGAATTTGTGAGACTTGTATTCATTTATAATGTTTTTCTCAATACAGTTGTATACATTCAGTTATTCTAAGAAAAACGATTATGTTTGACTTAGAGTAAACATAAGGTTTATTCATTAAGTTATTTGATCACATATGGGCTGATGAAATACATTGTGATACACGGAAGATAATACTCGCTCTAAGAGGACTCATCGCCATTATTAATGTGTTTTATTTCAATATAAAGTTTATGTGGGTTTGGATTAATAATTCATTTGATGGAATATTGGGATCAAGTAGGAGAATGCTATAATATGTAATATATTTTTATTATTCTAAATATGATCCCAATATTGTATTCCCAATAAATTCCGATTTATTGCCCAATTTATTATCTATGTATATTACGTGATATTTGCCCGTTAATGTGTTACCATAACAGTCTTGATGGAAGATATCAATAACATAAGAAACGGAATAAAACGTCAGGTCGTCTAGTTTAAACCCTATCACCATAGAAAACACATCATCAAGTTTGAGGGGTATTGGCTAGTAGAACATGACGTACAGATTTTGTGTTCCTATATTGCAAATCGATTGTACTACGTGGATCCGTCCAAGGTTTTGGGGTCTTTTGCTTTTGCAAATTTCATCAATGGCTAGAGGTATGTTGATCTTTACGTTTCTGCAAACCGATCTTGAATTTTGTACGAATTTATCCGTGATTGATAAATCGGGATTGTCAGGTTTTAGTTTATATTTAATCTAACAGAGAAAACATCATTGTGGGAGAGGGCACATTTGCACAACAAACCCAAATATACTTAGTTTCAGCTATTTTAACTTATCCCTATTTCACATTTACTTTCAATTGCTTTAGATTTATCCTTTATTTTTATTGTAGTTGCATTAGAATCCGTAACTTCCTTTTTGAAATGACACAAGACCCAATAGAAATAATAAATCCGAAGAAACATCTTCTTTAGTGAAAGATATTTGATTTAAGAACCATCCCGACCAAACAAATATACATACCACTAACATATTTTGTATATATTCATTAGTCAATTGATTGTGTGACATGTTGATTATGTAGTTCCTATAAATGAATGTGAATAAACATAATATTTGATATATAATGAGATGGCAGATTAGTAACAAATTCAATTATTAGTTTTTGTAAAAATATTTTATTTTAAATAGTTCTAATTGTATATTCGAGATCTTGTCAATGATAATATGATTGGTCAGTATACTGAAAAGACAGTTCTTTTCTATTCTATTAGTATTAGATTAGTATTAGTACCTCATAATGGTATTGGGGGATTTTCTTTCACATAATCTTAAATGCTACGTTTGGTAATCGGGATTAAATTATGGCTAGGATAGAATTTATCCCGTCTTGCATTTGGTACTTGCTTAAAAATGGATAAAGTTGGATATAAAAAGAATATAAGCTGGATAAAATTATCTCATGGGAGAGTTGGGATAAAGATAGATTGAATTTATATTATCTATAATAGGAAAATTATTTTTCTCAAATGACAAACTTCTTAAATTAACATATTTAATATTATATTTCAAATAAATAATATTTGAATTCTAATATAAGAATTCAAAATAACAAAAAATAACATATCAAATTTTTAACGTAATCTTATTTTTATTTATATATTCGAAATTAATTTTATCTTCTAATAAATTACAATATATAAATACATATTTATTACATATTTTAGGTGTTTTAGTATTTTAAGTTTATTAGTACAGTTTTCTATTTAATAAAATTTTATTTGAGAATAATGAAAACGAAAGAAAGAAATAAAAAAGAAATTAATTAAAAAGAGAGAAAAGTAAAATAAAAAGGAAAAGAAAAATAATGTAGACAAAAGTATCATGAGAGATTTCGACCATTTTCGTTTGTAAAATTTGTGGTTCATTTATATTGATATACCATTTATACCATACAATATATATGATATGATGTGAATATATCCGGTTTTATTACTACAATCACTAAATAGTCAATAGGATATAGCAAAATCCCCTAAATTTCATATTTTATCTTATCTTGTTTTATCCCATTTAGAAATCCAGAGGACCAAACGTAGCCAAAGAATATATATACGTGTCCATATCTTACAACGGGTATAAATACTAAGAGAGCTTAATGCCACGGAGTGGAGACCTCGTTCTTGGGTAAAATATATATCAGATGGAGATATATTTTAGTCTCTTTATTTTTAAGAGTTAATACAAAAAAAATTCCAAAATAATATACATGTGACAAATTTCCATAAATTGATTTTATGACACAAAAAAACCCCAAATTAGTACACTATGTCAAATTTACCACAAACTGATTTTTTTACCAAAGATTACCTTAAGCTGATACACATATGATAAATTTATTTCAAACTAACTTTTTGACTACGAAAAACTCCAAATTGATTTACCCGTAACAAATTTATCCTTTGTTAATTTCTGTTAAATTTTACGATTAAATTTGCTGTTGTGAATGATACATAACAATGTGGTATGCGTGGAAATCTATAGGGTTAATATCATGAAAAATCTCAAATTTCTACATTTAACAATATACCTTTGACAAATTTGGAGGTTTTTTTTGGTAGAATTTACCTCATGGATTTTCACATGCACTTGTCACGTCACCATACCACATCCCATAAAACGTGAGGCGGATTAGTAGTTCAATTACAAGGTACAACCTTGACCTTAACCTTAAGAGACCAGGGATGGTCTATGAATCCTTTACAGAGGAAATTTCACTTTATATCTTAACAAATTTTATTTTTGAAAGCTACTTTCATTACTTCAAGTGATTCCTGAATTACAGCCAACATAGGCCTCCAAACATAAGAGGTCTCATGAAACGTGAGCTAGATTAGTAGTTCAATTACAAGGTACAACCTTAACTTTGACATTAAGAAACTAGGGGTGGCTTGTGAATCCTCCGCGGTGGAAATTTCACTTTATATCTCAATGAATTTTGTTTTTGAAAGCTCCTTTCATTATTCAAGTGATTTCAAAATTACAGCCAACATAGGCCTCCGAACATAAGAGATCCCATAAAGCTTGAGCAATATTAACAGTCCAATTACAGGGTAAATTCTTTCGATCATGGGCCTTGACAACTCAATTCACTACTCGGCACTCCTCTCTTCCGCAATGGACCACTCAGACATTTGCTTATACTGGCCCATTAAAACTAAGGCGCTCGGTGATGAGTGGACCTACTTCCCACGAGCACCCTGTCATGATCTGAGTCTGACTCGAACGAAAGGGGGTAGTGCAGATGGATTCCTGAACAAGCCGAGTTTTTCGAGTCGCGGGTGGGTTTTTCAGTCTGCTCTGCCGAGGTCGCTCGGATCTCCTCGGCAAAGCCCGGCGACCAATCGCCCCGGCTTCGTCCCGGGGATGCTCCGGCGATACTTCCCGTGGCATCGCCGTCCACGATCGACCCATCGGCGTTAATTCTCGGGTGAGGGTTTTATCTGCTTTATACATGTGTTAGTCCTGGGATTACACTTCTCAAAATTCTTCTGTGCAGCCATGGCCGCCTCCACCACTCTCCTCGGGTCAGGTTTCCGGTGCCGGAAAATGGAAGTGGTTTCGGGCCTTCCGTAAGTTCTGGAGGAACCCTGCTATCGGATACAGGGAAGGTGAGTTTCCTTCGGTCTTTTTTCTCTTTAAGAAGCACTCCTCTAAGCAGGAATATACGCCCAATCATTTCAGGCCATTTACGACAGATAGGACACGTGGGTTCTGGTATAATTTTCCGCTTGAACAGTTTTTCTGATGTTGGTATTGCGTTCTGACACGCATTGCATATGAAAAGTTTGATTTTTGGGCTAGCATTCATGTTCCACACCAGTCGACATAGTTGTGTGGGCGTTTGAAATGATGTAGAAGGCTGTCCTGCTTGCTGCTTTGCTTCTGTTAAAGTGATATGGTTTTTTTTTTTTCTTTTTTTTTGCTAAATATGTGCCTGAAAATGTGCAATGTCTATCTTTCTCCACCCTTTCACTGATTGGGATAGCTAAAATTTCGTTTGCTACTCTTGCTTCAAATAACTTAGTGATCAGCTGTTCTTTCCATCTAAAATTCTCTTGGTCGATGAGGTCAGTCACTAGATTTGGCTCACCCTGGCTATTCTCCCCTCCAATGACTCTAGTTCTCAGCCAGTTGTCTTGTCTAATTTTAATTTCTGCACCATTTCCCACTGTCCAACGCACTACCTTTGAGAGGTTGTCCCTTTCTGTCATGATACTTTGCCAACCCCATGTCATGATATTTTGCCAACCCCAAGAAGAGTAGGAGTCTTTTGTTGCACTCCAGAAATTTTGATTTAGAAAATAAAGGCCTTTCAGAACCTCAGCCCACAAACTCTGAGGTGCTTGGGATAACCTCCAGGCTTGATTGCCCAACATTGCTTTGTCAAACTTTATCAATTCCCTAAATTTCATCCCAGCACCCTCCCTCCTCTTCTTCATTACATGCCATTTCTTCCACTGAAGGCCAGGTTTGGCTCACTAATTCTCCGCCAGAAGGAGGCAACTTTCTTCTCTATCGCTCAACAAATAGAGATTAGAACTTTGAAGATCAATACTGTGCATTGCAGGATTGCTTGTACCACTGCTTTAATGAGAATCTTGTTTTCTACTTTCGGGATTACCTTTTCCTTCCATCCTTCTAGCTTCATGTTAACTCTCCCCAATATCCATGTGAACATGTGCTTTTTGGTTTGTACCCAATCCAATGGAATCCTTAGGTACTTTCCAGTTTTTTCTATTTCCAGGACATGTATCTCTTCCTTCGTAGGCTTAGGGGGCAGACACTACTAAAGAAAATTCTAGATTTGTTTAAGTTAATGACCTGCCCTATTGCGAAACAACACTAGAGCAAGACCTCAGCAAAGCTCTGGGATTCTTGGATCTTTCCATCTAGGAAGAAAACAGAGTTGTCTGCAAACAAAAGGTGAGATAGTGTAGGACAATGTCTATTTTTTTTAATCCCCATTATTCGTTGTTCTTCTACAGCTTTATTCAGCAGGGTAGGAAGCACATTTGCCATAATAATGAAGCGGTATGGGGACAGGGGGTCTCCTTGCCACAGCCCTCTAGAAGGATGGAAGAAAGGTAGCGGCTCCCCATTAAACTTTACACTAAGAGACATTGGTTTGACACTGTACATGATCTACATAACCCATTTATTGTCAAAACACATTTTAGCAAACATCCCTCAAGAAAATCCCATTCCACTCTATCATAGGCTTTTTTCATATCTTGTTTTAGCACCACTTGGAACTTACTTTTTCCTCTTTCTGATTCACAACTTGTGTAAAACTTCCTGCACTATTAAAATGCTGTCTTGTATTTGTCTCCCGTTAACAAAAGCACTTTGTTCCATTGCTACCAGTTCAGGCAAAAGAGGTTTAAGGCAATTAGCCAAAACCTTTGAGATTATTTTGTAACTGACTGAAATTACTCAAACTGATGGAATGGAATTGAGCTAGACTTTCCGGGTTACGAACTCTAGAATAAGGGAGATTAGGTTCTGTTGAGGTGTCTGTGGAACGTACCTGAATAGAGAAAGTCTGAAATCAACTGAACTACATTGTGTTGAATCTCATTCCAGTGGTGTCAGTAGAAGAGCTTCTTCAGCCCATAGGGGCTGGGAGCCTTGGAGGCTCCCAATTGAAAATCTGCATCTTGCACTACTTTCAAAGTCACTTCCCTGGTTAGAGATTGGTTCATTTCATCCGTTACCTTTCGAGAACATTGACCCAGCACTGGTTCAATGTTACATGCGCCCACCGTTCTGTATAGTGAATGAAAAAAGCCCATGGTCATCTCTTTTAACTTCCCTGGCTTTTGGTACCGGCCTCCAGTCATCTTGCAATGCTGAAAAATGCTGAAATTTTATTTCGCTGCCTATGCTGAATAGTGGTTGCATGGAAAAAATCGAGAGTTTTTGTCCCCCTTCTCATCCAGTTGATTCTGGATCTTATTTCCCACTACATCTCCTCTTGCCTCCAAAGAAATTCTATTTTTTCTTTTATCCGCTGGATTCTCTCTGTAATGGTCAAAACTAGGGCTGTTAGTTATTACCAGAAGCTCCTTCAAGGAGTTTATCTCTAGTATGGCATTCGAGAACTTTTTCCCATTCCAATCAGCAAGGACATCCGATAACTCAGTTTCAAATTATGCTCCTGTTTGCCCTGTATCCGTGATTTCTCTGTTATAACTCCATTAAGGTTAGCCACATCTTTAATGGACATTAGTTTGCCAAATTTTCTGCAGAGAGACGCTACTCTTGCTAAAGCCCCTTTGCCATCCTCCATCCTTGTTTAATCTCTGTTCTGATTGCAAAACCCAGGAAGACCTCCCAAATGCCAGGCACCAGAAGGGTGAATGGGTAAGCACTGGGATACCTTGAATTTGGGTTATAAGATGGATTGACAGGGGGGGAGCATTAAGACAACAGAACGCGAAGGCGAAGCTGGATTGGGTTAAGGGAAACAGTATAATTGAGTTGAAATGTGTTCCCTAGTTTAAATGCAGCAGCAGAAATAAACCGTGCATACCACATAGTAGTCCCCATGCGGTCCATTGTTAGTACTTGAAGGGTGCTCTAGTCATATAAAAAGCTGTGGGGATCATTTCAAAATTTCCTACATGGAATCAATCTCCATACTGCATGTGATGCATCGATAGAGATATATTGCTAGTTTGTTTCAAAATTTCCTACATAGAATCAATCTCCATATTGCTTATAGTTGTCTTTTCCATTTTTACTTTTTCCGTATCTCCTTAATTTTGGATACAATTAACTTGTGGAACTTGTGATTAATTGTCTTCAAGTCTAATTTTGACTTTATTATCCAACCTTTTTCTACTTTTTTTATTTTTGGAACAGAAACGAGAAATAAGAACTCTTCTCATTGCTCACCCTTACCGCCTGTCTGTGCCCGCTTGCCTGCCATGATCCGCCATCTCTAGCCGTTCGCCACCCGGGAGGAAGAAATTTAAGTAGGTTATTAAAAGAACTTTTATTTCGAGAATCGAAATTTTATGTCTGTTATCAAATATGTATTTTTCTTAAAAACTCGTCCATAAAATAGAAATAGAAAATTATTTTTTTGGCTAGAAATAGGGCCTCGGAAGAGAATGGTTATCATTTGCACCCTTAATCAATTGGATTGAAAGCGTTGATGTAGAATGTGGAAATAGTACATTGACAAGCGGACAATGGGTGGCAGGCAACGCAAGTGAGCAATGAGAAGAATTCTTCTGAACAGAAATAGAAAAGTAGAAAATTTATTCTCATTTTTTTGCCAAACTTATTTCTTGGCTAAAATTTTGTCCCAAAAATAAAAAATGAAATTGCGTCACCAGATAGATGTCTTTTTCAAATTTGTTCTTAGAACAAAAAAATAGAGAAACAGGTTTTTGTGCGTGTCCCTATTAAAACAGAGGAAAAGAGGAAAAAGATAAAAGAAAATTTGAAGTGGAGTGCGTGTGCCCAGAAAGAGACCTACAGTGGTCGCCACCACTAATGCCGGAGGCGGAGACTTGTCGCGGTGCTGCCACTCCATCTCCTCCACCTCTAGCTAGACTTACCAACATAGCCAACGCCTTCATGGGGATAAACAATGACAAGATGGGTGCGATTGTGATGACGGGTAATGGACAATCTTTGGATTGAGAGGACCCCCAATCCCGAATTCCACATTTTTTCTCCAATTGAGAGTCTAGGACCCTTTGTATATATTGCACCAAGAAAGAGGTTCAAACCATTGTGTGGTGGCGAATACGTTTACCAAGCCCGATGAGATGAAAAGGATACTCTGTGGCGGCGGCTTTACATGGTGTGCAATTGAAGGAGTTGATTAAGCTGGACTATGAAAACTAAACATTGCTGGTATTTGCTATTGATGAAGTTAATGGTGAATCACGTGAAAAGTTTCAGCAATTGATCAATCCTTTCTGCAAAGTTATTGTGTGTTCTAGCATTCTAGGCAAAGTCAAGTGTCTGTGGATGACAGAGGTTGACTTTGGTGGTGGCAGCAGTAGGATGCATTGCAGTGTCCATTGTAGAGATGGCAATGCCTGTCCAGCTGCATTATCACAAACTCTCTCTTTGTCCCTTCAACTTCCCTCTTGCAATCTTTCTTTTCATCGTTTTGCTATTTTTATTTCTTTATTAAATTCCTAAATAATACCATGTTAAATGCCATATTGATGCACAATGCATGCAAGTTAGGGGACTCAATTGCACTAATTAAAAGTTAAGAGTGCTAAATGTGGCCTC
The DNA here is from genome assembly GCA_004368105.4 of Eucalyptus melliodora. NCBI lineage: Eukaryota > Viridiplantae > Streptophyta > Magnoliopsida > Myrtales > Myrtaceae > Eucalyptus > Eucalyptus melliodora. Next base: position 21,527,692 of record CM023410.3, on the reverse strand, counting down.
ATCTCCATAATTCAATCCTTTCTGCAAAGTTATCGTGTGTTCTAGCATTCTAGGCAAAGTCAAGTGTCTGTGGATGACAGAGGTTGACTTTGGTGGTGGCAGCAGTAGGATGCATAGCAGTGTCCATTGTAGAGATAGCAATGCCTGTCCAGCTGCATTATCACAAACTCTCTCTGTCCCTTCAACTTCCCTCTTGCAATCTTTCTTTTCATCGTTTTGCTATTTTTATTTCTTTATTAAATTCCTAAATAATACCATGTTAAATGCCATATTGATGCACAATGCATGCAAGTTAGGGGACTCGATTGCACTAATTAAAAGTTAAAGAGTGCTAAATGTGGCCTCATCTCCATAGTTCAATTTTATACTGCACTTGGTATGATGTTTTACTTCTGATTTCATCAGGGGTTACTTTTGAATCCCGCTGACCTACTTCTACAGATTAATTGGTGAAGGAAATCTAATGGATGCTCTTGCTCTATCCAATCGTTTTCTATGTAATGGTGCCTCAGACCACTTCTTCAGTTGTTAACTTAGTGCAGTGAAGAAAATCATTCAATATCTGGTCAAACACAAAGTTATGGAGGCCACAGCATCTGGAGTAACATTGGCAGTATTACTTGCAGTTGAAGGATAAACAACTGGTAGCTAAACTTGCTGTCAAGTATGTTTAGGGTCAATAAGACTTTGTAATGCAGATGAGCTGATTGATAATGTTGAGTTCTTGATATTTCAAAATAGTCGTACATAGTAACCGTCAAATCTTCTCTATTTGGTCATTTGATTTTGAATATTTTCTAACAGGTGCACGTATAGGAACTCAATGCCACCTTTTGCACAATGTGCAGCTGCTATCTGCCTCATAGTGATCCAGTCAGAAATGAGGTGAAATTGGACTTAGTTCAACCTTCTGCCGTAAGCAGAAACTTGTTTTATTTTTGCTTAAGAATTGTTTTTTGTGATTCTTCATCAGCATACTCTTGTCAGCCTTTTCGTCTTGGGTAACAAGTTTGTTTTGATTCAGATTTTGCAAATGAGACAAGCTTTGCAGAAGTACAGTCATATATTGAGTGCCGATGATCATTATAGCAGTTGTCAACAGGTTATTTGTCCTAGATTAATTCGCTCAAGATTATTGAGAGTAATCAAAGTGAAATTATAGCTTGAGTTAGAATTGTATTTGAATAGATGCTTAGACTTTCAGATTACTCTGACTAGGTTGAAGCTGCATCTAAAGCAGATCTGGAGGGTCTTAGATTGGCTGAAGGGGGGCTGCTTCTGCTGCTATAAAAGTTGCTGAAAGGGCTGGTTTATTGGTAGATATGCGGAGAGAGCTACAGGCTCAACAACTTGTAAAACTTCTGACAGCAGATCCTCTGAATGGTCAAGGTCCGGCAGAAGCCAGAAGCCTTGCAATTTCTCTTCTTCCTACGTGACTCTGAAAGATGCTTTAACAGTTGCAATGGGTGCCATGCAGTTGCTACCCAACTTGCTGTCCAAGCAGCTTTTGATAATCACTCTTTTTTCTTTCTTGCTTGTATGTTTTACAATTCCATGTTGTCCCTTGGGTTACTTATTTTGTTTGTTGATATTATGATGGTTCACTTCTTCCTGAAGCGGAGAGATGGGAAATTGTCAGATGTTGAGGTCTCTAGGCTTAACTCTTGGGCCTTAGGTCTTCATGTTCTTGCTGTCCCGCCACTGCCATGGCAGCAAATATTTTCTTCTCTGCAGGAGCACCCTCATCTAATTCTTGAGGTTTTCCTTATGAGGAAGCAGCTGCAATCTGTGTCATTGGCATTTTACTTCTCAAGAAGATGATTTTCAGTATGATACTTCTTTATAGTCTGCATTGCATATAGAAAGCCTAACGTTAGGGGGTAAAATCCCTTATCTAACATTGAGAGAGAGTTCATCATGGGCAAATGCAACTAATGATTATTAGATTATTTTTACCTCTCTGTGTAACTGATGATTGAATCATGTTTTTACAGATTTTTAAGAATTTCCTTCCTTGAGAGACAATTCTATGATTGCCACATATGCTGCTTGAGCTAATGTGGTCAGCATAAGCTCTCCCTCCAGGAAACCTCATATATCAGTTTCTGGAAAAAGGTCATAACCGAAAACAAGAGTAGGTGCTTCGACCAGGTCATCATTTTCAAACAGTTTTGAGTAACTTGTGGAAAGAGGTCCGACGAGCTTTTCCTTGGGGCCCTCAAAATGCTGGAGAAAAGAATCCTTTGAAAGATAGTCAACGGAAAAGAAAGACTTTGGGATTTTCGCCATCTGAAAGAGTTGCTTGGGAGGCGATGGCAGGTATTCTTGAAGATTCAATGATATCTTTTTCTGCTGAGGGGCAAGACCGACTTCCACTTGTTTCTGTAGTTGATCCCGTCGGTATGAAAGTGCCCCTAATGTTATTCTCTTCAAGGTAAGTGTCTTTGGTAGATCACAAGATGACTTTGTGGATCCTGGATACTAAAGTTGCTTTTCATGAACATGGGGCTTCTTTCATTATTGAAATTGCTTAAAGCCTTCGTAAATAGGCCTCATTTTGACCGCGCCAATGAGCTGAAGATCAGGAATCAGAAAATTCTGGTTTGAGGCGGGAGCTTTTCAAATGCATCCAGATAGCCTGTTAAGTGAGCTTGAAAGCAGATCAATCAATCTATCCATGTTAGTAAACTTCAGGTTTTGAGTATTAGAATTTTTTGGGACCATCACCAGCTATTCTAGAAACTTAAGCTGCTAAAGTAAGGCATTAATTAAGATTTTTAAATGTTCTAAGACTCCTATAAATTGGCCTATCTGCGGAGAAAAATGTGTTTGAGGGTTTCTATTTCTCTACATGCACACAAATTCTTCTTCAAATTATGACTGTATAGATGATTCAACCATAAACGTCCACAGACAAGCCACAGTAAGCAGGTGTTTCTAATTTGAAATTTGACCTTGACTACAACGGTTTTCCATCCTCTAGTAGTTCCTTCACTTGGTACACCAATTCTTGAGTTTCATAAGACTCCCACAGCTACCACATACATGTATTAAAACTAGAAGATAAGATGGACTTCACATGTTGAGAACTCGTCTTTTTCAATAGACATCTTGACTAATCCAATATAATAGCAACGGATACCATAGATGTGGCTAAGAGAGAGAATAGAGTATACTGGGGGTTTTCTTTCTGTGATTATTCTCTGTAGTGCATTGACTGTTTGGTATTGCTAATACATATAAGGGTGTGTTTGTTTCACTGAAAGTATTTTACAGGAAAGTGTTTTCCGGATTTTCAGCCATTTGGTTTCCCAAAAAAGGTTTGGTCAACAGAAAACACTTTCCAGTCAACACAAATTTTATGTATTATTTTAGGAAAGTAAATTCCTCCGCGTGAGAATGTGAAAGCACTTTCCCTTTTAATCATATTCTCTCTTAACTTTTCACTTTTCCTCTCCAAACTCTTGCTTTTTCTGAGGTATGCCGCTTGCTCTCGCTTCGCGCTTCCGCTCGCCCTTCTTCTTTGGCTCTTCTTCACATCTTCTTCGCCATTGAAGGTCCAGCTCTTCTTCTTTGTCCTTGAAGGTCTGGCTTTCTTCAATGACACTCAACACAGTTCCAGGTTCTCTCCCTTTTCTCCGATTTGAGAATAATCTGGAAAAATTTGATTGATGGTTTACATCGTGGAGTTGATATTGATTCTTTGTGTTACAGTCATTTGATTCTCGTTTCCTTTCATCTTCTTCAAGCAATTTTTGGAAATGAGATCCTAGATATTCCATTTTTCACAAAGTCAATCGGAGATTCTACCCTACGACGAGGGATATAAGGTAATATATCCAAGAAGCTTGACCCTTTTGCTTGAAATTTTCAGTGATGTTCTTTTACGAAACACATATCAAAGGTAATCTATCGAGATGAGTTAAGTCGGTTGGTGTTTCCTTTTTTTTTTTTCATGGTTGAAGGTGTTTCCTGGTTTGATGAGCCAATTCTGTCACTAGTTAGGGTTCCATTCTTGAGAAATATGATTTTATGTGTGACATATCATGCCTTGTTAGGCAGAGTGATTGGTTCACATGTTTTTTCAAGAGTTGATTATGTTCTTGCTGAAATTGCAATCCCGTTTTTACCTTTCTTAGGGCTGAGTCTCTTTTGCGAGGTTGTTTATTTTCCTTTTGTTTGTTAAAATGTCAATAGGTCAAGAAAATCATTGATTATAATTTATTGCAATACCTTGTTGAAATTATTCATAAGCCTTGTTGTCTAGAATCCATTATCATGCACATGTGATAGTTGCTGCAATAGCCTTCCAATCTTTTTAGCAATTCCTTTATTTCTTTTGAATGTTTGCTATTGGGTTTATCTTGAGATAAAACATTTTTCTTGATTGGGTCAATGAAAAATCTTATTATTGCTTGTAGATGGAAAATAAAGATGTTAATGAAGCAATAATGGGTGCAGCTGCGTGAGTAATAGCAGTTGGTATGTTAATAATGGAGCATGAAGCTTTTAGTAGTTAGTTACCTAGAGTGCCGCGAGGGCAAAGGGATCTTGAGAGGAAATGCGATTCATGTGGACAATTGTCTTAGAACTATTAAAAACAATTAGGCTACCAGCCAAAAATTGCGGGTTAAGAGTGGATTTCAGTGGGATCATAACTTGAAGATGATCACGGTTAGCAAGTTTATGATGAAAAAATAACAGTAATATGCTTTTCAGATTTCAAGATAACTTAATACTCTTAGCATTTGTTATCCAATTGTTGGTTATGTTTATGTATCTTGTTATGCTACAGTTTGTTATATTCAGGTAGCTAGAAATTCATCGATTCAAGAGGTTTATTATGCATTTAGCATGTTGAGATATGTAGGAATTAGAGGCTGTTATGCTTTTGTTTGCTTATACATCATATGCTCTTTTACATATAAAAAACCTAAGATGATGAGCAGATTGTAAGGATTACTATAATCATAACCGGCAAATCTTCCTATTTATATTCTTGTGTTTTTGTGATTTTTTTTTATGCATATCCTACCCATGAGAAGTACTTGAACAAGAAAATCGGGATGTACGATGAACTCGCTTTGGTGGCTGGAAAAGACATGGCCATAGGATGCTTTTCACAACAATTTGGAGATATCGACTTGCCTTCTTTTGGGGATGTGGACTTCTCAACTGAATTAGATGATGGTAGAGACAATACCACAAAAGGAATAGAAGATCCTTCAAGATTTAATACAAAGCAAAGTCGTGCCACTAACAAGGATGATAGGTTTGCAATGCTCTCAGAGCAAATTGGAGAGGTTGCTAATGCAATGAAAAGGTTGAGTCAAAATCAATTGGATGTTGCTGAGCTGTACCAAAAAAGTGATGGAGGTTGAAGGTTTTGATGAAGCTACCCTTGATGCCTTCGATTATCTAGTGGACCAAGAGAGAGTTGCAAAAGCATTCGTTGTCAAGAGTGCTAAGGTAGAGAAGTTATGGCTCAAAGATTTCTTAAATAGAAGAGAAAGTGGATATTGACAAGCATCAAACATTGAATGTTTGTTCTTGATACTATCTGAACATTAGACTAGCTCTTTTGTTTCATGGGAAGATAGAGACATTAGTACTAAACTCAACTGTGAAATGTTTAGCTCATGTACATGGGATATTGTGAGAAAAAATGTAATAAAGACCTTGTTTTCTATCTGATTGCTTTTTCAAACTATACTTGCTATGGTAGCTTGAGAGACGTGAACTTCTTGGCAGATTTAACATGGGCAGAACTCATCAGCTTGAGTTGCTTGGCAAAACTGGAAGCATCCTTCGTTGTGTCTCGAGATAACTTGTAGAGAGCCGCACGGAAGGCGCATCCATTGGAAGAGTGCCAAATCTATCGAAGCGATCAATGAGATCATTTTGACTTGCTCTTGTAATTGGGAAATTCTGTCCATTTTCGAGGGATACGTGTATGATTTCAAGTTTCCTTTTCATTTTGCATGTTCAAATTCTAGATTTACTAGACTTAATGAATTAATTTGAAAGTGAGCGGTAGACCAGTGTCAATTGTTAGTTCAAATGTTATTCAATCATTTTTCAAATGCGATCTAAATACCAAAAAATATAGTCACATATTGCCAAATAAGGGAAAATTAACCATTTTCTTGAAAAGTGATTTCCCAAAAAACACTTTTCAATAATATTACATTTTCTGTGAAACAGACATCTAAAATTGAAGAAACCACACATGTTTCATCTTGATACGATCCAGTAATTGCGATTGTATTTGCAGGAACAGCATATGACTGATCAAAGACAAGCAGGCAATACATATACGGTGAAAATGAAGAGTATACGCAGTTTGGACACAACCTCAGCGATAAAAACTCCTAGCTCCAAAGCTAATTTCCAATGCCAGGACTAGGCCCAGGAAGTGTCGGTCTGAAGCCCTTCCCACGACTGGAAGATGCCAGCAGCATCCGCAGTGGCGGTGGCAAAAGTTGCTGTGGCGGGGGCGGCTGCGGAGCTGAAGTGGTAGCCACCAACGACCTAGCATAAGGGATCTCGAGAGTCGCAGAAAAGGCAACAAGAAGGAGAAAGGAAAAACAAAGCTTGTTTTGCCCCATCTTGTCGAGAGAGGGAGGGAGAGCGAGGGAGAGGGAGAGAGCACTGACTGCGGCGGTATCTATACAGAGCGAGGGAGTGGGGTAGATTATACCTAGATTGACGGCAGGGGGTATTTATAGGGAGCGAGCGAGGGAGTGAGAGAGCATATGCGTCGAGAGCACCGACTGCGGCAGTTCATAGAAAGCGACGTAGTGGGCCAGAGTATCTAGAGGGCGGGCGAAAGGTCAAAAACATTCCGAATCCATCGGTCAACCGGAGGAAGGTTCTTTCGATGGAAAAATCAAAGTGGGATAGTTGACCTCGAAATTTGGATAGATTTTATTTTTTTAATGTTTTTCCTTTTACAATTATGACAATACCACTTGTGAATCTTTGTATTTTCTAATCAAGTGTATCATTTATTAATATTGCAGTACCTACTATAGATTTAAGCTTACAAACAAAATGCATTTAAGCTTGCCAGCATATTTGGAATTGATATATCATTTTTGGGTCCCTCAAAATTTAAAAAGACACTTTTACTTTGGAAAAATCCGATTGGTAAAATATCACTTGTAGGTAACTCGAGAGCGGTTAGTGTATTGACAAAAAACAGCTAGAAGATTGGGACATACATCATATAGAATACACTAGTTTATATTATAATAGTACTTTTATGAGCCCTTTCTCTACGGGTCCTTTTTTTTTTTAACATCACACTACAAGTTTTCACATAGGCTAGGGGAATTCTTATCTCCTCTAGCGTGATTGTAGCTCTAAAATCTAACGTGTGACTTCTATGCCTACAAGACTAGATGAATCTCGAGAACTAGCTTAAGTAACTTGATGAGGGGCGATGGTGTAAGGTCGAGAGAAAGTGGAAGTCTAGCATGTGAATGGTGGGAGAGCTCAAATGGTGGAAATGAAAGAGGGGCTCATTCTATTTATAGGCACCAATCTCATCATTATTTATCCAAATGGCCCAATCGTCTTTTTTGAAGTGGCATTGCTACAAGATTGAGGTGGCAAGCCTAATTTTGCAAGATGGCATACCTATTTGGAAAGATGGCATGTCTAATAAGACAATGTGGCGGACCTAAATCTAAGGGAAATGATGAGAGTCCTTGGTGCCGTTCTCCAATGGGTGCACTTAAGCCACGAGTGCTTTGCTTTTTTCCCAAAGAAAATCTTAACCCATCATTATCAAATCTTCATGTGGACACCTAGGCTTATGAGTCACCATTGTCAACATTGCTTGGCCAACTTATTTTGCAAGCAAGATCTTTGGTGTAATGATGACTAATCTTTAAAGGCCACCTAAGCCTGTGACTCATCATCTTCATTAATGGCTTAGATTTGGATAATCATGAGTTTTGAATATCTACCACATGCCTAAATTGAAGAACTTGTCCCCAAGCATTCTAGAATCTCCTATTATGTCTTCTCTTGATTGATCCACATAAATACTTGATTCATTCTTGGAGAACAAGCCAATTTAATTAGGTGGCACCCTAAAGGAAGTTAGGTGGCATTTAGGCCATAGAAAAGCCATAATTGCCTAAGGTGTCTCATTTTTATGGAACATTTGTCGAGGATCCTTTACTTAATTGCTAAGGCGATCTTTGCTAATTATTATCAAATCTAGAAGTATCTATCCAAAGTGGTGAGTCATCCTTTTTCAATAAGGACCTATGATATTCTAGAAGGTTCTATTTTGTCAATTTCCAAAGAATATGGCAATCATGGGAAATAGGCCATTAGAAATGTAACTGAAATTGGATAAGGGCTTTTTGTGTATATCCCCTAACGACCATTCCGACACACCTGAAATTTGTGGCAAGGCACCCTTGGTGTGGTTGTCGTAGGCAAAGTTTGCCTTTTTAGCTAGATCAGTGGCCCAGGGCATAGGCTCAATGACTGGCCTTTGGACTGGCTCTGGCCGAGCGGACTGACTCCTGGATCGGCCCCAAGCTTGGTCTAGGTCGACTCTCAATTGTCATGTGGCCATTCAAGATTGGTCAATTTGTAATCAACACCGTCATATCGAGTCGAATCATGGTTGTCCATTGTTGCTACATGATTGAGTGGAATCACCTGCAATTGGAACACGACCATTCGGGATCGATCCATGATCATTCATCGATTCATGATGGAATGTGACCATTCTTCGTTCAACTCTTATGATCAAGTAGTTGTCCATCGTCTAAACAACTCGTGTCCACTTGCATCGTCATTAGATTAGTTCATGACCTATATCTTGATTAATTCATGATCGATTCTTGCCACTGGCACGCTAGACTCATAGCTTTCTCTCATAGGTCAAAAATCGGGATGTTACACAAGCCTTGCCAAGGGTAGGCAAGGCTTACCCTCGCTAGTGGTCGATGGGGCGAGCTTTATTGGAGGCTAGTTGTCACGCCTTGATCTACTCTGGGCTTGTGACAACCCGTGCCATCGCTTTTCACTTAGGTTATTTACTTGCGACGTTCTAGAACACGTTGCCAACCCATTCATTTTATCTTTTTATTATACACAAGTAAAAGCAAAATAAACATCTCCCAACCATTAACAAACAATAGGGATAGTATAAGGCATACATTAGAATACACTTTTATATATATTCTTCTACCATCAAACATAATCTTTCCTTACATCAAAAGCTTAGCCATTTACATGTCCGCGTAGCGGATTCCTTCATACTTGTCCAAGTCTCGAGGTTGGGTTAACCTAGCACCTCTATTCTACGAGGGCGGCCTCACAAAGTGGTATCCCCTATGCATCTAGTACACGTCCATCTCAAAGTGCTTTGGCTCGGGCTTGGATAGTTAGGATTAGGGCTTGAAAAAGTTAAACAACGAGGAGTGAGATAAACTTAATGAGTTAACTCCCTAGACCTCGCGTAGGGAAGCTATTCATCTTGAAAACGCCTTAAACATATAAGTTATCTATCGATGGCAGATCAATAGCAAATCATCTCTTTCTTTGCCCTAAATGATCATCTTACCTTCTTAAGCCATCATAACAAAGCACATAAGCAATTCTTATAACACTTTCCATATTCATGAGTCAAACACGAGCATGCAACATATTATAATCATGTACCCATGCCATGTTATAATCTAGAACGGCTAATATATCGATCTTAGCTCACACGTGTGCCGACTATAGCATCACTTCTCAAAATATGCATTCATGCACTCATGCACTTTACACACGTGGCATTTTGAAAATTGCATGGCATCCTATACTACCATGCAACCCTCAAGACCATGCTTTCAGATTATTATGGCCACTTAGGGCCTAAGGCTAACATGAAGGTTCATAGTCATCTGGCGCAACCGGGCATTGTCTCGCCCCATCAAGCATGACATCATCTTGTGTAAACACATCCAGACGGCATTCCTATAAGGAGTTTCGTTTCGAAATCCATCTGTGAATGGCATCTCGTTGATTTGGGAGCATCCGAACTTAATCAGGCATTGTCCCGCATAAAAACGCATCAGGGTCTTTATATGATCACACGAGCACCTCATCATTCACGCCCATTGTTATCTTTCTCATTAGCCAAATATGAATGCCTCAATGGTGCACCAAGCGGAGTGTGTCTCATGATCTATTGAAAGTACATCAATAAAATATACCGAGCACGAAATGAGAATCCATGGCTTCACATGTTACATTGAGCACCGGCCAAAGTCCAATCTAGATCAGAAACAATACGCTTTAATATTGCACCGAGACCAAGAAAAGATCGATCCAATGTGACATGATTACCGATCTAGTATCAAACTTGGCTTAGGAACGATACGTCTCAGCATCGCATCGAAATTAAGAAAGGACTTGTCCGTTGTGACATGATCACCGATTTAGTACTAGACTTGGTTTAGGAATGATACGTCTTAATATCGTCGATCCCAAGAGAGAGACTTGACTTGACGTGCTTCCTTGCATGTCCAAGAACCATTGTATATCTCTATTGGAGGCTCGGGGTGTTCTCACACGTCAACCATATATAATGAACATAACATTTGTGTATATGTGTAACAACTATTTCCAATGAACACATATAATACATTGTCATTAATATTAAACAACATCACATAGAACAAGCACATCTAATAACAATATCAAATTGAACAACCTTAGCATGTGACATTTCAAAATCATATTTTGCAAGTACTTAGCAATTGTAGAATATAAATTATCGCCTTTACTTATCACTACAACAAATCACACATCACATATCTATCACCTCATTTTAACATATCATAACACCTTATCAAAATCTACATCTCATATCCTAATAACTTATCACATATTTACTTATCACGTAATGATAACTTATTGAACCAAGAAGTGATAACCTATCAATAAAAATCGATAACCTATTACCCTAAACATGATAACCTATCGTCCAAAACTCGATAATTTATCATCCAAACCTCGATAATCTATTGCCCAAACCTTGATAACTTATTGTCCAAAACTTGATAACCTATCACCCAAACCTCGATAACTTATCGTCCAAAACTCGATAACCTATTGGAACCCAATGATCACTTATCACATCAACAAAGCACCATTTAACCTTAATCTCACCCTAAACTACTTCTAAAATGCAACAACAACACTAATCAAGGGCTAGAAAGCCACTCACACCAAGTCCAAGCTTTAAAAAGCGTCGGGGAGGAGTAGCAAGACTAGATAGTGGCTGGGGGCTACTGATCACATCCCCACAGCTCACGTGAGTGGGCTGGATGGCATACTAGGCAGCAGGACGATGGTGGCTTGGCAGTGGATGGCCTCCCTTAAGCCGACAGTGTCCAAATCGCTAACAAAAAGAGAGAGAGGGTTGTTGTTAGGGGCTGGATAGTAGCTTCCTCAGCTCCAAAGCTTCGCCTTGCCAACAGAAACGGTGGTGCGAAGGGTGGTTTATAGGTGGCGGTTCTGATGATCGATTACTGGTAAGTCTAGGGAGAAAAATGAGAGAGAAATGGGTATGAAATGAGGAAGAGGATGAGGAAAATTCATTCAAAGGGTAGGGAGAGAGAGAAAGTGAAAGAAAATGAGATAAAATGAGGGAAGAGAGAGAGAGAAAATTGTTGTGGGGTCTAAGGGGGAAAGAAAGGGAGAGCAAACTACTCAAGCCTAGGCCATTTGAATGGCTAAGATTGCATCTTGGGATATCCTATCCAAGATCAAGGGCTTGCATCACTTCTTATTTTACTTCTTGTCCAAGTCCCATTTAGTGCCATTTAATGCTCATTATGTGAACTCATCATGCTTAGGCTAGAAAATAGGATAGGTAGGCTTAGACTAGGCTAGGTTGTCTTTTCCAACCTTCTTCCAAGCTCATTGCTGCCCCCTCACATGCCATTTCCCACCTGGACCCTTTGTCTTTAGTTGAATAAAAGGGCAATTCAGTCATTTCTTGAAGATTGCACACTATTCATGTACTTGAGTGCAATAAATGCTAAGATCTAGCAATGATGGCTTGATGGGATCCGAGGGTCCATAGCCCTCCCTTGGGCTACTCACTCCTTGGGCATATGGCTTTCTCCCTCTAATGTGAAGGATAGTTTCGAGCAATTTTCGAAATAAATGTCATTACCTTATCAAACGGATTCTAAAAATTATAAACATTTATTATATTTTAGAGAAGACTTTAAATAAAATTTTTCATGAAGGAATCCAAGCCTAATTTGTTTTGTATAAAGAGCAGAAAATCACAAAATACAACCCAAAATCTTGTCCGTTGAACAGTTCTAACGATCACAGAAGAAAACCCATTTCAAAATCCAAATCTTCATAAAATACTTTTGAAGTTTTAGTATGTTGTAGACATAGATGTCTTCTACAACTTTTAGAAAGCGTTTCAGATTCTGAAGGGAAAAATTATAAAAAATTGAAAAGACACATAGGTTACCGTGTTTACTACATTGGACAGTTTTCACATAGTAAAATAATAGGCTTTCGTACCAACCATTTCATTTTGGAAAAATATGAAATTAAAGTATGTTGTAGATCAATGTTTTGAACAACTTTCATGAAGCGAGTTTTGTGAGATTCGAAATACAGAAAGCCCTATAAAATTGGAAAACAGTGAAAGTCCAACAGTACGCACCCTATTCACGCACATAGGGCTTGGATATAGGCTTGACAACCTGGGCTCGGGCTTAACTTATCCAATTTGGGCCGTAAAAAGATTAATGGGCCTTTAATTGGGTGTGAGACTCATTGGGCCTAACTCGGGCGTGTAGTCCATTGGGCTTCCAATTTTTGTCCCAATTTCATTTATCTAAGAATTCGAAATTTACCAATAATTAATTAATTTGATGTAGCAATGTCCAATGATGGTTACTTAATTCTCTAAAGTCCAATATCCTTAACCAGACTAGAATTTGTAGTTGAAATCTATCAAATGCGATTTTAGAATAATTAAAACCAATGGGCAGCCTTTAGAGATTTTATGAGTTCGACCCATGGTTGATTTGATGTGAATCCACGTTTGAGTATTTTCAATTCATGGATGATCCTCAATTGTCATGAGTGGCCAATTGCTCGTTCCGAAGTATGCGATCATTCGAAATTGGTTTAGGATCATTCGTAATGAGTATAGTAGTTGTGCGGAATCACTCGCAATCCGATTATACACTATTATTGAATCAATCTATAAACGTTCTCGGATTAGTTTAAAACGACTCAAGATTGTTGCTCATCAATCCTTATGTGCGAATTGTCAATCCATGCTTGAGTTCTTTGGTCGTGTACATCGAAATCCTAAATTGTCTTTCCCAATAGGTTTAATACTCTTGAATGGTTCACGAACCAATTCAAAGTTCAATTTTACTAATTGTGCATTGATTAAGGTAAATCTCTTATCGTATCTTGATTGAATTTTGAGGATATCACATTGGTGAGGTCATCCTTGTTGGCCTTCATTGAGGCTTAGTTGCTAGTGGAAGAAGGGAAAGAAAAAAAAAAAGAAAAAGAAAAAAATTATAAAATTTTTAGAAATTTATAAAAAATTGTAAAAATTGTCTATGTCAGGGACGGCCTTACTATGTAGGATGGCCAATGCTAACTAGATAGTCACATTGGCAATTTTTGACCAATATTAGCCAGAATGACTAAATTGGCAATTTGATAAGAGGTTTAGGATAAACTAGCAATTTATTCAAAAGTTTAGGATTAAATTAGTATAATTGAAGGGTTTAGGACTAAATTAGCAAATTGTTAAATGGTTTAGAATTGAAATGGCATAATTCAAAGGTTTAGGATTGAATCGGCACATATACAATGATCTTTTTAGTAATTTTCCCTTTGATCTTCGGATAGGGTCATATTGTATCTCGGACTTTGATTGAAAAATGACCTATTTGAAGATTAGGTATTGTCCTAATTAATGTTTGTTGTAACTTGTGCTTTACTAGAGTGAAATTTAACGTACCTTCTAGTGGACATAAAGAGTCATGTTGAGTCCCTTCTTGGTAATGACATCATAATGGCCGATAAATTACATGGCAATGGACTTAGCCCAAATTACTCCCTCACTCATTAAATTTTTGTTTGTTTTTTCATTTTTCATTTTTGTTTTTTTCTTTCTTCTGTGGGAAATTTTATCTAGCTTGTTGAAGTTTATACCATATCAATTGTGGAAAGAGCTAGTGGTTGATTTGAAGTGTGTTAGGTGATCTTGAGTTTCTCTCACCTTTAAAGCTAACTTAAAATGTGAGGCTTTTTCTCACACTTATAAACTGACCACACACCCCATCCACAACCGATATAGAATAACCCCAACAATTTTTTTCATGACCCCGACTCCATCCCTAGGGTCACGAGCAGTAAGGGTTATTTTTGCGACATTCCAAGCACGTCGTCGTCCCATTTCTTTTTATCTTTTCATTAAGCACACACAGAAGCGTACATACAACACTCGGACAACAACAAGTAGCTAAGAAAACAACAATTTACAAATACACAATTACATTAGCTACATTTACAAGCCCTTCTATTGCGGGCCATTATATTTATAACTACCACATCTTCAAAAGGTCGGCGTAAACCTTAGCTCCTCTAGCGAGATTGCAGTTTCCAAAATTGACATGAGACTTCCATGCCTATAACACTGAAAGGATGAGGGCTGAGTTTTGGGGAAACTCAGTAAGTAAAACCCCTAATTCTCTATTAGGAGGACATCTCATCATCAAAATCTAGTAGATGCAACACTCGCAATGCAATGATGATGGCAGATCAATAGCAAACTTATTACTATCTTTGACTACATGCACATGTCCATCACCGCATACTTCAATGCATGCTTACCTTTGGCACATCAATGAACACATTCACATATCATACTTATGCATATACCGACACTTGTGCAAATTCATTTACCATCGTCCTGGCTCAACAAGCCCTCCCGGCTCAATTGAGGCATCTAGCTTCAAGCTAGGCATCCTGGCTTAACCGGGGCATCCCAGCTCAACCGAGGCATCCAACTTCAAGCTTGGCATCTTGGTTTAACCAGGGCATCTTGGCTCAACCGAGGCATCCTAGCGCTATCTCACCAAGGCATCCGGGCTCAACCCCGGCATCCCGGTTCAACCAGGGCATCTCGGGGCTAGCTTACCCAAGGTATCTGGGCTCAACCCAAGCATCCTGGCTTAACCAGGGCATCCCGTTCAATGAACAAGGCATCATCGCCAACGCTATGTGGCGACGGACGCTTTTTCCTCTTTAAGTGCACACAAGTGCATCACACAAGTCAAATTTTCATCTCTTATCTTAGCCAACATATGCAAGGCCCGAGGGCGTGCTCATTCAAGTGAGTGTACCATGATCCCCAACATCATATTGTAAAATATGCTAGAACGATTCTTGGTTCATGGCTTGGGTCGCATGCTTAAGTCATCGCGACTTGATGTCAATTTCAAGCAAAGCGAACCTTGACCTCATCTCGAGGCGTGAACACACTTAAACATGCAAACATGAGCAAACACACAAAAGAATATTACAACATATACATGGCTTACACAGGTGACCACACCACTAAACTCGACGATGTAGGCTATTGCCCTAGCCAAGAGTTAGAGATTCTATTTACTTGGATGAACCTTGAACTAAAGCTCGAACTACACAAGATGGACAGCTTGCCTTGAAGGCCGAAAGAGAGAGCGTGAGGAGGGAGGAGGGGCGTTCTAGGAGAAGGAGGGTGGAGAAAATGGGAGAAAAATGAGGAAATGGCAAGTGCTCCTCCTATTTATAGCCCTTGGAGCTATCATTACCAAGCCAAGCGGTCCTCTCCCATGTTTCCAAGTGTCCCACCTACTTTCCTTGGGTGACAAGCCTACTTTGCCTCATGTTTATGCCTAGAAGATGAGTTGGCCAAGCTAAAGGCCTTACTTGGCAATCTAGGCCCCTAGGTATCATCAATGACCGCCTGCTTTTCACTCTCCCATTGGTCCACCAACACCCCGCATTCAATGGGCATTTAATGAAGCTAAATGATGATAATACCAACTCGGGGATTCTAGAATCTTCGGTCATAATGATGGCTTGTGTAGCACGTTCCAATTGGTCCACGTGTTTGCCACTTTTCTAGAATATCCAAGATATTTTAGACTAAAATCATGGCTTTTGAAAAGTCAAGGGACACCTCACCTTCTTCATGAATGGATGCTAGAGGTTTCTTCTACTTTCCTTTCCTTCTTTAAGAAGGCAAATTCCTTCCTCAATAAGGCAATCTAGAAAAGACTATCATCCAAGTTGATTCCGAGGCCGAGGAAGATATTATTAGGTACACCTTAACATGGCATTTAAGGACTTGAGTCCAAGCTTGGGCATGACTCATACCTCTTGGGTGAGAAAATTAGTTTTGAACAATTTCCAAAATCAATGTCCTTACCTTATCAAACGGAATCAAAAACTTATGAAATTTTAATATGCTTTAGAGAAGACCTTAAAAGAAAATTTTTCATGAAGGAAGTCAAGTCAAATTCGTGATGTGGAAAGAGCAGTAAATCATTGAACACAACCCAAATATTCGTCCCTCGAGCAGATTCAACAATTGCAGAGAGAGACTCATTTTGAAATCCAAATACTCACAAATCTCTTTGAAATTTTAATATGTGTTGGATATGGATGTCATTTAAAATTTTTGTGAAGGAATAATGTCCAAATTCGAAAGGGAAGATTTTATAAGAATTCGAGAAGGCAACCTGGTCACCGTTTCCACTACACGGGACAGGTTCTAGACGGTGAATGATTGGGCCTTCGTCCCTACCATTTAGTCTCAGAAAAATATGAAATTTAATTATGTTTTAGATCAAGATGTTTAGAACAACTTTTGTGGAGTAAGTTTCTTTAAATTCACACCATAAAAATCTGTGTAAAAATTGGCAAGTTGCGAGGTCCAATAATTTGAAAATCAAAGGTGGCATATCTAATTGGAGAGAAGTGGCGCCCTACTTGGTCAAGAAGCATTAATTGTTCAACATCCTTATCATCTAAGTTTCCAACTAGGTCCTAAGTTAGCTTGGACACTTCATCTTGCTCATTGAATGGCTAATTTCCAAGAGATATTAATGTGAACTTATCTTGAGTTCAAAGTTTAAACTTGACTTTGCTTCTCTCTCTTTTCCTCTTGGGTGTGTGGCCCTTACCTTGTGGCCTCCAAAGTCCACATTTCACACTTAGGTATTTAGGGTATGATTAGGCCTAGGCTATAGGGACACCCTTTTTCACACTTGTTGACACTTTTTTTCTAGGAATGTTTGACTAACCAAGGCCTATCTAGCTTAACCTCCTAGTTATGACCAAAACAAGGGTTGAAATCGAGGATGTTACAACTCTCCCCCCCTAAAAAATTTTCGTCCTCAATATTTAAATGTGTACCTGGTCATCCAAAATGATGTGGATATCGGTGCTGTTAGGGAAATCTCTTATGATGTTTTGAAGATGACAAAATAAATCAAAGGCTACTAACGTGTTTAATTGTTGAGTAATAGACTATACATATGATAGAACATATAAATGATATTATCAAAGTCTATACTTGGAAGAACCAGACGACAGACTCTATGCTGAAGCTGAACTTATTCAGATTGTGTTCAGATCTTAAGGGTAAATTTGTTCAGAAGTAGAATATGTTCAGACTTACGTCCAGATTGTAAAGTCTATTGCACTCAGATTCAGATTGTAAAATCTATTGCTCTCAGATTTACATCCAGAACGAGATAGAATGTAATACAAGCCCTAAATGTATAATGGCTAGTGATCTGGTTTGGATTCTACATCAAGATTGATTTAATTGACTCAATCTAATTGATTGGCGATTGGATCTTGAAGACAATAACGTTCTATACGAATAAGCTTCACTTATGGAAACCAAGATTCTGTTTGTATGGGCGATCATAATCAATTTGGGATTCTACTTCTATCACTCAACGGCTACTAAATCTTCTAGATACATATCTATCCAATGGGTAGATTGGAAGACGATCCTCTAAGATACCGTCCAACGGCTAGTTTGGAAGTGGAGGAGTATTTAAGGAGATCAAGGACCGATGAGCAAGTAAGAGATGGAGCGTAGAATTTATAATACCAAAGTCTAAGCAACCTTTGATCATACACTTGTCTCGTGTGAGCTTAAATGTTTGTGATCGTGAGAGAAATACCAAAAGAGTGACTTAGTGAGATAGTGTGATTTACTATTAAGTATTTGCACTTAAAGTTGTAATCTCTTGTTGATTGCATAGTGAAATCCAGTCAGTGGGCTATTAGTGTGGAAGAGTGGACATAGGCTTGATCTAAGCCGAATTACTATAAAATATGTGTTCTTGTTCTCTTCCCTGAACTTCTTTATTTTGTTTGCAGTTCTATTTAATTGCTAAAGTCTGAACTCACTCAAAGTCTGTTGTACTTCAAACTCAGTTTCAAAAATCTATTGTTCTTCAAATTTAGTTTCAAAAGAAAAATATTTCTACTGTTTCTTGTGAAAAATTGTCTTCACACCTATTCACCCCTGTAGATGTTCATACTAACACTTTTAGGTGCTTCATGCTTTCCTCACTTTTCTATATTGCGTCTCTCGTTCTATGGTGTCGCCATAGGACCTTAACTAACGGAATGGCCCTATTTCACAAGACTTGCTTTTTTCCTATCCACAATCCGCACTGGCTCCTCAACATACAACACTTTGTCATTTACTTCGATCTTCTCGAAGTTCAGCACATGTGTCGGATCGGACTCATATTTTGTCAACATCGATACATGGAATACATCGTGTATTCGAGCAAGTCTTGGTGATAAAGCCAATCGGTATGCTAAATTCCCTATTCTTTCAAGAATTTAAAAGGTCCTAAGTATCGTGGACTTAACTTACCTCTCTCACCAAAATGAGACATACCTTTCAATGGAGACACCTTGATAAACACATGGTCTCCTACCTGGAATTTTAGGGGCTTTCGTCTTCTATCTGCATAAGTCTTTTGCCTACTTTAGAAGGCTCTAAGTCTCTCTCTAATTACCTATATTGCCTTAGTAGTAAGTTGCACCGACTTAGGACTAGTAAGCTTCTTTCCCCCGACCTGATTCCAACAAGTTGGAGTTCTACAAGCTCGACCATATAGTGTCTCAAATGGGGCTATGTCAATCCTTTGCTGGAAACTACTATCATAGGTGAACTTAACAAGATGTGGGTGCTCATCCCCCACTTCTCTTGAAATTGATAACACAATCTCGTAACATGTTTTCCGGCGTTTGGATGGTTTTGTCGATTTAACCATCTGCCGATTGTAGTAGCTTAATTTTTAGTAGTATTTCTGGCTCAATCACGCTGTCGCTGCGCACTCTGATAAAATAAGACATTCCTCAAAGATAGTCTATTCTTATAATAATGTCGATGTCATACATGGCTTACACAACATGATCCATTCCTTCCTCTTATTTATTTATAATAGTCTAACACTCCTTGTATTCTACAGTGAATAGTAGTACTTCATTGTGTAACAACAGTCTTGGAGTTTTCCATTTCCTCCTAAGTGATAGCATATACATTTCCCTACACTAGCGAACGTTGGAAATTGTTGTATTGTGGTGCTTTGTTTTGCAGCATCGTTTGTGGCTACTGCTACGGCGTCATTTGCCGTCGCTGTGGGCAACCTCTGATAATGTGGCCTTGCTGACCACAACCACAACAAGCTCCCGTTCGAGTCAAGCATGGAGTATTACCATGTCGTTTTCCGCAATTGTAGCATACATCATTCGGAGTGAAGGTTGGCCTCAGGGTCTTAATCTTATTGTTGGAAGTGAATCAACATTTTTCTTCCTATCTCGATCTCTCGTCACAATGCTGATTAACTTGAGAAGTTGGATGATAAGGCCCTCCTTGATAAGTTGTTATGGCAGCTCGCTCTAAGAAATCTCTTTCTATTAACTGGGCTTGCTCATATAACTCGCTGTAGTTCTTGAGGTTCAGTGGCACTGATAAACTCTGGATTTTAGGTTTCAGGCCATCTCAAAATCTTTTCGCTCTATCCACTGGATCTTCAACCAACTTGGCGGTGTATCTTGACAACTAGGCAAATTTTGCCTCATACTAATCAACAGTCATGTTGTTTTGTTAGAGTTGCAAAAACTCCGCCATCTTCTTGTCACGAGCACATTCATAAAAATATTTTCCATTAAATGCCTAAATAAACGCGTTCCAAGTTACAGCAGTATCAGTAGGGAACACCATTCCTTGCATTGCCATCCACCAGTGACTGGCGTTACCTTCCAGCTGGTACACTGCCAGGGTCACCTTATCTTTATCAGAACACCTTAACAGTGCGAATATCTTTTCTAACTTATTGACCCATGATTTGGCTTCTTCGGGATCTCCTATCCCAGTAAACCTTGGGGGTGGCAGCTTTAGAAGCAGAAGCCGTTTGGTGATGTGCTTGTTGCCCCATTATGCTTCCAATGGTCTCAAGAGCTTGCAAAATTCCATCTAGTTGGGGGTCCTCTTTTAACTCCCCTTTAGAACTCGCTTGGCCCTGAGTCGACTTTCCTTTCGTGGCCACTTGGCCTAGAGTACTCATGTTGCAACTACATGAATTCTAGAAAGGCTTTCTACAACACAATAAAGGGTTAGGAATCAAAATCTTCTACCGAAAACCAAGCAAGTAACAATCACATGCATGGGGTGTTTTCCTAACTGACTATCCCATATCACAACGCATCTTATCACCCTAGATAATAACCCCGCTTTGATACCAAAACTGTCATGACCCCGACTCCATTCCCAAGGTCACGAGCAGCAAGGGTTATTTTTGTGACATCCCAAGCGCGTCGCTATCCCATTTCTTTTTATCTTTTCATTAAGCACATGCAGAAGCGTACATACAACACCTGGACAACAACAAGCAGCTAGGAAAACAACCATTTACAAACACACAATTACATTAGCTACGTTTACAAGCCCTTCTATTGCGGGCCATTATATTTACAACTACCACATTTTCAAAAGGTCGGGGTAAATCTTAGCTCCTCTAGCGAGATTGCAGCTTCCAAAATTGACTTGAGACTTCCATGCCTACAAGACTGAAAGGATGAGGGGAGAGTTTTGGGGAAACTCAGTAAGTAAAACCCCTAATTCTCTACTAGGAGGACATCTCATCATCAAAATCTAGTAGATGCAACACTCGCAATGCAATGGCGATGGAAGATCAATAGCAAACTTATTACTATCTTCGACTACATGCACATGTCCATCACTGCATACTTCAATGCATGCTTACCTTTGGCACATCAATGTACACGTTCACATATGATACTTATGCATATATCGGCACTCATGTAGATTCATTTACCGTTGTCTTGGCTCAACCAAGCCCTCCTAGCTCAACCGAGGCATCCAGCTTCAAGCTAGGCATCATGGCTCAACCAAGGCATTCCGACTCAACCAAGACATCCTGGCGCTGGCTCACCAAGGCATTCGGGCTTAACATAGGCATCTTGGCTCAACCAGGGCATCCTAGGGCTAGCTTACTTGAGGCATTTGGGCTCAACCTAGGCATCCTGGCTCAACCAAGGCATCCTGAGGCTAGCTTAGCTGAGGCATCTAGGCTCAACCCAGGTATCTTGGCTTAACTAGGGCATCCCGTTCAATGAATGAGGCATCGCCACCAACACTATGTGGTGACGAGTGCTTGTTCCTCTTTAAGTGCACACACAAGTGCATCACACAAGCCGGTTTTTCATCTCTTATCTTAGCTAACATATGCAAGGCTCGAGGGCGTGCTCATTCAAGTTAGTGTACTATGATCCTCAACATCATATTGTAAAATATGCCGGAACGATTCTTGGTTTGTGGCTGGGGTCGCATGCTTAGGCCATCACGACTTGATGTCGATTCCAAGCCGAGCGAATCTTGACCTTGTCTCAGGGCGTGAACACACTCAAACATGCAAATATGAGCAAACACACAAAAGAATATTACAACATATAAACGGCTTACACAGATGAACATACCACTAAATTTGACGATGTAGGCTATCACCCTAGCCAAGAGTTAGAGATTCTACTTACCTAGATGAACCTTCAACTAAAGCTTGAACTACACAAGATGGATGGCTTGCCTTGAAGGCCGAAAGAGAGAGCATGAGGAGGGAGGAGGGGCGTTCTAGGAGAAGGAGGGTGGAGAAAATGTGAGCAAAGTGAGGAAAACGGGAGGTGCTCCTCCTATTTATAGCCCTTGGAGCTATCATTACCAAGTCAAGCGGTCCTCTCCCATGTTTCCAAGTGTCCCACCTACTTTCCTTGGGTGGCAAGCCTACTTTACCTCATAATTATACCTAGAAGATGAGTTGGCCAAGCTAAAGGCCTTACTTGGCAATCTAGGCCCCTAGGTATCATCAATGACCGCCCGCTTTTCACTCTCCCATTGGTCCACCAACACCCCGCATTCAATGGGCATTTAATGAAGCCAAATGATGATAATACCAACTCGGGGATTCTAGAATATTCGGTCATAATGATGGCTTGTGTAGCACGTTCCAATTGGTCCACGTGTTTGCCACTTTTCTAGAATATCCAAGATATTTTAGACTAAAATCATGGCTTTTGAAAAGTCAAGGGACACCTCACCTTCTTCATGAAGGAATTCTAGAGGTTTCTTCTACTTTCCTTTCCTTCTTTAAGAAGGCAAATTCCTTCCTCAATAAGGCAATCTAGAAAAGTCTATCATCCAAGTTGATTTTGAGGCTGAGGAAGATATCATTAGGTACACCTTAACATGGCATTTAAGGACTTGAGTCCAAGCTTGGGCATGACTCATACATCTTGGGTGAGAAAATTAGTTTTGAACAATTTCCAAAATCAATGTCCTTACCTTATCAAACGGAATCAAAATCTTATGAAATTTTAATATGCTTTAGAGAAGACCTTAAAAGACATTTTTTCATGAAGGAAGTCAAGTCAAATTCGTGATGTGGAAAGAGCAGTAAATCATTGAACACAACCCAAATATTCGTCCCTCGAGCAGATTCAACAATCGTAGAGAGAGACTCATTTTGATCCAAATCTTCACAAAAATCTTTGAAATATTAATATGTTGTGGATATGGATGTCATTTAAAACTTTTGTGAAGGAATAATGTCCGAATTCGAAAGGGAAGATTTTATAAGAATTCGAGAAGGCAACCTGGTCACCGTTTCCACTACACAGGACAGGTTCTAGACGGTGAATGATTGGGCCTTCGTCCCTACCATTTAATCTCAGAGAAATATGAAATTTAATTATGTTTTAGATCAAGATGTTTAGAACAACTTTCGTGGAGGAAGTTTCTTTAAATTCACACCATAAAAATCTGTGTAAAAATTGGCAAGTTGCGAGGTCCAATAATTTGAAAATCAAAGGTGGCATATCTAATTGGAGAGAGGTGGCACCCTACTTGGTCAAGAAGCATTAATTGTTCAACATCCTTATCCTCTAAGTTTCCAACTAGGTCCTAAGTTAGCTTGGACACTTCATCTTGCTCATTGAATGGCTAATTTCCAAGAGATATTAATGTGAACTTATCTTGAGTTCAAAGTTTAAACTTGACTTTGCTTCTCTCTCTTTTCCTCTTGGGTGTGTGGCCCTTACCTTGTGGCCTCCAAAGTCCACATTTCACACTTAGGTATTTAGGGTATGATTAGGCCTAGGCTATAGGGACACCCTTTTTCACACTTGTTGACACTTTTTTTCTAGGAATGTTTGACTAACCAAGGCCTATCTAGCTTAGCCTCCTAGTTATGACCAAAATAAGGGTCGAAATCGAGAATGTAACAATTTTTCCCTCACACATCAAGATTAGGTTGGAGTCGCAACAATCCTCTCCGAGTGACTATTGGATCTAGATTTATTGGTGACCTGAGCTATGTGGTCTTAGGCCTATCTCACCCCAAGAGCTAGCTTAAGGGGTGAGACCTTCCCTCGTACTTATAAACTGACCATTAGTTCCTTCCACAATTGATGTGGGATGAACCCCAATAATCTTCTCCTCACACATTTGGCCCTAGGTCGAAGTAGGAACGACCTGTATCTCTCTTATGTGATCGTTAGATGCAAACTTGTTGGTACCTTGACCTTTAATGCCAGTGTTGGAAAACAACACCAAAAATGCACCAATCAAAGCACAAATAGCAAAAGATGAAAGCAAAATGGAAACCACATGAAGTGCAAGACATGTGTAAACCCAAGATGGGAAAAACCACAAGAAGAGAAAGAGATTTCACTATCTTTAATAACTAGTACAAGAGTACAATCCAAAAGGTTAAAAAAAACCACTTTATATTTAACAAGAAGATATGGAAAAGAAAGAAGAGAGAGAATGTGGAGGCTAGTGTTAGATATGGGTTGTGCAACATATCCCTTTTATAGCCCCCCTTCAAAATTCCTACAACAAATACGCGTTGTCTAAAATGTCCTTATCACCGATTTGAAAGTCAAAATTCAACATAGGCTTATTCAATGTTTAAGTGGTGTGCTTTTTATCGTTGGTACAGTGGCCCTTATGAAATCTATGACAAGCACCAGTGACAGAATAGGAAGGAAATATCATCATTCAAAAAAATTTACATGTGATCCCTCGAGGCAGTTCTATTCATAATTTCGTGTGTACAAGAAATTCTGAAGTTTTCTATTATTCTCTCCTTTTTCCATTTGAAATTGGGATATTCTCCAAACTTTCGAGATGATTAATTGACTCATGCTTAATTCCGTGATACGTTACATAAATGCATCTTTAGTAATATAATGACACATGATCTTGAAATAAGAGCTTGAGAAGTTTATTTATTGAATTGTGGTTTACTCCATCTCAGGTTGGATGGAGTTTTCTTCAATCAGAGATGAAGGAAGCTCCCTCCAACGAATTTCAGTTGATAGAATAAATTGTGACCTGCTTCTTTTTAACATAAAACCGGGTAAGTTACCAATTCAGGCCTTGCCATTTATCTTCTTCTTTTTTTTTTCTTTTTTTTTTGGGGTATATTGTCGGTCTAAATTGGAGTCCGTTTTGTAAAAACTCTACTTAATTATTAAACTTTCGTTTGGTCGATTGGCCATTAGATTGGCCCAAACATCATATGTCTTTTCTCATGGGCTTCCCTGCCCTTACATTAAGATGCAGGCACTTCTACCTTCCTTTCAAATTCGTACTTGCACTAATTTGCTCTGCACGCGTGTTCATAAAACGATAATAGTTACCACATACACAGGGATTTGATTAAGGAAGTGGTGGGTGGCGATTGCTCAGGTAATAGGTTAGTTGAAACCTATTAAGGGAAAATCAAATAAAACATGAACGATCATTTAAGAGAAAGAGACCCCGAAAGATGATCGCTCGCTTAATATTAGTAACTGATGTTCGGGCACGGGCGATTGGATAATTATGTGAGCGGAAGAAAATGAGTAGTTCTAAAACGGAGCAGTGAAGCGGGAGTTAGGGGAGATATCTTAGTTTTGTCCTTTGTGGTTTTTTCGCTATTTAGTTTTGGGGTAATTTTGGAAAAAAAAAGTAGGATAAATAACACTCTTGACTCAACCATATAGACATAGTTAGTTTCTCTCTCATGTGAAGACCAGTGAGATGACAAATTTGTTAAGTCAGCAAACGATACATGGAGGTGGAGGAGTCGTGGAAAGCTAAAGGGCACAAAGAAGAGAACTCACCAACAGGGTGAAAAGAGAGGATGACAAATTGGCTCAATCGAGGATTCTTGCTACAATAATACATTGAAGTTGAACGTGTAATCACTTATCGTAAATGTCTATTTGTGTATAATTAAAGAAAGTACTTTATCCTATGCTTTACTTTTCCTCTGAAATTTGAAGAAAAAAAGTCAATATTTATGTAATTTGAGAGATATAAAGAATTTCATGTTAAAAAGTGAAAATCACTCTAAATTAGGGATAAGCGATTCTAGATTCCGTACAGATTTCACCTGAAACTTGAAACCTATCTGTTGAAACAAATTTCTCATTTTTAGAAACCTAGAACTTATCCTATAAATCTTGGAACTAGGAATCTATCCTGTCGCATATTTCAAAGTCTACCCATGTTTTCACAACTATTATTAATTGAATGATTGCAATAAATCATCATCTTTAATGACCATCACTTATAGCTATAATTCATTGACCATAATTTATATTTAAACATATGAAAAATATGAAAATAATTAACAAAGTAAAAATCTCGGTCATAAAATGGAACCTCAGATTAGTGCTTCCAAATTATATACTTATAGTTGGATGCCATGGACTATCGTGAAAGAAGAGAACGAGAAAAACACAAAACTTGTTTCAAATTGTAGGTTCCCTAAATTTTGAAACTTAACCGTCAAAACAGGTTCGCCAAATTTTGGAATCTGTAACCTACCTTACATACTCTAGAACGTAGAACCGTCCCATCAGTCTAGATCTCAAACTTTAGGTTCTATTCTAAAACCATGTTTACCTCTATTCTAAATAGATCTTAAAATGCAACTATAGTTCGAGGGGAGCTGTACTTTGAATCTAACTAATTATAAACAAAGAATTCGTGTACCATCAATTCCCATTATATAATGCATCACCCGTAATCGGGGATTTGAGAGGTCAAGTCAAATGTACAAGAGCCACCAACCCATTTAGAAACCCCCACCTCTCTTGTATGGCCACGGTACTGCCCCTAATAATGTATTCCATTTAAGTCAAAGATTAAATGATGAGAAAAGTTATTACTTTTTACCTATTAAATTATAATTTTTTAAAATGAAAAAAAAATTAATCTAATGAGAATCTTCTGGCAGAAGTAGTCTTTCTTTGATCGGCACTTGGAAATGAGGGAGGCATATGTTGGTGTTTGTTTCAATAAATAAGAATACGTGCATAAGTAAATTAAGATCAAAGTCTTATCACAGCGGAAGCAAAAATGTTTATACACATATTTCGGCATTTTCATGCATTTTAACCAAAACACATACAAATGAGAAGTAGGCTAATCACATTACCCTTGGTTCTTACTAAAAATTTTTGCTTCCAATGTTCTTCAGATTCTAACCACGAGCATCTGATGTCCTCACAACATTCGTTCTGACGTTTTTTAGATTTTGACTATGAATGTTTGATCTCTTGATAACATCGATTCTAACATTCTTGGAATAATGGCCACGGACATCTAATGTTTTATGTTAATACTGGTATTGATATTCTTTAGATCCGCAATGTCTGATTTCTTTGTAATGTAGGTTCTAACGTTCTTCAAATCCAGCCCCACATGTGTCGGGCCTCTAGTTTAGATACACCACCAATCTAACGTTAAATAGAATAGAGAAATTGAGAAATCTCATAACTACAATTGTGCTAGCAATTGCTCTTAGGTGTGAACAACTTGATTGATCACTATCAACACTCTCAATTATTGATTGTCGATCATCTTACGATTTGCTCTCACAATGACCTTTTTATGACTAATCCATGTCATATTTAAGTCGGCTCATTAACTCTAAAACCATTTTAGAATTAATTTGGCTACAACATCCAACAGACGTAAATTATGATACCATTTTAGACACTAATTTGGGCGTTAACTTTGTAACTATTATAGAGTATTTTCATACAGTAATTTGGACACTCGGACCCCCGAAGTGCCAAAAGTTGGCACAAAGGGACACTTAAGTGTCAAAAATTACGAAAGTGATACTTAAATGCCAAAATCTAAGCAAAATGGATCAGTTAAATGTCAATCTGGTCAAAATTCGGCCAAAACGCTGACATGTCAATTTTCTAGCGAAGCAAATGCAAAACGGCATCGTCTTGGTGCTGACGTGGTAAAAAATTAATATAAAAATTTATTAAATTAAATTTATTTAAAACATTTAAAAATAAAAATACAAATATTTAAAATATTTAGAAAATTAAAAAAAGGGAGGCAGCTGAGGGCTATTTTAAAATTTTTTATTTTTTTAATATTTGTATTTGTATTTTTAAATGTTTTAAATAAATTTAGTTTTAAATTAAATTAAATTAATTTTTATATTAATTTTTTACCACATCGGCATCAAAACAACGTCGTTTTTGTATTGTTTGGCCACGTCAGCGTGCAAAATAACGCCGTTTTGCACTTACTTCACCGGAAATTGTGCACGTCAGCATTTTGGTCGGATTCTGGCTGGATTGGCACTTAAGAGATCAATTTCTCTCTTATTTTGGCACTTAAGTGCACTTTCGTAACTTTTGGCAATTAAGTGTCTCTTTTGTGCCAACTTTTGGCACTTGAAGCGTACTTTTGCCCGTTAATTTGTAATCGTTACAAGTCTTTACTTGGACATTAACTTTGCAACCGTTACAAATATTTAATTTTACCATTACATTTGAAATCGTTTCAGAATATTAATTGGTCATTCGAATCTAAAATTGTTTTAGATCAGTAAATTGCCCATTGATTCCAAAACCGTTTTAGATTATTAGTGTGATTGTTAAATCTGAAATCGTTTCAGAACATTAATGTGACCATTACATCCGAAACCGTTTCAGATTTTTAATTTAGCTGTTAAGTTTGAAACTATTTTAGATCATTAATTTGGTTATTGACTTTGAACTCACTCTAAATCACTAATGATGCCATTGATTTTGAGCTTACTTTAGATCATTAATGTAGCTATTAATTTTGAACTCACTTCAGATTATTAATTCAATCATTGAATTTGAACAAGCTTCAGATCTTTTATTTGGCCATAATGTCTAAAACCCGCTTCAGACTTTATGAAATTTGAAGCCCCTTTTAGATCTTTTATTTTTAGCCCGACTTAATATGATTAGCTCAACTACAAACACATTTGTAATATTGTCTCTCTCGTTCTAATGTAATTCTAATTGGTTATGGTGTGTGACATCCTTAGATTCATCACTGAGTTGGTAATAGCACTTGTACTAACACATTAGCACAACTAAGAGAACTTATTGTTTAGATTAATCTCTAGTTCTTTCAAATCATGAGTGACATCTAACAATTTATCATAGCTATTGTATTAAGAATATAATGAACCTATCAGCTTTGGTGACCGTGTAATTTGATCATTCTATCTCACCATGTCCTGATCAAACAATGGCTAAGAAATTATTGGTCAAGCCACCAATTTAATCATATGCCCAAATCTAATTAACATATATTTCTTTGAGACACGAACCATTCATTCTTGATTACAACCCTAGCCGATGATTTCAATACAATGTCACGATTATATCGCATAAGACATCAATCTTGTATATCTATATATAATAAGAAAACAAATTCCATATTACACGCGCACATACTTTTGTATGTGAACAAATATCACCATCAACTATAGAGACAATTTGACGAAGTATCAATATGTGCACTTGTGTACTATAGTGATCCAGCATACAAGTCAGCATTGTGCCTTAGGTCTAAGGATTTTACACCAGATTAAAGCATGATCGATCAAACATTGACCCCATTAAGCTTTCATATTGCCAATCGTTATATGCATGTCACGCTTAGTGAATTTGTTCAAGGCAAGCACCTATGTTCTAGCTCGCATATCATAATACCTAATGATTAGAGACTCATCATCCTCTCAAGTATCCAATACTGAATGGTGAAGCTTGAAAACACACTGGTCTCAACAGGATCATCAAGATCCTCTTAGTGATCCATCAACTGGGAATTATTTAAAGATTCAGCATAACTATAAACCTATCACACATATTCTTAACCCCATCATAATAGGTTCAATCTTTATTGATCTTATGGATTCATTTATATAAATAAGATGATGAATGAATATTTATTTGCCATTAAATAATCTCTAACATATAAATATTACATGGTTGCTTTATGGTATATAGCTAACAATATATGCATGCCCCAATCCTTACTTTCGCAAAGTGTTAAATAATATTAGAGCAAGAAGAATCATTTGATTCTCTCTGCTTTCGCTAGCTGTAGTGCACGAGTTTTGCTAAATCATTCTTGGCAATCGATTAGATAGACAAATAATAATTCTTTAGCCGTCAAACTTCAAAAGCGGCTTGTGATTACAACTAAGTCAATGTTGAAAGCCGACGAAGGATCTCCAAAGATACCTTTACTTTTGGTATCCTAAATATCAAAGGCCAATTTTTTTATTTATTTATAAAATTTCCCTTTTCTCTCGAACCATTTTTTTTTTTTTTTTAAATTTGCAGCTAGATTTGTCCAAGCTTACTATACCATCTTTTCTTTTGTCTAAGTGGTGCATCTTTTCTTTTGTGTAAGTTCACCACTTGTAGTTGCATATGAACGTGTCATTGAAATCGATCTTATATAAGATGCTGCTTTGAAGTCCTAAGAATGTCCTTAAACTAGAAAAAACCACGTTAAAATAATCTGATAGATATAGGTGCCAAGAAAAACAGAGATTACAAAATGTACAATCATCACTTGTTGAATAATTATGAAAGACTATTTCTTGAAGTTGTTATGGTAGCTTTCAATTGGTTCAATCACACAAAATAGTGTGAAATACATTGGATCGGATTTCTATCATTTAACAGTACAAAAATCCTAAAAATAATTTTCGCCTTGTCACCAAAAGTCTCTAAACTAGTGATCTTCTGAATATCTATCTACACTAATAGTTTGGAGGATTTTTTTATTGACTTTTCAACCTTGAACTTTGAAGCGAGTGGAAGCAATCATAAGATTGTTGATACTTGAATTTTAGTTGATGTGTGGAAGAAAGAAAGAAAATCAAGATTTGGGTTTCTAATTGCGATAGAGCCCATTTCTTGGCCAAAAACTGTTGTTTTTCATTTATTTCTGTTGCATTTTCACTATTAAAAGATTTTCGAGTCATTTTCAAGAAAAATTCGAAAAGTCAAATGGTTGATTTTCAGGTTGACCAACCCTCTGACCAAAAGTCAACCCTAGGTCAAAATTTGACTTTTCTTAAAAAGATCTCATTTAATTTTGATTTTACTTTTATCAAATCAATTTCTCAAAAATTCAAAGATTTGGCTAAAAAATCAACATTTTAGAAAAAGTCAACTAAATGATTGATTTTTTGTCAAACCTTTGACAAAAAAAATTCACAAATACATTCATCTGAATGCCAATTTGACTTTGCTATCGAAAATTTCGAAAAATCGATTAAGAATCTTGATTTTCAAATTTTTCGGTTTTAGGTTCTAAATCGACCTAAAATCAAATTACTTTTATTTTAATCATAATTAGGTGTAGTTCCTCATTCAACATTTGGTTTAGGGACTATTTTAAGTCAACCCATACATTCAATTTCATGATTTACTTGAGTCAAAATACAAATTGCTGCTTTGAACCCTAATTAGGGAATCAAAATCGATTATTCATGAATTGCGAATAGATGGTTATTCTTCACTTATTTCCTTGAGATAAATCCAAATTCAAAATTGATTTTGAGAAATTTACATAAAAACTTATCAATTTGAAGAATTTTACTCTTCCAAGCATAAGAAAGTCGAGCAATTAAGCTTCAATAAAAAAAATTAGAATTGACCTATTCATGTTTATGGTTTAATTTCATAAATCTAGGTCCAATTTTGATATTAGGCCTAGATTCATTTTTGACATAAGCTTGAGCGCTTTAATTTAAGGTCAATTTGAATGCGATAAATGATCTTATATATGGGTGGTTAATTAGACAAGGAAATTGTAGCATTAATTGAACCCAATTTCAATCAATTTGCAATTTTACCAATTGAATTACAAATTTGACCATTTTAGTCATTTAGGCCCAATTCAAAGCAGCCATGGTTTTGGCCCGTTGTCTTTCACGATAATCATTCAATTAGGTCAATAAAAGATCCCTAGATCACATTCATAAGGTTTGATTACCTTAATGGAATCTTTATCGGTCAATTTCTTCTTAAATAGGATAAATTTCCTTTTCAATTTGGTCATTTTCAAGGACCAAATTGCATAAATTTTGAACCCACAAGAGTCCTAAGTGAGCAAAATAGCAAGAACTGGGCCAAACCAATCAAGAATTGATCAAAAACCGATCAAACAAGAGTGAATTGATCTGACTAGTTTGACCAGGCGTTGGCGGGGATGGCCGATTTACCCCCTTTCTAGACCTCCAACAATCAATTCTAGGATCCTTTTGATGTCAATTTCACTTCCGCACCTTTAATTTTTTCAAATTTTCTGAAATTGATCCTTAAATTTCATTAAATCGCAATTTGAACCACAATCGGACATTTTGACGCAATTCTTGATTTTGGCTTAGGTTTTCACAAATCAAACCCATTGGATAAATTATCTGACACCTCAAGATCATGATCCAATCTATGAAATCAAATTTGAACCATTGGATCGAAATTTTGGCCGTCGGATCGAATCAATGGACGAAATTACACAGTTTGAGGGTAGTATAGAAACCCAATTTCCCTTCATTTTTTGGGGGGCTCATTTGTACGAAATTATCCTCTCTCCTTAGATCTCTTTCTCTCTCCTCTCTCTAGTATTTCTTGCCCTTTTCTCTCTCTTCTCCTTCTCTCTAATTGAACCAGCTACTTGTCAATCCAAGCTTACTGGCCTCACACTAATGGCTGGCCCACCACCAATCACCCCTTCGACGGTCCTCCCTCTTTGTCCGAGCTTCTCCAAGTGATTTGAAGATGATCGAGGTCAGATCAGAGCATTTTTCAATCAAGCAAAGCATGGCCATCGTCAGACCAGTCCACTTTTGGGCTGATTGTTCTCTTTGGTTGATCCAATGACCGGCGATGATCAAATTGCTAGTGGGCCAAGACCGACTTAGTCTCAGCACCATCCCTAACCTCGTGGTGGTCAGGGATTACCAAATTAGCTACCGGAATAGTTCTAATAGTAAAATCCATTTCTGTGATGACCTAGACCCGGGATAGTACAGAGGGATGGACTAAGATTGCCTCGGCAGTATGCGGGCAAGGCTAAGGGCATTTCTCCTGTCCCACATCGCTTAGGGGGGGAGTCCTAGGGCTAGTTTATAAGGCTTGGGTCCCTCTAATTTGTGTAACGCATTTCACGTACGCTTCCGCTATGCTGAAAACAAAACTGTGAGGGAGGATGAGCCTGTGGGTCGTGCCTCCAAAGCGGACAATATTATGGTTTGGGAGAGGGAAGGCCCGAGGGATGGCCCTTTGCCCCTACATAACACGTTTTAAAGCCGTGAGAACTCAGTGTCCAAAGCGGACAATATTACACAGTGGCTCCTAGGTCCTTACAAATGGTATCAGAGCCGACTCCCACAACTTGTGGGGTCACAACGAGGGCGCTGTGCCTTAAGGGGTGGAGAATGTGACGACCTAGACCCAGGGCAGTATGGAGGGACGGACTAAGATCGCCTCGGCAGTACGCGGGCGAGGCTAAGGGCTTTTCTCCTATCCCACATCTCTTAGGGGGGAGTCCTGGGGCGAGTTTATAAGGCTTGGGTCCCTCTAATTTGTGTAACGCGTTTCACGTATGCTTCCGCTGTGCTGAAAACAAAGTCGTGAGGGAGGACGAGCCAGTGGGCCGTGCCTCCAAAGCGGACAATATTATGGCTTGGGAGAGGGAAGGCCCGAGGATGGCCCTCTACCCTTGCGTAACACGTTTTAAAGCCATGAGAACTCAGTGTCCAAAGTGAACAATATTACACAGTGGGGCCCGGGTCCTTACAATTTCAGTGATTCAAGGATCGGTCGAACTGAAGTGATTTCCTCTCTAGCCCGAACTGGTGACTAGTTGCTGTTTAAAGACTGATCAGCTATTCTCGATTTGTTTCTAGGCCTATCGGTCACTGAACTATGATCAAGACCTTTCCAATTGGTCACTGGAGGAGCACTAGTGATCCGATCTCCTTCGGCGACATCAAAATCAATCCAGATCTAGATTAGTTATGGTTTTTGTTGTTATAGGTAGTTCAACTGGCTTCATGGCAGTTTGTGGTGGGCCGATTGTGATTTTGAAGATCGAGGATCGATCAAGAGAATTTGATTCGATCGATTGCGATCAAAATTGACAAAAATGCATCAAAAGGTAACGATCTCGATCTCAAACCTTGTGAAGCGAGATCGGATTAACAGGTTAGGGCTAGGGTTCAATTTTAGAAAAATATGTGATGTTTAGATATTAGAATGATGGATTGAGATGTTGATTTGCTATGGTTGAGTGTTTTTAAATGAATATAAATGATTGAGTTGATTAAGGTTTGAACCTGCATTTTTGTAACTATAGGACTGATTTGACTTTTAGCCAAAATGAGGTATGAAATGACCTTATTTCAACTCGAGTTATTCTAGACTTTGATAATACATGTCACTAGCTTCGAATTGATAGGGCACATGCCTTGATTGAGTGATGTTTGCCCTCGAAAAACACCATTAAAGATGAGTGATTCTGCAGTACTTTAGGTTAGTTTTCAGTTTTGTCATAGTTCCAAAATGTGATTTTGCTCTTTTTGTTCAGCTTTCTGTGTTGATTTTTGGAGGGATTTTCCTTCATGAAAGTTATTTGTTATTATCTTGTGCATGTTCTTTGTTTCTTTTAGAATCTTTAGGCATGATTAGCTAGATCAAAACCACTCAGATTTAAGCTTAGGTTAATCTACTCAATGTTGATTCCTGAATTTGTCATTTTTGTAATGATCTCTGTGTTAATTTTTGGAGTAACTTTCCTCCATGAAAGTTTCTTGTAACTGTGTCAAAAATATCTTGTATTTTTTTGAGAATATTTGGATATGTTTAACTAGGTCAAAATTACCTAGATTTGAACTTAGGATGATCTACCCTACACTGATCTGAACTGAATTTTGGTAGAAATGAGTTCGTAAATGAATTTCTTTGGTCTCAAATCCTTCATGAAAGATGTAATACATGCTGTATGTATTCAATTGATGCATGATTTGTAAAGTTTTGATGTTGTCTAGTGTGTTGATTACATGAGTTAATATGAAAAGGTGCTGCAATAACATATAACTTAGATATGCATGTTTGTTTGGCCATTTTTTCCCATAATTCATGTAATTTCATCTAGGTCTTGGACTCTTAATAAAAAATATTCCTCACCGTATGTTCTATACATGAAATTTTTTGTAGATTTTTACAAATCTTTAGATAGCTGAAATTATACTCGTTTTGTGATGTTGAGATTAGAACACAATCTTACATTATATGCAATTTGCCATGCTTGTTTGAGTCATCTAGAGACCAAACTTTGCTATTATGTCTTCTTCAAAATTGAACCGCATGTTATAAGGTTTGTATACATGTTTAGCTCATATCATTTAAGCATCATTTCGCATGTTACATTTGTGTCACAAAAATATTTGTGTCACAAAAGTATTTATTAGACTTAAAATTTCCAAGTATGTCACTAGGAATCTTGAATTAACTCATAATGTCATTAAATCGTAGTTATTTTTGCATGTTGACTTAAGATTAGATGATTACCAAGTCGTTCATTGTATTAGATTCTAAGTCTCATGCAATTTCTTCATGCTGTTTGTGCATTACTTGATTGACTTTAAGGTTCTCTAATGTATGTTTGTGTTCTGATTTTTTTTTTTTGTTACTAACATGCGCACCTTTAGCGATCTCGATAAGAAGTGCACTTGAGGCACTCGTCAACATAATCCTTTTAGTAATCTAACAACTAAAGAAGGTAAAAACTATAATTACATAGTAGATCTGCACTTTACATGGTTTGGTCACTTCCGAAGATATGCTAAGGGGAGTAGCCAACGCTGCTTCTTTCAATTTGTCTACTTGCTACTCGACATATTGAAGTCTGACGTGTTCCAAGAATTCATGGAGACGCTTGAGCACATGCCTTGACACAGAATTACTCCCACTTCATGAATCTTGTCCCAATAGGTAGAGCCCACTTTCGGAGACCCTCCGGGATATATTTCAAAGAGCATAACATGAGCCTGAACTAAGGTAGAATAACAAGGCTGGAGCTAGCAGTTGCTGTGGTCACTAGATAATATACCTGGCAAACTCTATTATGGTACTGCGTGCAAGAAATCTGACACTGGCCAGTGAGCAAGAAGCACACATCAAGGAACATCATTGGAATATTATTAACAAGCTCATCCATTACTAAGGCAAAAGGTTAAGGATTTACAAGGATGAGTAGATCTGCCTTTGCCAAAGCCAACAAAGGGAAATCACGTCCTATCTCTCAACCTATGTGAGCTTCCCCTCTATCCTTTGGTGATAGTTTCTTCATTTGAACCCTAAATCCTAGGCTTCCTGCTCTAATCTTCCATGGAGTCTTCCACAACATTCAACCTAGATTAAGATTCTATCTCAGATTTCTCTCTTCACAAAGGTTTCCCCACATGGGTACTAAACCACCTCAAAGCGGCATCGGCAAGGTTTTGAGATCAAAATTTATTCAGCTCCCCCGATCAGTATTGGTACCATTCCCCTTCTTTGAACGCAACGCCCATCTCACACGACACCCATCCCTCCAAGCAAATTAGATTCAAAGATTTAATGCCCTATCTCAGTGCAACATGCTTGTGGCAACTTCAGCCCACCTAGGGCTCCCTTCAGTCTAGAAACACCTAGAAGATTACTAGGTTCTATTCGGCACTACTATCACTCCTCAAGTCAACATATGCACAGCAATCTCATACAACATGGAAGGCACACACACAAAATCATCTTAGAATGGTGGCTTTGTGCAAAATTATGGGCGATTTGTGGTCTGAAGAGGACATCACGGAATTGGTCGATGAAATGCCGATGAAGAAAAATAAGATAGTGAACTTGTTCTCTATGGAAAAATTTTCTCGAAACTGAATGTTAATTTTTAGGCCTTTTTAAGCATGATGAAGAAAGCATGGAAGTTAGAATTAGCGAATTGTGAGATCATTAAACCTGGATACTTTCTCTTTATATTTGGCTCAATTGAGGAGAAGAACCGAGTGTTGGATTTCGGCCCTTGGTCTTTTGCTAGCAGTCTTTTTGTGTTGCAACAAGAAGAGCCTAATGTCCCTGAACATTGTTATGAGTTTAAACATTATGCTTTATGGGTGCATATTCTAGGTCTTCCTCGAGTTGGGATTTTGGAAAATGTTGTGTAATATAGTCTCAAAATTGGGCAAAGTAGAGGAAGTCAGAATTGAAGGAAAGAATAATAGCTCTCGCAAGATTGGTAAAGCCAAAGTTAAACTGAATTTGGAAAGCCCCCTGAAGATAGGATCTATAATGGAGTGGAGAGGTAGAAAATGGTGGATTGATTTCAAATATGAGAGGCTACCTCATTTTTGCTACTGTTGTGGTTGTATTGGACACTATGCCAACTTTTGCCCAAAATTTCCTTATGATAAGATAGGATTGGCCCAAGACAACCTAGTAGATATGAATCATGGTGAAGGCTGAAGTGAGAGAGAACAGCCCCAGTCGAAAGACCTTCAATGGCAAAATAGAACCCAATCTCGAAGAGGAGGAGAGCATACTAGAAACACTAAGACTTGCTAAAGATTTGAACCTATAAAAGGATTAAATATGGCTGAATAAGGCTTTGGTTATTTATAACTCGGCAGCAAATGAGCTAATACATGATGAAAAAATGTCAAAATATATGGCTCTAAATAAGTGGAAAAGAGCATAGCAAACACAAATACTTTCTCTACGTTCAATAGAACATTATGGAACAAAAGGGTCATCAAGCAAACACAAAAAGAACAGAAAACACCAGCGGCCAAAAAAAAAAAAGTTTTACTCCATATGTATAACATCCCGATTTTCAACCCTATGAGAAATGACTATAGGTTTGGTGTACCAATGATAAGAATTGGTCATGGATCGTTACGAGGATCAACCATGGACTGATTGGCTCAACTAGAAGGGAGGCAAATGATTGGCCATGGATTGATCAAGGGATTAGCCATGAACCAATCCATTGACCATGAAAGTGTACTCGAGCCATTTGGCCATGGAACGGCTGCTCGACCATAAGGGTTGGTCGTTAGATGGTTACGTACCACCACGGATCGATGAATGATCATGGATCGATCTAGAACGATCATGTTTAGATCGCAGGTGATTCTGGTCGGTCATTTATTGATCATGGATGACCATGAGTTGATCCGATGTGACTGTGCATTGGTCACAGATCAATCGCTTCCACGCAACCACATAACAACTAAGAGTCGACCATGGACCAGGTATGCTTAGCCATGGACCAGTTGTGAACTGGCCATGGACCTTTTGTGATGGATCTTGGATTTGGCCAGGAACCCTGCTATGTGTTAGGTTTTGCGCTTGGGCTTACCCCAAGCTTTGAGTCAGTCACGAGCTTGGTATGCGTGGTTGGGGTTGATCTAAGGGCCAGCCATTGAGCCACACCCTAGGCCACCAACTTAGTCGAAGTAGGCACTTTGCCTACAACAACTATACCAAGGATAATTGAATCTAGGCATTTGATGAGAAGAGCGAGTCATAGGCTTAGGTGGCCTCTAAAGATTTGGTCATCATTACAATTAGATTCTCCTTGGAAAATAAGTAGGCTAAGTCATGATGGCATGGAATAGGTCATCCAATTAGAAGATGGCAAGTGTTCTTTTAAAACCCTAGGCATGCCACCTTGCAAACTAGGCTTGCCATCTCGATATTATAGTCATGCCACTTCAAGAAAGAGATTGGGCCACTTCGAAAGGGTAATGATGAGTTTTGAGCCTATAAATAGGAGAACTATCCCATTTATTCTCACCTTGAGCCCTCTTCTCCTTTCTTGCCCTTTACATGCCATTCTTCTATTTCCCTCGACCTCGCACCATCATCCCTCATCAAGTCATTCAAGTTGGTTCTTGAGATTCATCCACGTAAGTAAGATCCCTACATCTCCTCTAGGGCGGTAGTCTCCATTGTCGAGTCTAGTGCTCACCCGTTAAGCTGTGGGTAGGATGTGAAACTTTTGTATGGCTTTGTTTATGATTATGTTTGAACATGTGCTTGAGTCGTTCACGCTTGTAATGAAGTTGAGGTCCGCTTGAGTTGAGTTCAATGCAAGGCAAGGTCACTTAGGGCCACAAGGCCTTAAACTAACATTCAAGCGTGCCAATTCTAAGTCTCGTTCGATGCGAGGATCACTAAAGGCTGCAAGCTCTTGAATCGGCATTAAGGCATGCCAGTTCTAAGTTTTGATTGATACAGGGATCACCCAAGCCCGTGAGGTCTTGATAAGGCACTAAAACGTGCCGGTTTTATGCCTTGGTTAGTGTGGGGACTTTGTGCTTGATGTTTGAATCAAGCCACGACCCAAGGGTCATTCACAGCATGAAATGTGTTAACGTCGGGTTGAAGCTAAGGTTCATCGAGCTAGGATCTACACAAAGGCAAGGTGTACCCAAGCCTCAAGGTGTTGGATTGGCATTAAGGCGTGCCATTTCCAAGCCTTGTTCGGTATGGGGATCAATGCTACATGCTCGGTTCAAGTCACGGATCAAGGGTAGTTCTCGATACGTTGTATAGTGCAATATTAGGATTCATGGCACACACGTATGAATGAGCACGCCTTTGGGCCAAGTATGAGTTGGCTAAGAAGAAAATATAAGAACTGGCTTGTGTGATGCATTTGTGTGTACACGTAAAGAGGAAAAAGCACTCGCCGCCACACAGCATCGGTGGCGATGCTTCGTTCATTGAACATGATGCGTCGGTTGAGCCGGGATGCCTTGGTTGAGCCAAAATGCCTAGGTCTTGAATTCGAAAGCCTTGAGAAGCTAGCCTCAAGAAGTCTCAGTTGAGCCGAGATGGCCTATCGAGTTAGGAAGCGTAGCAAGAAGTTGGAAGCCCTAGTCGAGCTAGGACGACGCTAAGTGAATTTGCATGAGTGTCGGTTATGCATGAGCATGATATGTTGATATATTTATTGATAAGCCAAAGGTAACTATGCATTGAAACATGTTGTGATGGACATCTACTTGTAGTGGAGGGTAGCAATAAGTTTGCTATTGATTTGCCATCGACACTGTTTTCGAGTATTGTACTTGCTAGGCTTTGATGATGAGATGTTTTCCTAGTAGAGAGCTAGGAATTTTACTTACTGAGTTTCCCAAAAACTCACTCCCTTATATTTTAGTCTTGTAAAGCATTCAAGTCTCACATTAGTGTTGGGAGCTGTAGTCACACTGGAGGAGGTAAAAATTCCCTTGGCCTATGTTGAAACTTTAGTGTGATTTAAAAAGAAAAGATAGCCCATAAAGGAAGGCTTGTAAAAGTACTGTTATAATATAAATTAGTGTGTTCTATGTGATATATGTCCCAGTCTTCCAGCTGTTGTTTGTGCGGGGAGTTATTTATTCACGTTTCCGCATGTGCATGATAATAAGATAAAAGAATCGGGACGGCGACGAGCCTGGGACATCGCAAAAATAACACTTGCCATTCAAGACCCTAGAGATGGAGTTGGGCTCGTTACAATATGAAAAGCGGGGATAGTTAAGGAATTTGCTAGATGAGGATAATTTATTAGCCCTATTCAAATGTGGGAAGGGGTCAACAAATGAGCTTTGGTGGCTAGCCTAAGAAGCCACCAGGTTATATATGAAGTTACCGAGTTGGACTTATCAAGGGTTGGGCAATCCCTTGACATTTTAGCATCTTTGAGCCTCAATGGCTTGAGAGAGGCTTAACTTGGTCTTTCTCAGAACCAAGAATAAAGAAATTATCATAGAAAGAGTTAGAAAATGTCTTTAGCATAAAAATGCATCCATCATTAATCCCGATTGGAATTAAGGTGGATTGGTACTAATGTGGGATGAGGAAGTTAATGTGGAAGTGGCATTTAGCACCAAAGAGCTTCATGATGTTATATATAAAGGCCTAATCAATGGTGTGGTCATGTGGTTCTCATTCCTCCATGCATCTACAAATTATCAAGAAAGATTACAACTATGGCAAACATTGCGCCCTATTCATACCTCAGATAGCCTCCAATGGTTGTATATTGGAGATTTCAAGGAAGTTTTATATTAGTGGGAAAAGGCTGAAAAACATGAAGTAGATCAGTATGGAACGATAGCATTTAGGGATTTTGTGAACTCATGCTCATTGATTGTGACATCTGGATTTCGCTGGACCTCGAATATGTAACTGTCCGAGACGAGTCGATGAATTTGTCGTCGAACTACGTCATTGGCACCACTTACAACCTCATTTCATCACCACTCTCGCCATATCGAAATGTCACGTTTCGTCACGTTCTCGCAATAGTATCTCATCTAGAAATTTCTTTGCACGATGTCACTTGCGAGGCTAACA
Organism: Eucalyptus melliodora; assembly: GCA_004368105.4. NCBI lineage: Eukaryota > Viridiplantae > Streptophyta > Magnoliopsida > Myrtales > Myrtaceae > Eucalyptus > Eucalyptus melliodora. Next base: position 21,486,313 of record CM023410.3, on the reverse strand, counting down.
TCTTTGGCATTAATACCTTACTAAGCTAGCTTTTCATCCATGCGGAGACGTAGACTTCCGAAATTTCAGCTAAATTAGACCATGCATTTCCATACAAAGACCTTGGCCACACCACCACCACGTTTTCTTCTTCATTGACAGCCAAGGAATGAAGACCATTGACCCTGAATTCCCATGTACGTTCCTTCTTCGGTGGACAGCAAATGGAGGAGTTGGCCATGCAAAACCATGCAGCCACGTCCATTTGATGGTCAATTAAAGGGGAAGTGTTGACCGAAGGAGTAGCCACGTAGAATTCCCCTCCCTGTAGTAATGTGAAGCCCACGTATGTGGCCCACACGAATGAGGGCCGCGGAACTGAGATGCTCCATGCACGTTTCCTCTTCAGGGGTCCACAATTGGGGAAGTTGACCTCTGCTGCCACGTTCGCTTCATGGAGAGGAGCTGGCCAGCGGAAGCCACGCACCAACCATTTCGTGCGCTGGAAGAGGTGAACCCGGATGATGGCCACGACACCCCCACTTGTCCCTTGCTCGAGCAGCTGCGGAGTTCCAAGAAGTGTTGACCGAATTGTCAACTAAATGAAGAATTCTACTGGCGACACGTTCACCCATGCATTCCCTAGCGAGCGCCACGAATTCTTTGGACTGTCGAACACCTAAGCCCACCACCGCAAGCTTCAAGAAAACTTTCCTTTCGCTCGGCACTTCATTTTCCGTCGACCCTCTTCTTCTCTCAAAACTTCAGGAAATTCCAGTGAATGTTCTGGTGTCGTCCCGCTCTCTCCGCCGTTCACCAGCGACCACCCGCACCACCATTCCCCCCAACCGCCACTGACCTGAAGAGACCCCAACTTACAGCTCGTCGTCTCGTCTCGATTATGCTCGTGATCCACAGCTCCCGGATTCGCCTTGCCGTTGATGCCCCAAACCAAAGGCAAGTTAATATCTACTAACCTATACGACGTAGATTCCGTCGTCGTTTGGTGAAGTGTGTTCTGTAAATTAACGTTGTTTTGAATACTCACGCTGAAGTGTGAATTTGGTGCCTATGTATGTACTGATTTTTAATGTTTTCAAAGATCTAAGATTTTACATGCAAACTACTTTGAAAATCTTAAGGTCGGGACCGAGTTTGATGACTCGCCGATGCGTCGATTTCAGTATTTCAAGAAAGGCTTACGGTTTTGGTATTTCAAAGTTTTTAGTTTCAAAAATCTTCACGTCGGGACCGATATTATTGACCCGCCGAATTGTGGTTTGCAATATTTCAAGAAATGCTTATGGTTCTGGTGAAAATCATCACCTGTACATTCCAAGTTTTGAAACATGAAAATGTTTTAAGTCCACACCTGTAAAATTCAGATTTTGATTGGGGTGGAACCATAGAAAAATTCTTTGATTTATTCTGGTGCTCGAACTCTGGACTTTATGAAAGATTTTACCGATAGGGATTTGATACGGGATTTGATACGCCGTTGAGATTTCATTGGATTTTGGCCCATACCATGATTTGGGATTTTCAAATCAAAGCAATTTCAACATATTGGCGGTACAAGAACGTTTTGGCATTTAAAATGATTGAATCACTACACCATGGTTGATGTCTTATTGCTATTGTCGGACCCTCGGGACGACAAAGCCCCAAGAGACGAGTTGCCTGGAGGATCGTAGTGGCGATGCCTCTGGATGCTTGGGGACCAGTGAGCCCCAGAGGTTCCCCAGGAGTATCGGGATGCCCAGATGTATGATGGTACATGTTCCAGATGGTGGGGGCAACCATTGACATGGCAAGCCCCAACGATTCCTTGTGATGCTAGGTGGGGTGCGAGATGCCTGGAGGTGTAACGTAACACGATCTGGATGCTCGGTGACTGAAATATGAAACCAGAGGCTTTCATGATGCCAAGTTGGGTGCAAATGCTTGGAGGGACGCAAACACTGGTCCTCCGGGAGATAGTGATAGCAAATAAAAAATCTATTGAATTCTAAAGCTTGATTGTTCTGCTGTGTTATGCCATTTCATTAGTAAATCTTATTGGTTTGATGCATGTTTATTACTACTATTATGCATACTGATTTGGATTGCGTGGAATTGAGTGATGATAGGCTCCATAATATAGTTTAGTAGAATTTCGACTGCTAAGTAGTCGTACACACCCCTCATGGAGGCTAACATATTACAGAATGATAAAGATGCCACGTCGCCAGAGGACGATGATAAAGGCTCGAGCGGAGTAAAGTGACTGAGGACGGGAGGATAACAGTGAGAATTTTTGGACACCAGCACTTGCTGATGGACGCCATGTGAATAGCTGATGGAAAAATGTTGGTCTAGATTTTGGATAAGCCAAGTATAGGAAACTTCGGCTTTTGATGTATCGACAAACGACGTCTATCAAGTATATGCAAATAAAAAGTGCCTGGTTGATATCTATGTGTGTATCTAGTGTGCATCATTTCAGTGTTTAGGAAGGGAGTTGTTGGATTCGCTTATGCCATATAAACTGCGCAAGGACCAATGAAAAATGTAATAGACCCCCCGACTCATGGATTCGCTGAGATCCATTGGTATCGAAATCCAATGAGTAAGAAAGGAGGACATCTAGGACAAGGAAAGAAGTGTGGCGACCCTAACGGATGGGGGGCCGTTAGGGGGCGTCACATTGATGGATATAGAGAGTAAGGGATGTGCATATAGATGGTCTAACAAGCAGGAAGGGGTAGAACTGGTGAAAAAAAAGACTTGATAGAGCTCTTTCTAATCTAGATTGGAGAGTCCTATTCCCAAATGCGGAGATGTATGCACTACCTACAATCGGATCGGACCATAGTCCAATTCTCTTAATTTTAGATTCAATTGGGGTAAAAAAAAGGAAGATTTTCAAATTTGAGGCATTCTAGACAAAAAATCTAGAATTCAAAGTAGTGGTTCAAAGAGCTTGGAAGGCCGAAGAAGACAACTCACTGGATATAGTCAGTAAAACAAGGAAGGTAGTTGATGAATTGAGGAGGTGGAGTAGCAAAAAATTTAATAATGCATCTCGTCAAATCAAATCACTTAGGGGAATACTTACTGAGATGACAAATAAAACTACAATGACTCCAAACCAAGGAAGAATATTGCCGAATTGTTGAGCAAATTGAAAGCTTGTGGAGACAAGAAGAAATATACTGGCGCATGAGATCCATAATTAATTGGATAAGGTGAGGGGACAAAAATATGAAATACTTCCATACAACCACCATATAGAGAAGACAATGCAACAAGATCTCTATGCTTCCAATCGATGATCAAAATTGGAGTAAAGACCCTTCCATCCTCAAGCAACATATAACGGGTTTCCATTAATCTCTATATACCACGGTATGAAGTACATAATATTAGCCTGTTTTAGACTAATATCCATAAGTGATCACAAATGCGATGAATGAAGCTTTCACAGGGCATGTTACAAGAGAAGAAGTGATAATGCAATTTTCAAAATGGGCGCTACAAAGGTTTCGAGACTGGACATACTTAATGGTTTATTTGATCAAAGCAATTAGTTAGAAATTCACAAAGACATATCCAGAATGGTTGACAACTTTTTCAACGAAGGTACCTTTGACCCTAAAATCAATAGAACTCAGAAGAAAAGTGCCTTTGTTGGGGGGCAACAAATACAAGATAACATTTTTATTGTTTAAGAGGCTCTACATCAACTTAGAGTGCGCAAACGGAAATGAAAATTTCAGGCGGTCCTCAAACTTAATATGCAAAAGGCCTATGATTGGGTAGAATGAGATTCCCTAGATGATTGCATGTTGTAAATGGGTTTCTGTGATAAATGGGTCTTATTGGTTAAATAATACATCTCCTTGATGTCTTTTAGTGTCAAAGTTAATGGAGAGTCTTGTGATTATTTCACACCAACTAGAGGAATGAGACAAGGAGACCCACTAACTTCCTATCTCTATTGATATTGAAAGCTATAACAGACAGAAGTCTAAAGGGAATCCAATTGAATCCATATTGCCCTACATTATCACATCTTCTATTCGAGGATGGTGCTATATTCTTCCTAGATGTTACTATTACTGAGGCTCGGATCCTACATTAGTATTGCTTCGCATCGAGATAGGCCATTAACTTCAACAAGTCAAGAAATTTCTTTGGGAAAAACTACCCCGAAGGATTAAAATAGAATATAGCGGCGAAATTGAGAGTACCAATCATTGAGAAAAGAGGGAAGTATCTTGGTGTACCTTTATATTGGGGACAAACTAAAAAGCAAATGTTTTCCTAGGTTCTTGACAAAGTTGATAGTAAGCTAGATGGATGGAAAAAGAAGCTAATGTTGAAGGTGGGTAAAGAGATCTTGATCAAAATGGTAGTCCAAGCATTACCTTAGTTTGTCATGTCCAATAGTCCCCGTATTGATTTGTAGAGCTATTGAAAAGAGAGTATCTTCTTTCTAGTGGAAACAAAATGTTTCTGGGAATGGTATATGTGACATCCTGAAAATTTGACCCCATCCCGATAATATGAAATGGGCATTTCATCGACGCGCCTATTTTCCTTTTTTTTTTTTTTTTTTTTTTTTTTTTTTTTTCTGAGTTAGCCACTCACGAGTTAACTAATTTATTAGGTGAAGCAGTTAAGAAATATAAACGCGGCATACTCGAGAATTCGATCGGAAATCGACTGCTCAACTATAATAATCGGCAATGGTCAATATGACATTGTTATAATTGAATTGTGATCAGATATAGGTTGATTCGATGGAATCACGTAATTGAATTATGGATGATTCCACATGATTGTGAAATTTGTGTCGAACGACACTAATCTGGTTTTCTATTAATTTTATACTCGGTACATGTAATTGAAACCTTGCGATTTTTACAACAACCAAGAGTCGCCTCCGAGTCGGAGATGCACAAATATGGATCGAAAATTGTCGACCACGGGTCAAACGCAATAAAATCCCTAAAAGCTATCGGGTAGGTTAAGTCGCACTAAAACTGCGTCCGGTCGATTTTAACCACGAAATTGAATTTGATTTCGGGAATTGGACATTTGAGTGTGTCACGATTTATGTCACATCCTAAAAATTCGTCCCTATTTCGATTAAATGAAATGGGCTTTCATTGATGCACTTAGGGTCCTTTTTCTCTAAACTGATCACTCATGAGATAACTAATCTATTTGGTGAAGCCATTAAGGAATATAAACATGACAGACTTGAGAATTCGATCATAAATCGACTGCTTGACTGTGCTTCAAGATCGAAGATAGGCCGATTCAATAGAAGCATGTAATTAAATTGTGGGTGATTCCACTTGATTGCAAAATTAGCATCGAACGGTACTAAACCGATTTTTCTATCAATTCTGTACCCGATGCCCGTAGTTAAAACCTTAAGATTTTTACAACAACCGAGAGTCGCTTATGAGTCGGAGATGCATAAATGTGGATCGAAATTATTGACCATGGGTCAAACGCGATAAAATCCCTAAAAGCTACTCGGTAGGTTAGGTCACGCTAAAATCGCATCTGATCGAAATTAACCACGAAATTGAACTCGGTTTCGGGAATCGAAAGTTCGAGCGTGTCACGATTTATTTTTAGGATCTCGTCTCATTTTTTGGGAATTTTCCATTGAGCTCGGAATTTTGGTGGAAAATCAAAATTTGGCAAATTAAATTCAAGGAAATTCGGATGGGCAAGTGGTGAAGGAAATTGTGGAAATTGGTATGGGCATTCTCCTCAGCAATTTTGGCCAGCAAATTGGAGTTAAGTGTGAAGAAATTGAGGAGTGATGGGTGCAAATTCGTAGGTCTGCTGCCAAAGGCTGTTTTGGCCTTCAATTTGAGTTGCTTTGTGATGTTTTGAAGGGAATTTAGCTTGTGGAAGAAGCTTGGACAGCAAGGGCAGAAGACTTTGGGGGTTAGACCACTTGAGTACTTGGATATTTGTCTTGGAAGGCTATTGGCCAACTAATGGACTTTGATGGCCTCTTGTCCCCCTTGGTTCCCTCTCTCCCTTCCCTTAGATCATGCGACCAGCTCCTTCTCCAGTAGAACAGCCTTGCTTCCTTCCCTTCTTCTTCCTCAGCTCTTCATATTCTCTATTTCCTTTGTTGCAACATAGTACCAACAACCACCAGCCCTCTGCACCGTCCTAGCCACTGCCCCAACCCGCGCCAACCACAGCCAGTCAAGCTCCCAGTCCAGGAGGACCGCTCGTCCCTGTGCTTGACCACTTGTGCACCGTCCATTAGCCCTGCTGTGGTCTTGCCACCTCAGTCGCAGCCACAACCACTCGCCATTATAGCCGTCCAACCCGCTAGTGCCCATCTAGCCCGTCCCTATGCCGTCCGACCACTGCGTCGCAACTAGCCCCCTTGGCTCCCTCGACTAGCTTTAAAACAGAACCGGTTTTCCAAATTGAGTTGTGAGCTTGCTGGGCCGTTTTTAGCCCCTTCCGAGCCCCCTTTGGTGTCACCGTAGGCTCAAGTCTTGGTTGCCGTGAACCCGTTAGCTCGTTTAAATGGTGAGTTAACATCCTAATCTCTAATTGGGGGGTTAATTGCACTTAAAGGGAGACTAGTTTAGGTTTAATTAGGCTTAAGGTTATATTAGTTAGTGTAAGTATTTAGTTGGTTAATTTAGTTAGATGATTAGGTGGTTAGATAGATTAGTTAGTAGCCTAATTAGATTAAGGTGATTATCCTAGCTAGATTAGTTAATTAGTTCAATTAAGTTGGTTAGATTAGCTTATGTAGATTAATTAAGGGTTTAATTTATATAAGTGCAATTTATTTAATTAAGTATTAATTAGCGTAAATTATATCGAGATAGCCGGTTGTCAGAATCTTGTGCTGATCGTCATGGAAGTGTTGGTTTGTGAAATTGAGTGCTAAATTATGCAATTGGATGCTGGGTGATGATTTTTAATTATTATTTCAAAAATATGAATTTTTGGTGTTTAATTAGAAAAATATCGGGTGTCGAGTTTTGACACCAAAAATATTTTAAGTACTATATAAAATCGTGGAATTTTGAAAAAAGAGAACATCACGTTTTATGGTCCGATTTGACTGTGTGTCTAGACACAATTATTTTACCGGGTGTTTTTAATATGAAGAAAATATGCTAAGTACATTATTTAAAATTGAGGCATTTGAGTGCAAAGCATGATGTCCTTGGCCGAGATTGGGTGTGCGTGTGATCACTATTGGAACCCCGCCGCCCGATGAAAGTCGGGGGGGGGGGGGATGCTCCTTCGGGAATGCCCCACGTCAATAGATGCCAGTTGCAAAGGAGGCTGGGCCGATGCTCCTTCGAGAATGCTGTTTAGATGTAGACGTTGCCGTGTCGGATGAAGCAGGATGACGCTTGGTTATGCTGGATGACCGCCGACTATTGAGTTGGCCGTGGCTGTTGGGTCGTAATTAATTGGGACACGCTTGAGTGAGTGAAATAGCCGTGCCTAATTATGGGACAAAATTGTGTGGCATGGAATGAGATGTGTTATAATGATTTGGCTTTATAATCGGGACCCCTGTGATTGATTGATAAATGATATGAGGTGTTTCAATTAATGATTCATGCTTGTTGCGTTTATATATGAGATGTACTAATATGCAGGGAGGAGTTGAGGCGAGGTAAGTCTTATATGTTGTATGTTTAGGTTGCCTCTAGGTGAATTCTCATCCTAATCGGGGTTTAGGGAGTAGACTCGCTGAGACTTTGTCTCACCCTGTCGTGGTTTAAATTTTTACTAGTCCTTAGAAGAAGGTGCGCCACGTTCGTTTTGGGTGGCCACGGAGGTGGAGACCCAGCGTACCACATTCCCTATCCACAGGACCCGTGACTAGACCCGTGAGCTCGTCGTGATTATCATTTGGGTTGATGAGGACCTACCTCAGTTGATACCTCACCGATTCAAAGTGCAGTTCCTTCACGGGCCCAACGGTGTTCGGGAGGGCCCCTTGGATGGTTTCGATGGGCCTGCCATTGATGCCGAGTATGTGGTGGATCTTGACCCTGTGCATGATGCTGATATTATAGCTGATATCAAGGTGAACCAGTTGCCTGAGGTGAAGAGCCTGCAGCAGAGGTTACTGACCTATTAGACATCAACATCCCTGATGGTGTCGTAGTAGACTCGGATCCCATGTAGGTAGGGTCCGGGGTAGGGTTAGCTGGGTAGCTCCTTTTGAGTCTAGACCTTTTATACATAACTTTATAGATCTAACCTGGTTTGTTTATAAAATATGTATTGTGTTAATTGGCTGTCTTGCTTCTGCTATCCCATGTTGATTGTTGTTTGGAGTTTATTAGTTCGCTTCCACATGTGCATAAATTGATAGGGTCGGCGACACGTCTTGAGAACGTTGCATTTTAGTCGACCGCTAAGGGATGTGTGCATGCTTGGGGTTCAGGGCATGACAATTTATTTTTAGAAAATTGTCTCGTCTTTTGGAGGAATTCCGTTGAGTCCAGGATTTTTGCTGAAAATCAATTTTGGACAAATTGGAAAAGAATTGGAAATTCGTAGGGGCTGCTGAAGGGGGTTATTTGGCTACCAAAATTGCTTTGTTTGGTGAGGAAATGAAGGAAAATTGCCATTGGATGATGCCTTGACTGTATGGTTGAAGACTTTATGGCATTTTGATCATTACTTAGATACTTTTGGATGGCCTTTGATTGACTGCAAGCTTGACCTTCTTGGCTATCTTCTCTCTCTCCATTTTCCCTCCTCTCTCTCTCTCTTCTTCCTTGTGCGACTAGCCCCTACTTCAACCAAGCCCTTCTACTTTTTCTTCCTCGTTCCATCTCTTCCATTTGTTATTGCCACAACCTTCAATTCTAGCCCAGCCGCCTGACGGCCATAGCACCCGCCCAACTCATTCCATCTAGTAACCTCGGCGCCAGTCCAGCTCACTAGTCCTGCCGGTCACCAAACAGCCATGCCTCACCCTCACCATTCGACCAGCCACCACCCATGTTTGCCTAACCAGCCATCCACTGGTCCAACCGCTCGACTAACCTACTAGCTCCTCCTGTCATTGCCAACAACCGCTCGCCATCCCTGTCCACCCAGCTCAGCCGTCTGCCACCTTCCAGCCAACCTCAACTGAGCTCGACTAGCTCAGCTCAGAATTGGTTTCCCCCTTGGCCGAGAGCCATTGTTGGGCTATTTTTTAGCCTCGGTCGGTCCTCTGTTGGTGACGCCATAGTTGTGGGATCTCATCACCTTCACGTCGCCGTCGCTGTGACCCCGTCCCCGTTGAATTCAGGTGAGTTAACGCCCTAATCTCAAATTAGAAAGTTAATTACACTTAGTAGGTTAGTTAGTGTTAATTAAGGATTAGTGTTAATCCTAATTAGTGTAACTAGTTAGTTAGGTGGATTAGTTACCTAGGCTAGTTTGGTTAGGAGGTTAGTTAGGTTACTACCCTAGGTTAGTTAGTTAACTTGGGTTAGTTAGTTAACCATGGTTAGTTAGCCGTGGTTAGTTTAGTTAACCATGGTTAGTTTAATTAAGTAAGATTTATTTAATTAATTGCAATTTATTCAATTAATTATAATTAGCATAAAATGGTGATGGAATAGCCATTTAGTGAAATTTTGCGTTGATCGTCGTGGATAAATTTATATGTGAAATTGATTGCTTATTTGTGCAATTGAGTGCTTGGTGGTGGTTATTGGCTATTATTGCAAAATTTGATTTTATGGGTATTTAATTAGAAAAATACCGGGTGTTGGTTTTTGACGCCAAATTTTTATGTACTATATAAAATTGTGGAATTTTGAAATGAAAGTGTACCATGCTTATTGGTTTGATGTAAATGCGTGACCATGCACAATTATTTTATTGGGATGATTTTTAATATGAAGAAATTGGCCAAGTCAATTATTTGAAAATGAGATATTTGAGTGCAAAACACAGTGTTCTTGGCCAAGTATGTATGTGCGTGTGATCACTATCAGAATCTGTCACCCAACGGGAGTTGGGGAGGCGATGCCTGATTAAGTTCGGATGCCCCAAGTCAACGGATGCCGGTCGCAGTGGAGGCTGAGCCGATGCTCCTTTATGGAATGCCGTTTAGATGTAGATGTTGCTATGCCCGACGAAACGGGACGACGCTTGCTTATGTCAGATGACCGCCGACTGTTGAGTTGGCCGTGGCTGACGGGTTGTAATAATTGGGACTAGGGGTGAGCATGGTTCGGGTTGGGCCAGTCCGCCCCCTAACCCTAGGACTAACCCACACAGTGCTGGTCCTCAAATTTTGGGACCGAGGATCGACCTTATTGAGCTTGGGATTGAGGACTGGATCGAGCCAATGGGTTCGGTCCAGTTCCAGGGTCAACCCAAGACCAATTGATAATTTTATATTTTATTTTTTGTACTCCTTAAAAAAACGATTGAGGACCGAATTGACCTAATGGGTTTGGTCCGGTTTCAAGGTCAACCCAAGACCAACCAATAATTTTTTATTCTATTGTTTGTACTCCTTAAAAAGGTGACTGAGGACCGAATTGATCTAATGGGTTCAGTCCGGTTTCTAGGTCAACCCAAGACCAATCAATAATTTTTTATTTCATTTTTATATTCCTTAAAAGGGCAACTGAGGACTATATTCGATGATGAGTGAGGTCAGCTAAGAAAGGCAAGTGGTGAGGGTCAAGTGGGGTAAGCATCGAACAAAATGAGTATCGAATGTCGAAAGGGAAGCAACAAGCCAAGTGAGTATCGAGCGGGGAACGACATGAGTGACCTAAAGCGAGCGAGGCGAGTGTCGAGTGTTGAGTGGAGAAGTTGTTTCTTTTGATTTTGGCAAATTGAAGACTAAGAAGACAAATAAGACAGAAGAGAATGAATACTAGAAGATGATGCCATAAGGAGTTGTTTATGCCTTTTTGGATGTTGTGAGGACTCCTTCCAAAAAAATTATCCTCCTTCATAAATTATGACTATTAATGCTATAAAAGGCATTAAAAATCTAAGTTATTAAAGAATAATGTAAAATTACTTGAACTCCTCACTACAGAGCTGTTTAATATTGTTGACGCCGTTTATTTTAAGGTTTTCTCTATATAAAAAATTATAAGTAATATATATATAGTTAGGGTTGGTCCAGGTTGGACCGACTTGGAATTCTCAAGACCAAAGACCAACCCGCACAATGTTGGTTCAGAAATTCTAGGACCAAGGACTGACCTAATCTCCCTAGGAATTGGACCAGGACCGACAGGGCTGAGCAGGTCTAGGGTGGGTCCGGGGTTGACCCGGGACCGATGCTCACCCCTAACTGGGACATGCCTGAGTGGTTGAGATAGTCACGCCTGATTATGGAGCAAAATTGTGTGGCATGGAATGGAACGTGCCATAACGATTTTACCTTATAACCGGGACCCTTATGATTGTTTGAGATATGAAATGATATGTTCTAGTTATTAATTATGCCTGCTGCATTGATAAATGCATATGTGATGGGCTAATGTGCAGGGACATGTCGAGGGGAAGTAAGTCTTGTGTGGTGCCTATTTAGGTTGCCTCTAGGTGAATTGGCTTCCTAATCAAGGTTTAGGGTTCTGATTCACTGAGATTTATCTCACCTCATCGTTGTAAATATTTTAAGATCCTTAGTATGGAAAGGTGACCGGTCCGTTTTGGGGTTCCATTGGATATGGACTACGAGTCCACCTTTTTCCCTATCCCTAGGACCACCTAGACTCATGAGCTAGTTTTGACCACGGTTTGGGTCGATGAGGGCCTCCTTCACTTGGTGCCCCATCGCTTCAAGGCGTGGTTCATTAACGCACCTAACGGGGCTCGGGAAGGTCCTTTACAGGGTTTTGACGGACTACCTGTTGAGATAGAGGATGGGGAGGTAGGACACCCCATGGACATCGGCATCCCAAATGGTGTCGTGGAGGACTCAAAACCCAAGGCGGAAGGGTCTGGAGCATAAGTTGCCTAGGACCTCCTTTTTGAAACAGATCTTTTTGTATATAACTTGTGGGGTTAACTCGGTTCGTGTATAAAGTGTGTTTTGTGAAAATTGTTGTCCTACTTTTACTCTCCCTGTGTTCGATTGTTGGTTGGGTGATTATTAGTTTGCTTCTGCATGTGCATAAAAAGAATGGGTCAGTGACGTGTCTTGGGACGTCACATTTTGATCAACCGTAAAGGGATGTGTGCGTGCCCGGGGTTCGGGGCGTGACAGTATACATTGGAAAAGATGGGATATCTTAAAGACTAGGAAAGATTGTGTGGGGCTAGTTTTTAGAGATCTAGCTGATTTTAATAAAGTGATGTTGGGAAAATAGGGTTGGAGATTCACTCAAGATGTGAAAGCTTTATGGAGTAGACTACTGAAAGGAATACATTTTCCCAGAGAAGACTTCTAGACAGCAAACAAAAGCCCTCGACCGTCATACTAATAGGGAGAGACACGATCAAGTCAGAGGTTAAATGGGAAGTGGGCAATGGTGAAAAGATCATAATCATAGAGGATAGATGGCTACTGTCAGGCAAGATAAGAGGTCTGGCAAACCGAAATGACCCTTCGTTGGTAGCTAAATTAATGAATTTAAATGAGGGAGGGTTTCCCATTACTGCATGAGATTTTTGAGGAAAGAATAATCAAAGAAAATATCATCCACACCTTTAAGCCTTACTCCCGAACCAAATAAGCTAATATGAACTGCAAGCAACTTAGGTTCTTACACGACTAAAAATGGATATTACAAGCTACAAGACTCCGGTAAACTCCAAATGGTATATCAATCTTTTACATCATACTAGCCACCCAAAAGACTATGGACTGAAATTTGGAAGCTAAAAACCTAATCCAAAGTCAGATTTCTACTATGGAGTGTGACAAACAATGCTTTACCAATGAAGTAAAGCTTTCACAATAGGAAAATGCTATTTGAGCCAGAGTGTTTCTTTTGTAGCTGAGCTCCCGAAACTATAGAGCACATTTTCATCGTATGCCCGTGGACAAAACAAATTTGGTTGGATCAGAGAATTGAAGCCAATTTATTCCAAGGGATTTGCAATAGGATGGATAAATGGATTTGGGAGAATCTCATCGTGAGAACAAACCAACATACCAAAGTCATCTTTGCTGAATTGATTTGGCAGATATGGAAGGCAAGGAACAACCTGATCTTTCAAGCATAGAGACCAAATCTGAGCTTAATGATCGAAGAAGCTATTTTTTACGGCTCAACTAATTGCGAAGTAGGTAAATGGCAAACTTACCCAAGCAGAAGAGGACTGATCGGTAGAAAACAAATGCCCTTTGCCAACCCAAATCTGCTATAAGGTGAGTGTCGACTATTCTTGGAGTAGCTCGAGCATGGAAGGATTGGCCGCGTTGCTATGCAAGAATGTCGATGGAGTGCTCATGGACAGGTTCACGAGATTGATCTTTGCTCCTTTTGCCTTCATCGTCGAAGCACTAACAATTAGGGAAGCTTTGAAGTGGCTAAAATAGAAGCCAATTGCGTGGAATGTTAGTGTACTTTTCATCAATCTAAACACTCTTATCTACAGATAGCTTATCAATAGTTAATGTATAATGGGCTGGTCCAAACTACCATAGGCTGCTTGGTCCATCATTCAAAGTTGTTTTAACTTGCTGGGCCAGCTAGAAGGAGTTCCAATCTGTTATGAACCAAGAGATTGTAATAAAGCGGCCGACTAGGTTGCTAAGACCCATCAAGCTGGCTTTCTCTCGACAAAATGGATTATTAATCCCCATTCATTCCCTTTGGTTGATCTTATACTCGGATCTTGAATGCTTTTGTAATCCTTTATCTTCATTCTAGTAATGAATATCCATATTTCTAACGAAAAGAGGGAAGAATTTACAATTCAACCGTTTGTAGACTGTTTCATAACTCTGAAAATGATGGTTCCATGAAACATATCCTTTAGAGCTTGGGCATAAGCAACTCATGCTCCTTTCTCCTATTAAATCTTCAAAGTTGTCTTAGAACCTCGTCATATGCTTTCCCCAATCCATCCAGACCGCCATCTTGTTTATCCTTATGCCTTTCTACCAATCTTTATAAGAGATTCAAATCTCCAATGTGATACCTAATCCTAACCCAGTCGGCGTAGGCGAGTCACTCGATAAGGCTTTTCTCCCAGTCCTGCTAGCCCAAGCTAGTCTTGTTTATCCTTATGCCTTTCTACCATTATCTGTAATAAGTGGATAGAAACTATCATGACGTGAACTCCATCCTCAGCATCATAAGTGGCAATGGTTATTTTCGCGACGTCTCAGGCTTGTTGCCATCCCGATTCTTTTTATCTTATTAACATGCACATGCGGAAACATGAATAAACAACTCATCATACAAACAACAGCTGGAAGGCTGGGACATACATCACACATAATACATTACTTTCTCTACAGGCCCTCTTTTCTTTTTACATCACACTACAAGTTTTGACATAGGCCAAAGGAATTCCTATCTCCTCTAGTGTGACTTTAGCTTCCAAAAAATTGACATGAGACTTTCATGCCTACAAGACTGAAAGATAAGGGAGTGATTTTTAAGGAAAACTTAGTAAGTAAAAATCACAATTCTCTATTAGGAAAGCATCTCATCATTGAAACTTAGCAGGTACAACACTCGCAAACTTGTTGTTACCTTTGACTAAATGCAGATGTTCATCACAACATGCTTCAATACATACCTTTGGCTTATCAATAAATATATCAACATATCATACTTACGCATATACTGGCACTTATGCAAATTCATTTAGCGTTGTCTATGCTCGACTAGGCCGTCCTGGCTTAACCGGGGCTTCCAGCTTCTTGCTGGGCTTCTTGGCTCAGCCAAGAAATCTCGGCTTGACCGAGGCTTCTCGAGACTAGCAGCTTCTCAAGGCTTCCAGGTTCAAAATCCAAGCATCTCAGCTCAACCAGTATGACATCCTAATTTTCGACCTTGTTTTGATTAAATGAAATGGACTTTTCATCGACGCGCCTATGATCCTTTTTTTTTTAGCTGATTACTCACGAGATAACTAATTTATCAGGTGAAGCCATTAAGGAATATAAAAGCGACAGACTTGAGAATTCGATCAGAAACCGACTGCTCAATCGTGTTAATTGGCAAGAGTCAATATGGCACTGTTATAATCGATTAGAGACTAGAGATAGGTTGATTCGTCAGAAGTACATAACTAAATTGTGGGTGATTCCACTTGATTGCAAAATTCGTGTTGAACAGCACTAAACCGATTTTTCTATTGATTCTGTACTCGATGCCCGTAATTGAAACATTGGGATTTTTACGACAATCGAGAGTCGCCGATGAGTCGAACATGCACAAATGTGGATCGAGAATTACCTGCCATGGGTCAAATGCAATAAAATCCTTGAAAGCTACCCAGTAGGTTAGGTCACGCTAAAATCGTGTCCGGTGAAAATTAAGCATGAAATTGAACTTGGTTTCAACAATCCAAAGTTCGAGTGTGTCACAATTTATTTTTAGGACGTTGACTCATCCTTTGAAGAATTTTTGGCAAGCTCGGATTTATGGCAAAAAATTCAAATTCGGCAATTTAAATTCAAGAAATTCGGAGGGGCCTATTTAATTGGGTTTTTGGGCCATAAAATTGATGTAATTTGTGGGGAATTGGTGTAAATTCGTTTAGGCTGCCCCCTTGGAATTTTTGGACACCAAAATGAATTGATTTTTAGAGGAATTGAATGGGTGCAAATTCGTAGGGGTGTAGCCAAGGGCTATTTTGGTCTTCTTTTTGGCTTGCTTAGGAAGTTTTGGGAGGGAAATTTGGCTGCTGGATATGGCTAAGGACTTTGGAGGCTTGCACTTGAGTTTTGGGATACTTTCCCTTGACTTTCAAGGCTCCTTGTCCCCTTCCAACAGCAGCTTCTTCTCCTTCAGCTTCTTCTTCATTCCATCTCCTTCAACCTTCATTTCCAGAGCTAGCAAACTAGCACAGCCCCTCACCAAAATAGCCACCAACCTCGCGAGCCATCGAATCGAGCCTAGCCCTGTGCAGTCGCTTGACCCTGCGCCTTCAGTCTCGCTGGTCCAGCGCCTACGAGTCCAGTCTGCCTGAGCTGCCAACCGCCTTGACCGACTCTGTCCGCCAAGCCTGATGTCGCTAGCCACCGTCAGCATCCCGCACCATCATCCTTGTTGCCACTTGCCCTCGCTTGGCTCCACTTTACTATTAGCCACCATTCCTCCTTGTGCCAAGCCCCTCAACCAGCCTTCAGTTCAGCCCCACAGAACCGAAGTTCCAGCACAAGCCATGAGGCTTGTGGTCCATTTTTAGCTCTTTCCCGGTCCCTTTTGGTGTCACCGTAGGCCCAAGTCTTGGTCGTCGTCACGACGCCATCGCCGTGAATTGATTTTCGTGCTAAACCGGTGAGTTTACCTCCTAATCTCTAATTAGGAGGATAATTGCACTTAAGGGTGGTTTAGTTAGACTAATTAGTATATTAGTGTAATTAATTATTTAGCGGGTTTAGTTAGATGATTAGGTGGTTAGATTAGATTAATTAGGGAGTTAGTTAGGTTAATTAGTTAGTTTAGTTAGATTAAATGTAGCTAGCCTAGGTGGATTAATTTAATTAGTCCAATTAGGTGGTTAGATTAATGTATGTAGATTAATTAGTGGTTTAATTTAAATATTTTGCAATTTATTTAATTAAATGCAATTTATTTAATTATTTATTAGTTAGCGTAAATTATACCAAGATAGCTAGTTGTCAGAATTTCGTGCTGATCGTCGTGGTTTCATCGGTTTGTGAAATTGATTGCTAATTTATGCAATTGGATGTTGAGTGATGATTTTTGAATTATTATTTGAAAAATATGAATTTTTGGTATTTAATTAGAAAAATACCAGGTCTCGGGTTTTGATACCAAAAATATTTTAAGTACTATATCAAATCGTGGAATTTTGAAATGAAAGAATATCACATTTTATGGTCTGATTTGAATGTGTGTCCACGCATAATTATTTTACTTGATGTTTTTAATATGAATAAAATATGCCAAGTACATTATTTGAAGTTGAGGCATTTGAGTGAAAAGCACGATATCCGTGGCCAAGAATGGATGTGCGTGTGATCGCTATGAGAACCCGTTACTCAATGAAAATTGAGGGCGATGCTCCTATATGGAATGCCCACATCAATGGATGCTAGTTGCAGTGGAGACTAGGCCGATGCTCCTTTGGGAATGATAACTAGATGTAGACGTTGCCATGCTTAACGAAGCGGGATGATGCCCGGTTATGCCGGATGACCGCCGACTGTTGAGTTAGCCTTGGCCGTTGGGTTGTAACGAATTGGAACATGCTTGGGTGATTGATATAACCGCGCCTGATTATGGGACGAAATTTTGTGGCACGGAATGTGACATGTCATAACGATTTGGCCTTATAATCGGGACCCTTGTGATTGATTTATTAAAGTGAAGTGTTCCCAATTATTGGGTGCATTTATTGTATGCATATATTATATGAGCTGTACTAATGTACAACGAGGTGCTTAGGCAAGGTAAGTTTTATATGATGTGTTAGGCTGCCTCTAGGTGAATTATTTTCCTAATCGGGGTTTGGGGTGTGGACTCGCTGAGACATTGTCTCACCCCATCATGATTTGAACTTTTCAGCCTTACTATTTCCCTATACCTAGGACAAATCTAACTTGTGAACTAGTTGAGTCCATTGTTTGGGTCAAAGAGGGCTTGCCTCAGTTGGTACCTCACTAATTTAGAGCATGGTTCATTAACTTTCCTTAAGGGGGTCGGGAGGGTCCCCTATAGGGTTTTGATGGGCCTCTTGTCGGGACCAGGCAATGGGAAATAGGGCATCCTATGGATATTGACACCTCTGATGGTGTCGTGGAGGACCCGAAGCCCATGATTAAAGAGTCCGAAGCTTAGGGGGCTCAGTAGTTCTTTTTTTTTTTTTTTAGATAGACCTCCTGTGTATAAATTGCAGGATGACCTGGCTGTATATAAAGTGTGGTTTGTTTAAATTGGTTGTCCTGCTTTCCTATCCCTTGTTTGTTTATTGTCTGGAGATTTTTTAATGTGTTTCCACATGTGCAATAAAATGAATGGATCAGCGACACGTTCTGGGAACGTCACTATTTGATTGACCATCGAGGGATGTACGTGTGCTTGATGTTTGGGGCGTGACATCCTCACCCGAAGTGGTATCAGAGCTAGTTAGTGTCTAGAGTGATAAGGTGCGATGGGTCTTGGGATAGTTAGTAGGAAAGCCATTTTCTTATGCAGATGCATGTGATTGATAGTTGATTAGTAGATTGTTCTCTGTGGGTCGCTCAGTTTTTTAATTCTGGGTTGGAATTGGAAAGCAAACTTTGTAAGGATCTTGCATTATGAGCAATCAGGAGTAGAGAACTCCTAAGAAGAGGTTAGTGACGTCTGTCACTCAGGGTAGGATGTCGACTAGGGTTGGTACCCGAGGAAGAGCGCCGGCTCAGGCCAGCGCAAGTGTAAGAGCACCATCGCAGGTCGGTGCTGGTGTAGCAGCACCTGGCGATCCTAGAATTGATGGGATCATACAGGCGTTCAAGACCCTTGGGAATCTAATGGGGCAGCAGGCCCAGAAACAAGCTGCCACTACAGCCACCGCCACTGCTGCCGCCAATGCCGTTGCCGTTGCTGTAGCTGCACCTACCGAGGTTCCACCTGGGAATGTGGTTTGGGAGAGATCGATGCACAAGCTAGTGGAACAATTTCTAAAGCTCAACCCGCTGAGGTTCATAAGAGTAGGCGATCTCAATGCTGCCACCCTCTGGATCCAAGAGTTAGAGAAGGCCTTTGCGCTGCTGAGGTGCACAGAGGAAGACAAGGTGGTCCTTACAGTCTATCAGTTGTAAGGAAATGCAAGTACTTGGTGGAGGGCCACTAGTGGTAGAGTGTTTCCTGAAGGCGTGGTTTCAGTGTGGAACGTGTTCGTTGAAGTGTTTAATGGTAAGTATTTCTCGGGTTGTACTAGGGAATAGAAGATGGTGGAATTTCAGCGCCTTCGCTAGGGTTTAATGTCTATAGACCGGTACGAGGCGAAGTTCGCCGAGTTGTCTCAATACGCCCCCAGGCTGATAGAGGATCCAATGGATAGAGCGAGGAGGTTTAGAGATGGCCTCAGACCTGAGTAGAAGGATTCGCTAGTGCCATTCAATTTGAAGGACTACAATGATTTGTATGAGTGGGCCCAACTGATAGAGAGAAACCTAAATGAACGAGCTACTGCATCTGGGTCACGGTTCGGGTTGAACAGGGATGGTAATTGGTTTGGGAAGAAGCCGATGTGTGGCATCCTAGAATTTCATGAAAATCTCTAAGTATGCCATGAGCCGTGGATAGGCGATGGAAACACTATTACTGTATTTTGTAGCCTTTTGATCCATGATTTGCAATGAGATTTATGGCCAAGCTTTTAATGGATAAATTTTGGGAAAGAAAGTTCTATCTTTGGCCATATGTATTATAAATGGGAACTTATGGATTTATGATTGCAAGTGTATAGCCATTTAATTTGCAATTTAGTATTTTTATTTAATAGGGATTTAGTTAGTTTTTAAAAGGGTTAATCTTGGGTCATTTAAGCTTGGGTCTTAGGCCCAAGAGTGTTGGGCCTAAGATGGGCTGAAATGGCCGGCCCATAAGCCCATGAAGGGGCCGTCGATCACACGAAGAAGGGAGGGGGAGAGACCGGTTTGCATGCCCCCCATTTGTCCTTTGAAGTTAGCCAAGTGTCAAGCCATGCAAAGCTAATGATGGCTAATGATGGCTAATGATGGAGGGAAGGAAAATTAGAGGGGAAAAGTGGCCGGTTTAAGCAAGAGAAAGAGAGAGAAGAGAGAGTTCGTCCGAGAGAGAGAGAGAGAAGAGAGTTCGTCCGAGAGAGAGAGAGAAGAGAAAGAGAAGGAAGAAAAGAAGAAAGGAAGAAGGGAAGAAGGAAGGAGGCCGTGCGTGCGAGAGGAAGGAGGAAGGGCCGTGCATCGCCGCCCGTCGCCACCGTGTCTCGCCATTGTGTTCGCCGTTCGCTCGGTCTAGAGGCAAGTGGGATCTTTTGATCTACTCTTGCATGCTATGTTTAGTGTGTGTGATTGAATGGTGACAATTTCGGATGTATAGAATGTGGCATCCCAAAAATTCAAGTCAAGCTCTAAGGTGTATTAAAGCTCATAATTAGGTAATGAAATTACCTATGGTTTATGCTTTAGCCATTAGTTTTCTCTTAAAGCTAAGTGATATATGCTTGTGTTCATGAATTTTTGAAATTAGGACTATAGGATAAATTAATGAGAATAATCTATGCTTGGCTATGCACCACATAAATTAAATTCCTATAAATAAAATGTTACAAGACTCTGACCATGTGGAATTTAAAATTTAAAATTTATAGAAGAAAGAATAAAAAGGGAAAAAATTAATTTTATTTAGGTTTGGGCCTTAGGCCTAAAGGGGGGATTTTTGGTGGGCTGAATGGCTGGCCCAATTGAAGCCCACGAAGGGCTGTCGTTGGCCCAAGTGAGGCCCAAGAAGAGGAGTGGCCGGCCCATTGCATGGGTCTTGCCAAGTGGCAAGGAGGACTTGCATGCATTGGCCATTGGGAATGGCAAGTAATCATTGCCAATGATGAAGATTTGGGGGAAATAAAAGGGAAGGAGAGAGAGAGATGGCTGGTTGGGTTGCCATCCAAGTGAGAAAGAGAGAGAGAGGGTTGCGAGAGAGAGAAGGGCGCCGAGAGGAGAGGAACCGCGGAGGAGGAGTCGCATGTCGCCTCCCGTTTGCCGCCTGTTCGCCGCCGTGTGCTCGTCGCTAGCTCGGTTTAGAGGCAAGTTACTCTTGCATGTTTGTGTTGCATGTATGTTTGGAGTAGTGTCGAATTTTGGGTGATTAGGAGGGAGAAACCGAAGCTAGAATGACTTGTTCTTGAGTGATGTTGATGTTTTCGCATGAACCGCCTGAGCCAGAATCTTGTGAGAGCTTGCATGCATGTTTTGAGTTCGATTTTGACTTTGATTCCTTCATGAAAGTTGTATCCAACATCTTAAACTACAATATACTAAAATGGTTGGGACTTTAAGGGGTCAAACCCTCGTCCTACGAAGACACTAGATCTGGAACTGTTTTGCTGACCTCTTGGTAGATTTGTGGTTGCATGTCAATTTTTATCAAGAATATCTCTTCGAATTCTTCATGAAAATTGTAGAGAACATCTTAAATATTAACATACTCAAATTTGAAGTAAAATGAACAAGTATAGCCTAGTGAATCGACTTACTCTTGAAGACGGTAAATCTGGAGACGCGGTACTGGACACCCGAGAATTCATGGACCCATATGGTGACTGTTCTTTGGAAATTTGACTTAGATCCCTTCACAAAAGTTGTAGGGGACCTCTTTAAGTAAAACATATCCAAATTTCAGAGGAAACTAAGAAGAATAAGTGGGTAAAAACGTGGTCGTTTCGGTATGAGAACCAGAATCTTCGGATGACTATAGGAAATTATCTAAAACGAATCTGGCCTAGAAGTCTGCATGAAAAATATACTTTAGTGTCTTAACTATAACTTGGTAAAATTTCATAATTTTCGGAGGTCGTTTAGGTATTTTAATTGAATTATTTCAAAAACTGCACATTCTGTTTCTATCCGAAAATTGCATGCTGTAGTTATGTGAAGTATATATTTTGTGTGGAACTCTATTGGGCATGTGTTTTTCATGAAATTATTATCTTATTGTCTTGTCTATCACATGCCTTGATTTTATGATTTTTGAGAAGCATATGGATATTTAATTTAAATGTTTTCTAAAATGGTATATGCTGGAATTTTGTAAACTTCAAAAAGGCATGTATTATGGACTATTCTAAGTTGTATGGATTCCATGGATCATATTGTCTCTAGTAATTGTATCTTGCTGCATGTATGATTATGACTGATGATGCATGTATAGATCGAAGGATGAAAGTGATTTTGTTTGCCATTACATCGTATGCCTTGCTGAGTTGAGACCTAAAATGGTAAACATGAACAATGATGAATGAGGAAATTTTTTGTGGCGGATGATAATGCCTTGGGAGTATCAGGATGCCCGAGATGGGGGGTGCCGGATGCCTAGAATGTATAGAGATACATGGCCAGATGGCCTTGGGAGTTTCGGGATGCCTGGAATGGTTGGGTGCCGGAAGACTCAAAGGTCTTTGCCCGGGGGAATGCCTTGTGATGCCTGTTGGGATGCGAGATGCCCAAAATGTGGGAGTGCCAGATGCCCAGTGGTCTTGAATGGCTGAATGCCAGAGGTTTTTCTCGTGATGCCAGGATGGGGTGCGAGTGTAAAGTATGAGATGAAATTGATGATCCCGAGAAAGAGTGATGTGGTGATCGAATTGAAAATTAAAAGTGGAAATTGAATCATGCATATATGACATGATATGATGATGATCACCTATGGCATGATGATATGCATATATGACATGATATGATGATGATCACCTATGGCATGATGATATACATATATGACATGATATGATTGTGATTAAGATGTATAATGGTATATGTATGACTTCACGGTAAGTATGCTTGGATGCATGAATGACATGTATTATGTTGTGATTGTATTGTATGATGCATTGAGTGGTTATTATATCTTTTACCTGCTGAGTGGTTGTACTCATTCCTTTGGGGACCAACATTTCAGATTAGCAGGATGCCGCTCCCTACTGTCACGCGGGGCGTATTTTACGGCCTTCCTTCAGATGTAGAGGTTGAGTGTGTGGAGATCAACTATCCCACCATTCCTAGACTGACTTTTATTCGAGTGCGCGCCTTAGTGATGTACGACGTGGGCCTGGCTGGGGGCCCTGTCATTCAGGAGTTTATATCCGTCCATGTTCGTTGAGATGGAGCGAT
Organism: Eucalyptus melliodora; assembly: GCA_004368105.4. NCBI lineage: Eukaryota > Viridiplantae > Streptophyta > Magnoliopsida > Myrtales > Myrtaceae > Eucalyptus > Eucalyptus melliodora. The sequence continues at coordinate 21,463,353 of CM023410.3, read as the reverse complement.
GCGTGGGATGTTGCCGCTGCCACCGCCTGATGACCGGGATGGGTGTGAGGGCCCGTGCGTGTCAATTAGGAGCTGAAACTTTTTGGGATGGTTAGCCCACACTAGTGATGGGGATCTTGCACGTTAGTCGTAATGGGTCGAGTGTTTCTTTTTGGGATGTGGCCAAGCGTAGCTGGGAATCTTGGCTTTCTTTTGATGTACCGACCCAAGGAAACCCATCTTGAAAATATGTAAATAAAGTGTCATGGCTTTGTCTTTTCTCATGATGATTAATGGTGTGCAATTGTATCATGGTTGGTGGAGGGGGAGATGGTGATGTTATATTTTGCTTCCGCTAATGAGTTGCGTTGGGACCGTTTATTCAAAAAAAAAATGTGTCTATGATTTACGACGCTTCTTCTGAGAGATGTAGCTAGTGTTCCATTAGGTGTAACGTCAGGTGCCTGTGGCGACCCTAGGTGGTTCGGGGTGTCACAGCCCCCCTTTTTGGTATTAGAGCGAGTGGTTATAGGTGGAGTGATAAGGAGCCTCATTTGGAAATTGAGGAACATGATGACAATGCACACCATAGGATATAAAACAGAATAATTGAATAACGGGTGATGAGTATTCACTCGTAGATCCCTAGTAGTTAATTTTGAGTTGCCTTTAGGTACTAGTAACATGTATATGTTACTTATGTAGTAGTAGTAATTGCTTTGAATGGGGATAGTAAGTCTCAGATTATTCCTGAGGCAATGCTTGGAAATTGCAGGAAAGTCATGGTGCGAGCCGGAAGTGCTCATCCATCGAGGGCTAAAGCCTCTGCTGCAAGGGCTGAACCTTGAATGGAAGACATCCTGCAGGCATTGGCCAATATTGGAAATCTGATGGAAAGGCAGGCGCAGCAGCAACCTGGAGCAGAACGCCGTACTCAAGGACTGGTGGAGCAATTTCTAAAGTTGAAGCCACCTAAGTTCAATGGAATGGGAAGTCCTGAGGAGGCGGAGCAATGGATTGATGGGATTGAGCGAATTTTCCGGTTGTTGGACTGCAATGATGCTGAGAAAATAACTTTGGCAGAGTACCAGCTGGAGGGAAATGCAAAGTTTTGGTGGAGAGTTTCGAGGGATACCATCTTCCCACTAGGTACTGAGGTTAACTAGGAAGAGTTTGTGAGAGCTTTTAATAGAAAGCATTTTTTTGACTGTGCTAAGGATAGGAAAATTACTAAATTTGTTCAATTAGAACAAAAGGAGCTGACAGTAGACTAGTATGAGGCTAGATTTTCTGAACTGTCAATATATGCTCCTAGGCTAATTGAGGATCAGGAAGAAAATGCTAAGAGATTCTTGAAAGGGTTGAGAACTGACATTAGAAAGCAACTAGTGCCTTTGAACATAAGAGATTATAATGAAATTTATGAAAGGGCACAGTTAGTGGAGCAGGAACTGTTAAGAGAGCGGTCGGAGTTTAGAAAACCGCTGAATTTTAATGATGTGAGAAGGGGTAAGAGACCCTATTCTAGTCAAGGTCAAACTTGGAATGTGAAGAAGAAGAGTAATTTTGGAAATTTTGGGGGAGCAAGAAATAGCCTGAATATAGGGAAAGCACCCTATCAGCCTGATGTTTGTCAAAGGTATAATGGGCAACATGGCCCAGGACCTTGCAATGGACGACTAAAGTGTTTTGGTTGTGGACAAGTGGGCCATCTTAGGAGAAGTTGGCCACAAGAAAGGTCGCAAGTGAGTGTTGGCTCGATGCGACAGGGATATCAGAGTGCTATTAGATCGAATTTACAAAGGAATTCTCAGAGGCCACCAACACAAGGAAGGGTGTATGCGGTCACCCAAGAGGAAGCGGAAGCTTCCAAAAATGTCATCTCAAGTACGATCCTTATCAATGGTGAAAAGGCATATGCATTGTTTAATACGGGTGCAACGCATTCATTTGTGTTTGAAAGATATAGATGTTTGAATAAAATAGAAGTTATGCCTCTTGAGACGCCTCTTTGTGTTTCCACGCCTTTAAGGAATATGGTATTGTCTACGCTGGTGTGTGGGAATTGTAAGATATCAATAGAAGGAAAGGATATGGAAATATACTTAGTTGTAATGGCCATGTATGATTTTGACGTTATCATAGGAATGGACTGGCTTCGTAAGTATCGGGCTAGAATGGATTGTTATAGGAGAGTGATCCAATTCATTTTACCTGATCAGTCTAGCTGTGAATTTTTAGGAGGTTAGACCCATCTACCCGTAGCACTTATTTCGGCAGTAGAACCATGTGCATTACTTGACAGGATGTCAAGGATACCTGGCCATAGTTAAAGATTATGCAAGGGAGGAGCCTAAACTTGAGGAAGTTCGAGTAGTTAATGAATTTCAAGATATATTTCCTAAGGAATTGCCTGGATTACCACCAGAGCAGGAAGTTGAATTTGAAATTGAGTTAATGCCTGGAACAGGACCAATATCAAAAGCCCCATATAGGATGGCCTTAGTCGAGTTGAAGGAATTGAAAGTGCAACTACAAGAGTTGCTTGACAAAGGATTCATTAGACCAAGTGCTTCACCTTGGGGTGCACCGGTCTTGTTTGTGAAAAAGAAAGATGGATCGAGGCGCTTGTGCATTGACTATAGGCAACTGAACCAAGTGACCATTAAAAATAAATACCCTTTGCCTAGAATTGATGACCTGTTTGACCAACTCCAGGGAAGTTCGGTCTTCTCTAAGATTGACTTAAGGTCGGGATACCATCAGTTAAGAATTAAGAAAGAGGACATTCCTAAGACTGCATTTAGGACTCGTTATGGACACTACGAGTTCCCTGTTATGCCATTTGGATTGACTAACGCCCCGACTGCATTTATCGATTTAATGAATAGGATATTTAAGCCTTATTTAGACCAATTTGTGATTGTATTTATTGATGATATTCTAGTATATTCAAGAGGGCCTAAAGAGCATGAGCAACATTTGAAGATAGTTTTGCAGACCCTGAGAGAGCATAAGTTGTATGCCAAGTTTAGTAAGTGTGAGTTCTGGTTGGACCAGATAATATTTTTAGGGCATGTGGTGTTAGGAAAGGGAATTGCAGTAGACCCGGCAAAAGTTGAAATGGTAGTAAATTGGCCGAGACTGACGACACCTACTGAAATACAAAGTTTCTTAGGGCTGGCTGGTTATTATAGGAGGTTTATTGAAGAATTTTCACGATTGGCAGGTCCTTTAACTAAGTTGACCCGAAAGAATGTAAAATTTGAATGGAATGGGGAATGTGAAAGGAGTTTCCAGGAGCTTAAAAGGAAATTGACCTCAGCTCCAATCCTGACTATACCGACTGGACCTGATGGTTTTACAGTATATAGTGATGCATCTCACAAAGGACTGGGATGTGTTTTGATGCAACATGGCAAGGTCGTAGCCTATGCATCTAGATAATTGAAATCCCATGAATTGAATTACCCAATGCATGATTTAGAAGTAGCAGCTATAGTGTTTGCCTTGAAGATATGGAGACACTATTTGTATGGGGAGAAGTTTGAGATTTATATGGATCATAAGAGCTTGAAATATCTGTTCTCACAAAAGGAATTGAACATGAGACAAAGGAGGTGGATGGAGTTATTAAAGGATTATGATTGTGAGATAAGATACCATCCAGGGAAGGCGAATAAGGTAGCGGATGCTCTTAGTTGTAAGTCGGCTATAGAGATGGCCAGTTTGAGAGTGGCGGAATGGAGTCTGCTAAAGTCCGTTACAGACTCAGAATTTAAATTGGAAATGGATTGTCTTACTGGTATGCTTAGTGCATTAAGAATAGAACCCGAGATTATTCAAAAAGTTAAAATCTTGCAAGAATCTGACCTAGAGATTTTGAAAGTGAAAGATGCTGTGTCTTTAGGAAAAAGACCGGAATTTCATGTCTCTGAAGATGGAGTGGTGAGATGCCAAGGATGACTCTGTGTTCTCGACAATGAAGAATTAAAGAGGGAAATTCTGTCGGAGGCGCATAAGAGTAATTATAGTATTCATCCGGGTAGTACAAAGATGTACAAGAATTTACGTCAGCAGTTGTGGTGGAATGGTATGAAGGCAGATACAGCTAAGCATGTTTCTCAATGTTTGACGTGCTAGCAAGTAAAAGCGGAGCATTGCAAACCCGCAGGGCTCTTGAGACCATTAGACATACTAGAATGGAAGTGGGAGCATATAACAATGGACTTTGTGCAAGGATTGCTAAGGACGTCAAGGGGTCATGATTCTATCTAGGTAATAGTGGACCGTTTGACTAAATCAGCTCATTTCCTAGCTGTTCGCATGGACTACCCAATGGATAAATATGCGGATATATATGTAGGTTAAGTAGTACGCCTACATGGTGTTCCAGTGACTATTACCTCGGATCGGGATTCGAGATTTACTTCAAACTTTTGGCGAAGTCTTCAAATTGCATTAGGAACTAAGCTTCAGTTTAGTACTGCTTTTCATCCCCAGACAGATGGACAATCAGAAAGAGTAATCCAGACATTAGAGGATATGTTGAGGGCTTGTGTAATTGATTTCAAAGGAAATTAGGATGAAAGATTGCATTTGGTGGAATTTGCTTATAATAATAGTTTCTAGAAAAGTATAGGTATGGCTCCTTATGAAGCATTATATGGAAGGAGATGTAGGACTTTTGTCTGTTGGAATGAAATAGGTGAAAGGAAATTGACAGGACCTGAACTAGTACAAGTTACCACTGAACCTATTGAAATTATCAGGAAAAGACTTAAAACAGCTCAGAGTAGGTAGAAAGACTACGCAGATAGGCGCAGAAAGCCTTTGGAATTTAGCGTGGGAGACCATGTATTCCTTAAGGTATCTCCAATGAAAGGGATATCTCAATTTGGGATGAAGGGTAAGTTAAGCCCCAGATTTGTTGGACCTTTTGAAATACTCGAAAGGATAGGGGATGTAGCTTCTCGCTTAGCGCTACCTCTTAAGTTGGGAAGTTTGCATGATGTGTTTCATGTATCGATGTTGAGGAAGTACCAACCGGATCCTGGTCACATACTCAATCCTGAAGCCATTAAAGTGGATGAGAAAGTGAGATACATCGAAGAGCCTGTACAGATATTGGATCGAAAGGAACAAATTCTTAGGACTAAGAAGATCCCTCTGATTAAGGTATTATGGCGACATCATGATATGGAGGAAGCCACATGGGAAAGTGAAGATCAGATGAAGGAAAAGTACCCTTATTTGTTTCAAGAAGGCATGAGTGGTGTCTAATTTCGAGGACGAAATTCTCTAAGGAGGGGAGAATTGTGGCATCCCAAAAATTCAAGTCAAGTTCTAAGGTGTATTAAAGCTCATAATTAGGTAATGAAATTACCTATGGTTTATGCTTTAGCCATTAGTTTTCTCTTAAGGCTAAGTGATATATGCTTGTGTTCATGAATTTTTGAAATTAGGACTATAGGATAAATTAATGAGAAAAATCTATGCTTGGCTATGCACCTCATAAATTAAATTCCTATAAATAAAATGTTACAAGACTTTGGCCATGTGGAATTTAAAATTTAAAATTTATAGAAGAAAGAATAAAAAGGGAAAAAATAATTTTATTTAGGTTTGGGCCTTAGGCCCAAAGGGGGATTTTGTGGACCGAATGGCCGGCCCAATCGAAGCCCACGAAGGGATGAAATTGATGATCCCGAGAAAGAGTGATGTGGTGATCGAATTGAAAATTAAAAGTGGGAATTGAATCATGCATATATGACATGATATGATGATGATCACCTATGGCATGATGATATGCATATATGACATGATATGATGATGATCACCTATGGCATGATGATATGCATATTTGATATGATTGTGATTAAGATGTATAATGGTATATGTATGGCTTCAAGGTAAGTATGCTTGGATGCATGAGTGACATGTATGATGTTATGATTGTATTGTATGATGCATTGAGTGGTTATTGGATTCCTTTACCTGCTGAGTGGTTGTACTCACCCCTTTGGGGACCAACATTTTAGATTAGCAGGATGCCGCTCCATACTATCATGCGGGGCGTATTTTACGGCCTTCCTTCAGATGTAGAAGTCGAGTGTGTGGAGATCGACTGTCCCACCATTCATGGACTGACTTTTATTCGAGTGCGCGCCTTAGTGATGTATGACGTGGGCCTGGTTGGGGCCCCTGTCATTCAGGAGTTTATATCCGTCCATGTTCGTCGAGACGGAGCAATGCGTGGGATGTTGCTGCCGCCACTACCTGATGCACCAGGATGGGTGTGAGGGCCCGTGCGTGTCAAGTAGGAGCTGAAACTTTTTGGGATGGTTAGCCCACACTAGTGATGGGGATCTTGCACGTTAGTCGTAATGGGTCGAGTGTTTCTTTTTGGGATGTGGCCAAGCGTAGCTGGGAATCTTGGCTTTCTTTTGATGTACCGACCCAAGGAAACCCATCTTGAAAATATGTAAATAAAGTGTCGTGGCTTTGTCTTTTCTCCTGATGATTAGTGGTGTGCAATTGTATCATGGTTGGTGGAGGGGGAGATGGTAATGTTATATTTTGCTTCCGCTAATGAGTCGCGCTGGGACCGTTTCTTCAAAAAAAAAATATATATATATGTGTCTATGATTTACGACGCTTCTTCTGAGAGATGTAGCTAGTGTTCCATTAGGTGTAACATCAGGTGCCTGTGGCGACCCTAGGTGGTTCGGGGTGTCACATAGAATGCGAAAAATTGAAGTTATAAGAATGGTACTCTAGTCCAATGTACTGTTCTTGAGAAAAACAGCTCGACCTTGGATGTTCTAGTGACTTGCATGTGATGTTCTAGTTAGATTTTTGGCTTTGATCTCTACATGAAAGTAGTAAATGACTTCTTGGAGTATAACATACTCAAATTTGGGACAAAAAAAACAAGTATAAGTGGATGAAATCTTTATTCTTTGGAAAGACTGGATCTGGAAATTTCGGTACTAGGAACAGAAGTTTTAACCTCCTATATTTCATTACCTAGGACGAATCTGACTTCGATGTCTTCATGAAGTATTTACCTTATGGTCTTGGCTATCACATAGTCGAATTTCATAAGTTTTTAATGTCATTTGGGTACTTAATCGAAAATGTTTCTAAAACTGTGTAATCTGATGTGTTCGGACTTGGTAATGTTGAAATGCGTGGTCTATACCGTTTTTTATGAGATTCTTTTGGAAAAGTGTTCTACATGAAATATATTTTTTTATGTCATTCCTACAACATATTCAAATTTCGTAATTTTTGAAGTTCATTACCTATTTAACCAAAAATATTTCAAAAACTGTGCAAGTGGAACGGACAGAATTAGTGGTGCTGTGATGTGCGGTCTGTATTGAACTATATGGGGATATTTTGGTGTAGTGTTCTTTATGAAGTATCTGCCTTTATGTCTTGACTATCACATGTTCGAATTTCATAATTTTTGAATGTCACTTGGGTATTTAGTAGAAATGTTTTCTAAAACTGTACTAGCTGGATTGTGCAAATTTCAAAAGCTGAAATTAACCTTGTTGCCATCACATCATGTGCCACACAATTGCAAATATGAATTGTGATAAATGAGGATGCCGTCGGAGGTGTGAGCCGACGATGCCCCGGGAGTGTCGGGATGCCCGGAGGTGGGTGTCGGATGCCCGGAGGTGTGTGCCGAATGTCCTCGGGAGTTTCGAGATACCCGGAGTGTGTGTGCCGGATGCCCGGAGGTGTGTGCCGGAGGTTCCTCGCGATGCTAGGTTGGGTACGAGCGATAGAAATGTGGGTTACAATTACTGGTCCCGGGAAAGAAAAATGTGGTGATCCAATTGAAAAACAATAGCTGAAATTGAATCATGCATAGTGTGGTGACATGTATGCATGGCTGTATGATGTAAACATGTATAAGTGCATGGTGGTATGTGCACATGACATGGTGACTTATATACATGGCTATTTTGATTAGATGTGCATGGCTGAAAGATAAGACATGTTCAACATGTATGAACTATATGTACTATATGATGTCATGATTGTTCTGTTTGATGCATTGAGTAGTTTAATAGATCTTTTACCTGCTGAGTGGTTGTACTCACCCCTTTGGGAACCAACACTTCAGATTAGAAAGATGCCACTCCCTACGGTTACACGCGGTACCTTTTACGGCCTTCCATCTGACGTGGAGGTCAAGTGTATGGAGCATAATTGTGTCACCATCCCTGGTTTGGTGTTCATACGGGCTCGTGTGCTAGTGATGTGTGACGTGGGCCTGGTTGGGGGCCTAGTCGTCCAGGAGTTTATATCTGTCCATATCCGACGCCATGGAGTTATGTTTGTGATGTTACCGCCGCTGCCACCCGATGCACCAGATTGGGTATGATGGCACGTATAGCTGTTGGGAGCTAATACTTTTTGGAGATAACCGATGCTCGTAGATGGGGGTTGGTACATGATCGATGTAGAATCGAGTCCTTTTGGGATGGTAGCCGAGTATAGTTAAAATGTTGACTTTTTGTTGTATCGACCTTGATGTTCATTATGAAAATATAAATAAGAGTGAATCGAAATTATCTTTTCTTATGGTGCGTAGTTGGTGTGTATTGCATTATGGTTATTGGAGGGAGAGATGGTGAGACTTGTTTATGCTTCCGCTAATAAGTTGCGCTGGGACCGCTTTTCAAAAAAAAATCCCTAGTAAAAAGGGTATCGGTCAAGTGAAGTTATATGAGATCGAGTAATTAAGAGAGATCACCTGTGACGACTTCAGGCGAGTCGGGGGGTGCCACACGATGATCGAAGGAAGGTATTCTATTCCACCTAACAGGAAGGGTGGGATTGGAAAGTCAGTGGTGAATCATAATAGAGTGTGTCGTTTCTGCAAAAGACAACATGGATTAGCCCTGTGCCTTTCTAGGATGGGTGTTAGTTATGGATGTGGCCAGTAGGGCCACCTGGTCAAAGACTGTCCTTGCAAGTCAATGGGATCACAGCTGCCGCCACGGCCACCGATGGGACAAAATCAAGGATATGCACCGTAGAATGCACCACAGGGTGGATTTAACAGGCCTCCAACTCAGGGAAGGGTGTATGCTGCCACTCGACGAGAGGCAAAGGACTCACCAAACATGGTCACAGGTATGGTCTCGCTGAACGACCATGCTGCTTATGCTTTATTTGACCCTGGAGCTACGCATTCATTTATTGCTGAGCAGTATGCTAAGTTGGTAGGGTTGAGTCCAGAACCGTTGGGGTCAGTCATTAGTATATCTACCCCGTTAAAGGATGTTGTCTATAGTAGGCTATCCTAGTTGAAAGTTGGTTATTGGTGGGTGAGAAGGAAGGATAGATGTGATAGTCCTAGCCTTGTATGATTTTGATGTGATAATTGGCATGAACTGGCTCACCAAGCAACAAGCTACTATAGACTGTTATCGTAAATCGATTCAATTTAACCCGTTAGCGAGTGAGAGTTTTGAGTTTATTGGGAGTCGAGGAGAACCCTCGATTACCTTAATCTCGTCACTTGAGGCAATCCATTTGTTAGACGGGGGTTGCCAAGGTTACTTAGCTACTGTCGTGGATACGACAGTTGAGGAACTGAAGATGGAAGACATTGCAGTAGTATAGGACTTTGCTGATGTGTTTCCAAAGGATCTACCTGGTCTACCCCCGGAAAGGGAGACCGAGTTCGTGATTGACTTGGCCCTCGAGATGGAGCCAAGCTTTAAGGCTCCCTACTATATCGTGTTGTCAAAATTGAAGGAACTGAAGGTGCAGATGCAGAAGTTGTTGGATAAGGGATTCGTACGTCCCAATGCATCACCTTGGGGAGCACCAGTTCTATTCATGAAGAAGAAAGATGGTTCGTTGCGTCTTTGCATCAACCATCGACAACTTAATCAAGTGACAATCAAGAACAAGTATCTGTTGTCAAGGATTGACAACTTGTTTGACCAGTTGCAAGGAGCGTCGATATTTTCTAAGATCGACTTGAGGACAGGGTACCATCAGCTGAGAATCAGAAAAGAAGATATACTGAAGACGATGTTTCATACGTGTTACGGTCATTATGAGTTTACTGTAATGCCTTTTGGTTTGACCAAGCCCTAGCTACTTTCATGGATTTGATTAATAGTGTATTCAAGGAGTATCTGGATCAGATCGTGATAGTATTCATCGATGGCATCCTATTGTACTTGAGAAGTCCAGAGGAGCACGAAAGGCACTTAAGGATAGTGCTTCAGACTCTGCGAAATCATGGACTATGTGCCAAGTTCAGTAAGTGCAAGTTTTGGTTGACTCGTGTAGCTTTCCTAGGTCACATGATTTCTGGTGAAGGGATTTCTATGGACCCAACCAAGATTGAAGCCGTGATCAACTGGCCAAGACCAACGACAATGACAAAGATTGGGAGTTTCTTGGGATTGACAAGTTATTACAAATGGTTTGTGGAAGGATTCTCTACAATAGCCATGCCTCTGACTCGATTGTTGAAGAAGGAAGAGAAGTTTGTATGGACAGACAAGTGCGAGCATAGTTTCCAAAAGCTTAAGCAGAAGCTTACTACCGCACCCATACTGACAATTCCGTTAGGTCCTAAAGGATATGAGATTTATAGTGATGCGTCGTTCAGAGGACTGGGTTGCGTGTTAATGCAACATGGCAGAGTCGTTACATACGCGTCCTGTCAGTTGAGACGTCATGAGTTGAACTACCTGATGCATGACTTAGAACCCGCAGCAATTATCTTCGCCCTGAATATTTGGAGACATTACTTGTGTGGAGAAAGGTTTCGGAAAATGAGACGGCATCACTGGATGGAACTTCTCAGTGACTATGATTGCGACATCGTATATCATCCCGGAAAAGCCAACACGGTTGTAGATGCGTTGAGTCGAACGTTTTCGATTGCACAGATGATAATTTAGGAGTGGATCTTACTCAAAGGAGCATGAGATTCGGTTTTTTAATTTGAGGTAGGCCACCTTTCAAGCCTTATAGCCACCCTCAGAATTGAACCGAAAGTGCAGATAAAGATTAAGATGTTACAGTTGATAGATCCATAAATCCAGAAGATTCTGCAAGAAGATGTAGAAAAGAGAGAGGCTGATTTCCAGATTTCTGATGACAGAACACTAAAGTTTTGTGGACGATTGTGTGTACCTAACGATGCAGAGCTTAAGGTGGAGATCTTGTTAGAAGCTCATCATAGTAGCTACAGCATTCATCCAGACAATACAAAGATGTATAAGAATCTGTGTCAATATAATTGGTGGATTTGCATGAAGGCAGATATCGCAGACACATCGCCAAGTGTCTAACGTGCCATCAAATAAAAGCACAACATTGTAAGCTAGGAGGACTGTTGCAACCTCTCAAGATTCTTGAGTGGAAGTGGGAACACATCACAATGGATTTTGTGATGGGCTTACCAAAGAGTCAGCGAGGTAATGATTCCATATGGGCTGTAGTTGACAGATTGACGAAGTTTGCTCACTTGATCGCCGTACGAAAGGACTATGTATTAGACAGATATGCTGAGTTAAATGTGTGACGGATAGTTAGATTGCATGGAGTGTTAATGACGATTACATCTAATCGAGACCCAAAGTTACAGTAGCCTTCTGGAAAAGTTTACAGACTACCTTAGGGACGAAGCTGCAGTACAGTACGGCCTATCATCCTCGGACGGATGGCTAGTCTGAGAGGATGATTCAATCCCTCTAGGACATGCTGAGAGCTTGTGTACTAGACTTCAAAGGAAGTTTAGAGGAATAGCTTCATCTAGTCAAGTTTGCCTATAATAACAATTATTAGCAGAGCATTCAGATGGCACTGTTTGGAGTGTTGTATGGCAGAGCGTGTAGAACTCTTGTTTATTGGGATGAAGTCTGAGAGCGTAAGATTACCGGCCCAGAGTTGGTTCAACAGTCAGTAGATGCAGTCGCAGTTATCTGAGAAAGACTGAAGACTGCTCAGAGTCGACAAAAAGGTTATGCTGATAAGTGTCGAAGACTATTGGAATTTCAAGTTGGTGAACATATCGTTCTTAAGGTGTCACCATTGAGGGGTACTTCACGCTTTAGCAAGAAAGGGAAGTTGAGTCCGAGGTACGTCGGTCCCTCGTGCATCATCGCCGAGATTGGCGAAAGTGCATGACGTTTTCCACGTGTCAATGTTGAGAAAGTATGAGCTTGACTCGACCCACATGCTGAATTTGGAAGAATAAGACGTGGACGATAGAGTGCCATACATGGAGAGACCGGTTCAGATTGTGAATCGAAAGGAGCAATTGCTATGTACCAAGACGATCTCTTTGGCCAAAGTGGTCTTGCAACACCACGGAACAGAGGAGCGACATGGGAAAGTGAAGAATCGATGAGATGACAATATCCTCACCTTTTTGAAGAATAATTGTAATGGTTTAAATTTCGAGGACGAAATTTTTATAAGATGGGAGGAGTTGTGATGTGACATCCTGGAATTTTTATTCTATTTTCAAATAAATAAATCGGGCCTTTCATCGACGTGCCAATAGTGCTATTCTCTGAGCTGATCACTCACGAGATAAGAAAACTATCTGGGGAAGTCATTAAGGGATTTTAATACAATAGACTAAAGAATTCAACCTGGAATCGATTAGGTTCAGAAATTTTTCAGACTAGTTTCGGTATTTAATTAGGCTTTTCTGGCCTAAGTTTGCATTTATGGCATTTATGGCATTTAATTGTATTTATTTAATTATTTTTTGGTAATTAATTAATTATTTAATATTTTTCGAAAATTATACCGGGATAGCCAATGGCCGGAATTTTGTGCTGATTGCAATGGTGTGATTCGTTTATTTAATTGAATGCTATTTTGTGCAAAGTGAGTGAGATTTTTAATTTTGGGAATTTATCCCAAAATTAAGTAAATTCAGTATTTAATTAGAAAACACTGGGTGTCGGTTTACAACACCAAAAATGTGTTTGTGGACTACATTAAATGGTGGGATTTTAAAAAAGGAAAATATTGTATTTTGGCTAAGGCCGATCGTGTACCCACACACAATTATTTTTATCGAGTATGATAAAAATTGTGAAATTATTAGTTAATTAGAATGGTATACTATATCAACCTAAGGGCCTTGATATGCAGTATACTTTAGTAGCTTTTGGTGAGCATTGTCGGTATACTATATGAGCCTAAGGGCTTCGATATATTAGTTTAGCGCAAGCAATATACCTTAGCAGCTTCTAGTGAGCATTGTCAGTATACTATGTCAGCTTAGTGCGAGCAATATACTTTATCAGCTTTTGGCGAGCCATACTATCTATCTTCAGCTCAAGGTGAGCAGTCCTTAATGTGATCGGACTTTATAGGTAGTATTGAATGGGATGACTGAGAGATGATGTTGATGGTTTGGAGTCTATTGGATCGATTGATCGATGACTCGTTTTTGAGTTTGATTTGAATTGAAGTGATTCGTTGAGTATATGAATTGTACTGACTTACAGGAAGGTATTGAGGCAAAGGTAAGTCCTTTGTCTTGTGTGTGCCTAGGTAGCCTTTAAGCATATTTCCTTCCTAGTCGGAGTTTAAGGGGTGAACTTGCTGAAACGTCGTCTCACCCCATTGTGGGATAACATTTACAAGTCCTTAGATGGCTGTGCCACCCGAGCGTTTTGGCCAACCGAAGAAGGTTATCGAGCAGCACTCTCATATTCCCCTCCTTGGGAGCCAAGGAGCCTGGATCTGCGAGATCGTGAAATCCATTGTCTGGGTTGATGAGGGTCTGACCCCATAAAGTACCAAATCAATTTAGATTGTGGTATCATCACGAGCGAAATAGACCTAGAGAATGCCCCCTTCTGGAGTCTAAGATTCCTAGGTCAGTGCTGGAGATAGCTTTTAGCGAGGGTATGACTGACCCTCCGAGTGGTTTAGTAGTGGACCTAAATCTGTTGGATCTAGGGTCCCTAGAGTATTCAATTGAAGACTAGAATATTTAAGGGACCGATAGCTTTTCCATATTTTGCAAACTTGTATATATAAACTAGTACTGTATATGACTTAGTTTGATATGTATACATGTGTGATTTGATTTTTGAAAATTTGGGACCTTGCTTTCCTATCCCATATGATTGTTGTCTGGGATTATTATTCGCTTTCGCATGCACATTAAAATAAATGGGTTGGCGACGCAATCTGGGACATCGCAAATTAATCAACCACTTAGGATGGGCACGCGCTCAGAGGATCGAGGCGTGACATCCACATTTAGTGGTATCAGAGCAGGTTAGTGATTGGAGTGATGGGGTGCGATAAGTTTATGGGATAGTTAGTATCAAAGGTCTTTATTTCTTGATGGTGCATGTCTGTGATAGTTGGTTGATAGAATGTTTGTTTTCGATCACTCAGCTTCTAATTCTATATGGAATTGGAAGGCAGGTTTCAGTATAAAACTTGAGTCATGAGTGATCAGAAGCAGAGGACTCCTAGGAAGCATACCATAGGACCCGCGACTCGAGGTAGGACACCGACAAGGGTTGGTACCTGAGGAGGTCATGGTTGAGCACCAGCTCAGGTTAGCGCTAGTGGAGTAGCACCGCCTCCTGTTGGTGATGGGGTAGCAGCCACTGGTGATCCTAGGATTGAAGGGATCATGTAGGCACTAAAGGTCATGGGAAATAGGATGGAGTAGCAGGCTCAGTATCAAGTCGCCGCCATTGCCGTTGTCACTCAAGCTACTGCTACTATCGCCATTGCCACCGCTGCTAAGGCTGTTGCTGTTGCCGCACCTGTCGAAGTTCTAGCTGGGAACATTGTTGTGGATAGGGAGAGACCAATTCATAAGTTGGTAGAACAGTTCCTGAAGCTGAACCCTCTGAGGTTCACTAGTGCCGGAGATTCAGAGACTGCATCACTTTGGATCCAAGATTTGGAGAAGGCCTTTGCACTGTTGATGTGCACCGAGGCAAAAAAGTTGTCCTGGCAATATACCAATTGCAGGGTAACGCAAATACCTAATGGAGGGTTGCCAGAGGTATAGTATTTCCGAAAGGCGTAGTACCGATGTGGAACACTTTCCTTAGAGCTTTCAATGACAATTACTTTTCGGGAACCGCCCGAGAACAGAAGATGGAGGAATTTCAATGCCTCCACGAAGGGACAATAACTATTGACTAGTTGAGGTCAAGTTTACGGAGCTTTCTTAGTATGCTCCGAAATTGATAGAGGATTCAAAAGATAAAGCTCGAAGGTTTAGGAATGGCCTTTGACTATAGCTGAAAGACCTGTTGGTGCCGCTGGATCTAAAGGACTATCGTGAGGTGTACAATCGAGCCCAATTGATAGAGAGAAGTTTGAACGAACAAGTTGCCTCGTCTGGATCGAGGTTTAATTCGAACAGAGATGGGAACTGTTATGGGAAGAGGCCCATGACTGGAGGAAGGTTCCATGTTCCGCCCAATAGGAAGGGTGCAGTTGGAAAATCAACGCCAAATCAGAATGGCCTATGTCGCTCCTGTGGAAGGCGACATGGTATGACTCCGTGCCCCCGGAGAATGGGCACTTTTTTTGAATGTGGCCAACTAGGTCACCAAGTTAGAGATTGTCCTAGAAGACTGAGGGGACAACAACAATTACCGCAGCTGCCACCGATGGGTCAGATAAGGGGTATAGCACCACGAGGTGGACAGAACATACCCCCAGCTCAAGAGATAGTGTATGCCATCACAAGAGGTCAGGTAGACGATGTGCTTGATGTGATCACAAGCACGGTTTCATTGAATGACCATGCTACTTATGCTTTATTCGACCCTAGCGTGACTCATTCATTTATTGCTGAGCAATATGTTAAGTTGATAGGATTAAGTCCTGAATTATTGGAGTCAATGGTTGGCATATCTACACTGTTAAAGGATAATGTGTTAGCTGCATTGGGCTGTCTTGGTTGCAAGTTAGTGATTGGTGAGCGCGAGGGGAAGATAGACTTATTAGTCATAACCATTTATGATTTTGATGTGATAATTGGCATGGACTGACTCACCAAGCAATGAGCTAAGATAGACTGCTATCGTTAAAGGGTAAAAGTTTCACTTGAGGTAACTCGTTTGTTAGATGGGGTTGTCAAGGTTACCTAGCAACTGTTGTGGATACGACATTTGAGGAGCTGAAGATTGAAGATATCGTAGTAGTTCATGAATTTCTAGACGTGTTCCCGAAAGAATTGTCAAGCCTACTGCCAGAGAAATAGATTGAGTTCATGATCGAGTTAGCACCTGGAACAGAGCCAATCTCTAAGGCTCCTTACCGGATGACGTTATCTGAGTTGAAGGAACTGATGGTGCAAATGCAAGAATTATTGGATAAGGGATTCATATGTCCTAATGCATCACCTTGGGGAGCACCAATTCTGTTTATGGAGAAGAAAGATGGTTTGTGGCGCCTGTGTATCGACTATTATCAACTCAATCAGGTGACAATCAAGAACTAATATCCGCTCCCAATGATTGATGACTTGTTTGACCAACTGCAAAGAGCGTCAATTTTTTCAAAGATCGACTTAAGGACAGGGTATCATCAGTTAAGGATCAGAAAGGAGGACATATCGAAGTCAGCATTTTGTACTCGATATGGCCATTATGATTTTACTGTAATGCCATTTGGTTTGACAAATGTTCTAGTTGCTTTTATGGATTTGATGAACCGAGTATTTAAAGAGTGCTTGGATCAGTTCATGATTGTGTTCAATGACAATATTCTGGTGTAGTCAAGAAGTGCTGAGGAGCATGAGGCATGAGATTCATCTGAGAATGGTACTCCAAACCCGAGGATTCATGGATTGTATGCTAAGTTCAGCAAGTGCGAGTTTTGATTAACTCGTGTAGCGTTCCTAGGTCACGTGATTTTAGGTGAAGGAATCTAAGTGGACCTAGTCAAGATTGAAGCAGTAGTCAACTAGTCAAGACCGGCAACCGTGACAGAGATTAGAATCTTTTTAGGTTCGGCAGTCTACTACAAAAGGTTCGTGGAAGGATTTTTAGCCTTAGCATTGCCGTTGACTCACCTATTGAAGAAAGAAGAATAGTTTGTGTGGATAGACAAGTGCGAGCGTAGTTTCCAATAGCTTAAGCAGAAGTTAACTACTGCACCAGTGCTGACCATTTCATTTGGTCATGGAGGATATGAGATCTATAGCGATGCGTCACTTAGGGGATTGGGTTGCGTTCTGATGCAACATGGTAAGGTAGTTGCAAACGCGTCCCGTCAGTTGAGATCTCACGAGTTGACTTACTCGACGCATGACTTGGAACTCACAGCAATCATTTTTGCTCTGAAGATTTGGAGACATTATTTGTGTGGAGAAAGATTCTAGATCTTCACTGGCCATCAAAGTTTCAAGTATCTATTCTCTTAGAATGAGTTGAATATGAGACAATATCGTTGGATGGAACTTCTGAAGGACTATGATTGTGATATTCTATATCACGCTGGGAAGGCAAATAAGGTCGCCGACACTTTGAGTAGGAAGTCTTCAGTCGCACAGATGATGGTTAAGGAATGCGTTTTACTCAAGAGAACTCGAGATTCGGTTTTCAAATTTGAGGTAGGCCATCTTTCACATCTTATGTCCACCCTTAGAATTGATTTGAATGTGTAGATCAGGATCAAGATACTTCAGCCGACAGACCCAGATGTTTAGAAGATTCTACAAGAGGATACTGATAAGAGAAAAGCTTATTTTCAGATTTCTAAGGACGGAACTTTGAGGTTCCGAGGAGTAGTTACAGCATTTATCTTGGCACTACAAAGATGTATAAGAATCCGTGTAACACTACCGGTGGTCTAGTATGAAGGCAGACATCGCCAAGCATGTCGCTAAGTGTCTGACATGTCAGCAAGTGAAGGCACAACATTGTAAGCTACGAAAGCTTCTACAACCTCTCGAGATCCATAGTTGAAATGGGAGGATATCACAATGGACTTTGTGACAGGCCTACTGAGGAGACAGAGAGGTAAAGATTTCATTTGGGTAGTGGTCGACAGACTAACAAAGTTGGCTCACTTCATTGCAGTACGGAAGGACCATGATTTGGATAGGCACACAGAGTTGTATGTGCGTCAGATTGTTTGTCTGCATGGAGTGCCGATGAAGATTATATCAGACCGAGACCATACCAATTCGCGACTTAGGTCAAAGTTCTTAATATGCAAATGATTTTTCAGTTAAGAGTCACCACTAATCTATTTTTAGTGGGTCGATTAGAAACCCAAGTAAAGTAACAGGAGATCTACTTTACTCCTACGAACTAGAGATTTGTGAGTTTGGGGACTTGATTTTGCTAGATTTCTCTAACACCATTTCCATACCTTCTCTTTTATTTACAAAATTTTTGTAGGTATTTTAGATTAATCTTAAATCTATTTCTTTAACATGTGAGGTGATCATGCGGGTGCGCAAACCACCAATTTAACACCAAAGAAAGCAGTGAATAAACTGCAGAATGACTTACCTCATGGCAACAAAAGCATATGCAATGTTAAATCCAAATTCATATTGACAATCCTAGATATGATTTTTAATTAACACGCAACCACTCAATTTTTGTTTTTATCTATATAATGAGAATCTAATTTATATGAAATGCAATGTTACTAATCTAGCATAAAATGATATGACATGGCAATATAACTTAAACTATATGACATGAGTAAAAGAATGCAATAATTCAATGTGCAATATAAATTAATCTAATGAGTTAATTCTAATGACAAGCAATTTCTAATTAAATAGACCTAACAACAATCTCATGAACCTAATTCTATATGGCGTGTGCATGATTCTTCCTAACAAAAACATGCAATCTATCTAGGAGAAATTATCTAAACCTATAATATGCAATCCTAACATGCAATGACATGCAAATAATGCCCTAATTCTACATGACATATACATTATATTTTTTTATTTTTTTTATAAAATTTGAAATTTAAAATTGCCACATAATTAAATATGCAACTTAAATTAAACAAAAACTAGCATCCTAAATGAATGCATCTTTTGGATTTTTTTATTTATAAAATTCGAAATCAAATCCCTTTTCTAAATATGCAAGATAACAAGAAATATTCTAAAACAAACCTAATCCTAACTCAAATATTTTTTGGATTTTTCTTTTACAAAAATATAATTGATTCAACCAACATGACGGCAAATCAGAGAAGATAGGATCGATATCCACAAATTGGCGAACCATATCTTGCGCATGAGATCGAGTTGGCCAATTTTTTTAATAAATCGTGAATCAAATCTTGGGCTTGAGATCGGATTGACGATTTTGCAAGCGATTGCGAGTCGAATTTCGAGTGCGAAAATCGGACTTTCAATCCCAAATTTCAGTGGCAATTTCATGTCGGGCAATCTCGATCTTACATTAAGGAATAATTATACTAAAAAGAACAAGTAAAATAAAATAAAATAAAATAAATAGAAAACCACCTAATGTGATTTTCTTTTTTGGTTAATACCCTGAAAAACCCTAAACTGGTACACTTGTGACAAATTTACCCAAAACTATTTTTTTGACCACCAAAAACCCAAAACTGGTATACCTTTGACAAATTTACCATAAACTGGTACATTTGTGACAAAATTTACCCTCTGCTAGTTTTCCTTAAATTTTCTTGTCAAATTATTAAGTTAAATGACACGTGACAATTGACTGGTATATTAATTTGGGATTTTACGCTCTGTTTGTCACAGTTTACAATTTTTGTAATTTTTTTGTGGTATTAATCTAATTTAGCGGAGGGTATATTAGTCACAAATTTACTAGTTTGGGGCTTTTGTGATCGAATAAATTAGTTTGGGGTAAATTGTCATAAATGCACCAGTTTAGGGTTTTTTTAATAGTCAGTCGAGGTAAATTTGTCATAAGTGTATCGGTTTTAGGTTTTTCATGGTTAAAAAAATAGTTTGTGATAAATTTGTCACAAGTGTACCAATTTGGGATTTTTCAAGGTATTAACCCTTTCGTTTTTTCTTTTTCATGCTTTTTCACACACGACTTGGCAGCTTTATGGTGGGTCACCATCAATCGCCGATAGCGGTCGTTGAAGCTCCGGCACGGGGGCTCTAGTAAGGGATCCGGTGGCTAGCAGATCGGCGGCGAGCGAACTAGTGGGCAAGGGATGGAGCAGCTCAGGTTGCAGCAGCTACGAGCGTCACTTGGAGAGGTGGCTGCCGGGCGTCGGACTAGAAGCGAGACGGTAGGCCGGTGTTAGGGCAACAGAGTTAGGCCTTAGGCGTCGTGATTGCTGCGGTGGGTCGCGCAGTGCTGCTGGTGTTGAGTCACGTGACTTCTGGCAAGACGAAGTAGAGCAGCGTCACGTCGTCGAAGACAGCAGGCAGAGGCGTCGGCACAGGAGTGCGATGGCGCAATTGGGTCGTGGACAGAAGCGGCTTCGTTGCTAGAATCGCAAAGGGGGTTAAGCAGCTTCTTGCGAGGAGGGATGTAGAGGTGTCTTCTAGTCTCAGGTTGCTGCTCCGGTAAAGCAGATCGGGCAGTGGTGGACACAGGAGGCGCGGCAATGGCAAATACGGTGACTGGCTTTGATGCCACGGAAGGGTGCTCGTGCTAGATCGAGGTAGCGGGGTAGCATCGCAGTGTCTAGCAAGGTAGCAAAACGGTGGTGAGGACTCTTGTAGCGTCGGGCAGCAAAGGGTGTGCGACGGTTTCAAACTACAGCTTCAGTGCAGTGGAGATGGTGGGTTGGAATTGCAAGCCGGCAAGTCACAACAATGGCTGGCGACCGGACGTAGGCCGCGCAGATGGATGGGATGTAGCGTTGTGGTTGGGTCGCAACTAAGGGAGAGTAGAAAGCGAGGCAGGCAAGCGGCGGATCCGCTGGAGCGGAAGAAGACCATTCTTCTCTTCTTCTTTTTTAATTCGTTCTCTCTCCCCATGTCTATCCACGTCTCTCCCGTCACTTCTCTCTGTTCTACTTTCCCTTTCCCTACCGCACGACCCCTCTCTCACTTTCCTTCACTTTTTGACTTTTGTTGTTTTTTCCTTTGAACGAAGAGAAGCCCCTTTGTATGGTCCTATGTATCAATATGTGTGGCCCCCTTAAACCTTACGCATTTTAACCTATTTATAGGCCATGAATTAGGGTTTTAATTTTTCAAAATCGATATCAATGAAAATTTCTTTTCCAAAAGTAATATTTGTTTTTCCAAACGCAATATTTGTTTTTGAATTGAAATCTCACAAAGATAAATCCGTAAAATCTCCTTGAGCATACGGGCTAGGTCCGATTTACTCCCTTCGTGGGCTTAGTCCAACTTATTAAATTAAAGTTCTGAACTATCAATTTAAACCCATTTATCACCGGCCCATCGTAAATGCAAATTAACAATAAATATACCTAAAACTACATGCTATTCAATTAATTAATTTTTTTTAGGGGTTAAAATCAATCCCTGATTTTTTAATGCGATGAATGACTAAATAAGTCACCAAAATTTAGGTGTCAACAGCTCCCCCTATTTGAAGGTGAGCTCGTAGAGATTGCATTCAAAGACAAATTGAGACCTAAATTTTTTAAAATTCAATTTATATGATGCATGGAAATACTAATGCAAATGCTAAAGGAACCTACATGAATAACTTACCCTTAAGGAGGATATAGCAATTTAAGATAGTTGGTGTTACATGTCCAGGACTTGTACCTTTCTACGGTCACCCAGAATAGTAATAAGGCTTTGTAAGGAGACTGCTTTTCTAGGACCTGTACCTTTCTACGATCTCCTTGACGAAGAAATTGATTTTTCAAGACCCGTACCTTTCTATGGTCGCCTTGACGAAGAAATTGATTTTCCAGGACCTGTACCTTTCTACGGTTGCCTAAACTGATGTTTTGCTTAGTTAGGACCCGAACCTTTCTTCGGTCGCCCAACCTTGCAACAGAGATCATCTGACTAGGACCCGAACCTTTCTTCAGTCGCCCAGCCTTGCAACAGAGATTATCTAACCAGGACCCGAACCTTTCTTCGGTCACCCAGCCTTGCAACAGAGATCATCTGACCAAGACTCGTTCCTTTCTTCGGTCACCTTAATAAGACTGAATCTGGAGAAAAAAAGGGACAGCTCAATTGAGTGTCGATTAAGAGGAACTTTAGGCTACGGAAGCACATCGATTTGATAGGGGACTCATGCCATGTCGATGAAAAAGACTCTCGGCTATGAAAGCACGCCAGGTCAATAAAAGAAATCCGGGTTACAAAAGCACGCCGATTTGATAAAAGGGACTCTAGGTTGCGAAAGCACATCAGGTCAATATAAATAGACACCGGGCTACGAGAGCACGTCAGGTCAATGAAAAGGACTCTAGGCTACAAAAACACGCTAAGTCAATATAAAGGAACTTCGGGCTACGAAAGCACGCTGGGTTTATTAAAAGGGACTTTAGGCTATGAAAGCACGCCAAGTCAATATAAAAAACACCGGGCTACGGAAGCACACCGGGTCTGTTAAAAGAGACTCTAGGCTACAAAAGTATGCCGAGTCAATATGAAGGACACCGGGTTACAGAAGCATGCTGGGTCCATAAAAAGAAACTCTGGGCTACGAAAGCACGGTGGGTCAATATGATAGACACCGGGCTACAGAAGCACGCCGGGTCTATTAAAAGGGACTTTGGGCTACGAAAGCATGCTAGGTTAATATGAAGGACACCGGGCTACGAAAGCACGTTGGGTCTATTAAAAGGGACTCTGGGTTATGAAAGCATGCCAGGTCAATATAAAGGACACCGGGCTACAGAAGAATGCCGGGTCTATTAAAAGGGCTTCGGGCTATGAAAGCATGCCGAATCTCAAGGGTTTAACGAGCAACTTGAACGTCAAGTATTACTCGGTCTTCAAGGAAATATTACCTATCAAACATGATTAGAGCAAAAATTGATATGCATTCATCAAAGAGGTAGACAATCTAAGCTGCCTTAAAAAGCAAAATTCAATGAGGTTTTTATCAATTCAATCGAGGTTTATGCATTATGACTTTACCATCTTCACATCACCTAAATATCCACAGGAGAGAATCTATCGTTCAAGACAATGACATGGATTTCTTAAGAATACTAAATGAGAGACTTTCAGTTAGAAAGGACTTTCACTCATTCTCATTCAAAAGGGCTATTTTATGAGAATCACTCCATCTCTTCATATCAACAGGGGTCTGAGTATTCTCGCAAGCGGTACGACCTTACCAATCCGAGAGGTCTTTAACAGAGATCATAATAAGGGCTTGGTCAATAGCTTAACAAAGGGACTCTTTAAGTCAAGGCAATTGAAAGAACAATTATGTAATCATCTCCGGGTTTACAAGTCAAGAACCCCGCAAAATGAAAAAGAAATAATCTTGCTTGCACTTCTTCGAGCGATGCTTATAAACATATGAACTCCTACGTTAATTCAAGTGCCCTAACCAGAAGAGACTTTGTAAGGTATGTAACGTAGGGTAAGTTCATGGATTTAGAAATGAAATGATTATTAGGCTCAAAGATGTGTATAAGGATGATGATCATCTTAGCATTGCCACCAATTTTCTTTTTCACCATCGGGGATTGTCTTCATAAGGTGCCCCACTGATTGTAAAAACTCAGCATTCGTGTTCTTTGAGTATTGCTCCATTGAAGATACAACCTTTTCACAACCGATAGTCTCTATCTTGATAATCTTTCTTTCATCTATGGGCATCGACCTTGCTTTTACTAGGCACACCGCTTTTTCATGCCCCTAGTTTTCATTCATTTTTTCTTCACTTCTTTTTTCATGGGCATTGGCCTTGCTTTTACCAGGCACACTGCTTTTTCATGCCCCTTGGTTCTATTTTGAATGACCATTTAGACTTTTTAGGAGGTCTTCGTCTTCTGTCAGCACTTCAGAACATACCATTTGAATAATTGTTTTTTGCTTTTGCCCTAGTGTAGGGGATGATCACCAACTAGGTTTGAAGAAATGAAATTACAAGCTTAAGTGGGCTATGCAAAGGATATAAGTATGTAGGATAAAGAAAGAAATGTTCTTTGTCATCCTAAGGCACTTAAATTACCAATGAATTCAATGTAATAGCATGACTTGAAGGTTGATGCAAGTGAGAGTAAGAAAATTTGTTTTCATTTTCTCCACCCTGTGGTGCTATCTTACCTCCAATTTGCCCCAATGTGGGGTGGTTCTTGACATGGATAATTTGAAAAAAATTCCACAAGTGTATGGCTCAAAGGGGTTAAGCAATGGATCATATGTAGTGTTTAGGATAGAGAAATGAATTGCCCCTCATCATTTCAGTCATCATACATTTTGCAAGATAACTCTTTACCTTGCGGATATAGAACTTTTTACACTCATCTCATAAGTGTATAGGTTGAGGACTGTGTATAGGATAAGGCTTACCTTTCATCATCCTGACATGTCTCATTTAGCATGCTTAATCCATTCCGCATCATTCATTGAATTAGTCCATCTTGATATTCTTTAGTAGAAATGGTGGACTAAACATGTAAGAGTTATCATGCAAAATCCTTTGTAACTTTAAGCATGAAAAATTGCAAACTTTAGAACAAACAATTTACCACACTCAAAAAATGCTTTCGTAAGTATGAAAAACATAATTTTGAGCGTTCATTCAAGTAATTGTCCCCGGGAGGGGAATGTCTCATGAATGGGTGTTCTTGGATTGTCCCTGAAAATCCGCTTTTGCCCCTGCACAAGAGAACATGCATGAGTAAGATACCGTGCAACGTCAGAGTAAATTCAAATTGCACAACCATTTTGGCTTGAATCGAGATTTTGTCTCAGTCATGTCACTACTAGAATCTATAGTGCCCCAATTCTTCAGCTGCAAGGAAAAGAACAGTGTCAATTCCAAAATTAATTATATTTATGAACACAATGTATCCATTTCATCCAAGACGGATGATCCTCTTTTGACTTGTTCCATCATTTTCTCACGGAAATGAGAAACTTCATTTGGCTTTCAAGAATGACATCTCACACAAATTGTAATGAGATGTGTCAGACATCACACTTTGGAATCTCGATGATCTTCTTTTGACTTGCCCTCGATTTCTTGTTGATGTGCCAGGAAATCGCTTGAGACAAGTAAGAGGATAAGTAGTGCTTAATGTCTTCTTCATTCTTGGGAGATGTCATCAAGATCAGCTAGGAAATGATCCCTTGCCCCCACGTCTATTTTTCCTTCAGATGTATGTTCCCAAATCAATGGGCACATTATCATTGAAAATTGACGCGTTATTTTCAAACGCCTCTCTGTTATGCTTTGAGACATGAAGTAAATGAGTTAAGAAAAAAAACAAGGGTAACCTAATGCATGTTTTTGGAAATGGCTTCAAACATGATTTTTTTTTTTAGGAATATTTTGGATGAGGAAGCGTGAAGAAGCCCAATTCTCATAATTTCTCCATGGATGATATTTTCTTTTCATTATTGGATATCGTCACCGGGCTGGTTTGGTGTACCCCATCATGTCGTTAAAACAAAACTTGTAATTTTATTGATTATCATCAATTGAATTACATTTATTGGAATGTGATGTTCAAGCACAGAAGAAATTGAAATCAATCCCTAAAAAGCGATAAGAATTCCCACGCAAGGGAAGGTGCATGCCCCTAATTAAATGAGGAAATCGAACTACGTAGGACCATGAATCATGTGTACATGAATTCTTCACCCTTCTTGATCTTGTGATGTGAACCCTTCAGGTCAGATTTTCTTCCCTCTAGATATGTCACTAGTTTCTTCATGATGGCATCAAATTCAGCTACCTCAGGAAAATGAGACGGTTCAAAAAGTCTTATTGGCTCTCTCCTTGGAGTTGCAATTTCTCGTTGAAGATAAATCGCAACACTTTTGATTGACGAGATTAGCTCTTTTTGATCCGTCATTTTAGCTCTCGATCGTGAATGGATGGGTGAGCGGGATCGCCCCATAATCACCTAATTCAAATGAACGAGAACATGTAAGCATGAGGTGTAAATGGAAAGTCAATCCATGACAATGATCTAATCATTTTTTTTTTTTTTTTTTTTGCAAATGATTCACTGAATGGCAATTTCCTCATTTCATTCCTAATTGACAAATGAATTAGATCAAACGACTAACCTAGATTATCATATACGGACCAAAAGTACGACAAAGTAAGTAAATTGCATAGTATAAGGGTATAAGACTTATTTCACCAAGGAGAATCAGTGGCAATCACATAGACATGCGCATGGTAAGTGGCTCGATTTCCGATCTATAAGGTTTATCAAAGTGGAGCCACAAGGATGATCGAACTAGCCACGGGCGTGTGGACTACATCGGGTCCTCATGACTCCGGCTTGATCAAAGAGCTGACCCAAGTTGCGGGCATGCGGACCGAGGTGGGTACTCTTGACTCCATAAAAAAAACTTCGTGATTGAGATGGGAAACTCATACCGCGGGCATGCAGTCGAAGTGGTATTCATCTCAATACCATCCTAGATGATCCTATACGACCTAGGTCCGACGGCAGGTTGTGTGTGCAATAGTGCAATGTAAATGCAAGGTATGCGCAACAGTTTATATCAAGCAACACTTCATATGTAAAAGTAAACCATACATTCCCACACCTCCTTACAAAACAAAGGTTAGCAAACACTTCCCCTTATACCTCCCATCTTGCAAGAACATTTAACACCTTAAAAGTTAAGGACATACTTGGAATCCTCGCTACTAAACAAAAACATTTTTCAAAAGAAAAGAAAAATTGGCCTAAGTCCACTAAGAGTTTTAACTTAAATCCCCAGCAGAGTCGCCAAGCTGTCGTGACCAAATTTTTGAGTGAACCACCTAGGGTTTGGCTAATGGATTACTAAGCTTAAACTTAGCTCAGACTCTCCCAAGCCCATACCAATTCGCGACTTAGGTCAAAGTTCTTAACATGCAAATGATTTTTCAATTAGGAATCACCACTAATCTATTCTTAGTGGGTCGATTAGAAACCCAAGTAAAGTAACGGGAGATCTACTTTACTCCTATGAACTAGAGATTTGTGAGTTTGGAGACTTGATTACGCTAGATTTCTCTAACGCCCTTTCGGTACCTTTCTCTTTTATTTTCAAAATTTTTTGCAAGCAGTTTGGATTAATTTTAAATCTATTTCCCTAACATGTGATGTGATCATGCGGGTGTGCAAACCACCAATTTAACACCCAAGAAAGCAATGAATAAATTTCAGAAGGACTTACCTCATGTCATCAAAAGCATTTGCAATGTTAAATCAGAATTCACATTGACAGTCTTAGAAATGATTTCTAATTAACACACAACCACTCATTTGTGTTTTCATCTATTTAATGAGAATCTAATTTATATGCAATGCAATGTTACTAATCTAATATGAAATGACATGACATGGCAATATAACTTAAACTATATGACATGAGTAAAAGAAATGCAATAATTGAATGTGCAATCTAAATTAATCTAATGACTTAATTCTACTGACGAGCAATTTCTAACTAAATGGACCTAGCAACAATCTCATGTACCTAGTTCTATATGACGTGCGCATAATTCTTCATAACAAAAACATGTAATCTATCTAGGAGAAATTATCTAAACCTATAATATGCAATCCTAACATGCGATGACGTGCAAAGAATACCCTAATTCTACATGACATATGCATGGTATTTTTTATGTTTTTTTTTTATAAAATTCGAAATTTAAAATTGCCAGATAAGTAACATCCGAATGAATGCATTTTTTGGATTTTTTTATTTTTAAAAATTCAAAATAAAATCCCTATTCTAAATATGCAAGATAACAAGAAATATTCTAAAACAAACCTAATCCTCAGTCAAATATTTTTTAGATTTTTCCTTTTATAAAAATATAATTGATTCAACCAACATGACGGCAAATCATATAATATAGGATCGGTATCAAAATATTGGCGAACCATATCTCGCGCATGAGATCGGGTTGGCCAATTCTTTAGATAAATCGCGAATTGAATCTCGGGCATGAGATCAGATTGACGATTTTGCAAGCGATTGTGAGTCGGATTTTGGGTGCGAAAATCGATCTGTCATTCTTAAATTTCAGAGGCAATTTCATGTCGGGCAATCTCGATCTTACATTAAGGAATAATGTGATTTTCTTTTTTTCCTTTAATTACTTTTTCACCCACGACTTTGCTGCTTTATGGTGGGTCATCGTTGGTTGCCAGTCGTGGTCGTTGGAGCTCTAGCGAGGGATTCGGTGGTTGGTAGATTGGCGGCGAGTGAACCAATGGGAAAGGGGCGGAGCAGCTAAGGTTGCAGCATCTATGGGCGTCACTTGGAGAGGTGGCCGCCGGGCGTCGGACCAGAAGCGGGACGGTAGGCCGGTGTTGAGGCAACGGCATCAGGCGTCAGTAGTATCGAGTGTCGAGTCGTTGGAGACAACAGGCGGAGGCGTCGACACAGGGGTGCGGTGGCACAACTGGGTTGCGGACAGAAGTGGCTTCAGTACTGGAATTGCAAAGGGGGTTGAGCAACTTCTGGCGAGGCGAGACACGGTGTTGGTTCAGTGCAACAGATCGGGTAGTGGCGGAATAGGAGGCGCAGCAATGGCAGATGCATTGACTAGCCCGGGTGCCGTGGAAGGGTGCTCCACCTGGATTGAGGCAGTGAGGTGGGAATGCGGCGTCCGGCAGGGTAGCAGAACGGCGGCGCGGGCTCTTGTGGCGTTGGGCAGCAAGGGGTGTGCGACGACTTCGGACTGCAGCTCTGGTGTAGTGGAGATGGTGGGTTGGAATCGCAAGCAGGCGGGTCATGACGGTGGCTAGCGACCGGACACAGGCGACGCAAATGGATGGGATGCAATGTCGTGGTTGGGTCGCAGCCAACGGAGAGTAGAAGCGAAGCAGGTAGGCGGCGGATCCATTGGAGAAGAAGAAGATTGTTCTTCTCTTTTGTTTTTTAATTCGTTCTCTGCCCTCGTGTCTATCTCACGTCTCTCGTGTCACTTCTCTCTGTTTTGCTTTCCCTCTCCCTGCTGCACGTCCCCTCTCTCACTTTCCTTCACTTTTTGACTTTTGTTGTTTTTTCCTTCGAACGAAGAGAAGCCCCTTTATATGGCTGTATGTATCAATATGTGCGGCCTCCTTAAAACCCTGCACGTTTTAACTTATTTATAGGCTATGAATTAGGGTTTTAATTTTTCCAAATCGATATTGACGGAAGATTTCTTTTCCAAACGTGATATTTGCTTTTCCAAACACAATATTTGCTTTTCCTAATGCAATATTTGTTTTTGAATTAGAATCTCACAAAGATAAATCCGTAAAATCTCCCTGAGAATATGGGCTAGGGCTGATTTACTCCCTTTGTGGGCTTAGCCCTACTCATCAAATTAAAGTTTTGAACCATCATTTATCACTGGTCCATCGTAAATGCAAATTAAAAATAAATGTACCTAAAACTACATGCTATGTAATTAATTAATTTTTTTTAGGGGTTAAAATTAATCCTTGATTTTTTAATGTGATGAATGACTAAATAGGTCGTCAAAATTTAGGTGTCAACACCAGCACAACATTCAGATGGCTCCTTTCGAAGTTTTGTATGGTAGAGCGCGCAGAAGGCCTTTATGTTTGGATGAAGTCGAGGAAAGGAAGTTCATAGTCCCATAGTTAGTCTAGCAGTCAGTGGATGCAGTTGCTGTTATTAGGGATAGATTAAAGATCGCTCAAAGCCGCCAGAAAAGCTACGCAGATAAGCGTCGGAGGCTGGTGGAATTCTAAGTTGGTGATCACATTTTTCTAAAGGTGTCACCAATGAGGGATACTTCACGATTTGGCAAGAAGAAAACTAAGTCCGAGGTACGTAGGTCCTTTTGAGATTCTAGAGAGAATCGGGATCCTAGTGTATCGTTTTGCATTACCGCTAAGACTGGCACAAGTGCACGGCGTCTTTCATGTGTTGATGCTGAGGAAGTATGAACCTAAGCCGACCCACATTCTTAATTTTGAGGAATTGGACGTGGGCGACAGAGTGTTGTACTTGGAAAGCTCCATTCAGATTGTGGATAAGAAAGAACAGACTCTGCGTACCAAGACGATTCCATTGATTAAAGTGATCTGGCAATATCACGGCACTAAAGGAGCAACCTGGGAGAGTGAAGAGTCGATGAGGCAACTGTATCCTCACCTTTTTATTTAAAGAATTGTAATGGTTTACGAAATTTATATAAAAGAGGAAAAGTTGTGACATCTTGGAATTTCAGTCTTGTTTTCAATTAAATAAATTGGGCTTTTCTTTGACGTGCCGATAGTACTATTCTCTAAGTTGATCACTCACGAGATAACTAAACTATCTGGGAAAGTCATTAAGGGATTTTAATGCAATGGAATAGAGAATTTGACCCAGAATTGACTACTTGACCGTGCTCATCTGCAAAGATCATAACGGCACAGTTAAAAATTGATTAGAGATTAGAGATAGGTTAGTTTAACTAAGATGTGTGGCTAAATGTGGGTGATTCCACTAAATTGTAAAATTCTCGTCGATCAGTACTAGACTGATTTTTTTGTCATTTTGGTACCCTGTATCTATATTGAAACCTCGAGATTTTCACGACCACTGAGAGTTGCCAATGTGTCGAAGAGGTATATTGTGGCTTGAAAATAATCAACCACGGGTCAATTGCACCAAAAAATTTCTAAAAGCTACTCGGTAGGCTAGGTCACGCTAAATTGAAACTAACCGCAAATTTGAACCCGATTTTAGAAATTGAAACTTCTATCATGTCACGAGTTATTTTAGTACCTTCGATTCATCCTTCTGAGATTTTTCTACAAACCGAGATTTTTGGCGGAAATTCAATTTAGAGTTGTTTTTGTTTGGAAAATTCAAGGGACCGTTTGTTATCGCGTTTTTGGGATGCAAGTTAGTTCTATTGGTGAGAAAAAATG
The DNA here is from genome assembly GCA_004368105.4 of Eucalyptus melliodora. Taxonomy (NCBI): domain Eukaryota; kingdom Viridiplantae; phylum Streptophyta; class Magnoliopsida; order Myrtales; family Myrtaceae; genus Eucalyptus; species Eucalyptus melliodora. Next base: position 21,432,357 of record CM023410.3, on the reverse strand, counting down.
TCAATTTGATCGTGAGTACCTTCGTTGAAATTTTGGGAGTCGAATTGAGTTGATTCAAGAGGGAATTGAAGTGAAATTGAGGGAAATTGCCCTAAAATTTGTAGCCCCCCATGGTCCTCAACCTTTGAACCCTTAGAAACCTTGCCAAGGAAGCCTTGACAGCTGCAAAGGGCTGAGGGAGCCAGCCGACCATGGTGGGGCATGGTCAAGGGGACAAGAGGATAGTTTGAGGTCAAGGTGGCCCCCTCCAAGGGCTGTTGTCCCCTTTCTTCTCCATTCAGTCGGCTTCTCCATTTCCAGACCAGAGAGAACTCCAAAGTTGTAGAAGAAAAAATCAAACCCAAGCCCTCTAGCTCGTCGCACGTTCACCAGAGTAGCAGGAGCCTCGCCGCGTCGCCGTTGCGCCCCGTAGGTCAGCCGCTCTTCCTGTGCACCGTTCCACCGTCCCATAACTCCAACATCTCCCTCGCGCCCGTCGAGCTCAACTAGAGCCCCATCGTCGTCGCTCCATCGCCGTTCGGCTACCATTTACCCTCGCCAAGCCCGCTACAGCCGCTCGCCACCTTGTCTCACCATCATGGCCCAAACCTACCGTCCAAGCAGCCTCTCGGCCCAAGGCCAGAAATTGAAGCCAGCAGCCCATCATGGGCTTCGAGGCCTACTTTGGACCGCTTCTGAATCTCGAAAGGTGTCGCCACTTCGGAGTTTCTCGCTCATCTCCGCCCCACTGTCATCGTGAACTCATCGGATTTCAAAACTGGTGAGTTTACTCACTAATCTCCACTTTATAAGTTAATTATGCTTAAGGGTCGAATAGTTTAGGTTAAGATTGAATTAGGTGATTAGTTAGAATGGATTAGCAATTTAATCGTTTGATATTGCATGTTAGGTGGTTAGAGTAGTGTAATTAGTAAGTAGATAGATCATATTATTTATCTAGATAGGTTCGGAAATTTTTCGGGCCCGTTTCGATAATTAATTAGGCTTTTTCGGCCTAAGTTTGCATTTATGGCATTTAATTGTATTTATTTAATTATTTTTGGTAATTATTTATTTATTTAATATTTTCTGGAAATTATACCGGGATCGGTGATCAAAATTTCGTGCCGATTGCAATGGTGTGATTGGTTTATTTAATTGAATGCTATTTGGTGCAAAGTGAGTGAGATTTGTAATTTTGGGAATTTATCCCAAAATTGAGTAAATTCAGTTTTTAATTAGAAAACACCGGGTGTCAGTTGACAACACCAAAAATGTGATTGTGGACTACATTAAATGGTGGGATTTTTTAAAAGGAAAATATTGTATTTTGGCTAAGGCCGACCGTGTACTCACACACGATTATTTTTATCGAGTATGATAAAAATAGTGAAATTATCAGTTGATTAGATTGGTCAGCCTGTGAGCCTCGATATATCAACTTAGTGTGAGTAGTATACCTTAGCATATTTTGGTGAGCATTGTCGGTATACTATATCAGCCTGAGGGCTTCAATATATCAGTTTAGCGGGAGCAGTATACCTTAGCAGCTTCTAGTGAGCATTGTTAGTATACTATATCAGCCTGAGGGCTTTGATATACCGGCTTAGTATGAACAGTATACTTTATCAGCTTTTGGCGAGCTATACTATCTATCTTCAGCTTATGGTGAGCAGTCCTTGATGTGATCAGACTTTATAGATAGTATTGAATGGGATGATTGAGAGATGATGTTGATGGTTTGGAGTCGATTGGAATGATTGATCAATGACTCATCTTTGAGTTTGATTTGAATTGAAGTGATTCGTTGAGTATATGAATTGTACAGACTTGCAAGAAGGAATTGAGGCCAAGGTAAGTCCTCTGTCTTATGTGTGCATAGGTAGCCTTTAGGCGTATTTCCTTCCTAGTTGGAGTTTAGGGGGTGAACTTGCTGAGACATTATCTCACCCTGTTGTGGGATAACATTTACAGGTCCTTAGATGGTTGTGCCACCCGAGCGTTTTGGCCAACCAAAGAAGGTTACTGAGCAGCATTCTCAAATTCCCCTCCCTGGGAGCTAAGGAGCCTGGATCTATAAGCTCGTGAAATCCATTGTCTGGGTTGATGAGGGTCCGCCCCATAAGGTACCCAATCAATTTAGATCATGGTATCATCATGAACGAAATGGACCCAAAGAAGGCCCCATTCTGAAGTCTGAAATTCTTTGGTCGGTGCTAGATATAGCTTTTAGCGAGGGTACAGCTGACCCTCCAAGTGGTTCAGTGGTGGACCCGAATCTATCGGATCCAAGGTCCCCACAGTATTCAGTTGAAGACTCAAATGTTTAGGGGACCGATAGCTTTTCCATCTTTTGTAGACTTGTATACATAGACTAGCATTGTATATGACCTAGTTTGATATGTATAAAGGTGTGATTTGATTTTTGAAAATTTGTGACCCTCCTTTCCTATCCCATATGATTGTTGTTTGGGGACTATTATTCGCTTTCGCATGCGCATTAAAATGAATAGGTCGGCGACGCGTTTTGGGACGCCGCAAATTAATCGACCAACCAAGGATGGGCACGTGCTTGGAGGATCAGGGCATGACATGTGACATCCTGATTTTCAAACTTGTTTCGATTAAAAGAAATGGGCTTTTCATCGATGGACCTATAGTCCTTTTCTCTTAGCTGATCACTCACGAGATAATTAATCTATCAGGTGAAGCCGTTAAGGGATATAAATGCGACAGACTTGAGAAATCGATCAGAAACCGACTGCTCGACCGTGCTAATCGGCAAGGGTCAATATGGCACCGTTATAATTGATTAGAGACCCGAGATAGGTCGATTCAATATAAGCTTGTGGGTGATTTCACTTGATTGAAAAATTCGTGTCGAATGGCATTAGACCGATTTTTCTGTTGATTTTGTACTCGGTGCCCGTAATTGGAACATTGATATTTTTACGACATCCAAGAATCGCTGATGAGTTAAAGATGCACAAACTTGGATCGAGAATTATCTGGCACGGGTCAAATGCGATAAAACCCCTGAAAGCTATCCAGTAAGTTAGGTCATGCTAAAATCGAGTCCGATCGAAATTAACCACGAAACTGAACTCGATTTCAGGAATCAAAAGTTCAAGCGTGTCACAACTTATATTTAGGACGTCGACTCATTGTTTGAAGAATTTTCGACAAGCTTGGATTTTTGGCAGAAAGTTCAAATTCGGCAATTTAAATTCAAGAAATTCGGAAGGGCCTCTTTAATTGGATTTTTGGGCTACGAAATGGAAGTAATTTGTAGGGACTTGGTGTAAATTCGTTTAGGCTACCCCCTTGGCATTTTTAGACACCAAATTGAATTGATTTGGGAAGGAATTGAGTTGAATGGGTGCAAATTTGTAGGGCTACGGCCAAGGGCTGTTTTGATCTTCTTTTTGGCTTGCTTAGGAAGTTTTGGGAGGGAAATTGGGCTGCTGGATATGGCTGAGGACTTTGGGGGCTTGCACTTGAGTTTTAGGACATTTAACCTTGACTTTCAAGGCTCCTTGTCCCCCTTCCAACAGCAGCTTCTTCTCCTTCGGCTTCTTCCTCATTCCATCTCCTTCAACCTTCATTTTCAAAGCTAGCAAACTAGCACAACCCCTCACCGAAACAACCACTAGACCTGCGAGCCATTGAACCGAGCTCAGCCCCACACAGCCGCTTGACCCCGCGCCTCCAGTCCCGTCGGTCCAACGCCCGTGAGTCCAGTCCGCCTAAGCTGCCAACCGCCTCGATTGACTTTACCCACCAAGCCTGACGTCCCCAGCCTTTATCAGCATCCCGCATCGCCATCCCCGTTGCCGCCTGCCCCCGCCTGATCGTCAGCTGCCGTTCCTCCTTGTGCCTAGCCCCTTGACCAGCCTTCGATTCAGCCCCACAAAATCAAAGTTCCAGCACAAGCCGTGAGGCTTGTGGGCCGTTTCAGCCCTTTCTCGGCCTCCTTTGATGTCACCATAGGCCCGAGTCTTGGTCGCCGTCGTGCAGCCGTCGCCGTGAGCCAGTTTTCGTGCTAAATTGGTGAGTTTACCTCTTAATCTCTAATTAGTATATTAGTGTAATTAATTAGTTAGTGGGCTTAGTTAGATGATTAGGTGATTAGATTAGATTAATTAGGGTGTTAGTTAGGTTAATTAGTTAGTTTAGTTAGATTAAATGTAGCTAGCCTAGGTGGATTAATTTAATTTTTGTCCAGTTAGGTGGTTAGATTAGTGTGTGTAGATTATTTAGTGTTTTAATTTAAATATTTTGCAATTTATTTAATTAAATGCAATTTATTAAATTATTTATTAATTAGCGTAAATTATACCATGATAGCTAGTCGTTCGAATTTTGTGTTGATCGTTGTGGTTACATTGGTTTGTGAAATTGATTGCTAATTTATGCAATTGGATGCCGAGTGATGATTTTGGAATTATTATTTCAAAAATATGAATTTTTGGTATTTAATTAGAAAAATACCGAGTGTTGGGTTTTGACACCAAAAAGGTTTTATGTACTATATTAAATCGTGTAATTTTGAAAAGAGAGAATAGCGCATTTTATGGTCCGATTTGACTGTGTGTTCACGCACAATTATTTTACCAGATGTTTTTAAAATGAAGAAAATAGGCCAAGTACATTATTTGAGATTGAGACATTTGAGTGCAAAGCACGATGTCCTTGGCCAAGAAGTGCGTGTGATCGCTATGAGAACACGTCACTTGATGAAAATCAAGGGCAATGCTCTTATATGGAATGCCCCACGTCAACGCAAGTCAGTCGCAGTGAAGGCTGGGCCGATGCTCCTTCGAGAATGCCGTCTTGATGTAGACATTGCCATGTCTGATGAAGCGGGACGACACTCGGATATGCTGGATGACCGCTGACTATTGAATTGGCCGTGGCCATTGGGTCATAAAGAATTGGAACACGCTTAGGTGATTGATATAACCGTGCCTGATCTTTGGTCCATAACTTGAATTAATCACTTAGTGCCAATCAATCACTTAGCACCAATCCCCACATCAAACAAGGATGGGAAACGGTACACCTCAATACGATCCAAGACCTCGAGGCTTGGGTATACCTCGCTTTAGTGATGATCGCAAGCTCGACGGATCTTGGTTCCAACTCGATATGAATACACACGTATCGAGAATGACCTTTTGCTCATGGTTTAATTCTACACCAAGCAGAAGTCCCTGTGTCCATTTGGACTATAGAAATCGGCATGCTTGGTGCCTTACCAAGACCTTATGGATTTGGGCAATCGCTATACCAGTCAAGGCATAAGATTGACGTGCCTTAATGTCAATTTCGGACCTTGTGGCCTTGGGCGATTCCCGCACCGAGCGAAAGTTGGACCGGCCATCCTATTTATACCGTAACCATCGCTCTATGGCTTGGGCGACTTTGTCTTGCAATCAACTCAACTCGAACGAACCTTGCTTCCATTCCGAATATAAATGACTCAAGCACATGATCATGTCCCATAGCAAGCAAGATAAAAAAAAAAATGCATTGCACTCTACACATGGCTTGACGAGTGAGCACATAACTAGCCTCAATGATGGGATCTACTTTCTTAGAAGAAAAAGAGGAATCTTATGAAAGTGCTAGTATGAACACCTAGAGGGGGGTGAATAGGTGTCTAAAATAAATCTTGGCAAATATATGCGGAATAAAATAAACTTCAAACAAAACAAAGGAGTTAGGGAAGAGAATAAGAACACAAGGTTTATAGTGGTTCGGCTTAATCTGAGCCAACGTCCACTCTCCCACACTAACAACCTTCTTGGCTGGATTCCACTATGCAATCAACAAGAGATTACAACTTTGAGTGCAAATTCTTAGTAGATCACACTATCTCACTAAGTCACTCTTTTGGTATTTCTCTCACGATCACAAACGTTTAAGCTCACAAGAGACAAGTGTATGATCGAAGGTCGCTCAGACTTTGGAATTATAAATTCTACGCTTCGTCTCTTACTTGCTCATCGGTCCTTCATCTCCTTAAATACTCATTCACTTCCAAACTAGCCGTTGGACAGTATCTTGAGGATCGTCTTCCAATCTACCCACTGGACAGCTCTGTATCTAGAGATTTGATAGCCGTTGAGTGACAAAGATAGAATCCTAAATTGATTCCGATCGCCCATACAAACAGAATCTTGGTTTCCATAAGTAAAGCTTCTTCGTATAGAAAGTTCTTCTCTTCAAGATCCAATTGTCAATCAATTAGATTGAGTCAATCAAATCAATCTTGATGTGTAATCCAAACCAGATCACTAGCTGTTATATGATTGGGCTTGAGTTACGTTCTATCGAATCTGGATGTAAAGTCTGAGAGCCATAGACTTTACAATCTGAGTCTGAGTGCGATAGACTTTACAATCTTAGTCTGAACATATTCTGCTTTAGCATAGGGTTTGCCTTTTGGTTCAGTTTCAGCATAGAGTCTATCTTTTGGTTCTTCCAAGAATAGACTTTGATAATATCGTTTACGCGTTCTATCATCTGCATAGTCTATTACTCAACCATCAAACATGTTAGTAGCCTTTGATTTATTTTGTCATCTTCAAAACATCATAAGGGATTCCCCTAACACCTTACATACCATGGCGAACCTCAAGAACTAACTTGAATGGCTTGAAAGGTAGGTGGTGTGTGGCCGAGAGAAAGAGGAAAGAGGAGGGGGGTAGGCGTGAAATGGCAAAGTGGGCTAACGTGGTGGAAATTAATGGGAGATTCACCTATTTATAGGCATAAAGCTAATCATTACTCATCCAAGTGGTCCAATCGCGTTTTTTAAAGTGGCACGGCTATGCCATCGAGGTGGCAAATCTAAGTTATAGGGTGGCACGCCTATTTTAGAGAGGTGGCAGATCTAGTCGCATGAGGTGGAGATCCAATGACCTAGTGTCATTAATTGAAGCCTTGCTTATCTCCATTTCATTGGGCCACAAGAGCACTTTGCTCATTATTAAAGGGACAAGTCATTATGCATAAGTGGCTCTTTAAAAAGATGATCTAACATCAAGGCCATAGGCTAGCTATCATTTGCCCAAGATGTCTTATTTTCATTAGAACATTTGGCCTAGATTCCTTGCTTAATCCCCAAGGTGGATCCTCGGTAATTATGGCCAAATATAGAAAAATCTAGGTAAAATGATGAGTCACCCTTCCTTTTGAAGAACCTAGGGTGTTCTAGAGAGTTCCATTTTGTCCACATTTACACAATATGGCGACTATGGGAAATAAGCCATTTGAATTGCAATCGGGATCGGGCAAGGGCCTTTTGTGTACATCCCCTAACGGTCATTTCAACACACTCGAGGTTCATGGCTAAGCCTCCCTTGGTGTAGCTGTTGTAGGCAAAGTACCTACTTCAGCTAATTTAGTGGCCTAGGGTGTGGGCTCAATGGCCGGCCCCTAGATTGGCTCCAACCATGCATATTGAGCTCGTGACTGCCTCAGAGCTTGGGGTAGTGTGACATCCTGATTTTCAACCTTGCTTTTGATTAAAATGAATTGGGCTTTTCATCATGCACCTATAGTCTTTTTTTTTCTTTTTTAACTGATCACTCATGAGATAATTAATCTATTTGGTGAAACCGTTAAAGAACCTAAACGCGACAGACTTAAGAATTTGACCGGAAATCGACTGCTCGACCATGCTAATCTGCAAGGGTCAATACGACATCGTCAAGATTGATTAGAGACTGGAGATTGGTCGATTCGACAGAGGCATGTGATTAGAGTGTGGGTGATTCCACTTGATTGCAAAATTTTTGTCGAACATCATTAGACCACTTTTTTTGTTGTTTCTATGCCCTATGTCCATATTTGAAACCTTAAGATTTTCACGACAATCAAGAGTCGCCAATGAGTCAAAGATGCACAATGTGGATTGAAAATAATCGACCACGGGTCAAATGCGCTAAAAATTCCTAAAAGCTACCTAGTAGGTTAGATCACACTAAAATTACGTCCAGTTGAAGTTAACCATGAAATTAAACCCGATTTCAGAAATTGAAAGTTCTGTCATGTCACGATTTATTTTAGGAACATCAACTCATCCTCTGAAGAATTTTCGACGAAAAATCAAAATTGGGCGATATTGGACCAGTAAATTCGGATGGCTATTTTTGAGTGCGTTTTTGGATGTCAAGTTTGATCAATTGGCGAGGGAAATTGTAGAAAGTGATGTGGACTCCTACCTAGGCATTTGGCCATTTGATTTAAGGCCTATTGGAGAGGATTTGAATTGGAATTTGAAGGGAAATGTTCAAAATTCGTAGCCATGGGGGGTGCAACATTTTGGACCACTTTGGTGGCTTGTTGGGGAAGCCTTGGAGGGGAAATGGTTGAGGATAATGGCTGTGGACTTTGGGGGCTTTGTGATGATGGTTTAAGATATTTCTTGAAGACTATTGAGGCCATTGTCCCCTTGGCCAATTGCAGCCCTTCCTCCTTGTTCATCCTTGCCTCATCCTTCTCCATTGTTGTTGTTTTTGAAGAAGAAATCCAGCCAGCAAACTAGAGAAACTAGCCAGCCACCGTCGACCACCCCTCATCGCCATACGAGCACTGTCGAGCTAGCCGAAGCTGCTCAACCGCGCTTAAGAGCCTGTCCGTGCGTCCTTGCCGTCCCACGCGTGCTCGCCGTCCCCGTCAACGCCTTGGTCATCGTCGTAGGTCCTCGAGCCACCTCCACTGTCCATCCAAGCTGTTGTCGCTCCCGTCGGGACTTGCCGTTGCCATCGACCTCCCGCATAGCCCGTTTCCAACCAAACCGAGCCTTCGACCAGCTCCTTCTAGCCTTATGTGGGCTGAGACTTCGTGGCCTATTTTGAGCCCTTTCCCAACCACCTTTAGCATTGCTCTAGGCTCGAGTCTCGCTTGCCTCCGTGTCGCCGTCGCCCTGAACTCATCAGCTCGTCAATCCGTTGAGTTTACACTCTAAACTCTACTTAAGAAGTTAATTATGCTTAAGGTAGGGTTAGTTTAGTCTAAGAGTGGATTAGGTGGTTAGATTAGTGTAATTAGTGGTTTAGTTGGTTAAATTGGCTAATTAGGTGGTTAGATTAGATTAGTTAAGGGTTAATTAGATTGCATGATTTAATTAGCTTAGTACATTATTTTTCTAAGTCTAATTAGGTGGTTAGATTAATGTATTTAGCTTAATTAGTCATTTATTGAATTATTTTGCATTTATTTAATAATTTTGTAATTTATTTAATTAATTAATATTTTCTGAAAGTTATATCGAGATAGCCGGTTGTTAAAATTTCGTGCGGATTGTCATGGTGTAATTAGTTTGTATAATTAGTTGCTAGATTGTGCAATTGAGTGATGATTGTTAATTTTTAGTTTTATTTCAAAATTATGAAATCTTGGTATTTAATTAGAAAATACCGGGTATTGGGTTTTGACACCGAAAATATTTTTAAGTACTATACTAAATAGTGTGATTTTTAAAAAGGATGATATCACTTTTTCTGGTTCGATCCAACCGTGTGTTTTTAATACTTAGAAAATAGGTCAAGTTCATTATCTTAAATGAGGCATTTGAGTGCAAAGCACAATGTCCTTGGCCGAGATTGGATGGTCATGTGATGGTTATGAGAACTCGTCCTCGATGTGCTTCGGGTGGACGATGCCTCTATATGGGATGCCCCATTTCAATAGATGCCGAATTGTGGTAGAGGCCGGACCGAAGCTTCTTCAGGAATGCCATCTAGTGGTAGACGTTGTTGTGCTCAAGGGATGAGACCATGCCCGGTTACGCTATAAGCTCAACGTGCGTCAGGTAGGTTGTGCTTGTGGGGTTAGTAATCAATTGGAACGTGTGATTGATTGAGATAAAGTCACCTGATTATGGGATAAAATTGTGTGGCATGGAATGTGACATGTCATAACGATTTGGCCTTATAATCGAGACCTCTATGATTGATTGAGATATGAGTGAAACATTCCAATTGATGTGTGCATTTACTATATGCATCTGTTATATGAATTGTACTGACATGCAATGAGGTACTAAGGTGTGGTAAGTCTTCTATGCTGTGTGATTAGACTACCTCTAGGTGTATTTCATTCCTAATCAGGGTTTAGGGGGTCAACTTGGTGAGACGTTGTCTCACCCCGTTGTAGGCTTAAACTTTTCAGGTCCCTAAATAGAGGAGCGTTATGTGCAGTACGAGGTTTCACAGATGATGGATTTTGTGTTCATCTATTTCCTTATCCATGGGACCATACTATCCCGAGAGTTAGTTGACTCCGTGATATGGGTCGATGAGGGTCTACCACAGTTGGTACCTCACTGATACATAGCATGGTTCATCAACTTCCCTCAAGGGGGTTAGGAGGGATCTCTTTTGGGTTTTAACGGGCCTTTGGTTGGAACTGGGGTATGGGAAGCACCACACCTGATGGATCTCGACACTCCTGATGGTGTCGTGATAGACCCGAAGCCCTCGGAGCCTATGGACAAGGAGTCTAGTGGTTAGATTATGACATCCCGAATTTTCAATGTTGTTTTAAATTAAATCGGGCTTTTCATTGACGCACCTATAGTGCTGTTCTCAAAGCTGATCACTCCTAAGATAACTAGACTATCTGGGGAAGTCATTAAAAGATTTTAATGCAATAGACTTGAGTATTCAATCAAGAATCGACTATTCAACCGTACTCACCTGTAGAGATCATTATGGTACAGATATAAGTCGATTGGAAATCAGAAATAGGTCGGTTTGACCGAGATGTGTGGTTAAACGTGGGTTATTCCACTAAATTGAGAAATTCTCGTCGACCGACACTAGACTAATTTTTCTATCGTTTTGATACTTTGTATCCGTATTTGAATCCTTGAGATTTTCACAATCATTGAGAGTCGCCAATGTGTCGAAGAGATTCATTGTGGCTCTAAGAAAATCGACCACGAGTCATTTACACTAAAAATTTCTAAAAACTACTCGGCAGCCTAGGTTATGCTAAAAACACGCTAGAGTGAAATTAACCATGAATTTGAATCTGTTTCTGAAATTGAAAATTCTGTCATGTCACATGCCATTTTAGGAACGTCAACTCACCTTCCGAAAATTTTTCTGCAAATTGAGACTTTTTGAGAAAAAGTCGAGCTAGGACCGTCTTTGTCTAGATTATTCAGACGACCGTTTTTAATTGTGGAATTGGGATGCAAGTGGGATCAATTGGTGAGGAAAAATACCAATTTGGTTGAGGACTGGTTATTGAAATTTTTGGAGGCCAAATTGAGTTGATTCAAGAGTCATGTGAGTCCATTTGGAGGGAAAATCAATCAAAATTCATAGCACCCCTGTGGACCCAACTTGTGGACCAGCTCAAGCTTTTAGAAGAGGGCCCTTTGGTCTAGAAATCAGCTGAGGAAGACAGCTGGGTTGGTGGGCCAAGCTACGGGACAAAAGGATAAGAGAGAAGGCCAAGGTGGTCCCCCTCCAACCCATTCAGTCCCCCCTTCTTCCCTTCTGCTCCCGTCGACCTCTTCCTGCCTCTCCCTGCTATGCGACGCTGCAGCAACCTAGAAGCTTCCCACACTGTTGAGCCACCGCCGAAGCCCACTAGAGCGCCACCGCGACGCCGTCGCTCACCTGCACGCGCCCTCCGCCTCTGCACCATCCAGCCACGTCGTCTCCACCCTTCTTCCCTTCTAGCCAGCTTCCGAGGACGCCTGAGCTGCTGTAAGCCACCGCCGGAGCTCTCACCACCACTGCCTAGACCTAGTTTGGTCCTCTCAACCCATCTTAGCCTGTTGTCACCTCAACCAACTCTCGTTCAGCCCTTTCTCGGCTCAGATCATTGACCGAACTTAGTGGGTCTCGAGGCGGCTGTTTAGCCCGTTTTGGAGGCGTTCCCAACCCTGGTTGGCAAGCCCCCTTTGGAGTTTCTCGAGCCTTGCAGCATCCCCATCAATTTGATCTGAATGGATCACTTAACAAGTGAGTTTAACTCACTAATCCTTGCTTAGTAAGTTAATGAGATTTAAGGGTTGATTAGTTTAGACTAAGCGTGGTTTAGGTGGATAGTTAGATTAAATTAGCAAATTAATTAATTATTATTGCATGTTAGGTGGTTAGAGTAGTGTAGTTAGGGCCTAGACAAACTCTAGTATTTATCTAGAGTGATTCGGAAATTTTTTGGATCCGTCTCAGCTTTTAATTAGGCTTTACGGGCCTAAGTTTGCATTTTTGCTATTTATTGACATTTATTTGTTATTTTCCGTAATTATTTAATTAATTATTTATTTTTCGAAAATTAAACTGGGGTAGTCGGTGACCAGAATCTTATGCTGATTATAATTATGTAATTTGTTTATTTATTTGACTATTATTTTGTGCACATTGAGTGTGTATGGTGATTGTGGGTAATTATCCCAAAAATTGATAATTTTGGTAATTAATTGGGAAATTACCGAGCGTCGGTCTACAACGTCAAAAATATATTTTGAGATTGTTGAAACTAGTGGGATGTTCAAAAGTAGAAATATTGTATTTTGATTAAAGTTGACTGTGTACTCACACAAGATAATTTTTATCGGGTATGATAAAAATGGTGATTTGATCAGCTTCTGGTGAGCATTAATTTATTAGCTTTGGGTGAGCAATATAATATTTGGTCAGTTTCTGGTGGGCATTAAATTATCAGCTTTAGGTAAGCAATATAATCTGTGGTCAGCTTCTGGTGAGCAATAAATTATCAGCTTTGGACGAGTAATAAATTGTCAGCTTTGGGCGAGCTATACTATCTATCTTCAACTTAGGGTGAGCTGTCCTGATTTGATAGGACCTTATAGATAGTATTGTGTGGGTTGACCAAGAAGTGGTCGTGATGACATGTAATCGACTGAGTCGATTGATCAATGATTTGATCTGTCTTGATGTGTTGAGATGATTGCTTGAGAATGTCAATTATACTGACTTGCAAGAAGGAACAGAGGCAACAGTAAGACCTCCGACTAGTATTTGTGCTTAGGTAGCCTTAGAGCGTATTTTCTTCCTAATTAAGTCTTAGGGGGTAGAACTCGCTGAGACGTTGTCTCACCTCGTTGTGAGATAACATTTCAAGTCCTTAGATGGCAGCCCCTGAGTTTTTTGGACGACTTAAGAAGGTTACGGAGCAGACATCTCACATTCCATTTCATGGGAGCCCTAGGGGCTGGACTTATGAGCTAGTGAGGTCCATAGTTTGAGTCGACGCAGGTCTCACCCACAAGGTGTCCCATCGATATAGGTCATGGTATCGCTAGGCTCAGGATGGCGAGAGAGAGGGCCCTATCTCGGAATCTGAGATGCCTCTGTACATTCTAGAGGTCGCTTTTGGAAATGGTACAACAGATGCTCCTCAAGGTTCTGTTGTAGACGTGATGGACCCGGCTCTTGAAGTACTAGAGTCCTCGATGTAGTCTACTGAAGGCTCCAGTCGGAGTGTGGAAGAAGGTGAAATCGAGGAGGACAAGGACCCATAGCTATTTGAAAACCCCCCTGTTTGACAAACTTTATATATATATACATATACACACGGGTTGGTTTGTATTGTATTATATATGACATGGTTTGCTATGTATTTATATAAATGTGGTTGTGTTTTCAGTTCGAAAAATTTGTGGCCCTATATTTTGTTATTGTCTAGGGATTATATATCTGCTTCCACATGTGCATTAAATGAATGGGTCGGCGATGCGTCTTGGGACGTCGCTATTAATTGACCGCAGAGGGATGGGCACATGCTCGAAGAATCAAGACATGACATAGATGGCCTAGTAGCTCTTCCTTTTTGAGTTAAGCCCCTCTTGGTACACTAGTTTTGTATATAAACTCCGTGCGGTTATAAAGTGTGGCTTTTGTGAAATTGTTGTCCTGCTTTTCTATCCCACGTTTCTTGTCTAGGGATTGTTTATTTTGCTTCCGCTTGTGCATGAATTGATTGAGTCGGCAACGCGTTCTGGGAACGTCGCAATTTAGTCGACCACCGAGGGATGTGCGCACGCTCAAGGTTCAGGGCGTGACAAGTAGGCCCGAGCATAAAACCTAGCACATAGCAGGGATCCTAATCGGATCCAAGATCCATCACAAGGGATCCATGGTTAGTCCATGACTGGTCCATGGCTGAAAATATTTGGTCCATGATCGGCTCTTGGTTGTTATATGGCTGTGTGGGAGCGATCGATCCGTGACTAATGCATAGTTGCACAGGATTGACTCATGGTCATCCACAGTTGGTACATGCCCGAGCAGAATCATCCGTGACTAGAACATAACTGCTCTGGATCGATCCATGATCATCCATCGATCCACGATGGCATGTGACCATCCAATGACCAATCCTTATGATCGAGGAGCCTTTCAATGGCCAAATGGTTCGGGTCCACTTGCATGGTCAGTGGATTGGTTCACAGCCGATCCCTTGATCAATCCATGGCCAATCCTTTGCCTCCCTTCTAGTCGAGCCGATCGGTCCATGGTCGATCCTCGGAACGATCCATGACCAATTATTATCATTGGCACACTGAACTTATAATCATTTCTCATAGGGTCGAAAATCGGGACGTTACAAAAACCCTACAACAATTCTATATGATGGATTTGACCAAAAAATTGAGTGGCAGAATATAATGACATGCGATGCTAGCCGTGCAATAGAGACCACACCTAAGAAAATGCTATTTTAGAGGTTGATCTCGATATTTAGTCCTTCCAACAAATGAATTGCCTTCTTGCAACCAACATTGAATTTCGCAGATGCCCGCAAATCCAACCAGACAATTGACGGTTCATGCACACAGTGTAAATACCGATATTGTTCTCTAGGATCTGTTCCAATTAATTAAATGACCGATTCAGAATTTAAATTTAGCTGCTGTTTAGTCAGCAAGAATTACCAAGAACTTGACGAAGATGTTTTCTCAAACCGTGTAGTCAATCAATCCCAATGTAGCTCAAATACGCATCTTACATCCCAAGTGCCCTTCAAGGAAAACAATAGAATTTCTGAATGATTAATCATACATAAGACCACGAATTGAATTAGTACCAAATTTTCAGCTAACCACCTCCGTTTGGGTAGTCACGAATGCAATTTGGTCTTCTCATGGATGTTTCAAGTAATCTTCTCAACAGTTCCTCTTTAAAGCACCAAAGATAAAAGTAATTCCACAATTTTGAACTTTGACTATGTCATCTCCAAGTAGAAAACGAAAACAGCCATTCGGACCATCTAAAGCCAGATTCAATTTGAGCTGTGGAATGAATTATCAACTTCGCCATGTTGATTGTGAAGATTGACATACCACTTCCAAAACTACAAAATATCTTATGTTTGAGCCCCGCCCCCCCCCCCCCCCCCTCCACCCCCCCTCCAAACCCATAGTCGAGATGGAAAACTCTAGCATGAAATTTGACATAAGAGAGATATGGTGCACGCAGAAATTTTTTTTAACCATCTGCTTCGCTGAGATACCTATGGCAAGATCATGCATGTGTTCAGGGAGGCTGTGGCTTTCAGGTTTTTCCTGTAGCAATCTTTAGCATTTAAATTCTTGCTTTTATTGACATTGAACACCTCAGCTCTTCCAAAACACAGAGATTAAGAAGTTCACACCAAATATGAGGCCAAGATTGGCTGGGGTCGACAGGGATGTTGTGATCTAGGAGGCCCTAAAGATCTCTCATCAAATTGGGGCAATACCATGACCTTCTCACAAAACTTTATCTCATTTGCAGGTGCGGGCATGTAGTGTTTTGCGTCATGTATGTGCGTGTCCACAAATCTCTCTTTCTGGTATCAAACACTAGAAGCAAAGGGCCACCACTCTCTTCCATGTCACTGTTAGGGCCAAAAAATTGGCTTTCAATAAAAAGCACGATATTGATACAAAAATATAGGGAGGATTCCTGTTGATGTTAACCTTCGTAATCACTATATGTTAGCAGCCATTCGCCTGAACAGACATGAGAACCAGTCTGCTTAAAGGCTTCTAGACAAAGATAAAAACGGACTCACAGGTTGAGTAACTTGGATAGGGCCGAACGTAACATAGTTAGTGCCTCCTTTTAACTCTACTGGCGTTGATAGAGAGGTAGAAGGCACTGCAAAATAGACAATCGCTATTCCCAAGCTTCAATGAAATGCTTAGACGTGGTGATCCTCCGCTGCAAGGTCTGTTTCCTTTCAATACTTAACCAGCCACTCATCAGACGTTGATCAGATAAAGATGATGGTAGAATTCGACGTAATATATCAAGCAGAAATCCAGTGAATGATATAACAGTCTCATTTGCCCCTTCAACAGCAGTAAATTCACTATGCTACAACGTGTCAAATTGAGGGAGAGATTTTCCATGCGTGAAAGAGAGATAATCACCTTTATCATAGTATCTGCATTGAAAAAAATATGGATATTGTGTCAGGGTTACAAAAAAAATTAAATACCCAGTGTCAATGATAAGAGGTGAAAAGTATACAAATCCTTGAAGAAGCATTGAAAAAACTCATGGAGACATTCACTGAGAAATCATTTCCAAGCTTGATACTACCACAACTATCATCTTCTGCCTTAATAAAGAATAAAAGCACATCTTCAGCCAAGACTCTAGAAAATATGAGAAACAAAATCATAGAAGTCAAATGTCATGCCCCGATCCTGAAGCACACGCCCATCCCTCACCTTGGTCGATTAATAGCGACGTCCCAAGACGCATCGCCGACCCTTTCTTTTTTAATAAGCATGCGGAAGCATATAAAATCCCTAGACAATAAAGCAATGTGATAAGAAAGTAGGATTTCAAATTTGAGTTCTGAAAACAACCACACTTATATACATTGCAAATCATAGTGCAAATATATGCAAGTCAATTTGTTAAGTTAGGTTCTAAACCATTGGTTCATAAAACAAATTCTGTAGAAAGGGAATCAACTCCCGTCAAAAGAGGATTGTCCTATGACTAACTAGTCCAATAGGATCATTAGTTCTTCAGGCTTTTCCTTCTACACTTCGGGCCTCCGGTCCTTCACCAATGCCATTTAACGACCTAAAAATGGTTATTCAATAACTAGTGAGACAACGTCTCGGCAAGTTTTACCCCTTAAGACCCGATTAGGAAGCCAATACACTTTAAAGGCTGCCTAAGCACAACACGAGTTAGATGACTTACATTAGCCTCAGTTCCTTCCTACAAGTTAGTTTATATGTTAGATATACATGATCACATCACATCACATCAATCGGATCGAATCATCGATCAATTGACTTAGTCGATTACATGTCATCTCGGTCTTCTCTTAGTCGGCTCATCTCCTTATATCTATAAGTCTGTTCACATCAGAATTGCTCACTGCTAAGTTGATAAATAGATAGTATAGCTTGCTTCTAAGATGATCGGGTATACTGCTCTCTGTTACGCTGCCATATCGCCCGTAAGTTGATATAGTATACTCACAATGCTCAATCTAAGCTGATAAGGTATATTGCTCTCTGCTAAGCTGACATATCGCCTGTAGGCTGATATAATATATCGGTATACTGCTCTCTACTAAGTTGTCATATTGCCCGTAGGCTGATATAGTATACCGACAATACTTCGATATTACTCTCTGCTAAGTTGACAAGGTATACTGCTTTTTACTAAGCTCACACATTGCCTGTAGGCTGATATAGTATACCGGTATACTGCTCTTTGCTAAGTTGACATATCGCCCGTAGGTCGATATAGTATACCATACCAATCATTTAACAAATTTCATATTTTTATCATTTTCGATAAAATTAGCTGTGTGGGTACCCGGTTGGTCTTAGCCAAAATATCATAATTTCACTTTTTTGAATATCCCACCAGTTTCAACAACTCATTAGATATTTTTGGCGCTATAAACCAACGCTCAGTAATTTTTTCCATTAATTACCAAAATTAATTAATTTATGAATAAAATCCTAAAATCATCATTAATTCAATTCAGCACACTTTAACATTCAAATAAATAAATAGACGGCACCACAATAATCAGCATAAAATTTTGGTCGTCAGCTATCTCAGCATAATTTCTGGAAAATAAATAAAAAATTAAATAATTACGAAAAATATTAAATAAATGCAATAAATCCAATTTAGGTACGTAATGCCTGATTAGAAGACGAGACAAGCTCGGAAAATTACTAAGACTCATTCAATAAATAATAACATGAGTCTACTTGCTAATATCACTAATCATTTGCCTAACATGCATTAATAAGGCTCTAAACTAATTGTTCTACTATAATCTATCCACCTAATTGCACTTAATTAAATCTAATCAATCCCTAAGCATCGTTAACCGACTAATAAGGGATTAGTGAGCAAAACTCACTTGAGCAAAGTGAAGACTAGAACACCACGACGGCAATGCGACAATGGTCGAATTCCGAATTTTCGGCGGTGTCGACGGATACTCAGGCCGGACCAAGAAACCTTGCAAGCCCACAGCAAAAAGTTGGCTTGGCTTCACAACTAGGCTAGACTTGCGGCTTGTTGGACCGAAAATCTCACTAGGCTAAATCTTTGGCTGAAATCCAATGAGCTGAAAATGAATTCGCGGGCTATAGCTTGGCTTTGAATGGGCTCAACTATTGAGCTTGTGGGCTGATCTGGGTCGTGTTTGATGGAGATGGGCTCACAAAATTTACTGGATGGAGCTGCACGAATTCATGGGACGTCGCAGCGTGAGGGCATCTGCAAGAGCTTGGAAAAGGCTTCGGTGCTGCGAGTGAAGACACCAGATGGTGGGGGACGCGTGGCCAGAGGGGTGGAGCAGCTTCATTGGTGCTGATGTAAGGAAGGAGCTGCAGGTCTTCGATGCAGCTGCTGGCAAGCTGGCGTCGTTGATGGCGTTGAAGACCACCGACAGCGAAAGATGATGCTGGTGAAGAAGCAAGGGAGAAGCAGCTTCGGTGATCTTCAATGCTGGACAACGTACAAAGGAATGAAGATACTGGTGTCTTCGGTGGATGCGTGGATGAGGCGGTCAACAGTGGGGGTTTCATGCATGGGTTTGTTGACCAAGGGGAACAACTTATAGTGGAGAGGAGCAGCTATTTGTGGCTTCTGTGGCCGTGATAGAGAGCGTGAGTGGAAGAGAGGGATGAAGTGAATTGGTGCTAGCTTCGATGGGCGAAGATACAAAGGAAAATGAGAACAGAAGCAAACAGGTAGAAGGAAAGAAACTAATGGATGAGCAAGAGCCGTCCGTCTTCAGCTGGGATGAAAGGCGCATGAAGAGGGGTAGCTGGATTTCTTGCTCAAGAAGACTAGAACAAAGCTTAAAGTCCACATCTCTATCCACCCAATTTAATGCAATGTCTCCCTAATACTTTCTAGTCAATTTTCCATCGAAATAGCCCAAATTGAAGCCCTAAATTGAAGCCCCTTGCAAAGCTCCGAATTTCCATTTTTAGTCTTCAATTTCCTTACTTAATTTCCCAAATTGAGATCCAATTTCAATGAAGAAAAATCCCGAACAATTATCTGTAAATCCCCAACACTCAAAAGCTCGGCTTGGAAATCCAAAATTTCTTTAATTTGGCCTGTACGAATTTCCACTAATTTTTCGTAACGTCCGAAACAATTTTCCGTAAAAATCTTGAAATCTCCGAAAATTCTTCGGAGGATGAGTTGATGTTGCTAAAATAGATTGTGACATGATAGAATCTTTAATTTCTGAAATTGAACTTGAATTCATGATTAATCTCCATTCGGCACGTTTTTAGTGTGACCTAGACTATCAGGTTGTTTTCAGAGATTTTTAGTGCAAATGACCCGTTGTCAATTTTCTTTGAGCCACAATGAACCCACTTGATACAATGGTGATTCTCGATTGTCGTGCAAATCTCTAGGATTGAAATACGGACACAAGGTACCAAAACGACAGAAGAATCAGTCTAGAGTCGATGGACAAGAATTTTTCAATTTAGTGGTGTCACCCACGATTAGCCACATATCTCAGTTGAACAGACCTATCTCTGATCCCTAATCAATTTATATCTGTGCCGTACTGATCTCAACAAATGAGCACGGTCGAGTAACCGATCCCTGGTCGAATTCTTAAGTCTATTACATTAAAATTCCTTAATGGCTTCCCTAGATAGTCTAGTTATCTCAAGAGTGATAAGCTCGGAGAACAGCCCTATAGGCACGTCAATGGAATGCCCGATTTATTCAGTAGAAAATAGAACTGAAAATCTGGGATGTCACAACTATTCCCCTCTTATAAAAAATTTGTCATAAAAATTTCAACATTTACCAATCCTTAAACAAAAAGATGGGGGTATCGTCGTCTCATCTAGTCTCACTTTCCCCGGTTCCTTCTTCAATCCCATGGCATTGTCAGACCACTTTGACCAAGGGGGCTATCTTGGTTCACCAAATCTGATCTTTCTGATTCATGATATGAACCAGGCTTTCCACGTACGACACTCTGTCGTCCATGTCTAATTCTTCAAGATTTAGCACGTGGTTTGGGTCAGGCTCATACGTTCTCAACCTCGACACGTGAAAGACATCATGCGCTTATGCCTACCTTGGCGACAACGCAAGACGATACATTAGGATCTTGATTCTTTTCAGAATCTCAAAGGAACCTATGTACCTCGGTTTCAGCTTTTCCCCTCCTTGCCGAAGCGCAAGGAATCCCTTATTGGTGACACCTTCAGGAAGATGTAATCACCAATTTAGAACTCTAAGGGCCTTCAGTACTCCACAATAGAACTTTTCTGGCGGCTCTGAGCGGTCTATAATCTGATTTTGATTATGACAACTGCAATCACTGACTACTGAATTGACTCTGGGCCTGTGATCTTTCTTTCTCTGATCTCATCTCAACAAACTGAAGTTTTGTACACTATGCTTTGTTCCGCCTCAAAAGGAACTATCTGACTGTTCTGCTGAAACTAGGAACCTCGGTTCTAGATCTGGTATAAGTTCGTCATTGGTACTCCACGCAAATGAATTGTCTGACACACATACACTTCTGCATGCCCATTCAAATCAAGATCCATCCATACAGCAATAAAGTAAGCCGACTTCATCAGTCTGTCGACCACTACCCCAACTAGAGACATTATTCCTCTGACTCCTTAGTAAACCTATCACAACATTCCATCGTGATAGACTTCCGCTCCCACTCGGGACTCTCGAGTGATTGTAAATGCCCTCTCGGCTTGCATTACTGAATTTTCACTTACTAGCACATCTGACACTTGTAACCTATCCGATGATAATTATCTTCATATTGGTCTACCAATCGAGCTGACATTGATTCTGACCTACCTCACACTGTATGGTCGAATACTGCAACTGCTACCGTGAATTCCTAACCAAGTCACTTCCCTGAGTGTTACATTGTCAAGTATAGCCAATCACTCTCGGAACTTGAGTATTCCATCCTCAGAAATCTGAAAGTGAGCCTCTCTCTTATCAGTATCCTTTTGCAGGATTTTCTATACATTTGGATCTGTCGGCTGGAGTAACTTAATTCTAATCTGAACATCCAATTCAATTCTGAGGGTGGCCATAAGACTCGAAAGGTGGCGTACCCCAAATTTGAATATTGAATCTCGAGTTCTCTCGATTAAGTTCCACTCCTTAATCATTATATGAGAAATTGAAGACTTTCGACTCAAAGCGTCGGTGATCTTATTCGTCTTTCCTAGGTGATATAGAATATCACAATCGTAGTCCTTCAACAATTCTATCCATCGGTGTTGTCTCATGTTCAACTCCTTTTGAGAGTACTTGAGACTTTGATAGTCTGTGAAGATTTGAAATCTTTCCTCACACAAGTAGTGCCTCCAAATCTTCAACGCAAATATGATAGCTGCAAGTTCTAAGTCATGCGTCGGGTAGTTCAATTCATGAGGCCTCAACTAACGGGAGGCGTACGCAACAACTCTGTCATGTTGCATCAGCACACAACCCAATCCCCTGAGTGATGCATCACTATGGATCTCGAATCCTCCAGGACTAGATGGAATGGTTAGCACAAGTGCGGTAGTCAGCTTTTCTTTAACCTCTTGAAAACTACGCTTGCACTTGTCTGTTCACACAAATTTCTCTTCTTTCTTCAGGAGTTTTGTTAGTGGCGATGCTAATGATGAAAACTCTTCCACTAATCGTCTGTAATAACCTACCAAACCCAGAAATTTTCTGATCTCTATCACTGTAGTTGGTCTTGGCCAGTTGATCTCTACTTCAATCTTGCTCGGGTCTATTGAAATTCCTTCGAGAATACATCTAAAAACCTTGCACAACTGAAATATCCTCAATTTTCAATTCCTCAACTGTTGTATCCACGATAGTTGCCAAGTAACCTTGACAACCCCCATCTAACAAACGGGTTGTCTCTTGCAATGAGATTAGGGAAATTGAGGGTCCTCCTCGACTTCTGATAAATTTGAAATTTCCCTCTGTCGACAGATTAAACCATATCGCATTGCAACAATAATTCATTACAACAAAAGTAACTCGAGCCAAACCTTTTTATATATGGTATCAAAGTTATACATAGGCAAACCCATCAAGTACAACTATAGTCAAAGATTCATCTTTCTACCACCTTATTACAACAACGGAAATTTTACAACCTTCACTCAAAATCCTACTGCGCTACTCTGATAAAAACACCTCAAAAACATTCTTCCTTTGCTCGGTGCCTAGTTGGTCCATTCCTATATCTTTTGTTATCCTAGTGGTGTTCTATATGTGGTGCTTTCCCTTTGTCCAATCCTTCGATGATGGCATACAATGTGCCCTGAACTAGTGGTCTCAACTGACTTCCTTGCGACGCGTTATGAGGTGCATACCCTCTAATACGTCCCATCGGCAATTGAGGTGGTAACTGCGGTTGTTGTCTTGGTCTGCTGGGACAATCTCTGGCTCTATGACTCTGCTGGCCACATTCAAAACAGGCACCCGTCATTCGGGGGCACTAATCCACAATATGTCATCTTTCACAAAGGTGACATGTTTTGATCCGGCTTAGTCCAGATTTGCCAACTCCACCCTTCTTGTTGGGCGAGGCTTGGAATCTACCTCCAAACATAGGTCTCTTTCCCTGACGGATTGCATCTCGGTGAGAGTTAAACCTTGATTTAGACGAGGCAGCTTGCTCGTTCAAACCTCTCTCTATCCTCTAAGCTCGACGATAGACTTCTTGATAATCTTTCAAGTCCAATGGTAACAGAGGTTGCTTCACTTCAAAATGAAGACCACTTCTGAATTTTCGGGCTTTCTCATCAAGGTCTTCTATCAATCTTGGAGCATATTGTGACAATTCTGCAAACTTGACCCCATATTGATCAACTGTCATGCTTCCCTGGCAGAGACGATGGAACTCCTTTATCTTTTGTTCTCGAGCAATACGTGAGAAGTACTGTTCATTAAAAGCTCTAAGGAAAGTGTCCCACACCTAGACTACACCTTACGGCAACACTGTATCCTTAGCGGCTCTCCACCAAATGTTGGCATTACCTTGAAGTTGGTACATAGCCAATATCACCTTTTCTTCCTCGTTGCACATCAACAGTGTAAACGCCTTATCCAAATCTTGTATCTAGAGCGATGGAGCTGTCCCACACCTAGACTACACCTTACGGGAACACTGTATCCTTGGCGGCTCTCCACCAAATGATGGCGTTACCTTGAAGTTGGTATACAGCCAATATCACCTTTTCTTCCTCGTTGCACATCAGCAGTGTAAACGCCTTATCCAAATCTTGTATCTAGAGCGATGGAGCTTCAGGATCCCTTGTACCAGTGAACCTCGGTGAGTTCAACTTCAAAAATTGCTCCACTAACTTGTGGATCAGTCTCCTAACGACCACAAATCTTGGCAAAACTTTAGTAGGGGCGACAACAGGTACAGCAGCAGGTTCTGAGCGGGGGCAACAACACAGTAGCGGTGGACTGTGCAGTGGCTTCAACAGCGGCGGCTTGATTTTGGGCCTCCTGCCCAATCAAGTCCCTCATTTCTTCCAATGATTGCAGAATCGCATCCACTGTGGGATATCCGAGGTTTGCTACCCCAGCACCAACGGGATGTGGTGCTTCACCACTAGTGCTAGCCACAATTGGCGCTTTACTAAGGCCTCATCGGGTACTGATCCTAGTCGGCGACCTAACCTGAGCCGTAGGCCTAATGGTTCCCTTACTTAGAGTTATGTGCTCTGGCTCACTCATGGTTCAGTCTTTTCTATTGAAACCTGTCTTCCAAATCCAACTTAGATTAGAAGATGAGCGATATCACACAACTACCATCGATATGCACCAACATAAAATTCAAATGTCTTTCCTACCACTATCCAATGGTCCATCGCACCTGATCACTCCAATCCTTAACCATTGCTCTAATACCACTTAAACGGGGATGTCACGCCCCGATCCTCGAGCATGCACCCATCCCTCACCTTGGTCGATTAATAGTGACGTCCCAGGATGCATCGCCAACCTTTTCTTTTTTAATACGCATGCAGAAGCATATAAAATCCCCAGACAATAAAGCAATGTGATAGGAAAGTAGGATTTCAAATTTGAGTTTGGAAAACAACCACACTTATAAACATTGCAAATAATAGTGCAAATATATACAAGTCAATTTGTTAAGTCATGTTCTAAACCACTGGTTCATAAAATAAATTTTGCAGAAAAGGAATCAACTCCTATCAAAAGAGGATTGTCCTATAACTAACTAGGCCAATAGGATCATCAATTCTTCAGGCTTTGCCTTCTACACTTCTTGCCTCTGATCCTTCACTAATCCCATCTAAAGACCTGAAAATGGTTATTCAATAACCAATGACACAATGTCTCAGCAAGTTCTACCCCTAAGACCCAATTATGAAGAAAATACACTTTAGAGGCTGCCTAAGCACAACACGAGTCAGAAGACTTACCTTGGTCTCAGTTCCTTCCTATAAGTCAGTATATATATCAGATATACACGATCACATCACAGCACATCAATTAGATCGAATCATCGATCAACCGACTTAGTTGATTACATGTCATCTCGACCTTTTCTTGGTCAGCTCATCTCATACTATCTATAAGTCCGTTCATATCAGGACTACTCACTACTAAGCTGACAAATAGATAGCATAGCTTGTTTTTGAGATGATTGGGTATACTGCTCTCTACTAAGCTGTCATATCGCTCGTAAGCTAATATAGGATACCGATAGTGCTCAATTTAAGTCGATAAGGTATACTGCTCTCTACTAAACTGCCATATCACTCATAGGCTGATATAGTATACCAACATTGCTCTGACATTGCTCTCTGCTAAGCTGACAAGGTATATTGTTTTCTGTTAAGCTCACATATCGCCCATAGGCTGATATAGTATACCAGTATATTGCTCTCTGCTAGACATATCACCCGTAGGTCGATATAGTATACCATCCCAATCATTCAACCAATTCAATCTTTTTATCATTCTCGATAAAATTAGTTGTGTGGGGGTACATGATTGGTCTTAACCAAAATATCATAATTTCAATTCTTCGAATATCCCATAAATTTCAACAGTCCATTAAATATTTTTTGCCGCTGTAAACTGACGCCCGGTAATTTTTTCCATTAATTACCAAAATTAATTAATTTAAGAATAAAATCCTAAAATCATCATTAATTCAATTCAGCACAATTTAACATTTAAGTAAATAAACAGACTACACCACAATAATCATCATAAAATTTCGGTTGTTGGCTATCTTAGCCTAATTTCCGAAAAGTAAATAATTAACTAAATAATTACGGAAAATATTAAATAAATGCAATAAATCCAATTTAGGCCCGTAATGCCTTATTAGAAGCCAAGACAAGCTCGGAAAATTACTGAGACTCATTCAATAAATAATAACATGAGTCTACTTGCTAATATCACTAATCATTTGGCTAACATGCATTAATAAGGCTCTAAACTAATTGCTCTACTCTAATATATCCACTTAATTGTACTTAATTAAATTTAATCAACCCCTAAGCATCATTAACTGACTAGTAAGGGATTAGTGAGCAAAACTTACATGAGTAAAGCAAAGATCGGAACACTGCGACGGCGACGCGACGGTGGCCGAATTCTGAATTTTCGGCGGCGTCGACGAACACTCAGGCTAGGCCATGTTTGATGGAGATGGGCTCACGAATTTCACTAGATGGAGCTACACGAATTCGTGGGATGTCGTGGCGTGAGGGCATCTGCAAGAGCTTGGAAAATGCTTCGATGCTGCGAGTGAAGACACAAGATGGTGGGGGACGCGTGGCCAGAGGGGTGGAGCAACTTCGTTTGGCGCTAATGCAAGGAAGGAGTTGCAGGTCTTCGATGCTGCTGCTAGCAAGCTGGCATTGTTGATGGTGTTGAAGACCACTGGCAACAAAAGATGATGCTGGCGAAGAAGCAAGGGAGAAGCAGCTTCGGTGATCTTCAATGCTATACAACGCACGAAGGAACGAAGATACTGGTTTCTTCGATGGACGCGTGGATGAGGGGGTCAACGGTGGGGGTTTTGTGCATGGGTTTATTGACCAAGGGAGACAACTTATAGTGGAGAGGGGCGGCTGTTTGTGGCTTCTGTGGCCATGATAGAGAGCGTGAGTGGAAGAGAGGGATGAAGTGAATTGGTGCTGGCTTCAATGGATGAAGATACAAAGGAAAATGAGAATAGAGCCGAATAGGCAGAAGGAAAGAAAACTAAATGGATGAGGAGGAGTCGTCAGTCTTCAGCTGGGATGAAAGGTACATGAAGAGGGGCAGATTGATTTCTTGCTCAAGAAGACTAGAACAAAGCTTAAAGTCCAAATCTTTATCCACCCAATTTAATGCAATGTCCCCCTAATACTTTCTAGCCAATTTTCCATCAAAATAGCCCAAATTGAAGCCAAAAATTGAAGCCCCTTGCAAATCTCCGAATTTCCATTTTAGTCTTCAATTTCCTCACTCAATTTTCCAAATTAAGATCCAATTTCGAAGGAGAAAAATCCCGAACAATTATTTATAAATCCCTAACCCTCAAAAGTATGGCTTGGAAGTCCAAAACTTCTTTAATTTGGCCTGTACGAATTTCTGCTGATTTTCCGCAACGTCCGAAACAATTTTCCGTAAAAATTTGGGAATCTCCGAAAATTCTTTGGAGGATGAGTCGACGTTCCTAAAATAGATTGTGACATGATAAAATCTTCAATTTTTGAAATCGAACTTGAATTCACAATTAATCTCCATTAGGCGCGTTTTTAGTGTGACCTAAACTACCGGGTTGTTTGCAGAGATTTTTAGTGCAAATGACCCGTGGTCGATATTTTTCGAGCCACAATGAACCCACTCGACACAATGGCGACTCTCGATTATCGTGCAAATCTCAAGGATTCAAATACAAACACAGGGTAACAAAATGACAGAAGAATCAATCTAGGGTTGGTCGACAAGAATTTTTCAATTTAGTGGTGTCACCCACGATTAGCCACATATCTCAGTCAAACATACCTATCTCCGATTTCTAATCAATGTATATCTATGCCGTAATGATCTCGACAGACGAGCACGGTCGAGTAACCGATCTCTGGCCGAATTCTCAAGTCTATTACATTAAAATTCCTTAATGGCTTTCCTAGATATTCTAGGTATCTCAAGAGTGATAAGCTCTGAGAACAACCCTAGAGATGCGTCAATGGAATGTCTAATTTATTCAGTAGAAAACAGGAATGAAAATATGGGATGTCACATCAAATCCACTGAAATTTCTTAAAGCTAGAATGCTCCAAAGGGAGATCAAAAAATTGAGTATGAAGAGTAGAAACAATTTTTCTATTCCAGACTTATTTCTAAAAGAGAAATCCTTTTGGTGACACAATTTCGCTTTTCTATATCTAAACAAATTTTTAGTCCAAAAATAGGTTTGGAACAAAAATAAGAAATAAGAAATACTTTCATTGCTTGACTTCTTTACTAGTCGGCCACCCACCCGTCATTGATTGCTGTTGTCACCATTGTCGCCACCCTCCACCCACAGCCTGTTGATCGCTAATCGCCGACAGCCAATTGTCAGCCGTTGCCACTAGTTGCCGGCCGCTAGTTGCCGGCCACCGCCTCTCGAGAGGGGAAAATTTTATTTGTTATCAAACAAAATTCTATTCCAAGAATAGAAATTTTGCTTCATTATTAAACAGGAATTTTTGCTTAGAAACTTATCCATAAATTGAAATAGAAAAATCTATATCTCTTTTAGAAATTAATTTGTAGCTAGAAATTTTATCATTCGTGCCCTTATGGTGCGTATGATAATCATCTATTTCTATTCTAGAACTATTTATCTATTTCAAACTTGTTTGTAACAATAATCCGTTTGATAACGTAATGTCATTTTTCTATGTCTAGAAATTTTTTTCTTTTGGTTTAGAAATAGGTTTGAAGTAAAAATGAAAAGTAAAATTTTTATACGTTTCTATTTTTGGAGCAAAAATGAGAAATAAATTTTTTTTCCCCTTGCTCAACCTTGCTACTAGTCGGCTGTCTACACGCTCGCCGTTTGCCACCTACTTGCTCTCTATTGCTCGCCGCTCAAGACCCACCATCCATTGTTGCTGCTTGCCGCCCGCCTGCCGTCCACCACCACCCTTCCACCATCCATCGCCACACACCCCTCGTTGCGCACTCATTTGTTGCATCGCCAACCCTCTCTTGCTGGCCTTCCACCACCGCCTACTAGCTATTGGCCCCCCCACCTTCGGTGCCGTCCTTTGGTCGCTCGCCAGCCATCCGCCACCGCTGCCTACCTGCTATAGACCCCCTTTCATGTGACATCCTAGATTTTTTACTTTATTTTCAATTCAATAAATTGGGCATTTCATCGACGCGCCTATAGTGTTATTCTTTTAGCTGATTACTCGTGAGATAAATAGACTATCTATGCAAACCATTAAGGATTTTAAGGCAAATAGACTTGAGGATTTGACTAGGAATTGGCTGATTGACCGTGGTCATCTTTCGAGAATCATTACGACAAAGATATAAATCGATTAGAGATTAGAGATAGGTCGGTTTGATTGAGATGAGTGGTGAAACGTGGGTGATCCCACTAAATTGCAAAATTCTTATCGATCGGTACTAGTTTGATTTTTCTGTCGTTTTGATACCCTGTGTCTGTATTTGAAATCTTGAGATTTTCACGACCATCAAGAGTCGCCAATGTGTCGAAGAGGTTCATTGTGACTCGAAGAAAATTGACCACGGGTCATTTGCACTAAAAAGTTTTGAAAGCTACCCGATAGACTAGGTCACGCTAAAAATGTGTCGGAGTGAAATTAACCACGAATTTGAATCCGATTTCAAAATTGAAAGTTCAGCCATGTCATAGGTCATGTTAGGAACGTCGACTTAGCCTCCAAAGATTTTTCTAAAAACCGAGACTTTTTGGGAAAAAGTCATCCTAGGGCCGTTTTTGTTCAGAAAAAGTCAGGGGCCGTTTTTTATCGCAAAATTGCGAAGCAAGTGAGATCAAGTGGTGAGGAAAAATACCAATTGAATCTTTGAGGTGTCGGTGGAATTTATTGAGGCTGAATTGTGTTGAATCAAATAAGGATAAGTGTCCAATTGGAAGGAAATCTTAGGAAATTCGTAACCCCCACCACCTAAGCCTTTTTGGACCATTTCAAGGGTTGTAAAGGAGCATTGGTGGCTGAATTCCAGCCTAGGAAGGTAGCTGGTGGAGGGAAATGAGTCAAGGGGACAATTGACGAGAAAAACTGGCCAAGTGGACCCCTTGTCCCTTATCTCTCCCTTCTTCCTCCCTAAATCTTGGCTTTTTCCATTGTTGAGGCTTTGAAAAAGCTTAAGAGAACCAGGAAAACTGAGTAGTAGCTTCCCTTCCACCGTCGCACACCCACCAAACCATTTTTTCCCTCTATTTTCACTTTTGCCAGTTTCTACTCCAGTTGACCTTTCGCCAAAGATCTGAGTTGAAAATGGTCTTCCCAGATGAATTAGCCAATAATTCACCCATCACCGTGACCAGTACATCCAGACCGTTCCAAAGAGCTTGACCTCGCCTTGAACAGAGCCGTTGATGGTCCTGTACGGCCGCCGCAAGCCGCCGGTTGCCGGTCTGTCGGTCCCTTGCCCGCTTACACTATTTCGCGATTTTCTTCATTTTTCTCTCATTCCGACCCTTCCTTTGGCTGTTCCATCCACCTACAAGACCCCCTTAACCCTCGAGAGCCACCGGTTGCTGACCACCCACTCGCTGAAGCTCTGATCAGCCTGTTTCCTTGTCGTTCAACCGTTAGTTCTCCTCTATCCGACAAACAGAAGTAGAAGTCGAACCAGCCTTTGTTTTCTCGTTTTGCAGCCCAAAATAGAGAGCAAAGCAGTCGGTTTCCAACAAGAGTCTTTACCCATTTTGAGGTCGTTTCGAACCCTGAAAGCTAGGCCCGCTTTGGAGAGAATCGAGCCCTGTGGCGTTCCCGTCGATTTGAATCGACTAGCTCACAAAACAAGTGAGTTTAACTCACTAAACCTTGCATAGTAGGTTGATGATACTTAGGGGTTGATTAGATTAAATTAAGCATGGTTAGGTGGTTAGATTAGATTAGATTAATGAATTTAATTAATTTTCGATGCATGTTAGGTGGTTAGTTAGTGTAATTAGCAAGTAGACATGTTCTAATTTTTTTTTAATGAACCTTAGAATTTTTTCGGGTCTGTTTTGGCGTCCAATTAAGCATTACAAGCCTAAGTTGGATTTATTGGCATTTATTTAATATTTTCCGTAATTATTTAATTAATTGTTTATTTTCCGAAATTAGGTTGTGATAGTCGATGATCGGAATTTTATGTGGCACCCAAGAATTTCGCAAACCGTGATGTGCAACGGCAGTGACTGATCAATAAAAGCATCGCCGAATGGTATTATTAGTATCTTGCATGAGCATTGTTTGATTCCATCAACGGACCGATATCTCATGTTTATTAAGAGTCCAATCGTTGAATAGACTATCGATATATATATATATTCCTTTTGACGACTCGACACAATTATACCACTTGAGTGCACATGAGATAAGAAAAGAAATTGAAACACCAAGACCATGGGACCGAGAATGCTCCACATTTGTGCAAGTTTAAGGATTAGTTTTTATTTATTTAATTGGGCCTTGTTATTGAGGGACTGGACGTCCACTAACTTACTAGCCCAATACAATCCGAATACCCCTTAATAGTCGACAATTAAGTCAACTAATTGGAAGAGATGTTGACTGAAGCATGGCTGGATGATGCCACGTTGCTGCCGTATGGATAGCCAACGAAAATGCAAGGGGAGGCATGCTCAAGACACGTCCATCCCAGCTGTCCGTTCCCTTTGCAACCACCGAAACATGCATCTCTTTTGTTTAACTGGTTTTAGCAAAACCAGTGGTCTTGTGCTCATGAAAGTGATAATCGAGAGAGTGAGCGAAACCGGGAGTAACCGAGAGAGAGTGAGAGAGAAAGGTTGTGAGTGAGCAGCGAGAGAGTGAGTCGGCAAGGGAAGGAAGGAAATTAGTCCCTGCCGTGCATGCACGTTGCCGCCGCCGTCGAGCCGCACACTCCTCACCGTCTCACCACACGCCGTGGAATCGTAGGACATCGAGGCAAGTGAAAGTCCATGAATCTATATAATGTGGTGCTGTTATTGTCCAGTATGGTGCAATATACTTGGAAACAATTGAATTCTGAAAGTAGAATGTTAAACTGTGGGTAATCGAAGTAGAGCGGGACCATGAGATTGAGGAATTACTTTGGTTTTGTGTACATTTTGATCCTGTTGATGTATTGATGAAAGACTGACTATTAGTAGACTTGTGGAAGTAAGATAGTCACAGTGGGAATGGGATTTCATGGGATTCGCTTAATCCAGTGCAATTTCATGTGTAACCCTGTAACTTTGTGAAATTTTATGAAGAGTTCTAAAATGAATTTGATCCCGATTTCTTCACGGAAGTTGTGAGGAATTGCATGAGCTAGAGTATATATTTTTATCAGAACTTCTCGGAATCAATACGATGGCTTAAACCCTTTTAATATGCAATGCTTGCTGTTGAATTTTATTCTGTGATAAAAGAATCCTGAACTGAATTGTGTGAACTACTACTCATTATACATAACGAATCTGGCCTAGTGTCCTTAATGAAACTTTTTCGTCTAGATCTCAGTTATAACGTGTTAAGATTTCAGAATTTTTCATGGTCATTTGCTGGTTATTTTGAAATCCCTATTGAAGGCGTGCGTTCTGGCCTTTACACTGTTTTACCATGAAACTGTTCATTTTGTTCTAAGAATCATTGTATCTTGAGTTGTTATTTGTTATTCACTTGATAGATGCATTGATATTCAGCATATCACATGACATTGGAGAATTTGATAAAGTCTTATAGATCCACGGAATCCATGACGTCATTGCATCAAAATGTATTTTTGTAATGAGATGTATATTATGACGTGGATGTTACCATTGGAGGCGTGAGCCGACGATGCCCCGGGAGTGTTGGGATGCCCAAGGGTCGAGTGAGTCGACGCCGTTGGATGCCCAGAGGTTTGTGCCGAAGGGTCCTCGGGAGTTTCGGGATGCCCGGTTGTAGGAATTGTACGTAAATCCGGAGGGAAGGGGCAACCATTTTCATGGCGAGCCCTGGATATACCTCGTGATGCTAGGTGGGGTGCGAGATGCCCAGGGGTGTGACGGAACACGCTCTGGATGCCCGGAGGTTTGTGCCGGAGTGTCTCGCGATGCCAGGTTGGGTGCGAAAGCCCGGAGGGATGCAAACACTAGTCCCCGGGAAATGAAACCTTTCTTTGAATGCAAAAATCCGGTACATTAAAGGAGTGCATGTGTGTGCATGTGGCATGATATGAGAATTTGTTTATGAAATTGAGTGGGCTTCACCCGGTATTGAAAATGCGTTCGTTATGGCATTGAATTGTTTTTGTGAATGAGGTGCAAGTGAATAAACCCTTGATGGCATGTATATATATACAAATGACATATGTGTTTTGCATGCATCTGGATGGTTGGAGTTTCTGCATAATATGGTGTAATGGATCTTTTATTGCTGAGTGGTTGTACTCACCCCTTTTGGGGACTAACATTTCAGACTAAAAGAAAAATGCCGCTGCTGCCTGCGACTCCTGGTATGTTTTATGGACTACTGATTGACCTACAGTGGGAGTGGTCAGAGCACCGTTATCCTGGGGTGCACGGGTTGGTATTCGAGCGCGTAAGGATTTTGCTGACTTTTGAGGTAGGCCTCTCTGTCGGGCCTATACACCAAGAGTACATATCAGTTCTCGTCCGTATGGATGACCGCCTTCTGAGGGTACTACCACCACCACCGACTAATGGACCTGACTGGATATGACCTAAAGTCGAGGGTAGCAGGAGATGCATTTTTGGATTCCGACACATGGGTGATGGACAGATGCAGATGATATCCAAGGATAGAAGTTGGTTTTCTTTTGGGTAATCGCCAGGCACAAAAAGAGCTCGGCGTTTTGTTGTACCAACTATCATAGTCCATCCCTTATATAAATAAAAGTGTTCGGCTTAAATTATGAAATTTTTAGTATGGCGTGAATCACTTTATATTTTGATGAAGGGTAGTTGAATTAATTCTTCCGCCATATTATTTGCGTAGGGACCGGTAAGGAAAACAAATGAAAACCCCCAGGTATTATAGGTTATGTTAAAATTTCTTTGGTCTCAGAGTAGTATGCTACAAGAGAATGTCACTGTGGTGACCCTAACAGATCGGAGGCCGTTTCAAGGGTGCCACAGCGGTTGGTATCAGAGCAATGATTTATATGGAGTGATAAGGAGCCTCATATGGAAATGAAGAATATGAGGATGATGCACACCTTAGGATACTAACCAATAATGGTTGACTAACTTTGAATAACGGGTGATTTAGTTCACTTGTAAAATACTGATAATGATTGTGAGTTGCTTTTATGTGCCAGTAACATTTTTATGTTACTTATATAGTAGTAGTTGTTTTTTAAATGGAGATAGTGAGTCTTAAACTATCCCTGAGGCAAATGCTTGGAAACTGTAGGAAAATAATGGTACGAACTGGACGTTCTCATCCATCGAGGGCTGAAGCCTCTGCTGCAAGGGCTGAACCCCGAATGGAAGACATCCTGCAAGCATTGGCCAATATAGGGAATCTGATGGAAAGACAAGCGCAACAACAACCCGGAGTGGAACGTCGCCCTCAAGGATTGGTGGAACAATTTTCGAAATTGAAGCCACCTAAGTTTAGTGGAATAGGAAGTCCTGAGGAGGCGGAACAATGGATAGATGGAATGGAACGAATTTTCCGGTTGTTGGATTGCAATGATGCTGAGAAAATAACTTTGGCAGAGTACCAGCTGGAGGGAAATGCAAAGTTTTGGTGGAGAGCTTCAAGAGATACGATCTTTCCACCAGGTACTGATATAAATTGGGGTGAGTTTGTTAGAACTTTCAATAGAAAGCATTTTTCTGACTATGCCAGGGACAAGAAGATCACTGAATTTGTTCAGCTGGAACAAAGGGAGTTGACAGTGGACCAATATGAGGCAAAATTTTCTGAATTGTTTAGATATGCTCCCAGATTGATTGAGGATCGTGAGGAAAAAGCTAAGAGATTTTTGAAAGGGCTGAGGATTGATATCAGGAAACAACTGGTGCCTTTGAATATAAGAGATTATAATGAGATTTATGAAAGAGCACAGTTGGTGGAGCAGGAATTGGTAAGGGAGCAATCAGAGGCTAAGAGACAATTGACCTTCAGTGATATCCGACGGGGTAAGAGACCCTATACAAGTCAAAGTCAGACCTGGGAATCCAAGAAAAAGGGGAATTTTGGAAACTTTGGAAAAGCTAGGGATGGCCTGAATCTAGGAAAAGCACCTTATCGGAGTGATGATTGTTGAAGGTGTGATGGGCAACATGAGCCAGGGCCTTGCAGTGGATGACCGAAATGTTATGGTTGTGGACAGGTAGGACACCTTAAGAGGGATTGTTCACAAGTTAGGTTGCAGCCGAATGTCAACTTGGTGCGACGAGTGCAACAACGTACTGCTGGACCAAATCCACAAAGGAATCCACAGAGGCCACCAACACAAGGAAGGGTATATGCGGTCACCCAAGAGGAAGCAGAAGCTTCCAAAAATGTTATCTCAGGTACGATTTTTATAAACGGCACGAAGGCATATGCTTTATTTGATACGGGTGCTACGCATTCATTTGTTTCTGAAAGATATAGACAGTTGAGTAAAATAGAAACAACATCTCTTGAGACGCCTCTTTGTGTTTCTACGCCTTTAAAGAATATTGTGTTGTCTACGCTGGTGTGTAGAAAATGTAAGATAACAATAGGAGGAAGGGATATGGAAATTGACCTAGTGGTGATGGCTATGTATGACCTTGACGTAATTATAGGTATGGATTGGCTCCATAAATATCAGGCTAAAGTAGATTGCTGCAAGAAAGTGATTCAGTTCATGTTTCCGGATCAGTTTAGTTTTGAATTTCTAGGATGGCCTTAATGGAACTGAAGGAGTTGAAGGTGCAAGTACAAGAGTTGCTTGATAAGGGATTTATTAGGCCATGTGCTTCACCTTGGGGTGCACCAATCCTCTTTGTGAAAAAGAACGACAGGTCGATGCGTTTATGTATTGACTATAGACAGTTGACCTAGGTGACTGTAAAGAATAAGTATCCCTTGCCTAGAATTGATGACTTATTTGACCAACTGTAAGGAACTTCAGTCTTTTCTAAAATTGACTTAAGGATACCATCATTTAAGGATAAGGAAAGAAGACATTCCTAAGACTAAATTTAGGACTCGTTATGGACAATATGAGTTCCTCGTTATGCCATTTGGATTGACGAATGCACCAGCAACATTCATGGATTTAATGAATAGGATATTTAAGCCATATTTGGACCAATTTGTGATTGTCTTCATTGATGATATCCTGATATATTCTAAAGGACTTGAAGAGCATGAGCGACACCTGAGGATAGTATTGCAAATCTTGAGAGATCATAAGTTGTATGCCAAATTCAGCAAGTGTGAATGTTGGTTGGACCGAATAACATTTTTAGGACATGTGGTATCAGGAAGTGGAATTGCAGTAGACCCTACAAAGGTTGAGATGGTAATAAATTGGCCGAGGCTGACAACGCGGACCGAAATACGGAGTTTCTTAGGGTTGGCCGGCTACTATAGGAGATTTATTGAAGGATTCCCACGAATTCCAGGCCCATTGACAAAATTAACTAGGAAAAACGTCAAGTTTGAATGGAATGGAAAATGTGAAAGGAGCTTTCAGGAACTTAAAAGGAAGTTAACCACAGCTCAAATTCTAACTTTGCCATTTAGATCTGGTGGATTCATGGTATATAGTGATGCGTCTCACAAGGGATTGGGATGTGTTCTGATGCAATATGGCAAGGTCATAGCCTACACATCAAGGTAGTTGAAACCCCATGAATTAAACTACCCAACCCATGATTTAGAATTGGCAGCTATAATTTTTGCTTTGAAAATATGGAGACATTATCTGTATGGAGAAAAGTTCGAAATCTATACATATCATAAGAGCTTAAAGTATTTGTTTTCACAAAAGGAATTGAACATGAGACAAAGGATGTGGATGGAATTTTTGAAAGATTGTGATTGTGAGATACGGTACCATCTAGGAAAGGCGAATAAGGTGGTGGATGCTCTTAGTCGTAACTCAGCTATGGATATGGCCAGTTTAAGAATGACATAATGGAATCTGTAAAAGTTTGTAGCAGACTCAAAATTTCAGTTGAAAGTAAATCACCTTACCGGTATGCTTACTGCATTAAGGATTGAACCCAAAATTATTCAGAAAGTTAAGATGCTACAAGAGTCTGACCGGGAAATTGTGGAAATAAGAGATGTTGTGTCTTTAGGAAAAAGACTAGAATTTCAAATCTCTGAGAATGGAGTAGTAAGATGTTAGGGACGACTCTGTGTTCCCGACAATGAAGAAGTGAAGAGAGAAATCCTGTCGGAAGCACATAGGAGTAATTATAGTATTCATCAGGGTAGTACAAAGATGTACAGAAATTTACGCCAACAATTTTGGCAGAATGGCATGAAGACGGAGTTAGCTAAACACGTTTCCTATTGTTTAACATGCCAGCGAGTGAAAGCGGAACATCGCAAACCCGTAGGATTATTAAGACCATTGATTGTACCCGAGTGGAAATGGGAACATGTGACGATGGACATTGTACAAGGACTACCAAGGACGTCAAGTGGTCACGACTCTATCTGGGTGATAGTAGATCGCTTGACTAAGTTTGCCTATTTTCTAGCCGTTCACATGGAATACCCGATGGATAAACTCGCTGAGATATATGTAAATCAGGTAGTACGCTTACATGGTGTTCCTGTAATGATCACATATGATCGAGACCCAAGATTTACTTCAAATTTTTGGCGAAGCCTTCAAATCGCCTTAGGAACTAAACTCCAATTCAGTAGTGCTTTTCATCCACAGATGGATGGACAAACAGAAAGAGTAATTCAGACACTAGAGGACATGTTGAGAGCTTGTGTCATTGATTTTAGAGGAAACTGGGATGAAGAGTTGCATCTAGTAGAATTTGCCTACAATAATAACTTTCAGAAAAGTATAGATATGGCTCCCTATGAAGCATTATATGGGAGAAGATGTAGGACCCCTGTCTGTTGGAGTAAAGTAGATGAAAGGAAATTGACAGGACCTGAGCTGGTACAAGTAACTACTGAGGCTGTTGAAATTATCAGGAAAAGACTTAAAACCGCCCAGAGTGGACAAAAGGACTGCGCAAATAAGCGTATAAGACCTCTGGAATTTAATGTGGGAGATCATGTATTTCTTAAAGTATCCACTATGAAAGGAATATCACGGTTTAGAGTGAAAGGCAAGCTGAGCCCTAGATTTGTTGGAACTTTTGAGATACTTGAAAGGATAGGAGATGTGGCCTATCGACTAGCATTACCCCATAAGCTGGAAAACCTACATGATGTATTCCATGTGT
This sequence comes from Eucalyptus melliodora, assembly GCA_004368105.4. Lineage (NCBI taxonomy): Eukaryota > Viridiplantae > Streptophyta > Magnoliopsida > Myrtales > Myrtaceae > Eucalyptus > Eucalyptus melliodora. The sequence goes on along the minus strand of CM023410.3, from coordinate 21,394,236 downwards.
CGATGCTGAGGAAGTATCAGCTTGATCCAGGACATATACTCGATCATGAAGCCATCAAAGTGGATGAGAAAGTGAGGTACATTGAAGAACCCGTACAAGTACTGGATCAAAAGGAGCAAATTCTCAGGACCAAGAAAACTCCATTGGTTAAGAGATTATGGCGACATCACGATGTGGAGGAAGCCACATGAGAGAGTAAGAATGAGATAAAGGAGAAAGACCCTCACCTATTTGAAAACACATGAGTAATGCCTAATTTTGAGGACAAAATCCTCTAAGGAGGGGAGGATTGTGGCACTCGAGAATTTCGCAAACCGGGATGTGCGACGGCAATGACTAATCAATAAAAGTATTGCCAAATGGTATCATTAGTATTTTGCATGAGCATTGTTTGATTCCATTGATGCATTGATATCTTATGTTTATTAAGGGTCGGATCGTTGAATAGACTATCGATATATATTCCTTTTGATTAACTCGACACAATTATACCACTTGAGTGCACATGAGATAAGAAAAGAAATTAAACCACTTGAGTGCACATGAGATGAATAAGTACACTTGATAAATTATTGAACTACCAAGACCATGGGACTAAGAATGGTCCATATTTGTGCAAGTTTAAGGATCAATTTTTTTTTAATTGGGCCTTGTTATTGAAGGACCGCACGTCCACTAATCTACTAGCCCAAAACAACCCGAAGACCCCTTAATAGTCGACATTTAAGTCAACTACTCGGAAGAGATGTTGACTGAAGCTTGGCTGGATGATGCCACGTTGTTGGCGTATGGATAGCCAGCGAAATGCACGAGGAGGCATCCTGAAGACATGTCCATTCCAGTTGTCCGTTCCCCTTGCAACCACCGAAACATGCCTCTCTTATGTTGACTGGTTTTAGCAAAACCAGTGATCTTGTGCTCGTGAAAGTGGGCATTCGAGAGAGTGAGCGAAACCAGGAGTAATCAAGAGAGTTAACGAGAAAGGTTGCGAGTGAGCAGCAAGAGAGTGAGTCGGCAAGGGAAGGAAGGAAATTAGTCCCTACCGTGCGTTCGCATTGCCGCCGTCGTTGAGCCGCACACTGCTCACCGTCTCACCACACGCCGTGGAACCATAGGACATTGAGGCAAGTGAAAGTCCATGAACCTATATAATGTGATGCTATTATTGTCCAATATGGTGCAATATACTTGGAAACAATTGATTCCTGAAAGTAGAATGTTAAATTGTGGGTAATCGAAGTAGAGCGGGAGCATGAGACTGAGGAATTACTTTGGTTTTGTGTACATTTTGATCCTGTTGATTGATTGATGAAAGAACAACTTTTAGTAAGACTTGTGGAAGTAACATAGTTGCGGTGGCAGTGGGATTTTATGGGATTCGCTTAATCCAGTGCAATTTCATGTGTAACCCTGTAACTTTGTGAAATTTTATGAAGAGTTCTAATATGAATTTGATCCCGATTTCTTCACGGAAGTTGTGAGGAATTGCATGAGATAGAGTATATATTTTTATCAGAACTTCTCGGAATCAATACGATGGCTTAAACCTCTTTTAATATGCAATGCTTTCTGTCAAATTTTATTCTATGATAAAAGAAACCTGAACTGAGTTGTGGGAACTACTACTCATTATACATAACGACTTTGGCTTAGTGTCCTGAATGAAACTTTTTCCACTAGATCTCGATTATAATATGTTAAAATTTCATAATTTTTCATGGTCATTTGCTGGTTATTTCGAAATCTCTATTGAAAGAGTGCATTCTAGCCTTTACACTGTTTTACTATGAAACTATTCATTTTGTTCTACGAGTCATGGTATCTTGATTTGTTATTCACTTGATAAATGCAGTGACATTCAGCATATATCACGACATTGGAAAATTTGATAAAGTATTATAGATCCATGGAATCCTTGACGTCACTACATCAAAATGTATTTTTGTAATGAGATGTATATTATGATGTGGATGTTACGATTGGAGGTGTGAGCCGACGTTGCCCCGGGAGTGTCGGGATGCCCAAGGGTCAAGTGAGTCGAAGCCATTGGATGCCCGAAGGTTTGTGCCGGAGGGTCCTCGGGAGTTTCAGGATGCCCGGTTATAGGCATTGTACGTAAATCCGGAGGGAAGGGGCAACCATTTTCATGGCGAGCGCTGGATATACCTCGTGATGCCAGGTGGGGTGCGAGATGCCCAGGGGTGTGACGGAACACGCTCTAGATGGCCGAAGGTTTGTGCCGGAGGGTCTCGCAATGCCAAGTTGGGCGTGAAAGCTCGGAGGGATGCAAACACTAGTCCCCGGGGAATGAAACCTTTCTTTGAATACTAAAATCCGGTACATTAAAGGAGTGCATGTGTGTGCATGTGGCATGATATGAGAATTTGTCTATGAAATTGAGTTGGCTTCATCCGGTACTGAAAATGCGTTCGTTATGGCATTGAATTGTTTTTATGAATGTGGTGCAGGTAAATAAACCCTTGATGGCATGCATATATATATAAATGACATGTGTGTTTTGCATGCATCTGGATAGTTAGAGTTTCTACATAATATAGTTTAATGGATCTTTTATTGCTAAGTGGTTGTACTCATCCCTCTTGGGGACTAACATTTCAGACTAAAAGAAAAATGCCACTGTTGCCTGCAACTCTTGGTATGTTTTATGGACTCCTGATTGACCTACAATGGGAGTGGTCAGAGCACCGTCATCCTAGGGTGCACGGGTTGGTATTTGAGTGCGTGAGGATTTTGCTGACTTTTGAGATAGGCCTCTCTGCCGGGCCTATTCACCAAGAGTTCATATCAGTTCTTGTTCATATGGATGGCCGTTTTCTGAGGGTGCTGCCACCACCACCGGCCAATGGACCTGACTGGATATGGTCTAGAGTTGAGGGTAGCAGGAGATGCATTTTTGGGGATGCCGAAACATGGGTGATGGACGGATGCAGATGATAACCAAGGATAGAAGTTGGTTTTCTTTTGGGTAATTGCCAGGCAAAAAAAGACCTCGGCATTTTGTTGTACCAACTATTGTAGTCCATCCCTTATATAAATAAAAGTGTTCGGCCTAAATTATGAAAGTTTTGGTATGGTGTGCATCACTTTATATTTTGATGAATGGTAGTTGAATTATGCTTCCACTATATTATTTGTGCACGGATCGGTAAAGAAAACAAATGAAAACCCCCAGGTATTATAAGTTATGTTAAAATTTCTTTGGTCTCAGAGTAGTATGCTACAAGAGAATGTAACTATGGCGACCCTAACGGATCGGGGACCGTTTCGAGGGTGCCACATTTTATGCTGGTTATTGTGGTGTAATATGTTTTTTTATTTGAGCTCTAATATGTGTTGAATTGATTTAATTGTGATTTTAGATTTTATTCCTAAATTAATTAATTTTGGTAATTGATTGGAAAATAACTGAGCGTCGGTTTACAACGCTAAAAATAATTTGGTGGACCATATAAATGGTGGGATTTTCAAGGGTGAAAATACTGTATTTTGGCTAAGGCCGACCATGTACCCACACACGAGTATTTTTATCGAGTACCCTTAACCCGCGGAAAATAGGCCAAGATGTTATGCAAATTAAGGAATTCAAGAGTGGAATGCCACGTCCTTGGCTATAAGTAATTAATCGTGTGATGGTTTGTCGTCGTAATAGAATGACTATCAAAAGTTGAGATGACGCATGTTGTGCGTGTTGTTGTTAGGTTAGATCAAGGAAACCACCTTATAGAGGTTGTTCTCACTGAGCCGTAATTTAGTATTACCACCTAATCTAGGTTGTGCATGCTGAGTCGCAATTCAGTATTACCACCGAATTTGGAATCGGTTGTGCTCGTTGAGCCACAATTCAATATTAACCGCCGAAGAATTAGTAAGCTGTGCCCGCTAAGCCGTAATTCAGCATTACCGCCAAAGTTTTAGTAGGCCATGCTCGTTAAGTCGTAATTCAGTGTTGGGGTTGAGTATTTGAGATAATCGTGTAGGCTGTGCTTGCTAAGCCATAATTCAGCATTAATTGAGATGACTGGGGAATGGTCTGGTTAACATGTAATCGATTAGGTTGATTAATTGATAAGTTGATATGAGAAAATGATTTAATGTGTTGATGTGACTCGATGAGATTATGAATTGTGTTGAATTGCAAGGAGGAACTGAGGCCAACGTAAGTCCTCTGACGCCTATTTGTACTTAGGCAGCCCTTAGGGCATATTTGTTTCCTAATCAAGTTTTAAGGGGTAGAACTCACTGAAACATTGTCTCACTGGTTATTGTATAACCATTTTCAAGTCCTTAAAGAGAGCTGGTGAAGGATCAGAAGCCCGAAGTATAAAAAGTGAAGTCCGAATAATTGGCGATCTTGTCTGGCTAGCTAGTTGTAAGACAATTCTCTTATGTTGGGAGCTGATCCCTTTTGTAAACCTTTGTGTATAGACCTGTGTGTTTATAAAAAGGTATTTTGTAAAAAATTGGCCCAACTTTCCTATCCTATTGTTTTATTGTTTGGGGATTATTTATATGCTTCTGCATGCATATATTAAATGAATGGGTCGGCGATGCATCCTAGGACATCACTATCAATCGACCAAGATGAATGATGGGTGCGTGCTCGAGGATCAGGGCGTGACATTTCACCTCCACCTCCCCCTTCCCCCCAACAGGCGTCGCTGGCCACCTCCCATCACCATTAGCCACCCTTCCTTGTTCGTTGGCACTAAAGAGAGAGAAATTTTGTGTCATTATCAAACATATATTTTCCTCATAAACTCATCCAAGAAATAGAAATATTTCTTTTCCAAAAATCAATTTTTGGTCAAAATGATTATCATTCATGTCATTAGTCCTAATTCTCATCAATTGGACAATATGGAATTCCGAGAGCTTTGGCAGGAAATCATGTTTGAATATTATATTCCCCTCCAATATTGTCCTATGTAGCTGTCACGAGGTAACTAGAACTTAATTGAGGTGATTTTACCACGTTTCATTTCCTCCTCGTCGGTAATCCTATCACCAGGATTGTTACCAGCAACATAATTAGGATTGGTTCCTTGTTCATTTATCCTCTAAATAAAGCACAAGTTATCCCATCTAGTGTGGCAAAAACTTGTGTCATCATAATTTGATCGATGATGAAACACATTTCATCGGAATTTTTTCTTTAGTTTTATTAAGAGGAAACGGGTTCTATAGTGACTCCAAATAGCAGTCTTATCAATGAAGCGTGAGGAATAAATATGCTTAAATAAAATTTAATCAATGATGAAGTGAGATGATATAAAAGTTTTGCTAAAATTTGATGGATGACAAAGTGTGATAACATAAACGTAGAATTTAATTGATGATGGAGAAAAAAGCTATAACAAAGATACATGCCAAAATTTAATCAACGACAAAATATTTAGAAACTATAGTGAAGGCATAGAAATTGAAAGACAATTAAAAAATAACCGCTTCGTTATTGTTTGTTGGGGGGTTTTACAAATAGTATAATGTGGCTAATACAATCAACGGTTACAAACAGTTATTAAACTTAAAAAGATAACTTCTTATCTTAAAGAAAAGAAAAAAACTTCCTAATCCCATCTCTAGTGATAAGAAGTTACATTATCCATAATTTTCTAGTAACTCATTTGTCAGTTTTGAGCAAAACTCCATGCTATTGTAAGTCTGCATATGCTTGATTGTCTTTCCAATCTCCTTTTCCTTTACAATCACCATTGATTTATTTCAACTTAGCCAAGCTTGGCTCGGATGCTAATTGCTATGGAAACAATCAATCAAATAATAAAATAAACAATAAAGAAATAAATTTGGACACAAGATTTATGTGGTTCAGTCTAACTGACATAAGTCCACGGCAAGAACAACACATAATTTGACCATATATCAAGCGATACAATGAATATTACAATCACAATATCACCGTTTTTTTTAGCCTAAATTATACTCGATAACTCATACAATGTTTAACCTTTGTAATTCCCCATGAAATAATCTCTCAAATTCACATATGAATTACACAAAAACTTTAATACAAGATTTTCACACTTTAAACACTCAAATATAATTCATGAAGAAGCCGTCTCTTTGATGGCATTCACAGCAACCACACTTTTTATACTAGACAAGAGTAGGTTCCAAAATAAGAAATTCTTAACCAACTCAAACTAGAAAACTTATTCAAATTAGAAAACTTGCTTGAATTAGTAAAGTTTTCTTTTTGGGATCAAATTCGAAAAATATTTCCAACAAAAGTAATGCACCCACTCAAAGGGTAGGATACATGCGTGAATTGGGTTAGAGAAGTCCAACATCAAATAATTGGTGTGGTATTTAGTAGTTAATATATCATAGTTGACCCATAACTTATTAGCTTAAGTTTTTGAATGAAGGTGGGTCCAACTGGATATGTTGATGAGGTCAGCCTTTGGGCTTCCTTTTGGAGATCTCCCCAAGTAAAGGTATAGGGCTTCTACTACGTGCTTTCAACAAATGGTATTAGAACCGATGGTTGATTGGTGGACCACTTCCAATGCGTATGGTTGTTTGAATATATCAAGGAAGAATCTGGTGACCACAGGTGAGCATTGTAGTGTTGCAACGCCGGCTCAATGATAGACTTCATGGTTTGATCCTAGAAAGAGATCAAGGATGAAGTTGGGCGTTGGAGATTCAAGTTGAGATAAGTCAATGCAGAAGGATACCCGAATTAAGGAGCAGCAAACCTAACATTGGAGCTCATATGTAATGGGGAGATTGTTAGGATATACACATAAGTTGGGTTAAAGAAGTCTCACATCGAAGAATTGGTGTGGTTTTGAGCGGTTAATATATATATCCTAATTGACCCATAACTCATTAGCTTAACCTTTTGAGTGAAGATGAGTCCAACCTAATATATTGATGGGCTTGGGGTTTGATCTCCCTCTTGGAGATTTCCTCAAATGAAGGTATTGGGTCTCTGCTACGTGCTTCCAACACTGAGTGTCATGCAAAACAAGGAGTAGGCGCAAAGTTTGTGATGATGCGCCAAATCACATGTTCAACGACTATCGTGGCTTGATTAATTAGCCCGGCCTAAAATTTATGGTCTCCAGCTTGTGTAGTCATATTTAAATATTCTTTTCGAGGGCTTGGCCTATGAAACAAGATGAGGTAGTTACAAAAGCCGGTCGGTGTTGTATCAAGGAAAGTGGCTCTCCTAATGCGGTCTTTTAATATAATTGCATGAGAAGAACAACTTCTTCTTCTTCCTTTTAGATGACCTTGACTTCTTGCTCTTAACCAGATGACCTCAACTTCTTGTTCTTAACCAATCTACTCAGTCTTGACATTAGTAACAATTGGATCTACTGTTCCATTCCCTTGAGTATCGGTAACCTTTCCAAACTCAACTCTCTTAATTTATGTTATAATGAACTCCATGGATTCGATCAAAAAAAAAAAAAAAACTCCATGGAAACATTCCTTCAAGTATAGGCAAATTGAAAATTCTCCACATTTTATACTTGTAACAAATAATCTTAGGGGGCACATCCCTCTCATGATGGGTGATTTGAGGAGTTTAGAGGTTCTTTATTTGTGGGGAAATAGACTTTCAGGGCCCTTACCTTCATAAGTTGGGGGACTGACTTCTCTTACTACACTTCTCCTATCGATTAACAATCTCAATGGCTCAATCCATCCTCCTATTGCAAATTCGACACGTTTGTTAATTCTTCACCTTTTCGAAAATAAAATTTCCAGTCAAATGCCTCAAGAAATAGGAAATTTAATATCTCTCCATGAATTAGAATTGGGTGAAAATAATTTGGTTGGTACAATTCCTACTTCTATGGGAAATTTAAGCAACTTAATGAGATTGAGCATTTTGCAAAGCAATCTTTTTGGTTCTATTCCTCAAGAGATTGGTGAATTGAGGAATTTGAAGGGTCTTTATTTGTGGGGAAATGGGCTTTCCAGATCCATACCTTCAGAAATAGGGAAGCCACTACTAAAGCGGCGCCATATATTGAGAATATGATGATGCCATCGGGGCGGCTTCGGAGGTGAATGCAGGATCCTTTAAACAACATGTCTAGGAAAATATTTGAGGAAAGTGCTTTTGACCTGCTGTAAATAAATAAAACCAGTGAGAATGCTAAAATAAAAGCACTGGCCATTTTCGTTGCTTCTATAATAATAAGTCTCATGCTTGCGGAATCCATTTCGCAGCATGGAATCTACCTCAATCTTGGTTAGTTTAGTTTGAGTTATTTCTATAGGAAATCAGCCTATCTATCCTCAATCTTTCTTTATGAAAGATGCGGCGTGAAAAAGTCAAGCTAAGAACTGGTGAGTTCCGCTCAGTACACAGCCCTGCATGATTAAGAAATGCACCTCTAAAAAGATGCGTAGAATATCTCATATTAAAGAATTCTCTTTGAGTTTGTTCTTTTTCATCATGTCTTGGGTCACAGTTCATATGAGTCAAACCAAGAGATTGGCATCAACTACCAAAGCTAGGCAGATAGATAGACTCCTTTCCCGCTGCTAAGGGAGAGCAAATTGAATGTAGCCTTCACACAAAGGCGAGGCCCGCCCCAGCAAAAGGGGGGAACCCCCAATTTTCTTGATTGAAAACACTGAGCTGGCTGATTCCCCTACAGTGCTCGTTAAGTTTAGATTTAGCTATACATGATTTGGTTGGTCCAATTCCATCATCTATCTAGAATTTGAGCAATCTCCATTTCTTACACATTTACTTGAATCATCTTTTGGACCCAATTCTTAAAGAGATAGGAAATTTGGTGTCTCTTGGATGATTATATTTGTCTAATAACAGTCTGAGTGGTTTGATCCCTTCATCAACTGAAAGCCTAGCCAATTTAACTGTGGCATCCTAAAATTTCATGACAATCCCTAGATACTTTGTGACCCCTACAAAGGTATTGGAAGTGTCATCGGACTATATTATAGCCATTAGACCAATGGATTACAATTAAACAAGGCCGAGCATTTAATGGATAGTTGTTTTGTTGGAAATCTATCCTATGCCGAGCATTTCAAGGATTGTACTAAAAGATAAATTGATAGAGAAATTTTTTATTCTTGGCCGTGCACTTTATAAGTTGGATTACCATCGATTAATATTGCAAAATTTTATGGCCATGTGAATAATTGTAATTAAGTAAATATAAGTGGTGATTAATGTGGATTATTAAGTGAAGGAGTGGGCTGATTTCTTAAGGCCCAAAACCGCCCAAAAACCAGCCCACGACCCCCCACTGTTCAGCTGACCAAGGCCAGGCACAAGAAGCCCAAATGGCTGTCGACCGAACGGAGGAGGAGTCGGGTGGAGAAGCTCACGCCACCCTCTCCATTTGTCCCATGGAAGAAGCCACATGTCATTCCTTTGAAGCCAAGTGTCCAATGCCATGCAAAACCTCATGATTACTAGCTAATCATGAGGGTGAAAGGAAGAAAAAGAGAGAGAGAGAGGGGCGGAATGGATGAGGCAGCAACCGAGAGAGAGAGAGGGTGTTCGCGAGAGAGAGGGAGACCGAGCGGGTGAGTGAGAGAGAATCCGAGAGAAAGAGAGGAGAGTTCGAGTGGGAGTGAGGGTGCTTCGACGAGGGAGGAAGGAGACCGGCCCCGCCATGCATGCAGCAGCAGCCACCGTCAATGTCGCCTAGCTCCGCCATCAATCGAGCCGCGCCCGAAGTCCCCGAGTTGCCGTTTGCTTGCTTGATTTCATTGAACTTAAGGCAAGTGAGAGTCCATTAATCTACACTTTGCTTGATGTGGTTGTGTGTGAAGTCAAATGGATGTAAGAGATGCTTGAGTGGTGATACTGAATGTTGGAATTTCAAAAGTGTAGGACTAGTTCTTCAAGCTAGTAAACTGTTTCATGGAAAAACAGCTTGAGCTTTGGCGATTCCGTGAATTTTCTGTAATTATCCTGCCGAAATTTGGCTTCGTGTTATTGATGAAAGTTGTAGGTGACATCTTGGGGAGTAACATACTAAAATTTGAGAAGAAACGGACAAGTATTGGTTGATGAAATGATTTTTCTTAGAAAGTGTTAAATCTGGAAACCGTTACCGAGGGTTAGGAAGAGTTATGGTGACTATAACTTTTACCTCTATGTTTTGTCTATAACATATCAAAATTTCAAAATTTTCTGAGTTGATTTAGGGTTTATTCTGAATTTGTGAATAAAACTGTGCAATGGATGTTTGAAATTTTAAGGCTGTGATGCATGGACTGTTGCGACTAGTACGAAGTTCTTTTGACATGGTGTTCTTCATGAAACCTTTTTTCTCTAGATCTCGTTTATAACATGTTAAATTTTCAGAATTTATTAAGATCGTTTGCTAATTTTTCTAGAATTTTAATTAAAGAAGTGCATTATGTTTTATCCGAGAAACTATTTTATTTTAAGAACAAATGAAATTGCTTGGTAAGCTGAAATGTCTTGAGTTGTTATTTATACAGTATATGTGGTGACATTTAGCACATCATATGACATCAAAAGTTGATTGAAACCTTTGATATTATTGCATCAAATGTTGATTTGAAAATGAGACATATATGTGAATATACGTTGTGATGTTGATGATACCGTTGGACCCTTGAGTCGACGATGCCCCGCGAGTGTCGGGATGCCCGGAGGTGTGTGCCGGAGATTCCTCGAGATGCTAGGTAGGGTGTCAACGATATGAGGGATGCAAACACTGGTCCCTGGAGAAAAATGAGATCCTTTTGAGTATCAAAATGGGAAAATGAATCATGCGCATGTGTGTGCATATGGCATGGTGCATGAATTGCCTATGAAATTGAGTTGATACTATTTGGCATTGAGAATGTGATCATGAAGGCATTGAATGGATCTCATGGAGACATATGTATGATTGCATGGATGATACGTGCATTTCACATGAAAGTTTGGTTGTCTTGCTTGTTGCATTGTGTAGTTTGATGGATCTTTTACTGCTGAGTGGTTATACTCACCCCTTTGGGGAATAGCATTTTAGATTGAGAGATGCCTCTATTACCGGTCACGTGTGAAACTTTTTATGGCTTACTGTCTGATATTGCGGTCGAGTGCTCAGAGCACCCCTGTGTTGGTGTTCGTGGATTGGTGTTTATCCGTGTTCGTGTTTTGGTTATGTATGATGTGGGTCTACCTGATGGGCCTGTAGTCTAGGAGTTCTTGTCTGTCTATGTCCGTCGCGACGGGATGATGATGGGGATGCTACTACCGCCACCGGCCGATGCACTGGGTTGGGTGTGATCGCGCGTGTGACTAGTAGAGGATGACACTTTTTGGATAGCCGACATTGGATGATGGATTGATGTACATGTCTAGTGTGGGGGTCGGGTACTTTTGGGTTATAGCTGAGCTAAGTTAAAGCCTTGGCCTTTTGTTGTACCGACTTGTGATGTCCATCATAGTTATGTAAATAAAAGTGGTTCGGCTCTAACTTATAAGAGATGTGCAGTTGGTGTGCATTGCATTAATTTGTTGGAGCATGGGGTAGGGAGATGTTGAGTAAGCTTCCGTTATATGACCTGTGCTGGGACCGATTAAGATAATATAAACCCCCAAAACATATGGACTCACTCTAATTAAATGGCATCAGAGTGACATGTTATTAGGATCAGTGAAAGGTAAGTAAACTGTGGGAACCCTAATGGATCGGGGGCCGTGTCGGGGGTGCCACATTAACCATCTTACTTCTCCGCTCAACGACTTTTCTAGTTCCTTGTCTCCCGAAGTTAATAAAATTACTCGTTTGAGTGCTTTTGATTTATCTTACAATGAACTCGAAAGGCAATTGCTAGATGAACATGCCAGGGGAAACTATTGCAAAATTCAGCGTCATAAACAATCATTTCACAGGGCTCGTTGCAAAAAGCTAAGCTTGAGGAACTGCAGTGCATTAATAAGAGTGAGGCTTGATGGAAATCAACTTACAGGAAATATAACGGAAGCTTAAAAATATTCAACAACAATATTTCTGGTGAGATACTCTCAGTTTTTGGAAGGATGACTCAATTATAGGCACTAGACTTGTCTTCGAATAATTTGAGAGGAGGATTCCAAGGGAGTTGGCAAGCTTGCAGTTTTTGCTATATCTCATCCTCAACAGTAATTGGATCATAGGTGACATTCCTAGTGAAATAGGAATTTTATCCAAATTGGAGCATCACAACTAGCATCAAACAATTCTAGTGGATCAATCCCGGCGCAACTTCTTCAATACACAAACTTTTTGAGCTTGAACTTGAGCAAAAATAAACTTGAAGGAGGCATTCCTTCTGAGATAGACAACATAAGATTCCTAGGATTCTTGATTTGAGTCAGAATCTATAGGCCTGAAGAATACAACAAGAGCTTAGAAAGCTGAGAATCCCACGACAACTTGTTTAGTTCGATCCTTCGGACTTTGGTGATATGTCAGAACTAACTATTGTTGATGTGTCCTACAACAACCTTGAAGGTCCTCTACCAAATGTCAAAACTTTTAATGGGGCTCCATTTGAGCAATTTGGTGCAACGTGAGACTCTGTGGGAATGTTGTCGGTTTCCAAAAGTGCAACTCACCTATGAGCAAGAAAGGTAAGGGAGACGGTGGGCATCAAACTACTGCTATCCTTGGTCTTTCGTTCTCAGGGTTTCTACCATTATTGCACGGCTAGCATTTGCATGTTTGCAAGCCAAGCCACAGCTTTGACCGACCATGAGACAAGCGTCGCAGGAGCTTTGCATTCGAGCACCGCTAGAAATGCCATTCTCAGCTTGAAGCAATTTCGTGATTTCAATGGCAGGAAATTTCAATTGCAATGGTTGATTAGCTCAGCTTAAGATGAGATTAGGTGGTTAGTTACTTTAGATTAGTTTTTAATTACTTAATTATACATGTTAGGTGGTTAGAATAGATTGAGTAGGGGCTAAATAGATTGTACTATTTATGTAGATAGGTGCATAAATTTTATGGGCCTGGTTAGGTTGTTAGATTAGCATTTCCGGCCTAGGTTAGCATTTATTGGATTTAATTTGCATTATTTAATATTTATTTAATTATTTAATATTTTTCATAAATTATACCGGGATAGCCAGTATTTAATTACAAAATACCGGGTCTCAAGTTTTGACACCGAAAATGATTTTAAATACTATATCAAATAGTGGAATTTTAAAAGGGAATATATCAATTTTTAAAGTTCGATCTGACCGTGTACCCACACATGATTATTTTTATCAAATGTGTTTAATACGAAGAAAATAGGCCAAGTACATTATCTTAATTGAGACATTTGAGTGCAATGCACGATGTCCTTGGCCAGAATTGAATGATTGTATGATGGTTAAGAGAACCCATACCTGACGTGTGTTGGGTGGACGTTACTCCTATATAGGATGCCCTTGGACAATGGATGCTGATCGTAGTACATTCTGGACCGATGCTCCTTTAGGATTGCTGTCTAGTAGAGATGTTGTCATGCTCAATGGGGTGAAATAACGCCTGGCTATGCCAGAAGACCGCTGAACATCAAGTAGGCCGTGCCCTAGGGGCTGTAATCAATTGGAACGTGTGTGATTGATTGAGTTAGACACGCCGGATTATGAGACAAAATTGTGTGGATGTGGCACCCATCGACGGCCCCCAATCTGTTAGGGTCACCACACATACCTTTCACTTAACTTGAAAGTCTGTTACTTTGATACCATAGGATTTCGATAAGTCCATGAGTTATGGGGGTCTACATCTTTTACAAATGTCCTTGCGCAGAAATATGGCGGAAGCGTATCCAACAACTCCCTTCCCTATATTAAAAAACGATGCACACCAACTGAACACTTTTATAAATAATAGCCGGACACTTTTATTGACATAAAACTAGATGGATATTTTCAATCGGTATACCAAAAAGCTGTAGTTTTCTATACTCAGCTACACTTCAAAAGATACTTGACATTTCCAATAGTTATATACATAAAGTCCATCACGTAGTGTTGGCTTTCAAAAAATATCCATCCTTTGCTGACGCTAACTCGCGGTCACACCCATCCATTCGGTCCGTCTACTAGTGGCGGCGGCAGTAGCCCCAGCGTTCATCCATCCCAATGGACAGATACAGCAATGTACTCCTAGAGTACAGGGCCGATAGGAGGACCAATATCGAACATCACTATCACTTGTACCCATACAAACGTCAACCCTCGCACCGCAGGATGATGATGCTTCGACCATTCCCATTGTAAATTGATCGGGACTCCATAAAATGTATCAAGAGGTACGGGTAGCAAAGGCATCTTGTCTAGTCTAAAATGTTAGTCCCCAAAAGGGGTGAGTACAACCACCCAGCAGTTGAAGTTCCACTAAACTATATTACATAAGTGCTATGATTAATCTATGTGATGCAAAACAAGGCCCATGACCTAAAACAATGAGTGTGCAACAAATCAATTGAGTTTTTCCCCATGAAATGGCAAGCGCAGTTTAACAACTGGAATACATTGTTTCGATCACACGGGTCTCGATTATAAGGCCAAACCGTTATGACACGTCACCCACCGTGCTACATAGTTTTGTCTCATAATCAGGCCTAGCAATCAACAGAATCATAAAGTTTGAGTATTCAGTTGATTTTTCATTTCCCTACGTCTATCCCAGAGGACCAGTGTTTGCGTCCTTTTTGGGCACTCACACCCAACTTGGCATCGCGAAAGCCTCTAGTTCAGTCACCAAGCATTTAGAGAGTGTCATGACTCACCTCCAGGTATCTCGCACCCCACCTTGCATCACGAAGAATTGCCAAGGCTCGCCATGTGAATGGTTACCCCTACTCTCCGAGCATGTATCATAATACAACTGGGCATCCCGACACTCCCGGGGTACCTCTGGGGCTCTACGGATCCCAGGCATCAAGAGCGTGTCATGTCTCACCTCTAGGCATCCCGTTCTCACAGGGGCTTCGCTGACCCGATGGTCCAATGGTAACAATATTCATAACCATGTTATAACAATCCACTCAATTTAATGCCAAGGCGTTCTCGAATCATAGTATGGAAAATCTCACGGGTTTTTAAAACATTTTCATCTATAGTATAAAGTAAAGTAAAATAAGGATTTCAAAGACATAAAAAATAACTATAATGGTCTCACTTAACATTTCAAGTGAGGGTATTCAAATAAATCAAAAGATTTTCTATGATTTCGTTCGAGAACAATCGAATTTCCATGAACATGAGTCTAGATTGCAATCATGCCTCGAGGGCGCACACATCTTTAATAAAACAGTGCATTCATTTTGGGACAATGAAAACTATAGTTCGGCGATCGATAAATTCGGTCTCGCCATAGCATTTTTCATAAATTTAACACCTAAATTTTCAAAATCAGCATGCCCATGGGTCTCAATTATAGGTGACGATCCACCTATGCTAAATCCCTTCTCAAAACAGCCCATCAGCAATTTCACACTCTCAATTCATAACTCATTGAGCAAATCTAGAATGAAATTATGCTTTCAAGACGTACTACATCGAGCAACTACAACATTACACGATATAGGTTAGTGGATATGAACTTGCCTCGAGTCCTACGATGTTAATGATGAGGAGTTCGGTGCGGTGGTGCGGCAGCTGTGGCTCAAGTGGAATGGTGGCTTCGGTGTGACGGGAACGGCGGTGGCATCCAAGCACACGGCGGAGGGGCGGTCCTTTCCCTCTTCCCTCGCTGCCCTCTCTCACGGATCTCTTGCTCTCTCGCGGTTTCTCTCGCTCACCCTCTCTCTCTTCCACTCGCTCGCTCGTTGCTCACTCTCTCTCTCTCTCAGCTTGCTCAACTGCTTTCTCCTTTTTGTTAGTTGACTTTAAGAGTCAATAAACGTGAAGCTCGGTGGCCGCACGCGCAAGGGGCAGCTGTCGAAGTCATGGCCTCCTCCTTCTCCTTGCCGACCCAGCAAAGCCACACTCTCCCATTTGCTGTCCATCGAAGGAAGAGCCACGTAGCTTGTGGGTCAACTATCCTCTTCCATAGTTGACCGATTGCGTGACTCTTCACGTGCGGAAAGAAGGGGCTGCATGGGTCAAGCTTTTTCTTTTATTGACCAGCTTCGACAGGAAAAGAAAAGAACATGGCCGCATAGCCGTGCATGGGCATCCGATGGTCTCATAGGAAAAATATGTTAGACGTTTCGGGACGTTGGGTGGCAATGAAACAGTGGTCAAATGTGGTGCCGACTATGACGATGATACGACGGGGTCTAAAATCGGTGCCGATGACGGAATCCGATAACAATTTCGTAAATCCGTGACATATCGTTATTTTTCCAAGATCAGCAAAAATATGGATGCCACAATTCTCCCCTCCTTAGAGAATTTTGTCTTCAAAATTGTACATTACTTATGTCTCGTTAAACAAATGAGGGTACCTTTGCCTCATTTCTTTTTCACTTTCCCAAGTGGTATCTTCCATATTTGGATGTCGCCATAAATCCTTAACTAATGGAATTTTCTTTGTCCGAAGGACTTGCTCCTTTCGATCTAGCACTTGTACTGGCTCTTCTATGTACCTCACTTGCTCATCCACTTTGATGGCTTCATGATCGAGTATGTGCCCAAGGTTAGGCTGGTACTTCCTCAGTATCGACACATGGAACACATTTTGTAAATTTGCCAGCTTAGGAGGTAGTGCTAGCCGATAAGCTACGTCCCCTATCCTTTCAAGTATCTCAAAGGGTCCAACAAATCTGGGACTTAGCTTGCCCTTCATCCCAAATCGTGATGTTCCTTTCATTGGGGATACCTTAAGAAATACATGGTCCCCTATGTTAAATTCCAAGGGTCTTCAACGCTTCTCTACATAGCTTTTCTGTCGACTTTGGGCTGTCTTAAGTCTTTTCCTTATAATTTCAATAGCTTCGGTAGTAACTTGGATCATTTCAGGTCCTGTTAGTTTTCTTTCACCTACCTCATTCCAACAGACAGGGGTCCTACATCTCCTCCCATACTGTGACATCCTGAAATTTGAGCCCTCTGAGGGATGAATTAATATGAATTTCGTTAATGCATTGTTGGTTGATCTCACTCAGAATTGATCACTCCTAAGATACTAACTTTGAGGCGAAAGGTTAATGAGGACAAAACTCGTACAACTAAAGGACTCGACCTGGGAAAACGACTTGACCATGAGACTTGTGTAAGGACAATTTTGTAGATAGGCAAGCCGATTTCAAGGATGACTGGGAGCCGATTCGCGAACAGAACATAATGGAATGACGGGTGATTTTGTTTACCATTATCGAAACTGCGAACAACCCTAGGTCAATCCTCAGTGATCGTGTACTTTGAAATAAGAATATATTCTCCGTAATTTCATGTAGTCAAGGACGTCCATGCATCGAGATGTCTTGAACGTGGTTTGGCACAAGTCAGTTTCGCGTGAATCCTTGAAGCCGCCTGTCAATCTGAGTTGTAATTGAAATGGCATTGGGCAAAATTGACATGGCAAGAGAACTTAGGATTGGACTTCGAATTATCGGGAATGTCTGGGATGGACTTTGGATGAAGTTACATCAAACAGTCGATAGAGCCAATTGAGCCGAACAATTGGAAAAGGGATTTTCGGACCAAGGAAGCGAGCCCATGAGGAAGTGAGCCGGGCCAAGCCAGTGTGGGCCTTAGGCCTAAGGTGGGATAGCCACAATAGTGGGCCTAAGTCAAGCAAATGAGCCCATTGGGCCAAACCAACTATTCCTTCTTCTAAGCCCATTAATGAATCTTAAGCCCAATTGAGCCCAATCAAACCCAACCAATTCCCGAGCCCGTTCCTATTCATTTCTAAGCCCATTTCTTAGGCCTGGCCTTCATTTTTAGCCCAAGGATAGAATTGTAATTGTGCAAGCTAAAATGACCAAAATACCCTTAGTTGTAGGGAGAAAAAGGCTAGAGGAGAGAGAAGATGATGTCATCATGCATGGGGACTTGAAGTAGCCATTTGATGGCCTTAATGAGGAGTGCTTTTAGCCTTCACTTCACTCTCTCTCTTCCCCATTCGCCCCCCCCCCCCGCCGAAGCTCTGGCCAAGCCGTTCACTTGTTTTCTCCTCCTGTAGGGCTGTTTTTTAGAATTTCAGAGGGAATTCGAGCTATGGTTGCTATGTTGAGCTTGGGACCACCTTGGATCATCATGGTAGAGGTCCCGGAGCATTGCCTCCATCGTCGCTGCCGCGTCGGTGTCTCTAGCCCGTTTAACGAGTCATTTTGCTCATAATCCTTTGATTATAGCCTAAACTTGCTTAGGGTTAGTTTAATTATTTTTAATTCTAGTTTAAGTGATTTAATTAAATTATATTAGTCCTAAGATAGGTTGTTAGATTAATGGCTAAGATTAGTTTAGCTTAATTTTACTTTATTAGCTTAATGATGCTTATGTGGTTAATTAAGCATGTTTATCTTAATTGATTGGTTTTATTAATTTAATTATTGTTTTAATGATTTCTGAATATAATTTATTATTTATTGAATTCTGGAAATTTACTATTCACATGACACTATTCACAAAATACCGTTCACGTGCACTGTTCATCTAGAATGCGAAAAGTGTCTATAATTAATGTTTGTTGATTCTATGAAGTGATTAGATGTGTTATTGCATAAACATCCACATGAAATGTATGTTTTTCACAAAAAGGGGAACACTGTTTGTCCGAGGGATGCCTAAATGGGTTGCCTTGAGGAGATGGTGATTTGAAAGTGTAAATCCAAGCATATGTGCATTGGCTATGTGCCCAAAGATAAAAGGGAATCGTGGTGGTGTGTTGGTGTGATCCCCAAGTTGAATCCATTCCCTATTGTGTCGAGTGGGTGATACTCCTTTGTGAAATGCCTGTGTGGCAGTAATAAGATCGTGTTTGTGTGGCGTAGAACTTGCCTATGTGGCGTAGAACATGCTTGTGTGGCGATAATCGAGTCGGTATGGCGGTGATCAATTAGAACATGCCTGTGTGGCGATAATCATGCTTGTATGGTAGTGATCAATTGGAATGCATGAGTGTTGAGATGGTTGGGCCTTATTATCTGGTAAAATTGCATGTCATGGAATGTGACGTGTCACATTGATTTCACCTTATAATCGGCACTCGTGTGATTGATTGAGGTGGAATAAGTGGCACATTAATGTGCATGAGCACATGAGAATCATGGTAGCGTTGGTTCTGGTCATACATGAGTGAATCACGTTGTTATAGCACGCACGCATGAATCAATAGCGTGCAGGGTGTGGCAATGGCCACGTGAGATCGCTTGTGATGCGACTCATGTGTGATTGATGAACTGCATCATCTAATGGCCATGTGCATTGTGTATATCATGCTAAGTGTTATGACGTGCAGGGTATGGCATACCGGGTAAGGTTGCATGCGAACCGACTATTGATTGTTGGTTGTTGGTTCGTTTGTGGGGTGGTTCTGAAGAGATACCCTAAGTTGAGTTAGTGTTCTAATCGGGGGCTTAGGGGAGGACTTGCTGAGATTTATATCTCATTGGTTATTGAATAACCATTTTCAGGTCCTTAGTGTGAAGAACCCATAGCTTGAAGCGAAAGGGTCAGGAGCATAGGTAGCTTAGTAATTCTTTATGAAACAGACCTTTTATATAAGCTTGAGGTGTTTATGAATGTGTATTTTGATTTGGAATTGTTGTCTTGTTTTTCTATCTCATGTTTGTTGAGGTCAGGGGATTAGTAATTCGCTTCCGCATGTGCAATAAAAATTGAAGGGTCGTCGACAAGTCTTGGGAACGTCAAAAAATTCTATTGACCACCAAGGGATGTGCACGCGACCGAGGTTCGTGGCATGACACATACAATGCTTCATAGGGAGCCATGCCTATACTTTTTTGAAAACTATCGTTATATGCAAATTCTAGCAGGGTTAGCTTTTCATCCCAAATTCCTTTAAAGTGAATGACACAAACTCTTAACATATCCTCTAGTGTCTGGATTACTCTTTCCATTTGTCCATCCGTGTGGAGATGAAAAGCAATATTGAATTTGAGCTTAGTCCCAAAGGCGGTTTGAAAACTTCGCCAAAGGTGTGAAGTAAATCTTGAATCTTGATCAGACGTGATAGTTACAAGGACACCATGTAAGCGTACTACCTGGCTTACATATATCTCAGCATATTTATTCATCGAATAATCTATGTGGACTGTTAGGAAATTGGTAGATTTAGTCAAGTGATCTACTATCACCCAGATAGAGTCGTGACCACTTGATGTCCTTGGTAATTATTGCACAAAATCCATCATCACATGATCCCATTTCCACTCTGGTATATCTAATGATCTCAACAGTCCTGCGAGTTTGTAGTGTTCTGCTTTCACTTGTTGCCATGTTAAACACCGGGAAATGTGCTTAGCTATATCCGCTTTCATGCCATTCCACCAATATTGTTGGCATAAATTCCTATACATCTTTGTATTACTCGGATGAATACTATAATTACTCCTATGTGCTTCCGACAGGATTTCCCTTTTTACTTCTTCATTGTAAGGAACATAGAGTCATCCCTAGCATCTTACTATTCCATCCTCAGAGACTTGAAATTCTAGTCTTTTTTCCTAAAGACACTCAATTTCGTAATTTCACAATTTCTGGGTCGGATTCTTGCAATGTTCTAATTTTTAGGATAATTTCGGGTTCAATGCTTAACACGATAATGATGTGAATCGTTGCGGAAAGATCATTCTACGAAGGTCCAGATGGTGCGAATTGTGAACCTCAACCTCCAATCAAACCCGTGATTGGCAACCTCGGTATGAACGTGACCTGTTGACGAACGTGTGTCAACCAACCAACGTTATAGACACCATGAGTGAAAGAATTTGCTATCTGGCTCGATAAGTCGAATCGACCGCCATAAGAGAATCTTGATAAGGTCAAGTCCTCAAAAGAACAATAAAAGAGAATCTCTCAATTCTTTTCCTAAAAAATGAAAATATATCTATCCCCAAAGAAATTTGACAAATCCTTTATATAGGCTTTCTAGCCGCTACACAAACCCTAAAACCAACCTTAGAAATCTAATGCGTAATATTTTAGAATATTCCTAAACAAGAAGATATATATATATTGACTTGGTCAAATATTTGGTGACCAGATAATTAAATTGCGCCAGGATTTCCAAGATTCTTCAAGATTTGATCTAAGGTCGTCTCCACGAACCATGACACCAACAATTTGCCTAAATTGCTTGGCCCGCGCTCGAGTGATCGAACCAGTAGGAATAGACAATGGGTCCTTAGCACCTCCTCCTCGATATGGCTCGATGTCCACATCATTCCCTCCCTCGTGCAAAGGATGTGCCCTCAAATCATCACTGGCATCGAAAAGGGTCAAGTCAGAAATATTAAATGTGGCACTAACGACATATTTACCTGGAAGATCAAGCTTGTAGGCATTATTGTTAACTCTTTCCGAAAACTAAATGATCCATCCCCTCACAGTAATAACTTATAATGTCGCTACTTAGGAAATCTCTCTTTGCGCATATGAACCCAAACCCAATCGCCGGGTTCAAACGCCACTTCCTTGCGCCCTTTCTTAACTTGCCTTGCATATTGCTCAGTCTTACGCTCAATATTTGCGCACGTCTTCTCATGCAACGCCTTGACAAATTTGGCTTTCTTTGCTCCATCTAAATCCACATGCTCGTTAACAGGTAAATGGGTTAAATCTAACGGATTTAACGGATTAAAACCATAGACAATCTCAAATGGTGTAAATTTAGTAGCATAATGCATGCTCATATTATATGCAAACTCAACATGTGGTAGACAATCTTCCCAAGATTTTATATTCTTTTTAATAATAGTACGGAACAATACCCCTAAAGTTTTATTAACTATCTCAGTTTGACCATCGGTCTATGGATGACAAGTAGTAGAAAATAACAACTGTGTTCCTAGTTTTTTCCACAATGTTTTCCAAAAGTAGCTAAGAAATTTAGAATCTCGATCTGAAACAATCGATCTAGGCATGCGTCCTTAAAGAACAAATCAGCAACATGAGATGCATCATTAGTTTTATGACAAGGTATAAAATGAACCATCTTTGAAAACCGATCAACAACCACATAAATAGAATTTCTACCATACTTAGACCTAGGCAATCCTAACACAAAGTCCATAGAAATATTAGTCCAATGATGCATTGGAATAGGTAATGGTGTATACAAGCCATGCGGTTTAGTTGTAGACTTCGATTGCTTACAAGCAATGCATCTCTCACAGATACGTGTGACATCTCTCTTCATATGTGGCCAATAAAAATGGTCATGCAGCACTTCATAACTTTTACTAATGCCAAAATGTTCCATTAAACCATCACTATGTGCTTCTCGCACCAACAATTCACACAAAGAACACTTAGGCAAACATAGTTTGTTTTCATAAAAAAGATAACCTTCATGCCTATAGAATTTATCAAATGCAGTATGTTCACATGCTTCAAACACTCTCTCAAAGTCATCATCATCAGTATATAAACCCTTGATATGCTCAAAACCTAGACATTTTGCTTCTAAAATAGTTAGAATCGCATACCTTCGAGAAAGTGCATCGGCTACCACATTCTCCTTACCTTTCTTGTACTTGATCACATATGGAAAAGTCTCGATGAACTCCATCCATTTGACATGTCTTTTATTCAACTTTTGCTGCCCTTTCAAGTACTTCAAGGTCTCGTGGTCGGTGTGGATCACAAACTCCTTTGGCCATATATAATGTTGCCAAGTCTCCAAAGCTCGTACTAAAGCATACATCTCCTTATCATGGGTAGGATAATTCAATATTGCTCCACTCAATTTCTCGCTGAAATAAGCTATGGGACGCCCTCCTTGCATCAACATAGCTCCAATTCCTGTACCAGAAGCATCGCACTCTATCTCAAAAGTAGCACTGAAATTTGGCAGAGATAACAAATGAGCATTAGTTAACTTATCTTTTAACATATTAAATGCTTTCTCTTGCTCTTCTCCCCACTTGAAACCTACATGTTTCTTAATGACCTCAGTTAAAGGTGTAGCAATGGTGTTGAAATTTCTTACAAATCATCGATAAAAACTCGCCAATCCATGAAAGCTACGCACCTCTTCCACGAACTTAGGCATTGGCCATTCACGGATTGCTTTGACCTTTTCTTCATCAACTTGTATACCATCAACACTAACAACAAATCCTAGAAATACTAATTTGTTGGTAACAAAAGAGCACTTCTTTAGATTAGCGTATAGTTGCTCGGCCCTTAAAACCTGCAAGACAACTCGCACATGCTCAATATGGTCATTAGGGCTTCGACTATATATCAAGATGTCATTGAAATAGACAACCACAAATCGACCAATAAAAGCACACAAAACATGATTCATAAGTCACATAAATGTACTCGGTGCATTAGTTAATCCAAATGGCATGACTAACCACTCATATAATCCATACTTGTCTTAAATGCAGTTTTCCATTTATCGCCTTATTTCATCCTAATTTGATGATAGGCACTTTTCAAATCGATCTTAGCGAAAATGTAAGAACCATGCAACTCATCCAACATGTCATCTAACCTAGGAATAGGATGTCGATACTTTACCGTAATGTTATTGATTGCTGGACAACCGACACACATTCGCCAAGTTTCATCCTTCTTTGGCACCAACAAAATAGGGACAGAGCACGGGCTAAGACTCTCTCTCACATACCCCCATTCCAATAGTTCGCTAACTTGCCACTGAAGTTCTTTTGTCTCCTTGGGATTGCTTCAATATGCGGGTCGATTAGGTAATGGTGCACCATGAATCAAGTCAATTTGATGTTCTATGCCTCAAATCGGTGGTATCCCTCCGGGAAGTTCATCAGGAAAGACATCTTCAAATTCCTGCAATAAAGACACAATAGGGCTAGGCAAACTTGAGTCAAGATTGTTAGTAGAAAACAAAACCTCCTTGTAAAAAAGTACAACCATTAGTCGATCTAGAACTAAAGCTCTCCTCACTTCACTTGATTTTGCATAAAAATTATTTTGCCTCTTTTCTTTCCTCTCTTATTTTCTCTCATTTTTTACCACAATCCTCCTCTTGGCCTCTCCTTTTCCTTGCGTCTCAGACACACCACACAAGCCCTCAGATTCTCACATTTTCTCTCTCTCTCTCTCTCTCTCTCTCTCTCTCTCTCTCTCGGCTTCTCATTGTAACTTTAACTGATCTTGATACACCTCACTAGGTGTCATTGGTACCAAGGTATAAGTCTTTTGATTTATCACCAATGAATAACGATTAGTATACCCATCATGATGTACCTTTCGAGCATATCGCCATGGTCTTCCAAGTAAGAAATGACCAGTTTGCATAAGTACAACATCACACTCTACCTCGTCCTTTTATCTCCCTATCTCAAATAGGATTCGAACTTGCTTTGACACTTTCACCTCTCCACTATCATTTAACCATTGAAGTCTATAAGGCATAAGGTGCTTTGTCGTCTTCAAACCCAACTTATCCACCATAATACAACTTGCCACATTTGCACAACTACATCCATCAATTATCGAACGACAAATCTTATTATTCACCACACATCTTGTATGAAACAAGTTATCTCTTTGTTGATGATGCTCCTCCTCCTTTACTTGCACACTAAGAGAATGCCTAATCACCAATAAGTCTCCTTTTATAGCTATTTCTCCATCACTACAATCCTCCAACGGTGGCATCTCATCATCCTCTTCTTTCCTTTCACTTTCGGACTCAATAACACCATGTCTAGTCATGATCATCACCCTCCTATTAGGGCATTGATTCGCCATATGACCCCTGCCCAGACACTTAAAACATTTAATTTCATGAGTTCTAATGTTAGGGTTTTCAATTTTACCTGAAGCCGGATTCGTTCCAACTTTACCGTCCCTCTCCTTCTCCTTTGAGGTTTCGGTTTTGGTGTTGTTTCCTCTCCAATTTGGCTTCTCATCTCTCTTCCAATTGGATCTCCAATTCTAATTTGAACCCCCTCCACTCTTGTGGTTTTGGTCCAACTTCAATTGCCGCTCAACTTTGATGGCTTTGTCCACCAATTCCTCCAATTCAACATAGTGTTGCAGCTCCACCACCCTTGCTATGTCTCAGCTTAAACCACTCAAAATCTTGACATTGTGGCCTCACGATCCTCCATCACATTAGCACGGATCATGGCAATCTCCATCTCCTTGTGATACTCTTCCACGCTATTATTGCCTTGTGTGAGATTTTATAACTTTTGAAACAAATCTCGATGGTAATGACTTGGTACAAAACGCCTCCTCATCACCGCTTTCATATCATCCCACGTCTCTATTAGTCTTTCACCATTGCGCCTCCTACTAGTCATAAGTTGATCCCACCAAATTATAGCATAATCAGTAAATTCAACAGCTACAATTTTTACCTTTTTGAGCTCGGAGTATCGTTGGCAATGAAATATCATCTCCATGCATTTCTCCCATTCTAGATACACATCGGGATCATTCTTCCCTTGGAAAGAAGGAATCTTCATCTTGATATTGCCAAGTTCATTATCTTCTCGGTGTCTAAACCCTCAGGCTCCATTCCACCTTTCAAATCAAGCATCTCGATCATCCTCCATGCCGGCCTCATCATCATCATAATGCTGCTACCTTTTATGTCGTGTTCTAAAGGTGTCTCACTGATGTTGCGGCCTTCCCTAGGATAGCTCTCGGTCACCATCAACTCTCATGCCATTCCCCATCATTCGGCCACTAAGCTCCTCCACTATGGCCCTCAATTGCTGGATGCTTTCCACGAGCGCTTCATCCCTTCGCATGGAGTCAACCTCCCTTTGATTCACGATTTCTTCACACAACATATTTTAGACTTGCAAGTAAACTTTAGAAACAAAAATCCTCACCAATCGCTCCCTCACGTGTTTCTCTCAAGGTGTTTGTCACTCCCCTCGTGTTTAACTCAAGTCTAGGCTTTTTCCACCCTCAATTAAGCTTACACACTCTTGCCTTTTTCCTCTTGTATTCTCTTTTCACAAGCTCTTTATTGGACTCAAAATCTATCTCTCAACCACCTCACGACAATCAATCAAACTAATCAAACAATATTAGATCACTATTGATTTTGTTTCAGCAAGTAACAATTTCAAACCAATAAGTACAACTTTCGAAATTCCAATTGAAATGCAAATCACTACTGATTTTGTTTCAATTCTGTCTACTAACAAACGGGTCGCTAAAGAAATTTGGAAAATCCTTTATATAGGCTTTCTAGCCGCCACACAAACCCTAAAACTGTTGGAGAAAACTTCATTGAGTGTTTCGAAGTTGACAAAACGTTTCCATCAGTCCAGTCTGAAGACTTGCAGACTCTTCCATCAAAGTCTGAAGACCTCCGGACTGCCAGATTCAAGACTCAAAGTCTATCCTCATTGACAGTTTCTAGACCGTCGAAGAAGGCTCATCCGAAACGAAGTATTTTGTTAAGGATTTGATTCTGTCAACTAAAGAAGATCTCTTGACTGGATGTAGCATGTTAGAATCCATTATTCGAATCAAGATTGATTCGAGGATTTTGGTTCCATTGATTGGCGAAGTATACTCAAAATGTTCTACTTATGGAAACCTAGATCCTGATTGTATAGGCGAGCAGGATTGATGGGCTATCGTCATGTTCCTTAAATAGCTCGAAAATCTTCCTAATTGATTCTGTCCAATGGGTAGATTGGAAGAATTCATTTGGTAAGTGCCAACGGGTGTAATGGCATGAAGGAGTATATAAGGAAGACGTTCCAGTTGTTCGAGTGTGTACGCAATAGAAGAATTCCAAAGTCTGAAGCTCCTTGTTCTTAGTCAATTAAACTCTTGAGCAAAATCTTGTACGCAAAAGAGAGTCTATATCTTTGAGAGACCTTGAGGAAGTGCAGCAAAGTCTCTACACTGTGGAATCAAGGTAAAGCTTCACTGTAACAACTCTTTTGTTTCATAGTGAAATCCAGCCGGTGGGCTGTCAGTGCGAAAGAGTGGACGTAGGCTTGGATTAAACCGAACCACTATAAACCCTGTGTTCTTATTCTCTTCCTTATGCTCTTTTACTTTGATCATAACTTGATTTGTTTACAAGAGTCTAATTTCCTTTTCATAATCTATTGTTGATTTAAGTTACACACTTCACTCGGGGAAATTTGTTTTTACACCTATTCATCCCCCCTAAGTGCTCATACTAGCTTTCACAATTGGTATCAGAGCCTGTGTACTCACTTAAGTTGAAGTGTTTTACTTCAGAGTTAAAGATCCATGGCTAGTATGTTGGCTCCAAGACTGGTTGAAGGACAAAACAATACAAAACCGCCTTATTTTGATGGAAAGGAATACAACATATGGAAAAACAAGATGAAGGCTTTCCTAAGATCAAAGGATCCTCTGGAATGAGATGTGATAGACAAAGGAATCATTCTTAAAGATGCACCTATCTCAGAAAGAGGAAAAGAAGCCGTTGAGTCTAGTGAAATAACTCAAGAAGAGATAACCAAGAGATAAGCTATTGATGCAAAAGCAATTTATTCTTTATATTATGCATTATCTCCTACTGAATATAACATAATATCTTCTTGTGGTACATCTAAAGAAGTCTGGGATAGATTACACATCACCTATGAAGGAACTGATCGAGTGAAAGAAACCAGAATCAACATTATGCTCGGCCAATACAAGCATTCAAAATGAAATCAGGAGAATCTATCACTGACATGTTTAGTCGTTTTACAGAAATCGTGAATGGTCTGGAAAATCAAGGTCAACCAATTTCTAAACCCATGAAGGTAAATAAGCTACTGTGTGGACTCTCCAAGGATTGGAATCACATAAAGACCTCAATAAGGGAGACACAAAGAATTATGCCACTCTCTGTTGACGAATTGGTTGGGACTCTTCGGTCTTATGAAATGGAGCGAATCAACGAAGATGAAGATCCTAAAGGTAAGAAATCCATTGCATTAAAATCTAATGATGATTTTGATGTCACAGATTCTGAAGACGATATGGATGATGAAGAGCTTGCTCTCATGATAAGAAGATTTAGAAAACTAAACAGAAAGGGGAGAAAATTCAATCCAAAGAAACAAAGTTTTCAAAAGTAACAGACTAAGTCAGTTAAGGATGATGAATCCAATAAAGATGTAGTCTGCTTTGAATGTAAGAAAAAGGGACACATTAGACCCAACTGTCCCCTTCTGAGGAAAAAGAAAGGAAAAACTGAGAAATATCGAAAGGCACTTAAAGCATAAACTTGGAGTGATACAGAATGTGAGGAAAGCGATGATGATTATGCCAATATTTGTCTCACGACACAATCAAACTCAGATTCAGACAATGAAATCGAGGTAAGTAATTTGAATATCCCTACTAGAGTCTCTAGATACATTGATGAATTGTGTCTTAGTCTCAAAACTTCTCTCAAAAGGAATTCCGAACTTAAAAGAGAAAATTATGCATTGAAACAACAGGAAAATGTTTGGAAAGAAAATGTCAAAAGTTTAGACAAAAGTGTTATTACTTTGAAAGAAAATGCAGACAATCTTTCAAAAGAAAATACATTCTTGAAAAATGATATCTCAAGTATTTCTAAAAGATTTTCTATAGGATATGAGAAACTTGAAAAAATTCTTTCAGCACAAAAACCTTACTTCAACATATCAGGTTTAGGAATGACTGTTGAAACTATTCCTCTAATTGATTTTCCTAAGGTAAAGGAAATAATTAAACAAAGACCTACAAAAGATTCTTACAAAAAATCATTTTCAAATTTTTTTTGTAAAACCTATAGGCCGCAGTGCTCTTAGATGTTCTAAGTGCAATAGCTCAGATCATTTCAAGAAAGAATGTCCTATGGTTTGGAAACCTGTTAAGAAGATATGGGCAAAGATCGTATATTGTACTAACACCAATGGACCCAATAAAATATGGGTACCAAAGAAAGTTTGAGTCCCTTTTCTAAATACAAGTCACTATCAAGAAAAATGTTAAATGGTACCTGGATAGTGGATACTCAAGGCATATGACAGGAGATTCAAATTGCTTCATAAAGATTGGTCAAGTTAATGGTGGGAAAGTTTCTTTTGAAGGAAACAATAATAGAAGAATTGTGGGATATGGAATTGTAAAGATTGGAACCCTCATGATTAATAATATTTCCTTAATTGAAGGACTCAATTACAATTTGCTAAGTATCAGTCAGCTGTGCGACACCGGTTTTTCAAAATTAACTTTCAAAAAGGAATATGCTTAGGAACCAGTAAAGACTCCTCTCAGTCTTTCACGGGCTGAAGATATGGGAATATCTACCTCTTGGATATCAAACCAGATGAAACTCATTGTCTAATCTCAATTCAAGAAGAAGCAAACTTATAGCACAGAAAACTTGGGCACATCAACATGAAGCAAATAGCCAAAATCTCAGCAAAGAAACTTGTTCGTGGACTACCCAATCTGTCATACCAAAAGTCTAATCTATGCACACCATGCGTGTTGGGAAAATAGGTAAGAAACTCATTCAAATCAATAAATCAAGTTTCCACTAATCGTGTACTACAGCTCTTGCATATGGATCTCTTTGGACCTCATAGCATTAGACGTAAGAAATACTGTTTAGTGACTGTGGATGATTATTCACAATTCACTTGGGTATATTTCATGGCAAGTAAGTTTGAAACCTTTTCTTATTTTATAAAGTTTGCTAAAAATGTCCAAAATGAGAAAGGGTATGTTATTTCAAGTATACGGACAGACCATGGAGGTGAATTTGAAAATCAAGACTTTACAAAATTCTATGATAAATCTGGTTTAGCATGTGTTCTCTTCACCTTATACTTCAAAGCAAAATGGAGCCATGGAAAGAAAGAATAGTTCGTTTCAAGAAATGGCTAGAACTCTTTTAATTGAAAGTAACATTTCTTCTTGTTTTTGGGCTGAAGCAGTTTCTACAACATGTTATATTATTAACAAAGTCTTTCTAAGGCCTATTATGGAGAAAACTCCCTATGAGTTATTCAAAGGAAATAAGCCCATTGTTTCATATATTTCATGTGTTTGGATGTAAATGTTTTATATTGAAAAATGCAATTGATCGAGTTGGTAAGTTTGAAGAAAAATCAGATGAAGGTATTTTCCTTGGATATTCTATCACAAGTAAAGCTTACAGAGTTTACAACAAGAAGACTCAATCTGTGGAGGAATCAATGAATGTCAAATTTCAAGACTTCATGCAAAATCAATCGATTCATACTCATCTTGAAGAATCCAAACCTGCTCCAAACTCTACAAAGTCTAAATCTCCATAAGCAGCTCAACCTTCAGAAGACGAGCAACAAAATGATCAACGAAGATTCAAATGAGAAAAAATATCAACAGTCTGACAAATAAACCAGCAACTAAAAGCATAAGTCCAGTCATCCCAAAGATCTCATTATTGGTGATATTAATGAAGGAATTCGCACAAGATCCAAAAGGCGCGAAGAGTCTAGTGTCGTGGCTCTTATTTATGAAATAGAACCTAAGAGCATAGAAGAAGCTTTAACTGATGAAAGCTGGATTGAAGCTATACAAGAAGAATTCAGGCAATTCAACATCAATGATGTCTGGTAATTGACTCCTAAACCGAAAGGTAAATCCATCATTGGAGCTAAATGGGTTTACAGGAACAAGATGAACGAGAAAGGAAAAGTTGTAAGAAACAAAGCAAGACTCGTGGCCAAAGGATATACGCAAGAAAAATGGATAGACTATGATGAGACTTACGCACCAGTAGCAAGGTTAGAAGCAATGAGATTATTACTTGCTTTTGCTTGTCATAAGAATTTCAGGTTATTCCAAATGGACGTCAAAAGTGCTTTCCTAAATGGATTTATCCAGGAGGAAGTCTATGTAGAACAACCACCCGGTTTTGAAGACCCAAGGAAACCGGACTCTGTATTCTGACTGAAAAAAGACCTTATATGGTTTAAAGCAAGCACCTCGAGCTTGGTATGACAGACTAAGTAAGTTTTTAATTCAAAATTGTTTTGTCAAAGGTAAAGTAGATACTACATTGTTTATCAAAAAAGAAAGCAAAAGTTTTCTACTTGTTCAAATTTATGTTGATGATATTATTTTTGGATCTTCTAATGAAAGTCTATGCAAGAAATTCTCTAAGTCTATGTAGGGTGAGTTTGAAATGAGCATGATGGGTGAATTAACCTTCTTTCTCGGGCTTTAAGTGAAACTATTGAAGGAGCGAATCTTTATTCATCAAGAAAAGTATGCCAAAGAACTTGTCAAAAAGTTTGGTTTGGAAAATTGCAAAAAGACTGATATACCAATGTCAAGTACATTGAAGATAGACCAAGATGAAGGAGGAAAGAAAGTTGACTAGAAGCTATACAGGAGTATCATTGGTTCACTTCTTTATCTAACTGTTTCTAAACCTGACATTTTGTTTACTATTGGTATTTGTGCCAGATTTCAATCAGACCCTAAAGAATCTCATTTAAGTGCTACAAAGCGTGTTATCAAATACATTGATTCAACTTCAAATTTGGGTCTCTGGTATCTTAAAGAATGAGACTTTACTCTTCTTGGATACTTAAACGCAGACCTAGCCGGATGCAGAGTTGATAGAAAGAGCACCTCGGGCACCTGTCAACTACTTGGAAGTAAGACAGTATCTTGGTTTTCAAGGAAGCAAAGTACAGTAGCTCTTTCTACGACAGAAGCTGAGTATATAGCTCTTGGAAGTTGTTGTTCACAAATTCTGTGGATAAAACAACAGCTGAAAGATTTTGGAATTGAAGACTCATGCATCAAGATCAAATGTGACAACACCAGCGCAATCAATCTCACCAAGAATCCAATTCTTCACTCAAGAACAAAACATATAGAGATTCGACATCATTTCATTAGAGATCATGTTCAAAATGTAGAAGTTTCGATTTAGTTTATTGATTCAAAGAATCAACTGGCGGATATATTTACAAAGCCTTTGGAGAAAAATCAATTTGAAGTTATTCGTTCTAGACTCAATATCTTAAAGTCTGAAGAAGTTCAAACTTAGGACTGAAAGTCTAAAGGCACTCAGACTCAGACAATCAAGATCTACGACTGTAAGTTATTTCTATCTAAGAAACTTATCTCTCGGATCAAATCTTGAAAAGGTACGATCATCTATCCAAAATTGATTGGTGTTATTTTCCCAATTTTCGTTATTAGTGCAATCCTTCCTTTTCGAAAAAGAAGTTATTTTTGAAATGACAGTTATCTAATTTTTGAAAAGGCAGTTATTTTTAAAAGGCACTTTTATATTTCCTTTTTACGGCGTTTCATATGCCTCGCTTCGACTACCTTATATACTGTAGGTTCTTCTTCGTTTTGCTCATAAAAACCCTAAGCGAGCACAGATCTTCCACTTCTGTCTTCTTCTATTGTTTAATCCTCGAAAAGTTTTCATCTTTCTTGGGAAATAAGCTTAGAATCTCTCAAAGACTGTGAAAGATATCGTCTTAAGGAAAGTCTTTGAGAATCACGAATAGGGGACCACAACAAATGCATGAGGGGCCTACGCACTTTGATCTCACCAAGGAAGAAGAATCTTCTAAATAGCAGCAAAGTTCACAACATTCTCAGCAGCATCCATTTCCTCCATCTAGCCCTCGGGATGTTGCACATCGAGAAGAGGAAGAAATCATCGAAGATGCAAAACCCATAAGTACTCATAAGCCCACTTCTACCTACAAGCTTTACCGTGCTTTGAAGAGGAGTGGTACTCTGTTGAACTACATAGATGAATTTCTTAAAAACAAAGGGTATAGAAATAAAACTTTCTTTGTACAGACAATGGAACGATTGGGAATTGCCCCTGCGGGGTTGGCGGAAGAAGCTTTGGCTAATATCCCAAGCGATCCATGTGTTGGAGGGCTGAGTTAACCAGATGGGAATGATGATGATAGGATGTACAGTTAGTTTAAACCTAGAATGGGTGTTGAGATGAAAATCTGAAATAAAAGGATAGACTTGTTTCGCTCAGAGGAACACAAGCAATTATACTCTAAGTTGCTAAAGCGTGGGGTGATAAACCCTAGAAGTGTGGACTTCAATTTTCTTGACTTTGTGAATGTCAATCTGTGGGAAAAATTTAGTCTTCTTCAACTCAAACAGTTTTGTTCTGAAACGATAGAAGCTCATGCTAAACTTACTGCTTATTTCTATTTAAATCTCAGTTTCTTGAATGCGAATAGATTCTCTTTCAGTGTTCGAGATCAGGACTATGTGGTTGACATGAATACATTGGCTGATGTGATTGGGGTTGAAAGAGGGGGATATCAACCCATTAGTGTGTCTGTTGCTCGTGCAACAATAGAGCTTGTTCAGGATAGAACAACGGAAGGGAAGATTTCCTAATTGAGGATGAATGCGTCCAACATTTTGCTTCACAAGATAGTGATTAACTACCTCAGACCAAAATCTACTTCAAAGACCGACGTTTCAAACTTGGAGGCAAAGCTGATGTATGCCATCAATGCTGGCAAAAGTTCTCTCTTCCACACATTATTATGTTTCACATGTATAGAACAATGGTGAAAGACAAAGGTCAACTTCCGTACTCAGCACTTGTGACCAAGTTATTCAAACATTTGAACGTTTAGCCTCCCCGGATACTTTGTGTACGAACATGCGATCAAATGGTGGTGGGACTGAGAATGGTTTCTAAAATGTGTTTGAAGGAACTCAATAAGGCTTTGTTCCTTAGCAGTTCAAAGTGAAAACCCTTGTCAAGACTCATCCAGTCTCTTCGACGGCAAAGTGAAAAGGGAAGGAGCCCATGGTTGCTCCATCTAAGAAAAGAAGAGCACTCATTATTGAGGATGAGGATGATATCACCATTTCTGCGATGGCATTGAAGAACTTAAGTCGTTCTGTTCCAGAGACAACGGAGAGACAGGAAAAAGATAAGGATGAGACTAAACAGGGGACTGGAGAGAGAGAAGATTTGGAGAAAGAAGCAGAGGAGGAAAGAATTGAGGAAGAAGAAGAAGAGGGCAGAGGAGATCAAGCAGAAGCAGAGCATGAGGAACACTTTTCTCAACCTGAAGGCATGGAAACAAAGGGAGATCCTGAGAAAAGGGGTACTTCCTCATTTCCTGCCATCAGTGAAGGAGTAAGTCGTTCTCCAACTGATCCAGAGGACATCTATGCCTCTCAATTTCCTAAGGAGGGACACGAGGTTTCATCGCCCAATCTGTGTGATCGTGCTGAATTGCCATCATCTGCCAATACTCCGTTTGATCATGTAGAAGCCAGTACTTAGACAGACAATTCGACAGACTTTCGCAGAATACTTGATGTTCTTTTGGAGATGCGAGGTCAAATTTATGCTCTGGGATACGAAATTCAGAACTTGCAGAATGCAGGACAAGTCTCTTCAGTTTCTTTGCATGATCAGATCAATGCCCTTGCTCTTCAAGTTCTAGCAAATGCTAAGGGTGAAGATGTGCCGCAACTGAAGGAGGATTTAAAAAAGCTGGAAGGGATTGTCTAGTCAATGGGAGATTTCCAACTTGTTTGTATTCCCAAGCAATCTTAAAACCATTCTATTTTCATCTCTACCTTTTTAATGATGACAAAAAAGGGGGAGAGATGTGGTACAAATTTGATTTTTGAACTTTGAACTCTTGACTTTTTGAACTTTTGTGTCGATTATGTTTGATTGGCTTGACTTTTGTGTTTGGCTGTTTGGATTTGGACTGGATTTGGATTTGACTGGTTAAACGTTTGTTTATTTTAAGCACTATTGATATCTCGTGGCTTTGCTCATTACAGAACTAACATATTTTCTGTGGATGCAGATTCTAATGTTATCTTTATTAAGCCATTTATCTTTTGTGAGATATCTTTGTTTGCTTGAGTAATGTTTTGCAGGTCAAAGTTATCTAAATTTGCATAAAAGTTTTGTCACCATAAAAAAGGGGGAGATTGTTGGAGAAAACTTCATTGAGTGTTTTGAAGTTGACAAAACGTTTCCATCAGTCCAATCTGAAGACTTGCAGACTTTTCAATCAAAGTCTGAAGACCTCCGGACTGCCAGACTCAAGACTCAAAGTCTATCCTCATTGACAGTTTCTAGACCGTCAAAGAAGGCTTATCAGAAATGAAGTATTTCGTTAAGGATTTGATTTTGTCGACTAAATAAGATCTCTTGGCTAGATATAGCATGTCAAAATCCATTATTCAAATCAAGATTGATTCAGGGATTTTGGATTCGTTGATTGGCGAAGTATACTTGGAAGGTTCTACTTATGAAAACCTAGATCCTGATTGTATGGGCGAGCATGATTGATGGGCTATCGTCATGTTCCTCAAATAGCTCAAAAATCTTCCTAATTGATTCTGTCCAACGGGTAGATTGGAAGATTTCCTTTGGTAAGTGCCAACGGGTGTGATGGCATGAAGGAGTATATAAGGAAGACGTTCCAGTTGTTCGAGTGTGTGCACGATAGAAGAATTCCAAAGTCTGAAGCTCCTTGTTCTTAGTCAATTAAATTGTTGTGCGAAATCTTGTACGCAAAAGAGAGTCTATATCTTTGAGAGACCTTGAGGAGGTGTAGCAGAGTCTCTACATTGTGGAATCAAGGAAAAAATTCACTGTAACAACTCTTTTGTTTCATACTTAAATCCAACCAGTGGGCTGTCAGTGCAGAAGAGTGGATGTAGGCTTGGATTAAGCCGAACCACTATAAACCCTGTGTTCTTATTCTCTTCCCTACACTCTTACTTTGATCGTAACTCGATTTGTTTACAAGAGTCTAATTTCCTTTTCATAATCTATTGCTGATTTAAGTTGCACACTTCACTCAGGGAAATTTATTTTTACACCTATTCACCCCCTCTAGGTGCTCGTACTAGCTTTCACAAAAACCAACCCTAGAAATCTAATGCGTCATATTCTAGAATATTCATAAATAAGAAGATATATATATATATATATATATATATATATATATATTGACTTGGTCAAATATTTGGTGACCAGATAATTAAATTGTTCCAAAGATTTCGAAGATTCTTCAAGATTTGATCTAAAGTCGTCTCCACGCCAAAGATCACGAACCATGACGCCAACAGCTTGCCTAAATTGCTTGGCCCGCGCTCGAGTGATCGAACCAATCGGAATAGACAATGGGTCCTTAGCACCTCCTCCTCGATATGGCTCGATGTCCACATCAGATAAGCATACCAGTAAGGTGGTCTACTTCCAATTTAACTCAAAGTCTACTACTGACTTTAACAGGATCCATTATGTTATCCTTATATTGGCCATATTCATAGCCAACTTTCGACTAAGAGCATCTGCCACCTTATTCGCCTTTCCTGGATGGTACCATATTTCACAATCGTAATCCTTTAATAGCTCTATCCATCTTCTCTGTATCATGTTCAATTCCTTTTGCGAAAACAAATATTTCAAGCTTTTGTGATCTGTATAGATTTTAAATTTCTCCCCATACAGATAATGCCTCCACATTTTCAAATAAATCCTTTATCGAGCAACTCTTGTAGTTGCACTTTTAATTCCTTTAATTCCATCAAGGCCATCCTGTACGGGGCTTTCGATATTAGTCCTGTTCCAGGCATTAGTTTGATCTTAAACTCAATTTTCCGTTCTGATGGTAACCCAGGCAGTTCTTCTGGAAATACATCCTGAAATTCCTTGACCGCTCGTACTTCATCGAGCTTAGTCTCTTCCTTCGTATAGTCCTTTACTACTACCAGGTATCCTTGACAATCTTGTTGGAGAAATCTTCTTGAAGTGTTTTGAAGCTGACAAAACGTTTCCATCAGTCTAGTCTGAAGATTTGCAGACTCTACTATTTAAAGTCTGAAGACCTCAGGACTGCCAGACTCAAGACTCAAAGTCTATCCTCATTGACAGTTCCTAATCCGTTAAAGAAGGTCTATCCGGAACTAGATGTTTCATTAAGAATGTGACCTTATCGACTGGAGAAGATCTCTTGGCTGGATATGACATAACGGAATCCTTTATTTGACCATGATTGATTCGAAGATTAAGGATCCGATGATTGGCGAAGTATTCTTGGAAGGTTCTACTTATGGAAACCGAGATCCTGATTGTATGGGCGAACATGATTGATGGGCTATCGACATGTTCCTTTAATAGCTCGAATGATCTTCCTAATTGATTCCGTCCAACGGGTAGATTGGAGGAATTCCTTTGGTAAGTGCCAACGGGTATGATGGCATAAAGGAGTATATAAGGAAGACGTTCCAGTTGTTCGAGTGTGTGCGCGATAGAAGAATTCCAAAGTCTGAAGCTCCTTGTTCTTAGTCAATTCATTTGTTGAGCGAAATCTTGTACGCAAAAGAGAGTCTATATTCGTGAGAAACCTTGAGGAAGTGTGGTAGAGTATCTACACTGTGGAATCAAGGGAGAACTTTGCTATAACATCTCTTTTGTTCATAGTGAAATCCAGCCGGTGGGCTGTCAGTGCGGAAGAGTGGACGTAGGCTTGGAATAAGCCGAACCACTATAAACCTTGTGTTTAATTTTCTCTTCCCTACTCTCTGTTTTACTTTGATCGTAATTCGTTTTGTTAACCTAATGAGAATTTCCTTTCCATTGTCTGCTTAATATTGTTCGCATATCACGAAAAATTATTATACACCTATTCACCCCCCTCTAGGTGCTTATACTAGCTATCTCAATTGGTATCAGAGCCTGTGTACTCACTTTGTTTGAAGTGTTTTACTTCAGAGTTAAAGATCCATGGCTAGTATGTTGGCTCCAGGGCTGGTAGAAGGGCAAAGCAATACCAGACCGCCTTACTTTGATGGAAATGATTACAACATATGGAAAAACAAGATGAAGGCGTTCCTAAGATCAAAGGATCCTCTGGAATGGGACGTTGTAGAAAAATGAATCATTCCTAAAGCTGCACCTGTCTCAGAGAGAGGAAAAGATACTGTTGAGTCTAGTGAAATGACTCAGGAAGAGATAACCAAGAGACAAGCTCTTGATGCAAAAGCAATTTATTCTTTATATTGTGCTTTGTCACCTACTGAATATAACAGAATATCTTCTTGTGTTACAGCGAAAGAAGTCTGGGATAGATTACATATTACCTATGAAGGAACCGATCGAGTGAAAGAGACAAGAATCAACATTCTCCTCGGTCAATATGAAGCCTTCAAAATGAAATCAGGAGAATCTATAACTGACATGTTTAGTCATTTTACAGAAATCGTGAATGGTCTTGAAAGTCAAGGTCAACCAATTTCTGATCCCATGAAGGTAAATAAGCTACTACGTGAACTCTCCAAGGATTGGAATCATATAAAGACCTCAATCAGAGAGACACAAAGAATCATGCCACTATCAGTTGATGAGTTGGTTGGGACTTTTCAGTCTTATGAAGTGGAACGAATCAATGAAGATGAAGATCCTAGAGGTAAGAAATCCATTGCATTAAAATTCAATGATGATTATGATGTTACAAATTCTGAAGACGATATGGATGATGAAGAGCTTACTCTCATGATAAGAAGATTCAGAAAGCTGAATAGAAAAGGAAGAAGATTCAATCCAAAGAAACAGAGTTTTCAAAAGCAACAAACTAAGTCTGCTAAGGATGATGAATCAAACAAAGATGTAGTCTGCTTTGAATGTAAGAAAAAGGGACACATCAGTCCCAATTGTCCTCTTCTGAGGAAGAAGAAAGGAAAAACCTGGAGTGATACAGAGTGTGAAGAAAGTGATAATGATTATGCCAATGTATGTCTAATGGCACAATCGGATTCAGATTCGAACTCCAAGACAGACTCAGATTCAGAAAGCGAATTTGAGGTGAGTAACTTCAAAATCCCTATTAAAGTTTCTAAATACATTGATGAATTGTGTTTTAGTCTTAAGACTTCTCTTAAAAGAATTTCCGAACTCAAAAAGGAAAATTCTTCTCTAAAACAACAAGAAAATGTTTTGAAAGAAAATGTGAAATGTTTAGACAAGAATGTTTCTTCTCTTAAAGAAAGTGAAGATAATCTTTTTAAAGAAAATGCATTCTTGAAAAATGATATCTCAAATATTTCCAAAAGATTTTCTATAGGATCTGAGAAACTGGAAAAAATACTTTTTCTTCAAAGACCTTATTTCAATAAATCTGGTTGGGAATGACTGCTAAAACTATTCCTTTAATTGATTTTCCTAAAGTGAAGAAAAGAATCAAATAAAGACCCACAAGAGATGTTTATAAAAATCATTTAAAAAAGATCTTTGTAAAACCAGTAGGTCGCAATGCTCTCAGATGTTCAAAGTGCAATAGTGCAGATCATTTTGAAAAAGAATGTCCTAGGGTTTGGAAACCTGTTAAGAAAGTATGGACAAAAACCATATATCATACTAACGCCAATGGACTCAAGAAAATATGGGTATCAAAGAAAGTTTGAGTTTCTTTTTTAAATGCAGGTGACTATCAAGAAAAAAGTAAAATTGTATTTGGATAGTGCATACTCAAGACACATGACAGGAGACTCAAATTGCTTCATAAAGCTCGTTCGAGTAAATGGTGGAAAAGTCTCATTTAGAGGAAACAGCAAAGGAAAATTTGTGAGATTTGGAACTGTAAAGATTGGAAAATTCACAATAAGCAATGTTTATTTAGTGGAAGGACTCAACTACAATATGCTAAGTATCAGTCAGCTGTGTGATATTGCTTTCAAAATCAACTTGCAAGAGGGAATATGTTCAAGAATTAGTAAAGATTCTACTCAGTCATTCATGGGTCGAAGACATGGAAATATCTACCTCCTAGATGTGAAACCGGATGAATCGTAATGTCTAATTTCAATTCAAGACGAAGCGAACTTATGGCACAGAAAGCTTGGGCACATCAATATGAAGCAGATAGCTAAAATTTCAGCAAAGAAGCTTGTTCGTGGTTTACCCAATCTTTCATACCAAAAGTCTGATCTATGTACACCATGCATATTGGGAAAACAGGTAAGAAATTCCTTTAAACCAATAAATCAAGTTTCCACTAACCGTGTACTGCAACTTCTGTATATGGATCTCTTCGGACCAACCACAACACAGAGCATTGGAGGTAAGAAATATTGCCTAGTAATTGTGGATGACTACTCACAATTTACTTGGATGTATTTCCTGGCAAGTAAGTCTGAAACTTTCTCTTACTTTGAAAAATTTGCTAAAAATGTTCAAAATGAAAAATGGGTATGTTATTTCGAGTATAAGAACAGACCATGGAGGTGAATTTGAAAATCAAGATTTTACAAAATTTTGTGATGAATATGATTTTCAACACTTGTTCTCCTCTCCATATACTCCAGAGCAAAACGGAGTTGTGGAAAGAAAGAATAGGTCACTTCAAGAAATGGTTAGAACTCTTTTAATAGAAAGCAATATCTCTTCATATTTTTGGGCTGAAGCAGTTTCTACAGCATGTTTTATTATTAATAAAAGCCTATTCTAGAAAAAAAAAACCCTATGAGTTATTCAAAGAAAAGAAGCCTATTGTTTCATATTTTCATATATTTGGATGCAAATGCTTTATATTGAAAAATGCAAATGATCGAGTTGGGAAGTTTGAAGAAAAGTCAGATGAAGGCATCTTCCTTGGATATTCAATCTCAAACAAAGTGTACAGAGTCTATAACAAGAAGACTCAATCTGTGGAAGAATCAATGAATGTTAAATTCCAAGATTCTATGCAAAATGAATCTATTCTATGACTCATCTTGAAGAATGGATTGAAGCTATGCAAGAAGAGCTCAAGCAATTCAGGATCAATGATGTGGCATCCCAAAATTCATAAT
This sequence comes from Eucalyptus melliodora, assembly GCA_004368105.4. Lineage (NCBI taxonomy): Eukaryota > Viridiplantae > Streptophyta > Magnoliopsida > Myrtales > Myrtaceae > Eucalyptus > Eucalyptus melliodora. Next base: position 21,353,312 of record CM023410.3, on the reverse strand, counting down.
GACCTCTAGTTACATTAAAGTCTACAAAGTTTAAATCTCAATAAGATATATGGCCAAGCTTTTAATGGATAATTATTTGATAGGAAAGAAAATCCTATCATTGGCCATGTGTTTTATAAATTGGAATTTTATTAAGCTATGTTGCAAAGTCTTTTGGCCATTTTATCATGCAATTTGGTATTTATTTAAATGAGGATTAAGACGTATTATTAAAAATAAACTTGGGCCATTTAAAATTGGACTTTAGGCCCAAGTGAGATGGGCCTAAAGTGGGCCAAGTGGCCCGGCCCACTTTGATAGAGAGAGTGAGAGAGAGAGAGAGTGGCCAGCAACAAATGATTGTTGAAGATTTAAATAAAGGAAGTGATCATCAACCTCCTGAACCAGAATCTTGACAAATTAACCAGAATGTTTTCAAACCGCCTGACCCAGAATCTTGTGAGAGCTTGAATGTATGTTTTGAGTTCGATTTTGACTTTGATCTCTTCATGAAAGTTGTAGAAAACATCGTAAGCATAAGGATATTTGAGGGGCCAAACACTCATCCTACGGAGACACCAGATCTGGAACGATTTCACTGACCTTTCGGTGGATTTGTGGTTGCATCCCAAAGATCTTATTAATCAACTGGCGACATTAATGAAGGAATTTCTGCACAAGATCCAAAAACGAAGAAGAGAAGAGTCTGCAGTTTCGGTGTTAGATCCAGAAGCTTCGTGTGACTGTAGAAAATAATCTAAAAATAATTTGGCTTAGAAGTATCATAAAAAATCCACTTTAGTGTCTTGGCTATAACCTGGTAAAATTTCATAATTTTCGGAGGTCTTTTGGATATTTTAATCAAATTATTTCGGAAACTGTGAATTCTGTTTCTATCCGAAATTACATGCTGTATTTGTGTAAATTATTTCGGAAACTGTGCATTCTATAACCTTGTGTTTTTCATGAAATTATTACCCTGGCTCTTATTTTTGAAATAGAACCCATTTTATAAAGCATAGAAGAAGCTTTGCATGATAATGATTTGAGATGCATGTATGAATTCAATGATGAATATGATCTTGATCTATAATTGAAGATGTGAATAAAGCTGGATTGAAGCTATGCAAGAAGAGCTCGGCCTTAAATGGCTGAATGCAATTCCCAGGGATTAATGATGTGATATGTGCATGGATGCATGGCAATGATGATGGTACATTAACATGGATTTAATGATGATGGTACGAAAGGTAAGTCTATTATTATGTGACATGCTAAATGGGTTTTCATGTGCAACAAGATGGAGGAGAAAGGAAAGGTCATAAGAAACAAAGCAAGAATCATGGCCAAGGGATATACGCAAGAAGAAGGGATAGACTATGACGAGACTTACGCACCAGTAGCAAGGTTAGAAGCAATTCGATTGTTACTTGCATTTGCTTGTCATAAGAATTTCAGGTTATTCCAAATGGACGTCAAAAGTGCTTTCCTAAATGGATTTATCCATGAGGAAGTCTATGTGGAACAACCACCTGGGTTTGAAGACCCAAGGAAACCAGACTCAGTGTTCAGACTCAAAAAGGCTTTATATGGTTTAAAACAAGCACCCCGAGCTTGGTACGACAGGCTGAGTAAGTTTTTAATTCAAAACGGCTTTGTTAAAGGTAAAGTAGATACTACTTTGTTTATCAAAAAAGAAAGCAAAAGTTTTTTGCTTGTTCAAATATATGTAGATGATATTATTTTTGGATCCCCTAACGAAATTCTGTGCAAGAAATTCTCTAAGTTTATGCAGGATGAATTTGAAATGAGCATGATGGGTAAGTTAACATTTTTTCTCGGGCTTCAAGTAAAACAACTGAATGAATGAACTTTTATTTATCAAGAATAATATGCTAATGATCTTCTCAAAAAGTTTGGACTGGAGAATTGCAAAAAGGCTAATATATCAATGTTAAGTTCCTTGAAGATAGACAAAGATGAAGGAGGAAAGAAAGTCGATCAGAAGCTATACAGGAGTATCATGGGCTCACTTATTTATCTTACTACTTCTAGACCTAACATTTTGTTTAGTGTTTGCATTTGTGCCAGATTTCAGGCAGACCCTAAAGAATCTCATCTAAGTTCTGCAAAGCGTATTATCAAATATATTGCATCAACTCCAAGCTTCGGTCTCTGGTATCCTAAAAGGGGAGACTTTACTCTTCTTGGATACTCAGACGTAGATTTAACCGGATGCAGAGTTGATAGAAAGAGCACCTCAAGTACCTATCAACTACTTGGAGACAGGACAGTGTCTTGGTTTTCAAGGAAGCAAAGTACAGTAGCTCTTTCTATAGCAGAAGCAGAGTATGTAGCTCTTGGAAGTTGTTGTTCACAAATTCTGTGGATAAAACAACAGCTATGAGATTTTGGAATTGAAGACTCATGCACGGAGATTAAATGTGATAACACCAGCGCAATCAATCTTACCAAAAATCCAATTCTTCACTCAAGAGCAAAGCATATAGAGATACGACATCACTTCATTAGAGATCATGTTCAGAATGGAGAAATCTCGATTCAGTTTGTTGATTCAAAGAACCAACTGGCGGATATATTTACAAAGCCTTTGGAGAAAAATCAATTTGAAGCTATTCGTTCCAGACTCAAAATCTTAAAGTCTGAGGAAATTCAGACTCAGGACTAAAAGTCTAAAGACACCCAGTCTCAGACGATGAAGTTTTTCTTTAGTAAGTTATTTTATTTTATCTCGAAATCTCATCTTGAAAAGGTACGATCATCAACCGTATTTGATTATTGCTATATTTAATTGACGTGATTATTGCAACGTTTCCTTTTCCAAAAAGGAGTTTTTTTTGAAATGATTATTATCTCAAAAAAGGCAGTTATTTTTTAAAAGGCACCTTTTTACTTTCCTTTATGACATTCCGTTTGCCTCTCTTCGACTGTCCTATATACTGTTGCTTCTTCTTCGCTTTACTCTCAAAAACCCTAAGAGAGCACCGATCTTCCATTCATGTTTTCTTCTCTTGTTTAATTTTCGAAAAAAGTTGTCATCTTTCTTGGGACAGTCAAGTTTAGAATCTTTCAAAGACTATGAAAGATGTCATCTCAAAGGAAGTCTTCGAGGATTGCAAGCAGGGGACCGCAAATGCATGAGGGGCCTACGCACTTTGATCTCACAGAGGAAGAAGAGTCTCCCAGTCAACAGTAGAGCCCACAACATTCTCAGCAACGTCATTCTCCTCTATCTAGTCCACAGGATGTTGCTCCTCAAGAAAATGAAGAAATCATCGAAGGCGCAGATCCTGTAAGAATTCAAAAGCCCTCTTTTATTTACAAGCTTTATCGTGCTTTGAAAAGAGGTGGAACTCCATTGAACTACATCGATGAGTTTCTTAAGGACAAAGGGTATGGAAATGAGTACATCTTTTTGCGAAATATGGAGCGTTTGGGAATTGCCCCTACGGGGTTGGCAGAAGAAACCCTTGCCAATATCCCAAGTGATCCGCGTGTTGGAGGGCTGAATCAGCCAGATGGGAATGATGATGATAAGTTGTACAGTCAGTTTCAACCGAGAATGGGTGTTGCGGCAAAAATTCGGGGAAAAAGGACCGACTTGTTTCGTTCGGAAGAACAAAAGCATCTCTACTCTAAGTTGTTGAAGCGTGGGGTGATAAACCCTAGAAGCGTAGATTTTGATTTCCTTGATGCTGTGAACGTAAATTTGAGGGAAAAATTTAGTCTTCTTCAACTTGAACAGTTCTGTTCTGACTCTACAGAAGCCTATGCTGAACTCACTGCATATTTCTATTCGAATCTCAGTTTCCTAGATGCGAATAGATTCTCTTTTAGTGTCCGAGATCAGGACTATGTGGTGGATGTAGATATGTTGGCTGATGTCATTGGGGTTGAGAGAGGGAGATATCAACCTATCAATGTCTCAATTGCTCGTGCTACGTTGGAACTTGTTAAGGATAGAAGGACAGAGGAAAAGATTTCCTACTTGAGGATGAGCGCATTTAACATTCTGCTTCACAAGATTGTCATCAATTGCCTCAGACCAAAATCTACTTCAAAGACTGATGTTTCAAACTCAGAGGCAAAGCTGATGTATGCCATCATTGCTGGGAAAAAGTTCTCTTCCTCACACTATTATGTTCCACATGTATAGAGCGGTGGTGAAGGGAAAATGTCAACTTCCTTATCCAAATCTTGTGACAAAGTTATTTAGACATTTGAATGTTCAGCCTCCACGAATTCTCTGTAAACGATCTTGTGATCATATGTTCGTAGGATTGAAAATGGTGACTAAAATGCGCCCGGAGGAACACAGCAAGGCGTTGGAGAAATTCAAGGAGAAAACCCCTGTCAAAACTCATCAAATCTCTTCGGCAGGAAAAAGAATGGGGAATGAGCCCATGGTTGCTCCATCCAAGAAAAAAAGAGCTCTCATTGTTGAGGATGAAGATGATGAGGAAGACATCACTATTCCTGCTACGGCATTGAAGAGCCTAAGTTGTTCTATTCCAGAATCAACGGAATGACAAGAGAAAGACGCAGAACAGAGGACTGGAGAAAGAGAAGAGAACGATGCAGAGGAAAAAGAAACAGAAGAAAAAGAAGAAGGAGAAAGAGATGCTGAAGAGGAAAGAATTGAAAAAGAAGAAGAAGAGGAAAGAGAAAATCAAGAGGAAGGAGAGCATGAGGTACATTCTTTTCCACCCGAAGGCATGGAAATAGGGGGAGATCGTGAGAAAAGAGGAATGTCCTTATATCCTGCAACCAGTGAAGGAGTCAATTGCTCTCCAGCAGATCCAGAGGACATCTATGCCTCTCAATTTCCTAAGGAGGCACAAGATGTTTCATCACCAAATCTGCATGATTATGCTAATTTGCCATCGTCTACCTTTACTCCATCAGATCGTGCCAAAGCCAGTACACAGACTGATAATTCAACAGATTTTTGCAGAATTCAAGATGTTCTCTTGGAAATGCGGGGTCAGATATATGCTCTGGGATGCGAAGTTCAGAATTTGCAGAATCAAGGTCAAGCTTCTTCAGGTTCTTTGAATGATCAGATCCAAGCCCTTTCTCTTCAGATTCAGGCTAATGCTAAGGGTGAGGATGTTGCACAACTGAAGGAGGAATTGAAAAAGCTGGAAGGCATTGTCCAGTCAATGGGAGATTTCCAGCTTGTTTGTATTCCCAAGCAATCTTGACTTTATTTCCATCTCAACATTTTTTATGCTGACAAAAAGGGGGAGAGATGCAAGATTTGAAACTTTGACTTTTTAATCGTTTGAATTGTTTTGGATTGTTTTGATGTTTGACTTGACTTTTGTGTCTAGATGTGGACTAAATTTGGATTTGGATTTGACTGCTTATATTAAGTACTATTGATATCTTATGAATGGCTTTACTCACATGCAAGACTAACCCCCATTTTCTGTGGTTGCAGATTCTAGTGTTTTCATTAAGCCATTCATCTTTATAAGATATCCATATTTGTTTGAGTAACATTTTGCAGGTCAAAGTTATCCAAATCTGCAGGTTAGTTTTGTCACCATCAAAAAGGGGGAGATTGTTGGAGAAATCTTTTTAAAGTGTTTTGAAGCTGACAAAACGTTTTCATCAGTCTAGTCTGAAGATTTGCAGACTCTACTATTTAAAGTCTGAAGACCTCAAGACTGCCAGACTCAAGACTCAAAGTCTATCCTCATTGACAGTTCCTAATCCGTTGAAGAAGGTCTATCCAGAACTGGATGTTTCATTAAGGATGTGACCTTATCGACTGGAGAAGATCTCTTGGCTGGATATGACATAACGGAATCCTTTATTTGATCATGATTGATTCGAAGATTAAGGATCCGATGATTGGTGAAGTATTCTTGGAAGGTTCTACTTATGGAAACCGAGATCCTGATTGTATGGGCGAACAGGATTGATGGGCTATCGACATGTTCCTTTAATAGCTCGAATGATCTTCCTAATTGATTCCGTCCAACGGGTAGATTGGAGGAATTCCTTTGGTAAGTGCCAACGGGTATGATGGCATAAAGGAGTATATAAGGAAGACGTTCTAGTTGTTTGAGTGTGTGCGCGATAGAAGAATTCCAAAGTCTAAAGCTCCTTGTTCTTAGTCAATTCATTTGTTGAGCGAAATCTTGTACGCAAAAGAGAGTCTATATTCGTGAGAAACCTTGAGGAAGTGTGGTAGAGTATCTACACTGTGGAATCAAATGAGAACTTTGCTGTAACATCTCTTTTGTTCATAGTGAAATCCAGTCCGTGGGCTGTCAGTGCGGAAGAGTAGACGTAGGCTTGGAATAAGCCGAACCACTATAAACCTTGTGTTTAATTTTCTCTTCCCTACTCTCTGTTTTACTTTGATCGTAATTCGTTTTGTTAACCTAAGAATTTCCTTTCCATTGTTTGCTTAATATTGTTCACATATCACGAAAAATTATTATATACTTATTCACCCCCCTCTAGGTGCTTATACTAGCTATCTCACTTCCTTGTGTCGGTGGTCTCTATGAATTCCTTGGTGGATGTGGTCCAGTTGCACGTTGTTGCACTTGTCGCACCAAGTTAGTGTTTGGTTGAGGTCTTTCCCATGGACAGTCTTTCCTAAAGTGACCTCTCTGCCCACAACTAAAACATTTCAGTTGATCGTTACAAGGTCCTGGTCCATGTGGTCTATCACATCTCTAGCAAAATGGCCACTCTTGGCCTTTCCAAAATTCCCAAAGTTACGCTTTTTCCTACCCTACCAAAGCGAATCTCAGTTTGGGTAGGGCCTCTTACCTCATCAAACATCACTAAAGGTCGATTGCTTCCTAGACTCTGATTGCTCTCTCATTAATTCCTGTTCCACCAACTGTGCCCTTTCATAAATCTCATTATAATCTCTTATATTCAGGGGCACAAGTTGTTTCCTGATATCAATTCGTAGTCCCTTCAGGAACCTCTTAGCCTTTTCCTCTCGGTCCTCAATTAGTCTAGGAGCATACCTTGATAGTTCATAAAACTTCGCTTCATACTGGCCTATTGTCAGCTCATTTTGTTTTAATTGAACAAATTCTATGATTTTCTTATCTCTGGCACAGTTAGAGAAATGCTTTCTATTGAAAGCTCTAACAAATTCATCCCAGTTTATGTTAGTGCCAGGTGGAAAGATCGTATCTCTTGAAGTTCTCCACCAAAAGTTTGTGTTTCCCTCCAATTGGTACTCTGCCAAGGTTATCTTTTCAGCATCATTGTTGTTCAACAACCGGAAAATCCGTTCCATTCCATCAATCCATTATTCCCCCTCCTCAGGACTTCCCATTCCACTAAACTTGGGTGGTCTTAACTTCAGGAATTGCTCTACCAGTCCTTGAGGGCGACGTTTTGCTCCGGGTTGTTGCTGGGCTTATCTTGTCATCAAATTTCCTATATTGGCCAATGACTGCAGGATATCTTCCATCCTGGGTTTAGCCCTTGAAGCAGAGGCTTTAGCCCTTGATGGGTGAGAACTCCTAGTTCGTACCCTGATTTCCCTACAGTTTTCCAAGCATTTGCCTCAGGAATAATTAGTGACTCAATGTCACTAGTCAAATAATAAAACAAAAAGGGGTTACTAAAGTCGCATAAACAACATTAAATGTTACTAGCACGCAAAGGTAACTCGCAATAGTTACCAATATTTTACGAGTGAAATTCAATCACCCGTTGTTCATAGTTAGTCAACTACCCTAGTTAGTGCCTTATAATGTGCATCATTGTATCCTCATTTCCAACTGAGGCACCTTATCACTCCAAGTAAAACCAAAGCTCTGATACCATTCACTGTGGCATCTCTCGACGGCCCCCAATCCATTAGGGTCCCTATAAGTACCTTCCTCTTGACCTGAAAGTCTATTACTCTGATACCATAGGATTTCAATAAGTCCATGAATTATAGGGGTCTACATCTTTTACAAATGTCCTTGCCCAAAAATATGGCGGAAGCGTATCCAACAACTCCCTTCCCTATGTTAAAAAACAATGCACACCAACTAAACACTTTTATAGATAATAGCCGGACACTTTTATTTACATAAAACTAGATGGACATTTTCAGTCGGTACACCAAAGAGCCGTAGTTTTCTATACCCGGCTACACTTCGAAAGATACCCAATATTTCCAACAGTCATATACATAAAGTCCATCACATAGTGTTGGCTTTCAAAAAAAAAAAAATCCTTCTGCTGACCCTAACACATGGTCACACCCATCCATCCGGGACTTCTGCTAGTGGCGGTGGCAGCGGCCCCAGCGTTCGTCCATCCCGACGAAAAGATATAGCAATGTACTCCTACAGTATAGGGCCGGCGGGAGAACCAATATCGAACATCACTATCACTCATACTCGTATAAACGTTAACTCTCACACGATAGGATGATGATGTTCCGACCGTTCCCATTGTAAGTCAATCGAGACTCCATAAAATGTGTCGAGAAGTACGGGCAGCAGAGGCAACTTGTCTAGTCTAAAATGTTAGTCCACAAAAGGGGTGAGTACAACCACCCAACAGCTGAAGTTCCACTAAACTATATTACATAAGTGCTATCATTACTCAATCTATGTGATGCAAAACAAGGTCCATGACCTAAAACAACAAGTGTGCAACAAATCAATTGAGTTTTTTTCCCATGAAATGGCAAGCGTAGTTTAACAACTAGAATACATTGTTTCGATCACACGGGTTCCGATTATAAGACCATACCGTTATGACACATCCCATACCATGTCACACAGTTTTGTCTTATAATCAGGCATAGCTATTAGCATAATCATAAAGTTTTAGTATTCAGTTGATTTTTCATTTTCCTACGTCCATCCCAGAGGACCAGTGTTTGCGTCCTTTCCGGGCATTCGCATTAAACTTGGCATGGCAAAAGCCTCTAGTTCAGTCACCAAGCATTCAGAGAGTGTCATGTCTCACCTCCAGGCATCTCGCAACCGACCTGCCAACACGAGGAATCGCCGAGGCTCGCCATGTGAATGGTTACCCCTACTCTCCAGGCATGTATCATAATACAACCGAGCATCTCCACACTCCTGGGGTGCCTCTGGGGCTCTGCAAACCCCAGGCATCTAGAGCATGTCATGTCTCACCTCTAGGCATCCCGTTCTCCCGGGGACTTCGCCAACCCGAGGGTTCGACGGTAGCAATATTCATAACCATGTTATAACAATCCACTCAATTTAATGCCAAGGCATTCTCGAATCATAGTATGGAAAATCTCATGGGCTTTTAATACATTTTTATCTATAGTATAAAATAAAGTAAAATAAGGATTTCAAAGACATATAAAATAACTATAATGGTCTCGCTTAACATTTCAAGTGAGGGTATTGAAATAAATCAAAAGATTTTCTATGATTTCGTTTGAGAACAATCGAATTTTCGTGAACATGAGTCTAGATCGCAATCATGCCTGGAGGGCGCACACATATTTAATAAAACAATGCATACATTTTGGGACAATGAAAACCATAGTTTGGCGATCGATCAATTCGGTCTCGCCATAGCATTGTTCTGAAACTTAACACCTGAATTTTCAAAATCAGCATGCCCATGGGTCTCAATTCTACGTGACAATCCACCTATACTAAATCCCTTCTCAAAACAGCCCATCAGCAATTTCACACTCTCAATTCATAACTCATTGAGCAAATCTAGCATGAAATTATGCTTTCAAGACGTACTACATCGAGCAACTACGACATTACGCGATATAGGTTAGTGGATATCAACTTGCCTCAAGTCCTACGATGTTAATGGCGAGGGGTTCGGTGCGGTGGTGCGGCAGCTGCGGCTCAAGTGGAACGACGGCTTCGGCATGATGGGAACGGCGGTGGCATCCAAGTACACGGCGGAGAGGCGGTCCTTTCCCTCTTCCCTCACTGCCCTCTCTCGCGAATCTCTCGCTTTCTTGTGGTTTATCTCGCTCACCCTCTCTCTCGAAAGAAGGGGCTACATGGGTCAAGCTTCTTCTTTTATTGACAGGCTTCAACAGGAAATGTGGCATCCTAAAATTTCATAATAATCCCTAGGTGCACTGCAACCCATGAATAGGTGATGGAAGTGCCATCGGACTATGTTATAGTCATTAGACCAACGGACTTCAATTAAATGAGGCCGAGCATTGAATGGACCGTTCTTTTGATTGGAAATATAGCATATGCTCATAAATGATCTAGGTTGTGCTAAAAGATGAATTGATGAGAAATTTTTATTCTTGGCCGTGCACTCTATAAGTTGGATTACCATTGATTAATGTTGCAAAATTTATGGCCATGTGAATATATAAAATTATGTATATAAGTGGGGATTAAGGTGGATTATTAGGAGAAGGAGTGGACTGATTTCTTAAGGCCCAAAACCAGCCCACAAACCCCCCCACTGTTTGGTCGACCAAGGTTGGCCCAAGCCCGGCCCATTAAGGCAACCTCTTTGCATGGAGATTGACAAGTGGCGTGAAGGGTTCACCAAGTGTCCAATGCCATGCAAAGCTAATGATTACTAGCTAATCATGAGGGGGAAAGAAAAGAGAAGGTGCGGAGTGAGTGAGGGGGTTGTTCGTGTGAGAGAAAGAGAGAAAGCCGAGAGAGAGAGAGAGAGAGAGAGAGTGTGTTCGCAAGAGAGAGGGAGACCGAGCGAGCGAGCAAGCGAGAGAGAGAAGAGGAGAGTTCGAGCTGGAGTGAGGGTGCTTCGGCGAGGGGAAGAAGAAGACCAGCCCTGCCGTGTGTGCTCCTAGCTTCGCCGTTGATCGTGCTGCGTTTGAAGTGCTCTAATCGCCGTGTGCTTGCTATGATTTCGTTTGATTTAAGGCAAGTGAGAGTCCATTAATCTACACTTTGCTTACTGTGGTTGTGTGTGAAGTGAAATGGATGTTAGAGATGCTTGAGTTGTGATGCTGAATGTTGGAATTTCAAAAGTGTAGGACTAGTTCTTCAAGCTAGTAAACTGTTTCATGGAAAAACAGTTTGAACTTTGGCGATTCCGTGAATTTTCTGTAATTACCTAGCCGAAATTTGGCTACGTGTTCTTGATGAAAGTTTTAGGTGACATCTTTATCAGTAACATACTAAAATTTGAGAAGAAACGGACAAGAATTGGTCGGTGAAATGATTTTTCTTTGAAAGTGTTAAATCTGGAAACCGTTACCAAGGGATAGGAAGAGTTATAATGATTATAGATTTTGATCTATCATGAATCTGACTTTGATTTCCTCAGAAAACTTTTACCTCTAGGTTCTTTCTATAACATATAAAAATTTCAGAATTTTCTGAGTTGATTTATGGTTTATACCGAATTTATGTATAAAACTGTGCAAGGGTGATGTTTAAAATTTTAAGGCTGTGATGCATGGAACGTAGCGGCTCGTGTGAAATTATTTTGACATGGGGTTCTTCATAAAACCTTTTTTTCTCTAGATCTTGGTTACAACATGTTAAATTTTCAGAATTTATTAAGATCGTTTACTAATTTTTCCAGAATTTTAAATAAAGAAGTGCATTTTGTTTTATCCGGGAAACTGTTTTATTTTAAGAACAAACGAAATTGCTTGGTAAGCTGAAATGTCTTGAGTTGTTATTTATACAGCATATGTGGTGACATTTAGCACATCATATGACATCAAAATTTGATCGAAACCTCTGACATTATTGCATTAAATGCTATTTGAAAGTGAGATATATGTGAATATACATTCTGATGTTGACGATACCGTCGAACCATTGAGTCGACGATGCCCCGGGAATGTTGGGATGCCCGGAGGTGTGTGCCGCATGGCCTCGTGATGCCAGTTAGGGTGCAGGATGCCCGAAGGTGTGTGTCGGAGGTTCCTCGCGATGCCAAGTTGGGTGCGAGCGATATGAGGGATGCAAACACTGATCCCTGGAGAAAAATGAGATCCTTTTGTATATCAAAATGGGAAAATGAATCATGCGCATGTGTGTGCATATGGCATGGTGCATGAATTGCCTATGAAATTGAGTTGGTACTATTTGGCATTGAGAATGCAATCATGAAGGCATTGAATGGATCTCATGGAGACATATGTATGATTTCATGGATGATATGTGCATTTCACATGAAAGTTTGGTTGTCTTGCTTATGGCATTGTGTAGTTTGATGGATCTTTTACTACTGAGTGGTTGTACTCACCCCTTTGGAGACTAACATTTCAGATTGAGAGATGCCTCTATCACCTGTCACACGTGGTACTTTCTATTGCTTACCGTACGATGTTGAGGTCGAGTGCTCGGAGCACCCTTGTGTTGGTGTTCGTGGACTGGTGTTTATCCGTGTTCGTGTTTTGGTTATGTACGATGTGGGTCTACCTGATGGCCCCGTAGTCCAAGAATTCCTGGCAGTCCATGTTCGTTGTGACGGGATGATGAAGGGGATGCTGTCGCCGCCACCAGCCGATGCACCAGGCTGGCAGTGATTGTGTGTGTAACTGATAGAGGATGACACTTTTTGGATGGCCAACACTGGATGATGGATTGATGTACATGTCTGATTTGGGGTCGGGTACCTTTGGGTTATAGCCGAGCTTAGTTAAAGCCTTGGCCTTTTGTTGTACCGACTAGTGATGTGTGGCATCCCAAAAATTCATGACGACCTCCAGTTACATTAAAGTCTATGAATAGGTGATGGAAGTACCATCAAGTTATTTTATAGCCATTTAATCCATAATTTGCACTAAGATTTATGGCCAAGATTTTAATGGATAATTATGTGATGGGAAAGAAAATTCTATCATTGGCCAAGTGTTTTATAAATTGGAATTTATTGATTTATGATTTCAAGTTTTATGGCCATATGAAATTGTAATTTAGTATTTATATAAGTGGGGATTTTAAGGTAAATTATTAAAAGTAAACATGGGCTTATTTAAGAAAATAATGGGCCATTTAAGTTTGGACTTTAGGCCCAAGAATGTTGAGCCTAAAGTGGGCCAAAAGGCCGGCCCATGAAGCCCATTGGGCTGTCGACACATGGAGGGGGGAGGAGGAGCCGCATGGCCTCCTCCAAGTGTCTTCAACAAGGGAGACACTTGTCTCCTTCTTGGGGACAAGTGTCCCTCCATGCAAAAAGGGAAGCATGCAAGTATTTAAACAACCAAAAAGAAAGACAGAGAGGGAGTGGCCGGTTTTGAGAGAGTGAGAGAGAGAGAGAGAGAGAGAGAGAGAGAGAGAGAGAGAGAGAGAGAGGAGGAAGAGGCCATGCGAAGGAGGAAGCCCGCTCGTCCGTCGCCCATCGCGGTGCATCCGTCGCCGTGTGCTTGTGCTTGCTCGGTTTGGAGGCAAGTTGGGATCCATATTCTGCTCTTGCATGTTGTATCTTGCATATGTGTTTGAATGGTGATGAATCTCGGACGGTTAGGGTGTAAGAAACCGAAGCTTTGAGGGTGTTGCTTTGAAGTGGTAAGCTGTTTTCGAGTATACCGCCTGACCCAGAATGTTGTAGAGGCTTGTATGCGGGGTTTAAGTCGGATTTTCACTTCGACCTCTTCATGAAAGTTGTAGAAAACATCTCAACGTATAACATACTAAAAGTTGAGACAAAATGGCTGAGTTTTGTAGGGTGAAACCTTCCCTCTACGAAAACGCTAGATCTGAAACTGTTTTGTTGACCTCTTGGTGGTTTTGTGTGTTGCATGTCACTTTTTACTGAGAATTTCATTTCGACTTCTTCACTAAAGTTGTATAGTACATCCTAAAGACTAACATACTCAAATTTGAGGTAAAACTAACCAGTGTAGCCTAGTGAAACGATTTTTCCTTTGAAGACGATAGATCTGGAGGTGTTGTACTGGACTCCAGCGACTTCGTGAACTATAAAGTGACTATCCTTTGAGAATCTCACCTAGATCCCTTAATGAAAGTTGTATTGGACCTTTTGAGGCAAAAAATATAAAAATTCAGAGGAAATGAAGGAAGATAAGTCGGTGAAACCTTGATTTTTCGGAGACAGCGAAACCTGGACTGTTCGGTACTAGGAACAGGGGCTTCGACCGTCCATAGTTAATTATCTAGAACGAATATGGCCTTGATGTCTTCATGCAAAATCTTCCTTAGGGTCTCGAATATCACCTGGTAAAATTTCATAATTTTTGAAGGGTATTCGTGTATTTAAATTGAAATATTTCAAGAACCACGCAATCTGATGTGTCCGAATTTTGCAAGCTGTAATGTGTGAGCTATATCTTTTTGTGTGAAGTTCTTTTGGGCATGTGTTCTTCATGGAGTAGCTACCTTTATGTCTTGACTATCACATGTTCAAATTTTATAATTTTGAGGGTCATTTGGGTATTTAATTAATATGTTTTCTAAAATTGTGCAAGCTGGAATTTGGTAAATTTCAAAAAGTCATGATGTATGGATTATTCTAAGTTGTATGGACCCCATGGATTGTGTTGTCATAAGTGGTTGGATCTTGTTGCATATATGATGATGATTGGAACTACATATAAGAATCAAATGTTGAAGAGATCTTGTTGCCATCATATCATATGCCATGTTAATATTGAAATACAAATGTGAATATCAATTATGATGATAATGATACCGTCGGAGGTGTTAAGCCGACGATGCCCCGGGAGTGTCGGGATGCCCGGAATGTGGGGGTGCCAGATGCCCAGTTGTGTCATGGTACATGCCCGGAGGTTTGTGCCCGATGCCCGGTTGTATCATGATGCATGCCCGGAGGGTCCTCGAGAGTTTCGAGATGTCCGGTGGTATATGATACGTAATTCCAGGGGGAATGCCTGGTGGTATGGCGGTACGTAATTCCGGAAGTCCCGGAGGTGTGTGCCGGGGGGGGGGGGGTTTCCTCGTGATGCTAGTTGGGATACGAGATGCCCAAAGGTGTGTGCCGGATGCCCGGTTGTATTTTAAATACATGCCCGGAGCTTCCTCGCGATGCTAGGTTGGGTGCAAGCGATAAATGAGGGATGCAAACATTGGCCCCTGGGAAGAAAAATGATGAGATCCTTATGAAAGATAAATATTGAAATTGAATCACCTGCATGAGTGTATGCATATGGCATGATGCATGATCTACTTATGAAAGTAACTTGATGTTATTTGACATTGAGAATGTGATCATGAAGGCTTGAATGGATCTCATGGGGATGTATACACGATAGCATGGATGATATGAATCATGCGCATGGATGTTTTTTATCATGGTGATATATGCATGGCTATTTGATGATGAGTGCATGATGATATATGCATGGATATTTGATGATGAGTGCATGGTGGTATATGCACATATGGCATGGTGATATATGCATGGATGCTTGATGATGAGTGTATGATGGTATATGCACATACGGCATGGTAATATATGCATGGAGGCTTGATGATGAGTGTATGATGGTATATGCACATATGGTATGATGACATATGCATGGCTGCAAGGTAAGTTATGGTTGAATGCATGAATGATATGTGCTTTGTTATGATGCCTTGATTGTTCTGTTTGACGCAATGAGTAGTTTGGTGGACCTTTACTGCTGAGTGATTGTACTCACCCCTTTTGGGGATTAACATTTGAAACTATATAAGATACCTCTGCTGCCACTGCCACCGGTAGATGGATCGGGTGGTTGGATATGACCGCAAGGAGGAGGATAGCGAAGGAAGGAACTTTGGGATGCCGATACTGATCGATGGACTTTAAGTATATGACTGTTGGAGGAGAGGTCAGTCATCTTTTGAAGTGTAGCCGAGTATAGAAGACTACGGCATTTTAATGTACCGATGAATGATGTCCATCTGATTTAAGTAAATAAAAGTTTACGGCTTTTACCTATAAATGTTTAGTTGGTGTGTATCGTTTTCTGAATATAGGGAAGGGACTTGTTGGATGTGCTTCCGTATATGAATTGCACAAGGGACCTATAAAAAAAATAAATGTAAACCCCCATGGTTGTATGGACCCGCTGCAATTGAAATGGTATCAGAGTGATATGTCATTTAGGAAAGAAGAAAGGTAAGCGGACTGTGGCGATCCGAACGATTCGGGGGCCGTCGAGGGGTGCCACATCCCTAAATTGGTATAAGAGCTATGGTTTATTTGGAGTGATAAGGTGCCTCAGATGGAATTGAGGATAGAATGATGCACACCATAGGATACTAACTTGAATGGTTGACTAACTTTGAACAATGGGTGAGGGATATTCACTCGTAGATCCCTGGTAACTAGTGTGATGTTGCTTTTATGTGTTAGTAACATTCTATGTTACTTATGTGACTTTAGTAATAACCTTAATTAATGATCTGACTAGTGACACCGAGTTGCAAATTATTCTTGAGGCAAATGCTTGGGAAACTGCAGGGAAATCATGGTACGAGCTGGAAGTGCTCATCCATCGAGGGCTGAAGCCATTGCTGCAAGGGCTGAACCCCGAATGGAAGATATCCTGCAGGCATTGGCCAATATTGGAAATCTGATGGAAAGGCAAGCGTAGCAACAACCCGGAGTGGAACATCGCCCTCAATGACTGGTGGAACAATTTCTGAAGTTGAAACCACCTAAGTTTAGTGGAATGGGAAGTCCTGAGGAGGCGGAGCATTGGATTGACGGGATAGAACAAATTTTCTGGTTGTTGGACTGCAATGATGCTGAGAAAATAGTTTTAGCAGAGTACCAGCTGGAGGGAAATGCAAAGTTTTGGTGGAGAGCTTCGAAGGATACAATCTTTCCACCAGGTATTGATGTGAACTGGGATGAGTTTGTTAGAACTTTTAATAGGAAGCATTTCTCCGATTATGCCAAGGATAGGAAGATCACTAAATTTGTTCAGTTAGAGCAAAGGGAGCTGACAATAGACCAGTATGAGGCAAAATTTTCTGAATTGTCTAGGTATGCTCCTAGGTTGGTTGAGGATCGAGAGGAAAAGGCTAAGAGATTCTTAAAAGGATTAAGGACTGATATTAGAAAACAACTAGTGCCTCTGAATATAAGGGATTATAATGAGATTTATGAGAGGGCATAGTTGGTGGAGCAAGAGTTAGTGAGAGAGCAATCAGAATCTAAAAGGCAGATGACCTTTAATGATGTTCGAAGGGATAAGAGACCTTATCCTGATCAAGGTCAGCCCTGGGAATCTAAGAAAGAGAATAATTTTGGGAATTTTGGAAAAGTCAAGAGTGGCCCGATTCTAGGGAGAGTACCCTACCAAAGTAATATTTGTTAGAGATGTGGTGAACAACATGGACGAGGACCTTGTAATGATCGATTGAAATGTTTTGGCTGTGGGCAGAGAGGTCACTTTAAGAAAGATTATCCATAAGAGAGGTCGCAGCTGAATGTCAGCTCGGTGCGACAAGTGCAACAACGTACTGCTGGACCAAACCTACCAAGGAATCCATAGAGGCCACCAGTACAAGGAAAGGTATATGCGGTCACTCAAAAGGAAGCAGGAGCTTTCGAAAATGTTATCTTAGGTACTATTTCTATAGATGGATAAGAAGGCATATGCGTTATTTGATATGAGTGGCACGCATTCATTTGGTCTGAAAAATATAGATGATTGTGAGAAGTAGGAACCAAATCTCTAGATATGCCTCTTCGTATTTCTACATCACTGAAAGATATGTTGTTATCTACGTTAGCATATGAGATGTGTGAGATAACCCTGAGGGAATGAGATATGGAAATGGACTTGATAGTGATAGTTATGTATGACTTTGACGTCATCGTACGAATGAACTAACTCTATAAGCAATGGACTAGGATGAATGATCTCCTAAGATAATGCTTGTCAATGTGCTAAGATTAAAACCGCGAGACTTAGTATGGGAAAGGCCAAAATGGATAATATCTCTGTAAGTTAGTCCCTATTGAAACGAGACCCTCCAATGGATGTGTAGTTTGGGTTCAAATCAGGCAAAAGCTAGTGTACCTGTAACGACTCGATCCGATGAGGGCGGGGAGTGGACGCCGAGGTCAAAGGACCTGAACAAGGAATGGCTCCTTGCATGCTTCTAGGATGGTAAAAGGGGGCAGGAATGAACTGAACTATGAACTGAACTGGGAAGGTAGTGTTTCTAGGATAATTTTATCAGAGTGGCGCAGCGGAAGCATGGTTAAGCTTGTAGAACTCTTGTTTGTGAAAAAGAAGGACAGGTCGATGCGTTTGTGCATTGATAATAGGCAATCGAATCATGTAATTGTTAAGAGTAAGTACTCATTACCTAGAATTGATAATTTATTTGATCAGTTGCAAGGAAGTTCAGTTTTTTCTAAAATTGACTTGGGGACAGGATACCATCAACTAAGGATTAAGAAGGAAGACATTCCTTAGACTGTATTTAGGACTCGCTATGGACACTACGAGTTCCTAGTTATGCTATTTGGATTGACGAATGCCTTAGTTGCATTCATGGATTTAATGAATAGGATATTTAAGCATTATTTGGATCAATTGTGATTGTCTTCATTTGATGATATCCTGATATATTCTAAAGGACCTGAAGATCATGCGTAGCATCTAAGCATAATGCTGCAAATAAAGCTTAAGAAGTGAATTATGGAGAGTGAGTTATGAATTTTGAGGATTAAGTTATGATCATTTGAGCTAAGTAGTGACTTCCTATTAGAGGATCTCATTGGAAGTCTTGATGCATTACATGGAGGCATTTAGTATGTATAGATTGATCTTGGAAGTCATGAGTTTGAGTGGTCATATGAGACATGAAGTTATTTGTGGTTTATATGTCGGAATAATAGGTTTAATTGATGATGGTCAACTTTTAATTTTAGGTGATGATCTTAGTTTGAAAAGGTTTGGTGGAATTAGTGGATATGATCAATTGTGGTTATAGTCTTTCCAAGGTGAAAAGGTGAAGGTTCAAGTTGTGGATTTGATGAATGATTAGTCTAAGTGATGATCTTTTAGGGTGAGACATGAGATATACTCGATGGAAACTAGACAAGTTTCATTTTGGTGGATTGTCAATCTTTGAATTGAAGAAGTCTTGGGGGACTATCGATATTTGAATCAAATGAATGATGCTATATTTTAGGCTTGAATCTATGTTGCAGTGAAAGCGTAGTGAATGTCTTTGTTGGACTAAACCAAATGAGTTATTAATGGTGTTGATTTTGATGGTTCTAGGCTTGAATTGATGGTGACAAAGGTATAGAAATGATTCGACTAAATGGTGTGTTAGATTGAGACCCTTAGATATACTAGAGTGGAAAAGGGACCACGTGACGATGGATTTTGTGCAAGGATTACCAAGGACATTAAGTGGTCACGACTTTATCTAGGTGATAGTAGATCGCTCGACTAAGTCTACCCATATCCTAGTAGTTCACATAGATTATCTGATGGATAAATTTGTTGATTTATGTGTAAGCCAAGTGGTACACTTACATGGTGTTCGTGTAACTATCACGTCGAATCGAGATTCAAGATTTACTTCAAAACTTTTGGCGAAGTCTTCAAACCGCCTTAGGGACTAAAGCTCTACTTTAGTACCGCTTTTCATCCACAAATGGCCGGACAAACGAAAAGAGTGATCAAAGCATTAGAGGACATGTTAAGAGTTTGCATCCTTGACTTTAAAGGATGTTGGGATGAAAAGTTATACCTTGTAGAATTTATGTATAACAATAGCTTTCAGAAAAGTATAGGCATGGCTGAGGAAGTATCAGCCAGACCCTGGTCACATACTCAATCATGAAGCTATCAAAGAGGATGAGGAAGTGAGGTACATCGAGGAGCCTGTGCAAGTACTGGATCGAAATGAGCAAATTCTTAGGACTAAGAAGATTCCTTTGGTTAAGATATTATGGCGACATCATGATGTGGAGGAAGCCACATGGGAGAGTGAAAATGAGATGAGGGAAAGGTACCCTCACTTGTTTAAAGAGACATAGGAAATGTCTAATTTCGAGGACGAAATTCTCTAAGGAGGGGAGAATTGTGGCATCCCAAAAATTCATGACGACCTCCAGTTACATTAAAGTCTATGAATAGGTGATGGAAGTATCAATTTTTTATAGCCATTTAATCCATAAGTTGAATAAGATTTATGGCCAAGATTTATAATGGATAATTATTGTTGATGGAAAGCATTCTATCATTGAGACCAAGGTTTTATAAATGAGGAAATTATGATTTATGATGAATTTTATAAGTTGGATTTTATTAAACTATGTTGCAATTTAGGCCATTTATATTATGGGGATTTGGTATTTATTAAATGAGGATTAAGATGGATTATTTAAAAATAAATGGGCCATTTAAGTTTGGACTTTAGGCCCAAGTGAATGTTGAGCCTAAAGTGGGCCAAGAGGCCCGGCCCATGAGCCCATGGGCTGTCGACGCATGGAGGGGGGAGGAGGATCCGTATGGCCTCCTCCAAGCGTCTTCAACAATGGAGACACTTGTCTCCTCCTTGGGGACAAGTGTCCCCCATGCAAAATGTGAATGCATGCAAGTATATAAACAACCAAAAAGAAAGAGAGAGAGGGAGTGGCTGGTTTTGAGAGAGTGAGAGAGAGAGAGAGAGAGTTGTTGAGTGAGAGAGGGAAACCGAGAGAGAGGAGGAAGAGGCCGCGCGAAGGAGGAAGCCCGCTCGTCCGTCGCCGTGTGCTCGTGCTTGCTCGGTTTGGAGGCAAGTTGGGATCCATATTCTGCTCTTGCATGTTGTATCTTGCATATGTGTTTGAATGGTGATGAATCTCGGACGTTTAGGGTGTAGGAAACCGAAGCTTTGAGGGTGTTGCTTTGAAGTGGTAAGCTGCTTTCGAGTATACCGCCTGATCCAGAATGTTGTAGAGGCTTGTATACGGGGTTTGAGTCGGATTTTCACTTTGACTTCTTCACAAAAGTTGTAGACAACATCTCAAATTATAATATACTAAAATTTGAGACAAAATGGCTGAGTTTTTTTGGGTGAAACCCTCACTCTACGAAAACGCTAGATCTGAAACTGTTTTGTTGACCTCTTGGTGGTTTTGTGTGTTGCATGTCACTTTTTACTTAGAATTTCATTTCGACTTCTGCACGAAAGTTGTAGATAACGTCCTGAATACTAACATACTCAAATTTTGGGTAAAAATAACAAGTTTAGCCCAGCGAAACGATATTTCCTTTGAAGACGATAGATCTAGAGGTGTTGTACTGGACTCCAGCGACTTCGTGAACTATAAAGTGATTATCCTTTGAGAATCTCACCTAGATCCCTCAATGAAAGTTGTAGTGGATCTTTTGAGGCAAAACATATAAACAATTCAGAGTTAATGAAGGAAGATAAGTAGGTGAAACCTTGATTTTTCAGAGACAGCTAAACCTGGACTGTTCGGTACTAGAAACAGGGGCTTCGACCATCCATAGTTAATTATCTAGGACGAGTCTACCCTTGATGTCTGCATGAAAAATCTACCTTAGGGTCTCGACTATCACCTGGTAAAATTTCACAATTTTTTAATGGTATTCGTGTATTTAAATTGAAATATTTCAAGAACCGCGCAATTTGATGTGTCCGAATTTTGAAAGCTGTAATGTGTGAGCTATATCTTTTTGTGTGAAGTTCTTTTGGGCATGTGTCCTTCATGGAGTTGCTACCTTTATGTCTTGACTATCACATTTCAAATTTTATAATTGTGAGGGTCATTTGGGTATTTAATTAATATGTTTTCTAAAATTGTGCAAGCTGGAATTTGGTAAATTTCAAAAAGTCATGATGTATGGATTATTCTAAGTTGTATGGACGCCATGGATTGTGTTGTCATAAGTGATTGGATCTTGCTGCATATATGATGATGATTGGAACTACATATAAGAATCAAATGCTGAAAATGATCTTGTTGCCATCATATCATATGCCATGTTAATATTGAAATACAAATGTGAATATAAATTATGATGATGATGATACCAACGGAGGTGTTAAGCCGACGATGCCCCGGGAATGTCAAGATGCCCGGAATGTGGGGGTGCTGGATGCCCAGTTGTGTCATGATACATGCTCGGAGGTTTGTGCCGAATGCCCGGTTGTATCATGATGCATGCCCGGAGGGTCCTCGGGAGTTTCGAGATGCCCGGTGGTATATGGTACGTAATTCCAGGGGGAATGCCTAGTGGTATGGCAGTACGTAATTCCGGAAGCCTAGGAGGTGTGTGCCAGGGGGGATTCCCCGTGATGCTAGTTGGGATACGAGATGCCCGGAGGTGTGTGCCAGATGCCCGGTTGTATTTTGAATACATGCCCGGAGCTTTCTCGCGATGCTAGGTTTGGTGCGAGCGATAAATGAGGGATGCAAACATTGGTCCCTGGAAAGAAAAATGATGAGATCCTTATGAAAGATAAATATTGAAATTGAATCATGTGCATGGGTGTATGCATATGGCATGATGCATGATCTGCTTATGAAAGTAACTTGATGTTTTTTGACATTGAGAATGTGATCATGAAGGCTTGAATGGATCTCATGGAAATGTATACTCGATAGCATGGATGATATGAATCATGCGCATGGATGTGTACATGTAGCATGGTGATATATGCATGGCTATTTGATGATGAGTGCATGGTGGTATATGCACATATGGCATGGTGATATATGCATGGATATTTGATGATGAGTGTGTGATGGTATATGCACATACGGCATGGTAATGGCATGGATATTAATGCATGAGTATGATGGTATATGCATATATGGTATGATGACATATGCATGGTTGCAAGGTAAGTTATGCTTGAATGCATGAATGATATGTGCTTGGTTATGATGCCTTGATTGTTCTGTTTGACGCAATGAGTAGTTTGGTGGACCTTTACTGCTGAGTGGTTGTACTCACCCCTTTTGGGGATTAACATTTCAGACTAGATAAGATACCTCTGCTACCACTACCACCATTAGATGGATCGGGTGGTTGGATATGACCGCAAGGAGGAGGATAGCAAAGGAAGGAACTTTTGGATGCTAACACTGATCGATGGACTTTAAATATATGACTGTTGGAGGAGATGTCGGTCATCTTTTGAAGTGTAGCCGAGTATAGAAGACTATGGCATTTTGATGTACCGATGAATGATGTCCATCTGATTTAAGTAAATAAAAGTGTTCGGCTTTTACCTATAAATGTTTAGTTGGTGTGCATCGTTTTCTGAATATAGGGAAGGGAGTTGATGGATGTGCTTCTGCTATATGAATTGTGAAAGGGACCGATAAAAAAAATGAAAAAAAAAATGTAAACCCTCATGTAGTATGGACCCGCTGCAATTGAAATGGTATCAGAGTGACATGTTAATAGGGAAAGTGAAAGGAAACCCTAAGTGAAAAGATGGTGGGGGCAACACTCAAGTGTTTGAGATATTATTTGTAGACTTTGGAGGCCATTGTCCCCTTGACCATTGGCGATCTTTCTCCATTGTTGTTAGCCCCTTCACGCCTCACCACCACTCCGCCTCGCTACCTCCACACATCAGCCACGTCCAACACCACCAACAGCTCGTCTAGCTTGCTGTCCCACCACTTCAGCTGCACCAATCAGCCTCCGCAAGCAGCCCCGACCAGAAGCTCACATAACCAAAACTAGCAGCAACCGTGAGGCTTGTTGGTTGTTTTTCAGCCTCTTTCGAGCCTCCGTTGGAGCCACCGTAGACACAATTTTTCATCGCCTTCACGTCGCCGTCGTCGTGAACCCGTTTGCCCTCTAATCCAGTGAGTTAATTTCCTAATGTTTGGATGATGTTCTTAATTGCACTTAAGAGGTTAGTTTAATGTTAAATAGCTTAATTAGATTAGTACTAAGTGAGATTAGCTTTAAGATAGATTAGTACTAATATAAAATGGTTATATTAGCCTTAAGATGGATTAGTGTTAATCTAATTAGTGAGATTAGCACTAATGAGGATGGATTAGTCCAATTCAATGGACTTAATTCAATTCTGTTTCTAGACCCTCGCCACTTGCCATTTTTGTGGATCAAAATGTGTTAAGATTTTGAAGTTGATTCATTCATGAGAAATGTTTTAGATATATTCAGCTATAACATATATTTTACTCAAAATTTTATAGATTTAAATGAATGAGATATCAGCTTTGTCATTTCAAAATAGAACCTCTGTTTTCCCTGGAACTGGTGACGTTTCGGAATTCAAGGGATTTTTATCATCTCTTATGGTTTGAATTTCGAAATAGTTTCTTCACTAAGTTGTTTGTCATATTTTCTAGTATAAGAATAGTCAAAATTCAAATCAAATGGTGTGGCACCCCTCGACACGGCCCCCGATCCTCTAGGGTCGCCATAGCCCGCTCACCTATCACTTGTCTTAACAACATATCACTCTAATACCATTTGAATTGTAGTGGGTTCATAAATCCTTGGGGTTCATATCATTTCAATCCATCCCAGCGCAGTTCACACACCTCCAAGGCTTCCGGCACACACCTCGGGGCATCTCAAAACTCCCGAGGCATCCAGCATACACACTCTGGCATCCCGACACTCCCAGGGCATCATCGGCTCACACCTCTGACAGTATCATTATTATCACAATATATATTCACATATATATCCCATTTTCAACATGGCATTTGATGCAACAATGTCAAAGGTCTAAACCAGCTTTTTGATGTTATATGACATTCTAAGTGTCACCACATATGCAGCATGATTAACCACTCAAGACATTATATCTCATAGAACAATTCATTTATTTTTTAAAATACTGCAATTTTTGGATAAAACAAAATGCACTCCTTTAGTTAAAATTTCGGAAAAATTAGTAAACGATCTTAATAAATTCTGAAAATTTAACATGATCTAAACAAGATCTAGAGAAAGATATTTCATGTAGAACACCATGTCGAAAGAGCTTCATAGGAGTCGCTACAGTCCATACATCACAGCCTTTAAAATTTCACAACATCACCTTTGCACAGTTTCATTCACAAATTCGGTATAAACCCTAAACTAGCTTCGAAAATTATGAAATTTTAATATGTTATATAAAAAACCTAGAGGTAAAAGTTTCATGGAGCACTCAAAGTCAAATTAATGATAGATTAAAAGTTATAATCATCGTAACCGTCCCTAACCCTCGGCAACAAATTTCCAGATCTAACCATTTCGGATAAACATCATTTCACCGACCTACACATGTCCGTTTCTTCTAAAATTTTATTATGTTACTCCTCAATGTGTCTTATACAAATTTTATCAAGGACACAAGATCAAATTTCAACCTAATAATTTATAAAAATTGACAGAATCGCACTAGGTCAGCATAACTGTTTCTAGATCTAATTCCTTCAAATAAAACTGGTTTCACCAACCTATACTTGTTCATTTCCTCTCAAATTTTGATATGTTACTCTCCAAGAAGTCCTCTAACTTTCATCCAGAATTCAAAGTGAGATTCCAACTAGAACATTGCATGTAGTTCACTAAATCACCAAAGGTCAGACCGTTTTTTTTTTTTTCCAGAAAACAGAATACTAGGCTAAGACACAACTCCTATAACTTCGAAAATTCTCACCTCTACCACATCCGAAACTCACCATTCATCACACACAATCACATCAAGCAAAGTGTAGATCAATGGACTCTACTTGCCTTAAATCCAATGAAAATCATAGCAAGCAAAACGGCGGGGCTTGATCAACGGTCTCCTCTTCCCTTCACGGCTCACGGTTGGCCTCGGCTTCCTCTCTCTTGGCCCTTCCTCTTTTCTTTCCCTTCAATGATTAGTTAGTAATCATTACTTTGGATGCAAGATGACACTTGGTTGATCCCCTTAGCCACTTGTTAATTTTGCCATGCAAGATGATGGGCCTCCCTTGGGCCGACTCCTCCATCCAGTCCCTCTCTTCCTTTGGTCGACAACCCATTGGGCTTCTTGGGTCGGTCGAACGGTGGGGCTGTGGGCTGGTTTTTTGGCCTAAAAATTTCAGCCCACTCCTTTTAATAATCTACCCTAAATCTCCACTTAAATAAATACCAAATTGCAATTTATAGGGCCGTAAAACTTTGGAACATAAATCAATAAAATCCAACTTATAAAGTGCACGGCCAATAATAAAATTTTCCCTATCAATTTATCCATTTAATACAATCCTTAATCGTTTATGGACATAAAATACATTTCCAACCAAATAATTGTCCATTAAAATGCTCGGCCTTAATCTATTGTAAATCATGGGTCTAATGGCTACAATATAATTTGATGGTGCTTCCATCACCTATTCATGGTTCATAGCATATCTAGGGATTGTCATGAAATTTTTAGGATGCCATAATTCTCCCCTCCTTAGAGAATTTCGTCCTCAAAATTAGACATTCCCTATGTCTCTTTAAACAAGTGAGGGTACCTTTCCCTCATTTCATTTTCACTTTCCCATGTGGCTTCCTCCACATCATGATGTTGCCATAATATCTTAACCAATGGAATTTTCTTGGTCTTGAGAATTTGCTCCTTTCGATCCAGTACTTGCACAGGCTCTTCAATGTACCTCACTTTCTCATCCACTTTGATGGCTTCATGATCGAGTATGTGACCAGGATCCAGCTGATACTTTCTCAGCATCGATATGTGCAATACGTCATGCAAATTTCCCAATTTAGGAGGCAGCGCCAAACGATAAGCTACGTCTCCTATTCTTTCGAGTATCTCAAAAGGTCCAACAAACCTAGGGCTCAGCTTACCCTTCATCCCAAATCAAGATATTCCTTTCATAGGGGATACTTTAAGGAACACATGATCTCCCACATTAAATTCTAAAGGTCTCCTACGCTTATCTGAGTAGTCTTTCTGCCTATTTTGGGCTATTTTAAGTATTTTCCTAATAATTTCAACAGCCTCAGTAGTAATTTGTACTAATTCAGGTCCTGTCAATTTCCTTTCACCTACTTCATTGAACAAACAAGAGTCCTGGAACTTTTTCCATATAATGCTTCATATGGAGCCATGCCTATACTTTTCTGAAAACTATTGTTATAGGCGAACTTTATCAAGCGCAATTTTTAATCCCAGCTTCCCTTAAAATCAATAATACATGCTCTCAGCATATCTTCCAAAATTTGGATTACTCTTTCCTTTTGTCCATCTGTTTGGGGATGAAAAACAGTACAAAATTGAAGCTTTGTCCCTAAAGCATTTTGGAGACTTCGCCAAAAATTTGAAGTAAACCTAGAGTCTCGATTAGATGTGATCGTTATAGGAATATCATGTAAGCGTATCACTTGGCTTACGTATATCTCAGTAAGTTTATCCATCGAATAGTCTACGCGGTCCGCTAGGAAATGAGCAGACTTAGTTAAGTGATCTACTATTACCCAAATAGAGTCGTGGCCACTTGATGTCCTTGGCAGTCCTTGCACAAAGTTCATCGTCACATGCTCCCATTTCCATTCTGGTACGTCCAATGGTCTCAATAGTTCTGTGGGTCTGCAGTGTTTCACTTTCAATCGCTGGCATGTTAAACACTGGGAAACATGTTTAGCTATATCCTTCTTCATGCCATTCCATCAAAACTGCTGGCATAAATTTCTATACATTTTTGTACTCCCCGGATGAATACTATAATTACTCATATGCGCTTTTGATAGGATCTCCCTTCTCACTTCTTCATTATCGGGAACACAGAGCCATCCTTGGCATCTTACTACTCCATCCTTAGAGACTTGAAACTCTGGTCTTTTCCCTAAAGACACAGCGTCTCGTATTTCAACAATCTTCGGGTTAGATTTCTATAAAATCTTTAACTTTCTAAATAATTTCGGGCTCAATCCTTAATGTAGTGAGCATACCCGTAAGGTAGTCTATTTCCAACTTGAAGTCTAAATCCATAATTTATTTTAACATATTCTACTCTATTATTCTTAGACTAGCCATGTCCATAGCCGACTTTTGACTAAGGGCATCTGCCACCTTATTTGCCTTTCCTGGATGGTATTGTATTTCACAGTCATAATCTTTTAATAATTCCATCGACCTTCTCTGTCACATGTTCAACTCTTTTTGCGAAAACAGATAGTTCAAACTCTTATGATCTGTATAGATTTCAAACGTCTCTCCATATAGATAATGTCTACATATTTTCAAAGCAAATACTATAGCTGCCAATTCCAAATTATGGGTTGGGTAATTTAACTCATGAGGTTTCAACTGCCTCAATGCATAGGCTATGACCTTGCCATGCTGCATCAGAACACATCCCACTCCTTTATGAGATGCATCACTATACACCGTGAATCCTTCAAATCTAGATGGTATGGTTAGAATTGGAGTTGTAGTCAACTTCCTTTTAAGTTCTTGAAAACTTCTTTCACATTCTCCACTACATTCAAACCTCATATTCTTTCGGGTCAAATTCGTTAAAGGGCCTGCCAATTGTGAAAATCCTTCTATAAACCTCCTATAATAGCCAGCCAACCCTAAGAAACTCCGTCTCAACTTTTGCAGGGTTTACTGCAATTCCATTACTCGACACCACGTGCCCTAAAAAAATTATCTGGTCTAGCCAAAATTCACACTTACTGAATTTGAAGAATAACTTATGATCTCTTAGTGTTTGCAATGCTATCCTTAGGTGTCGTTCATGCTCTTCAGGTCCTTTAGAATATATCAGGATATCATCAATGAAGACAATTACAAACTGATCCAGATAAGGCTTAAATATTCTATTCATTAAATCCATGAATGCGGTTGGTGCATTCGTTAATCCAAAAGGCATAACTAGGAACTCGTAATGCCCATAACGAGTCCTAAATGTAGTCTTAGGAATGTCTTCCTTCTTTATCCTTAACTAATGGTATCTTGACCTTAAGTCAATTTTAGAAAAGAATGAACTTCCTCGCAACTGATAAAATAAATCATCAATTCTAGGCAAGGGATACTTATTCTTTACAGTCATTTGGTTCAACTGTCTATAGTCAATACATAAACGCATCAACCCGTCTTTCTTTTTCACAAATAGAACTGGTGCACCTCAAGGTGAAGCACTTAGCCTAATAAATCCCTTATCAAGCAACTCTTGTAGTTGCACCTTCAACTCCTTTAGCTCGACCAAGGCCATTCTATACGGGGCTTTCGATATTGGTCTTGTTCCAGGCATTAGTTCAATTTCAAATTCGATCTCTCGTTCCGATGGCAATCTAGGCAACTCCTCAGGAAACACGTCCTGAAATTCCCTGACTATTCGAATCTCATCGATTTTAGCCTCTTTCTTAGTAAGATCTCTTACTACTGCTAGGTATCCTTGACATCCTTCGTCAAGCAGTTCACGAGCTTCTACCATTGAGATGATGCCTATAGAGGAGTTTGTTTGACCTCTAAAAGATTTAAAACTATCCTGACCAGGTAACATGAACCGGATCACTTTCCTATAGCACCCGTGTCAAACAATGCATACGCCTTCTTGCCATTTATAAAAATCGTACCTGAGATAACATTTTTGGAAGCTTCCGCTTCTTCTTGGGTGACAGCATACACCCTTCCTTGTGCTGGTGGCCTCTGAGGATTCCTTGGTAGGTTTGGTCCACTAGTACTTTGTTGTACCTGTCGCACCGAGCCGACACTCAGCTGCGACCTCTCTTGTGGATAGTTTCTCTTGAGGTGTCCTACTCGTCCACAACCATAGCATTTCAGCCGTCCATTGCAATGTCCTAGGCCATGTTGCCCATCGCATCTTCGACAAACATCATGCTGATAAGGTGTTTTCCCTATATTCAGGCCATCCCTAACTTTTCCAAAATTTCCAAAATTACTCTTTTTCTTAGAATCCTAGGTTTGACCTTAACCAGGATAGGGTCTCTTACCCCGTCTAATATCACTAAAGGTCAACTGTCTCTTAGACTATGATCGCTCTCTCTATGGCACCCCTCGACGGCCTCCGATCCGTTAGGGTCGCCACAGTTCACTTACCTTTCACTTTCCTTATTAACATGTCACTCTGATATAATTTCAATTACAGTGGGTTCGTACAACCGTGGGGGGTTACATTTTTTTTTATGATAGGTCCCTTGTGCAATTCATATACGGAAGCACATCCAACAAACTCCCTTCCCTATATTCAAAAAACGATGCACACCAACTAAACATCTTATATGAGTTAAAGCTGAACACGTTTATTTACATAAAGCAGAAAGACGTCTTTAGTCGATACATCGAAATGCCAATGTTTCTATACTCGGCTATACTTCAAAAGATGACTGACATCTTCTCCAACAGTTGAATACTTAAAGTCCATCGATCAGTGTCAGCGTCCAAAAGTTCCTCCCTTTGCTATCCTCCTCCTCGCAATCATATCCAACCACTTGATTGATCTACCAGTAACAGTGGCAATAGAGGTATCTTATCTAGTCTGAAATGTTATTCCCCAAAAGGGGTGAGTACAGCCACTCAGTAGGTAAAGGACCAATAAACCACTCAATGCATCACACAATACAATCGTAACAATCATAGCATAAGACATATCATTCAAGCATCCATGCATAATTTACCTTGGAGCCATGCATATATCATCATACCACATGTACCCACATCCTCATGTAATCATCACCACCATATCATACATGTACCATCATGCCATAGGTGCACATACATCCGTGCACTTACCATCATCATGTCCCACATACCATTATGCCATAGGTGCACATACATCCATGCACTTACCATGATCATGTCACACATACCATTATGCCATATACTTACCATCATCATGTCACGTGTACCATCATCATTACCATGCATCCATGCATATAACGTCATCATCATGTTATGCATATATCATCATGCATAATTCAATTTCAATTTCATTTTGGACCGCCACATTTCTCCTTCCCGGGACCAATGTTTGCATCCCACATTCATCACTCGCGCCCAATCCTGGCATTGCGAGAAACCTCTAGGCATGGATCCAAGATACAACCGGGCATCCGGCACCCCCACATTCCGGGCATCTCGCATCCCAACTAGCATCACGAGGCATCCCCCTGGGCACAAACCTCCAGGGCTTCTGGCATTTACACTCCCTGGCCGAGTATCTCGCATCCCAACTGGCATCGCGAGGCATCCCCCCGGGCACAAACCTCCGAGGCTTCCGAAATTACGTACCGACATACCACCACGATCCCCCCTCCTCTGGAATTACGTACCGTATACCACCGGGCATCTTGAAACTCTCGAGAAAATCTCTGGGGCTGGCCATGAAAATGGTTTCCCCTACCCTCCGGAATTACGTACCGACATACCACCAGGCCTCCCCTGGAATTACGTACCGTATACCACCGGACATCCCGACACTCCCGGGGCATCGTCGGTTCACACCTCCAACGGTCTTGTTACCATCTCCATTCTCATTTATACATGTATCTCATTCACAATTATGGCTCAATTTCAACATGGCATGTGATATGATGACAATCAAGATCATTTTCATCCTTTGAATCATACATGCATCTCCATTCATCATCATACATGCAGCAAGACATAATCATTCATAACAAACACAATTCATGGAGCCCATACAATTTAGAATAGTCCATATGTCATGCCTTTTTGAAGTTTATTAAATTCCAGCTTGTACAATTTTTGAAAGCATTTAAAGTAAATATCCATATGATTCTCAAAAATCATAAAATCAGGACATGTGATAGTCAAGACAATAAGATAATAATTTCATGCAGATCACATGCTCAAACGAGTTTCACACAAAAAGATATAATCCAGACAAATACAGCATGCAATTTCGGATAGAAACAAAATGTGCAGTTTTTGAAATAATTCGATTAAAATACCCAAATGACGTCCGACAATTATGAAATTTTACCAGGTTATAGCTAAGACACTAGAGTATATTTTTCATGAAGACATCTAGGCCAGATTCGTTCTGGATAATTTTCTATAGTCATCCGAAGGTTCTGATTCTAGCACCGAAACGTCCAGTGTAGTTATCTCCGAAATATCGAGTTTTCACCCACTTATTCTTCTTCGTTTCCTCTGAAATTTGGATATTTTTTACTCCAAGAGGTCCCATACAACTTTCATTAAGAGATATAAGCCAAATTTCCAAATAATAGTCACCATATGGGTCCATGAAGTCTCGGGTGTCCTGTACCGTGTCTCCAGATTTACCGTCTTCAAGAGTAAGTCGATTCACTAGGCTACACTTGCTCATTTTACTTCAAATTTGAGTATGTTAGTCTTTAGGATGTTCTCTACAAGTTTCATGAAGAAGTCGAAGAGAGAGTCTTGGTAAAAATCGACATGTAACCACAAATCTTACCAAAAGGTCAGCAAAACAGTTCCAGATCTAGTGTCTTCGTAGGATGAGGGTTTGACCCATTAAATCTCCACCATTTTGTCCTAAATTTTATTATGTTGTATTTTAACATGTTGGCTACAACTTTCATGAAGGAATTAAAGTCAAAATCCAACTCGCAACATGCATACAAGCCTTCACAAGATTCTGGGTCGGGCAGTTCACACGAAAACAGCAAGCATTCTCAAGAACAAGTCACATTTTAGCTTCGGTTTTGCCTACCCTAACATCCGAAACCTACCACCAAAAAATCACACATGCAAGAGTAGAAATCAGTCCCAACTTGCCTCCAAAACCGAGCAAACGAGGCACACCGGCGACGGACGGATGGCGTGTGGGCGGCGACGGGTGGACTCCTTCTCTTGGCTTCCCCTTCTCTCTCGCCACTCCCTCTCTCTCTCTTTGGCCGAATTCTCCACCAGCCACTCTCTCTCTCTCTCTCTCTCTCTCTCTTTGTTTTGTATATATATATATATGCATGCATTCTTATTTTTGCATGAGGGACACTTGTCCCCAAGGAGGAGACAAGTGTCTCCTTTGTTGAAGACACTTGGAGGCCATGCGGCTCCTCCTCCACCCCCTTCCATGTGTCGATATGGGCCGGGCTTATGGCCCACTTTAGGCCCATCTCACTTGGGCCTAAAGTCCAAACTTAAATGGCCCAAGTTTATTTATTTTTTTAATAATACATTTTAATCCTCATTTAAATAAATACTTAATTGCATAATAAAATGATCAAAAGACTTTGTGACATTAATCCATAAAATCAAATCTATAAAGTGCATAGTCAAGAACAAAGTCTTCTTTATCAAATTATCCTATGTCCAATTTAAATGGCCCATAGAAAAATATCAATAATAAGCCCATAATTTCTATACCACTTTAGGGCATTTGATTTTTTTGATTTTCTTATTTATAAAAATCAATTAACATTCTCATAGTCAATTAACATTTTCATAAGGGGTTTGGTCCAAGAGATAAAATATTGTGGCCAATGATGTAATTGTCCCTATGGCCATTCAAAGATAAATATCGTTTCCCTCAAAATTAATATTTCAGGTTGAAATTCCCGGATGCCACACTCTCACCAGTTCCTGCTCTACCAACTGTGCCCTTTCATAAATCTCATTATAATCTCTTATATTCAAAGGCACCGGTTGTTTCCTAGTAGTAGTCCTCAACTCTTTTAGAAATCTCTTAGCTTTTTCCTCTCGATCCTCAATCAGCCTGGGAGCATACCTAGACAATTCAGAAAATTTTGCCTCATACTGATCTACTGTCAGCTCCCTTTGTTCTAGCTGAACAAATTCAGTGATCTTCTTATCCTTGGCACAATCAGAGAAATGCTTCCTATTGAAAGCTCTAACAAACTCATCCCAATTTATGTCAGTACTTGGTAGAAAGATCGTGTCTCTCGAAGCCCTCCACTAAAATTTTGCATTTCCCTCCAGCTAGTACTCTACCAAAGTTATTTTCTCAGCATCATTGCAATCCAACAACCGAAAAATTCACTCCATTCCATCAATCCATTGTTTCGCCTTCTCAAGACTTCCTGTTCCACTAAACTTAGGTGGCTTTAGCTTCAGAAATTGTTCCACCAATCGTTGAGGGAGACATTCTACTCCAGGTTGTTGTTGCGCTTGTCTTTCCATAAGATTTTCAATATTGGCCAATGCTTGCAGGATGTCTTCCATTCGGGGTTCAGCCCTTGCAGTAGAGGCTTCAGCCCTCGATGGATGAGCACTTCCAACTCGTACCATGATTTTCCTGTAGTTTCCAAGCATTTGCCTTAGGAATAATCTGTGACTCAATGTCTCCATTTAAAAGTAAGTACAACTGTATATAAGTAACATATACATGTTACTGGCACCTAAAAGCAACTCATAATAAACTACTAGGGATCTACGAGTGAATACCCATCACCCGTTGTTCAAAGTTAGTCAACTATTCTAGTTAGTATCCTATGGTGTGCATTGTCATCATATTCCTCAATTTCTAAATGAGGCTCCTTATCACACCACCTATAACCATTACTCTGATACCAAAACAATGGGATGTGGCACCCCTCGACACGGCCCCCGATCCGCTAGGGTCGCCACAGCCCACTCACCTATCACTTGTCCTAACAACATATCACTCTGATACCATTTGAATTGTAGTGGGTCCATAAATCCTGGGGGTTCGTATAATTTCAATCGGTCCTAGCACGATTCATATAACGGAAGCATACTCGACATCTCCCTAACCCGTACTCAAACTAAATAATACAATGCAATGCACACCAACTACACCTTTCATATATATATATATATATATATATATATATATATATATATATAAGTAACTAATGCCGAACCACTATTATTTACATACTTTGATGGACTTCACTAGTCGGTACAACAAAAGGCCAAGACTTTAACTAAGCTCGGCTAACCCAAAAGAACCCGACTCTACATTAGACATGTACATCAATCCATCATCCCAGTGTTAGCTATTCAAAAAGTGTCAACCTCCACCAGTCACATGCTCCTATCACACCCATCCCGGTGCATTGGCCAGCGGCGGTGGCAGCATCCCCATCATCCTCCCATCTTGACGAACATGGAGGGATAGAAACTTCTGTACTACGAGGCCATCAGGTAGGCCCACATCATACATAACCAAAACATGGACGCGGATAAACACCAGACCATGAACACCAACACAGGGGTGCTCTTAGCACTCGACCTCAACATAAGACAGTAATCCATAAAATGTACCACGCGTGATAGGTGATAGAGGCATCTCTCAATTTGAAATGTTAGTCCTCAAAGGGGTGAGTACAACCACTCAATAGTAAAGATCCATCAAACTACATAATGCAACAAGCAAGACAACCACAATTTCGTGTGAAATGCACGTATCGTTCACGTAATCATGCTTGCATTTCCATGAGATTCATTCATTAGATCAATTCATGTTCCATGCCATATACACATACATGCGCATGATTCATATCATCCATACCGTCATGTATCTATTCCCATGAGATCCATTCAATACCTCATGATCGAATTCTCAATGCCATATTGATCAACTCAATTTCACAGGCAATTATATCCCATGCCATATGCACATACACATGCGCATGATTCAATTTCCATTTTAATTTTCAAAAGGATCTCATTTTTCTTTCTTCAAGGGACCAGTGTTTGCATCCCTCATATATATCACTCGCACCCAATCCTAGCATCGCGAGGAACCTCCGGCACACACCTCTGGGCATCCGGCATACACCTCAAGGCTTCTGGCACATACCTCCGGGCATCTCGAAACTCCCGAGGCATCCAGCATGCACACTCCAGGCATCCTGACACTCCCGGGGCATCGTCGGCTCACACCTCTAACGGTATCATTATTATCACAATATATATTCACATATATGTCTCATTTTCAACATGACATTTGATGCAACAATGTCAAAGGTCTAAACCAGCTTTTTGATGTTACATGACATGCTAAGTGTCACCGCATATGCAGCATGATTAACTACTCAAGACATTGTATCTCATAGAACAATTAATTTATTTTTGAAAATACAGCAATTTTCGGATAAAACATAATGCACTCCTTTAGTTAAAATTCTGGAAAAATTAGTAAATGATCTTAATAAATTCTAAAAATTTAACAAGATGTAAACAAGATCCAGAGAAAGATATTTCATGCAAAACACCATGTCGAAAGAGCTTCATATGAGTCGCTACAGTCCATACATCACAGCCTTTAAAATTTCATAACATCACCTTCGCACAGTTTCATTCACAAATTCGGTATAAACCCTAAACCAGCTCCTAAAATTCTGAAATTTTAATATGTTATAGAAAAAACTATTGGTAAAAGTTTCATGAAGAACTCGAAGTCAAATTTGTGATAGATTAAAAGCGATAATCATCGTAACTGTCCCTAACCCTCACCAACAAATTTCCATATCTAACCATTTCGGATAAAAATCGTTTCACCGACCTACACATGTCCGTTTCATCTCAAATTTTAGTATGTTACTCCTCAAAGTGTTGTCTACAAATTTTATCCAGGACAAAAGATCAAATTTCAACCGATAATTTTATAAAAATTCACAGAATTGCACTAGGTCAGCATAACTGTTTCCAAATCTAATTCCTTCAAAGAAAAATGATTTCACCGACCTATACTTGTTCATTTCCTCTTAAATTTTGATATGTTACTCTCCAAGAAGTCCTCTACAAATTTCATCGGAAGTCGAAGTGAGATTCCAACTAGAACAATGCATGCAACTCACGAAATCACCAAAGGTCAGACCGTTTTTTGCTTTTTTCTAGAAAACAAAATACTAGGCTAAGACACAACTCCTACAACTTCGAAAATTCTCACCTCTACCACATCCGAAACTCACCATTCATCACACAGAATCACAGCAAGCAAAGTGTAGATCAATGGACTCTACTTGCCTTAAATCCAATGAAAATCACAACAAGCAAAACGGCGGGGCTTGATTGACAGTCTCCTTTTCCCTTCACGGCTCACGGTTGGCCTCGGCTTCCTCTCTCTTGGTTCACTCTCCCTCCCTCTCGATTTCACTCTCTCTCTCTCTCTTGGTCGAAAACCCTCTCTCTCAATCTGCCCTTCCTCTTTTCTTTCCCTTCAATGATTAGTTAGTAATCATTACTTTGCATGCAAGATGACACTTGGTTGATCCCCTTAGCCACTTGTTAATTTTTCCATGCAAGATGATGGGCCTCCCTCGGGCCGACTCCTCCATCCAGTCCCTCTCTTCCTTTGGTCGACAACCCATTAGGCTTCTTAGGCCAGTCGAACGGTGGGGCTGTGGGCTGGTTTTTTGGCCTAAAAATTCGGCCCACTCCTTTTTTTAATAATCTACCATAAATCTCCACTCATATAAATACCTAATTGCAATTTATAGGGCCATAAAACTTTGGAACATAAATCAATAAAATCCGACTTATAAAGTGCATGGCCAAGAATAAAATTTTCCCTATCAATTTATCTTTTTAATACAATCCTTAATCGCTTATGGACATAAAATACATTTCCAACCAAATAATTGTCCATTAAAATGCTCAGCCTTAATATATTGTAAATTATGGGTCTAATGGCTACAATATAATTTGATGGCGCCTCCATCACCTATTCATGGTTCATAGCATATCTAGGGGTTGTCATTAAATTTTTAGGATGCCACAAATGGATAAGTTTTGGATCTCGAACAAAACTGATTTCAGAAAATAAACTTTCTGGAAACGAACACAGTTTCTATATTGGATTTAGCAATTTACTGGGCTTAATCTAGAAAGATCTGGGTTAAGGTTTCATCGTCAAAACTGTTCTTTTATGGGTCATTTACAAGATATTCAAATTTGGAAATTTTCCGAACTCGTTTGATTAAGTTTCTAGATTTAAACATAGAGACGCACAAGTGGACCGTTCTGCCAATTAGGACCGGTTATAGTAATTTGGTGATTGTTCTTGATGCTATGCTTGCTAAACCATGCCTATTGGGTAATGTGGTTGACCTGTGATATGCTTAGAAGTTATGCGGCTTAGAAGTTATGCGTGAAGATGCACAAATGGTTGTGCCATGGTCATGGTTTATTGTTATTGCTTTACGTGGCAACCATTGAAAGGGGATGATATGTGATATTGATTGCTTAATTGTACAATTGGTTGATAATTTATGCAATTGAATGCGAAGCACAGTGTTCTTGGCCAAGTATGATTGTGCGTGTGGTCACTATCAGGACCCATCACCTGCCGGGAGTCGAGGAGACGATACTGTACCGACAACTGGGGAGTTAGCTGTGCCATTGACTGGGGAGTTAGCCAAGTCGTCAACTGGGAAGTTGACTAGATTGCTGACTAGGGAGTTTGCTGGATCGTCTGCAAAGTTGATCGGATCGCTGGCTGGGGAGCTAACCGTACCGCTGACTAGGGAGTGAGCCGTACTATTGACTGGGGAGTTGGCCATGGCCGTTGGGCCCTAAATAAATGGGAACACGCTTGAATGTTTGAGATAGCCGCGCCTGATAATGAGGAAAAATTGTGTGGCATGGTATAGAACGTGTCATAACGGTTTTACCCTATAATCAAGACCCTTGTGTTTGATTGATATGTGAAATGAGGTGTTCCAGTTGTTAAGCATGATTGTGATATTCATAATGCGTATATGGTGCACTAATGTGCAGGGATGCGCCCAAGCTCGGTAAGTTCTGGATGGTGCATGTTTACGCTATCTCTAGGTGAATTCTCACCCTAGTCGGGGCTTAAGATGTGGCACTCCCAAACAGCTAAGGTCGCCACAGATACTTATTGCTCTATCTAATGGATTCCCGTTACTTGTCTTTGATATAAAGGGGTTTAAAGAAGGAATGAGGTCCATAGGCATATATATATTTTTTAAAAGAGTTTAGCCCAGCTCATAGTGAAATTAAAGATGAGTCTCACCATCCCTCTACTCTCTTAATGATGGTACAATGCACACCAACTACACATCGAAGGAAAACATAAAGCCGAGCCACTTTTATTTACATTTTTAAGATGG
The DNA here is from genome assembly GCA_004368105.4 of Eucalyptus melliodora. Classification (NCBI taxonomy): domain Eukaryota; kingdom Viridiplantae; phylum Streptophyta; class Magnoliopsida; order Myrtales; family Myrtaceae; genus Eucalyptus; species Eucalyptus melliodora. The sequence continues at coordinate 21,314,413 of CM023410.3, read as the reverse complement.
ACATCTTGGGTCGGTACAACCAAAAAGCCAAGAATTTTAGCTAAACTTGGCTACAGCTCAAGAGAGAGATCTCGACCCCCTATATCGATCACGTGTAATCCTCCATCTCTAAGTGTTGGCTATCTCCAAAAAAAACGTCAGCTCCCACTCCTCACATGGGCCGTCACATCCATCCTGGTGCATCGGGCGATGGCAAGGGCAACATCCCCCGTATCACTCCGTCGCAGTGGATGTGGACAGATAAGAACTCCTGAATGACTGAGCCCCCAGCCAGGCTCACATCATACATCACCAGCACACGAACCCGTATGAATGTCAAACTAGGGATGGTGACACAATCAAGCTCCATACACTTGACCTCCACGTCAGATGGAAGGCCATAAAAGGTACCTTGCGTGACCAGAGAGAGGCATCTTTCTATTCTAAAATGTTGGTCCCCAAAGGGGTGAGTACAACCACTCAGTAGGTAAAGATCCATTAAACTACTCAATGCATCAAACAAAACAATCATGACATCATAGTAGAGTACATATCATTCATGCATCCAAGCATAACTTACTTTGCAGCCATGCATATGTCATCATACCGTATGTGCATACACCATCATGCATTGAGTGCATATACCATCATACCATAGGTGCATATACAACCATGTACTGTCATCAAGCATTCATGCATATCCATGCTTTATGTGCACATACCACCATGCACTTATACATGTTATATCATACAGCCATGCATACATGTCACCATACCATGCATGATTCAATTTCAACTTTCTATCTTTCAATTGGGTCACCACATTTTTCTTTCCCAGGACCAGTAATTACATCCCACATTTTATCGCTCGCACCCAACCTGGCATCACGAGGAACCTCCGGCACACACCTCTGGGCATTTGGCACCCCCACATTCCGAGCATCTCGTACCCCAACTAGCATCACGTGGTATCCCCCCAGCACACACCTCCGAGGCTTCCGGCACCCCCACATTTCAGGCATCTCGAAACTCCCGAGGACATCTAGCACACACACTCCGGGCATCCGGCACCCCCACATTCCGGGCATCCTGACACTCCGAGGGCATTGTTGGCTCACACCTCCGACAGTATCCTCATTTATCATAATTCATATTCACATTTGTGTCTCAATATCAACATGGCACATGATGTGATGGCAACAAAGTCAATTTCAGCTTTTGATTTTATATGAAATGCCAAATATCATCACATGTGCAGCAAGATTCAATTACTTAAAAAAAATATAATTCATGGGGCAAACTCATGGATTATTGCTATTATTTTAGAAACGGAATGCGTTCTTTTAATTTACACTTCTTAAAGTTTAGTGATTGACCCTAATAATTTCTAAGAATTTAATACAATATAGACAAGCTCTAGAGGCATTTATCTCATGAAGAACACAACACCACCAGAATTTCATAAAAACAGAATAGTCCATGCATTACAGCTTTTGAAATTCGCACAATCCAGCTTGCACAGTTTTAGAAAACATTTTAATTAAATACTCAAATGACCTTAAAAATTTACGAAATTTGAACATGGGATATTCAAGACATAAAGGCAGATATTTCATGCAGAACAATACACAAAAATATTTCCATATAATTCGGTATAGACCATGCATCACAGCTCTACTATTCTAACAATTCAACTTGCACAGTTTTTGAAATATTTTTGGTTAAATAGGAAAATAAACTTCAAAAATCACGAAATTTGAATATGTTGTAGGTAACACATAAAAAATATATTTCATGCAGGACACTTTCCCAAAAAGAATCTCATACAAAACGGTATAGACCACGCATTGCAACATTACCAAGTCCGAACGCATCAGATTACACAGTTTTAGAAACATTTTCGATTAAATACCCAAATGACATTCAAAACTTATGAAATTTGACTATGTGATATCCAAGACCATAAGGTAAATACTTCATGCAGACTTCATAGTCAGATTCATCCTAGGTAATTAAATATGGACGGTTGAAACCCCTGTTCCTAGTACCGAAATTTCCAGATCCAGTCTTTCCAAAGAATAACGACTTCACTCACTTATACTTGTTTTTTTTTGTCCTAAAATTTGAGTATGTTATACTCCAAGAAGTATTTAACAACCTTCATTTATAAGTCAAAGCCAAAATCCAACTCGAACATCACATGCAAGTCACTAGAACATCCATGGTCGAGCTGTTTTCTCAAGAACAATATGCTAGGCTAGAGCACCACCCTTATAACTTTAATTTTTCACATTCTAAACCTCCGAAATTTTTACCATTCAATCACACACACTAAGCACAGCATGCAAGAGTAGATCAGGAGATCCCACAGCGAGCACAACGGCGGCGGGACACCGCGGCGACGGACGGTGACGCACGGCCCCTCCTCCTTCCTTCTTCCCTTCTTCCTTTCTTCCTTTCTTCCTTCTCTTTCTCTCCTCTCTCTCTCTCTCTCTCTCTTGGACGAACTCTCCTCTCTCTCTCCTTCTCTCTCGCTTAAACCGGCCATCATTTTCCCCTAATTTCCTTCCCATCATCATTAGCCATCATCACTTTTTGCATGGGTGACACTTGGCCATCTCCATGGGACAAATGGGGGAGGGCATGCAAACCGGATCCCCCCCCTCCTTCGTGCGACAACAGCCCTTCATGGGCTTGGGCCAGCCTTGGGTCGATGGCAGCTTCTCCTCCTTGGGCTTCGTGGCCTAGTCGAGAAAGGGGTGGGGCTATGGGCTGGTTTGGTCTTTAAATGTCCAGCCCACCCTCATCCTAATAATCCACCTTAAACCTTAATTATATAAACACCTAATTGAAATTTATAATTCACAAAAATTTGTGACCTAATTTGATAAATTCCAACCCATAAATCACATGGCCAAAATAGAATTTTCCTATCAAATAATTACCCACCAAAAGCTTGGCCAAAATCTAAATGCAAAACATGATTTAAAGCACCTCTAAGGATTGACAAGAAATTCTAGGATGCCACAATTCTCCCCTCCTTAGAGAATCTCATCCTCGAAATTAGACATTACTTATGTCTCCTCGAACAAATGAGGGTACCTTTCCCTCAGATGTGGCTTCCTTCACTTCATGATGTCGCCATAATATCTTAACCAAAGGAATCTTCTTAGTCCTAAGAACTTGCTCCTTTCGATCCAGTACTTGCACAGGCTCTTCGATGTACCTCACTTTCTCATCTACTTCGATGGCTTCATGATCGAGTATGTGACCAAGATCCGGCTGGTACTTTCTCAGCATCGACACATGAAACACATCATGTAAATTTCCCAATTTAGGAGGCAGCGCCAAACAATGAGCTACATCTCCTATGCTTTCTAGTATCTTAAAAGGTCCAACAAATCTAGGGCTTAACTTACCCTTCATTGCAAATCGAGATATTCCTTTCATTGGAGATACTTTAAGGAATACATGATCTCCCACATTAAACTCCAAAGGCCTTCTACGCCTATCTGCGTAGTCTTTCTGTCTACTCTGAGCTGTTTTAAGTCTTTTCCTGATAATTTCGACAGCTTCAGTGGTAACTTGTACCAGTTCAGGTCCTGTCAATTTCTTTTCACCTACTTCATTCCAACAGACAGGAGTCCTACATCTCCTTCCATATAATGCTTCATAGGGAGCCATGCCTATACTTTTCTGAAAACTATTATTATAAGCAAACTCCACCAAATGCAATCTTTCATCCCAATTCCCTTTAAAGTCAATCACACAAGCCCTTAACATATCCTCTAATGTCTAGATTACTCTTTCTGTTTGTCCATCTGTTTGAGGGTGAAAAGTAGTACTAAACTGGATTTTAGTTCCTAAGGCAATTTGAAGACTCCGCCAAAAGTTCGAAGTAAATCTCGAGTCCCGGTCTAAGGTAATAGTTACTGGAACACCATGTAAGCGTACTACTTGACTTACATATATATCCGCATATTTGTCCATTGGGTAGTCTATGCGAACTGCTAGGAAATGAGCAGACTTAGTCAAACGGTCCACTATTACCCAGATAGAGTCATGACCACTTGATGTCCTTGGCAATCCTTGTACAAAGTCCATTGTTATATGCTCCCATTTCCATTCTGGTATGTCTAACGGTCTCAAGAGTCCTGCAGGTTTGCGATGTTCCGCTTTTACTTGTTGGCACGTCAAACATTGAGAAACGTGCTTAGCCGTATCTGCTTTCATACCATTCCACCAAAATTGCTGACGCAAATTCCTGTACATCTTTGTACTACCCGGATGAACACTGTAATTACTCCTATGTGCCCCGACAGAATTGCCTTCTTTATTTCTTCGTTGTCGGGAACACAGACTCGTCCTTGGCATCTTACCACTCCATCTTTAGAGACTTGAAACTCCGGTCATTTTCCTAAAGACACTGCATCTTTCACTTTCATAATTTCCGGGTCAAACTCTTGCAAGATCTTAACTTTCCGAATAATTTCAGGTTCAATCCTTAATGCACTAAGCATACTGGTAAGACAATCCACTTTTAATTTAAACTCTAAGTCCGTTATAGACTTTAACAAGCTCCATTCTGCCATTCTTAAACTGGCCATCTCCATAGCTGACTTACGACTAAGAGCGTCCGCTACCCTATTCGCCTTCCCTGAATGGTACGTATCTCACAATCATAATCCTTTAACAACTCCATCCACCTCATTTGTCTCATGTTCAATTCCTTTTGTGAGAACCAATATTTCAAGCTCTTATGATTTGTATAAATCTCAAACTTTTCCCCATATAAATAATGCCTCCATATCTTCAAAGCGAACACTATAGCTGCTAATTCTAAATCATGCGTTGGGTAGTTTAGTTTATGGGGTTTCAACTGTCTAGATGTATAGGCTATGACCTTGCCATGCTGCATCAAAACACATCACAATCCTTTGTGAGATGCATCACTATACATTGTAAAACCATTAGATTCAGTTGGTATAGTTAGGATTGGAGCCGAGGTCAATTTTCTTTTAAGCTCTTGGAAACTCCTTTCACATTCCCCATTCCATTCAAACTTCGCGTTCTTTCGAGTCAATTTTGTTAAAGGACCTGCCAATCGTGAAAACCCTTCAATAAACCTTCTATAATAACTAGCCAGTCCTAAGAAACTTCGTATTTCAGTAGGGGTCGTCGGTCTCGGCCAATTTATTACCATCTCAACTTTCGCCAGGTCCACTGCAATTCCTCCTCCTGATACCACGTGCCCCAAAAATATTATCTGTTCTAGCCAAAATTTACACTTGCTCAATTTGGCATACAGCTTATGATATCTCAGAGTTTGCAAAACTTTCCTCAAGTGTTGTTCATGCTCTTTAGGCCCTCTTGAATATATCAGGATATCATCAATAAAAACAATCACAAACTGGTCTAAATAAGGCTTAAATACCCTATTCATTAGATCCATAAATGTAGCCAGTGCATTTGTCAATCCAAATGGCATGACAAGGAACTCGTAGTGTTCATAACGAGTCCTAAACGCAGTCTTAGGAATGTCTTCTTTCTTAATTCTTAGCTAATGGTATCCCGACCTTAAGTCAATCTTAGAGAAGACCGAACTTCCCTGGAGTTGGTCAAATAGGTCATCAATTCTAGGCAAAGGATATTTATTTTTAATGGTCACTTGATTTAGTTGCCTATAGTCAATGCACAAGCGTATCGACCCATCTTTCTTTTTCACAAACAAAACTGGTGCACCCCAAGGTGAAGCACTTGGCCTAATGAATCCTTTATCAAGCAACTCTTGTAGTTGCACTTTCAACTCCTTTAGTTCCATTAAGGCCATCCTATACGGGGCTTTCGATATAGGTCCTGTTCCAGGCATTAATTCAATTTCAAACTCAATTTCTCGTTCCGGCGGTAATCCAGGCAACTCCTCAGGAAATACATCTTGAAATTCATTAACCACTCGAATTTCATCAAGCTTAGGCTCTTCCTTAGTATAATATTTAACCATAGCCAGGTACCCTTGACATCCTTTTTCAAGTAACACACGGGCTTCTATTGCTGAAATAAGTGCTATAGATAGGTCGGTCTGACCTCCCAAAAATTCACAACTAGACTGATCAGGTAAAATAAATTGGATCACTTTTCTATAACAATCCATTTTGGCCTGATACTTATGAAGCCAATCCATTCCTATGATAACATCAAAATCATACATAGCCATTACGACCAAGTCTATTTCCATATCCTTTCCTCCCATTGTTATCTTACAATTTCTATACACCAGTGTAGACAATACCATATTCTTTAAAGGCATAGAAACACAAAGGGGTGTCTCAAGAGACGTAGTTTCTATTTTACTCAACTGTTTATATCTTTCAGACACAAATGAATGCGTAGCACCCTTATCAAACAATGCATATGCCTTCTTGCCATTTATGAAAATCGTACCTGAGATAACTTTTTTGGAAGCTTCCGCTTCCTCTTGGGTAACCGCATACACCCTTCCTTGTGCTGGTGGCCTCTGAGGATTTCTTGGTAGGTTTGGTCTAACAGCACTCTGTTGTCCCTGTCACACCGAGCCAACACTCATTTGTGACCTTTCTTGTGGGCAATTCCTCCTAAGGTGACCCACTTGTCCACAACCATAGCATCTCAGTTGTCCATTGCAAGGTCCTGGGCCATGACTCCCATCACACTTTCGACAAACATCAGGTTGATAGGGTGCTTTCCCTATATTCAGGCCATCTTTAGCTCTCCCAAAATTTCCAAAATTGCTCTTTTTCTTCGCATTCCAAGTCTGACCTTGACCAGGATAGGGTCTCTTACCCCTTCTCACATCACTAAAGTTCAGCTATCTCTTAAACTCTGATCGTTCTCTCACCAGCTCTTGCTCCACTAACTGTGCCCTTTCATAAATCTCATGATAATCTCTTATGTTCAAAGGCACCAGTTGTTTCCTAATATCAGTTCTCAACCCTTTCAAAAACCTCTTAGCTTTCTCTTCTTGATCTTCAATTAGTCTAGGAGCATATCTAGACAGTTCAGAAAAACTTGCCTCATATTGATCCACTGTTAGGTCCTTTTGTTCTAACTAAACAAATTCTGAAATTTTCTTGTCCTTAGCGTAGTCAGAAAAATGCTTTCTATTGAAAGCTCTCACAAACTCGTCCCAATTAACATTACTACCTGGTGGAAAGATTGTGTCCCTCAAAGCTCTCCACCAAAAATTTGCATTTCCCCCCAGCTAGTACTTTACCAAAGTTATTTTCTCAGCATCATTGTAGTCCAACAACCGGAAAATTCGTTCCATCCCATCAATCCAATGCTCCGCCTCCTCAGGACTTCCCATTCCACTGAACTTAGGTGGTTTCAACTTCAAAAATTGCTCCACCAGTCCTTGAGTACGGCGTTCTGCTCCGAGCTGTTGCTGCGCTTGTCTTTCCATCAGATTTCCTATATTGGCCAATGCTTGCAGGATATCTTCCATCTGGGGTTTAACCCTTGCTACAGAGGCTTCAGCCCTCGATGGATGATGACTTCCATATCGTACCATGATTTTCCTACAGTTTCTAAGCATTTGCCTCAGGAAATATCTGTGACTCAATGTCTTCATTAAAAACAACAGCAACTAAGGAAAATAAGTAACATAACTATGTCACTGGTACCTAAAAGCAACTCATAATGACCACTGGGGATCTACGAGTGAATACCCATCACCCATTATTAAAAGTTACCCAACTATTCCAGTTAATATCCTATGGTGTGCATCGCCATCATGCTCCTCAATTTCCAAATGAGGTTCATTATCACTCCAATCTATAACCATTGCTTTGATACCAAAACTGGCTGTGGCACCCCCAAATAGCTAAGGTCGCCACAGATACCTATTGCTCTATCTAATGGATACCCATTACTTGTCTTTGATATAAAGGGGTTTAAAGAAGGACCGAGGTCCCTAGGCATATATATATTTTTTAAAAGAGTTTAGTGCAACTCATAGCGAAATTAAAGATGAGTCTCACCATCCCTCTACTCTCCTAATGATGGTACAATGCACACCAACTACACATCGAAGGAAAACATAAAGCTGAGCCACTTTTATTTACATTTTTAAGATGGACATCTTGGGTCGGTACAACCAAAAAGCAAAGACTTTTAGCTAAACTTGGCTACAGCTCAAAAGAGAGATCTCGACCCCCTATATCGATCACATGTAATCCTCCATCTCTAAGTGTTGGATATCTCCAAAAAAAAAAAAAACATCAGCTCCCACTCCTCATGCGGGCCATCACACCCATCCTGGTGCATCGGGCGGTGGCGGCGGCAACATCCCCCGTATCACTCTGTCACGGCGGACGTGGATAGATAAGAACTCTTCAATGACCGGGCCCCCAGCCAGGCCCACATCATACATCACCAGCACACGAACCCATATGAATGTCAAACCAGGGATGGTGACACAATCAAGCTCCATACACTCGACCTCCACGTCAGATGGAAGGCCGTAAAAGGTACCCCGCGTGACCGGAGAGAGGCATCTTTCTATTATGAAATGTTGGTCTCCAAAGGAGTGAGTACAACCACTCAGCAGGTAAAGATCCATTAAACTACTCAATGCATCAAACATAAAATTCATGACATCATAGTAGAGTACATATCATTCATGCATCCAAGCATAACTTACCTTGCAGCCATGCATATGTCATCATACCGTATGTGCATACACCATCATGCACTCATAATCAAGCATCCATGCATATACCATCATGCCATAAGTGCATATACAACCATGCACTGTCATCAAGCATTCATGCATATCCATGCTTTATGTGCACATACCACCATGCACTTATACATATTATATCATACAGCCATGCATACATGTCACCATACCATGCATGATTCAATTTCAACTTTCTATCTTTCAATTGGGTCACCACATTTTTCTTTCCCGAGACTAGTAATTGCATCCCACATTTTATCGTTCGCACCCAACCTGCCATTGCGAGGAATCTCCAGTACACACCTCCGGGCATCCGGCACGCCCACATTCTGGGCATCTCATACCCCAACTGGCATCACGTGGTATCCCCCCGGCACACACCTCCGAGGCTTCCGGCACACCCACATTCAACACATCTCGAAACTTCCGAGGACATCCAGCACACACACTCCAGGCATCCGACACCCCCACATTCCGGGCATCCTAACACTCCCAAGGCATTGTTAGCTCACACCTCCGACAATATCTTCATTTATCATAATTCATATCCACATTTGTGTCTCAATATCAACATGGCACATGATGTGATGGCAACAAAGTCAATTTCAGCTTTTGATTTTATATGAAATGCCAAACATCATCACATGTGCAGCAAGATTCAATTACTTAAAAACAATATAATTCATGGGGCAAACTCATGGATTATTGCTATTATTTTAGAAACGGAATGCATTCTTTTAATTTACACTTCTTAAAGTTTAGTGATTGACCCTAATAATTTCTAAGAATTTAATACATCATAGACAAGCTCTAGAGGCATTTATCTCATGAAGAACACAACACCACCAGAATTTCATACAAACAGAATAGTTCATGCATTACAGCTTTTGAAATTCGCACAATTTAGCTTGCACAGTTTTAGAATTTTTTTTAATTAAATACTCAAATGACCTTAAACAATTATGAAATTCGAACATGTGATAGTCAAGACATAAATTCAGATATTTTATGCAGAACACTACACAAAAATATCCCCATATAATTCGGTATAGACCATGCATCACAGCACTACTATTCTAACAGTTCAACTTGCACAGTTTTTGAAACATTTTTGGTTAAATAGGTAAATGAACTTCAAAAATCACGAAATTTGAATATATTGTAGACAAGACATAACAGAATATATTTCATGCAGAACACTTTTCCAAAAGAACCTCATACAAAACGGTATAGACCACGCATTGCAACATTACCAAGTCCGAACGCATCAGATTACACAGTTTTAGAAACATTTTCGATTAAATACCTGAATGACATTCAAAACTTATGAAATTTGACTATGTGATATCCAAGACCATAAGGTAAATACTTCATGAAGACTTCATAGTTATATTCGTCCTAGGTAATTAAATATGGACGGTTGAAACCCCTGTTCCTAGTACTGAAATTTCCAGGTCCAGTCTTTCCAAAGAATAACGATTTCACCGACTTATACTTGTTTTTTTTTTGTCCCAAATTTGAGTATGTTATACTCCAAGAAGTAGTTAACAACTTTCATTTATAGGTCAAAGCGAAAATCCAACTCGAACATCACGTGAAAGTCACTAGAACATCCAAGGTCGAGCTGTTTTCTCAAGAACAGTATACTAGGCTAGAGCACCACCCTTATAACTTCAATTTTTCACATTCTAAACCTCCGAAATTTTTACCATTCAATCACACACTAAGCACAGCATGCAAGACTAGATCAAGAGATCCCACTTGCCTCTAGACCGAGCAACGGTGAGCACAACGGCGGCGGGACACGGCGGCGACGGACAGTGACGCACGACCCTTCCTCCTTCCTTCTTCCCTTCTTCCTTTCTTCCTTTCTTCCTTCTCTTTCTCTCCTCTCTCTCTCTCTCTCTCGGACGAATTCTCCTCTCTCTCTCCTTCTCTCTCACTTAAACCGGCCATCATTTTCCCCTAATTTCCTTCTCATCATCATTAGCCATCATCACTTTTTGCATGGGTGACACTTGGCCATCTCCATGGGTCAAATGGGGGAGGGCATGCAAACTGGATCCCCCCCCTCCTTTGTGTGACAACAACCCTTCATGGGCTTGGGCCAGCCTTGGGTCAACGGCAGCTTCTCCTGCTTGGGCTTCGTGGACCGGTCGAGAAAGGGGTGGAGCTATGGGGTGGTTTTGTCTTTAAATGTCCAGCCCACCCTCATCCTAATAATCCACCTTAAACCTTAATTATATAAACACCTAATTGAAATTTATAATTCACAAAACTTTGTGACCTAATTTAATAAATTCCAACCCATAAATCACATGGCCAAAAATAGAATTTTCCTATCAAATAATTACCCACCAAAAGCTTGGCCAAAATCTCAATGCAAAACATGAATTAAAGCACCTCTAAAGATTGACAAGAAATTCTAGGATGTCACATAAGGTATAACTCGCTAAGATTTTTATCTCACCCCGTTGTGGGTTACCTTTTTCAAGGTAAGTTATGGATGGTGCATGTTTATGATGCGTCCTAGGAACGTCGCAATTTTGACTGACCACCGAGGGGTGTGCGCGCGCTCGAAGTTTGAGTCATGATATAACATGAGAGCAATTAATGGGTGTCCTACGAAGTGCACTTGAGGCACTCGTCAAGTGCACTTCGTCAACATAATCCATTTAGTAATCTAGCGATTAAAGAAGGTAAAAACTATAACTTCATGGTAGATCTATACTTTACATGGTTTGGTCACTTCTGAAGATATGCTAAGGGGAGTAGCTAACATTGCTTCTTTCAGTTTGTCTACTTGCTACCCGACATATTCAAATTTGACGTGTTCCAAGAATTCATGGAGACGCTTGAGCACGTGCCTTGATAGAGAAATTACTCCCACTTCATGAATCTTGTCTCAGTAGGTAGAGCCCACTTTTGGAGATGCTTTAGGATATATTTCAGAAAGCATAACATGAGCCTGAAATAATATAGAAAAACAAGGTTGGAGCCTGCATATGCTGCAAACACTAGATAATATACCTAGCAAACACTATTACGATACTGCGTGCAAGAAATCTGATACTAGCCAGTGAACAAGAAGCACACATCAAGGAACATCATTGGAACATTCTTAACGAGCTCATCCACTACTAAGGCAAAAGGATAAGGATTTACAGGGATGAGTAAATCCGCCTTTGCCAAAGCCAACAAAGGGAAATTGTGTCCTATCTCTCATCCTGTGTGAGCTTCCTCTCTATTCCTTTAGTGATAGTTTTTTTTTTTCCTTTTAAATCCTAAATCTTTGGTTTCCTGCTTTGATCTTCCATGGAGTCTTCCACAACATTCAACTCGGATTAAGATTCTATCTCAATTTTCTCTCTTCACAAAGGTTTCCCCACATGGGTACTGCAACCACCACAAGGGAGCATTAGCAAGGTTTCAAGGTTAGAATTGATTCAGCTCCCCCGATCGGTACTAGTATTGTTCCCCTTGTTTAAACGTAACATCCATCCATCCGAACAGCCCAGATTTAAAGATTAGATGCCCTATCTCAATGCAAGCTGCATGCAGTGACTTTAGCCCATCTAGGTTTCCCTTCACTCCAGAAACACCTAGAAGATTACCGGGTTCTATTTAGATCTCCTATCAAGTCAACATACACAGAATAATCTCAAAATTGGGCAAAGTAAAGGAGGTTAGAATTGAAGGAAAGAATAATAACTCGCGCAAGATTGGTATAGACAAAGTTAAACTGAATTTGGAAAGCCCCCTGAAGACAGGATATATAGTTGAGTTGGGAGGTTGAAAATGGTGGATTGATTTCAAATATGAGAGGTTGCCTTATTTTTGCTACTGTTGCATTTGTAGTGGACACTATGCCAACTTTTGCCCTAAATTTCCATACAGGAACACTAGATTAGCCTAAGACAAACCTGATAGATATGGATGATGGTTGAAGGCTGAAGTGAAAGATAACAGCCCATGTTGGAAGACCTTCTATGGAAAAATAGAACCTAATCTTGAGAAGGAGGAAAGCATACTAGAAACACCAAGACCTATTGAAGATTTGAACCTGCAAAAGGATCAAACAGGGCTGAATAAGGCTCTGGTTATTTATAACTCAATAGCAAATAAGCTAATACATGACAGACAAGTGTAAGAATTTATGGCCCTAAACAAGGGGAAAAGAGCATAGCAAACGCAAGTACTTTCTCTACCTTCAATAGAACATTATGAAATGACAAGTCATCAAAGAAAGGAAAAATAGGACAGAAATTACCGATGGCCAAAAATAAGAAACTCTTTACTCCATATGAGAAGCGGGGACATTCAAGGAATTTGCTGGATGAGGAGAATCTATTGGATACCCTAGTTCAAATGTGGGAAGGGGTCAACGGACGGGTTTTGGTGGCTAGCTTTAATAAGCCACTATGATATATAAGAAGTTATTGAGCTAGAATTGTCAAAGATTGGGCAATCCCTTGACAGTCCACCATCTTCAAGCCTTAGTGGCTTGAGAGAGACTTAACTTGGTTTCCTCATAACCAAGAATAAGAAACTATCGTACAAAGAGCTAAAAAACGTCTTCAGTTTAAAAATGCATCCATCATTAATACGTTTGGAATTTGGGGTGGATTGATACTAATGTGGGGATGGGGAATTTAATGTGGAACTGGTATTTAGCACTGAAGAGTTTTATGATATATGTAAAGACCTAATCGATGGTGTGGTCATGCGGATATCATTTTTCCATGCATCTACAAAATATCTAGGGAGATTACAACTATAGCAAACATTGTGCTGTATTCATATCTCAAATAGCCTCCATTGGTTGTGTATTGGAGATTTCAATGAAGTTTTATATCATTGGCAAAAGGTTGGAAAATGTGAAGTAGATCGATATAGAATGATGGCATTCGAGGATTTTGTGAACTCATGCTCATTATTCCCAGTGAGTTGTCTGTTTCAACCCTTCAAGCTCTTTGAACCACTCCTTTGAATTCTAGATTATCTCTTCAAAATGCTTTAAATATGAAAATCTTCATTTTTTTTTACCGCACCTAAATATGAAATTAAGAGAATCAGATTATGGTCCAATTTTATTGTAGGTAATGCATTTGCCTCCAGATTTGGGAATAAGACTCTCAAATCTATATTACAAAGAGCCCTACTATGGCATTCTAAAATTTCATAGCGAACCCTAGATACACCATGACCTATGACTAGGTGATGGAAGCCCCATCGGACTATATTATAGTCATTAAATCAATGGATTACAATTAATCAAGACCGAGCATTGAAATGAACTATTGTTGTATTAGGAATACATCCTATGTCCATGTGTGATTAAGGATTGTATTCAAGGATAAATTGATGGGGAAATTTTTTTCTTGGCCATGAACTTTATAAGTTGGATTTTTATTGATCTATGTGACAAAGTTTTATGGCCATATGAATTTGTAATTAGGTATTTATATAAGTAAGGATCAATGTGGATTATTAGGAGCAATTGTGGGCTAAGTATTCGAGGACCAAATCAGCCCAAGACAGCCCACAATTTCCCCCACCATTCGGCTGACTGCTAAGCCCAGCCCATGAAGCCCATAGGGCTGTCGACCGAAGGAGGGAGAGTCGGGTGGAGAAGCTCACGCCACCCTCTCCATTTGTCCCATGGGAGAAGCCAAGTGTCCTTCCTATAAAGCCAAGTGTCAAATGCCATGCAAAACCTCATGATTACTAGCTAATCATGAGGGTGAAAGGAAGAAAAGAGAGAGAGAGGGGCGGAATGGATGAGGTAGCAACCGAGAGAGAGGGAGAGAGTGTTCGCACAAGAGAAAGAGAGGGAGAGTTCAGGCGAGTGAGCGAGAGAGAAAGGAGGGGAGTGCGGGCCGCAAAGGGGAAGAAGAAGGCTATCTTCCACCGAGTGCTAGCTGCTGCTGTTGACGCCGCCTAGCACCGCTGTCGATCGAGCCCGCCAAGGCCTCAAGTCGCCGTTTGCTTACTCATTTTCATGAACTTGAGGCAAGTAAAGTCTGTTAGCCTACATTTTGCTTGCGGTGGTTGTGTGTGAAGTGTAATGGGTGTTGGAGATGCTTGAGTTGTGATGTTGGGTGTTGAAATTCGAGTGAATGGTGGTAGTCTTCCTAGAACGAGCAAGCTGTTGCATGTAAGGACAGTCCGACTCTTTATGATTCCATGAATTTTATAAAATTATCCAGTCGAACTTTGATGTCGTGTTCTTGATAAAAGTTGTCGATGACATCTTGAAGAGTAACATACTAAAATTTGAGAAGAAACGGACAAGTATTGGTCAGTGAAATGATTTTTCTTTGAAAGTGTTAAATCTAGAAATCGTTACCAAGGGTTAGGGGGAGTTTCAGTGAATGTAGGTCATGATCTATAATGAATGTGACTTCGGGTTCTTCACAAAAAATTTTAACTCTAGATCTTGACTATAACATATCAAATTTTCAGAGTTTTCTGAGTTGATTTAGGGTTTATACCGAATTTATGAATAAAACTATGCAATTTTGATGTTCTGAAATTTTAATGATGTGATGCATGGACTGTAGTGACTCGTACAAAATTCTTTTGACATTGTGTTCTTCATGAAACCTTTTTCTCTAGATCTTGTTTATAACATGTTAAATTTTCAGAATTTATTAAGATTGTTTACTAATTTTTCCAGAATTTTAATTAAAGGAGTGCATTATGTTTTATCTGAAAATTGCTTTATTTCAAGAACAAATGAATTGCTCTACGAAATGTGATATCTTGGGTGGTTATTTGTATTGCATATGTGGTGACATTTAGCATGTCATGTAACATCAAAAGGCTGGTTTAGACCTTTGACATTATTGCATCAAATGCTATGTTGAAAGTGAGACATATATGTGAATATACATTGTGATGTTGATAATATCGTCGGACCCTTGAGTCGACGATGCCCCGGGAGTGTCGGGATGCCTGGAGGTGTGTGCCAGATGTCCTCGGGAGTTTCGAGATGCCTGGAGTGTGTGTGCTGGATGCTCGGAGGTGTGTACCGGATAGCCTCGTGACGTGAATCGGGGTGCGGGATGCTTGGAGGTGTGTGCTGGAGATTCCTCGCGATGCCAGGTTTGATGTGAGCGATATATAAGGGATGCAAACACTAGTCCCTGGAAGAAAGATGAGATCTTTTTGAAAACTAAAATTGGGAATTGAATCATGCACGTGTGTGTGTGCATATGGCATGGGATATAATTGCCTATGAAATTGAGTTGATACTATATGGCATTGAGAATGTGATTATGAAGACATTGAATGGATCTCATGAGAATATATATATATATATATATATGATTGTATGGGTGATATGGATCATGCACATGTATGTGCATATGGTATGGAACATAAATTGCCTTAATGAATGAATCTTGTGGATATACAAGCATGATTATACGGATGATATGTGCATTTCACACGAAATTGTGGTTGTCTTGCCTATTGCATTATGTAGTTTGATGAATCTTTACTACTGAGTAGTTGTACTCACCCCTTTTGGGGACTAACATTTCAGATTGAGAGATGCCTCTATCCCTTGTCACACGTGGTACATTTTATGGCTTACCATCCGATGTTGAGGTCAAGTGCTCAGAGCACCCCTGTGTTGGTGTTCGTGGTCTGGTGTTTATCCGTGTTTGTGTTTTGGTTATGTATGATGTGGGTCTACCTGATGGCCCTGTAGTCCAGGAGTTCCTGTCCGTGCATGTTCGACACGACGGGATGATGATGGGGATGCTGCCGCCGCCACCGGCCGATGCACTGGGCTGGGTGTGATTAGAGCGTGTGACTGGTAGAGGATGACACTTTTTGGATGGCCGACATTGGATGATGGATTGATGTACATGTCTGATGTAGAGTCGGGTACTTTTGGGTTATAGCCGAGCTTAGTCAAAGCCTTGGCCTTTTGTTGTACCGACTAATGATGTCCATCATAGTTATGTAAATAAAAGTGGTTCGGCTCTAACTTATATATGATGTGTAGTTGGTGTGCATTGCATTATTTTGTTGGAGTAAGGGATAGGGAGATTGGAATATGCTTCTGTTATATGAACTGCGCTAGGACCGATTTAAAATATATATATATACGAATCCCCAAGATTTATGGACCCACTATAATTCAATGGTATAAGAGTGACATGTTATTAGGACAAAGGAAAGGTAAGTAAACTGTGGCAACCTTAGCAGATTCCGGGGGGGGGGGGGGCGTGTTGAGGGGTGCCACACCTACCAAGTCTCTTTTTTTTCACAATTCTACCCCTTCTCGCTTGTTTTTTTTTTTTTTTGTAAAGGACCCATTCTCACTTGTTAGACCATACGTACTCTCAATATTTTTGTTTCCGTTTGCGCACTCTAAGTTGATGTAGAACCTCCTGAACAATGAAAATGTCCTAGGTGATTGTATGTTGAAAATGGTTTCCGTGATAAATATTTCTCAATATAAGCTCATCGGCTTATGTAATTTTAATTATAAAATCATTGCAAAGGTCATGACCAACAGACTAAAACCCTAGTTCCTAGAAATTATATCTTAGGAACAAAGTGCCTTTGTTTGGGGGTGACAAATACAAGATAACATTTTCATTGTTCAGGAGGTTCTACATCAACTTAGAGTGCACAAATGGAAATGAAAATTTCAGGCGGTCCTAAAACTTGACATGCAAAAGCCCTATGATAGGGTAGAATGAGATTTCCTAGGTGATTGCAGAGAATCCAAATCAGGAAGAATACCGCCGAATTGTTGAGCAAATTGAAGGCCTATGGAGACAAGAAGAAATGTCATAGTGTATGAGATCTAGAATTAATTGGATAAAGTAGGGGGACAAAAATACAAAATACTTCTATGCAACCACCATACAGAGAAGACAATGCAACAAGATCTCTATGCATCAAATTGATGATCAAAATTGGAGTAAAGACCTTTCAATCCTTAAGCAACATATAACAAGTTTCCATTAGTCTTTGCATATGTCATGCCCCAAACTCCGAGTACGCGAACATCCCTTAGCGGTCGATTAAAAATGCGATGTCCTAGAAGGCATCGCCGGCCCATTCTTTTTTCTTTTTTTTTGATTATACGCATGCAAAAACGAATTAAATAAGCACTTAGTCAACCAACAAAAATAGGGATAGTAAAACACAACAATGATTTATTTATTGATAGGTTAACCTAAGTAGTTTAATATATACAGGTCTACCACAAAAAGAAACTCCTACGTGACCTACAACAAAAATAGTCAAAAGGTCGGGGCTAACTTCTAACAACACAAACTCCCAACATCCACTCTAGTACCCAAGTGCGAAGTCGTGCATGGCATCAGGTGGGTCTGGCTCCCCAGGCCCCTCCGGCTCAGAATCTGGATTCACAATGACACCATTAGGGATGTCAATATCCATGGGATCACAATCTTATCCATCCACATTTCCGATAGGTGGTCCATCAAAACCATGTAGGGGATCAATCCTATTGTCATTCGCCTCCCTAATGAACCACGTCTTGAAGTTATGGGGCACCACATGTACAAAGCCCTCATCTACCCACAATGTTGTAACTACTAACCCGCGAAAACGGTCGGTCCTGGGGATAGGGTATAGAGTAGTATCTACCTCCACATCCTAGGGGACCCCGAAATGTACAGTGTGGCTCTCCATACTACGGACCTGAAAATATTTGACAACAATGGGGTGAGATAAAATCTCAGTGAGTTAAAATCCCCAAACCTCGATTAAGATGCAAATTCGCTTTGAAGGAGGCCTAAGCATGCACCACACATAAACTTACCTCGCCTTAGCACACCCTTGCATATTAGCATGTCTTGTACAGTAATAACAAAGTAACGTGCATAAATAACAATCAGAACACATATTTAGAATTTCATGTGCAATGTTACCACATGTGTTCCAATTATTAGGACCCCTCGAGCCACGGCCAACACAAGTGTCGGCGGTCTTCTGGCATGACCGGGCATTGTCTCACCTCATTGGGCACGGCATCGTCTAGGACTCCTGCCTAAATGACATTCCATAAAGGAGCTTTGGTCCGGCCTCGACCGCGACTCGGCATCCGGACCCCCCTCGGGCATCCAATAAACTCGAGCATCGTCCCCAACTTCCTTTGGGTGACGGGTTCAATTAAATGACCACTCAAGCACATATTTAGCCCAGAACACCATACTTTGTTTTAAATAGTAAACTTGTCCAATTTGTCTTATTTAAAAATCCCGGTAAAATAATCATACGCGGTCACGTATTCGAAATCAATCCATTGAACTTAGCACACTTCTATTTTAAAACTCCATTGTTTTATCTAACACGTAAAATTTGGCGTCCAAACCTGACACCTCACATTTTTCTTTTTAATTGCCTATAAAACCAAGTTTTGTAATAACAATCGATATTTACCATAGAGCAATCAATCACATAATATTGTACGTGCAAACAATCAAAATCACATATAAACTCATCCAAGAAAACAAGCATAAAATTCTACCTACCGACTAATCTGTCACTAATTATGCTAATTGCGATTAATGTAAATAATCCACAATTAATAAGGCTAAACTCAATTAACTAATCTAATCATACTTAATTAGAATAATCAAAATTATTTACACTAATCATAATTAAATTTAATCTAATCTATCCTTAATCATAATTAAGAATCAACTAGGATTAACTAAGACTAATCACTATTAGCACTAACTAACCACCCCCTAAACGCAATTAATGGCCTAATCCACGATTAGAAAGTTAACTCATGGGTTTTCGATAGCGGTGGGCTTACGGCAATGGTGACACGACGGCGTTGAGAACGTGACAACCATGGCTTGAACGGAGGCTCGATAATGGCGGTAGCAGCCCTTCAAGCTCTCGGCCACCTAGGGTGGCTTGGCTCAGTGGTGGCCATGGGGTTCTCATGTAGACGGTGGAGGTGCTGGCGGGTGGTGTGGAGTGGTGGCGGTGTAAGGGTGAAGTGGCGGTGGAGATGGCGGGTAGAGCTGGCGATGGTGTGGAGTTTTAGTGGTGGTGGAGTTGCGGCATGGTGATGGAGTCGCTGGTGGGTGTTGGGCATGATGGTGATTGCTAGATGTGGTGGTGGTGGGATGAGGAGGGTGCTAGCGGTGACGGGGTGGAGATGGCAGGTGGTGGAGTGGTGGCGTGGTGATGGAGATGATGATGGATGGTGATGGATGGGGGGTGACAGTAGAGAAAGGAAGAGAGAAAACGAAGGGGGAGGGGATGAAGGTGTGAGGAAGAGAGAGAGAGAAATATAAGCAAATCAAAGACTCTTAGGAAAGGAAAATATCTCACATTTTCATTATCACACTTTATCCATATGCCACAAAAGTCTTCTATGCTCTTCCTTAGTCTCCCAATTAACTTTTTAACTCTAATTTCCAAAAATTAAAAGCTTTTTGGGCAGCAAATTTCCAATTTGCTTCTTCATCCGAATTTCATTTCCTTTTCTTCTTGTCCGAAAATCATTTTTCCGAAAAATTTCGGACTTGTCAAAAATTCGACGAAAGATGAGACGACATCCAACAATTAAATCATGACACACTCAAACATTTGATTCCCGAAACTGAATTAAATTTCGTGGTTAAAATCGATCAAACACGACTTTAGTACAACCTAATCTACCAAGTAGCTTTTAGAGGTTTTAGCATGTGTGAGCCGTGGTCGATAATTTTCAACCCATGTTTGTGCATCTCGGAATGGTAGATGATCCTAGGTTGTCATGTAATCGTGAGGGTTCAATTATGTATCCTAAATATAATATCAATAGAAAATCGGTTTATTGCCGTTCGACACGAATTTTGTAATCCTGCAAAACCACCCGCAATTCGACTACATACTTCCATTGAATCAACTTATATCCGTTCGCTAGTCGATTGTTATGGTCGAGCGGTCAATTTCTGATCGAATACTCTAATCTGTCGCGTTTATAACCTTTACGGCCTTACCTAATAGATTAGTTAAGTCGTAAGTGATCAGTTTCGACTAAAATAACCATAAGCATATCGATGAAATAACCATTTTATATATTCGAAATAAGGCCAAATTTCGGGATGTCACAACTCTTCCCTTCTTACAAAAATTTCGTCCTCGTAATTTAAACCACTACAACCCTTCCATAAAAAGGTGAGGGTGTTGACATCTCATCAACTCTTTGCTTTCCCACGTGTCTCCCTCCGTTCCGTGGTGTTGCCATACCACTTTAACCAAGGGAATCGTCTTGCTGCATAGCACTTGGTCCTTTTTGTCCACTATCCAAACCGATCTCTTCACGTATGACACCCTCTCGTCCACGTCTATTTCCTCGAAATTTAGCACGTGGGTTGGATCAAGTTCGTACTTCCTTAGCATCGACACGTGGAAGACGTCATGCACTTGAGCAAGTCTCAGTGGCAGCGCGAGACGATATGCCAAAGTCTCAATTTGCTTTAAAATCTCAAAGGGACCGACGTACCTTGGGCTCAACTTCCCTTTCTTGCCAAAATGCGAAGTACCTCTCATCGGCGACACTTTGAGGAATACGTGTTCACCTACTTAGAACTCCAATGGTCTATGCCGCTTATCTACATAGCTCTTCTGACGACTCTGAGTGGTCTTGAATCTTTCTCGAATGACTTTGATGGCATCGATTGACTGTTGAACCAACTCAGGGCCCGTAATCTTACGCTCTCCAACTTTGTCCTAACAAACAAGAGTCCTACAGGCCTTGCCGTATAATGCTTCAAATGGTGCCATCTTGATACTCTCCTGATAGCTATTGTTGTAGGCGAACTCAACTAGATGAAGCTGTTCCTCCCAGCTTCCTTTGAAGTCTAATACGCAAGCTTGCAGCATATCCTCAAGGGTTTGAAAGGTCCTCTCAAACTGACCATCTGTCTATGGATGATAGGTCGTGCTGTATTGCAACTTTGTTCCTAGAGCAGTTTGCAAGCTTTTCCAAAAAGCTGCCGTAAACTTTGGGTATCGAACTGACGTGATCATCACTGGCTGTCATGCCCCGAACCTCAAGCACGCACACATCTCTCGGTGGTTGACTAACTTGCAACATTCCCAGGACTCATCGCCGACCTAAAAGAGTCATGCACAAGCGGAAGCGAAATAAACAATCCCCAGACAAGAAACATGGGATAGAAAAGCAGGACAACCAAATAACTCAAAACACACTTTTATAAACAAACCAGGTTCGCTATATAGGGTTATACACAAAAGGGACCAATCCAAAAAGCTACCAAGTTAACCCTACCTGCACCCTATCTACTGGGGATTCGGATCTACCATGACATCGTCAAGTGGGTCAGCTACCCCCTCGCCCTCAACGGGGGGTATGTCAAAACCCTAAAAGGGACCTTCCCACTGCACCTGATTAGTGTGGCATCCCAAAAATTCAAGACAAGCTCTAAGGTGTATTAAAGCCCATAATTAGGTAATGAAATTACCTATGGTTTATGCTTTAGCCATTAGTCTCCTCTTAAGACTAAGTGATATAGGCTTGTGTTCATGAGTTTTTAAATTAGTATTATTGGATAAATTAATGAGGATGATTTATTCTTGGCCATGTGGAATTTAAAATTTGAGATCTATAAAAGAAAGAAGTAAAGATGAATAATTGAAAGTGAAATTGTGGGTTTAATTAGGTTGGGCCTTAGGCCCAATAGCTTGGACTCTTGGTGGGCCGAGTGGCTGGCCCATTGAGGCCCATGAAGAGGTGACCATCGACCAAGGAGGGGAAGAGTGGCCAGCCCAATCCAAGCCCAAGCCCAAAGCCCATCATGCATGTGTCATGCCAAGTGGCAAGAGGAGGGCTTCATGCATTGGCTATCAAGGGTGGCTACTAATCATTACTAATGATTGTGGCTTAAGGGAAATAAAAGGGGGAGAGAGAGAGAGAGAGTGGCCGGTTGAATTCGGCCAAGCCAAGTGAGAGAGAGAGAGGGAGTTGTGAGAGAGAGGAACCGAGAGGGAGGAGCGGAAGGAGCTCGCCGTTCATCTGCCCGCACGCCGTCCGTCTGTCCGTCGCCGGTGTGCCGTCCGTGTGCTGTTGTTCTCTTGGTCTTAGAGGCAAGTTGGGATCGATTTCCACTCTTGCATGTGTGTCTTGCATGTGTGATTTGTTGGTGGTAGATCTCGGATGTTAGGGTAGGCAAAACCGATGCTAGAATGTGACTTGTTCTTGAAAATGCTTGCTGATTTCGCGTAAACCGCCCGACCCAGAAACTTGTGGAGGCTTGCATGCATGTTTCGAGTTGGATTTTGACTTTGATTCCTTCATGAAAGTTGTATCCAACATCTTAAAATAAAACATACTAAAATTTGGGACAAAATGGTTGAGATTTAAGGGGTCAAACCCTCTTCCTACAAAGACACTAGATCTAGAACTGTTTTACTGACCTTTTGGTAGTTTTGTGGGTTGCATGTCGATTTTTACCAAGAATATCTCTTCAACTTCTCCATGAAACTTGTATAGAACATTCTAAAGACTAACATACTAAAATTTGAAGTAAAATGAGCAAGTGTAGCCTAGTGAATCGACTTACTCTTGAAGACAGTTAATCTGGAAACACGGTACTGGACACCCGAGACTTCTTGGACCCATATGGTGACTATTATTTGGAAATTTCACTTAGATCTCTTGATGACAGTTGTAGGGGACCTCTTGAGGTAAAACATATCCAAATTTCAGGGGAAATGAAGAAGAATAAGTGGGTGAAAACTCGATATTTCGGAGATAACTATACTGGACGTTTCGGTGCTAGAATCATAAGCTTCGGATGACCATAGAAAATTATCTAGAACTAATATGGCCTATAATTCATCATGAAAAACCTACTTTAGTGTCTTAACTATAACCTGGTAAAATTTCATAATTTTTGGAGGTCATTCGGGTATTTTAAGCGAATTATTATCTTATTGACTTGTCTATCACATGTCTTAATTTCATGATTTTTGAGAATCATATGGATATTTAATTTAAATATTTTCTAAAATGGTACAAGCTGGAATTTAACAAACTTCAAAAAGGCATGAAAATTGGACTATTCTAAATTGCATGGACTCCATGAATTATATTGTTATGAATGATTGTGTCTTGCTGCATGTATGATGATGATTGGAGATGCATGTATGAATTCAAGGATGAATATGATCTTGATTTACCATCACATCACATGCCATGTTATAATTGAACTATAATTGAAGATGAGAATTGAGATAAATGAGAAGGCCGTCAGAGGTATGAGCCGACGATGCCCCGGGAGTGTCGGGATGCCTGGCTAGAAGGGTACGGCCGGTTGCCCGGTGGCCTTGAATGGCCGGATACCGGAGGGTCCTCGGGAGTACCGAGAGGTATCGAGATGCCTGGAGAGTGGGGGAGCCGGAAGCTCGGCAGGTATTGTGCCGAGGGATGCCTCGCAATGCCAATTGGGGTGTGAGATGCCTGGCTAGAAGGGTACGGCCGGTTGCCTGGTGGCCTTAAATGGCTGAATGCCGAAGGGTCCTCGTGATGCCAGTGGGGGAACCGGATGCTTGATTTTATCTTGGATACATGTGGGATGCAAACATTGGTCCCGGGAAAGAGAAATGTGGCGGTCCAAAATGAAATTGAAATTGAATTATGCATGATGATATATGCATGACATGATGATGATGATATATGCATGACATGATGATGACGTTATATGCATGGATGCATGGCAATGATGATGGTACATGTGATATGATGATGATGAGTGCATGGATGCATGGTAATGATGATGATACATGTGACATGATGATGGTAAGTTTATGATATGATGGTGATGACTATATGATGATGTATGTACATGAGGTATGATGACATGTGCATGATACCAAGGTAAGTTGCGCATGGATGCCTTAAAGACATGTGATGCTATGATTGTGATGATTGTGTGGCATGATGCTTTGAGTGGTTTATTGGTCCTTTACCTGCTGATGGTTGTACTCACCCCTTCAGGGACCAACATTTTAGATTAGCAGGATGCCGCTCCCTGCTATCACGTGGGGCGTATTTTACAGCCTTCCTTCAGATGTAGAGGTCGAGTGTGTGGAGATCGACTATCCCACCATTCCTGGACTGACATTTATTAGAGTTCGCGCCTTAGTAATGTATGACGTGGGCCTGGCTGGGGGTCCTGTCATTCAGGAGTTCATATCCGTCCATGTTCATCGAGACGGAGTGATGCGTGAGATGTTGCCGCTGCCACTGCCTGATGCACCGGGATGGGTGTGAGGGCCCGTGCGTGAGAAGTAGGAGCTGCAACTTTTTGGGATGATAGCCGACACTAGTTGATGGGGGATTTTGCACGATAGACATAGTGGGTCGAACGTTTCTTTTTGGGGTTATGGCCGAGTGTGGCTACATGTCCTAGCCTTTCTTTTGATGTACCGACCCAAGGAAAACCCATCATGGAAATATGTAAATAAAAGTGTCATGGCTTATCTTTTCTTATGATGTTTAGTGGTGTGCAGTTGTATCATGGTTGATGGAGGGAGAGATGGCGATATTTTATTTTGCTTCCACTAATGAGTCACGCTAGGACCGTTTTCAAAAAAAAAAAGTCTATGATTTACGACGCTTCTTCTAAGAGATGTAACTAGTGTTCCATTAGGTGTAGCATTAGGTGCCTGAGGCGACCTAAGGTGGTTCAGGGTGCCACACCGGTTTAGGGGGGGCTGTCGTCCAAGGTGAGAAAGAGAGAGAGAGGGTTGCCGAGAGAGTGAAGAACCGAGAGAGAGGAGGAAGGCCCGTTCGTCCATCCGCTCGTCCGTCGCCGCGCGTGTGCCATTGTTTGCTCGGTACAAAGGCAAGTTGGGATCTATATTCTGCTCTTGCATGTTGTATCTTGCATGTGTGTTTGAATGGTGATGAATCTCGGACGTTTAGGGTGTGAGAAACCGAAGCTTGAGTGTGTTGTTTTTGAAATAGCATTCTGTTTTCGAGTATACCGCCTGACCCAGAATGTTGTAGAGGCTTGCATGCGGGTTTTGAGTCGGATTGTGGCTTCAACTTCTGCATAAAAGTTGTAGACAACATCTCAAAGTATAACATAGTAAAATTTGAGACAAAATGACTGAGTTTAAATGGGGGAAACCCTTCCTCTATGAAAACGCTAGATCTGGAACTGTCTTGTTGACCTCTTGGTGGTTTTGTGTGTTGCATGTCACTTTTTACTGAGAATTTCACTTTGAATACTTCACTAAAGTTGTAGAGAACATCCTGAAGAGTAACATACTCAAATTTAAGGTAAAACGAACAAGTATAGCCTGGTGAAACGATTTTCCTTTTGAAGACGTTAGATCTGGAAATGTTGTACTGAACCCCAGCGACTTCGTGGACTATAAAGTGACTATCCTTTGAGAATCTCACCTAGATCCCTTAATGAAAGTTGTATTGGATCTCCTGAGCCAAAGCATATCAAAATTTCAGAGGAAATGATGGAAGATAAGTAGGTGAAACCTTGATTTTTCGGAGACAGCTAAACTGGACTGTTTGGTACTAGGAACAGTAGCTTCGTCCGTCTATAGTTAATTGTCTAGAGCGAATCTGGCCTAGATGTCTGCATGAAAAATATACCTTAGGGTCTCAAATATCACCTGGTAAAATTTGATAATTTTTTAAGGGAATTCGGGTATTTAAATTGAAATATTTCAAGAACTGCGCAATCTGATGTGTCCGAATTTTGCAAGCTGTAATGTGTGAGCTATATCTTTTTGTGTGAAGTTCCTTTGGGCATGTGTTCTTCATGGAGTTTCTGCCTTTATGTCTTGGCTATCACATGCTCAAATTTCATAATTTTTGAAGATCATAAGGGTATTTAATTAATATGTTTTCTGAAATTGTACAAGTTGGATTTTGTAGAATTCAAAAAGCCATGATATATGGATTATTCTAAGTTGTATGAACCCCATGGATTGTGTTGTCATAAGTGGTTGGATCTTGCTGCATATATGATTATGATTGGAACTACATATAAGAATCAAATGCTGAAAATGATCTTGTTGCTATCATATCATATGCCATGTTGAAATTGAGCCATAATTGTGAATGGGAACTATGATAAATGAGAAGGCCGTTGGAGGTGTGAGCCGACGATGCCCAAGGAGTGTTGGGATGCCTAGCTAGGGAGTGCAAATGTCGGATGCCCGGTTGTGTCATGATACATGCCCGGAGGTTTGTGCTAGATGCCTGGTTGTATCATGATGCATGCCCGGAGGGTCCTCGGGAGTTTCGAGATGCCCGGTGGTATACGATACGTAATTCCAGGGGGAATGCCTGGTGGTATGGCGGTACATAATTCTGGAAGCCCCGAAGGTGTGTGCCGAGGGGGATTCCTCGGGATGCTAGTTGGAATACGAGATGCCCGGAGGTGTGTGCCGGATGCCCGGTTGTATTTTGAATACATGCCCGGAGGTTCCTCGCGATGCCAGGTTGGGTGTGAGCATAAATGAGGGATGCAAACATTGGTCCTTGAGAAGAAAAATGATGAGATCCTTATGAAAGATAAATATTAAAATTGAATCATGTGCATGGGTGTATGCATATGGCATGATGCATGATCTGCTTATGAAAGTAACTTGATGTTATTTGACATTGAAAATGTGATCATGAAGGCTTGAATGGATCTCATGGGGATGTATACACGATAGCATGGATGATATGAATCATGCGCATGGATGTGTACATATAGCATGGTGGTATATACACAGATGGCATGATGGTATATGTGACATGATGACGGTGAGTGCATGGATGTATGTGCACCTATGGCATGATGGTACATGTATGACATGATGATGGTGAGTGCATGGATATATGTGCACCTATGGCATGATGGTACATGTATGACATGATGATGGTGAGTGCATGGATGTATGTGCACCTATGGCATGATGGTAAATGTATGACATGATGGTGAAGGTTATATGAGGATGTATGTACATGTGGTGTGATGACATATGCATGGCTTCAAGGTAAGTTATGCATGGATGCATGAATGACATGTGTTATGCTATGATTGTTATGATTGTATTGTGTGATGCATTGAGTGGTTTATTAGGTCCTTTAGCTACTGAGTGGCTATACTCACCCTTTTTAGGGATTAACATTTCAGACTAGATAAGATACCTCTGTCACCACTTCCACCAGTAGATGGATCGGGTGGTTGGATATGATTGCGAGGAGGAGGATAGCAAAGGAAGGAACTTTTGGACGCCAACACTGATCGATGGACTTTAAGTATACGACTGTTGGAGAAGATGTCGGTCATCTTTTGAAGTATAGCCAAGTATAGAAAACTATGGTATTTTGATGTACCGATGAATGATGTCCATTTGGTTTAAGTAAATAAAAGTGTTTGGCTTTTACCTATAAATGTTTAGTAGGTGTGCATCATTTTCTAAATATAGGAAAGGGAGTTAGATGGATGTGCTTCCGTTATATGAATTGCACAAGGGACCGATCTAAAAGATGTAAAACCCCAGGTTGTATGGACCAATTGCAATTGAAATAGTATCAGAGTGTCATGTTACAAGGGAAAGTGAAAGGTAAGCGAACTGTGGCGATCCCAATCGGATCGGGGGTTGTCGAGGGGTGCCACATCTCCTCACGCAAGCACAGCCCAATAAACCTCCACCGTCCACAACCACCAACATCTAGCGAGCCGCCATCCTGACCTCACCACCCATGCCCATCTGTCCAGCCGCGCCATCCCCGCCAAGTTGCCACCATTTCAACTACTGTCTAGCCACTGAGACCAGCTCCACAGAACCAAGTCCCCCTCCTTGGCCGAGCCTTTGCAGGGCCGTTTCTTTCGCTGTTGAGCTTCCGTTGGAGACACGGTAGTTTTGGGTTCTCACCGCCGTCGCCATGAGCCCGCTGCCGTTGAATTCCAATGAGTTAACTCCCTAATCCTTTATTAGGTTGTCAATTGCCCTTAAGTGGTTAGATTAGTGTTAATTAGCTTAGTTAAATTATATTAAGTGAGATTAGCCTTAAGATGAATTAGTATTAATCTAGCTTGGTTCGATTAGCCTTAAGATATATTAGTGTTGATCTAGTTGGTTGGATTAGTACCAATGAAGGTGATTTAGCTTGGTTTAGTCGATTTCCCTCATATTAGTTTACTGGACCTTCGCCATTTGCTCTTTTTGTGGGGAAAAATATGCTATGATTTTGAGGTTGATTGCTTCTTGAAAAATGTCCTAAACATCTTCAACTATGACATATATTGTGGCATCCTAAAATTTCATAATGATATCTAAATGCACTACAACCCATGAATAGGTGATGGAAGTGCCATCGGACTATATTATAGCCATTAGACCTATGGATTACAATTAAACAAGGTCGAGCATTGAATGGATTATTGCTTTGTTAGAAATTTATCCTATGTCCATGTATGATCTAGGTTGTACTAAAGGATAAATTGATAAGGAATTTTCTATTCTTGGCCGTGTATTCTATAAATCGGATTACCATCGATTAACGTTGCAATATTATATGGCCATGTGAGTATTTGTAATTATGTAGATATAAATGGGGATTAAGGTTGATTATTAGGAGCAAGTGTGGGCTGGATACCTAAGGCCCAAAGCAGCCCACATTCCCCCATCATTTGGTCGACCAAGGCCCGGCCGAATGAGGCCCATCATCCTTGCATGAAGATTGACAAGTGGCAAGAGGGATTAAGCAAGTGTCGCTGTCCCTATTGCTTCACTGGTGACCACCATGCAAATCCAATGATTACTGGCTAATCATGAGACTGAAAGAAAGAAAAAGGGAGAGAGAAGGGGCGGAGTGAGCGAGGGAGTGATCGAGAGAGAAAGAGGGAGTGATCAAGAGGAAGAGAGAAAGCCCGAGAGAGTTCGAGCAAGCGAGAGAGGAGGGGAAGAAGGAGACCGGTCCCGCCGTGCGTGCACCTGATGCTTGAGTTGTGATGCTGGATGCTGGAATTTGAAGGTCTAGGAGTAGTTCTTCAAGCTAGCAAACTGTTTCATGGGAAAAACAGCTTGACCTTCGGCGACTCCATGAATTTTCTGTAATTATATAGCTGAATTTTGACTTTGTGTCCTTGATAACAGTTGTAGATGACATGTTGTGGATTAACATACTAAAATTTGAGAAGAAACAGACAAATATTGGTCGGTGAAACGATTTTTCTCTGAAATTGTTAAATCTGGAAATAGTTACCAAGGGTTAGGGAGAGTTATGGTGGTTATAGCTTTTTATCTATCATGAATATGACTTCAAGTTCTTAACGAAACTTTTACCTCTAGGTTTTTTATATAACATATCAAAATTTCATAATTTTCTGATTTGATTTAAGGGTTATACCCAATTTGTGAATAAGACTGTGCAATGGTGATGTTTGAAATTTTAAGGCTGTGATGCATGGACCATAGCAACTCGTATGAAGTTCTTTTGACATGGTGATCTTCATGAAAACTTTTTCTCTATATCTTATTTATAACATGTTAAATTTTCAGAATTTATTAAGATCGTTTACTAATATTTTCAGAATTTTAATTAAAGGAGTGCATTCTGTTTTATCAGAAAATTGTTTTATTTTCAAGAACAAATGAATTGCTCTATGAGATATGATATCTTTGGTGGTTAATTATACAACATATATGGTGACATTTAGCATATCATATGACATCAAACATTGATTGAAACCTTTGACATCATTGCATCAAATGTTATTTTGAAAGTGAGACATATATGTGAATATACATTGTGATGTTGATGATACCATCGAACCCTTGAGTTAACGATGCCCCGGGAGTGTTAGGATGCCCGGAGGCATGTGCCAAATGCCCGGAGGTGTGTGCCGGATGCCTCAGGAGTTTCGAGATGCCCGGAGGTGTGTGCCGGAAGCGTCGTGACGCCAATTGGGGTGCGGGATGCCCAGAGTTGTGTGCCAGATGCCTGGAGGTGTGTGCCAGAGGTCTCGTGATGCCAGGTTGGGTGCAAGAGTCAGGAGGGATGCAAAGATTGGTCCCTGGGAAAAATGAGATCCTTTTGAATATCAAAATGGGAAATGAATCATGTGCATGTGTGTGCATATGGTATGGTGCATGAATTGTCTATGAATTGAGTTGGTACTATTTGGCATGAAAATGTGGTCATTAAGGCATTGAATGGATCTCATGAAAATGTGGTCATTAAGGCTTTGAATGGATCTCATGGAAATATATGCATGATTGCATGGATGATATGTGCATTTCACATGAAATTTTGGTTGTCTTGCTTGTTGCATCGTGTAGTTTGATGGATCTTTTACTGCTAAGTGGTTGTACTCACCTTTTTGGGGACTAACATTTCAGATTAAGAGATGCCTCTGTTACCGGTCACACGTGGTACTTTCTATGTCTTACTGTCTGACGTTGAGGTTGAGTGTTCAGAGCATTCCTGTGTTGGTGTTCGTGGACTAGTGTTCATCTGTGTTCTAGTTTTAGTTATGTATGACGTGGGTCTACCTGTTCATCTATCATGATGAGGATGCTGCCGCCGCCACCAACCGATGCACCGGGCTGGGTGTGATTGTGCGTGTGACTGGTAGTGGATGACACTTTTTGGATAGCCGACACTGGATGATGGATTGGTGTGCATGACTATTGTGGGGTCGGGTACCTTTGGGTTATAGCCGAGCTTAGTAAAGCTTTGGCCTTTTGATGTACTGACTCTTGATGTCCGATCAAACTATGTAAATAAAAGTGTTTCGGCTCTAACGTCTATATATATATATATGAAAGGTGTAGTTGGTGTGCATTGCATTGTATTATTTAGTTTGAGTATGGGTTAGGGAGATGTCGAATATGCTTCCGTTATATAAACTGCGCTGGGACCGATTTAAATGATATAAACCCCCAGGACTTATGGACCCACTATAATTAAATGGTATCAGAGTGATATATTATTATGGTAAATGAAAGGCAAGTGAACTGTGGCGATCCTAATGGATTGGGGGCCGTTTCGAGGGTGCCACATACATTTTACTCAAGATTTTATTGATTTAAAATAATAAAAATTCAACTTCGTTACAAACAAAACAGAACCTCTGTTTATGCTAGAACTTGTGACCTTTTGGTATTCAAAGGATTTTTATCAACCCTTAGATTTCGATTTTTGAAAGTGTTTCTTCACAAAAATTGTTCATCACATATTTTATTTTAACATAGTCAAATTTCAGATCAAACGGACAAGTTTTGGATCTCAAACCAGACTGATTTTGGAAAATGTAATTTCTGGACAGGGGCACAGTTTTTGTAATGGTTTGAGTGATTCATTTCTCTTAATCTATAAATAAATGGGTCAAGTGTCTTCATGAAAAGTGTTTTTTTAATTGTGTTTTATAACATATTCAAAGTCGAGAATTTTTTAAAATCGTTTGGTTAGGTTTCTACAATTAATTTTGTAGACACACAAGTGGACCAGTTTCTGCCAATTAGGGCCGGTTGTGGTTTTGTGGTTGTTCTCGGTGTTTTGCTTGCTAGGAAGTGCATATTATGTGATTTGGTTGATGTTTGGCATGCTGGGAACGCATGCGTGATATTATGTGGATGGTTGTGCTATGATGGTAATTTATTATGGCAAAAGGTGACCTTATGGACTATTAAATAGAAAATAAATGAGGTGTCGGGTCCGGACACCAAAAAATATTTGCCCAATAAAACAACGAAGTTTTAAACTAGGTGCGTGCAAATTTGACGGATTAATTTTGAGTACATGAGCACCTACGAATTTATTTCTAATGATTTTGAACACAAAAAAAAAGGGGTTACTAAAGATTCTTTTCAAAAAGGGTGGTTGGAGAAAGAATTAGAAAAGAAATATGGTGTCGGGTTTAGACGCCAAGTTTTGTGTGCTCAATAAAACTACGAGGTTTCAAACTAGATGCGTGCAAAGTTTGGCAGGTTGATTTCAAATACATGACCCCATACGAATTTATTTCGGAAAGCTTCGAACAAAAAAAATAAAATAAAAAGAGTTGCAAGGTTATTGTTTAAAAAAGAGTTTTGTTATTTTGGACTAATTGATGGAAGATAAGGAATGGGTTTGATTGATGAAGTGCTTGCATGTTAACTAAGTGGAACCCGTCACCCAATGGGAGGTTGGACCGATGCTCCTTTATGGAATGTCGTCTAGACCAGGGTTCTGGACGTTGCCGTGCTTGATGGGGTGAGACGATGCCCGGTTATGCTAGATGACCGCCGACTGTTGAGTTGGCCATGGCCATTGGGTTGTAATAACTGGAACACACATGAGTGGTTGAGATAGTTGAGCCTGATTATGGGGCAAAATTGTGTGGCACAATATGGGACGTGTCATAATGGTTTTACCTTATAATTAGGACCCTTGTAAATATTTGATGGATGAATTGATGTGTTCTGATTATTAAGTGTGCTTGTGATATTTATAAGTGCATATGCGATGAGCTAATATGCAGGGACGCACCAAAGCGAGGTGAGTTTTGTGTGGTGCGTGTTTAGGACCGCCTTCGAGGTGAATTTGGGTTTTAATTGGGATTTAGGGTTTTGACTCACTGTCATTTTATCTCACCCTGTCGTGGGTTAACCTTTTTTAGGGTCGTAGCGTGGAGATTTGCTGAGTACGGATGTGGTGGGCGCAAGATGCGACACCTTTTGGCTAGCCCTGCCGTTAGCGAAGTTTAGGGTGACCCTAGTCCTTAAGGGTTTTTGAGAGGGTCGATTGGAAGTTGCCAGTGTAAGCACTTGTAAATCATTAAACTTCCTAGGGATAACAGTGGATATTTAAGTCGTGGTTTTTATGGGAAAATGACGATCGTATTTTACTATTCTTAAGTTTAATTGTTGACTAGGTGTTGTATTTAATTCGCTTCCGCATGTGCTTAGTTGAAAGAAAAAAAGAATGGGTCGGTGATGTGTCCTGGGACGTCGCATTTTTAAGTCGACCGCCGAGGTATGTGCGCGCGCTCAGGGTTCAAGGCGTGACAATTATAGATGGTTTGTGGAAATATTTTCTACAATAGCCATGCCGATGACATGATTGTTGAAGAAGGAAGAGAAGTTCAAATGGATGAATAAGTGCGAGTGTAGTTTCCAAGAGTTTAAGCAAAATTTGACTACCGCACCCATGGTGACGATTTCGTCTAGTCTTGGAGGATATGAGATTTATAGCGATGCGTCATATAAAAGATTGGGCTGTGTTTTAATGCAACATGGGAGAGTTGTTACATACGCATCCCGCCAGCTGAGGCCTCATGAGTTGAATTATTTGACGCATGACTTGGAACTCGCAGCAATCATCTTTGCCCTGAATATATGAAGCAATTACTTGTTTGGAAAATGGTTTCAGATCTTTACAGATCATCAAAGCTTGAAGTATTTATTCTCTCATAAGGAATTGAACGTGAGGCAAAGTCGTTGGATGGAGCTTATCAAGGACTACGACTGCGACATCTTGTACCATCCTGGAAAGGCCAATAAGGTCGCTGATGCGTTAAGTCGGAAGTTGTCGATTGCACAGATGATGGTTCAGGAGTGGATCCTACTTGAAGGGGTTCGAGATTCGGATTTCAAGTTTGAGGTATGCTACCTTTCAAGTCTCATGGCTACCCTTAGAATTGAACTAGAAGTGCTAGTAAAGATTAAGACGTTGCAGTTGACAGATCCTGAAATCCAGAAAGTTCTGGAGCAGGATGTGGAAAAGAGGAAAATTGACTTTCAAATTACTGAGGATGGAATACTAAAGTTTCGTGGGCGATATTGCGTACCTGACGATGTGGAGCTTAAGGATGAAATATTGCCAGAAGCCCATCGTAGTAGTTACATTATTCATCCAAGTAGCACAAAGATGTATCAACATATGCGCCAGCACTACTGGTGGAGTGGTATGAAAGCAGATATTGCCAGACACGTTGCTAAGTGTCTGATGTGCCAACAAGTGAAAGCACAACATTGCAAGCCTTGAGAACTTTTGCAACCTCTTGAGATTCCCGAGTGGAAGTGGGAACATATCACAATGGGTTTTGTGACGGCATTACCGAGGAGTCAGCGAGGTAACAATTCCATATGGGTTATACTCAACAGGTTGACGAAGTCTGCTCACTTCATCGTCGTACGAAAGGGCTTTGCATTAGATAGGTATGCTGAATTGTATGTGCGACAAATTTTTCATCTTCATGGAGTGTTAGTGTGACATCCAGATTTTCAACCTTGCTTTCGACTAAATGAAATTGGCTTTTCATCGATGCACCTATCGTTCTTTTTCTCTGAGTTGGTCACTCACAAGATAACTAATCTATCTAGTGAAGCCGTTCAGGAATATAAACGCAACTGATTTAAAAATTCGACCAAAAATCGACTGCTCGACCGTGCTAATCTACAAGGGTCAATACGGCACCGTTAAAATTGATCAGAGACCGGAGATAGGTCGATTCAACAGAGGCATGTAATTAAAGTGTGAGTGATTCCACCTGATTGCAAAATTTCTATCGAACGACACTAAACCGATTTTTCTGTCGATTCTTACCCTGTGCCCATATTTGAAACCTCAAGATTTTCACAACAACTGACAGTCGCTAATGAGTCGAAGATGTACAATGTGGCTTGAAAATAATCTACCACAGGTCAATTGTGCTAAAAATTCCTAAAAGCTACCCGATAGTTTAGGTCACACTAAAATCGCGTCCGGTTGAAATTAACCACGAAATTGAACCCGATTTCAGGAATTGAAAATTCTGGCGTGTCATGATTTATTCTAGGAACATCAACTCATCCTTTGAATAATTTTCGGCAAGCCTGAATTTTTGGCGAAAATTCAAATTGGGGCGATTTTGGACCGGAAAATTCAGAGGGCCATTTTTGGCGTTGAAGTTGGATAAATTGGTGGGGAAAATCATGGATTTGATGTGGATACTTTAGCTGGAATTTTTTTGACACCAATTGGGATTGAATTGAAGTGAAATGTAGTTGAATTTGAAGATGGATGCTAGAAATTCATAGCCATAGGGGGTTGCAACATTTCAACTTCATCCAAGGCTTGTTGGAGAAGTTTTGGAGGGGATAAGGCAGCTGGACATAGCTGAAGACTTTTGAGGTATGAACTCGAGTGTTTTTGGGATATTTTGGGAAGCAATGAAGGCCTTGTTCCCTCTTCCAGTTGTAGCTCCTTCTCCTTCTTCTTCCCTTACTCCATGGTCTCCATTGTTGCTGAAAATAGAAGCAGAAAACCAAAGAAACCAGCCAGCACCCCTGCAAGCTGAGCCAACCCGTCCAGATCAGCAAACCATCACTGGTCCAACGCCCGCCCAAGCCGCTTGCCTCTCGCCGTCCACAAGCCCGTGAGCACCGAGCCTACGTGTCCAAGCTGCTAGTCTCGTGCCTGCTCGCCGTCCGCCTGGCCTCTCGTCACATCCCCAAGCCACCGTGTGCCATTCCAGCCGCCCGAACCACCACTGTCAACCCCTGCAGCTCCACCTGGTCTGACCTTGCCATTCCCGCGACTTCTGAGCTGCTCGACCAACTCTTTCGACCAACAAGGAGAGCCGAACTCACAAGTAGGGCTGTGAGCTTTGTGGCCCGTTTCTGGCCCTTTCCTGGCCTCCCTTGGCATCACTCTAGGCTTGAGTCTCACTTGCCTTTGCATCGTCGTTGTCGTGAACTCATCGGCTCACAAATCCAGTGAGTTTACCCTCTAAACTCTACTTAAGGAGTAAATTATGCTTAGGGTAGGTTTAGTTTAGCTTAAGATTGGTTTAGGTGGTTAGTTTAGTGTAATTAGCGATTTATATGGTTAATTAGGCTAATTAGGTGGTTAGATTATTGTTTAAAGCTTAATTAGTGATTTATTGAATTATTTTGCATTTATTTAATTAATTTTGCAATTTATTTAGTTATTTAATATTTTTCGAATATTATACCGGAATAGCCGGTCATCAAAATTTCGTGATGATTCTCGTGATGTAGTCAGTTTATGCAATTGAATGCTAAATTGTGCAATGGAGTGATGATTGTGATTTTTGAATTATTATTTCAAAATTTAGAGTTTTGGTATTTAATTAGAAAATACTGGGTCTCGGTTTTTTACACCAAAAATGTTTTTAGGTACTATATAAAATAGTGAGAGTTTAAAAATGAAAGGTATTACTTTTTCTGGTTCAATCTGACCGTGTACTCACACATGATTATTTTATTGGGTGTTTTTAATATGAAGAAAAATGGCCAAGTTCACTATTTTAATTTAGACATTTGAGTGCAAGGCACAATGTCCTTGGCCGAGGTTGGTTGTGTGTGTGATCACTATGAGAATCCGTCACCGTCGAAGGTCGGGTGGACGATGCCCCTATATGGAATGCCCTCGTCAACGGATTCCGGTCGTAGTAGAGGCTAGACCGATGCTCCTTCGGGAATGCCGTATTGAGGTAGACATTGCCGTGCTTAAGGGATGAGGTGATGCTCGGTTACGCTGGATGACCGCCAAACGTTGAGTAGGCCATGCCCATAGGGTTGTAATCAATTGGAACACGTGAATGATTGAGATAAACGCACCGGATTATGGGGCAAAATTGTGTGGTATGGAATGAGATGTTTCGTAATGATTTGGCCTTGTAATTGGGATCCTTGTGATTTTTTAAGATATAAGTTGAGGCATTCCAATTGTTGAATGTCATTACTACATTTATATGTTATATGAATTGTACTGACATGCAGGAAAGAACTAAGACAAGGTGAGTCTTGTATGATGCGTGACTAGACTGCCTCTAGGTATATTTCCTTCCTAATCAGGGTTTAGAGCGTGAACTCGCTGAGACATTGTCTCACCTCATCGTGGTTTAACAATTTTCAGGTCCTTAGATGGAGGCCCATCCGGTTCGTTTTGGATAGCCGTAGGGGTATAGTGAGCAGAGTACTGATGTCCCTATCCCCGGGAGTCCCTAGCTCCATGAGCTCATCGTGACCACTATCTTGGTCGATGAGGGCCTACCACAATTAGTACCTCATCGATTCAGGGTGTGGTTTTACCATGGGCCTAATTGTGGCACCCCAAACCACCTTAGGTCGCCACAGGCACCTAATGCTACACCTAATGGAACACTAGTTACATCTCTTAGAAGAAGCATCGTAAATCATAGACTTTTTTTTTTTTGAAAACGGTCCCAGCGCGACTCATTAACGGAAGCAAAATATAATATCGCCATCTCTCCCTCCATCAACTATGATACAATTGCATACCACTAAACATCATAAAAAAAGATAAGCCATGACACTTTTATTTACATATTTCCATGATGGGTTTTCCTTGGGTCGATACATCAAAAGAAAGGCCAGGACATGTAGCCACACTCGGCCATAACCCCAAAAAGAAACGCTCGACCCACTATGTCTATCACGCAAAATCCCCTATCAACTAGTGTCGGCTATTGTCCCAAAAAGTTACAGCTCCTACTTCTCACGCACAGGCCCTCACACCCATCCCGGTGCATCGGGCGGTGGCGGCGACAACATCCCACGCATCACTCCTTCTCGACGAACATGGACGGATATGAACTCCTGAATGACAGGGCCCCCAGCCAGGCCCACGTCATACATCACTAAGGCACAAACTCTACATACTCGACCTCTACATCTGAAGGAAGGCCGTAAAATATGCCCCGCGTGACAGCAGGGAGCGACATCCTGCTAATCTGAAATGTTGGTTCCCGAAGGGGTGATACAACCACTCAGTAGGTAAAGGACCAATAAACCACTCAAAGCATCATGCCACACAATCATCACAATCATAGCATCACATGTCATTAAGGCATCCATGCACAACTTACCTTGGTATCATGCACATGTCATCATACCTCATGTACATACATCATCATATAGTCATAACCATCATATCATACACTTACCATCATCATGTCACATGTATCATCATCATTACCATGCATCCATGCACTCATCATCATCATCATATCACATGTACCACCATCATTGCCATGCATCCATGCATATAACGTCATCATCATGTCATGCATATATCATCATGCATAATTCAATTTCAATTTCATTTTGGACCGCCACATTTCTCTTTCCCGGGACCAATGTTTGCATCCCACATGTATCCAAGATACAATCAGACATCCGGCTCCCCCACTCTCCGGGCATCTCGTACCCCAACTGGCATCACGAGGACCCTTTGGCATTCAGCCATTTAAGGCCACCAGGCAACCGGCCGTACTCTTTTAGCCAGGCATCTCGCACCCAAACTGGCATCGCGAGGCATCCCTTGGCACAATACCTGTCGAGCTTCTAGCTCCCCCACTCTCCGGGCATCTCGATACCTCTCGGTATTCCCGAGGACCCTCCGGTATCTGGCCATTCAAGGCCACTAGGCAACCGGCCGTACCCTTCTAGCCAGGCATCCCAACACTCCCGGGGCATCGTCAGCTCACACCTCCGACGGCCTTCTCATTTATCTCAATTCACATCTTCAATTATAGTTCAATCATAACATGGCATGTGATG
Organism: Eucalyptus melliodora; assembly: GCA_004368105.4. Lineage (NCBI taxonomy): Eukaryota > Viridiplantae > Streptophyta > Magnoliopsida > Myrtales > Myrtaceae > Eucalyptus > Eucalyptus melliodora. The sequence goes on along the minus strand of CM023410.3, from coordinate 21,275,157 downwards.
TGATGGCAAATCACGATCATATTCATCCTTGAATTCATACATGCATCTCCAATCATCATCAGACATGCATCAAGACACAATCATTCATAACAATATAATTCATGGAGTCCATGCAATTTAGAATAGTCCATTTTTCATGCCTTTTTGAAATTTATTAAATTCCAGCTTGTACCATTTTAGAAAATATTTAAATTAAATATCCATATGATTCTCAAAAATCATGAAATCAAGACATGTGATAGACAAGTCAATAAGATAATAATTTCATGAAAAACACATGCCTAAAAGAGTTCCACACAATAAGATATAACTCACACAATTACAGCATGCAATTTCGGATAGAAACAGATTGCGCAGTTTCTGAAATAATTCGCTTAAAATACCCGAATGACCTTCGAAAATTATGAAATTTTACCAGATTATAGATAAGACACTAAAGTAGATTTTTCATGCAGACTTATAGGCCAGATTCATTCTAGATAATTTTCTATAGTCATCCGAAGCGTCTGATTCTAGCACCGAAACGTCCAGTATAGTTATCTCCGAAATATCAAGCTTTCACCCACTTATTCTTTTTCGTTTCCTCTGAAATTTGGATATGTTTTAATTCAAGAGGTCCCCTACAACTTTCATCAATGGATCTAAGTGAAATTTCCAAATAATAGTCACCATATGGGTCCAAGAAGTCTCAGGTGTCCAGTACCGTGTTTCCAGATTAACCGTCTTCAAGAGTAAGTCGATTCACTAGGCTACGCTTGCTCATTTTAATTCAACTTTGAGTATGTTAGTCTTTAGGATGTTCTCTACAAGTTTCATGAAGAAGTCGAAGAGATATTCTTGGTAAAAATCGACATGCAACCAACAAAACTACCAAAAGGTCAGTAAAACAGTTCCAGATCTAGTGTCTTCGTAGGAAGAGGGTTTTACCCCTTAAATCTCAACCATTTTGTCCCAAATGTTAGTATGTTGTATTTTAAGATGTTGGCTACAACTTTCATGAAGGAATCAAAGTCAAAATCCATCTCGAAACATGCATTCAAGCCTCCACAAGTTTCTGGGTCGGGCGGTTTACACGAAATCAGCAAGCATTTTCAAGAACAAGTCGCATTCTAGCTTCGGTTTTGCCTACCCTAACATCCGAGATCTACCACCAACAAATCACACATCCAAGACACACATGCAAGAGTGGAAATTGATCCCAACTTACCTCTAAGACCAAGAGAACGACGGCACACGGATGGCACACCGGCGACGGACGGACGGATGGCGTGCGGGCGGACGAATGGCGAGCTCCTTCCTCTCCTCCCTCTTGATTCCTCTCTCTCGCAACTCCCTCTCTCTCTCACTTGGCTTGGCCGAATTCAAATGGCCACTCTCTCTCTCTCTCTCCCCCTTTTATTTCCCTTAAGCCACAATCATTAGTAATGATTAGTAGCCACCCTTGATAGCCAATGCATGAAGCCCTCCTCTTGTCACTTGGCATGACACATGCATGATGGGATTTGGGCTTGGGCTTGGATTGGGCCGGCCACTCTTCCCCTCCTTGGTCGACGGTCACTTCTTCATGGGCCTCAATGGGCCAGCCATTCGGCCCACCAAGAGTCCAAGCTATTAGGCCTAAGGCCCAACCTAATTAAACCCACAATTTCACTTTCAGTTATTCATCTTTAATTCTTTCTTTTATAGATCTCAAATTTTAAATTCCACATGGCCAAAAATAAATCATCCTCATTAATTTATCCTATAATACTAATTTAAAAACTCATGAACACAAGCATATATCACTTAGTCTTAAGAGGAGACTAATGGCTAAAGCATAAACCATAGGTAATTTCATTACCTAATTATGAGCTTAAATACACCTTAGAGCTTGTCTTGAATTTTTAGGATGCCACAACCGGCCACTCTCCCTCTCTTAATTTCCCTTTCCTTTAATCATTGTAGTTGCATGTGGCCGCCCAAGATGGCCAATGGGGGCAGCCACACCTTGCGCAACCTCCATGCCACTTGGCAGCTCGCATGCAAGGCTTATGGGCTTCAAGGTTTGGGCTGGTCTTGGGCCTTCATGGGCCGGTCGACCAAGGGGCTGGCGTGGGCTGGTTGGACGGGCTTTTGGGCCAAAAAAAAATCAGCCCACCCTCTCCTATTCCTATTCCATTTAACCCTTATTTAAATAAACTTCTAACTTCAACTTATAAGCCCACAAAACTTTATAATTTAAATCAATAAAATTCTACTTATAAAGTGCACCACCAAGAATAAGATTTCTATATCAATTTGCACTTTAATAAATCCTTGGATCACTTAAAGATACATCTCCATCCAAGCAATCATCCTTTACAATGCTCAGCCTTAAATTAATTGAAATTCGTCAACTCAATGGCTAATACAAAACCAAACGGCACTTCCATTACCTAATCATAGACTTTAATGTAACTAGAGGTCGTCATGAATTTTTGGGATGCCACAGGAGAAGTTGGGATGGTGGGTTGGTGTGTTGTGGAGGAGACGTGAGGGTGGTTGAAGCAGTGGAGAATTTGTGAGGGAGAGATGGGTTGGTGTTGGGATGAGGGGCATGTGAGTGGATAGTGGTGGAGGTGTGCAACAAAGGAGTTGGAGGAAGGAAAGAATGTGAGGGATGGGGAGAAAGAAGAAGGAGGGAGAGGCAGAAGTAGGGGGTGAGCGTGCGTGAGTTGGGGGGGGATAGGAAAGAGAGAAGGAAGAGGGAGAGAAGGAAAGTCAAGGGAAAATATCTCCATTCAATCATCACTTAGGCCCCAAAAGTCCTTGCCCCCCAACCAATCCAAAATTTAAGCCCTAATTTTCCAAAATAAAACCCCTTTGGTAGCCAAATAAGCCCTCCCAATAGCCCATACGAATTTGTAATTCTTTTCTGATTTGTCTGAAATTGATTTTTTCGCAAACTCCCGAACTCGACGAAATTTCATCGAAAGATGAGACAATGTCCTATAAATGAATCGTGACATGCTCGAACGTCCGATTCCCGAAACCGAATTCAATTTCATTGTTAAAATCGGCTGAAGGCGATTTGAGTATGACTTAACTTATTGGGTAGCTTTTAAGGGTTTTAGCACGTTTGACTCATGGTCGAAAATTTTCGATACACATTTGTGCATCTTTGACTCATAGACGACTCTCGGTTGTCATAAAAATTGCAAGGTTTCAATTATGTGTACCAAGTATAATTTCAATAGATAATCGGGTTAGTGCAATTCGATGCGAATTTCGCAATCACGCGGAACCACCCGCAATTCAAATACGTGTTTCTGTCGAATCGACCTATATCCAATCACTAATCAATTATAACTCGTGAGAGGCCCTACTCAGAGTAAAATGACCATAGGCGCATCAAGAAATGCCCATTTCATATATTCGGGACAGAGTAAAATTTCAGGATGTTACAATAATAGCCTGCCCATCCCAAGAAACTTCGGATCTTTATCACCGTTGTCGGTCTCGACCAATTTATAACAACTTCAATCTTGGTCAGGTCCACGGAAATCCCTTCACCAAAAATCACGTGACCTAAGAAAGCTACAAGAGTTAGCCATAACTCACACTTATTGAACTTGGCATAAAGCTCATGTTCTCGCAGGGTTTGAAGTACTATCCTTAAATGTTATTCATGCTCCTCTAGACTTCTCGAACACACCAAGATGTCGTCGATAAACACGATCACGAAATGGTCTAGGTACTCCTTGAACACTCGATTAATCAAATCCATAAAAGTAGCTGGGGCATTGGTCAGACCGAATGGCATTACGGTGAATTCATAGTGCCCGTAATGCGTACGAAAAGCCGTCTTCGGTATATTCTCCTTCTTAATCCTCAACTGATGGTAACTTGTCCTCAAGTCAATCTTGGGAAATATCGATGCTCCCTGCAGCTAATCAAACAAGTCATCAATTCTTGGCAACAGATACTTGTTCTTGATTGTTACCTGGTTGACTTGCCGATAGTCGATGTAAAGGCGTAACGAACTATCCTTCTTCCTTACAAATAGAATTGGCGCTCCCCAAGGTGATTCACTAGGACGAATAAATCATTTGTCCAATAACTCTTGCATTTGCACCTTTAGCTCCTTTAACTCTGATAGCGCCATGCAATAAGGAGCCTTAGAAATTGGCTCCATCCTAGGGGCCAACTCAATCACAAGCTCTATCTTCCTTTCTAGGGGCAAACCAGGCAACTCCTTAGGAAACGCGTCGGAAAATTCCTGCACTATGGTGATGTCCTCCATCTTCGGCTCCTCAACTGACGTATCAACTACGATTGCCAAATAACATTAGCTACCCACCTCTAACAATCGAGTTGCCTCAAGTGACAAAATTAAGGTAATCGAGGGTCCTCCTCGACTTCTAATAAACTCGAAACTTTCATCCGCTAATGGGTAATCTGAATTGCTTTACGATAACAGTCTATGGTAGCTCATTGCTTGGTGAGAGAATCTATACCAATAATCACATCAAAATCAAACATAGCAAGCATAATCAAATCTGTTCTTTCCTCTCGCTCACCAATCACTAACTTGCAACCAGGACACCTATCGCTGACAACACTCAATCATTTAATGGTGTGGATATATTAATAACTGCTTCCAAAGATGTTGAACTTAACCCTACTAACTTAACGAATTGCTCAGTAATAAATGAATGCGTGGCTTCAGGATCAAATAAAGCATAAGTAACATAGTCATTCAATAAGACCATACCTGTAACCACATTGTGTGAGACCTCCGCCTCCCTTCGGGTGACAACATACACCCTTCCTTGTATCGGAGGCCTGCTTAAAATGCCTTGCTGTGTGTTTTACGACACACTTCCCATGGTCTATCCTATCTACAGTAGTGGTGCCTATGCTCCAATGGGTCTATGCGGGCAATTCTTCACCTAATGACCATCTTGGCCACATCCTTAGCCTACTCCTGTTCTAGCAGGACACGGGGTTGGTTAATGTTTTCTCCCACAGAATTGGCACCTGCCATTCGAAATGGGTGCTGGCTTTCTAATTCCACCCTTTCAGTTGGGAGGAATGGAATACTTTCCTCCCATCGTCGGTCTCTTCCTAAACCGGTTGTTATCTCTATTGTGCACAAATCACGACCCAAATGCAGCAGTCCACTCATTTAGGTTCCTCTCAATCAGCTGGGCCCTCTCATACAACTCATCATAGTCTTTGAGATTCAGAGGGACTAGCGGGTCCTTAATCTCCGGCCTCAAACCATCTCTGAACCTCCTCGCTCTGTCCACTGGGTCCTCAATTAGCCTTAGTGCATACTTTGATAACTCGGCAAACTTCGCCTCATATTGGTCCACGGACATCTGATTTTGACGGAGACGTTGGAACTCGGCCATTTTTTGTTCTTGCGTGCAATCTAAAAAATATTCCGTAGAAGGCGTCTATGAAGACATCCCACTTCAGGACCATACCTTTGGGAAACACTCTCCCTTTTGTGGCTTCCCACCAAGTACTCACGTTACCTTGCAACTGGTAGACAGCCAGGACTACCTTGTCCTCTTCAGAGCACCTCAACAGTGCGAAGAACTTCTCTAATTGTCGAATCCAAAAGGTTGTAGCCTTCGGATTGCCCACTCTAGTGAACCTTGGCGGATTTAGTTTTAGGAACTACTCCACCAGCTTATGCATAAGCCGCTCACCATTCCCATTTCCTAGTGGGACTTCAGCAGGTGCGACGGCAACAGCAGCAACAACATTGGTGGCAGTAGTGGCAACGGCAGTAACAGCAACTTAGTTCTGAGCCTGTTGACCGATCATGTTCCCTAGAGTCTCTAGTGCTTGCACAATCCCATCTAACCTAGGATCACCTGGTGCTACTCTTCCAGCACTAGCCTAAGGTGGTACTATTTTCCTAGCACTAGCCGGAGCCGACGTTCTCCCTCTAGCACCTGCTCGTCTCAGTGCCCTTCCCCTAGCACCTGGCAAAGCTACTATGGCACTTCTCCAAAGGGCTCTCTATTCAAGATCACTCATCTTGCAGGATCCTTACAGAAAGCTACTTTCGAATTCTAACAAGAAATTAGGAATCTGAGCAACCCACACAAAACAATCAATCAATCACAAGCATAAGCATAAGGAAAATGTTTTTCCTAACTAACTATCCCATAACCCCTCGCACCTTATCACTCCAAACTTTGACTAGGCTTTAATACCACTTAAATGGGGATGTCACACCACGAACACAGAGTACACGAACATCCCTCAACAGTCGATAAAAAATGTGATGTCCCAGAACGCGTTGCCGACCCATTCTTTTTATCTTTCGATTATACGCATGCAGAAACGAATTAAATAAACACAGCAAAAATGGTCAAAAGGTTAGGGCTAACTTCTAACTGCACAAATTCCCAACATCCGTTGTAGTACCCAGGCGTGAAGTCGTGCACGTCGTTAGATGGGTCCGGCTCCCCGGGCCCCTCTAGCTCGGAATTTGGATTCACGACGACATCGTCAGGGATGTTGATATTCATGGGATCACAATATGGCCCATCCACATTTCCGATGGTGGGTCCATCAAAACCATGCAGGGGACCAATCCCCTGCCGAGCATCCGATAAACTCGGGCATCGTCCCCAAACTCCTGTTGTGTGACGGGTTCAATTATATGACCACTAAAGCACATATTTAGCCAAGAACACCATACTTTGTTTTCAAATAGTAAACTTAGCCAATTTGTCTTGTTTAAAAATCCCGTTAAAATAATCATACTTGGTTAGGTATTCCAAATCAACCCGTCGAACTTAGCACACTTCTATTTTAAAACTCCAATGTTTTATCTAGCACATAAAATTTGGTGTCCAAACCCGACACCTCACAATTTTCTATTTAATTGCCTATAAAACCAAGTTTTGTAATAACAATTGATATTTACCACAGAGCAATCAATCACATAATATCTTACGTGCAAACAATCAAAATCACTCATAATCTCATCCAAGAAAACTAGCATAAAATTCTACCTAACGACTAATCCATCACTAATTACGCTAATTGCAATTAATGTAAATAATCCAGAATTAATAAGGCTAAACTCAATTAACTAATCTAATCATACTTAATTAGACGAATCAAAATTATTTACACTAATCGTAATTAAATTTAATCTAATCTATCCTTAATCATAATTATGAATAAACTAGGATTAACTAAGATTAATAACTATTATCACTAACTAACCACCTCCTAAATGCAATTAACGGCCTAATCCACAGTTAGGAATTTAACTCACGGGTTTTCTATGGCGGCGGGCTCGCGGCGATAGCGACACGATAGCATCGAGAACGTGACGACCATGGCTTGAACGAAGGCTTGACGGTGGCGGTAACGGCCCTTCAAGCTCTCGGCCACCTAGGGTGGCTTGGCTTGGTGGTGGTCGCGGGCTTCTCAAGCGGACGGTGGAGGTGCTGGTGGGTGGTGTGGAGTGGTGGCGGTGGAGATGGTGGGTAGAGCTAGTGGTGGTGGACTTGCGGCGTGGAGATGGAGTCGCTGGTGGGTGCTAGGCGTGATGGTGAGTGCTGGACGTGGTGGTGGTGGGATGAGGAGGGTGCTGGCGATGACGAGGTGGAGATAGCGGGTGGTGGAGTGGAGGTGAGGTGATGGAGATGATGATGGATGGGGGGGTTATAGTAGAGAAAGGAAGAGAGAAAATGAAGGGGAGGGGATGAAGACATAAGGAAGAAGGGAACGTGGGGAGGGAAAAAAAGAAAGAAATGAGCAGAAGGACGGGGGTTGTTCATGCGAGAGAGAGAGAGAGAGAGAGAGAGAGAGAGAGAGAGAAATATAAGCCAATCAAAGACTCTTAGGAAAATATGTCACATTTTCATCATCACACTTTATCATATGCCACAAAAGTCTTCTATGCTCACCCTTAGTCTCCCAATAAACTTTTTAACTCTAATTTCCCAAAATTAAAGCTTTTTGTGCAGCAAGTTTCCAATTTGCTTCTTCATCCGAATTTCATTTCCTTTTTCTTTTTGTTCGAAAATCATTTTTCCGTAAAATTTCAGACTTGTCGAACATTTGGCGAAAGATGAGATGACATCTAATAATTAAATCGTGACATGTTCGAACGTTTGATTCTTGAAACCGAATTAAATTTCGTGGTTAAAATCGATCGAATGCGATTTTAGTACCACCTAATCTATGGAGTAGCTTTTAGGGATTTTAGTGCGTGTGACCCATGGTCGATAATTTTCAACCCACCTTTGTGCATCTCCGAATTGTAGACGACCCTCGGTTGTCATGTAATTGCAAGGGTTCAATTACGTATCCTGAATATAATGTTGATAGAAAAACGGTTTATTACTGTTCGATTCGAATATTGTAATCATGCGGAACCACCCGCAATTCGACTATGTACTTCCATCGAATCAGCTTATATCCGTTCGCTAATCGATTTATAACAGAGTAGTATTGACCATTGTTGATTATTATGGTCGAGCGGTCAATTTCTGATCGAATTCTCTAGTATGTCGCGTTTATAACCCTTTACGGCCTTACCTAATAGATTAATTAACTCGTGAGTGTTCACTTTTGAGTAAAATAACCATAAGCGTGTCGATGAAATAACTATTTCATATATTCGAAATAGGCACGGTGGAAGTTGTGACGTCCTAAAATTCGACCCCTTTGAGGGATGAATGAACGTTAATTTCGTCAATGCATTATTGGTTGATCTCACTCGGAATTGATCACTCCTAAGATACTAACCTTGAGGGGAAAGGCTAATGCGGACAGAACTCGTGTGACTAAAGAACTTGACTTGAGAAAACGACTTGACCATGAGACTTGCATGAGGATGATCCTGTAGATAGGTAGGCCGATTTTAGGGAATGACTAGAAGTCGATTCGCTGACAGAATATAGTGGAACGACGGGTGATTCCGTTTATTGTTATCGAGCCTACGAGTGACCCTATGTCGATTATCGGTAATCGTGTACTTTGAAATAAGAATCTATCCTCCACAATTTCATGTAGTCAAGGACATCTATGTGTCGAGATGTCTTGAACGTGGTTTGGCATGAGTCGGTTACACGTGAATCCTTAAAGCCGCCTTTGAGTCTGAGTTGTACCAAAATGGCATACGGGTAAAATTGACATGGCATGGGAATCCAAGATTGGACTTCGAATTTTCGGGATCGCCTGAGACAGACTTTTGGAAGATGTTACTTTGACAGTTGACAGTGCCAGTTAAGTCGAGTCTTTGGAAAAAGGATTTACGGACCAAGGAAGTGAGCCTATGAGGGCGTGGGTTGGGCAAGGCCACTGTGGGCATCATGCCCAAGGTGGGACAGCCACCATGGTAGACCCGAGACAAGCAAGTGAGCTCGTTGGACCCAACTGACCAATTTACCGTCCGAGCCCATTATCTAACCTTGAGCCATTTCAAGCCCAACCAATTCCCGAACCTGTTCCTATTCATTTCCTAGCCCATTTCTTAGGCCCACCCTTTATTTTCAGCTCAAGGGTCGATTGAGAAATGTGCAAGGTGGAAATGACCATTTTGCCCCTATTTGTTGTGAGCAAAAGTCAAAAGAAGAGAGAGAAGATGAGATCACTTGCATGGGGACTTGAAGCATGCATTGAATGACCTTAATGAGGCTTGACATGCTGCCCTCACTTCACTCTCTCTTCCTCCTTCAGCCAAGAAAATTCGCAGCCCTTCTCTGTCCCTTATTTCTCCTCCTTCATTCTTCTTCTTCTACAGACCTTCTTGTGAAAACTTGAGTTGTTTGTCGCCTTCCCATGCGAATCACCACTCATGCCACCCACCATCATGTCCAGGAGACCTTGACCATAGGGAATACGGCGACCTCTCGCTAGTTGCAGCCGTCGGCTGACTCGCCAGCCGGCCATAAGCCACCGCTAGCCAACTCGCCTGGTTGCATATCCGCCTGCACTGTTTCACCTGTTTCAACCTTTTTCCTCCCATTTCAACGCAGCCTCTGCCTAGCCTAGCCACCAGCTAGTCCCCGTTAACCCTCAGGTGCCGTCAATCACCGGCCAGCTGCTCGCTAGAGCTCCTGCCAGCCCTTTCAGCTCCGTTTCTCCTCGGGCAATCCAGTTTTCTAGAGTTGCATTGAGAGACAAAGGTTGTTGCTATTGTTTCATCCTTGGGACCACTTTGGATCATTGTGGTTGTGGTCCTCATGCGTCACCTTCGTCACTACCGCCACTCCCATGTCTCTGGCCCGATTAACGGGTGAATTTAGCTCCTAACCTTCGTTTAATGCCTAAACTTGCTGAGGGTTGGTTTAGTTATGGCTAATTCTAGTTTAAGGGGCTTAATTAAGTTGTATTAGCCCTAAGATAGGTGGTTAGATAGATGGTTAAGATTAGCTTAGCTTAATCTTGCTTTTTGTTAATTAATTGTGGGTTGTGTTTAATTAAGTATGTTTTGCCTTAATTAATTGATTGGTGTCTTAATTAGTGATTTTCTTTATTTTTGAATTTAATTTATTAATTATTGAATTCTAAAATTGTACTATTCATATTACATTATTCACGAATTACTGTTCATGTGCACTGTTCACGTGGTACTATTCACGAGCACTGTTTATCTAGAAGCGAAAAATTGTCTAATTTCAAGTGTGTTGATCTTATGAGGTGAATTGGATGTGTCATTGCATGGACATCCACATGAATTGTATGGTTTTCACAAAAAGAGGAAAATGGTTTGTTCGAGGGACATTGGAAATAGACTGCTTTTATGAGAAAAATGATTTGAGGTTGTATTTGCAAGCATGTGTGCATTAGCTAATGCTCAAAGATAAAAAAAGAAAAAAGAAAAAGAAAAGGGTTGTGATGGTATGCCTGCATGATCACTAAGTTGAACCCGCTGCCCCGATAGGAGTTTGGGGGGTGATAGTAATAATTGGAACACGTGTGAATGCAAGAGCATGTGAGAAACGTGGCATCATTAGTTTCAATTATGCATGAGTTGATCACATCGTTTATGGCACGCACGCATGAATCGATAATGTGCAGGGTATGGCAATGGCCAGGTGAGATCGCTTGTGACGTGACTCGTATGCGATTGATGAACTGCATCATTTATTGGCCATGTGCATTGCGTGTATTATGCTAAGATATAACGTGTAGGGTATGGCATACCGGGTAAGGTTACACGTGAACCGACTATTTGATTGTTGATTGACCTTCGCTATTATCATTTGTTGGTTGTTGGTTGTCTTAGGGGTGGGTCTGGAGAGATACCCTAAGTTGAGTTGGTGTTCTGACTGGAGCTTAGGGGGAGAACTCACTAAGATTTTATCTCACTGGTTATTGTATAACCACTTTCAGGTTCTTAGAATGGTGCACCCACTGGTGCAATTTGGGATCCCTAAGGACTAAGAGACCATCATGACGTGCCACCGCTTCACCAGAGATCGACCTGAACACCTCCGACTACGCCTGACTCTAATAGGTCAGAGTGATAGGGGTGCCAAACCCGAGGGTTCGTTTTGTGTAGTTAGATTAGCCTAGCTTAGTTTCTTTTTAGTCTAGCTTAGAGGATGGATCGGCCCCTCTAGTGGGCTTGTAAATTAGAAACGATCCTTTGTTGGTTAATCCAAATGAAAATGTATATAAGAGTGGTTGTTGTTGTTATTGTTGTTCATCCCTCTATGCCTGTTTGATTGCTTGATTTTCTGTTTGATTAAGGGATGGTTCATCTTCCACTTGCGCATAATGAAAGATTAAAATGAATAGTTGTCGACAAGTCCTAAGATGTCTCTTTCTATCGACCAAGGGAAGGGGTTGTTGTGTGCTCAGGGTTTGGGGCATGATAGAAGTAGAAAATATCAACCCATTTTAGACCAATGTCCACAAGTGATCAAAAATATGATGAATGAAGCTTTAATAGGGCATGCTACAAGGGAAGAAGTGAAATTAGCAATTTTTCAAATGGGTGCTACAAAAGCTCCAAGACCAAACGGACTTAATGGTTTATTTTATCAAAACAATTAGTTGGAAATTCATGAACACATATTCATAATGGTTGGCAACTTTTTCAACCAAGGAACCTTTGATCGTGAAATCAATATAACTCATATCACTCTCGTCCCTAAAGTATCAAATCTAGAAAATATTTCTCAATATAAGCCCATCAGCTTATGTAATTCTAATTATAAAATCATTGCAAAGGTTATGACCAATAGACTAAAACCCTGGCTCCTAGAAATTATATCTCAAGAACAAAGTGCCTTTGTTGGGGGACACCAAATACAAGATAAAATTTTCATTGTTCAGGAGGAGGTTCTACATCAACTTAGAGTGCGCAAACGGCAATGTAAATTTCAAGCGGTCCTCAAACTTGATATGCAAAAGGCCTATGATAAGGTAGAATGGGATTTCCTAGGTGATTGCATGTTGAAAATGGGTTTCTATGCTAAATGGATCTTATTGGTTAAAAAATGCATCTCCATGGTGTCTTTTAGTGTTAGAGTTACGGAGAGTCTTGTGATTTTTTCACACCAACTAAAGGAATCAAACAAGGAGACCCACTATCTTCTATCTCTTTATTATTATGGCCAATGTTCTATTCTCCTTTATATTGAAAGCTATAACAAACATAAGCTTAAAGGGCATCCAATTGAATCCACACTACCCTACATTATCACATCTTCTATTCGTGGATGATACTATATTCTTCATAGATGGTACAATTACTAAGGCTCAGAACTTAGGAAATATCCTACATTAGTATTACTTCGCGTCAGGACAAGATAGGCCATTAACCTCAACAAGTCAAGAATTTTCTTTGTGAAAACTTTTCCCCAAGAGTTAAACCAGAATATAGCAGCGAAATTGAGAGTACCAATCATTGACAAAAAAGGGCTATCTGGGTGTACCTTCAGATTCGGGGCAAAATAAAAAGCAAATGTTCTCTTGGGTTCTTGCCAAAGTTCATAGTAGCTGGAGGGATGGAAAGAGAAGCTAATGTTGAACGCGGTTAAAAAGATCTTGATCAAAACGATAGTCCAAGCATTGCCTCAATTTATCATGTTTATTTTTAAAGTTCCCATATTGATTTATAGAGCTATTGAGAAGAGAGTATCTTCTTTCTAGTGCAAACAAAATGGTACCAAGAAGGGTATACATTAGAAAAGATGGGATATCTTGAAAACTAGGAAATATTGTGGGGGCTAGGCTTTAGCGATTTAGTTGATTTTAACAAAGCGATGTTAGAGAAATAGGCTTGGAGATTCACTCAAGACTCGAAAGCTTTATGGAGTAGGCTGTTGAAAGGAATATATTTTCCCAGAGGAGAATTATTCATAGCAAAAAAAGGCCTCCGGCCCTCTTGGAGATGGAAAAGCTTACTAATAAGGAGAGACATGATCGAGTTAGAGGTTAAATGGGAAGTGGGTAACGGTGAAAAGATCATAATTGGAAAGGATAGATGGCTACTTTTAGGCAAGAGGGAGGTCTAGCAAACTGAAATAATCCTCAGTTGGTAGTTGAATTAATAAATATAAATGTGGGAGGATGTAATTTCCTGTTACCATAGGAGATTCTTGTGACATCCTGGATTTTTCACTTCTGCCTTTAATTAAAATAGTCGGGCATTTCATCAACACGCCTATAGGGCTATTTTCAAAGTTGATCACTCTCGAGATAATTAGACTATCTAGGGAAGCTATCCAGGAATTTTAATGCAATAGTCTTGAAAATTCGACCAGAACTCGACTACTCGACCGTGCTCATTTGCAAAGATCATTCTGGCACAGTTAAAAATCGCTTAGAAATCAAAGATAGGTCGGTTCAACAGTGATGTGTGGCTAAACGTTGGTGACTCCACTAAATTGGGAAATTCTTGTCGACCGGCACTAGACTGATTTTACTATTATTTTGATACCCTGTGTCTATATTTGAATGCTCAAGATTTTCACAACAACCGAGAGTCGCTAATGTGTCAAGTGGGTTCATTGTGGTTCGCAGAAAATCAACCAATGGTCATTTGCATTAAAAATTTCTAAAAGTTACCTGGTAGTTTAGGTCACGCTAAAAACGTGCCAGGGTGAAATTAACCGCTAATTTGAGTCTAATAAGTTTTGTCATGTCACAGGTCTTTTTAAGAATGTCGACTCAGTCTCAGAAGATTTTTCTGCAAACCGAGACTTTTTGGGAAAAGTTAAGGCAGGGTCACTTTTGTCCAGAAAAAGTCAGGGACCATTTTTTATTGTGAAATTGGGATGCAAGATGGATCAATTGGTGAGAAAAAATATCAAATTGATCGAGGGCTTGGTATTGGAATTTATAAAGGCCAAATTGTGTTGAATTGAGAAAGAAATGAAGTCCAATTGGAGAGAAAACTTGTGAATTCATATGCCCCACTTTGCCCACACTTTTGGACTTTCTTAAGCTTCTAGAAGAGGTTACATTGGCCTAAGATTGTTGTGTGGACACCAGCTGGTGGTGGGAGCCCAAAGGGATGAGGTGAGACCGATCAAAGGGGACCAAAATCGGCCCCACTAGCTGAACCGGTTCCCTCCTTCCCCTCAAGCTATTGACCAGCTTCTTCTTCTCTTCATTATGCCATTTCAAGCTTCAGCAAAGCCAGAGAACAGCCGTGAAGCCCCTTGTCGTCACTCGCCATCGCCGGGCCAGCCGCACGCCACTGCTGCACTCCATCGCTGCACACTCGTCTGGTTGTCACGCCTTCTCACCGTCCCAATCGTGCTCGTCTCAGCTTGTCCGTGCATCCAGGAGGCCCTTCGGCCAGCACAGGCCACCATTCAGCCGCCTTCGACCGTCGTGAGCTGCTGCTTAGCCCCGCTTGGCCTCATTTCTCCATCGTTTCCGATCCCTGCCATAACCAGCAGCGATTGGCCCCTTCCACGGCCAAGACCAGCCAAAAATAGAAGCAAAAATAATGGGTTTCCAGTAGGATGTTCGGCTCGTTTTGAGGTGGTTCCCAACCCCGAAGACTAGTCTCGCTTTGGAGTTTTTCGTCCCTCGCAGCGTCCTCGTCATTTTGAACCGAGCGGTTTGTTAAACAAGTGAGTTTAACTCACTAATCCTCACTTAGCGGGTTAATGACGCTTAAGGGTTGATTAGTTTAAGTTAAGTATGGATTATGTGGTTAGTTATATTAGATTAGTGAATTTAATTAATTACCGATGCATGTTGGGTGGATAATTAGTGCAATTAGGGCCTAGAAAAACTCTAGTATTTATTTGGAGTAGTTCATAAATTTTCCGGGCTCGTCTCGGCTTTCGATTAGGCTTTTTCGGGCCTAAGTCTATTTATTGGTATTTATTTATTATTCTCCGTAATTATTTAATTAATTATTTATTTTCCAAAAATTAAACTGGAATAATCGGCGACCAGAATTTCATACTAATTACAGTGGTGCATTCTGTTTATTTAATTAAGCTCTAATTTGTGCTAATTGTGAGTGAATTGTGAAATTAGGAATTTATCCCTAAATTTATTTAATTTTGGTAATTAATTGGAAAATTATCGAGCGTTCGTCTACATCGCCAAAAATCTATTTTAGGACTGCTAAAACTGGTGGGAAGTTCAAAAGTGAAATTATTATATTTTGGCTTAGGCCGACCATGTACCCACACATGACTATTTTTATCGAGAATGATAAAAAGGTTGAATTGGTTGTATGATTGAGATTGTATATTATATCAGCCTATGGGTGATATGTTAGCTTAATAGAGAGCAGTATACCGGTATACAATATCAGCCTACTGGCGATATGGCAGCTTAGCTGAGAGCAGTATATTCAATCATCTCAGAAGCGAGCTATACTATCTATTTATCAGCTTAGCAGTGAGCAGTCCTCATATGAGCGGACTTTATAGATAGTATGAATTGAGCGACCAAGAAAAGGTCGTGATGAGGTGTAATCAACTAAGTCAATTGATCGATGAATCGATCCGAGTTGATTGGATTTTATGATTACGAGTTTATGAATTAAACTGATTTGCAGGAAGAAGTGGAGGCCCAGGTAAGTCCTATACCTCGTGATTGTGTTTAGGCAGCCTTTAAGGCGTATTTTCTTCCTAATCATGGCTTAAAGGGTAGAACTTGCTAAGACGTCATTTTACCCCATTGTGGGATAACATTTAAGGTCATTAGATGGCAGCTCCCAAATTTTTTGGATGACTCAAGAGTGTTACAGAACACACAGTCTTTATTCCGGTGAATCAGGGCCCTAGGGGTTGGAACTACGAGTTGGTTAGGTCCGTGGTCTGGGTCAATGCGAGTCTCGCCCATAAGGTGCCCCATCGATATACGTCATGGTACCGCCAGGCTCGAGATAGCCAAAGAGAGGGTCCTATTTCGGAGTCTAAGATTCCTCTGTACGCTCTGGAAGTCGCTTTTGGGAATGGCATGGCTGATCCTCCTCAAGGCTCGGTAGTAGATGCAGTAGACTCGGCTCTTGCTGTACTAGAGTCCTCAGTGCAGTCTACTAAAGGCTCCAGCTGGAGCGTGGAAGAATGAGAGATCGTGGAGGAGGATGAAAGGCAGGACGAGGACCCATAGTTTGAGAAAACCCCCACCCCTGCTTGTAGACTTGTTTTAAACTGGCTTGAGTAGAACTTGACTTGATTAGTGTGTATTGTATATATATATGACTAGTTATGTTCTATATAAGTGTGTTGTTGTGAGGTGAGCATTTATGGCCTACTTTTCTATCCCATTATGTTATTGTCTGGGGATTATTATCTGCTTCCGCATGTACATTAAAAAGAATGGGTCGGCAACCTTCCTAGGACGTCGCTATTAATTGACCAAGGAGGGATGGACGCACGCTCGAAGGATCGGGGCGTGACAATTTTTGAGGAAAAAATCATCAAAGAAATATCAGCCACACCTTTAAGCCTTACACTCAAACTAGCTAAAGCTAATATGGACAGTAAACAACTTAGGTTCTCACATGGTTAAAAGTGGATATAACAAGCTACGAGACTTCAGTAAACTCCAAATGGCAAATCAACCTTCTACATCATACCTACCACCCAAGGGACTATGAAATGAAATTAAGAGACTATGGACTTAAATGTGGAAGCTAAAAACCTACCCTAAAGTCAGATTCTACTATAGAGTGCGAGTAACAATGCTTTTCCGATGAAGGAAAACTTATAAAAGAGGAAAATGCTACCTAAACCAAAGTGTCCCTTTTTGTGGCCAAGCTCCCAAAACTACAGAGCACACCTTCATCTTATGCCCTTGGACAAAACAAATTTGGTTGGATTAGAGAATCAAAGCCAACTTATCCACAGAAATTTGCAATAGGATGGATAATTAGGTCTGGGAGAATCTCACTGAGAGAACGAACCAGCAGACCAAAGTCGTCTTAATTGAATTGATTTGGCATATATGAAAGGCAAGGAACAACCTGATCTTTCAAGCATAAAGGCCAAACCTGAGCTTAATGATTGACGAAGCTATTTTTATGGCTCAACTAGTTGCAAACTAGGTAAATGGCAATCTTACTTGAGCAGAAGGGGATCGATTTGTAGAAAACAAATGCCCCTTGCCGACCCAGATTTGCTTCAAGGTGAGTGTTGATTGTTCTTGGAGTAGCTCGAGCATAAGGGGATCGGTCGTGGTGCTGTGCAGGAACACCAATGCAGTGCTAATGCACAAGTTCACGAGATTGATCTTAGCTCCTTTTGTCATCATTGCCGAAGACCTAGCAATTAGGGGAAGCTTTGAAGTGGTTGAAACAGAAGTCAATTGCATGAATTAGTAGTGTACTTCTCATCGATCTACACACGCTCTTATCAACAGATTGCTTATCGATAGTTAATTGTATAATGGGTCAGTCTAAAGCACCACGGGCCGCTTGGTCCATCATTCAAGATTGCATTAACTTGCTGGGCCAGCTAGAAGGACTTGTAATCCGTTATGAGCTGAGAAATTATAATAAAGCAGCGGACTCGGTCGCTACGGCCCATCGAGCCAGTCCCGACAAACTGGATTATTAATCCCCCCATCCCTTTGGTTGATCTTATGTTTGGATCTCGAATCCTTTTGTAATCCTTTATCTTCAATCTAGCAATGAATATCCGCATTTCTGACCCCCCCCCCCAAAAAAAAGATAAGGATTTAAGGATTTACAATTCGACTGTTCCGTAACCCTGTTGATGAAAATGATGGTTCCATGAAACATATCCTTCAGAGCTTGTAAATAAGCAGCTCATGCTCCTTTATCCTATTGAATCTCCAAAGTTCTCTTGGAACCTCATCATATGCTTTCCCCAATCCATCCAGACCGCCGTCTTGTCTATCCTTATACCTTTCTACCAATCTCTGTAATAAGAGGACAGAAACCCTACAGCGATTCTGTGTGATGGATTTGACCAAAAAATTGAGTGGCAGAATATAATGACATGCAATGCTAGCCGTTCAATAGAGACCACATCTAAGAAAATTCTATTTTAAAGGTTGATCTCGATATTGAATTTCCTTCCTGCAACCAACATTGAATTTCGCAAATGCCCGCAAATCCAACCAGATAATTGACAGTTCATGCACACAGTGTAAATACCGACATTGTTCTTTAGGATCTGTTCCAATTAATTAAATGACCGATTCAGAATTTAAATTTAGCTTCTGTTCAGTCAGCAAGAATTACTAAGGACCTGACGAAAATGTTTTCTAAACCGTATAGTCAATCAAACCCAATGTAGCTCAAATACGCATCTTACTTCCCAAGTGCCCTTTAAGGAGAACAATAAAATTTCTGAATGATGAATCGTATAGGCCAATACAAATTGAATTAGTAACAAATTTTTGGCTAACCACCTCCGTTTGGGTAGTCAAGAATGTATTTTGGTCTGCTCATGGATGTTTCAAGTAATCTTCTCATAAAGCCACCAAAGGTAATAGTAATTCCACAATTTTCAACTTTGACTATATTGTCTCCAAGTAGAAAAAGAAAACAACCATTTGAACCATCTAAAGCTAGATTCAATTTGAGCTATGGAATGAATAGCACATTTTACCCCACGAAAATAGCAAACAGCAAGTGTCTAATAAACAGATTTGAAGAGAAATCCAGACTCAGCTCCTTTGAGCATGTCTCTTGCAAGCTTAGTAGCCATAAACCTTCAAGAAACTCACATGCAAGACTTCCCACATATCACAGCATACATGCAAGCTAAAGTCCTACATAGATCTTGTGACATCCTGATTTTTGACCCTGTTTTCAATTGAATGAGTTGGGCTTTTCATCGAGACACCTATAGTCTTTTTCTCTGAGTTGATCACTCACGAGATAATTAATCTATCAGTGAAGCCATTAAAGAATCTAAACGCAATAAACTTGAGTATTTGACCAGAAATCGACTACTCGACCGTGCTAATCTGCAAGGGTCAATACGGCATTGTCCAAATCGATCTAAGACCGGAGATAGATCGTTTCGACAAAGGCATGTAATTAAAGTGTGGGTAATTCCACCTAATTGTAAAATTCAAGTCAAACAGCACTAAACCGATTTTTTTTGGCGTTTATGTACCCTGTGCTCGTATTTGAAATCTCGAGATTTTCACGACAACTAAGAGTTGCCAATGAGTCGAAGATGTACAATATGGCTCGAAAATAATCGACCACGGGTCAAATGTGCTAAAAATTTCTAAAATCATGCCCGGTTGAAATTAACTGCAAAATTGAACCCGATTTCAAAAATTGAAAGTTCTGTAATGTCACAATTTATTTTCAGAACGTCAAATCATGCTCTGAAGAATTTTTGGCGAAAATTCAAGTTTGGGTGTTTTTGGATTGGTAAATTCGGATGGCCCTCTTTGAGTGTGTTCTTGGCCGTCAAGTTGGAACAATTGGCGAGGAAAAACGTGGAATTGAGTGTGGGCACTTAACTTGGCAATATGGCACTTGATTTGGATTATTTTGGAGAGAAATTGAGTTGAATTTGAAGTGGATTTGTCTCAAAATTCCTAGCCATGGTGGGGTGCAACATTTGGACCACCTTGGGTGGCTTCTAGGGGAAGATTGGTATAGGAAAATGGCTGAGGATAAGGCAGAAGCTGGTGGGGGCCAAGTGATGAGTGTATTGGATATTTTGTGAAGACTTTGAGGGCTTGTTGTCCCCCTTCAACTAGCAGGCCACGTTCTTCTTCCTTCTTGCCTCTCATTTCTCAACTGTTGTTGTTTAGAGCTCAAGAACTAGCCAGCAAAACTAGAGAAAGCCAACAGCAACCGCTCGAGCTCCCCCGCATGCTTGTTGTCGCCACACGCCTGTCCGAGCGCCGCTGAAGACGCACGCTATCCTACTCACCCGCGAGCTCGAGCCCGTGCATCTAGGCCGTCAATCCAACTGTTCCAGCCTCAATCCTCTTCGGTTCAGCCCTTGGACAAAGCCGAACTTATAGCCCAAGCTATGAGCTTCATGAGCCTTTTCAGGCCTCTTTTGGACTCCCTTGGCGTCGTCGTTGACCCGAGTGTCACTCGCCGTTGCACCACCGTCGTCGTGAACTCATTGGCCCGCAAAATCGGTGAGTTTGCTTGCTAAACACTACTTAGGGAGTTAATTATGTTTTTGGTAGGATTAGATTAGGCTAAGCTTGGTTTAGGTGGTTAGTTTAGTTTAATTAGTGGTTTAGTTGGTTAATTAGGCTTATTAGGTAGTTAGATTAGATTAGTTAAGGGTTAATTATATTGCTTGATTTATGTAGATAGGTGCATTATTTTTCTAAGTCCAATTAGGTGGTTAGATTAGTATATTTAGCTTAATTAGGCATTTATGTAATTAATTTGCATTTATTTAATTAATTTTTTAATTTATTTGATTATTTATTATGTATCGAAAATTATACCAGAATACTCGATCGTCAGAATTTCGTGTCGATTGTCGTGGTGTGGTTAGTTTGTGCAATTAAGTGCTGATTTGTGCAATTGAGTGATAATTTTTTATTTTAAGTTATTATTCCCAAATTATGAAATTTTGGTATTTAATCAGAAAATACCGTATGTCGGGTTTTGACACCAAAAATGTTTATAGGTACTATATAAAATAGTGAGATTTTTAAAAGAGAGTATATCAATTTTTATGGTTCAAGTTGACCGTGTACCCACATCGCTTAGAGGGAATGGTTGCCTCTCTTGTCCCACATCGCTTAGAGGGAGAGTCCTAGGCTAGTTTATAAGGTTTGGGTCCCTCTAATTTGTGTAATGCGTTTTAAAGCCGTGAGGACTCAATGTCCAAAGCGGTATAACACGTTTTAAAGCCATGAGGGCTAAAGGCCCATAGCGGACAAATAATACACAGTGGGAGGCCCGAGTCCTTACACGCCCCCTCCGTGTGCACATCTAAGGACGGAGGCGCGGATGCACCGTCATCCCTTCTCCCCGCACACCGCCGCCTGGGTTGTCACACTTGTGCCTAGGTGGCTTAATGACTCTTCTTTTTGGAGCTAGGCTTTTGTTTATAGACTAGCGTTGTATATAAACCTGGCGTGTTCATAAAAGTGTGTTTATGAGATTTGTTGTCCTGCTTTTCTATCACATGTTGATTGTTGTCTGGGGATTGTTTATTATACGCTTTCGCATGTGCATAATCAATTGGGTCGGCGACGCGTCCTAGGAACATCGCAAATTTAGTCAACCATTGAGGGATGTATGTGTGCTTGAGGATTGGGGCGGGCCAGATCTAGCTCCTATAACCCGAAAATCCACTAGATTGAGCTACACCACCCTCATTAGCACTAATCGAACCATCCTTAAGCATAATTAATGGCCTAATCAATAATTAGGGAGTTAACTCATGGTTTTCAACGGTGGCAGGCTCACGGCGACGAAAACACGAAACAACCACGGCTCGAACAAAATTCTATGCACAAAATTCTATGCACACCCAATCACCATTTTTCCTCTAATTTCTCACAATTAAGCCCTTTTAGGAGTAGAAAAATCCTATTTTTCATCCCATCCGAATTTCCTTTTCCATTTTCTTTTTGTCCAAAAATTGTTTCTTCGCAAAATTCCGAACTCGTCGAAATTCTCTGAAAGATGAGACGTCCTCCAATAAATCAATTGTGACATGCGCAAATGTTCGATTCCTGAAACCAAGTTCAATTTCATGGTTAAAATCGACCGAACGCGACTTTAGTATAACCTAACCTATCGGGTAGCTTTTAGGGATTTTAGCGCGTTTGACCCGTGGTCGATAATTTTCGATCCACGTTTGTGAATCTCCGAATCGTAGACGACCATTAGTTGTCACATAATCATGAGGTTTCAATTGCATATTCCAAATATAATATTGATAGAAAAGCGGTTTACTGCCATTCAACACGAATATCGCAATTGCGTAGAATCACCCGTAATTCAACTATGTGATTCCATTGAATCGACTTATATCCGCTTGCTAATCAATTAAAAAACGATATCATATTGACCATTGCCGATCATTATGGTCAAACGGTCAATTTGTGATCAAATTCTCTAGTCTGTCGTGTTTATATTCCTTAACGGCCTCACCTAATAGATTAGTTAACTCATGAATGATCAGTTTTGAGTAAAATGACCATAATCGCGTTAACGAAACAACCATTTCATATATTCAAAACGAGGTCAAATTTCGGGATGTCACAATAATACTTTATAGAACTTTATTATCAGGCACTAATCTAGATTCCTTTCATAAAGTAAAAGGCATATGTTTTAACCTTTCCCCTATCACCAAGCTTCACAACCAAGCTTCTACAGTACCTACATAATAGCCGCATCTGTAAACGCATGCACCTCCATATTTGAGGAGAGAGTAAAGTCCCATTTCAAACTGTAGAAACTTTTGAGATGCTCCCGAAGCACAGCACTCTCATCAATCCAAGCCAATTACCATGTTTTAATTTCTAAAGAAAATAAGAAGTTCACACCAAATGTGAGGCCAAGATTGGCTGGGGTCGATGGGGATTTAGTGATGCGGGAGCCCCTAAAGATCTCTCATCAAATTGGGGCAATACTATGGCCTTCTTACCATCTCATTTTCAGGTGTAGTGTTGTGTATGTGCATGTTCACAAATCTTTCTCTCTGGTATCAAACACTAGAAGCAAAGGGCCAACACTCTCATCCATGTCACTGTTAGGGCCAAAAAACTGGCTTGTTCAATAAAAAGAACGATATTGATGCAAAAATATTGGGAGAATTCCTGTTGATGGTAACCTTTGTAATCACTATATGTTAGCATCCATTCGCCTAAACATATGTGAGAGCCAGTCTGCTTAGAGGCTTCTAAATAAAGATAAAAATAGACTCACAGGTTGAGTAGCTTGGATAGGGCCGCACGTAACACAACCTTCAATGAAATGCTTAGACGTGGTAACTCTCCACTGCAAGGCCTGTTTCCATTCAATACTTAACCAGCCACTCATCAGACGTTCTTGATCAAATAAAGCTGATGGTAGATTTTGACGTAATATATCAAGCAGAAATGATATAACAGTTTCATTTGCCCCTTCAACAGTAGTTAATTCTGAAAATGCTAGTATGAATACCTAAGGGGGGTGAATAGGTGTGAAGACAATTTTTGCAAAGAGCAGTAAGAATATTTTCCTTTTGAAATTGAGTCTGATGATCAGCAGACTTTAAAAGAGTTTAGACTTTAACTACAAAATTGAAGTACAAATTGAGAGTGCTAGTATGAACACCTAGAGGGGGTGAATAGGTATTTAAACTAAACCTTGGCAAATATATGCGGAATAAAATAAACTTCGAGTAAAATAAAGGAGTTAAGGAAGAGAATAAGAACACAAGATTTATAGTGGTTTGGCTTAATCCAAGCCTACGTCCACTCCCCCACGTTAACAGCCTTCTTGGCTGGATTCCACTATGCAATCAACAAGAGATTACAACTTTGAGTGCAAACACTTAGTAGTATATCACACTTTCTCACTAAGTCACTCTTTTGGTATTTCTCTCACGATCACAAACGTTTAAGCTCTCCAAAGACAAGTGTAAGATCAAAGGTTGCTCAAACTTTGGAATTATAAATTCTAAGTTCTATCTCTTTTTTGTTCATCGGTCCTTCATCTCCTTAAATACTTCTCTACTTCCAAACTAGCCTTTGGACAGTATCTCAGAGAATCGTCTTCCAATATACCCATTGGACAGCCCTGTATCTAGAAGATTTGGTAGCCGTTGAGTGACAAAGGTAGAATCCCAAATTGATTCCGATCGCCCATACAAACGAAATCTTGGTTTCCATAAGTAAAGCTTCTTCATATAGAAAGTTCTTGTCTTCAAGATCCAATCGTCAATCAAATAGATTGAGTCAATCAAATCAATCTTGATGTGGAATCCAAACCAGATCACTAGCCGTTATATGATTGGGCTTGAGTTACGTTCTGTCGAATCTAGATGTAAAGTCTGAGAGCAATAATAGACTTTACAATCTGAGTCTGAGTGCGATAGACTTTACAATCTGAGTCTGAACATATTCTGCTTTAGCATAGAATCTATCTTTTAGTTCAGCTTCAGTATAGAGTATGTCTTCTGGTTCTTCCAAGTATAGACTTTGATAATATCTTTTACACATTCTATAATCTGCATAGTCTATTACTCAACTATCAAATATGTTAGTAGCATTTGATTTATTTTGTCATCTTCAAAACGTTATAAGGGATTTTCCCTAACACAAATAATGTAAAGGAGTGTAGGGATGAGAAAAGGAACATATAATTTATAGTGGTTCAGCTTAGATCAAGCCTACGTCCACTCTCCCACGCCGACAACACCTTCGATGGTTTCCACTGAGAATCAAAAGAGAATTTACAATCTTGTGATCTCGACTTCACAGTGAAAAGTCTCTACTATTCTCACAAAGTCTCTTTTTGAGTTTCTCTCTCTTTTGAATACAAATTTGAGCACTGTGTAAGAAAGAACAAATAAATGGGAATTTTTAGACTTTTGAATTTTTCTTTCACGCACTTTGTCGAACAGTTAGAGAGGCCTCCTTAAATACTCCTTCGTGCCTTCTCGACCATTAGCACTTTCCAAATGAATTCTTCCAGCAACCCGTTGGACAGAATCAATCAAGGAGATCTCGAGCCATTTGAAGATTATGATGAAAGCCCGTCAATCCTGTTCACCTATACAATCAGGATCTTAGTTTTCATAAATAGATTCTTTCCAAATTGACTTATCATCTGAAAATATTTGATGTATCTAAATTGATTCCAATAAAGATAATCAATCTCGTAGGTGACATTTCCATCCAGAAGGTTATATATAACCTGTATGAACCGAAACCTTGAAGAAAGAAAGATAATCCCTCGTCTGGATAAGTCTTCATCTTTCTCTTGCGTTCAGTCTGGAATTTATTAAAGTGGGCAGACTTCTATTGTAAGATAGACTTTGAAACAAAAGTCTGGCAATCTTCAGAATAGAACATAGATAAGTTTTGTTAGCTTCAAAACAGCATAAGAGGTTTCTCTAACAAATTCAGTATGCTACAATGAGTCAAATTGAGAGAGAGATTATCCATGTGTAATAGAGAGATAATCACCTTTATCATAAGTATTTGCATGGAAAAAATGCATATCATGTAAGGATTACAAAAAAATAATAATAACCAATGTCAACGATATGAGGCTAAAGGTTACAGATCCTCGGAGAAGCGTTGAAAAAACTCATGGAGACATTCACTGAGATTCCATTTCCAAGCTTGATACTACCACAATTATCATCTCCCGCCTTATTAAATGATAAAAGTACATCTTCAGCCAGCATCGTGGAACATATGAGAAACAGAATCAAAGAAGTCAAAGCCATTGAATTTTCTTAAAGCTAGAACACTACAAAGAGATTAAAAAACTGAGTACATAGTGCAAATTAGGACGCGTATAATAACTATTCTATTTCTATTCAAGAACTACATTTCTATTTCAAACAAGTTTGGAACGGTAGTCTATTTGATAACACGATGTCATTTTTCTACTTTTGGAACAAATTTTTTGTTCAGAAATATGTTTGAAATAGGAATGAGAAGTAAAAGTTTTCTACTTCTTTATTTCTGGAATAGAAATGGGAAATAATTTTTTTTTCTCATCATTCGCTCTTGCTATTACATGGTCGCTAGCTCACCATTCGCCACCCACCTACCATTTGTTGCTTGTCACCTATCATTTGCCACTTTTCAACTGCCCGTCGTATATTACTCACCACTCATCATGCACTTGCCGCTTGCAGCCCACCTGCTATTCACACCCTCTCCCTGTCCATTTCTGGCCACCTGTCGCCACCCACCCACCTACTGGTTGTCGTCGCTGACCCCCTCTCGTCGTTGGTCACTGCCACCACCATCCACCGGTTGCTTGTCATTTGTTGTTGTGCTATTGACAACCTCCTGCTGCCGATAACTGTCACCTATGCACTGTCAAGACCATCCTGCCACCATTGACCCCTTCCTACCACCACCCACGCTCCGTCGACCCACTCCCATCGCCATTGACCA
This sequence comes from Eucalyptus melliodora, assembly GCA_004368105.4. NCBI lineage: Eukaryota > Viridiplantae > Streptophyta > Magnoliopsida > Myrtales > Myrtaceae > Eucalyptus > Eucalyptus melliodora. The sequence continues at coordinate 21,248,682 of CM023410.3, read as the reverse complement.
TCCTTTGGCCCTTACCATTTGTTGACATCTGAGAGAGAAAAATTTTATGTCATTACCAAACAAATTTTTATTCCAAAAGTAAAAATTTTGTGTCATTATCAAACACGTATTTTTACTCAAAAACTCATCTTTGAATAGAAATATAAAAATTTATTTTTGTTCCAGAATTCAATTTTTGGTTAAAATAGTTATCATTCATGCCCTTGGTCTTAATTCTCATCAATTGGACAATTAACTCCATAAACCTTTTGTAAAGGACTTGAAGATGCAATGTAGAATTCTGAGAGTAGCTAGGGCTAATGCTCTGCCTCTAGTACTCACTTGTCTCAGTGCCCTTACCTTGGCACCTATCAAAGCTACTACGGCCCGTCTCCGAAGGGCTCTCTCCTCAAGATCGCTCATCTTGCATGATCTTTATAGAAACATGCCTTCCAATTCCAACACAGAATTAGAAACCTAAGTGACCCACACAAAACAATCAATCAATCACAAGCATCAGTGTAAGGAAAATGTCTTTCCTAACTAACGATCCCTTGACCCATCGCACCTTATCACTCCAAACACTGACCACGCTCTGATAACACTTCAGAAGGGGATGTCATGCCTCGAACCTTGAGCGTGCGCACATCCCTTGGCGGTCGATTAAAAATGTGACGTCCCAAGACGCATCGCCAACCCCTTTTTTTTTCTTTCAATTAAGCACATATGGAAGCGAATTAAATAAACACCCGGCCAATAATCAAACACAAAGATAGTAAACATAAGGAACAATTTCCCAAATACAATAATTTCCTTACCAACTGTTGAATCTAAGAAGTCTAATAATTACAAGCCTCTCAGCGGCCACTTCCTATCAACTCTCTCAAAATCATCAGGGATTAGGGTCAACCTACTTCACTAACGATAGAGCTAGTCAAAAGGTGTCGCATATCACGCCCATCACATCTGGACGCAGCAGATCTCCACGGTACGGCCTTGAAAAATGTTAACCACGATGGGGTGAGATAAAATCTCAGAGAGTCAAAACCCTAAACCCTGATTAGGACGCAAATTCGCCTCGAAAGCGGTTCTAAACACGCACCATACAAAATGTAAGGACCCAGGCCTCTCACTGTGTAATATTGTCCGCTTTGGACATTGTCACGCCCCCATCCTCGGGCACGCACACATCCTTCTCAATTGGTCGATTTTATAATGCGATATCCCAGGACTATGTATCCCCGACCCTTTCATTTATTAAGCACATGTGAAAGCAATTATAAATCCCCAGACAATAAAACGATGGGATAGAAAAACAGGGCCATATTTTCATATTGAAATTTATAACCAAACTTTTATACAAAACACAAACCAGAGTACTTCACAACATTTTACTCTATCACTATTCACATCAAAATGGAATTCTCAAAAGAAGATAGACTCTCAATCCATCTGGCCGTACTTAAGGCCCCTCTCGGGATTATTTTCTTCTTCCAAAATCCTTCTCCTCGGGTTTTACCTGCGAGTTCTCCTTCCCAAACTTCTCCTCCTTAGCTTCTCGTCGGGGTCCTGAAATGTTTTCCCCAAACTGGGATGAGACTATGTCTCAGCAAGTTCTACCCCACTAAGCCCGATTAGTAAACTATTATACTATAGGCTGCCTAAACACGCACAGGGCAGAGGACTTACTTTGGCCTCAGATTCCACCTGCATATTAGCACAGTTCAATAGGCACCCAAGCAATCACATCACATGTCAATATCTTGATCCATCGACCTAGTCGATTTCATGTCAATTCGACCATTCCCCAGTCATTTCCCTTATTCAGTTCAAATCGTACTCACGACTTCACAAGCATAGACTACCAAATCTTAGCAACAAATTACAGTCCCGAAAGACACGATCTATCTTTAGGTAGCAAATTACGGCCCAATGGGCGCGACCTTTAATAGGTGGCAGATTACGGCCTTATTAGGCGCGACCCCTATCGGGTGGCAAATTACGGCCTTATCAGGCGCGACCCATATCAGGTGGCAGATTACGGCCTTATCAGGCGTGACCCATATCAGGTGACAGATTACGGCACAACGGGTGCGACCCATATTAGGTGGCAGATTACGGCCTTATCAGGCGCGACCCATATCAAGTGGTAGATTACGGCCCAACGGGCGCGACCCATATTAGGTGGCAGATTACGGCCTTATCAGGCGCGACCCATATCAGGTGGCAGATTACGGCCCAACGAGCGCGACCTTTAATAGGTGGCAAATCTCAACCCAACTGGCATAGCCATACTTCGGCGACTTCCGAGGTTCAACTCACAACCCCTCAAAGTCAAATTCTAATTGAAAACCGACATTGATCAATCTTGCGATGAATCCCCACATACTCATCAACTCACTAAATTTTCACACGATATTAATATACCTGATGGATCTTAGCAAAGAGTATATTCAAATCACTCTCACAATTCTACTCACTTTACAACTCAACAAAGCATTATAAATGCTGAATAAACATATTTGGTCATTTACCAATCAATAATTCAATCTCAATCAATTCCAATCAATTTAGGGTAAATCCCTAAAATATCACAATTTATTCAATTCCATACAACATGGAGCTCAAATAAATAAACGGACTATGCCACGACGATCAGCACGAGATTTCGGTCGTCGGCCATCTCAATCTTAATTTTCGAAAAATAAATAAATAATTAAATAAATTTCGAAAATTAAATAATTAATATTAAAAATTCAATTTAGCTCAAAATAAAGCCCGATTAAATAAACGGACTTCACCATGGTCATTAGCATAATTTTCCGGTCACTAGCCATCCCAGTTGAATTTTCGGAAAATATATAATTAATTAATTTAATTCCGAAAAATAATATTTAAATACCAAAAATTCCACTTAGGCCCGAAAAGCCTAATTGAAGCTCACGAAGGGTCGGAAAAAATCCCAAAGCACTTCCAATGATTAGTAGACCACGTCTACCTGCTAATTGCGCAATCAATTTATCTAAATCACATCACAATTGACTAATAATTGCTAATTTATTCTAATCTAACAACCTAAACATAATTATTTAAAACTAAACCAAACCTTAAGCATAATTAGCCAACTAATCTTAGATTAGTGAGATTACTCACCGGAATCGCGCGCAAATCGGATCAATCCGACGGGGGCGACGCAAGGAACAATATACCCCAAAGCACAGCTAGGGTTCGGGGCCCGGAAACGGCCCAAAAGCGGGCCTAAAGCTGCTGGAAACCCACTTCGTGGGTTGCAGTTCAAGGCTGGCCAAAGCTGGTCCGGCGGCTAGAGCGGCGAGGGGAGGCCGGCGGATGTTCGGCGGGGTCAAATGGCAGTAGGAGGTGGCCGGACGGGGGCTGGACAGAAGCTGGGTAGTGGCTGGATTGCACGGGGGAGCACGCCCGGGCGTGAGGGACGAGTGGCTGGACGCGCAGCGTCGCGCGGGCGGGCGCTGCGGGCATGTGGTGCGGCGATGGGACGGGCGGCGACGGTGGGTTACAGCTTCTATTCTTCCTCCGGCTTCTGGTTTCGGTTCTGTTCGTACAGCAAAGAGAGTCGAGGGAGAGAGAGTGTCGAAGGAGAGAGATGAGAGAGAGGAGGAAAGAGGATAAGCTTGACCGGTCAAAGAAAGAGGAACAAAGAGGGATAGCTGGGGCAGTCGGTGGGGAGGGCTGACTGCACGAAGGGGGAGGGGAGAGAAGAGAGAAAAGGGAGAGAAAAAGAGAGAAAAGGAAGAGAGAGGGAAAAGAAAAAGGGAAAAGAAAATAATATTCTAAATAACAAAACACCATTTTCTCATTACCTCTATTATTTTCTCTTTCTCATTCCCTTTTTAATTTCTTTTGGATCTTCAATTTTTCCTCTGATAATTTCTTTCTTGAAATCTTGGACTCGGCAATAAATTGATAGACGATGAGACGGTCCTAAAAATTAATTGAGACACACCCGAATATTCGATTCCCAAAACCGAATTAAATTTCATGATTAAAATCGATTGGACACGATTTTAGTCCAATCCAACCAATTAGGTAGCTTTTAGGGATTTTACCACGGTTATATCCTTTAACGGCTTCACCCAATAGGTTAGTTAACTCGTCAGTGATCAGCTCAGAGAAAAAGGACCATAGGCACGTCAACGAAATGCACATTTCATTTTATCGAAACGGGGTCGAATTTCAGGATGTTACAGACATTGAGTCCTTACGGCTTTAAAATACGTTATGCAGGGGTAGAGGCGCGGACGCACCACCATCCCTCTCCCGAGCCATAATATTGTCCTCTTTGGAGATGTGAACGCACCACCATCCCTCCCTCAAGGCTTTGTTTTCAGCGCAGTGGAAATGTAAGCGAAATGCGTTATGTAGAGGCAGAGGCACGAACGAACCGCCATCCCTCTCCCAAGCCATAATATTGTTCTCTTTGGCCCCTTGCATTGGCAGGGACGCACATTGTATCAGACCCAACTCCTGACTGCGTGTGGGGCCATAACGAGGACGTTCTACTCCTAAAGGGTAGAGAATGTGACAGCCCAAGAGGTTGTTTGTGGGGAGGAGAGATGGCATTGCATCACATATGCATTAAAGATATCACAAGCGCAATTAATAACTACAACACATCATTTTCATATCTCAAACAATCACATGGGTCTCGATTATAAGGTCAAATCATTATGATACGTCTCATATCGTGCCACACAATTTTGTCCCATAATTTTGTCAGCAGTCATTCGGTGTAACCGGGCATCGTCTCACCCCATTGAGTACAGCATCGTCTAGAACCCCCGCCTAGACGGCATTCCACACAGGAGCATCGTCTCGCGTAATCATACGCATCATGAGGGGTTCACTTAGTGACCACACGAGCACATACTTGGCCAAGAACACCATGCTTTGCATTTAAATATCTCGTTTTCAAATAATGAACTTGGCCACTTTTCTTTGTATTAGAAATCTCGATAAAAATAATCGTGCATTGTCACGTTCTTAAAAGCGAACCATCAAACCTGGTACGCCCCTATTTTGAAATTCCATGGTTTTATATAATACACAATAATTGGCATCCAAAAAACCAACACCTGGCATTTTTTTCCATTTAAATGTTCATAAAACCGAATTTTTCAGTAAAATTCAATAACACCCATCAATATCACGCATAATGCCATCATATAGCAAGAACACCAAAATCCCTTTTCAAAAATCAACTTGGCAACTCTTTTTTTTTTCTTTAAAGCTTTTGGAAATAAATTTGTATGGGGTCACATATTTGAAATCAACCCGCCAAACTTTGCATGCATCTAGTATAAAACCTCCTTGTTTTATTGAGCAAATAAAACTTGGCATCCAAAGCCGACACCATATTTCTTTTTTTAATTCTTTGTCCAACCACCCTTTTTGAAAGCAATCCTTAGTAACCCCTTTTTTTTGTTCAAAACGCTTAGAAATAAATTCGTAGGTGCTCACGCCCTCAAAATTAATCCGTGAAACTTTGCACGCACCTAATTTAAAACCTCATTTTTTTATTGAGCAAATAATTTTTTGTGTCCGGACCCGACACCTCATTTATTTTCTATTTAATTGTCACGCCCCGATCCTCCGGCACGCACCCATCCCTTATTGGTCGATTAAATAGCGACGTCCCAGGACGCATCACCGACCCATTCATTTTAAATACGCATGCAGAAGTATAATAAAATCCCAGACAATAAAACAATGTGATAGGAAAGTAGGACTAAAATCTCGAACCTAAAAAACCATCACACTTATATACATTTCAAACCAGTGCACATATATACAAGGCAAACTATTAAGTCGAATTCAACTTAAACAAGCTTAGAAAACGAAGTCTGGAGATAGGGGTGGGGGTTTCCAAACTACTTTGGTTCATCCTCCTTGACGATCTCTGCTTCTTCTATGCTCCAGCTAGAGTCCACCGCTGAGCGCTCAGGAGAGTCAAGATCATCAAGCTTGGGATCCTACGCGTCCACCACCGATCCATCCTTAGGGTCTGCAGTATCCTTACCAGAACCATCCTCCATCACAAACAAAGGTATATCAGACTCCGGCACAGGGCCGTCCCTTTGTCCATCCCTATAATGGCGATACCATGCCCGGAATTGATGGGGCACCTTTTTGGGTAAACCCGCATCAACCTAGAGGATGAACTTCACCAACACATATTCTAATCCTTCAGGGTGCCCTTATATCGGAATATGATAATTCTGTTCTGTGAACTTCTTTGGTATGCCAAAATGCTCAGGAGAAGCAAGAGGAGTGGCCATTTATGGACCTGAAATGTTGTCCCACAACGGGGTGAGACTACGTTTCAACAAGTTCTACCATCCTAAGACCCAATTAGGAAGCCAATACGCTCTAAGGACTGCCTAAGCACAACATGAGTCAGAGGACTTACCTTGGCCTCAATCACTCCCTGCAAAATAGCACAATTCAAATAGACATCCAATCAATCACCACAGATCAAATCATTGATCAATGACTCGGTCAATTACATGTCATCGGACCTTCACTTGGTCAAAACAATACTATCTATGCATCTAATCAAAATCCAAGACTGCTCACCCTAGGTGATATATAGATAGTAGCTTTCCCTAAGGACTAATAAATAGCAAATTGTTCATTCTTTAAGATGACATATCGAGTCACTGAGCCAGTATTGTATACCATCCTTTCTCCAAGATAACATGTAAAGTCATCGAGCCGGTATCTTATATCGTCCTTTCTCCAAGATGACATATAAAGTCACCGAGCCAATATAACACATCGTCCTATCTCCAAGATGACATATAGAATCACCGAGTCCATGTAGAATAACGTTCTTTCTCCAAGATGACGTATAGAGCCATCGGGCTGTTAGAGTATATCGTCCTATCTCCAAGTTGACATGTAAAGTCACTGAGCCGATATAGTATACTATTTTGATTGTACCATCAATTTACCATTTTTATCATACCAAATAAAAAAAAATACACGTGTGTGGGTACACGATCGGCCTTGGCCAAAATACAAGGTTTTCACTTTTGAACCTCCCACTATTTTCCGCAATCCCAAAATGAACTTTTGGCGCTATAGACCGACGCTAAGTAATTCTCCAATTAATTACCAAATTTAATTAATTTAGGAATAAAATCCTAAAATCACAATTAAATCAATTCAACAAAAATTGGAGCTCAAATAAATAAACGAACTACTCCACATCAATCAACATAAAATTCTGGTCACCGACTATCCCGGTCTAATTTCCGGAAAATAAATAATTAATTAAATAATTACAAAAAATATTAAATAGATGCCAATAAATCCAACTTAGGCTCGTAATGCCAAATTAGACGCTGAAACAGACCTGGAAAATTTCTGAAGTTCATTCAATAAATACTAGAACATGTTTACTCACTAATTACACTAACTAACCACCTAACATGCATCAGTAATTAGTTAAATTCACTAATCTAGTCTAATCTAACATCTTAATCCATCTTAGCCTAAACTAATCAACCCTTAAGCGTGATTAACCTACTAAGCGAGGATTAGTGAGTTAAACTCACTTGTTTAGCAATATAAGTTGTTCAAAACATCGGGAACACGACAGGTCTCACTTCTCTCCAAAGCGGGCCTAACCTTAAGGGTCCGGAAAGTCCTTAAAACGGGCCACGAACACTGCTGGAAACTCACTAACTTAGCTTCTATTCTTGGCTGAAAAATAGAGAAATAAGGGTTGGCTAAGGCAAGCAAAGGTGGCAGTGGGCCGACGGAGGCTTCGACGACTCAGAAGGGCGGTTTTCGAGCTTCAACGGCCACACACGATGGCTGGACAACCTTCTGGACAGTGGAACAATCTGCTGTAACGATGTGAGGGCGAGAGAGAGGTGAAGGCATGGCTGAATGGTGCGAGGCAGCGGCGGCATGCAGGCAGGGCGGAAATGGTGACGGTGGTGTGCGATGTGTGGTCCGGCAATGACGCGGCTGCTCTGGCTTCTCCTCTAGACTTTTTGGTCTTTGCACGGCACAAATATGAGGGAAATGAGGATGGTCAGCTAGCAGATGAGGGAGAGAGAGATGGGGGCCACTTGGTCACATTTTCTCTTCATTTGTCTCCCTTGACCAATTCTTAGCCAAGGCTGGCTTCCATGGCCACAAATCAGCCAACAATGCTCCATTATAGATGATTGAATTGGTCCAAATGTTAAGGGCGGTGGGGGCATACGAATTTCACGGGTTTCTCCCTCAATTGGACACCAATTCCCTCTTAAATCAACTCAAATCGGCCTCTATAAATTCAATTGACACCTCACCGATCAAATTAGTATTTTTCCTCACTAATTGATCCCACTTGCTTTCCAATTTTGCAATAAAAAATGATCCCGACATTTTTTGAACAAAAACAGCCACAGGACAACTTTTTTCCAAAAAGTGTAGGTTTGCAGAAAAATCTTCTGAGACTGAGTCGATGCTCCTAGAATTAATTGTGACATGACAGAACTTTCAATTTCTAAAATCAGACTCAAATTCGCGGTTAATTTCCATTTGGCGCGATTTTAGCGTGACCTAGGCTACCGGGTAACTTTCAGAAATTTTTAGTGCAAATGACCCGTGGTCGATTTTCTTCGAGCCACAATGAACCCACTCGACACATTGGCGACTCTTGGTTGTCGTGAAAATCTCGAGGATTCAAATACGGACACAGGGTACCAAAATGATAGAAAAATTAGTCTAATGCCAGCCAATGAGAATTTTCTAATTTAGTGGTGTCACCCACGATTAGCCACACATCTTAGTCAAACCGATCTATACCCACGATTAGCCACACGTCTCAGTCGAACTAATCTATTTCTGATTCCTAATCAACTTATATCTGTGCTATAATGACCTCTAAAGATGAACGCAGTCGAGTAGCCGATTCCTGGTTGAATTCTCAAGTCTATTACATTAGAATTCCTTAATGACTTCTCCATATAGTCTAGTTATCTCGAGAGTGATCAGCTCTGAGAACAGCCCTATAAGTACATCGCTGATTAATTTAATTGAAAGCAGAAGTAAAAAATCCAAGATGTCACATTAATAGTCCATAAGGTCACATTTTGCAATAATAATAAACAACCATCATAGCATAACCATGCACATAACATCACGCATAAGTTCTCAGCATGTCCAAAGTCAACCGGATCACAAAATATATGTTATCCAGCAAGCAAGACATCAAGAACAACCACAAAATCACAATTGGCCCTAACCAGAAACTGGGTCCACTCACGCGTCTACAGAGTTAATTCCAGAAACCTAACCAAAAGAATTCAGAAAATTATCAAATTTGAATATGTTATAAAGGACACTTAAACGAACATTTTTTGTGCAGAGACCTTGACCCATATCCTTCTATAATGAGAGCAGTAAATCACCCAAACCGTTACCAAAATTGTGACCGTGTCCAGAAATTACGTTTTCCAAAACTAGCTTGGTTCGAGGTCCAAAACTTGTCCGTTTGATATGAAATTTGACTACATTAAACTAAAAGATATGATGAACAACTTATTCAAATGAAAAAACTTGCTTGAATTAGGAAATTTTTCTTTTTGGGATCAAATTCAAAATTATTTCCAACAAAAGTAATGCACCTATTCGAAGGGTAGGAACTAAGCGTTAGGATAAACGTGTGACTTAGGTTGGAAAAGTCTCACATCAAAGAATTGGTGTGATATTGAGCAATTAATATATCCTAGTTGACCCATAACTTATTGGCCTAAGCTTTTGAGTGATGGTGGGTTCAATTAGATATATTGACGGGCTCGGGCTTTGGGCTTCCTTTTGGAGATCTCCTTAAGTGAAGGTATCGATTTTTTCCCACGTGCTCTCAACAAATGGTATTAGAGCCGATGGTTGATTGGTGGACCACTTCCGATGTGTATTGCTATATTGCTATTTTAATATCTCAAGGAAGAATTTGGTGACCACAGGTGAGCATGGGCCCAATGATAGACTTCATGGTTTGGTCCAAAAAAAGAGATCAAAGATAAAATTGGGCATTGGAGATTCAAGTTGAGATAAGTTAATGAAGAAGGATACCCGAACAAAGAGGGAGTAAACCTAACACTGGAGCTCACACGTAACAAGGAGATTGTTAGGAAACACCTGTAAGTTGGCTTAAAGAAGTCCCACATTGAAGAATTAGTGTGGTATTGAGCAGTTAATATATTTTAGTTGACCCATAACTCAATAGCTTAAGCTTTTGAGTGAAGGTGGATCTAACTGGATATATTGACGGCTTCAAGCTTTGATCTCCCTATTGACGATCTCCTCAAATGAAGGTATCGAGCTTCTACTACATGCTCCCAACACTAAGTGTCATGCAAGACAAGGAATAGGTGCGAAGTTTGTGATGATGCGCCAAATCGCATTTTGAACGACTATTATGGCTTAAGTCATTAGCCCGGCCTAGAATTTATGGTCTCCAGCTTGAGCAGTCATATTTAAATATTCTTTTCCAGGGCTTGACCTGTGGAACAAGACCGGGCAGTTACAAAGGCTGGTTGTTGTATCAAGGAAAGTTGCTCTCCTAATGTGGTCTTTTAATATAATCGCGGGAGAAGAATTTTGAGGGAAAGTTCATTGTTTATTGTCATAATGGCATTTTCAAATGTTACTTTGGACCGATCGAAAAAGAGAATACCATACGGCAGGAAAGTGCTACTCGGAAATAACATAAAAGTCTTATTTCTTTTTGTCCTTTTATAGTGATTGTCAGATAGCTTTTGACGAAGTTGTGTTTTTAGTCTGTTCATGTTTCGTCAAACACGTCATTCCCTCTTTTGCATGCATTATTTTGTAGAAAAAATTGTCCACTATGATTCCTCATTTTGTGCAAAATGCAGACAAAAAAGAAAACACAGACGTCTGTATACTGGAGTTTAGTCATTTATTGACTAGGCCCGGCCTATAAGTTCCTCAAGTCTCAACAACATGAATCACAGCCAAATCATGGGTTTTTCCTTAATCTTTTCCAAGTCGCGATTCAATTATAACCCGCCTTCTTTAGGAATCCCCTCCTTCTTCTTCTTCTTCTTCTTTGTCAGCTTTGCTTCTTCCACCTTCACTTTCTATCCAGCTGCCAAGAATGAGAAACAAACAGAGGCTCTCCTGACATGGAAATCTAGCCTCGAAGACAGTAGCCAATCTCTTCTGTCTTCATGGCATGGTAATGATTCTTGCAACTTTGGGGGAGTCACCTGTGATGACTATGGATCCATTACCCATCTTAATCTTTCCTATCTTGATTTGAGAGGAACTTTAGATGGCCTTGACTTCTCGCTCTTCACTAATCTGCTCAGTCTTGACATTAGCAACAACTGGATCTACGGTTCCATTCCCTCGAGTATCGGTAACCTTTCCAAACTCAACTGTCTTAATTTATGTTACAATGAACTCCATGGAAACATTCCTCCAAGTATAGGCAAATTGAAAAATCTCCACATCCTGTACCTATGTGCAAATTATCTTAGTGGGCACATCCCTCTCATGATAGGTGATTTGAGGAGTTTGGAGATTCTTTATTTGTGGGGAAATAGACTTTCAGGACCCATACCTTTAGAAATTGGGAGAGTGACTTCTCTTACTACAGTTCTCCTATCAATTAACAATCTCAATGGTTCAATCCTTCCTTCTATTGCAAACTTGACGAGTTTGTCAGTTCTTCACCTTTTCAAAAATAAATTTTCCAGCCTAATCCCTCATGAAATAGGAAATTTGATATCTCTCCAAGAATTAGAATTGGCTGAAAATAATTTGGTCGGTCCAATCCCTACTTCACTAGGAAAATTAGGCAACTTAAGGAGATTGAGCATTTCGCAAAACAATCTTTTTGGTCCCATTCCTCAAGAGATAGGTGAATTGAGGAATTTAAAGGGTCTTTATTTGTGGGGAAATGGGCTTTCCGGACCTATACCTTCAAAAATAGGGAAGCTCACTTTTCTTACTAGTTTAGATTTAGGTGAAAATGATTTGGTTGGTCCAATTCCATCATCTATCCAGAATTTGAGCAATCTCCATTTCTTACACATTTACTCAAATCATCTTTCGGGCCCAATTCCTAAAGAGATAGGAAATTTGGTGTCTCTTAGACAATTAGATTTGTCTAATAACAGTTTGAGTGGTGCGATCCCTTCATCAATTGGAAGCCTAACCAATTTAACCATATTACGCCTCCGCTACAATGGCTTTTCTGGTTCCTTGCCACTTGAAGTTAATAAAATTACTCGTTTGAGTGCTTTTGATTTATCTTACAATGAACTCGAAGGGCAATTGCCGGATGAAATATGCAAGGGGAAACTATTGCAGAATTTCAGTGTCATAAACAATCATTTCAGAGGGCTCGTTCCAAAAAGCTTGAGGAACTGCAGTGCATTGATAAGAGTGAGGCTTGATGGAAATCAACTTACGGGAAATATAATGGAAGCTTTTGGAATATACCCACAGCTGGAATTTATGGACTTGAGCCACAATTATTTGTATGGTGGGCTTTCTTGGAATTGGGGGCGTTGTTGTAATTTGACAAGCCTAAGAATATCCAACAATAATATTTCTGGTGAGATACCCTCAGCATTTGGAAGAATGACTCGGTTACAGGCACTGGACTTGTCTTCGAATAATTTGAGAGGAGGGATTCCAAGGGAGTTGGCAAGCTTGCGGTTTTTGCTATATCTCATCCTCAACAATAATTGGATCACAGGTGACATTCCTAGTGAAATAGGAATTTTATCCAAACTGGAGCATCTCAACCTAGCATCAAACAATTTCAGTGGATCAATCCCAGCGCAGCTTGTTCAATGCACGAACTTGTTGAGCCTGAACTTAAGCAAAAATAAACTTGAAGGAAGCATTCCTTATGAGATAGGCAACATGCGATTCCTAGGAGTTCTTGATTTGAGTCAGAACTTATTGACCGGAAGAATACCACAAGAGCTAGGAAAGCTGAGAGTCCTCGAAACCATGAATGTCTCCCACAATAACTTGTTTGGTTTGATCCCTCAAACTTTTGGTGATATGTTAGCATTAACTACTGTTGATGTGTCCTACAATAACCTTGAAGGTCCTCTCCCAAATGTCAAAGCTTTTAATGAGGCTCCATTTGAGGCAATTTGGCACAACAAGAGACTCTGTGGAAATGTTTTTGGTTTACAGAAGTGCAACTCTCCTATGAGCAAGAAAGGTAATGGAGACAATGGGCATCGAACTACTGCTATCCTTGTTCTTTTGTTCCCAGGGTTTCTGCTTCTTTCTTTCATCTTGATCGTTCTCTTGATCTTTGGACGTTGTCAAAGAAAGAATATCGAGAGAGAGAACATTAGACAATCGAATGATTTAGACTTTTTGCGCATTCTGAATTTTGATGGCAAAGCTTTCTACGAACGAATCCTGGAGGCCACAGAAGGATTTGACTCCAAGTTCTACGTAGGAGAAGGAGCATACGGCATTGTTTTCAAAGCTGAACTAGCAGCTGGTCAAAGTGTTGCTGTCAAGAAAATTACTTCGTCCCATGAAGAGGAGTTCCTCCACTTCAATTTTTTTGGGAGGGAGATTCAAGCCTTATCAGATATCCGCCATCGCCACATCGTGAAACTTCACGGGTTTTGCTCTCATGCGTGCCATTCTTTTTTGGTGTATGAGTTCATAGAAAGAGGAAGCTTGAGAACAATTTTGAATGATGATGAGAAAGCATCACAGTTTGACTGGGACAAAAGAGTAAACATGGTTCGAGGAGTGGCGGATGCATTGTCCTATATGCATCACGATTGTTTTCATCCATGGATTCATCGAGACTTGACCAGTAACAATGTCCTGTTGGATGCTGATTATGAGGCTCGGGTTTCGGATTTTGGCACTGCAAGACTATTGAGGCCAGATTCATCAAACTGGACTGTAGTGGCTGGCACTATTGGTTACATTGCTCCAGGTAAATAAATGGGTACTCACATGCCTTTTTCCACTGACATTTAGGATCGAGAAAGGCGTTATAAATTATCTGGATAGTTACTTAGTTCGTGTAATTTAAATAATATCTGCTCATAAGTTTTTATATATAATCATCACATGTAGAGCAATCAATGTCATTAAAAGCGTAGCTGATGAGGTTATGAACAAATTTTGACCTCTTCACTTGCAGAGCTGGCTTATTCTATAACTCCAACTAAAAAATCTGATGTGTATAGCTTTGGAGTCGTCGCATTAGAGACAATAATGGGAAAGCATCCAGGAAATCTTGTCTCTTGGGAATGTTCATCATCTGCCGAAACTGAGTCACCTGCGTTGTTGAAGGATGTGCTAGATCAGCGTCTCTCACCATCTAGGGTTCGACTTCTAGATGGGGAAGATGTGGTCTCTATTGCACGGCTAGCATTTGCATGTTTGCAAGCTGAGCCGCAGCTTCGACCGACCATGAGACAAGTTTCACGGGAGCTCCGCGTTCGAGCACCACTGGAAATGCCATTCTCTGTGGTCAGCTTGGAGCAACTTCGTGATTTCAATGGCAAGAAATTTCAAGCATCGCAAGGGGATTGTAAGTTTTGAAGTTACCTTTTCATGCGCACTGTTTGTCTGTTTGGTCTATAAGTCGCTAGTTAGAAATTGACACCCTTGCTAAGAAAAGTTGCACCCCTTTTGCGAGCTAATCGGAATTATAATAGCTAATCTTGTTCGACAATTTTGATTATCATCTTAATTCTTACAAGTCACACCATGTAAACTATTTTCACTGCAGAGCCTACCTACCTATGAGCATTCTGGGAATGCTGCGCATCGGTGGTTGTACTTTGGAGCCGTGGCACTAGAAATAATTATAGGAAGGCTTCTGTAGATATCTCATATCACTAATATTACCAGCTTGTTCAATTTTGCAAAATGCATTGGATCAACATCGTTCAATTTAGTTTTCTGTTGCGAAAGGGATAATGCCACTACTATCTCCGACTTTTTGTCTGGTGTGTAATGTTATTCTTAAACTTTTAGTGATTCAATTAAATCACTCAACTTTTGTATGGTGTACAATATAATTCAAGAACTTTCAATATAGTTGCTTTTGATCTCTATACTATCTTAATAAGTTGACATGGGATACTGATTAAATAAAACTTACATTATGTGGAGAGTGGCAAGGATGATGATGATCGGAAACTGATGTGAATTGTGAAAATGAAGTGACAAACCTGATCGAAATTTGAAAACTTCAATATTGAATATACATCCAACGTGGAATAACATTACAATTTAAATACAAGTTGGAGGGCTTGACGTCATTATCCCTTGGGGAGAATAACAATTACGTGCTTGTAAGCTAATCAACAATTAGTTACATTTTCCTCCGTCTATGGTTGGAGGAAACTTTACCAAACATATCTTTAACTAATGTGTTACAAGTTATGGATGTCATTTACACAAAAATACACTAAATATAAGTCTGAGTGATGCTCAAAATGTGCAAACTATCAACACTCCTTTTCTTTTTAGTATTTTTTTCCTTTCCTATTGTATGCACAAAATCAGTTATGTAAAAGTTTATCAAGTAATTTGTTGAGGATTATTTAATCACTCAGAAGTTGTTGAGATTTATAATATGCAAAAATGTTAAAAAGTGTCCCTAGAGTGCTTGTCAAGTATTATTAGTTGTATTTTGAAAATGTAAATATTTTTATTTGAAATACGTAGCTTTCTTGAAACATGTCTTTTTCAAGTTTCAAAATACTCTGATTTGTTTTTACTACTTTTAGTGGTCTTGAATAGTGCCCAAAAAATTTGTTAACAGCACTCCTATAATGAATAGTAATAAAGAAAACGTTGTCACGACCTCCAGAGGTGAGATATCCCGATGTGGTTTGAAGGATTGCTAGGCAAGTGCAAATAATCCTCTTACAAAGTGGCTATTTTGCTTAGTTTTCTCAATAATTATGACAATTGGTTTTACTTTTGGGGTTGCCACTAATCTATTATAAATCAATAAGAAGGCAAATAAGACACGGGAGTCCATCTTACTTCCGCAAACTAGATATTTATGGATATGAGGACTTAATTATACTAGATGTGTTAACCACTTGGTTTTTTTATCCCTTAAAATATGTAAGACAAATAATTATGCGTCAATGAAACAGTCATTTAGAAACTAACAGTATCAAAGCAAATAGAGTGTGATAAAGGAAAGAATTCAAGCTGTATCGGGCAAAATTAAAGATGGCCTGATTATTAAGCCTCGGGATAGGACCTCATGAGCTATGTATATAATTAAATGTTAGCCAACCTAGTCTAATGCATGCAAATTTTTAAACTAGATGATAACAATGAGATATTAAACAAATAGAGTGAAATTAAGCTTGACTTTAACCAACTTTTATGATGCAAATTTTATTTAAATGCATTTCCGATAATTTTATTTTTCTTTTTCATCCTTTTTTTATCCCTTTTATTTTCCTTCACGAATAACTTAAGGCCTAAATTAGTCTTAACACACACTGCGACAACAAACGAGCTACGACTACAGAATTGGGCCTAAATATGATGCGAACATAGAATATGTCATGAGAACTATGCAAACATATTTAGACGAGACGCCTCGGGACCATTTAAGGACCTTTATAAGGCCAAAATGAGACCGAAAGCTGGTTGTCCAACCTTACATGCGGTCTGGTCTGGCGGGCTTTGGGCCTCATTTTGCAAACTCAACCGCACCGACGAACATCCAAAACGTCCTTACGCATCCTCGAGCCGTGCAGACCCGTGAGGGTTGGCCCGGGTCTCGCCAAATGGATTAAATGAGGCTTAAAGCTCTTTATGGACAGCGACTCACATCACTCAACAAAACACAAACTGAACAGATTCAAAGAGGAAATCAATGCGAATCAATCGTAAACATGTCCCCACTAAAATGCAAGCATAAATGGCAATCAAAATAAGATCCACGTCTTCAGAGATTGGGAGATTTGCTTCTCTTACTAAACTTTACATATCAAGCAATAATTTCACCAGCTCAATCCCCTTCCATCAAAACTTGTGGAATTATTCTCTTCTTCACCTAATCAAAACTGTAATCTCTGGCCCAATTCCTCGAGAAATAGGGAAATAGGTACTTCTTAAAGATTTTGATTTGTCGAAAACTAATTTGGTCGGTCCAATCCCATAATCTCTTCAGAAATTAAGCAATCTGGATTTAAGCTTACAACATTTCTTGAATAATCTTTCAGGCTCAAACCCTGCAGAGATAGGGAAATTGATATCTCTTGCAATATTAGATCTGTCTAAGAATAATTTTAACTGTTATTGGACTCATTGAAAACATCTTTTCTGGCTTTTGCTTGCCGCAATGAATAAAGCTGTCCCATGCGAAGTCCTGGCTAACAATGAATTTGAAGGGCATATACCCGAAAATGTATATGCTTTGGGGGTTTATTGCGATGTTTCACCACAAGTAATAATGATTTCGTAGCCCACCCAAGAAGTTGAGGAATTGCAATATTATTTAGAGTGGGGCTTGAAGGAAGCCGTCTTACCGGAAACATGTCCAAAGTTTTTAATAGATTGAAGATATCGGACAACGACATATCTAGTTAGATGCCTGCAGTATTTGGAAGAATGACCAAGCAACAAGTACCGGGCTTGTCTTCAAATAAGGTAAGCGGAGAGATTACAAGGGAATTGGGAAATCGTTCAATGTTGCTAGATGTTGTATTGAACAACAACTTGAGTGGATAGATTCCACCGTGGATGGGCTTGGGCACAACTTGAGCAGAAACAGATTTAAGAGAAGCATTTGTCACGCCCCGAACCTCGAGCACGCGCACATCCCTCACCGGTTGACTAAAATTTGCGATGTTCCCAGAACGCGTCGCCAGCCCATTTCTTTATTGCACATGCGGAAGTGAACTCCTAAATATATACCTGAACAACAACAAACATGTGATAGAAAAGCATGACAACCAAATTCATCAATCACATTTTATAAACAAACTGAGTTAAACCTACATATTCATATACAAAGGTCTGACTAAAAAAGAAACCACTAGGCCATCTACACTCTGGATGTAACAGCCTGAATTTTTAGATTTCGTTTTCGATTAAATAAATCGGGCCTTTCGTCGACGCACCAGTAGTGCTATTCTTTAAGCTGATCACTCACGAGATAACTGGACTATCTGGGGAAACAATTAAGGAATCTAAATGTAATAAACTTGAGAATTCGACCAGGAATCGACTGCTCAACCACGTTCATCTGCCAAGATCATTACAGCATTGTCGAAATTGATTAGAGACCAGAGATAGGTTGATTCAATGATCGCATGGGTGATTCCACATTATTGCAAAATACTCGTCGATCAACACTAAACCGATTTTTCAATCGTTTTGGTACTCGGTGCCCGTAATTGAAACCTCGAGATTTTCACGACAACCGAGAGTTGCTAATGTGTTGAAGATGTACAGTGTGACTCGAGATAAATCGATCACGAGTCAATTGCATTAAAAATTCCTAAAAGTTACCCGATAAACTAGGTCAAGCTAAAAGTGCACTGGAGTGAAATTAAACGTGAATTTCAACCCAATTTCAGAAATTGAAAGTTCTGTGGTGTCACGAGCTATTTTAGGAACATCGACTCATCCTCTGAAAAATTTTCAGAGATTCCGGGATTTTTGCAGAAAATCGTTCAAACGTCGCGCAAAAATTTTGTGGAAATTCGGATTGGCCAAATTGAAGAGATTTTCGACTTGCAAACCGAGCTATATGGCGAAGGGGACTTGAAGAAAATATGTGGGATTTTTCTACATCAAAATTTGGACGTCGAAGTTAGGAAATTGTTGAAGAAATTGAAGACCAAAAATTGTGAAATTCGGAATTTGCAAAGGCAGCATTATTTTGGCTTCAATTTGCATAATTTAGAGGATTTATTGGGCTAGAAAGTATTATGAAACATTGAGATAGGCTTAAAGAAAAAGGGGGACAAGAATTTATGGAATTTGGATCATCCTCTTGATTTTTTTTTTTTATCCTTATACCCGCCTGTCTCCCTTGTGCATCGATGACACCAGCTCATCCGCACACCCCAAAATTCCATGGCTACTTGTTCTTGCTTTACCCTCAATTTCCTCACATCTCTCTCTCCATTCATTTTTCTCTCCTTCCACCAAGGCCATTTTTCTCTCCTTCCACCGAGGCAAATTCTCCACCGAAGCCACGAATCCAGCCGCTTCCACCAGTGAGCTTCAGTCCACGCGGATCCAGCAGCACCGAGTCTCCTAGCTTGCCGCGCGTCCTTCAGCTCTCTCGCCCACACCACCAATTCTCTGGCAGCTGTCCACGCAAAGCAAGCAACGACTGAAGCTGCTTCTCATCCCCACGCATGGTCAACAAACCGGCGGATTCCCCCAGTAAGACGCCTCAGCGTTGACCAAAGCAGCTGAACGCTCCATCCCCTCTGTCTGCGTGGTCGTCTCCAGCTCCGTGGCCTACGCCTCCTTCGTACGTGACACCATCCACGAAGCCAGCTCGTGGATCAGCCAGCAAAGCCAGAAGCCCAGCGTCCCCTTCGTGCTGCCAGCTCCGTTCCAGCGTCGTCTCCACAAGCTCAGCCCACATTTAGTCAGAAGCGGCTCACGTGAATTGCAGTTCAGCCCATAAGAAGTCAGCCTAGTTCAGCAGCTCCATTAAAGCCCACAACTCAGCCAAGTATTGGGCCCAACAGCTTACATTCCAGCCCAGTTCGGTCTTTTCTTGAAGCCCAATTTAGCTTTTCCAAGCCCACGCCAATTAAGGCCTGCAAAGTCAGCCCGCTTCAAGCCCAGCTTGCTTCAACAACAAGGCTCGTTTTAGGTCTGGTCCGAGTGTCCACCGACGCCATCGAAAATTCGGATTTTGGCCGTCGTGGCATCATTGTCGCAGTGAACCGGTTTCCGCAATTAACCAGTGAGTTTATACTCTAAACTCTTCTTAGTAGGCTAATGACGTCTAAGCAGTGTTTAGTTTAATTTAATTAGAAATTAAGTGGTTAGTTAGATTAAATTAGTGATTTAATTAGTTAATTGTGCATGTTAGGTGGGTAGATTAAATTAATCAAGGCCTAGATAGGATGTGCTATTTATCTAGAAGGGTTCGGGAATTTTCTGGGTCCGTATTAGTTTTTAATTTAGTGATTTTGGCCTAGGTTAGTATTTTTAGAATTTAAATTGATTTATTTAATTAATTTCAGTAATTAATTAATTATTAATTATTTTTCCGGAAATTAGGATGGGATAGCCGTTGACCGAAATTTCGTGCTGATTGCAATGATGTGGTTAATTTCTACAATTGAGTGTTGCATCATGCAATTTGAATTTAGGTTGTGATTTTGGGAATTTATCCCAAAATTTTATCATTTCAGTAATTAATTATAAATTACCAAGGCAACGGTTTACAATGCCAAAAGTGTTTTCGGACTCTGTATAAAAAGTTGGATTTTCTAAAGCAAAGATATGATATTTTTGGCTCAGGCCGACCGTGTACCCATACACGATTATTTTTATCGGATACACTTTAATACTATGGAATTAGACCAAGTTGGATATGTGATTGAGGAATCGATGTGCAAAGCAGAAGATCCTTGGCCAAGAGTAATGTATCGTGGTTTAGCTTCGAGGAGCATTAACTCTATTATAGATCTCTAGTAGCTTCGGTGAGCAATAGCAAGCAATAATGCTTTAACAACTTCAGTGAGCATTATTTGATCTAGCAGCTTCGGTGAGCAAATTTTAGACATTAACTCTAGGGAGCAATGATATATGAGTATATCTATTTTAGTATAGGTGAGCAGTGTTTGAATTGACAGAATTTATGAATGACATTGATGACATGGAGTCGAATGAATCGACTGACTGATGGTTGAATTGAATTAGATTAAATTGAATTGTTTAATCGAGTATTTGAATTATACTAATGTGCAGGAAGGATCTGAGGCAAAGGTAAGCCCTCTGACTCATGTTTGTGCTTAGGTAGCCCATGGGGCGTATTTCCCTCATAATCGGGGTTTAAAGCATTGACTTGTTAAGATATTGTCTCACTGGTTATTGTATAACCATTTTCAAGTCTTTAGAAGGTGGTCTTGGAGAACCAAAGCCTTGAAGTCTGTGGAGAACCAAAGCCTTGAAGTCTGTGGAAGTGGAGTCAAAAGGATTGGCGCTTGGGTCCGACTAGTATGTTGTAGGATAATACCTTTATTTTTAAGAGCCGACTTTCTTGTAGACTTTTGATTAGACTCATTTTGTATCTACACCCATTGTTTATAAAAGCATGTTTGTTTGTGAATGTATTGTCCTACTTTTCTATCCCGAGATAATTATTGTTAGGGGATTTATTTTCGCTTCCGCATGTGTAATAAAACAAAAAGGGTCGGCGACTCGTCCAGGGAAGTCGCAATAAATTATTGACTAGAGAGAGATGGGCACGCGCTCGAGGTTCGGGGTGTGACATTCTCGTTTAGTGGTATCAGAGCGAAGTTTGTGTTTGGAGTGATAAGATTTCTTGGGATAGTTAGTAGGAATGAGTTCTATTTTATGCTGATGCATGTGAGTGATAGCTGTTTGACAGATTAGTTGTGGGATCACTCAGTTTCTAATTCGGTATGAAATTGAAAACATGTGTTGTAGAAAGTCTTCAACATGAGTGATCAAGAGCCGAGAACTCCTAGGCAGAGGACCTTATCCTCAATGACTCAGGCTAGGACGCCGACAAAGGTCGGTGCCCAAGGTGGCCGAGGTAAAGCGCAGGCTAAGGCCAACGCGAGTGTAAGAGTACCGCTGTAGGTCGGTATTGAAAATCTAGGTTTGATGGAATCATTTAGGCGCTAGTGTTCCTTGGATTTGGTTGAGCTAGTAAGCTTAGGATCGAGCCGCCGCTATTGCCGTTGTCACTACCGCCGTCAGTGCCATAACTGTTATTGTTGCCATACTTGCTGAGGTCCCACATGGAGATGTGATCTGGGAGCGAACTGTTACATCTGAGTTGAGATTCAAATCCAGTAGAGATGGAAACCAATTGGGAAGAAGTATATAGCCGAAGAAAGGTATTCTATTCTGCCCAACAGGAAGGGTGGGAATAGATAAGTTAGTACTGAATCAGAATAGAGTATGTTGTTCCTATGGGTGACGACATGAATCGGCCTCGTGCTATTTTAGGATGTGTGACATCCTAGATTTTCAGTCCTGTTTTCTACTGAATAAATTGAGCATTTCATTTATGCGCCTATAGGGCTGTTCTCAGAGTTGATCACTCTCGAGATAACTGGAGTATCCATGGAAGCCATTAAGGAATTTTAATGCAATAGACTTGAGAATTCGACCAGGAATCGATTACTTGACCGTGCTCATCTGCCGAGATCATTACGGCACGGATATAAATCGATTAGAGATCAAAGATAGGTCAGTTCGATTGAGATGAGTGGTTAAATGTTGGTGATCCCACTAAATTGTAAAATTCTCATTGATCGGCACTAGTTTGATTTCTTTTATCGTTTTGGTACCCTGTGTCCGTATTTGAATTATCGAGATTTGCACGACCACCGAGAGTCGTCATTGTGTCGAGTGGGTTCATTGTGGCTCGAAGAAAATCAACAACGGGTTATTTGCACTAGAAATCTCTGAAAACTACTCGATAATCTAGGTCACACTAAAAACGCGCCGAATGGAGATTAACTGTGAATTCAAGTCCGATTTCAGAAATTGAAAGTTCTGTTGTGTCACGATCTATTTTAGGAACGTCAACTCATCCTCCGAAGATTTTTCAGAGGTTCCGAGATTTTTTGCGGAAAATCGATTCGGATGTTGTAGAAAATTAACGGAAATTTGGATGGGCCAAATTAAAGGAAATTTGGCCTTCCAAGCTGAGCCTTTAGGTGTGGGGCACTTGCAGAAATTGTACGGGATTTTTCATCAATGAAATTAGATGTCAGTTTGGAGAATTCGTGATGAAATTGAAACCTATTTTTAGTGAAATTCGGATTTAGCAAGGGGCTGAGAATTTTGGTATCAAATTGGACAATATTATGGATTAAATTGCAAGAAAGCAAGTGGGGACAAAGGGGATATGTTTGTAGGTTTTTGTGGGACCAAGTCATTCAATGTTTGGCTAAGATTTGCTGAATTTTCTTCATCCACCTGTAGCTTCCTCGGCAAGATTTGCAAGCTGCCTTGCGTCGCTTTCTTCACTTCCTTGAAGCCAAGTTCCCCACTACCAAACCTGCCACTCCACCGCTTGACCCCATCTCCACCAGCGAGCTCTTCCCTTCTTCATTTCCATTTCTTTTTCATTTTTCTCTCATCCACTTCCTTTCATTTCGTTGCTTCATGCCCTGACCCAACGTTGACTCCTCCAGCACATCTTCCACCACAGCAACTCCACCGTAAGTCCACTCACACGCGCCCACACCTCCATCACTCTGCATGCCATGCATCCCTTGGTTAACTAAAGAAACCCCATCTCCACCACTTCTTATTGCCAGCAGCAACGTCTCATGAAGCCAGTGAATTCACCAGCAGACACCACGCCTCCAACGAGTCTTCTCACACTGCCGCTGGTCAGCTCGTTTTCCTCATGTTGACTGAATTCATCCACTTCGCTGCCACGAAGCCGCCGAGTCTACCCACAAATTTTCCACTGAATCACCATCTTTTGCCATGTGCCAGCATCCCAGCGAATCCAGCCTACACCAGCAAAATTCACAAGCCGCAAGCCCACGCCAATTAAAGTAGAAGCCAGTCTTCTTTTCCGGGCCCAGTTTCTTCGTGGGTCAGCCCAAGAAACCAGCAATTCGGCCTAGCTTGGTCCACTCAAGTTCAGCAACCCACAAATCAGTGAAGTTCAGCCCAATTGCGGCCCAAGATTTCAGCAGTCCAAGCCCGTGAATTTCAGCAATCCAGTTCACAATTTCAGCCTTGGGTCCAGCCCATTAGAAGCCCAATTCAGAGCCCAAGCCGTGAAGCCAAGCCCAACTGCAAGTTCAGCCCAAGCCTAGTGATTTGATGTAGGCTTGCAAGGCCTTTGGGCCCGGCCTGAGTGTCCGCCGACGCCGCAAAAAATCTGAATTTCGGCTACCATCGCGGTGCTCCAATCTTCGCTTTGCACAAGTGAGTTTTGCTCACTAATCCCTTATTAGTATGCTAATGATGCTTAGGGGTTGATTAGATTAGAATAATTAAATTAGGGATTTATCTATGCATGTTAGGCAAACGGTTAGTGTAGTTAGCAAGGAAATAGGTCATAGTATTTATTGAACTAGTCTCGGTAGTTTTCTGGGCTCGTCTCAGCTTTCAATCAAGCATTACAGGCCTAAATTGGATTTATTGCATTATTTAATATTTTTCGTAATTATTTAATTATTTATTTATTTTCCGGAAATTAGGTTGGTATAGCTGACGATCAAAATTTTATGCTGATTGTTGTGGTGCGGTCCATTTATTTATTTGAGCGTTGATTTATGCTGAATTGAATTAATTATGATTTTAGGATTTTATTCCTTAATTAATTAATCTCGGTAATTAATGAGAAAATTACCGGACGTCGGTTTATAGCGTCGCAAATATGTAATGGGCTATTGAAACTGGTGGGATGTTTAAAAATGTGAAATTATAATATTTTGGTTAAGGTTGATTGTGTCCCCCACACACAGCTATTTTATCGAGAATCATAAAAGATGGAATTAATTGAATGATCGGGATGGTATACTATATCGACCTATGGGCGATATGTTAGCTTAGATAGAAAGCAGTATATTGGTATACTATATCAACCTACAGGCTCTGATATAACAGTTTAGCAGAGAGCAGTATACCTTATTAGTTTTGATGGAATATGTCGGTATATTATATCAACCTACTAGCTCTGATATGGTAGCTTAGTAGAGAGCAGTATACCTTGTCAACTTAGCAGAGAGCAATGTCGGTATACTATATCAGCCTATGGGCGATATGGCAGCTTAGTAGAGAGCAGTATACCTTATCAGCTTAGATTGAGCACTATCAGTATATGATATCAACCTAAGGGCGATATGGCAGCTTAGTAGAGAGCAGTATACCCAATCATCTCATAAGCGAGCTATACTATCTATTTATCAGCTTAATAGTGAGTCTTGATATGAACAAATTTATAGATAGTATGAGATGAGCCGACCAAGAAAAGGTCGAGATGACATGTAATCTACTAAGTCGATTGATCGATGATTCGATTTGATTGATGTGATGTGATGTGATCATGTATATTTGATATATATATATAATGGCTTGAAGGAAGGAACTAAGGCCAAGATAAGTCCTCTGACTCGTGTTGTGTTTAGGCAGCCTTTAAAGTGTATTGGCTTCCTAATCGGGTCTTAGGGGGTAGAACTTGCTGAGTTGTTGTCTCACTGGTTATTAAATAACCATTTTTAGGTCCTTAGATGGCATGGGTGAAGGACCAGAGGCTCGAAGTGTAGAAGGTGAAGCCTGAAGAATTGATGATCCCATTAGACTAGCTAGTCATAGGATAAGCCTCTTTTGATGGAAGTTGATTCCTTTCTGCAGACTTCGTTTTAGGAGCTTGTGGTTTAGAACTTGATTTAACAAATCAACTTGTATATATTTGCACTATGAATTGCAATGTATATAAGTGTGGTTGTTTTCAAAGTCAAAATTTGAAATCCTACTTTCCTAACACATTGCTTTATTGTCCGGGGATTTTATATACTTCCGCATGCGTATTAAAATGCATGCATATTAAAATGAAAGGGTCTGCGATGTGTCTTAAGACGTTGCTATTTAATCGACCAAGGTGAGGGATGAGTGCGTGCCCGAGGATCGGGGCATGACATGATGTGTGGTTGTTTCGAGTGTGACTGATGGGGCCACTTGGTAAGAAATTGTTCCAAAATGTCGATGGGACCACGGCAGTAGTTGCCGTCACCACTAATGGGATTGTAAGTGCCATCGCCACCGATGGGACAAATTAGAAGAAGTGCACCATAGAATGCACCATGGAATTTTTGGAACAAGTCTCCGGTACCTGAAAGAGTGTATGCTGTCACCTGACAGAAGATAGAGAACTCACTAGATGGGAACTGATAGAAATTTTGTGGGCTTTTTCCTTGGCAAAATTGGACACCAAATTGTGGAACTTGGTGAGGAAATTAAGGTCCAAATTAGTGAAAATCCAAGGGAGCATAGATGTCGTTACTACAATTAGGACGCCACTAGAATGGCGAAAGGGACACGAATGGAACCAACCCTACACCAATAAGAGGAAGAATGTTTTTGGGGTGATTTTATCAAAGTAGCGTAGTGGAATTTTGGTTAAGGTTGTAGAATTTCAGTTGTTGTAATAAAGTTGTAGAAAGAAGAATTATTGGCTATAGTTATACTTCACTAGTTGCTTATGTATAACTTTGACATCACATATGAAAAGAGTTGGCTCAAGGAGCATCTTATGGTAATATATTGTTGGTATAAGGTAATACAATATGAACTGTTGATGGATGAAAGTTTCGAATTTATCAGAAGTCGAGGAGGACCCCGATCCCTTTTATTTCGTCAATTAAGACAACTGGATTTTGGACGTAGGTTGTCAAATTTATTTGGCAACTGTAGTGGATGTGCTAGTTGAGGAACTAAATATGGAGGACATAGCCGTGGTACAAAAGTTTTTTGAGGTGTTCCTGAAAGAATTACTAGGTTTGCCGCCAGAAAGGGAAATAGAGTTTCTAATTGAGTTAGCTCTCGGGACAGAGCCGATCTCTAAGGTTTTTACCAGATATCGTTGTCTGAGCTGAAAAAACTAAAGGTGCAAATGTAAGAATTATTGGATAAGGGATACATACGTCCCAGTGTATCACCTTAGGGAGCACCGGTTTTGCTCGTGAAAAAGAAAGATGGTTCATTGCGCCTGTGCATTGACTATCGCCAACTCAATCAAGTGACGATCAAGGATAAGTACCCACTCCCGAGAATTGATGACTTGTTTGATCAATTACAAAGAGTATCAATATTTTCAAAGATTGATCTAAGGACGAGATATCATTAGTTGAGGATTAGAAAAGAAGACATTCCAAAGTCAGCGTTTCGTACTTGATATGGTCATTACGAGTTTATAGTGATGCCATTTGGAATGACGAATGCTCCAGCTGCTTTCATGGATCTGATGAACCGAGTTTTCAATGAATACCTAGATCAGTTTGTAATCATGTTCATCGATGATATCCCGGTGTACTCGAGAAGTCTAGAGGAACATGAAAGACATTTTAGATCGGTGCTGCAGACTCTAAGGACTCATGAGTTGTACGCCAAGTTCAGCAAGTGCGAGTTTTGGTTGACTCGTGTTGCTTTCCTAGGTCACGTGATTTTAGGAGAAAGAATCTCCGTGGACCCAAGCAAGATAGAAGTAGTAATCCATTGGCCAAGACCGACTACAGTGATAGAGATCGGAAGTTTTCTGGGTTTGGCAGATTATTACAGACGGTTTGTGGAAGGGTTCTCAGCATTAGCGTCACCGTTGACTAAACTCTTGAAGAAAGAAGAGAAGTTCGTGTGGATAGGCAAGTGCGAGCGTGGTTTCCAAGAGCTGAAGGAGTTAACTACCGCATTTGTGCTGACCATACCATCTATTCCTGGAGGATACGAGATCTACAGTGATGCATCATTTAGAGGATTGGGTTGCGTACTAATGCAACATGGTAAGGTTGTTACCTATGCATGACTTAGAATTCGCAGCAATCATTTTCACTTCGAAGATTTGGAGACATTATTTGTGTGAGGAAAAGGCTCCAAATCTTCAATGATCATCAAAGTCTCAAATATATATTCTCTCAGAATGAGTTGAATATGAGACAGCATCACTGGATGGAACTCCTGAAAGACTAGGATTATGATACTCTATATCACCCGGGAAAGGCTAATAAGGTCGCAGACGTGCTAAATTGGAAGTCTTCAGTAGCACTAATGGTACTTAAGGAATGGATTTTACTTAAGAAAATTTGAGATTCGATTTTCAAGTTTGAGGTAGGCCACCTTTTAAATCTTGTGGTCACCTTTAGAATTGAGCCGAATGTCCAGATCAGATTCAAAACACTTCAGCCAATAGATCTGGATGTTCAGAAGATCTTGCAAGAGGATACCAATAAGAGGAAAGCTGACTTTTAGATTTTTTAAGATGGAACATTGAGGTTCTGAGGAAGATTGTGTGTACCTAACGATACAACACTTAAGAAAGAGATCTTATCAAAAGTTCATCGTAACCGTTACAGCATTCATCCTGGTAGTATCAAAATGTATTGGAATTTGCGTCAACACTATTGGTGGTCTGGTATGGAGGTGGATTTCACCAAACATGTTGCCAAGTGTTTGACATGTTAGCAAATGAAGGCTCAACACTATAAAGCGAGAGGATTTCTACAACCTCTTGAGATCCCAGAGTAGAAATGGGAATATATCACGATGGATTTCGTGACCGGACTAACGAGGAACCAGAAAGGAAATGATTCGATTTGGGTGGTAGTCGACAGACCGACAAAGTCGACTCACTTCATTGCAGTTTGAAAGGACCTCAACCTAGATAGACACGCAGACCTGTACGTGCGTCAAGTGGTTCGAATGCATGGAGTGCTGGTTACAATAACTTCAGATCGAGACCCAAAATTTACCACTGCTTTTTGGAAGAGCTTGCATAGTGCTCTAGGTACAAAAATTTAGTACAGTACGACGTATTATCCTCAAACGAATGGCCAGTCTGAGAGGACAATTCAGACTCTCGAGGACATGTTGAGAGCTTGTGTACTAGACTTCAAGGGAAGTTAGGAAGATTAGCTTCACCTAGTGGAATTCAACTACAACAACAATTATCAGCAAAGCATTCAGATGGCTCCTTTTGAAGCGTTGTATGACAAAACATGGAGAACACCAATATGTTGGGATGAAGTGGAGGAACGGAAAATCACAGGCCCAGAGTTGGTTTAGTAGCTAGTAGATGCAGTTGCCATCATCAGGGACAAATTATAGACCACTCAAAGCCGCCAGAAAAGCTACGCAGATAAGCGTTGAACACCATTGGAATTCCAAGTTAGTGATCACGTCTTTCTGAAAGTGTCATCAATGAGGGGTACTTCACGTTTAGCAAGAAAGGAAAACTAAATCCGAGGTACATAGGTCCATTTGAGATTCTAGAAAGAATCGAGATCCTAACGTATCGTCTTGCATTATAGCCAAGGCTGGCGCAAGTGGACGACGTCTTTTACGTCTCGATGTTAAGGAAGTATGAGCTTGACTTAATTCGCGTGCTCAATTTTGAGGAATTGGACGTGGACCATAGAGTCTCGTACGTTGAAAACCCAGTCCAAATTGTGGATCATAAGGAACAGGTCCTGTGTACCAAGACCATCCCATTGGTCAAAGTGGTCTGGCAACACCACGGCACAGAATGAGCAACTTGGGAAAATGAGAAGTCGATGAGACGACTATACCCCTACCTTTTTTTGTTAAAGATTGTAATAGGTTTAAATTTCGAGAATGAAATTTTTATAAGACGGGAAGAGTTGTGACAGCTTAAATTTTCAGATTTTTTTTTTGATTAAATAAATCGGGCCTTTCGTCGAGGTGCCAATACTGCCATTCTCTGAGCTAATCACTCATGAGATAACTGGACTATCTAGGGAACTGGACTATCTAAGGAATCTAAACGCAACAGACTTGAGAATTCGACTAGGAATCGACTGCTCGGCCGTGTTCATCTACTGAGATCAATACAACACTGTCAAAATCGATTAGAGACGGGGATAGGTCGATTCGATTGAAATATGTGATCAGAGCGTCGGTGATTCCACCTGATTGTAAAATACTCGTTGATCGGCACTACACCGATTTTTCTGTCGTTTTGGTACCCAGTGCTCGTCATTGAAACTTTGAGATTTTCACAACAACTGAGAGTCGCCAATGTGTCGAAGATGTACAGTGCGACTCAAGATAAATCGATCACGAGTCAATTGCACTAAAAATAACTAAAAGTTAGCAGGTAGACTAGGTCACGCTAAAAACGCGTTGGAGTGAAATTAAATGTGACTTTCAATCCAATTTCAGAAATTGAAAGTTCTGTGGTGTCACGAGCTATTTTAGGAACGTCAACTCATCCTCTGAATAATTTTCAGAGATTTCGGGATTTTTGCAGAAAATCGTTCGGACATCGCGGAAAAATTTGTGGAAATTCGGATGGGTCGAATTGAAGAGATTTTCGACTTGCACACCGAGCTATATGGCGAAGGGGACTAGTACAAATTATGTGGGCTTTTTCTACATCAAAATTTGGATGTCGAAGGTGGGAAATTGTTGAAGAAATTGAAGATAAAAAATTCTGAAATTCGGAATTTGCAAGAGCAACATTATTTAGGCTTCAATTTGGATAATTTAGAGGATTTATTAAGCTAGAAGGTATTATGAAACATTGAGATAGGCTTGAGGACAAAGGGGGGACAAGCATTTATGAAATTTGGATCATCCTCTTGATTTTATTTTTTTTATCCTTATCCCCGTTGGTCTCCCTTGTGCGTCGATGACACCAGCTCATCCGCACGCCCTAAAATTCCACGGTTGCTTGTTCTTGCTTTACCCTCAATTTCCTCACATCTCTCTCTCTCCGTTCATTTTTCTCTCCTTCCACCAAGGCAAATTCTCCACCGAAGCCACGAATACAGCCTCTTCCACTAGTGAGCTTCAGTCCACGCGGATCCAGCAGCACTGAGTCTCCTAGCTTGCCGCATGTCCTTCAACTCTCATGCCCACACCCTCAATTCTTTGGCAGATGTCCATGCAAAGCAAGCAGCAACTACAGCTGCTTCTTGTCCCAACGCATGGTCAGCAAACCGGCGGATTCCCCCAGCAAGACGCCTCAGCATTTAACGAAGCAGCCGAACGTTCCATCCCCTCTGTCCGCGTGGTCGTCTCTAGCTCCGTGGCCTACGCCTCCTTCGTATGTGACACCATCCACGAAGCCAACTCGTGGATCAACTAGCAAAGCTAGAAGCCCATCATCCCCTTCATGCTGCCAACTCCGTTCCAGCGTCGACTCCATAAGCCCAGCCCACATTTAGTCAGAAGCAGCCCATGTGAATTGCAGATCAAGCCATAAGAAGTCAGCCCAGTTTAGTAGCTCCTTTGATGCCCACAACTAAGCCAAGTTTTTGGCCCAACATCTTGTATTCCAGCCCAGTTCGGTCTTTTCTTCAAGTCCAATTAAGCTTTTCCAAGCCCATGCCAATTGAAGCCCGCGAAGTCAGCCCACTTCAAGCCCAACCCATTTCAACAACAAATCTCAGTTGGGTTGAGATTTTTTGGTTCCGTTTTAGGCCCGGTCCAAGTGTCCGCCGATGTCGCCTAAAATTCGAATTTTGGCCATCGTCGCGTTGCGTCGTCGTCTTGATGAACCAGTTTCCACAATTAACCTGTGACTTTATGCTCTAAACTCTTCTTCGTAGGCTAATGATGTATAAGGGGTGTTTAGTTTAATTTAATTAGGAATTAAGTGGTTAGTTAGATTAAATTACTGATTTAATTAGTTCATTCTGCATGTTAGGTGGGTAGAATAATTAATCAAGGCCTAGAAGGGTTCGGGAATTTTCCAGGTCCGTATTAGTTTTTAATTTAGTGATTTTGGCCTAGGTTAGTATTTTTAGAATTTAAATCGATTTATTTAATTGATTTCAGTAATTAATTAATTATTAATTATTTTTCCGGAAATTAGGCTGGGATAACCAGTGACCAGAATTTCGTGCTGATTGTAATGGTGTGGTTAATTTCTGTCATTGAGTGTTGTATCGTGCAATTTGTATTTAAGTTGTGATTTTTGGAATTTATCCCAAAATTGTATAATTTCAGTAATTAATTATAAATTACTAGGGCGTCGGTTTACAATGCCCAAAGTGTTTTTAGACTCTATATAAATAGTGGGATTTTCTAAAGTAAAGATATGATATTTTTGGCTTAGGCCGACTGTGTACATGATTATTTTTATTGCTTACACTTTAATACTATGGAATTAGGCCAAGCTGGATATGTTATTGAGGAATCGATGTGCAAAGCACAAGATCCTTGGCCAGGAGTAATGTATCATGGTTCAGCTTCGGAGGGCATTAACTGTATTATAGATCTTTAGCAGTTTCGATGAGCAATGGCAAGCAATAATGCTTTAGCAGCTTGGGTGAGCACTTTAGATATTAGTTTTGGCAAGCAATAGTGATCTAGTAGCTTCGGTGAGCACATGTTATCTAGTAGCTTCAGTGAGCATTATTTGATCTAGCAGCTTCGGTGAGCAAATTTTAGACATCAGCTCTTGGAAGCAATGATATATGAGTATATCTATTTCAGCTTAGCCGAGCAGTGTTCGAATCGATAGAATTTATGGATGACATTGATGACATGGAGTCGAATGAATGGACTGACCGATGGTTGAATTGAATTGGATTAAATTGAATTGTTTAATCGAGTATTTGAATTATACTAACATGTAGGAAGGATTTGAGGCAAAGGTAAGCGCTCTTACTCATGTTTGTGCTTAGGTAGCCCTTGGGGCGTATTTCCCTCCTAATCGGGGTTTAGAGTATGGACTTGCTGAGACATTGTCTCACCGGTTATTGTTTAACCATTTTCAAGTCTTTAGAAGGTGGTCATGGAGGACCAAAGCCCCAGAGTCTGTGGAGGTGGAGTCAGAAGGATTGGCGTTTAGGTCTAACTAGTATGTCGTAGGACAATACATTTGTTTTTAAGAGCCAACCTTCTTGTAGACTTTTGACTAGACTCATTGTGTATCTAAACCTATTGTTTATAAAAGCATGTTTGTTTGCTTTTCTATCCCAAGATGATTACTGTTTGGGGATTTATTTTCGCTTCTGCATGTGCAATAGAACAAAAAGAGTCGGTGATTCATCCTGGGAAGTTGCAAAATATTATTGACCAAAGAGGGATGGGCAAGCGCTTGGGGTTCGGGGCATGACACTAGACCCTTCAGCCTTAGGCTTTGGATCCTCCACATTACGGCCCTGAAAAATGGTAACCCACGACGGGGTGAGATATAAATCTCAACGAGTTAAACCCTAAGCCCCGACTAAGGCGAGAATTCACTCGAAGGCGTCCTAAACATGTGCCATCCAGAACTTGCCTTGCTTGGGCGCGTCCCTGCACATTAGTACATCACATATGCACTTGTAAACATGATATGTACAATCAATGATTGGGAAACTTCATATCATTCATCAAACAATTCACAAGAGTCCCGATTATAAGACCAAATCGTTATGACACATGCCATTCCGTGCTACACAATTTCTTCCCATAATTAGGTGCAGGTAACTCATATCAGAGGTTCAATCCACACCCGATATTCACTCTCAATGTTTAAACTCAACGTCCCAATTCAATATTCCGGCTCCACATTCCAACTCAATACTCAATACTCAAGGTTCTAGAGGTGCCCCCTCCCACAAAGTTTCGATATTGTGTGGCATTTAGTCCCTGACCATAATAAGCAATAGCTCAAATTACTAAAAGTGGCTCCCATGAAGTCAAGCTGTCGTGCAGTATTTAGTTCTCGACTATCATAAACAATGGTACAAGGTTCTAGAGGTGGCTCATACGATGCTTTGCTAACGTGCACACTTTAATCCTTTACTTGTTGACAATTAATCGGTTTTCCCAACACATCCCATCCTCTTTCAATAGTCACTACATAAAGCAATAACAATAAACCACAGCCATGGCACAACCATTTGCGCATCAACACACACAAGTTCCAAGCATATCACACATCAACCACATCACCAAATAGGCATGGTTCAACAAGCATAGCATTAAGAACAATCACCAAAACTACTACCGGTCCTAACCGGCAGAAATGGTTCACTCACGCCTCTCCAAGTTTAAATCCAAAAATCTAACCAAACGAGTTCGGAAAATTCTCAAATTTAAATATATTGTAAAAGACACATAAAAGAACATTTTTTTTCATGAAGACACATTAACCTAGATCTTTCTACATTAAGCTTAATAAATTGCTCAATCTAGTACAGAAACTGTGTTTGTTTCCAGAAAGTCTGTTTTCATAAATTAGTTTGGTTCGACACCCAAAACTTGTCCATTTGATCTGAAATTTGACTAAGTTAATCTAAAATATGTGAAAACCAAATTTTGTGAATAAACCATTTCGGAATTTGAACCATAAGAGATGATAAAAATCCCTTGAATCCCAAAAGGTCAACAGTTCCAGCGAAAGCAGAGGTTCTGTTTTGAAATGACGAAGCTGATATCTCATTCGTTTAAATCTCAAAAATCTTGAGTAAAATATATGTTATAGCTGAAGATGTTTAAAACATTTCTCAATAAGGAATCAACTTCAAAATCTTAACAAATTTTGATCCACAAAAAATGTCAAATGACGAGAGTCCAGAAATCAAAATTGAAGAAAGTCCATTGAATTGGACTAATCCTTCATCATTAGTGCTAATGTCACTAATTAGATTAACACTAATCCATCTTAAGGCTCATGTAACCATTCTAGATTAGCACTAATCCATCTTAAGACTAATCTTACTTAGTACTAATCTAACTAAGCTATTTAACACTAAACTAACCTACTAAGTGCAGTAAACAACCTAATCAAACATTAGGGAATTAACTATTGGATTTACCAGCCGACGAGTTCACGGCGAAGGCAACGCGAAGGTGAGCAAGACTTGAGCCTAGAGTGACGCCAAGGGAAATTTGGAAGGGCCCGAAAGGCGACACAAAGGCTATGGTGGTTGGAACGGGCTGAGCTTAGGCTAGTTGGTTCGGTGGAGGGAGCTAGAGACGGTGGACAGGTGGCCTGGTCGACGGAGCTATGACGTGGGCAGATGGAGGGTAGTGACGTGGGCTGGCCTAGGCCATTGCTCGATTGGCTAGTCGCTAGATCGGCAGATGCACGGGTTGGTGGCTCGATTGCCTTAGCAAAAGATGTCCTCTGGTTTTGTTTCTAAGTTGCAACAAGGATGGAGGGCTAGTGGCTGGTCTTTTTCGCGGGTCCTTGGGCTCTAAAACAGCAATAATGGGGACAGGAGAGGCAAGAAGGAAGAAGAAGAAGGCTGTAGCTGAAGGGAGACCACAAATGCCTCAAAGTCTTCACAAAATATCCAATGAACTTAAGTGGTTGCCCCACCACCTTCATCCATGTCCACAGCAGCTATTTCCCTCTCAAATCTTCCTGAACAAGCCATGGAAGTAGCTGAAATGTTGCACCCCACATGGACCTACGAATTTTGAACATTTCCCCTCCAATTCCAATTCAATTTCACTCCAAATCAATCCAATTCAAGCCCAAAAATTACAGCTAAGGCGTCCACATTAAATCCTTGCAATTCTCTCACCAAATAATCCACCTTGAAATCCAAAAATCCATCCAAAAAGGGTCCTCCGAAGTTCCCGGTCCAATAACGTCCAAACTTGAATATTCACCAAATTTTGAGTTGGTGAAAATTCTTCAGAGGATGAGTCGACATTCCTAAAATAAATCGTGACATGACAAAACTTTCAATTTATGAAATTGGGTTCAATTTCGTGGTTTATTTCAACCGGACGCGATTTTAGCGTGACCTAACCTACCGGGTAGCTTTTAGGAATTTTCAGCGCATTTGACTTGTGGTTGATTATTTTCGAGCCAAATTGTGCATCTTTAACTCATCAGCAATTCTCGGTTGTCGTGAAAATCTCAAAGTTTCAAGTACGGGCATAGGGTACAAAAATGATAGGAAAATTGATTTGCCATTCGACGAGAATTTTGCAATCAGGTGGAATCACCCGAACTCTAATCCCATGCCTCTATTGAATCGACCTATCCCCGGTCTCTGATCTATTTTGACCGTGCTGTAATGACCCTTGCAGATTAGGAAAGTTGAGCAGTCGATCTCTGATCGAATTTTCAAGTCTCTTACATTTAGATTCCCTAATGGCTTCACTTGATAGATTACTTATCTTGTGAGTGATCAACCAAGAGAAAAGACTATAGATGCGTGATGAAAAACCCAATTCATTCAATTGAAAAGAGGGTCTGCTTTCGATTGAATAAATCGGGCATTTCATCGACGTACCTATATTGCTATTCTTAGACCTGATCACTCGTGAGATAACTAGACTACCTATGGAAGCCATTAAGGATATTAAGGCAAATAGACTTGAGGATTCGACTAGGAATCGGTTGCCCGACCATGCTCATCTACCGAGATCATTACGGCATAGTTAAAAAAATTGATTAGAGATCAGAGATAGGTCGGTTTGACTGAAATGCATGGTTAAACGTGGGTAATCCCACTAAATTGCAAAATTCTTTTCGTTTGGCACTAGTTTGATTTTTTTGTCGTTTTGGTATCGTATGTCCGTATTTGAAACCTCAAGATTTTCACGACCACTGAGAGTCACCAATGTGTCGAAGGGCTTCATTGTGGCTCGAAGAAAATCGACCATGGGTCATTTGCATTAAAAATTTCTGAAAGCTATCTAGTCGCTTAGGTTACGCTAAAATTGCACTGGATTGAAATTAACCTCGAATTTGAGTCTGATTTCAGAAATTGAAAGTTTTGTCATGTCACGGGTCATTTTAGGAATGTCGACTCAGCCTCTAAATATTTTTTTGCAAACCGAGACTTTTTGGGAAAAAGTCATCGTAAGGCCGTTTTTGTCCAGAAAAAAATAAGGGACCACTTTTGATCGCGAAATTGGGAAGCAAGTGGGGTCAATTGGTGAGGAAAAATACCAATTTGATAAATGAGGTGTTGGTTGATTTTATAAAGGTCGGATTGCGTTGAATTACGAGGGAATTGGTGTCCAATTAAGGGAGAAATCTATGAAATTCGTAGCTCCCCATTGCCTAGGACTTTTGGACCATTTCAAAGGTTGTGAAGTGAGCCTTGGTGGCTGATTGTGGTCCATGGAAGCCAACTATGGATGAGGAATGGTCAAGGGGACCAAAAATGAGATAACAGAGACTATGGTAAGCCCCTTGTCCCTTTATCCCTTCTCTCTCTCAAGCTAGCCGGCCAACCCCTCGGCCTCCTCCTTGCCTTTCAAACAAGTCCCTAACAGCTGAAGAAGAGCCATCGAAGCCCTCCCATCCCCGCTACACACCGCCATCGCCATTCGCCGCCCCTACGTCAGCCTGTTGCTGCTTCGCGCCTAGCTGCACGACCTCGATGCGTAGCAACCTTGTCCTGCATCTCAGCTATGTCTCAGGGCTGTCTCGATCAGCTCAGCCCGCCGTGAGCCCCCTCAGCTGCCATGAAGCACCGTCGGTGGTCACTGAGTGCCCGTGCTAGCTTCACCAGTCTTGTTTGTCTAAACCAGCCTCGTTTCCTTTGCTTTACAGCCAAGAACAGAAGCAAAAGTTGTGGGTTTCCTGTAGCCTTCGAGGCCCGTTTTGGCCCGCTTTCCGGCCCCGATAGCTAGGCTCGCTTTAGTGAAAGTTGTTCCCTGCGGTGTTCCCGTCAATTTTAACCGATCGGATTGCGAAACAAGTGAGTTTAACTCATTAATCCTCGCTTAGTAGGTTAATTATGTTTAGGGGTTGATTAGTTTAGGCTAAGATGGATTAGGTGGTTAGATTTGATTAGATTAGTGAAATTTAATTAATTACCGATATATGTTAGGTGGATAGTTAGTGCAATTAGAGCATATACAAGCTCTAGTATTTAACTAGAGTGATTCAGAAATTTTCTGGGCTCGTCTCAGCTTCCAATTAGGCATTACTGGGCCTAAGTTGAATTATTAGCATTTATTTATTAATTCCCGTAATTATTTAAATATTTATTTATATTTTCGAAAATTCAACCGGGATGACTGGTGACCGGAATTTCATGCTGATTACAGTGGTGCTTTCTATTTATTTAATTGAGTATCAGTTTGTAAAATCGAGTGTGATTGGTGAATATAGGGAAATATCCTAAAATTTAGAAATGTTGGTATTTGATGGAAAAATGACCATGAGAGGTTATGAGTTGAATCTAGAAAGCCGCCGAACTATGGCTATGCCTAATCGGGCCATGATTTGCCACCTGATAGAGGTTGTGCTCAATTGGGCCATGAATTGCCACCTAATAAAGGTGATGCCCATCGGGCCGTGAATTGCCACCTGATAAAGGTCGTGCCCATCGGACCATGAATTGCCACCTGATAAAGGTCGTGCCCATCGAGCCGTGATTTGCCACCTGATAGAGGTCATGCCCATATGGTTATGATCTACCATGTAATAAAGGTTGTGCCCATTGGGTTGTAATAACCATCTAAGATCGGTTGTGTCCTTGGGACTGCGAAATATTAGCTGAGAATTTTATAGACTCTACTCATTGAGCCGTGATTGAGAATTAAGATGACCAGAGAGTGGTCTAGTTGACATGTAATCGACTAAGTTGATTGATCGTTAAATCTATCTGATTGATTAAGGGATATGATTGTCAGTATTTGTTATTAGAACTGACTTCCAGAAAGGAACAAAGGCCAAGGTAAGTCCTTTGACTCGTGGTTGTGCTTAGGTAGCCCTTAGGGCATATTTTCTTCCTAATTGGATCTTAGGGTGTAGAACTCACTCAGATGTCGTCTCACCCTATTGTGGGATAACATTTCAGGCCCATTGATGGCAGCCCCGCTAGACTTTTTTGGACAGCCAAAGGAATTCATAAAGACGAGCTACCACATTCAGATACATGGACACCCTAAGGGCCTTAAGTATGTGCTGGTCAAATCCATAGTTTGGGTTGATGCGGGCTTACCCCATAAGATGCCCCATCGATACCGATCATAGTATCGCCATTATCATAATGGCCAGAGGGTGGGCCCTATACCGGAAAGTGAGGTACCTCTACGGATTTTAGAGGTTGCTTTAGGAAATGGTACAATAGACCCTGAGGGTGGATCAGTGGAGGATACGAAGGATCCCAATCTTGACGACCCAAATTCTCTAGTGTACCCGACAGAAGACTCCAATGAGGATGAGGATGTGGAGCAAGAGGAGTTTGAGGATGATGGTAGTCGGAGAAATTTGAAAAGCCCCACCCCTGTTTGTTAAACCTTATGTGTTTGGATACACATAGTTTGGTTTGCCTTGTATCATATATGACTGATCATGTTATGTATATATATGTGTGGTGGGTGTGGTTTGAAATTTTATAGCCCTACTTTCCTATCTCATTATTTTATTGTCTAGGGATTTATATCCACTTCCGCATGCATATTTAAAATCGAATAGGTTGGCGATGCGTCCTGGGACACCGTATTATATCGACCAAGCAAGGTTGGGCACATGCTTCAAGGGTCGGGACTTGACATCCTAGTTTAGTGATATTAGAGCGTGGTTGTTAGAAATTGGACTGATAAGGTGTGATGGATATGGGATAGCAAGTAGAATTGGCCTTTAAATTCATTATTGGCGCAAGTAGTTGATTGGTAGAGTTGTTTTTTGATTGGCGCAAGTAGTTGTTTTTAATCCAGTGTAGATTTGGAAGACAGGTTTCTGTAAAAGACTAAATCATGAGTGAGCAGGAGTAGAGAAATCTGAGTAAAAGAACTGTCAGGCCTGTAACTCGGGGTAGGATGCTGACCAGAGTTAGTACCTGAGGAGTTAGGGGTAAGGCGCTAGCACAAGCTAGCGCCAGTGGAGTAGCACCTCCCCCAGTTGATGCTAGGGTTGTGACCCCTAGTGATCCCAGAGTAGACGGGATCTTGTAGTAGTTGGAAGCCATGAGGAACTTGATTGGGCAACATGCCCAGAATCAAGCCGCCACTGTTGCAACTGTCGCTCAAGCCGTCGCTACTGCTGCTATTGCCACCGCTACTAAGGCCACCCCCATTGCCGCACCTATTACTGCACCTATCTTAGCTTTTGTTGAAGTTCCACTTGGGAATGTGGCCATTGGAAGGCGGATTCATAAGTTAGTGGAACAATTCTTGAAGCTGAACCTGCTGAGGTTCATTGCATCGCTCTGCGTCACGCCCTAATCCTCGGGAACGCACCCATCCTTGCATCAGGTTGATTAATAGCGACATCCCAGGACACATCGTCGACCCTAGTCGTTTTAATAAGAACATGCAGAAGCAATTATAAATCCCCAGACAATAAAACAATGTGATAGAAAAGTAGGGCCATATTTTTCATACTGAAATTCACAACCATACTTTTATAAACAAAGAGGTTTATTTACATCACCAGGTCACTTACAAAAATATCGGCTTAATCAAAAAGGGATTTTCCAATGACTATCGTGTCAGACAGATTTGCTGATTCTGTTTCCTTCACTTCCCCAAACTCCTGGACTTCTGGTCCTCCACCAAGTTCAACTATGGACCTGAAAATGGTTATACAATAATCAGTGAAACAACGTCTCAGCAAGTTCTACCCTCCTAAGACTCAATTAGGAAGCTAATGCACCTTAGGGCTGCCTATGCACAACACGAGTCAGAAGGCTTACCTTGGCCTTAGTTCCATCCTGCAAATCACGGTTATTCACAGATGCCTCATATCACATTAATCAATCAATCACTCAATCAATTCAATACACGACCTCAGATCAAAGCATTGATCAATTGACCTAGTCGATTACAGGTCAGCCTGACCATTTCCTGATCATTCAAACTATTACTATTCAGTCTTAACTGATAGAACCAATCCTCGAGCCACGTGCATTCTCCAAGGAAATATTCCTTATCACCGAGCCCCGTGCATTCTCCGAGGTGATGTATTTATATATAACTAGTCACCGAGCCACGTACTTTTTCCAAGGCGACATACTTCGTCACCGAGCCACGTGCATTCTCTAAGGTGACATGTCTAATTATCAAGTCCCGTGCATTCTCCAAGATGACTCACTAATCATCGAGCCACGTGCATTCTTCGAGGCGACGTACCAGATCACCGAGCCATGTGCATTCTCCGAGATGATGTACTGTTCACTGAGCCACGTGATTCTTATGCTGATTCATCCCATTTCTAAAGTAATTACCCAAAACCTTAATTCATACTCAACTTACCCAAAATAATCAATTTAGGAACATACCCTAAAAATCCATAATTAAATCAATTTAGCACAAATTAAAGCTCAAATAAATAAACGGACTGCACCACGATAACCAACATAAAATTCCAGTCCTCAGCTATCCCTGCCTAATTTCTGGAATATAATTATCTAATTAAATTTATTCCGAAAATTAAATAAATATTATTTTATTATAATATTATAATATAATAAATAATAAATATAAAGTCAAAAAATTAAATAATCTAAAATAATTAATTAGGGTTTAAACAATATTACTATAATTTAAACATTTACTTAGCCTTAATTAATTAACCACTAAACTAATCACATCTCTTAATCCAATTAACTTTTAAATAAACTAATCTAACTACCTAAACATACTTAGTCTAATTTAAACATCCCTTAAGCATAATTAACCTACTAAGCGAGGATTAGTGAGTTAAACTCACTTAATTAACACGCCGATCAGACCAAAACGATGGGATTGCCGCGGGGATCAACTCTCCTCAAGGTGGCCCAAGTGTCCGTGGATGAGAAGCCGGCCAAAACAGGTCAAAATCGGATTGAGATACCCATTTTTGCTTGCTGTTGGTTGAGGCTGAAGGAGAGGGAAACGGTGGCTGGTTAGGAGAGCAAGGGTGGCAAGGGGCTAGGCAGAGCTCCGGTGGCTGAGGAGGGGGTGCACGGCGGCCAGAGGGAGCTCCGACAGCTCCTAACAACAACCAAGACAAACAGAGATGTAGGGATAGCGCAGTTGGAGGCAGATGACGGGCAGAGCAGCGGCAAGCAGCGAACGGCATGCATGCGCGAGGAGGGGCGACGAACGGTAACGGCGTGCGGCATGAGGTGGTGACGGCTGCCTTGGCTTCACTGGTCTTCAATTGCTGGGCGTCGAACCGAAAGAAGAGGGAGCAGAGAAGCTACAATCGATGGGAGGGAGAGAAGAAAGGAGGAGGGGCCGGTTCTCTCTCTCTCTCTCTCTCTCTCTCTCACTCCTTGGCCCCACAAACATGGCCCATCAACCCGACTGCCATCAACCCATAATTTCTAGACAATTTTTCCCCTTCTAGAAGCATTTAGGTGGTCCAAATTGTTGGGTATATGTGTTCTACGAATTTGGGAGGAAAAGTGGCACAATTTGGACTTCCATTCTTCTTGAAACGATTCAATCCGGCCTTTGAAAATTCAACCATTGAATCTTTGGTCAAATTAATATTTTTCCTTACCATTATATCCCACTAGCATATCAATTTTGCAATCAAAATAATCCCCGACATTTTCTGAATAAAAACAGTCCTATAAGCGCGTCGATGAAATGCTTGATTAATTCAATAGAAAACAGGTTGAAAATTCAGGATGTCACAACTCTTCCCCTCTTATAAAAATTTCATCCTTGAAATTTAAACCATTACAAAGCTTGATCAAAAAAGTGGGGGTACAATTCTCTCATTGACTCCTCAGTCTCCCATATCACTCATTCAGTACCGTGGTGTTGCCAGACTACTTTGACTAACGGGATGGTTTTTGTACGAAGAACTTGCTCTTTACGATCAACGATCTAGATTGGGCTTTCAACGTATGACACACGGTCATCCACGTCCAATTCCTTGAAATTGAGTACGTGAGTCGGGTCAGGCTTGTACTTCCTTAATATTGACACGTGAAAGACGTCGTGCACTTGCACCAATCTCAGTGGCAACGCAAGACGATACGTTAGATTCCTGATTCTTTCAAAAGTCTCAAACGGACCTACGTACCTCGGACTCAGCTTGCCTTTCTTACCAAAGCGGGAAGTTCCCTTCATTGGTGACACTTTTAGAAAAATGTGATCACCAACTCGAAATTCCGAAGACCTTCGACATTTATCTGCATAACTTTTTTGCCTGTTCTGCGTGGTCTTTAATCTGTCTCTGATTACTGCCACGGCATCTACTGACTGTTGAACCAACTCTAGGCTTGTGATTTTTCTTTCCTCGACTTCGTCCCAACACACTGGAGTTCTACACTTTCTGCCATATAACGCTTCAAATGGAGCCATCTTGATACTCTGTTGGTAACTGTTGTTGTAGCCAAATTCCACCAGATGAAGCTGATCTTCCCAACTTCCTTTGAAGTCTATTACACAAGCTCTCAGCATGTTCTCGAGGGTCTGAATCGTCCTCTCAAACTGACCATTCGTCTGAGGATGATATGCCGTACTGTACTAGAGCATTGTACCTAAAGCACTCTGCAAACTCTTCCAAAAAGCAGCAGTAAACCTTGGGTCTTTATCAGACGTTATCGTAACCGGCACTTCATGCATTCAAACCACCAAACGCACATACAGGGCTGTGTGTCTATCCAGACTCAGGTCCTTTTGAACTGCAATGAAGTGAGTCGACTTTCTTAGCCTATCGACCACTACCAAAATTGAATCATTTCCTCTTTGACTCCTTGGTAGTCCAGTCACGAAATCCATTGTGATATGTTCCCATTTCCATTATGGAATCGCGAGAGGTTGCAGAAGTCCTCTCGGCTTGCAATGCTGGGCCTTTACTTGTTGACAAGTCAAACACTTGGCGACATGCTTGGCAATGTCCGCTTTCATACCTGACCACTAATAGTGTTGACGCAGGTTCTGATACATCTTGGTACTTCAAGGATGAACACTATAACTGCTACGATGTGCTTAAGATAAAATATCCTCTCTAAGCTCTACATCGCCAGGTACAACCAAACGTCCACGAAACCTCAATATCCCATCATCAGAAATCTAAAAATCAGTCTTTCTTTTATCGAGGTCCTCTTGAGTTATCTTCTGTACATCTAGATCTGTGGTTGGAGTAGCTTGATTCTGACTTGGACATCCGATTCAATTATGAGGGTGACCATAAGACTCAAGAGGTGGCCTACCTCAAATTTGAATATTGAATCTCGAGCCTTCTC
This sequence comes from Eucalyptus melliodora, assembly GCA_004368105.4. Classification (NCBI taxonomy): domain Eukaryota; kingdom Viridiplantae; phylum Streptophyta; class Magnoliopsida; order Myrtales; family Myrtaceae; genus Eucalyptus; species Eucalyptus melliodora. Next base: position 21,204,682 of record CM023410.3, on the reverse strand, counting down.
AATTAAGTTCCATTCCTTAATCAATAAGAGAGCCACTGAAGACTTTCAACTTAAAGCATCGGCGACCTTATTCGCATTTCCTGGGTGATATAGAATATCATAGTCATAGTCCTTCAACAATTCCATCCATCAGCGCTGTCTCATGTTGAACTCCTTCTAAGAGAACAGATACTCGAGACTCTTATGGTCCGTGAAGATCTGAAACTTTTCCCTGCATAGATAATGTCTCCAAATCTTCAAGGAAAAAATAATTGCCGCGAGCTCTAAGTCATGCGTCGGATAATTTTGCTCATGAGGCCTTAACTAATGGGACGCGTATGCAACAACTTTGCCATATTCCATCCACACGCAACCCAATCCCCCGAATGACGCATCACTATAGATCTCGAATCCTCCGGGACCAGATGGAATCGTCAACATAGGTGCAGTAATCAGCTTTTCCTTAAGCTCTTGGAAACTACGCTTGCACTTGTTTGTCCATACAAACTTCTCATCTTTCTTCGTGATCTTTGTCATAGGCGATACTAACGCTGAGAAACCTTCCACAAACCATCTGTAATAACCTGCCAATCCCAAAAAACTTCTTATCTCTGTCACTATTGTCGGTCCGGCCACTTGATCACGACTTCTATCTTGCTCAGGTCGACAGAGATTCCTTCTCCGAAAATCACATGACCTAAGAATGCAACACGAGTCAACCAAAACTCACATTTGCTAAACTTAGCATATAGTTAGTGATTTCTTAAGGTCTGGAGCACTAATCTCAGATGATTTTCATGCTCTTCATCACTTCTTGATTAGACCAAGATATCATCAATGAATACAATTACAAACTAATCCTGGTATTCCCTGAACACTCTATTCATCAAATCCCTGAAAGTAGCTAGAGCATTCGTCAACCTGAATGGCATCACTGTAAACTCATAATGACCATACCGAGTACGAAATGCTGACTTAGGAATATCCTTCTTCCTAATCCTCAGCTGATGATATCCCATCCTCAAATCAATCTTCGAGAAAATCGACGCCCCTTGAAGCTGATCAAACAAGTCATCAATCCTTGGTAATGGATACTTGTTCTTGATCGTTACTTGATTGAGTTGCTAATAGTCGATGCACAGACGCAACGAACCATCTTTCTTCTTAAGAAACAAAACCGGTGCTCTCCAAGGTGATTCACTAGGACGAATAAATATTTTATCCAGTAACTCTTGCATCTGCACCTTCAGTTCTTTCAACTCAATAACGCCATCCGGTAAGGTGCCTTTGAGATCGGTCCTATCCCCGATGCTAACTCGATTACAAACTCAATCTCTCTCTCTCTCTCTCTCACGGTAATCCTGGCAATTCATTTGGAAAAACATATGGAAATTCTTGTATCACAACAATGTCTTCCATCTTCAGCTTCTCAACTGTCGTATGCACGATAGTTGCCAAGTACCCTCGGCAAACCTCGTCTAACAAACGAGCTGCTTCTGGCAACGAGATTAAGGAAATCGAGGGTCCTCCTCGATTCCCGACAAACTCAAAGCTTTTACTCTCTAACGGGTCAAACTGAATCGCTTTACGATAATAGTCCAATTTAGCTCGTTGCTTGGTGAGCCAGTCCATACCAATTATCAAATTAAAATCATACATGGCTAGGACTAACAAGTCAATCTTCCCCACTCGCTCACCGATCTCTAACTTGCACCCTGAACATCGCAAAGTAGCAATAACTTTATCTTTCAAGGGTGTAGATATGCAAATTGCCAACTCCAATAATACAGGACTCAACCTTAGCATCTTAACATACTACTCGGCAATGAAGGAATGGGTTGCACTCGAATCAAATAAAGCATAAGCAGGTTGGTCTTTGAGAGAGACCATACCTGTTATCACGTCAGACACTGTGTAATTGCATAAACGGTGCCCAGAACTAGAGGTCTTTGCTGTCCTCCCTGCGGTGCATTCTGAGGGGCATATCCTCTGATCTGTCTCATTGGTGGTGGCAGTGGCAATTGAGGTTGTCCTCTTAGCTTCCTTGGACAATTTCTGGCTATGTGGCCCTATTGGCCACATTCAAAACATGCACTGGGCCTAGATTGGCATGGGGCTGACCCATGTCACCTTCCACACAAGCGACATGTATCATTCTTACTAGGCATTAGCCTACTAAACCCACTCCTCTTGAAGGGCGGAGCATGAGATTTATCTCCAAGCATGGGCCTCTTTCCCTGGCGAATATTCTCTTGATGAGAGCTAAACCTCGATCCAAATGAGGCAGCTCTTTCGTTCTGATCCTTCTCAATCTTCTGGGCTCTCCTATATATGTCATTATAACTCCTTAGATCCAGAGAGACCAGTATACTTCTCATGTCTGGTTTGAACCCATCCCTAAACCTTCTCACCCGGTTTGCTAGGTTCTCTATTAGTTCTGGGGCATATCGTGAAAGTTCAGCGAACTTCGCCTCATACTCATCAATTGATAGGGAACCCTGACGAAGACGTTGAAATTCGGCCATCTTCACCTCCCTGGCGGTCTCAGAGAAATACTTATCGTTGAAGGTTTCGAGGAAAGTGTTCCACTCCTGAACAACACCTTCTGGAAAGATTGTTTCCTGAGTAATCATCCACCAAGTGTTCGCAACTCCCTCCAACTAGTAAGTTGCTAAGACTACTTTCTTAGTCTCATTGCACAATAGTAGTGCAAACGCTTTCTCAAGCTTCTGAACCCATGAAGAAGCAGCTTCGGGATCTCCTATCCCGGTGAACAACGATGGGTTCAATTTCAGGAATTGCTCTACCAACTTATGGATTGGTCTTGCAGCGACCACAATCCCCGGTGGACCTTCAACATTCACTGTGGCTAGAGCAACGGCAGGTGCAACTGCAGGCGCGGCTGCAAGTACGGCAACAGGGGCGGCTTCAGTAGTGGCGGCAACAGTAGCATTAGCAACAGCTTGAGCAGCGGCTTCAACAGCAGCAGCAATAGTAGCATTAGCAGCAGCTTGAGTAGTGGCTTCAACAACAGTGGCAACAGTAGCATTAGCAGCAGCTTGAGCGGTAGCTTCAACAGCGGTGGCTTGGTTTAGTGTCTGCTGATCCATTCTGTTACCCATAACTTCCAAAGCCCGCATGATCCCATCTATCCTGAGATCACTAGGGGCTTCTACCCCAGCACAAACATAAGGTGATGCTACTCCACCGGCACTGGCTTGTGCCTAAGTCCTACCTCTGCCTTGGGTACCGACCCTAGTCGGTGTTCTTGTGGCATCGTAAAAATTTCATAGCGATCTCTAGATGCATTACGACCCATGAATAGGTGATGGAAGCACCATCCGACTATATTATAGCAATTAGACCAATGGATTACCATTAAACAAGGCCGAGCATTTAATGGACAATTGTTTTGTTGGAAATCTATCCTATGTCCATGTATGATCTAGCTTGTACTAAAGGATAAATTGATAGGGAATTTTTTTATTCATGGCCGTGTACTCTATAAGTCAGATTACTATCGATTAATGTTGCAATATTATATGGCCATATGAGTATTTGTAATTATGTATATATAAGTGGAGAATTAAGGTGGTTTATTAGGAGCAAGTGTGGGCTGGATACCTAAGGCCCAAAACAGCCCAAAGCAGCCCACATTCCCCCATCATTCGGTCGACCAAGGCCCAGCTGAATGAGGCCCATCATCCTTGCATGAAGATTGACAAGTGGCAAGAGAGATTAAGCAAGTGTCGCTGCCCCCATTACTTCACCGGTGATCTCCATGCAAATCCAATGATTACTAGCTAATCATGAGAGTGAAAGAAAAAGAGAAGGGGCGGAGTGAGCGAGGGAGTGATCGAGAGAGAGAGAGAGAGAGACCAAGAGAAAGAGAGAGTTCGTGAGGGTGCTCCGGCAAGGGGAGAAGGAGACCAGCCCCACCGTGCGTGCGCCAGCTACCACCGTCGACGTTGCCTAGCTCCGCCGTCGATTGAGCCGCGACCGAAGCCCTCAAATCGCCATTTGCTTGCTGTGGTTGCCTGAACTTAAGGCAAGTGAGAGTCTATTGATCTACACTTTGCTTGCTGTGGTTGTGTGTGAAGTGTAACAGATTTAGGATATGCTTGAGTTATGATGCTGGATGTTGGATTTCGAAAGTATAGGAGTAGTTCTTCAAGCTAGTAAACTGTTTCATGGAAAAACAGATTGACCTTTGGCGACTCTGTGAATTTTCTGTAATTATCTAGCCGAAATCTGACTTCTCTCCTTGATGAAAGTTGTATATGACATCTTGACGAGTAACATACTAAAATTTGAGAAGAAAATGACAAGTATTTGTCAGTGAAATGATTTTTCTCTTAAATTGTTAAATCTGGAAATCGTTACCGAGGGTTAGGGAGAGTTATGGTGATTATAGCTTTTGATCTATCATGAATATGACTTCGAGTTCTTCACAAAACTTTTACCTCTTGGTTTTATCTATAACATATCAAAACTTTAGAATTTTCTCAGTTGATTTAGCAGTTATACCGAATTTGTGAATAAAACTTTGCAATGGTAATGTTTGAAATTTTAAGGCTGTGATGCATGGACCATAGCGACTCGTACGAAGTTCTTTTGACATGGTGTTCTTCATGAAACCTTTTTCTCTATATCTTTTTTATAATGTGTTAAATTTTCAGAATTTATTAAGATTGTTTATTAATTTTTCTAGAATTTTAATTAAAGGAGTGCATTTTGTTTTATCCGAAAATTGTTTTACTTTCAAGAACAAATGAATTGCTCTATGAGATATGATATCTTGGGTGGTTAATTATATAGCACATGTGGTGACATTTAGCATATCATATGACATCAAAAGTTGATTGAAACATTTGACATTATTGCATCAAATGCTATTTTGAAAGTGAAACATATATGTGAATATGCATTGTGATGTTGATGATATTGTCGGACTTTTGAGTCGACGATGCCCTGGGAGTGTTGGGATGCCTGGAGGTGTGTGCCAGATATCCTCGGGAGTTTCGAGATGCCCAGAGGTGTGTACCGGAAGCCTCGTGACGCCAGTTGGGGTGCGGGATGCCCGGAGGTGTGTGCCGGAGGTCTCGTGATGCCAAGTTGGGTGCGAGAATCAGTAGGGATGCAAAGATTGGTCCTTGGGAAAAATGAGATCCTTTTGAATATCAAAATGGGAAATGAATCATGCGCATGTGTGTGCATATGGCATGGTGCATGAATTGTCTATGAATTGAGTTGGTACTATTTGGCATGAAAATGTGGTCATTAAGGCATTGAATGGATCTCATGAAAATGTGGTTATTAAGGCTTTGAATGGATCTCATGGAAATATATGCATGATTGCATGGATGATATGTGATTACATGAAATTTTTGTTGTCTTACTTGTTGCATTATGTAGTTTGATGGATCTTTTACTGCTGAGTGGTTGTACTCACCCCTTCGGGGACTAACATTTCAGATTAAGAGATGCCTCTGTTGCCAGTCACATGTGGTACTTTTTATGGCTTACCGTCTGACGTTGAGGTTGAGTGTTCGAAGCATTCCTGTGTTGGTGCTCGTGGACTGGTGTTCATCCGTGTTCAAGTTTTAGTTATGTATGACGTGGGTCTACCTGATGGCCTGTAGTCCAAGAGTTCCTGTTTGTGCATGTTCGTCGCGATGGGATCATGACACGATGCTGCCACCGCCACCAGCCGATGCACCGGGCTAGGTGTGATTGTGCATGTGACTGGTAGCGGATGACACTTTTTGGATAGCCGATACTGGATGATGGATCGGTGTACATGACTGATGTGGGGTCGGGTACTTTTGGGTTATAGCCGAGCTTAGTAAAGCCTTCGCCTTTTGATGTACCGACTCTTGATGTCCGATCAAGCTATGTAAATAAAAGTGTTTCGGCTCTAACGTATATATATGAAAGATGTGATTGGTGTGCATTGCATTGTATTATTTAGTTTGAGTATGGGTTAGGGAGATGTCGAATATGGTTCCGTTATATGAACTGCGCTGGGACCAATTTAAATGATATAAACCCCCAGGACTTATGGACCCACTATAATTCAATGGTATCAAAGTGACTTGTTATTAAGACAAGTGAAAGGTAAGCAAACTGTGGTGACCCTAATGGATCGGGGGCTGTTTCGGGGGTGCCACAGTTCTAACCCGAGCTAAAGGTCTAATGACTCGCTTACTCGGAGTCCTTTGCTCTGGCTCGCTCATGACTCAGTCTCAACTGACACCTGTCTCTCAAATCCACACTGGATTAGAAGATGAGCGATTCAATCAACAAACAATTCTAGCACTCACCTATCATAGACATGTACCAGTCATGAATTTAAAGGCCTTTCCTATCAACTATCCCATGGTCAACGCTCCTTATCACTCAAATCTCTAAACTTCGCTTTGATACCACAAAAGGGGGATGTCATGCCCTGATTCAGGGCACGCGCCCATCCTTGCATCAGGTTGATTGATAGCGACGTCCCAGGACGCATCGCGACCCTAGTCGTTTTAATAAGCACATGCGGAAGCAATTATAAATCCCTAGACAACAAAGCAATGGGATGGAAAATTAGGACCATATTTTTCATACTGAAATTCACAACCATACTTTTATAAACACAGAGGTTTATTTACATCACCAGGTCACTTACAAAAATATCGGCTTAATCAAAAAGGGATTGTCCTATGACTAACGAGTCAAACAGATTTGCCAATTCTATTTCCTTCACTTCCCTAAACTCTGAGACTTCTAGTCCTCCACCAAGTTCAACTATGAACCTGAAAATGGTTGTACCACCAGTGAGACAACATCTCAGCGAGTTCTACCCTCATAAGACTCAATTAGGAAGCCAATACACCTTAGGGCTGCCTATGCACAACACGAGTCAAAGGGCTTACCTTAGCCTCAGTTCCATCCTGCAAATCACGGTTATTCACCAATGCCTCATATCACATTAATCAATCAATCACTCAATCAATTCAATTCATGACCTTAGACCAAAGCATTGATCAATCGACCTAGTCGATTATAGGTCAGCCTGACCATTTCCTGGTCATTCAAACTATTACTATTCAGTCTTAATTGATAGAACCAATCACCGAGCCACTTGCATTCTCCGAGGCAATATTCCTTATCATCGAGCCTCGTGCATTCTCCGAGGTGATGTATATATATATAACTAGTCATCGAGCCACATGCATTCTCCAAGGCAACATGCTTCATCACCGAGCCATGTGCATTCTCCGAGGTGACATGTATAATCATCAAGTCCCGTGCATTCTCCAAGGCGACGCACTAATCATGGAGCCACGTGCATTCTCCGAGGTGACACACCAAATCACCGATCCACGTGCATTTTCCGAGATGATGTACTATTCAGCAAGCCACGTGCTTCTTATGATGATTCATCCCATTTATAAAGTAATTGCCCAAAACCTTAATTCATACTCAACTTACCCAAAATAATCAATTTAGGAACATACCTTAAAAATCCACAATTAAATCAATTCAGTATAAATTAAAGCTCAAATAATTAAACGGACTGCACCACGATAATCAGCAAAAATTCTGGTCGTCGGCTATCCCTGCCTAATTTCCGAAAAATAATTAATTAATGAAATTTATTCCGAAAATTAAATAAATAATATTTTATTATAATATTATAATATTATAATATAATAAATAATAAATATAAATTCGAAATAATTAAATAATCTAAAATAATTAATTAATGCTTAAACAAGATTACTCTAATTTAAACATTTACTTAGCCTTAATTAATTATCCATTAAACTAATCATATCTCTTAATCCAATTAACATTTAAATAAACTAATCTAACTACCTAAACATACTTAGTCTAATCTAAACATCCCTTAAGTGTAATTAACCTACTAAGCGAGGATTAGTGAGTTAAACTCACTTGATTAACGCATCGATCGGACCAAAACGACAGGATCGCCATGGGGATCAACTCTCCTCAAGGCGGCCCAAGCGTCTGGGGACGGGAAGCCGGCCAAAACAGGTCAAAATCGGACTGAGATACCCATTTTTGCTTGCTGTTGGTTCAAGTCGAAGGAGGGGGAAACGGTGGCTGGTTAGGCGAGCAAGGGCGACAAGGGGCTAGGTGGAGCTCCGGCAGTTGAGGCCGGGGTGCACGGCGGCTGAAGGGAGCTTCGACGGCTCCTAACAGCAACCAAGACGAATGGAGATGTGGGGACAACATAACTGGAGGTGGACGACAGGCAAAGCAGCGGCAAGTAGAGAACGGTGCGCGCACACAAGGAGGGGCAATGAATGGTGATGGCGTGCGGCATGAGGTGGCGACGACTGCCCTAGCTTCGTTGGTCTTCGGTTGCTGGCCGTCGAACCGAAAGAAGAGGGAGGAGAGAAGCTGCAGTCGACGGGAGGGAGAGAGGAAAGGAGGAGGGGCCCATTCTCTCTCTCTCTCTCTCTCTCTCTCTGTGTTTCTCTCACTCCTTGGCCCCACAAACATGGCCCACCAACCCAGCTGCCATCCACCTACAATTTCTAGACAATTTTGTCCCTTCTAAAGCATTTAGGTGGTCAAAAGTGTTGGGTATATGTGGCCTACGAATTTGGGAGGAAAAATGGCACAATTTGGACTTCAATTCTTCTTGAAACAATTCAATCCGACCTCTGAAAATTCAACCATCGAATCCTAGGTCAAATTAATATTTTTCCTCACCATTATATCCCACTTGCATCTCAAATTTGCAATCAAAACAATCTCCAACATTTTTTGAATAAAAACGGTCCTATAAGCGCATCGATGAAATGCCCGATTAATTCAATAGAAAATAGGTTTTAAATTTAAGATGTCACACTCTGGATCTAGGATCTCGAGAAAGCGTTTACATTCCTGATGTGCAATGAAGAGGAGAAGGTGGTATTGGCATTGTACCAACTTCAAGGCATTGCGAACATCTGGTGGAGAGCCGCCAAGGATACAGTATCTCTGGAAGGTGTGGTCTAGGTGTGGGACACCTTCCTCAAGGCATTTAACAATCAGTACTTCTCGGGTAGTGCTCGGGAACAAAAGATGGACAAGTTCAAATGCCTCCGCTAAGGGAATATGACTGTTGACTAGTATGGGGTCAAGTTCGCGGAGCTTTCTCAGTATGCTCCGAGATTGATTGAGGACCCTGAGGAAAAAACCCGATGATTCAGAAATGGTCTTCGTTCTAAGCTAAAACAATCTCTACTATTGTTGGATTTGAAAGATTTTCGAGAAATGTACCGCCGAGCTCAAATGATAGAAAGAGAGTTGAATGAGCAAGCTGCCTCGTTTGGATCGAGGTTTAGTTCATACAGAGAAGGAATTCGTCAAGGAAAGTAGCCCATGACTGGATGTAAATTTCAAATCCCCCCAACAGGAATGGTGGAATTGGCAAGTCTGGGTCAACCCAGATTAAGTTACGTCGCGCTTGTGGAAGGCGACATGGAGCGAACCAGTGCCCTTGAAGGATGTGCACCTGTTTTGAATGTGGCCAACAGAGTCACATAGCCAAGAACTCTCCCCGAAGACAGGGGAGACCTCAACAGTTGCCGCCACCACCATTGTTGGGTGAGATCAGAGGGAACGTGCCTCAGAATGCACTGCAAGGAAGACAGCTTAGACCCCCAGTTCAAGGCACGGTGTATGCCATCACTCAAGGTGAGGCAGAGGCTGCGCCTAACATGATCACAGGTATGGTTTCACTGAACAACCATCCTACTTATGCTTTATTCGATCCAAGAGCAACACATTCCTTTATTGCCGAGTAGTATGTTAAGTTGATGGGATTGAATCCTGAATTGCTGGAATCTGTTGTTAGCATATCTACACCATTGAAGGATAAGGTGTTAGCTACTATGGGTCATTCTAGTTGCAAGATAGAGATTGGTGAGCGAGAGGGGAAAATAAATTTGTTAGTCCTAACCATGTATGACTTTGATTTGAAAAATTGGCATGGACTAGCTCACCAAGTAACGAGCTAAAATGGACTCCTATTGCAAGTCAATTCAGTTTTACCCATTAAAGGGTGAGAGCTTCCAGTTTGTAGGGAACCGAGGAGGTCCCTCAATTTCCCTAATCTCGTCACAAGAGGCAACCCGTTTGTTAGACGAGGGTTGTCAGAGTTACCTGGCAATTGTCGTGAATACGACAGTTGAGAAGCTGAAAGTTGAAGATATTTCGATTGTACAAGAATATCTAGATGTTTTTCCGAATGAATTGCCAAGCCTGCCACCAGAAAGGAAGATTGAGTTCGTAATTGAGCTAGCCACCAAGACAGAGCCAATCTCTAAGGCTCCTTAGCGGATGGCTTTATCAGAATTGAAGGAACTGAAGGTGCAAATGCAAGAGTTATTAGATAAGGGATTTATACATACCGGTGCATCACCTTTGGAAGTACCAATTCTATTTGTCAAAAAGAAAGATGGTTCATTGTGTTGTACATCGACCATCGCTAACTCAATCAAATAACGATCAAGAACAAGTATCCATTGCCGATGATTGACGACTAGTTTGATCAGTTACAAGGAGCATCGATATTTTCAAAAATTGACTTGAGGACGGGATTTCATCAGTTGAGGATCAGGAAAGAGGACATTCCAAAGTCATCATTTCGTACTTGGTATGGTCATTACAAGTTCGCTGTGATACCATTCGAGTTGACGAATGCTCCAGCTGTTTTCATGGATCTCATGAACCGAGTATTCAAGGAATATCTAGATCAATTCGTGATCGTGTTCATCGATGATATCCTGGTGTTTTCAAGGAGTGCTGAGGAGCACGAGGATCATTTGAGATTTGTACTCCAGACCTTGAGGATTCATCAGTTGTATGATAAGTTTAGCAAATGCGAGTTTTGGCTGACTCGTGTTGCGTTCCTATGTCACGTGATTTCAGAAGAAGGAATCTCCGTGGATCCAGGCAAGATTGAAGCCATGATCAACTGGCCAAGATTGACTATCGTGACAGAAATTTGAATTTTTCTAGGTATGACAAGTTACTACAGATGTCTTTGACAAGACTCCTGAAGAAAGACAAGAAATTTTTCTGATCAGACAAGTGCGAGTGTAGTTTCAAGAGATGAAACAAAAGCTGACTACCGCACCTGTGCTGACAATTCTATCTGGTCCTAGAGGGTATGAGATCTATAGTGATGATGTAATATGGTAAGGTTGTTGCATATGCCTCCCGCCAATTGAGACCTCATGAATTGAACTACCCAATGCATGACCTAGAATTCATAGCTATCATATTTGCGTTGAAGATTTGGAGGCATTACTTGTGTGGGGAAAGATTTCAGATCTTCACGGATCATCAGAGTCTTACGTACCTATTCTCTCATAAGGAGTTGAATATGAGACAGCGCTGATAGATGGAATTGCTGAAGGACTATGATTGTGATATTTTATACCACCCAGGAAAAGCGAATAAGGTCACCGATGCTTTGAGCCGAAAGTCGTCAATTGCTCACCTGTTGGTTAAGGAGTGGAATATAATCGAGCAAGCTCGAGATTCGATGTTCAAATTTGAGGTAGGCCACCTTTCGAATCTTATGACCACCCTCAGAATTAAGTCAGATGTGTAGATCAGAATCAAGCTACTTCAACCGATAGACCCAAATGTTCAGAAAATTTTGCAAGAGGATGTCAAAGAAAGGAAAGTTGACTTTCAGGTTTCTGATGATGGAACATTAAAGTTCCAGGATGATTAGTTGTACCAAACGATGTGAAGCTTAAAGAGGACATTTTATCAGAAGCTCATCGTAGTACTTACAGTATTCACCCTGAAAGTACCAAGATGTATTAAAATCTGTGTTAACACTATTGGTGGTCGGGTATGAAGGCGGACATCGCCAGACATGTTGCCAAGTGTTTGACGTGTTAGCAGGTTAAAGCTCAGTATTGCAAGCCAAGAGGACTTTTACGACCTCTTGAGATCGCATAATGGAAATGGGAGCATATCAGTGGATTTCGTGACTAGATTACCAAGGAGTCAGAGGGAAAACGATTCTATTTGGGTAATAGTCGACAGGTTGACAAAGTTGGCTCACTTTATTGCAGTGCGAAAAGATCATGACTTGGATAGGCATGCTGATTTATATGTGTGCCAGATAGTTCAACTACATGGAATGCCGATTATGATAACCTCAGATCGAGACCTGAGATTTACCGCCGCTTTTTGGAAGAGCTTGCAGAGTACTTTAGGTACAAAGCTTCACTATAGTACGGTATATCATCCTCAGACGGATGGTTAGTCCAGGAGAACGATTAAGACACTTGAGGACATGCTAAGAGCTTGTGTACTAGATTTTAAAGGAAGTTGGGAAGAACAACTTCATCTCGTGGAATTCACTAACAACAATAGTTATTAGCAGAGCATTCAAATGGCTCCATATGACAGATTGTGTGTAGACCACCAGTGTGTTGGGATGAAATTGGAGAGAGAAAAATTACAAGCCCAAAACTGGTGCAGCAATCAATGGATGCCGTGGTAGTTATTAGGGGTAGATTAAAGACCGATCAGAGTCGGCAGAAAAGCTACGCAGATAAACGTTGAAGGCTTTTGGAATTCTAAGTTGGTGATCATGTTTTCTCCCAAATCTTCCTCAAGAAGCTTCCCATGTGTCCCAGATGTTGCACCCCACCATTGCCTACGAATTTGCACATTTGTTCCTTCAATTTCATTCAAGTCCTCATTCAAAACCATCCAATTGAAGCCCAATAATTCATCCAATGTGTCCACACTTGAATCCACATTTTTCCTTGCCAAATAGTCCATCTTGGATGCCAAAAGTGAGACAAAAAACGGGTCTACAAATTTCTCGGTCAAAAATAACCTTACTTTTAAATTTCGACAAAAATCTTGGTTTACAAAAAAATCTTCAGAGGTTGAGCCAACGTTCTTAAAATAAAATGTGACATGAAAGAACTTTCAATTTCTAAAATCAGGTTTAAATTTGCGATTAATTTCAATTTGGCGCGATTTTAGCACGACCTAATCTACCAAGTAGCATTTAGGAATTTTAGTGCAATTGACTCATGGTTGATTATTTTCAAGCCACAACATACATCTTCGACACATTGGCAAATCTCGGTTGTCATGAAAATCTCGAGGTTTCAAATACGGCACAGGTTACAAAAAAGACAGAACAATTGGTCTAGTGCCGATCGACGAGAATTTTGCAAGTAAGTGGAATCACCAACACTTAATCACATACCTCCGTCGAATCGACCTATCTCCAGTCTCTAATCAATTTTGACAGTGCCGTAATGACCCTTGTAGATTAGCACAGTCGAGTAGTCATTTTCTGGTTGACTTCTCAAGTCTATTGCGTTAAAATCCCTTAATGGCTTCACTAGATAGATTAGTTATCTCGTGAGTGATCAGCTCAGAGAAAACGACTATAGGCTCGTTGATGAAAAGCTCGACTCATTCAATTGAAAGTGGAACCTGAAATTCAGGATGTCATAACTCTTCTCCTCTTATAAAAGTTTTGTCCTCGAAAAATTGAAACTATTATAAATCTTTAAACAAAAAGGTGGGGGTATAGTCGTCTCATCGATTCTTCACTTTCCCAAGTTGCTCATTCAATGTCGTGGTATTGCTAAACCACTTTGACCAACGAGATGGTCTCGGTGCACAGAACCTGCTCCTTGCGATCCACAATCTGAATCGAACTTTCCATGTACGGCACTCAGTCAAACATGTCTAATTTTTCAAAATTTAGCACATGGGTCGGGTTAGGCTCATACTTCCTCAACATTGACACGTGAAAGACGTCATGTACTTGCGCTAACCTCGATGGCAATGCAAGACGATATGCTAGGATCCCGATTCTTTCTAGAATCTCAAAGTGACCTATGTACCTCGGACTTAGCTTTTTCTTCTTGCCAAAGTGCGAAGTACCCCTCATTGGTGACACCTTAAGAAAACCATGATCACCAACTTGTAATTCCAAAGGTCTCCAGAGCTTATCGGCATAACTTTTCTGATGACTCTAAGTGGTCTTTAATTTTTCTCTGATAATGGCAACTACATCCACTGATTGCTTAACCAACTCCCGGCGTGTGATCTTTCATTCTCCGACTTCATCCCAACACACTAGCGTCTACACGCTTTGCTATACAACGCTTCAAAAGGAGCCATCTAAATGCTCTGCTGGTAGCTGTTATTGTAGGCGAACTCAACAAGATGAAGCTATTCCTCCCAACTTCCTTTGAAGTCCAATACACAAGCTCGTAGCATGTCTTCGAGGGTTTGAATCGTCCTCTCTGAGTAGCCATCCATCTGAGGATGATAGGGCGTACTGTACTGCAACTTCGTTCCTAAGGCGGTCTTTAAACTTTTCAAAAAGGCAACTGTAAAACTCAGGTCTCGATCTGAAGTAATCATCACCGGCACTCCATGCAGACGAACAATCTGTCGCATGTACAACTCTACACGCCTGTCTAAATCAAGGTCCTTTGGTACTGCAATGAAGTGAGCCGACTTCGTCAGCCTGTTGACCATTACCTAAATGGAATCATTTCCTCTTTGACTCCTTGGTAAGCCGGTCACAAAGTCCATCATGACGTGTTCCCATTTCCACTCGGGAATCTCGAGAGGTTGTAGAAGTCCTCCTAGCTTACAGTGCTATGCCTTCACTTGCCGACACGTCAGACACTTGGCGACATACTTGGCGATGTCCGCCTTCATACCGGACCATCAATAGTGTTGATATAGGTTCTAATATATCTTCGTACTACTAGAATGAATGCTATAACTGTTACAATGAGCTTCTGATAAGATCTCTTCCTTAAGCTCTACATCGTCAGGTAGACACAATCGTTCTTGGAACCTTAGTGTTCTGTCTTCAGAAATATGGAAGTCAAGTTTTCTCTTCTTGGTATCCTCCTACAGAATTTTTTGAATGTCTAGGTCTATCAGCTGAAGCGTATTGATTATGATCTACACTTCCGGTTCAATTCTGAGGGTGGCCATGAAGTTTAAAAGGTGGCCTACCTCAAATTTGAAAACCGAATCTCTAGCTCTCTCAAATAAAATCCATTCCTTGAACACTATCTGCGCTACTGAAGTCTTCTGACTCAGCGCATCCGCGACCTTGTTCGCTTTTCCAGGTTGATACAAAATATCACAATCATAGTCCTTCAGGAGTACCATCCAATGACGTTGTCTCATATTCAACTCCTTCTGAGAGAATAGATATTTGAGACTTTGGTAGTTAGGAAAGATCTGGAATCTTTCCTCACACAAATAATGTCTTCAAATCTTCAAAGTGAAAATGATTGCTGCAAATTCCAAGTCATGCATTGGATAATTCAGTTCATGAGGTCTCAACTAATGGGACGCGCATGCAACAACCCTACCATGTTGCATTAACACACAACTCAGTCCTTTAAACGATGCATCATTGTAGATCTCTTATGCTCTAGGACCAGATGGAATGGTCAACACAAGTGTTGTAATCAGCTTCTGCTTAAGCTCTTGGAAACTACACTCACACTTGTCTGTCTAGACAAACTTATCTTCCTTCTTCAGTAATTGAGTCAACGGTGAAGCTAAAGCTGAAAACCCTTCCACGAACCTTCTGTAGTATCCTACCAAACCCAGGAAACTTCTAATCTCTATCACTGTCATCGGTCTTGGCTAGTTGATAACTGCTTTGATCTTGGATGGATCCACGGAGATTCCTTTGCCTAAAATCACGTGACATAGGAATGCCACACGAGTTAACCAAAACTTGCACTTATTGAACTTAGCATACAGCTCATAATTCCTCAGGGTCTAAAGTACCATCCTTAAATGCCTCTAGTGTTCCTCAGGGCTACTAGAGTACACCAAGATATCGTCAATGAACACGATAACAAACTGATCTAGGTATTCTTTAAACACTCTGTTCATCAGATCCATAAAAGTAGTTGGGGCATTCATCAATCCAAACGGCATTACAGTAAACGCATAATGGCCGTATTGAGTATGAAATGGCATCTTTGGTATGTCTTCCTTTTTGATTCTCAGTTGATTATACCCTGTCCTTAAGTTGATCTATGAAAATATCAACACTCCTTCCAGCTGGTCAAACAAGTCACCGATTCTCGGCAGTGGATACTTGTTCTTAATCATTACCCGATTGAGTTGTTGTTAGTCGATGCACAGGTGCAACGAACCATATTTCTTCTTCATGAATAGAACTGGTGCTCTCCTATCCAACAACTCTTACATCTACACCTTCAGTTCTTTCAACTTCGACAATGCCATCTGGTAAGGAGTCTTAGAGATTGGCTTTGTTCTGGGTGCTAACTCGATCACGAACTCAATCTCTCTCTCTTTGGTGGCAAACCAGGCAATTTCTTTGGAAACACTTTTGGAAACTCTTAGACCATAGCAATGTCCTCAATCATCAGCTCCTCAATTGTCCTATCCATGACAGTTGCCAGGTAACCTCGACAACCCCCGTCCAAAAAATGGGTTGCCTCAAACGACGAGATTAAAAGGGATCGAGGGTCTTGCTTAGCTTCTGATAAATTCGAAACTTTCATCCATCAACAGGTTAAACTGTATTACATTATGACAACAATTCATTACAAAAAAAAGCTTCTCAAGCCAAACCTATCCATATATGATATTAAAGTTATACACAAGCAAACTAGTCAAGTACAACTTTAATCAGCGATTCTCCTTTCTACGACTTTATTACAACAAATTGAAGTTCTCCAAACTTAACCAAAACTCCGCTCCGCTACTTTGATAAAATCACCCTAAAAACATTCTTCCTCTGATTGGTGCATGGTTCAGTTCATTCTTGTCCCTTTTTCTATCCTAGTGGCACCTTATCTGCTGTAGAGGTGCTTGTGCTCGTCTGGAACTACTCGAATAGTCCCTCAATTAATGGTCATGCCGACCACATCCATAGCACGTTCCCGTGATACCAGGACATTGGATTGATCCATGCTTTCTTCTACAAACTCATCACACATCCGATGAGTCCTCTGCCTCCTGTCGGGTGACAGCATGCACCCTTTCTTGCACCGGAGGCTTGTCCCAATTACCCCATTGGGTGTTCTGCGGTGTATTTTCTCTGCTTTATCTCATTGACAGCGGTGGTGGCAGCTGTTGTTGTAGTTCCATATGCCCGAGCGGATAGTCCTTGATCAAGTGGCTATATTGGCGACTCCCATAACAAGCCCTTGTCTTTTTAAAACACGGGGCGGATCCATGTCTTTTCCTACAGACATGACACACGCTCATCTGGTTGGGTGCTAGCTTTCCAATTATACTCCTTCGAGTGGGACATCTAGAGCGATTTCCTTCTGTCATCGGCCTCTTCCCCAACCGATTGCTATCTCTGCTAGATTTGAACCATGACTCAGACACTACAGCTCACTCCCAAGTCACATCTCTATGCTGGACCTCAGTAGGTGCAGCAGCAACGGCAACTACAGCATTGGCAGCGGCAGTGGCAGTGGCAGTGGCAATAGTAATAGCTTGATCTTATGCTTGCTGGCCCAAAATGTTCCTTAAAGTTTCAAGTGCCTAAATGATCCTATTGAACCTAGGATCACTCGGTACTGTTACACTCTTAGTACCAGCCTACAACAGTACTCTCGCACTTGCGCTAGCTTGAGCCTATGTTGTGCCTCGAGTATCGACTCTTGTCGACATCCTACCCCGAGTTATAGGTCCTACCGACCTTCTCAAAGGAGTTCTTTTCTCCTGGTCACTCATCTCACAGATTACTTATAGAAACCTCCTTTCCATTTCCACACAAAATTAGAAACTGAGAGACCACACAAACATGCTATCAATCACATGCATTAGCATATTGAAACGGCATTTCCTACTAACTATCCCATGACCCATCGCACCTTATCAATCCAAACACTGACCTTGCTCTGATACCACTTAAACGGGGATGTCATGACCCGATCCTCGAGCGCGTGCACATCCCTTGGTGGTCGATACAAATGCAACGTTCCTAGGATGCGTCACTGACCCAATCAATTAAGCACATGGGAAAGGGAAACAATAAATCCTTGACAACAAACAGCATGGGATAGAAAAAGCAGGGCAACATTTCACAAAAGCTACAATTTTATAAACAACAGGGTTTAGATACAAAGTGAGTCTAAACAAAAGTCTACAAAAGGTCGACTCTAAAAAAGAAGCTGTCCTATGACATGCTAGTCGAACACATACGTCGATCCTTTGGACTCCACCTCCACAGACTTCGGGGCTTCGGGTCCTCTACAGCCACCATCTAAGGACCTAAAAAGTTAAGCCCACAACGAGGTGAGACAATGTCTCAGCAAGTTCACCCCCTAAACCCCTATTAGGAAGGAAATACACTCAAGAGTGGCCTAGCCACACAATATAGAGGACTTACCTCACCTCAATTCCCTCTTGCATGTCAGCACAGTTCGTATACACAATTGCATATAATTGATGCACATAACAATTGAAACATCTCGCTCAACCCAGTCAATCACAAGGGTCCCGATTATAAGGCCAAACCATTACAACATGTCACATACCGTGCCACACAGTTTTGTCTCATAATCATGCACATCAAACTCAATCAATCATGTGTTCCAATTGTTAATTACGCCTCTAAAGGGCATGGCATACTTGAAGTTCGGAGGTCTATTGGCATAGCCAGGCATCGTCTCACCCCATTGAGCACGGCTACGTCTCTCAAAGACGGCTTTCTCGAAGGAGTATAGGTCTAGAATCTACTGTGACCCACCCCCATTGTCAGGGGCATCCCATATAGGAACAACGTCCGGTGTAAACGCTCGTGAAGGGTTCTCATAACCAACACACGACTAATCAATTACGGTCAAGACATCGTGCATTGCACTCAAATGTTTCAATTAAGATAATGCACTTGAGTCATTTTCTTCGTATTAAAAACATCCAGGAAAATAGTCGTGTATGGGTACACGGTAAGATTGAACCTTGAAAAGTGATATCCTTCCATTTTAAAATCCCACTATTTGATATAGTATCTAAAACCATTTTCTGTGTCAAAATCCAACACTCGGTATTTTCTAATTAAATACCAACTTTTCCAATCACCACACAATTGCACAAATTATCATTCAATTGTACAATCCAACAATCAATTACATAAACTAACCACACCACAGCAGTCAGCACGAAATTCTAACGACCAACAATCAATTAATAAAATATAATGTAAATTAATATAAATTAATTAAATAAATTCGAAATAATTAAATAATTAAAAAATGCAAATAATTAATTAAGTGCCTAATTAAGCTTACCCTAATATGATTGTCAAATTAGCCTTAATTAATTATCTACTAAAGTAATTAAATCTCATAATCTAATTAGCCTTTATTTAAACTAATCTAGCCACATAAACCATGCTTAACCTAATTTAATCAACCCTTAAGCATAATTAACCTTATAAGCAAGGTTTAGTGAGTAAACTCATTGATTTAGCAGGCCGGTGAGTCAACGGCGACGGCAACGCCAAGGTGGGCAACAAACAAGCTTAAAGCGACACCAAGTGAGGCCGGGAAGTGACCTAAAATAGGCCACAAGGTTCGAAATCTTGTTGGAATTTTAGCTTATGTCCAAGGCTGAACTAAAGGAGACCAAGTCTGGAATGGCGGCTAGTTGAGGCAGGCGGAGCAACAACGACTTCAGCAAGTCCAAGCGGTGGTTCCAGCGGCTTGGACAGACGATGGAGGAAGCTCAGGTGGATGGACGGCGGACCAATGACCAGAGGTGGAACACGAGCAGGAAGTGGAACTGGCGCTAGTGGGCTCAAGCGGCAGTAGCTAGACGGACGGGTGGTAGGGGGGCCAAGCGGTCGACAGGCTAGCTCTTACGACGGTCGATTGTGGTGGACGAAGCAGCTAGAGTGGCGCACAGCTTCAGGATGGCGAGCACGCGAGTTAGAGGCATACGAAGTTGGCTCGAGCTCGCGGTGGCAGCGACGAATGCGGGGAAGCTCGAATGAGCTTGCAGCTTGTTTAGGCAGCTTGGAGGCTTGGCTGGCTGGTTCCTATTGTTCTTTGAGCTCTCAAGATAGCAAGAATGGAGAAAGTAATGCTGAGGAAGAAGAAGAAGAGGTTTGCTAAAGCTTGAGGGGACAAGGGCCTTCAATGCTCTTTCTAAGGTCTTCAAACACTTAGTGCAGCCCCCACCACCTTCAGTCTCATCCACAACAACTTTCTCTCTCACAAATCTTCCTCAAGAAGCTTCCCATGTGTCCAAATGTTGCACCCCACCATGGCCTACGAATTTGCACATTTGTTCCTTCAATTCAATTCAAATCCTCCTTCAAAACCATCCAATTGAAGCCCAATAATTCATCCAATGTGTCCACACTTGGATGCCAAAGGTGTGACAAAATAACCTTACTTTGAAATTTTGCCGAAAATCTCGATTTGCAGAAAAATCGTCAGAGAATGAGTCGACGTTCCTAAAATAAAGTGTGACATGACAAAACTTTTAATTTCTGAAATCAAGTTTAAATTCGTGGTTAATTAAAATCTGACGTGATTTTAGTGCAACCTAATCTATCGGGTAGCTTGTAGGAATTTTAGTGCAATTGACTCGTGGTTGATTATTTTCAAGCCACAATGTACATCTTCGACAAATTGGTTACTCTCGGTTGTCGTGGAAATCTCAAGGTTTCAAATATGGACATAGTGTACAGAAAAAACAAAAGAATCGGTCTAGTGTCGATCGACGAGAATTTTGCAATTAGGTGGAATCACTCACACTTAATCACATAGCTCTGTCGAATTGACCTATCTCCGGTCTCTGATTGATTTTGATAGTGCCGTAATGACCTTTCCAGATTAGCACGGTCGAGCAGTCGTTTTTTGGTCAAATTCTCAAGTCTATTGCATTAAAATCCTTTAACGGCTTCACTAGATATATTAGTTATCTCGTGAGTGATCAACTTAGAGAAAATGACTATAGGCGCATTGATGAAAAGCCTGACTCATTTAATTGAAAACAAAACCTGAAATTCGGGATGTCACATTTAATGTCTTTTACGGCGTCAATAGTCATAATTTACGAATGAGGAAAATGTTTTTGTGAGGAGTCATCACGATGTCCAAAAAGGCATAAACAATTCCTTATGGCATCATCCTCTAGTATTCATTCTCTTATGTCTTATTTGTCCACTTAGTCTTCAATTTGCCAAAATAGAAAGAAACAACTTCTCCGCTCACCACTTGACCCTCACCTTGCTCGCTTTGGGTCACTTGTGCCGCTCGCCACTCAATGCTCACTTGGCTTGTTGCTTTCCACTCGACATTCGATGCTCATTCTATTCGATACTCACCCCACTTGACCCTCACCACTTGCCTTTCTTAGCTGACCTCACTCATCATCGAACTCATTGGGTCAATATGGTCCTCGGTTGCCCTTTTAAGGAGTACAAAATATGAAATAAAAAATTATTGGTTGGTCTTGGGTTGACCCTGAAACTAGACTGAACCCATTAGATCAGTTCAGTCCTCAATTGTTTTTTTAAGAAGTACAAAAAATTAAGTAAAAAATTATTGGTTGGTCTTGGATTGAACCTGAAACCGGACTGAACCCATTGGGTTAGTTCAGTCCTCAATCGCTTTTTTAAGGAGTAAAAAAAATGAAATAAAAAATTATTGATTTGTCCCTGGTTGACCTTTGAACTGGACCGAACCAATTTGGTTGGTCCGGTCCTCAGTCCTAAGCTCAATAGCATTGGTTCTTGGTCCCAAAAATTGAGGGCCAGCACTATGCAGGTTGGTCCTAGGGTTAGGGGGCGGACCGGCCCAACCCGAACCATGCTCACCCCTAGTCTTGATGCGTTTACGCGAGACGTTGCCATGCTCGTTGGAGCAGGACAACGCCCGGTTATGCCGGATGACCACCAACTATTGAGTTGGCTATGGCCAATGGGTCGTAAATAACTGGAACATGCCTAAGTCATTGAGATAGCCGTGCTTGATTCTAGGGCAAAATTGTGTGGCACGGAATGGGACATGTCATAATGATTTTACCCTATAATCAGGACCCCTGTGATTGATTGACATATGAAAATGACGTGTTCCAGTTATAAAATACGTTTGTTGTATTCATATGATATATATGGCACTAATATGCAGGGAGATACTGAGGCGAGGTAAGTTCGTGTGTGACGCCTGTTTAGGCTGCCACTGAGTGAATTCTCATCCTAATCGGGCTTTAGGGTTTTGACTCATTGAGATTTTTTCTCACTCCTTCATGGTTACCCCTTTTTCTGGTCCTTCGGATGGAGAATCTGGAGCCCGAGGCGAAAGGGTCCGGAGTGTAGGTTGTTTGGTAGTTTCTTTTTTGAAACAAACTTGTTTATAAACTTGCAGGTTGACTTGGTATGTATATAAAGTGTGTTTTGTGAAGAAAAGGGTATTGGTATGTTTTTAGACTATCCTGGTGGTTGTCAAGGTGTTTATTTAATTCGCTTCCGCATGTGCTTAATGGAAAGATAAAAAGAAAGGGGTCAGCGACGCGTCCTGGGACGTCGCATTTTAATCGACCGCCAAGGGATGTGCGCATGCCCAGGGTTCAGGGCGTGACACAGATCTAAGTGGTTTTGACCTAACTAATCATGATTAAAAATTCTAATATATATATAGAACATACACCAAACAATTATGAGCAACTTCTATGAGGAAAGTTTCCTCAAAAATCAACATAGAGATTGGTACAAAAATCATAAAGTCAAATTTCAGAACTGAAACAGAATCTAGAACAGACCTAAACTACCATAGAATCACACAACTTCAGAGGTTTTTTCAAAGGTCAAATGTCACTCAATCAGAACATCCGACCTACCGATTTAAAGCTTGTGTGTATTTTCAAAGCCTAGAAGAACTTGAATTAAGATAAGGTCATTTCGGACCTCGTTTTGGCCAAAATAGTAATCCTATTTGAGAACCGTGAAAATAAAGATTAAGGCCTAATCAAATTCAATCATCCATGATCATTCAAGAACAATCAATCACAGCAAATCAACATTTAGATCCATTAATCCAACATCTAAACATGGCTTATTAACTTAAAGTTGAACCTTAGCCCTGACCGATTAATCCAGCCTCCCTTCACGGGGTTCGAGATCAAGAATATTACCTTTGATGTGTTTTCATCAATTTTGATCGCAATTGAATGAAGCTTTCGTTGGAACTTTGATCAAACCTCCACTAACACACCGAAAGGCCTCAGATTGGTTGTGAACTGATCGGATCGTTGGCTTAACACCAACATCGAACCAATCTAAATGGACTGGTTTGTATCACCGAGGGAGCTTAGCATGATTCTAATCAAGGCTGAGCTCATCACCGGCTTGCATCGGTTGTAATAGGAAGGGGTGGTTGTTGGGGGGTTGAACCGATGACCAGTAGCTTATAGTGGGAAAACCGGCGTGAGGTTGATGGTGATAGACTAGCAAGAACCGATTCGATGTAGAGAGAAAAAAGAGGAGAGAGAAAAGCAGTATAGTGGGAAAACCGAGAGAGGAGAGAGAAATCTAGTAGAGAGAAAATTTTCTTGCAAATGAAGCCCAACCAAAAAATGGAGGGAAAATGGCTTATCTACTATCCCCAAATCATGTAATTTTGTCTGTCGGTTCGATCCGATAGTCGAAATGTCGATCCAATGGTTAAATTTTGATTTCAAAGGTTGGATCATGATCTTGTGGTGTCAAGTAATCAATCTAGTGGGTTTGATTTGCGAAAACCCGAGTCAAAATTGAGAATTACAACAAATTGTTCAATCAGGGATTAATTTGTAATTTGATAAAATTCGAGGACAATTTGAAATTTTTCAAAAAATTGATGGTGCATAAGTGACATTAACATTAAAAGGATCCTGTAACCAGTTGTCAGAGGTCTAGAACTGACTAGCAAGTGGCTGAACCGGCCAACATCACCAGTAGCCAGTCAAACCGATTCGCATGGGTTTGGTCAATTCTTGACCGGTTCTTGATCGATTTGGTCTAATTTTGACTATTTTGCTCACTTGGAACCTCTGTGTGTTCAAAATTTATGCAATTTGGTCATTGAAGAGAAAATTTACCTTATTTAAGAAAAAATTTGCCAATTGAGATTCAATTAAGCTAATCAAATCTTATGGATGTGATCTAAGGGTCATTTATTGACCTAATTTAATTATTATCATGAAAGACAATTGGTCAAAATCATGGGTGCTTTGAGTTGAGCTTAAGGGCTAAAATGATCAAATTTGCAATTCAATGGGTACAATTGCAAATGGATTGAAATTGAGTTCAATTGGCACCATAATTACCCTATCTTAACCATTCATGTGTAAAATCACTTATCATGTTCAAATTGGCCTTGAATCGAAGTGTTTAAGCTTATGTCAAAAATGAATCTAAGCTTAATATCAAAATTAGACCTGGATTTATGAAATTAAAGCATAACCTTGAATGGATCAACTCGAATTTTATCATTTGAAGCTTAATTGCTTGACTTTCTTAGTCTTCTAAGAATAAAGTTCTTCAAATCAAGAAGTTTTTATGTGAATTTTCCATGATTGATTTCATATTTAGACTTATCTTAAGAAAATGAGTGAAGAAAAATTGTCCATTCACAAGTTATAAAGGATCGGTTTTTGTCCCCTAATTAGGACTTAAAATGATAATTTATATTTTGACTAGACAATTCACGGAATTGAATGTACAAGCAAAATTAAAATAGTCTCTAGACCAAATGTCAAACTACACCTAAGTATGACTAGAATGAAAGTAATTTGATTTTTAGTTGATTTAGAACCTAACAACGAAAAATTCGGAAAACAAAGAAATTTTCGACACCAAAATCAAATTGGCATTAAAAGAAATGTATTTTAGAATTTTTGATTTTTTTAAATTTTTTTTGTCAAAGGCTTAACTAATAGTCAACAATTGAGTTGACTTTTGATTGCTTAGTCTAATCTTTAAATTGTTAAGAAATTGATTTGACAAAAGTGAAATTAATGCTACATAACATCTTTTTCAATAAAAAAACCCAAATTTTGAGTCGGGGTTGACTTTGGGTCAAAGGGTTAATAAAAAAGTCAACTCAAAAGCCAATCATTTGACTTTTCAGGTTTCTCTTGAAAATAAGCTAGAAATTATTTATAAACAACAATGCAAAAGAAAGAAATAAAAAATGACACTTTTTGGCCGAGAAATGGGGCTTCGTTACGATTAGAAACCTAAATCTCGATTTTTTTATCTTTTAATAATGCGTTAATTAAAAATTAAGTGTCAACAACTTTGCCTTTGTCGTCTAGCTTGTTTCTAAATACTCATTTTGTTCCAATCACTAGATAATCTTTTGGCCTTGGTACCAACTTCCACACTTCATTGAATTTAAACTAATGAAGTTCCTCCTACATTGTTCCTATGTAGCTTTCAACTGAAAGAGCTTCCTCAATCCCTTTCAGCTTGACTTTTGAAATCAATGCCAAAGTGATGACATTTTTTAGCATTGATCTGATTCTGATCGCATCCTTGATGTTTTTAATGATGAGATCTTTCAAGTAGCTGGATTTGTGTTTCCAGTTCTTGTTGTATTTGTCCTCAGATTTTGAAGATTCTTCTAATTTTGATTGCTTCTTAAACTCATTAGATGTTTGAACTTGATTCTATGATTCTCATATCTTCTAAATCTCTTGCAACAGTTATTGTTGAGAATGTTAAGAATCTTCTAGAAAAACATGATTATTTTCATCAAATTTCATAATTATTGATTCTTCCACCATGCGAGTTTTTATTGTAAACTCTAAAAGCTTTACTGGTCAATGAATATCCTAAAAAGATTCCTTCATTTGACTTTTCATAAAACTTTCTAAGCAAATTGTTAGCATTCTTAAGAATGAAGCACTTACAGCAAAATACTTGAAAATGTATGTGGCATCCTAAAACTTCATGACAACCCCTAGATATGTTATGAACCATGAATAGGTGATGGAAGCACCATCAAATTATATTGTAGCCATTAGACCCATGATTTGCAATAATATTTAGGCTGAGCTTTTTGATGGATAATTATTTGATAGGGAAATTTTATTCTTGGCCGTGCACTTTATAGGTTGGATTTTATTGAATTATGTTACATAGTATTATGGCCCTATAAATTTCAATTAGGTATTTATATAAGTGGGGATTTAGAGTAGATTATTAAAAGGAGTGGGCCAAAATTTTTAGAGCCCAAAACCAGCCCACAAAAGCCCCATTGTTCGGCCACATAGGCCCGGCCCACGAAGCCCAAAAGGGGCTGCCGTCGACCGAAGGAGGAACAGGCCCAAAGGATGGCCCATCAACCTGCATGAAAATTAACAAGTGTCAAGAGGAGCTTGCCAAGTGACATTTCCTTAGAGCCAAGTGGCATTTGCCATGCAAATCAAATGATTGCTAATGATGAAGGGGAAAGAAAAGAGGAGGGGCGGATTGATGAGGGGGTTATCAAGAGAGAGAGAGAGAGAGAGAGAGAGAGAGATGTCACATGAGGAAGAGAGAAAGAGAGAAAGCGGGCGTGCGAGGGAGAAAGAGGATGAGAAGACCGGCCGCCGTGCACCTGCCTAGCTGCCGCCGTCAAGCCCGCCCTGCCCCGCTGTGTGCTTGCTGTGATTCTCTTTGGATTAGAGGCAAGTAGAGTCCTTTGATCTACACTTTGCTTGCTGTGATTATGTGTGATGAATGGTGAATTTCGGATGTGGTAGAGGTGAGAATTTTCGGAGTTATGGGAGTTGTGTCTTAGTTTGGTAATCTGTTTTCTGGGAAAACAGACCGACCTTTGGTGATTTTGTAAGCTGCATGCAATGTTCTAGTTAGAATCTCACTTCAACTTCTTGATGAAAGTTGTAGAGAACTTCTTGGAGAGTAACATATCAAAATTTGAGAGGAAGAAAACAAGTATTTGTTCGTGAAACCATTTTTCTTCAAAGATACTAGATCTGGAAACAGTTATGTTGATCTATTGTGATTCTGTGAATTTTGTATAAGTATCCAGTCCGAATTTGAATCTCGTGTCCTTAATTAGAGTTGTAGGACACATCTTGTGGAGTAGCATACTAAAATTTGAGAATAAACAAACAAGTATTGATCGGGGAAATGATTTTCCTTGAAGAGGATGAATCTGGACAGTGAACCGAGAGTTAGGGAGAGTTATAAAAATTATAGCTTCTAATACAGAAGGAATTAGACTTTTATTTATAGCTATAATTTTACCTCTAGGTCTCAGCTATAACACATTAAAATATTAGAATTTTTGGAGTTCATTTAAGGACTTAATCAAAATTAATTCCGAAACTGTGCAAAAGTGGTGCTGGAATTTCTTTTGCTGTGATGTGTGAACTGTGGCAACTCGTATGAAGCTCTTTCGACATGGTGTTCTTCATGAAATATCTTTCTCCAGGTCTTTATTACATCATGTTAAATTTTCAGAATTTATTAAGAATTTCTACTAATTTTCCAAGAATTTTTACTAAAGAGGCGCATTCTGTTTTACCCGAAAATTGGTTCTATTTTCCAAAACCATTGAATTGCTTTATGAAATGTGATATCGTGGGTGTTATGTGTACTACATATATGGTGAAATTTGGCATATCATATGACATCAAAAAGTTGGTTTAGACCTTTAACATTGTTGCATCAAATGCCATGTTAAAAATGAGACATATATGTGATTATACATTGTGATACTAATGTTACCGTCGGAGGCGTGAGCTGACGATGCCCTGGGAGCGTCGGGATGCCCGGAGTGTGTGAGCCGGATGCCTGGAGGTGTGTGCCGGAGGATCCTCGGGAGTTTCGAGATACCCGGTGGTATACTGTACGTAATTCCAGAAGGCAAAGGTAACCATTTTCATGGCGAGCCTCGGCGATTCCTCGTGATGCCAGGTGGGATGTGTGTGCCGGATGCTTGGAGGTGTGTGCCAGAGGTTCCTCGTAATGCCAGGTTGGGTGCGAGCGATAAATGAGGGATGCAAACATTGGTCCCTATATGAAAAATGATGAGATCCTTTTGAAAGATAAAATTGGAAATTGAATTATGTGCATGGGTGTATGCATATGGCATGATGCATGATCTACTAATGAAAGTAAATTGATGCTATTTGACATTGAGAATGCGATCATGAAGGCTTGAATGGATCTCATGGGGATGTATACATGAGTGTATGGATGATATGAATCATGCGTATGTATGTGCATATGGCATGGGATGAACCTCATGGAAATACAAGCATGACTACATGATGGTATATGCAAGATGGCATGGTGAGATATGCATGACTGCATGGTGATATATGCACGACCGCATGATGATGTATGCTCGATAGCATGAATGATATGTGCTTTACTCGTGATATCTTGATTATCTTGCTTGTTGCATTGTATAGTTTGATAGATCTTTACTGCTGAGTGGTTGTACTCACCCTTTTGGGGACTAACATTTCAGATTGAGAGATGCCTCTATCACCTGTCACGTGTGGTACATTTTATGAATTACCGTCTGATGTTGAGGTCGAGTGCTCGGCGCACCCCTGCGTTGGTGTTCATGGTTGGTGTTTATTCGCGTCCATGTTTTGGTTATGTATGATGTGGGCCTACCTGATGGCCCCGTAGTACAGGAGTTTCTATCCACCCATGTTCGTCGAGATGGGAGGATGATGGGGATGCTACTGCTGCCACTGGCCGATGCACCAGGATGGGTGTGATAGGAGTGTGTGACTAGTGGAGGTTGACACTTTTTGGGATGGCCGACACTAGCTGATGGATTAATGTACATGTCTGATGTATAGTCGGGTTCTTTTGAGTTTAGCCGAGCTTAGTTAAAGTCTTGGCATTTTTTGTACTGACTTGTGAAATCCATCTTAGTTATGTAAATAAAAGTGATTCGGCCCTAAAGTATATATATATATATATATGAAGGGTTGTAGTTAATGTACATTGCATTGTATTATTTAGTTTGTGTATGGGTTAGGGAGATGACGAGTATGCTTCCGTTATACGAACTGCGCTGGGATCGATTGAGATGATACGAACCCCCAGGATTTATGGACCCGCGGCAATTGAAATGATATCAGAGTGACATGTTATTAGGGCAAGTGAAAGGTAAGTAATCTGTGGCGACCCTAGCGGATCGAGGGCCGTGTCGAGGGGTGCCACAATGTAAGATGCTCATAAGGGGTTTCATCTGTAGAAGGTCTGAGGAAAACACGATTTATAATATAACATGTAGTAGAAACAGCTTCCACCTAAAAATATGATGCAACTTTGCTTTCCATTAAAAGGGTTCTTGCCATTTCTTGCAAAGAATGACTTTTCCTCTCCATAACACTATTTTACTCAAGTGTGTAAGGAGTCAAAAAATTGATGCTTAAAACCCTTTTTTGTCATAAAAATTAGAAAACTTTGATTTTCAAATTCACCCCTATAATATTTTTTAATGCAAGAAATCATGTAACCTTTTTCATTTTGACTTCTTTTTGCAAATTTTGAAAACTGTGAAAAAGTTTCATGCTTATGTGCGAGAAATAGTACCAAAGTATACCTGGTGTAGTCATTGACAATGGCTAGACAATACCTTTTTCCTCCCACACTATGAGTCCTTGTTGGTCCAAAAATGTCCATATGAAGAAGTTGTAGTGCACTATTAGTAGTAACATAATTCATGAGTTTCTAAGTACTTCTTACTTGTTTTCCAAGAGCACCGACTAAGCATATCTCAAACTATTCATATTTAAGGTCCGGTAGCCCTCATACAAGTTTCTTTGTGGACAGCTTCAGGATTTGTGCTGGTGCTTATGTGGCCAAGCTTTATGTGCCAAAGGTCTAACTTGTCCTTGATGGATACTAGGCATTGTATGTCACCAGACTTTATATCTAGTAGATATATGTTTCGATGCTTTCTTCTTGTAAAGGTTTGCTTGTCATCTTGACTTGTCCTGAAGCATTTGTCCTCTTGAAAGCAAATTCTGAAGCCGATGTCACATAGTTGATTGATGCTGATTAGATTGTAATTCAATCCCTTAACTAGTGATATATCTTTTATCGTGAGACTTCAAATTTTGATAATGCCCTTATTGATTATGTTTCCTTTCTTGTTCTTACCAAAGGATACACTTTCGCCATTGTATCTTGAAATTTCAACAAACTTGGTTGGATCTCCTGTCATGTGTCTTAAATGTCCGCTATCTAGGTACCATTTATGTCCCTTTTTATTTGGTACATACAATCAACAAGATAGATTCAAACTTTCTTTGGTACTCATATTTGTTTGACCCCTTGTCAGTTAGATGGCTCAACCATACTTAGAAAGTTTCTTCAAATTGTTCTCCAACCTTTTGGGCAATCATTTTCCAAATGATATGGATTGCATCCCGGAGTATTCGGTTGAAGATTCCAATGAGTAGAGGATCTGTAGTACTCTAACCCCCCCCCTTTTGCAGATCGTGTATATATTGGCTAATATTGTATATGATAGTTTGATTTGTGTATATAAGTGTGTTGTGGTTTGAAAAATTTATGGCCCTGCTTTTTTATCCCATCTTGTTATTGTCTGGGGATTTATTATTCGCTTCTGCATGCGCATTAAAATGAATGGGTCGGCGATGCATCCTGAGATGTTGCTATTTAATCAACCGCAGAGGGATGGGCACGCACACGAATGATCGGGGTGTGACATGGCAGATCGTGGTGGGCAAGTGGGTCTAGACAGGCGAAGAGGGCGAGTAATGAGAAAATTGACATGGCAGATCGTGGTGGGCAAGTGGGTCTAGACAGGCGAAGAGGGCGAGTAATGAGAAATTTTTTTATTTCTCGTTTCTATTCCAAAAATAAATAAATAAAGTAGAAAAAATTGGATAATAAAGTCATAATTAGACTTGAAGACAATTAATCACAAGTTCCACAATTTAATTGTATCCAAAATTAATGAGATACAGAAAAAGTAAAAGTGGAAAAGACAACTATTAACAATATGGAGATTGATTATGTGTAGGAAATTATGAAACGAACTAGCAATACATCTCTATCGAAGGCGAAGCTGGATTGGGTTGCGGGAAACAGTAAAATTGAGTTGAAATGTGTTCCCTAGTTTAAATGCAGCAGCAGACATAAACCGTGCATACCACATAGTAGTCCCCATGCGGTCCATTATTAGTACTTGAAGGGTGCTCTAATCGATGTATTGCTAGTTCGTTTCATAATTTCCTACATAGAATCAATATGGAGATTGATTCCATGTAGGAAATTTTGAAACGATCCCTGCAGCTTTCTTTATGACTAGAGCACCCTTCAAGTACTATTAATGGACCGCATGGGGACTACTATGTCGTATGCACGGTTTATGTCTGCTACTGCATTTAAACTAGGGAACACATTTCAACTCAATTATACCGTTTCCCTCAACCCAATCCAGCTTCGCCTTCGATCTCTGTTGTCTTAATGCTCCCCCCTGTCAATCCATTTTATAACCCAAATTCAAGGTATCCCGGTGCTTACCGATTCACCCTTCTCTGGTGCCTGGCATTTGGGAGGTCTTCCTGGGTTTTGCATTCAGAACAGAGATGAAACTGAGATAGCTAGTATAAACACCTAGAGGGGGGTGAATAGGTGTAAAAACAATTTATCAAGATACGGAAGCGATACTAGGCAAACGATAGAAAGGGAGTTCTCTTTTGGTTAACAAAATGAAATACGATCAAAGTAAAGCAAGGAGTAGGGAAGAAAAAATTGAACACAAGGTTTATAGTGGTTCGGCTTATTCCAAGCCTACGTCCACTCTTCCGCACTGACAGCCCACCGGTTGGATTTCACTATGAACAAAAGAGATGTTACAGCACAACTTTTCCTTGATTCCATAGTGTAGATATTCTACCACACTTCCTCAAGGTTTCTCACAAATATAGACTCTCTTTTGCGTACAAGATTTCGCTCAAAGGAATTGATTAAACAACAAGGAGCTTCAGACTTTGGAATTCTTCTATCACGCACCTCTCAAACAACTTAGAACGTCTTCCTTATATACTCCTTTATGCCATCATACCCGTTGGCACTTACCAAAGGAATTCCTCCAATCTACCCGTTGG
Source organism: Eucalyptus melliodora (assembly GCA_004368105.4). Taxonomy (NCBI): domain Eukaryota; kingdom Viridiplantae; phylum Streptophyta; class Magnoliopsida; order Myrtales; family Myrtaceae; genus Eucalyptus; species Eucalyptus melliodora. The sequence continues at coordinate 21,172,564 of CM023410.3, read as the reverse complement.
ACGGAATCAATTAGGAAGATCATTCGAGCTATTAAAGGAACATGTCGATAGCCCATCAATCTTGTTCACTCATACAATCAGGATCTCGGTTTCCATAAGTAGAACCTTCCAATAATATTTTGCTAATCATTGGATCCTTAATCTTCGAATCAATCATGATCAAATAAAGGATTCCATTATGTCATATCCAGCCAAGAGACCTTCTCTAGTCGATAATGTCACATCCTTAATGAAACATCCAATTCTGGATAGCCTTTCTTCAACGTATTAGAAACTGTCAATGAGGATAGACTTTGAGTCTTGAGTCTAGCTATCGGGAGGTCTTCAGACTTTAAATTGTAGAGTCTGCAAACCTTCAGACTAGACTGATGGAAACGATTTGTCAGCTTCAAAACACTTCATGAAGATTTCTCCAACAATCTCCCCCTTTTTGATTGTGACAAAACTTTCCTATAGATTTGGATAACTTTTACGTACAAAACATTACTCAACAAATATAGATATCTTATAAAGATAAATGGCTTAATGAATGATAACACTAGAATTTGCAACCACAGAAAATAAGTTAGTCTGGTATATGATAAAGCCATCCATAAGATATCAATAATAGTTAATATAAACAGTCAAGTTCAAATCCAAATTCAGTCCACACATCCAGACACAAAAGTAAAGTCGTAAAGTCAAACATCAAAACAATCTAAGTTAAACAGTCCATACGATTAAAAATCAAGGTTTCAAATCTTGCATCTCTCCCCCTTTTTGTCAGCATAAAAAAAGGTTGAGATGAAAATGGAATAGAGTCAAGAATGCTTGGGAACTCGGACAAGCTGGAAATCTCCCATTGACTGAATGATGCCTTCCAGCCTTTTCAAGTCTTCCTTTAGTTGAGCAACATCATCACCCTTAGCATTAGCCTGAATCTGAAGAGAAAGGGCTTGGATCTGATCATGCAATGAACTCGAAGAAGCTTGACTTGCATTCTACCAATTCTGAACTTCGCATCCCAAAACATATATCTGACCTCGCATTTCCAAGAGAATATCCATAATTTTGCGAAAATCTGCTGAATTATCGGTCTGCGTACTGGTTTCGGCCTTATTTGATGGAGTAAAGGCAGACGATGGCAGATCAGCCTAATCACGCAGATTTGGTGATGAAACATCATGTCCTTCCTCAGGAAATTGAGAGGCATAAATGTCCTCTGGATCTGCTGGAGAGCGACTGACTCCCTCACTAGTAGCAGGATATGAGGACATTCCTCTTTTCTCATGATCTCCCCCTGTTTCCATACCTTTAGGTGGAGAAGAGTGTCCATCATGTTCTCCTTCTTCTTGATCTCTTTTCTCTTCTTCTTCTTTTTCGACTCTTTCCTTCTCAACATCTCTTTCTTCTTTTTCTCCTTCCTTTGTTTCTTTCTCCTTTGCTTCTTTCTCTTCTCTTTCTCTACTCCTCTGTTCTGAGTCTTTTTCTGGAACAGAATGACTTAGATTCTTCAAAGCCATTGCAGAAATGATGATGTTTTCCTCATCCTCTTCATCCTCGACGATGAGAGCTCTTCTTTTCTTGGATGGAGCAACCATGGGCTCCTTCCCTTTTCTTTTTGCTGTAGAAGAGCTTTGTTGAGTTTTGACAGGAGTCTTCTCCTTGAATTTCTCCGATGCCTTGCTTAGTTCTTTCAGACGCATTTTAGTCACCATTTTTAGCCCTACCACCATATGATCACATGATCGAGGACAAAGAATTTGTGGAGGCTGAATGTTCAGATGTCTAAATAACTTCGTCACAAGACCTGGATAAGGAAGTTGACCTCTGTCCTTCACCACTGCTCTATACATGTGGAACATAACAGTGTGACGAAGAGAAAACTTTTTCCCAGTGATGATGGCATACATCAACTTTGCCTCTGAACTTGAAACATCAGTCTTGGAAGTTGATTTCGGTCTGAGGCAATTGATCACAATCTTGTGAAGCAGAATGTTGAACGCACTCATCCTTAAGTAGGAAATCTTTTCCTCTGTTCTCCTGTCCTTGACAAGTTCCAATGTAGCACGACCAATAGAAACTTTAATCGGTTGATATCTTCCTCTCTCAACCTCTAAGACATCTACCAGCATATCCATATCCACTACAAAGTCTTGATCTTTGACACTGAAAGAGAATCTATTCGCATCTAGGAAACTAAGATTCGAATAGAAATAAGCAGTTAATTTAGCATGAGCTTCTGTGGTGTCAGAACAGAATTGCTCAAGTTGACATTTACAGCATCAAGGAAATCAAAATCCACACTCCTAGGGTTTATCACCCCACGCTTCAACAATTTTGAGTATAGATCCTTCTGTTCCTTCGATCTAAACAACTCTCCCATTTTTCCTCGATTTTCCGCCGCAATATCCATCCTTGATTGAAATTGGTTGTACAATTTGTCATCATCATTTCCATCTATCGGATTAAATCCCCAATCACGAGGATCACTTGGGATATTTGCAAGGGTTTCTTCTACCACCCCTTTACGAGCAATTCCCAAACTTTCCATTTTTCGCAAAAAGATATATTCATTCCCATATCCTTTGTCCTTAAGAAAATTATCGATGTAGTTCAATGAAGTACCAATCCCTTTTAAAGCATGATAAAGCTTATAAATAAAATAGGGCCTTTGAACTCTTACATGATCTGCATCTTCAATGATTTCTTCTTCTTGTTGATGACTAGCATCTTGTGAACTAGATGGTGGAGAATGATGCTGCTGAGAATGTTGTGGGCTTTGCTGCTGACTTGGAGAAACTTCTTCCTCGGTGAGATCGAAGTGAGTAGGTCCCTCACTCATTCGCCGTGCTCCCCTGCTTGCGATCCTCAAAGACTTTCTTGAAGACGACATCTTTCTCACTCTTTGAAAGATTCCTTGCTTGAATTTCCCAAGAAAGATGACAACTTTTTCGAAGATTAAACAAGAAAAGAAACACAGGAATGGAAGATCGGTGCTTTTTAGGGTTTTGGAGTCAAACGAAGTGAAACCAACTGTATATAACTTGGTCGAAACGAGGGAATGCCAAAGGACGTAATGGAAAGTGAAAAGATCCCTTTTTAAAAAATAACAGCCTTTTTCGAGAAAATAGTCTTTTCAAAATAACTCCTTTTTCGAAAAGGAAACGTTGCAATAATTACGTCAATTAAAGATATCAATAATAAAACACGGTTGATGATCGTACCTTTTCAAGATGAGATTCGAGAGAGAGAATAACTTACAGTCAAGGTCTTGTTTGTCTGAGTCTGAGAGTCTCTAGACTTTGATTTCCTCATACCTCAAAATGTTGAGTGTGGAACGGATGGTTTCAAATTGATTTTTCTCCAAAGGCTTTGTGAATATATCTGCCAGTTGGTTCTTTGAATCAACAAACTGAATCGAAACTTCTCCATTTTGAACATGATCTCTAATGAAGTGATGTCGAATCTCTATATGCTTTGCTCTTGAGTGAAGATTTGCATTTTTGGTAAGATTGATTGCACTGGTGTTGTCGCAGTTGATCTCTGTGCATGAATCTTCAATTCCAAAGTCTCTTCACTGTTGTTTTATCCACATAATTTATGAACAGCAACTTCCGAGAGGTACATACTCTGCTTCTGCTATAGAGAGAATTACTGTACTATGCTTCCTTGAAAACTAAGACACTGTCTTGCCTCCAAGTAGTTGACAGGTACCCAAGGTGCTCTTTCTATCAACTCTGCATCCGGCTAAGTCTGCATCTGAGTATCCAAGAAGAGTAAAGTCTCCTCTTTTAGGATACCAAAGGCCGATGCTTGAAGTTGAGGCAATGCATTTGATAATACGCTTTGCAGCACTTAAATGAGATTCTTTAGGGTCTGCTTGAAATCTGGCACGAATGTAAACACTAAACAAAATGTCAGCTCTAGAAGTAGTAAGATAAAGAAGTGAACCGATGATACTCCTGTATAACTTTTGGTCGACTTTCTTTCCGCTTTCATCTTTGTCTATCTTAAAGGAACTTGACATTGGTATATTAGCCTTTTTGCAATTGTTCAGTCCAAACTTTTTGACAAGATCATTTGCAAACTTTTCTTGATGAATAAAAGTTCCATCCTTCAACTGCTTTACTTGAAACCCGAGAAAGAAGGTTAACTCACCCATCATGCTCATTTCAAATTCATTCTGCATAGTCTTAGAGAATTTCTTGCACAGAATTTCATTAGAGGATCCAAAAATAATATCATCGACATATATTTGAACAAGCAAAAAACTTTTGCTTTCTTTTTTAATAAACAGAGTAGTGTCTACTTTACCTTTGACAAAGCCATTTTGAATTAGAAACTTACTTAGCCTGTCGTACCAAGCTCGAGGTGCTTATTTTAAACCATATAAGGCCTTTTTGAGTCTGAATACTGAGTCTGGTTTCCTTGGGTCTTCAAACCCAGGTGGTTGTTCCACATAGACTGCCTCATGGATGAATCCATCTAGGAAAGCACTTTTGACATCCATTTGGAATAACCTGAAATTTTTATGACAAGCAAACGCAAGTAATAAACGAATTGCTTCTAACCTTGCTACTGGTGCGTAAGTCTCGTCATAGTTTATCCCTTCTTCTTGCGTGTATCCCTTGGCCACGAGTCTTGCTTTGTTTCTTATGACTTTTCCTTTCTCGTCCATCTTGTTCCTGAAAACCCATTTAGCTCCAACAATTGATTTACCTTTTGGTTTAGGAGTCAACTCCCAGACATCATTAATTCTGAATTGTTTGAGTTCTTCTTGCATAGCTTCAATCCAGCTTTCATCAGATAAAGCTTCATCTATGCTTTTGGGTTCTATTTCAGAAATAAGAGCCACAGCACTAGACTCTTCGCGCCTTGTGGATCTTGTGCGAATTCCTTCATTAATGTCGCCAATAATAAGATCTTTGGGATGACTGGACTTATGCTTCCGGTTACTGGTTGATTTGTCAATATGGTGATCACTTCCTTCATTTGAATCTTCAACAGTCACTTGTTGCTGGTCCTTTAAAGTCTGAGCTGCTTCTTGCAATTTAGACTTTGTAGAATCTGGAGCAGATTCAGGTTCTTCAAGATGAGTCTGAATAGATTCATTTTGCGTAGAATGCTGGAATTTGATATTCATTGATTCTTCCACAGTTTGAGTCTTCTTGTTGTAGACTCTGTACGCTTTGCTTGTGGTTGAATATCCAAGGAAGATGCCTTCATCTGACTTTTCTTCAAACTTACCAACTCGATCATTTGCATTTTTCAATATAAAACATTTGCAACCGAATACATGAAAATATGAAACAATAGGCTTCTTTTCTTTGAATAGTTCATAGGGGGTTTTTTCTAGAATAGGCCTTAGAAAAACTCTATTGATAATATAACATGCTGTAAAAACTGCTTCAGCCCAAAAACGTGGGGAAATGTTGCTTTCAATTATAAGAGTTCTAGCCATTTCTTGAAGCGATCTATTCTTTCTTTCCACAACTCCATTTTGTTCTGGAGTATATGGAGATTCATCGCAAAATTTTGTAAAATCTTGATTTTCAAATTCACCTCCATGATCTGTTCTTATACTTGAAATAACATATCCTTTTTCATTTTGAACTTTTTTATCAAATTTTTCAAAGTAAGAGAAAGTTTCAGACTTACTTGCTAGGAAATACACCCAAGTAAATCGTGAGTAGTCATCCACAATTACTAGGCAATATTTCTTACCTCCAATGCTCTGAGTTCTGGTTGGTCCAAAGAGATCCATATGCAGAAGCTACAGTACCCGGTTAGTGGAAACTTGATTTATCGGTTTAAAGGAATTTCTTACCTGTTTTCCCAATATGCATGGTGTACACAGATCAGACTTTTGGTATGATAGATTGGGTAGACCACGAACAAGCTTCTTTGCTGAAATTTTGGATATGTGCTTCATATTGATGTGCCCAAGCTTTCTGTGCCATAAGCTTGCTTCATCTTGGATTGAGATTAGACATTGCGATTCATCTAGTTTCACATCCAAGAGGTAGATATTTCCATGTCTTCGACCCATAAATGACTGAGTAGAGTCTTTACTGGTTCCTGAACATATACCCTCTTGAAAGTAGATTTTCAAACCGGTATCACATAGCTGACTGACACTAAACAGATTGTAGTTGAGTCCTTCAACTAAAGAAACATTGCTTATTGTGAGGTTTCCAATCTTCACAGTTCCAAATCCCACAATTTTTCCTTTGTTGTTTCCCCCAAATGAGACTTTTCCACCATTCACTTGAACAAGCTTTATGAAGTAATTTGAATCTCCTGTCATATGTCTTGAGCATCCACTATCCAGATACCATTTTACCTTTTTCTTGATAGTGACCTGCATTTGAAAAAGAAACTCAAACTTTCTTTGGTACCGATATTTTTTTTGGGTCCATTCGTGTTAGTATGATATGCGGTTTTTGCCCATACTTTATTGACAGGTTTCCAAATCATAGGATATTCTTTTTTAAAATGATCTGCACTATTGCACTTTGAACATCTGAGAGCATTGCGACCTACTGGCTTTACAAAGATTCTTTTAAAATGATTTTTGTAGGCATCTCTTGTGGGTCTTTGCTTAATTCTTTCTTTCACTTTTGGAAAATTAATTAAAGAAATGGTTTCAGCAGTCATTCCCAAACTAGATTTATTGAAATAAGGTCTTTGAACAGAAAGAATTTTTTCCAGTTTCTCAGAACCTATAGAAAATCTTTTAGAAATGTTTGAGATATCATTTTTCAAGAATGCATTTTCTTTTGAAAGATTATCTTCACTTTCTCTAAGAGAAGAAACATTCGTGTCTAAACATTTCACCTTGTCTTTCAAAACGTTTTCCTGTTGTTTTAGAGCAGAATTTTGCTTTTTGAGTTCAGAAATCTTTTTAAGAGAAGTTTTAAGACTAAAACACAACTCTTCAATGTATTTAGAAACTTTAAGAGGGATTTTGAAGTTACTTACCTCAAATTCATTGTCTGAATATGATTTTGTCTCGGAGTTTGAATCTAAATCCGATTGTGTCATTAGACATATGTTGTTATAATCATAATCACTTTCTTTACACTCTGTATCATTCCAGGTTTCTGCTTTAAGTGCCTTTCGATACTTTTCAGTTTTTCCTTTCTTCTTCCTCAAAAGAGGACAGTTGGGTTTGATGTATCCCTTTTTCTTACATTCAAAGCAGACTACTTCTCTAATTGATTCATCATCTTCAACAAACTATATCTGTTGCTTTTGAAAGCTTTGTTTCTTTGGATTGAATCTTCTTGCTTTTCTATTCAGCTTTCTGAATCTTCTAATCATGAGAGCAAGCTCCTCATCATCCATATCGTCTTCAGAATCTGTAACATCATAATCATCATTAGATTTTAATGCAATGGATTTCTTACCTTTAGGGTCTTCGTCTTCATTGATTCGTTCAACTTCATAAGACTGAAGAGTTCCAACCAACTCATCAACAGATAGTGGCATGATTTTTTGGGTCTCTCTGATTGAGGTCTTTATGTGATTCCAATCCTTGGAGAGTCCACACAATAGCTTGTTTACCTTCATAGGATCAGAAATTGGCTGACCTTGATTTTCAAGACCATTCGCAATATCTGTAAAACGACTAAACATGTCAGTTATAGATTCTCCTGATTTCATTTTGAAGGCTTCGTATTGACCGAGGAGAATGTTGATTCTAGTCTCTTTCACTCGATCGGTTCCTTCATAGGTAATATGTAATCTATCCCACACTTCTTTAGCTGTAACACAAGAAGATATTCTGTTATATTCAGTAGGTGATAAAGCACAATATAAAGAATAAATTGCTTTTGCATCAAGAGCTTGTCTCTTGATTATCTCTTCCTAAGTCATTTCACTAGACTCAACAGTATCTTTTCCTCTTTCTGAAACAGGTGCAGCTTTAGGAATGATTCCTCTTTCTACAACGTCAATTCCAGAGGATCCTTTGATCTTAGGAATGCCTTCATCTTGTTTTTCCATATGTTGTAATCCTTTCCATCAAAGTAAGGCGGTCTGGTATTGCTTTGCCCTTCTACCAGCCCTAGAGCCAATATACTAGCCATGGATCTTTAACTCTAAAGTAAAACACTTCAAATAAAGTGAGTACACGAGCTCTGATACCAATTGAGATAGCTAGTATAAACACCTAGAGGGGGTGAATAGGTGTAAAAACAATTTATCAAAATACGGAGGCGATACTAGGCAAACGATAGAAAGGGAGTTCTCTTTTGGTTAACAAAATGAAATACGATCAAAGTAAAGCAAGGAGTAGGGAAGAGAAAATTAAACACAAGGTTTATAGTGGTTCGGCTTATTCCAAGCCTACGTCCACTCTTCCGCACATACAGCCCACCGGCTGGATTTCACTATGAACAAAAGAGATGTTACAGCACAGCTTTTCCTTGATTTCACAGTGTAGATATTCTACCACACTTCCTCAAGGTTTCTCACAAATATAGACTCTCTTTTGCATACAAGATTTCGCTCAAAGGAATTGACTAAACAACAAGGAGCTTCAGACTTTGGAATTCTTCTATCGCGCACCTCTCAACAACTTAGAACGTCTTCCTTATATACTCCTTTATGCCATCATACCCGTTGGCACTTACCAAAGGAATTTCTCCAATCTACCCGTTGGACGGAATCAATCAGGAAGATCATTCGAGCTATTAAAGGAACATGTCGATAGCCCATCAATCCTGTTCGCCCATACAATCAGGATCTCAGTTTCCATAAGTAGAACCTTCCAAGAATATTTTGCCAATCATCGGATCCTTAATCTTCGAATCAATAATGATCAAATAAAGGATTATGTTATGTCATATCCAGCCAAGAGATCTTCTCCAGTCGATAAGGTCACATCCTTAATGAAACATCCAGTTCTTGATAGCCTTTCTTCAACGGATTAGAAACTGTCAATGAGGATAGACTTTGAGTCTTGAGTCTGGCTGTCCAGAGGTCTTTAGACTTTAAATAGCAGAGTCTGCAAACCTTCAGACTAGATTGATGGAAACGATTTGTCAGTTTCAAAACACTTCATGAAGATTTCTCCAACACAAACGAGGATGGAGGACGCTGAAGGGGCTTTAGCAAGACTAGCGTCTCTCCATAGAAAATTTGGCAAACTACATCTCTCACGCTGAAGGGGCTTTAGCAATACTACATCTCTCACTCAGACATGATGGATTTGATAGCACTCTTTCAAGAATATAAGGTGTTCAACATTCATCAACTTTACAAAACAATTCATACTAGCAAGTAAGCCGTGCGGCCAGTGAGCACATCTGCACTTGGGAGCTCAAATTATGCACCTATTAAGGATGACATAATGGTTACAACCCCAAAAAGAAATAAACAATCAATGTCTCATAGTGCCCCAGACATATTTTGTTACATCAGTCTAAGTATACCTATCATTTAAAGGCTATACGTGACTATTTTCAAAACACAATGTATTTACAATTATATCCGCAATCACATGAGGCGATATAATTGGTCGACCAATAAATACATGTGATAGATGTAAAACAACAATAGTTTTCCTTCGCACTCATATCTCTCTCCATTTCAGAACTATTGCTTTCCTAGACACGTCCCATAAGGCCATATCTATTCATGACCGCCGACAACATGCTAAAGTAGTAACATTGATCTTTCACTTCGAGAACATAGTCAGAAGTAACATTGGGCACAAAAATGAGGTAAATTATAAATTACCTCAAGGGCTCACACGATGAGTAAATAGGGATAATTTTAGTTACCTTCCCTTATCGGTCGTACAATGCACATTTAGTATGAATTATATACTATAGTGGATTTCTTTTTCTGTAAGAGCGTATGTCATTTATTAAATATATCCACTATACGGATCTTAGCCTAAACATAGTCACGTGCCTCTCACGTACTCATGTTTAGCTCGAGTGCTATATCAGCTCGCTTTCTATAGCGTCCAATTAAGTACTCGCATTCGGCATCTTACAAGTATACATGATTGTGGGACTATTATGTTCGGTCTTATTATAAACAAATCACAGACTTCATCTTGACTCCAATCAATGCGACATATTTTATGCACCAAACTTGCTCTTCAGCATTTATTTGTACATAACGTCTCATCTCAACGTGCTAACTATAGCAATTGAGGCGATTGTTCGTGTGAGTGAGCCAATCATTGCCTACTGACATGCTTTCCAATAATATATGTGTGTAGTGCTAGTCTCATATTGTATTCGTACTTATTAATAAAATATCAAGTCACTAATAAGCAAACAAGTACAATACATATGTTTACACATACATAAACCAATGATCCTCTATAATAAGACATATCACATTCTACGCAATCCTAGTGACATCCTGTGGGTCAAGAATATGTCTCTAAGAACAACCTTCGTAGATTGATCAGTAACCATTCTATTGGTTGAAACGTATTGTAGGATCACTTCTTTCTGCGCTATTATATCTCTTATGAAGTTGTTCTTTATGTCAATGTGCTTTCTCCTTCCATGATACTTGGGATCCTTCACATAGGCAATGGCGGCTTGACTATCGCAATAAACTATCACCGGTCTTGGAACCTCAGTGACAATGGCTAAATTTTCTAAGAAACATTTTAGTCATACTGCTTCTTGCACTGCAGGAGAGCATGCAATAAATTTTGCCTCCATCGTAGATAAGGCGGTGCATGTCCGTTTCTTAGTATTCTAAGAAATCGCACCTCCATTGAGCAAGAACGCATATCCTCTCCAGCCCCATTGGTATCTGAATAGCCTAATAGGCATAAATCATTCCCTTAGTAACAAAGTCGATAGTCCATGGTGCCCTTCAAGTATCTCAGAATCCTCTTCACTGCTTTCCATTGTACTTGACTAAGATTTGATTGATATCAGCTCACCAATCCCACGACATAACATATGTCAGGTTTAGTACATATCATAGCATACATCAAACTTCCGACTGCAATAGAGTAAGGAACAATTTCTATTACTTTAATTTATTCTTGAGTCTTAGGACACATCTTAGTACTTAGGCCTTCACCTTGCATAACAAGGGTATTAATGAGATTACAATACTGCATATTGAAATGCTCAATAATCTTCTTTATATAAGACTCTTGTGATAAAGTGAGGAGTTTTCTTGATCGATCTCTTTCGATCTTAACTCTTAATATATAAGTAGCTTCTCCCATGTCCTTCATTTCAAAATTAAAGGACAGCCATTCTTTTATGATGATAACCAAAACTTTGTCATTTCCAGCCAATAGAATATCGTTCACATAAAATAATAAAATCACAAATTTATCTTCAGACCGCTTGACATTAACACAGTGATCTTCTTCATTCATCGTGAAACCAAAAGTCATTATGGCTCGATGAAAACGAAGATACCACTGTCTAGATGATTGCTTAAGGCCATATCTTGAGCGATAAAGCTTGTAAACTTTATGCTCTTGACCTTTAGCTATGAAACCTATTGGCTGCTTCATATAAGGTTTCCTCATCTAGTTCTCCATTGAGAAATGCCGTCTTTACATCCATTTCATGTAATTCAAGGTCTAAATGTGCAACGATGGCTAGGATAAGGTGTATTGAGACAAACCTTACAACTGGTGAAAAAGTTTCCTTATAGTTTATACCCTCTTGTTGAGTATAATCCTTCGCCACAAGACGAGCCTTATACCTTTTCAATGAATCCATCCGCCCTTCACTTAATCTTGAGGACCCATTTGTTTCCAATGGTCTTACGATTGAGTGGTAGATCAATCAAGTCCCAGACATGATTTGCCCTCATTGACTCAATTTCATCTTCCAATGCTTTTCTCCATTCTTCCTTATCAGAGGATGAGAGAGCCTTTTGAACAGTCTTAGGCTCAGTATCGTCTTTTTGAGCAATCATAAATGCTTCCCCTTCAATCTCAAAATGACGATAGGGAATACCTTTACGATTACTTTTACGCAATTGAATTTCTCTTGAATTGAATTCGTCAAGCGATGCAACACTCCCACTAGGTCTTGCATGTTAAGGTTAAATCTTCATTTCCCTCTACAACATTAGTAGGTGTGTTATTAGGATCTTCCATCTCATATAATTGGAAGTCCTTATCAATCTCACATCTACTAAGAAAATCATTCTCCAAGAACCTGACATCTCGTGTGTCATGCCCCGAACTTCGAGCGTGCGCACAACCCTCGGTGATTGATAGAATTTCGCGACGTTTCTAGGACTCGTCGTCAACCCTTTTCATTTTATTACACATGCGGAAGCGAATTAACTAATCTCCTGACAACGACAAACATGGGATAGAAAAGCAGGACAACTAACTTCAAATCAAATACACCTCTATAAACACTTGAAGCTTATATAGAAGGTCTATGTCATAAAGAACTACTGAGCCACCTATGCTCCTAACCCTTTTGCTTCAAGCTCCTGGCTCTTCACACTAGGGATCCGGAAATGGTTATTCAATAACTAGTGAGATATAAATCTCAGCGAGTTCCACCCCTAAGCCCCGGTTAGTACACCAAGTCAACTCGGGTATCTATCCAGAACTACCCCACCACAAGCAACAACCAACAGTCGATTCGCATACAACCATACCTGGTATACCATACCCTACACGATATCACTCAGAATGATACACACAAAGCACATGGCCATTAGATGATACATTTCATCAATCACATACGAGTCGCATCACAAGCAATCTTACTTGGCTATTGCCACACCCTGCATATTATCGATTCATGCATGCATGCCATAAACAATGTGCTTAACTCATGTATGACCGAAATCACAGATGCCATGATTCTCATGCATTCTTGCACGTTAGCACAGTTCGAAAACACAATGCATGTACTCAATGCATACAACAATTAAAACACCTCATTCATCTCAGTCAATCACATGAGTCCTAATTATAAGACCGAATCGTTATGACACGTATTATACCATGCCACACAATTCTGTCCCATAATTCGGCACGTCAATCAACACCCAACATGCGTTCCAATTGTTATTCACTGCCACTCAAGGGCATAGCCTACTCGCAGTTCAGCTATCTATTGACATTAATGCCAGACATCGTCTCCCCCCATGGATCACGGCTTCGTCACTACGTCGATGGCGTTCCCGAAGGAGTATAGGTCCATAATCAATTGCGACTATAGCCTACTCGCATTTCGGCTATCTACTGACATTCAGCTAGGCATCGTCTCCCCATCACAGAACGGGCTTCATCACCACTTGACGGCGTTCTTGAAGGAGCATGGGCCCAAAATCTATTGTGACCCGCATCCGTTGTGTGGGGCATCCCATATAGGGTATGCCCAGCTTAACAGCTTAGGACGGTTTCTCATTAACCAACACACAACAATTCATTATCGGCCCAGGACACTTTGCATTTCACTCATATGCCTCGATTAAAACAGTGATCCTGGCCTCTTTCCTTCATATTAAAAACATCCAAGAAAGTAGTCGTGCGTGGGTACACATTAATTCAATCTAGAAAACTGATACTTTCCTTTTCAAACCCCACTATTTGATATAATACTTAAAATCCATTTTCGGTGTCCAAACCCGACACCCGGGACTTTCTTAATAAAACCCATAATTTCCAATCACCATACCATTGCACAAATCATCACTCAATTCATGCGGATGCCATGCATTTCCACATCCATTTACTTCATAAAATCAACACATATGAATTTTAGACATTTTTCGCATTCTAGATGAACAGTGCACGTGAACAATATTTTGTGAATAGTGTCGCGTGAACAGTAAATTTTCAGAATTCAATAATTAATAATTTATATTTAGAAATCACTAAAACAAATGATTAAATTAAGAAAATCAATCAATTAAGATAAACATGCTTAATAAACCACATAAGCATCATTAAGCTAATAAAGTAAAATTAAGCTAAACTAATTTTAGCTATTAATCTAACCACCTATCTTAGGACTAATACAACTTAATTAAATCACTTAAACTAGAATTAAATCTAACTAAACCAACCCTAAGCAAGTATAGGCACTAATTGAAGGATTGGGAGCTAAACTCACCCGTTAAGCGGGCCGGAGACACCGACGCAGCGGCGACGACGGAGGCGACACTCCAGGATCTCAACAACGATGATCCAAGGCGGTCCCAAGCTCAACATAGCAACCACAGCTCGGATTGCCACTGAAAACACTGAAAAACAGCCCTACCAAAGGAGAAATTGAGTTGAACGGCTTGGTCAGAGCTCTAGCAAGGGGTTTGGCTGGCAATCGGCAGCTCCCGGGGGTCTTGGGGATCTTGTGGGTGGTTGGTATGGGCGGAGGAAGGACCGGAATGGGAGAAAAATGGCCGAAAACGCGAAACAGTGCATGCTGCAGGTGGACCGACGGACCAGCGACCGGTTCCTTCACAGCCGTGTATAGGCTGGACGGCGGCTCTGTTCGACGTGAAATCAGACCCATTTGAACGGTTTGGATATGATGAAGAGAATGATGGGTGTTTCGTGAGTTTATTCGCACGGGAATATTACTTTTGACTCGATTCTTCACCAAAGGGTCAACTGGAGCAGAAACGGGAGGAGAGGGAAAACAAGGAGAGAGAAATCTCCGTTCGAGATGGGGACCAAAGGAGGGAGAGAGAGGGTGATGGGAGTGTTGTTGCACTCCTCATTAAAGCCATTAAATGGCCACTTCAATTCCCCATGCAAAATGACATCACATTCTCTCTCTTCTCTAGCCTTTTTCTCCCTACAACTAGGGGTATTTTGGTCATTTTACCTTGCACAATTACCATTCTATCATTGGGCTAAAATTGGTGGATGGGCCTAAGGATTGGGCTTGGCCATGAATAGGAATGGGCTTAGGAATTGGTTGGGCTTGAAATGGCCAAGAATTGGCCCATGCGCTTAAAAGATGAATAGTGGATTAGGCCCAATGGGCTCACTTGCTTGCTTTGGACCTATCATGGGCTATCCCACCTTGGGCCTAAGGCCTACACTAGCTTGGCCCGACCCATGTCTTCATGGACTCGCTTCCTCGGTACGAAAATCCCCTTTCCAACTGCTCGGCTTAACTGGCGCTATCGACTGTTTGAAGTAGCTTCATCCAAAGTCTGATTCGGACATTGTCGAAAATTCGAAGCTCAATCTTTAGTCCTCAAGCCATGTCAAGTTCACCTAATACCATTTCAGTCACAACTCAGACTGACAGGCGGCTTCAAGGATTCATGCGTAACCAACTCGTGCCAAACCACGTTCAAGACATCTCGACGCATGGACGTCATTGACTACATGAAATTACAGATGATAGATTCTTATTTCAAAATACACGATCACTGAGGATTGACATACGGTCGTTCGCTGGTTCGATAACGGAAACTGAATCACCCATCGTTCCATTATGTTCTGTCAGCGAATCAACTTCTAGTTGTCCTTGAAATCGGCCATCTATCTACAGGATCGTCCTCACGTAAGGCTCACGATCAAGTCGTTTTCCTAAGTTGAGTCCTTTAGTCGCACAAGTTTGTCCTCATTAGCCTTTCCCCTCAAGGTCAGTATCTCAGGAGTGATCAATTTCGAGTGAGATCAACCAATAATGCATTGATGAAATTCACATTCATTCATCCCTTATAGGGCTCGAATTTCAGGATGTCATATTATGACTCCATTTCGGCCACACTTCCATCAGTTTGTTCACCTATGAACACATACCCTTTGGAGTGTTTAGAATATCTTATAAAGATACATTTCTTCTCTCTATGACCTAATTTGCCGTATTTATGAGAAGAATCATGAACATAAACTGCACATCCCCATGGACGTAGAATACTTAAGTATGGTTTTCTACCAGTCCATAATTCATAAGGGGTTGAAGTGACCGATTTTAAGGGCACTCAGTTAAGTACACAGGCAACAATCAATAACACATCTCCTCAATAGGAGATAGATAAATTTGCTTACGCCATCATAGACCTAACCATTTCCAATAGGGTTCTATTCATTCTCTCAGCCACCCCATTTTGTTGTGGAGTATTAGGAATAGTCAATTGTCGTACAATCCCATTTTCATCACAAAGAGCCTTAAATTGCTTTAATAGATACTCACGTCCACGATCGGTTCTCAATGTCTTTATTGTTTGGTTCAACTGATTCTCTACTATCGCTATATATCATTTAAAGTAGTCTAATGCTTCTAACTTATGGGAGATGAGAAAGGCATAATTGAAATGCGTGAAGTAATTTATAAAAGTGATGAAATATGAGACTCCATGCCTCGCCCTCACATTCAAAGGACCACAAATGTTAGAATGTATGAGTTGCAATGGAAATTCAGCTCTAGTCCCTTTACCGAATGGTTTTCTAGTTGCTTTTCTCGCTAGACAATATTCACATACGGGTAGATCAATATTAGTGAGTGACCCGAAAAGGCCTTCTCTAGCTAATATTTGCATGCTTTGCAACCCAATATGACCTAATCTAGCATGCCAAGTACTTGCATCAATCTCAACATTATTAGAAGATGCAATTAAAGAAAAACAACCATCGACATTAATATTGTACTGATCATAGTCAATGTCTAACACCATAAAACCATTCGATACATAACTTGAACCATAATAAACTGTTCCATACAAAATGTCAACACAATCACAATGGAAATTCAATACATAACCTAAGCTAAGAAGAACAACTACGGAGACTAAGTTTCGTCAAATATCTGGAGCATAAAGGACAACATGTAGGAATAGGTTTCGACCACCACGTAAAATTAATTTACATGTGCCAATACCCTTCACTTCAATTCTTGAGTTATTCCCCACAAATATCCATCTTCTTCCAGGCTAAATCTCACGATACTCCATAAATGCTTCTCGGTTTCTAGCTACATGGTCTGTTGCTTCTGAGTCTACTGTCCACATTGGATGAGATTCATGAAGCATTATAGTGCTAGAAACAAAAGCATTGCTTAAAGTAATGGAGTAATAGGGTACCTCTTTCAGCTTAGTACATTCACGAGTAAAGTGACCCATCTTGCCGCAATTGTAGCACTTCATCTTGGCCTTATCCTTCTTCCCACCACACTTCTTACGTTGGAAGGTCTTAGCTCTCTTAGGTGCCTGATCAGTCTTCTTTCCTTTGTTATTGAATTGAGAATTCCTTTTGCGCTTGAAGCACAAAGCCTTGCGCGAACTTGATTCAACAACATAAGCATGGTTAGAGGATCTCGCAGCCTCTAGGCGCTCATCCTTTAATTCCGAATGATGCGCTATATTATCAAAAGTGACAATATTCTTATTATGTGTCATATTGATCTTTATATGCTCCCAATTGTCAGGAAGAGACCTTATAACAGTCTAAACTTGTTGTTCATCAGTAAGAGAGTGACCTGCCGACTTCAGCTCACGAATCATGTTTGACATCTCCCAAAGATACTGCCTCATCGTTACATTTAGGTGCTTTCAGTATGTGTCAAACTTGATGGTGAGTTTCATCAGCTTAGTGGCAGATGTACCCCCAAACTTATCTTTCAAGGCAATCCACAAAGCTTGAGCTTTATCATAACTTTTTCTTTTTTGGTAAAAGGTAAGAATATATTGAGCTTTATCATAACTTTCAAACTCACACATGAGATCATCTTGCATATAGCTCAGTAACGTGATGCGAGCAATGCTATTTTTCTTCTTCTAAGCTTCATAAGCTTCTAGATCTCTCATGTGTTGAGCTGAACTTTCAAACTCAGGTTCATCCATGGTGTGGTTGAGGGTTTTCAAAACCTCTTGTTTCTCAAGAATGTACCGAATCTTTTAGTGCTGAATATCATAATTGTCACCATTCAGCGTCTTACATTTATTGAGGTCAACCACAATGGTCTGTGATGCCGAAGCCATAATCAATTGCTATAACACATTGACATAATAAATACAGAACCAATACTAGTAAACTTTACAGAGTAACATACATATTTTATTTACAGCAAAAACAAACTTAATTAATGATAATTCAACAAAAGATATAGCAAGAAAAGTTCACTATATTCCCAATCAACTTTTATGTATGATTGTTCTATTATTATTGATTAGTTTAATTTGTGCAAATTTTAAGTTCTAGGTGAGAATTCTTTCAAATTCTACCAATCTATGAACTCCAACTTGGAAAAATAATTATATGACCTCATGTAATTTCTATATTTTTCATTAACACAAAAGCATAGCATGATTTGAACTAATGTACAAAAAAAAAAAAAAAAGCAATCATGCTACAACTACAATCTAAACCACAATTCAACATGTAATGAAAATACAAGGATTTCCTACCACTGTTCGAATTTTCTTGGAACTAGAAAACTGCAAGTATATTAAACTATATACATGCTACCATCAAACCAAGCTCAACTTGGCATATGTGATATCATTTTCATAAATTTCATCTACTGTATTTCCTAAAAATTAAGAAAATACAAGCTAAAAAATGAATAAACTATGCATTTGTACCTTAAAATACGTGTACATAGGGTTCTATACACAATGTAAAGGACACTCATATGAACCAAACGCCCCTGATTACACTCCAATCAGAGCTCCCACGCGCCCACACGTGTCGCCTGAGTGCGCAACGTGTATAGCGCACGTGCCAGTGAGTCAAATGGCTCCTAGTCGGTCCGACTAGTCCAACCGATCCGACTGGTTTGACTGTCGGACCGGTTGATCGGTCCGACCCGTTGACCAGTCAACAGTTGAGTCAGTTTCGGGTCGGGTCACGGGTTAGCCTTGGGTCGGGTCACCGGCCGGTGACCGACCAGCCAACCATCGCCAGTGGCGACGTCATCAATGACGTATGACGTCAGCACACGCAATTTCACCGACGTGCGCATGCCACTCACATGCTGACATCACCGTGACGTCATCACGTGCCGGCTTTCCTAGGGCTTTAGGCGCGTGAGGCCCACGTGCAAAGGCTTCTGGCCATGCGTGTGGGTGCATCCGGCATCTTCCGGCGACGTTCGACCCACCGTTGGACTCGTCTCGACGAGTACTTACACCTTGTATATTTAAAATTTGATTTTGACCTAAATTTTTTCTGAAAAATAGCCAAATCCATACGGGTGTGCGCGACCCCAAACCCATTCTTCGCTTCGGTTTGATTTCGAGGATTCAAATTGTAATTCCGAGCGATAAACATCCAAAACAATGTAGAATTCAATCTCTTGATCTTGATATCATGTGGTAAACGAGTAAATTTATTGAAAACAAGACAGAAATCACGACTAGGCTCTGATACCAATGTTTAAATTCAAGTCGGCGGAAGACGACTTACCTGATTCCAATGTGCAAACAACAATTAACCCCAGAATCAATGTTGAATTGCGGATGGATCACGAACAAAACTATCTCACGTTGGTCTAAATGCAATCACGAGGAAAGCACTCGATTTCCACAGCGTAAATGCCTATTGTTCTTGCAAAGGAGAAAATGGAACGCCTCTTTTTCTTTTGATGGAAAAGGGAGAGAAAAGGAGCATACGTTCTCTCTAAGCGTACATTCTACCAACAACCATCAACGGTTGTCTTCAGGAGCATTTTATACATCTCCCTTCATACCCTTTCAATGGTGTCTTTCCATCATAGCGTATCAAGGTGAAACGGTGCATTCCAATTGCACCCCATCATGGATGTAATAATAATAAAATACTACAGTAACGGATGAAATGAACCAATCTTTAACCAGGGAAGTGACTTTCAAAGTAATGCGAGATGCATTTTTTCAATTAGGAGCCTCCAACGCTCCCGGCCCCTATGGGCTGAACATGCTCTTCTATCGACACCACTGGAATGAGATTCAACACAATGTAGTTCAATTGATTTCAGAATTTCTCTATTCAGGTATGTTCCACGAACACCTCAACAGAACTTGATCTCCCTTATCCTAGAGTTCGTAACCCGGAAAGTCTAGAGCAATTCCATCCCATTAGTTTGCTGATTCTTTAAACCTCTTTTGCTTGAACTGATAGCAATGAACGGGAGACAAATACAATATAACATTTTAATAGTGCATAAAGTTTTACAAAAGTTGTGAATCAGAAAGAGGAAAAAGTATGTTCCAAGCAGTGCTAAAACTAGATATGAAAAAAGCTTATGAGAGAGTGGAATGGGATTTTCTTGAGGGATGTTTGCTAAAATGTGTTTTGACAATAAATGGGTTATGTAGATCATGTACAATGACAAACCCATTTCTCTTAGCATAAAGTTTAATGGGGAGCCGCTACCTTTCTTCCATCCTTCTACAGGGCTGTGGCAAGGAGACCCCCTATCCCCATATCTTTTCATTATTATGGCAAATGTGCTATCTATCCCGCTGAATAAAGCTGTAGAAGAAGGACAAATAACGGGGATTAAATAAAATAGACATTGTCCTATGCTATCTCACCTTCTATTTGCAAATGACTCTATTTTCTTCCTAGATGGAAAGATTCAAGAATGCTAGAGCGCTGCTGAGGTCTTGCACCAGTATTGTTTCACAACAGGGCAGGCCATTAACTCAAACAAATCTGGAATTTTCTTTAGTAGTGGCTGCCCCCCTAAGCCTACCAAGGAACACGGTGCAAGACATACATGTCACGGAAATAGAAAAAACTGGAAAGTACCTAAGGATTCCATCAGATTGGGGATAAACCAAAAAGCAGATGTTCATGTGGATATAGGGGAGAGTTAACATGAAGCTAGAAGGATGGAAGGAAAAGGTAATCTCGAAAGCAGGAAACAAGATTCTAATTAAAGCAGTGGTACAAGCAATCCCGCAAGGCACAATGTTGATTTTCAAAGTTCTAATCTCCATTTGTCGAGCGATAGTGAAGAAAGTTGCCTCCTTTTGGTGGAGAATTAGTGAGTCAAACTTGGCCTTCAGTGGAAGAAATGGCATGTAATGAAGAAGAGGAGGGAGGGTGGTGGGATGGGATTTAGGGACTTGATAAAGTTCGACAACGCAATGTTGGGCAAGCAAGCTTGAAGGTTATCCCAAGCACCTTAGAGTTTGTGGGCTGAGGTTCTAAAAGGCATGTATATTCCGAATCAAAACTACTTGAGTGCAACCAAAGGCTCCTACTCTCCTTGGGATTGGCAAAGTATCGTGGCAGAAAGGGACAACATATCGAAGGCAGTACATTGGACTGTGGGAGATGGTGCAAAAATTAAAATTAGACAACTGGCTGAGAACTAGAGTCATTGGAGGAGAGAATAGCCAGAGTGAGCCAAATCTAGTGACTGACCTCATCGACCGGGAGTATTCTAGATGGAAAGGGCAGCTGATCACTGAGTTGTTCGAAGCAAGAGTCGCAAATGAAATTTTAGCTATCACAATCAGTGAAAGGGTGGAGAAAGATAGAGACATTAGACACTTTCAAGCACATATTTCGCAAAAAGCGCATATCACCATATCACTTTAACAGAAGAAAAGCAGCAATAAAAACAATCTTCTACATAATTCCTAACGCCCACATAACTATGGTGACTGGTGTGGAACATGAATACTTTCCCAAAAATCAAAATTTTCATATGCAATGCGTGTCAGAACGCACTACCAACAACAGAGAATCCGTTCAACTAGAAAATAATACCAGAACCCACCTGTCCTATCTGTCGTAAATGGCCTGAAACAATTGAGCGGATATTCCTACTTAGAGGAGTGCTTCTTACAGAGAAAAAATACCGAAGGAAACTCACGTTCCCCTATCCGATAAAAGGGTTCCTCCGAAACTTACAGAAGGCGCGAAACCACTTCCTTTTTTCAGGCATCGGAAACCTGACCCGAGGAGAGTGGTGGAGGTAGCCATGGCTACACAAAAGAATTTTGAAAGGCCGAACCCCAGGACTAACACATGTAAAGCAGATCAAACCCTAACCCAAGACTTAATGCCGATGGGTTGTTCGTGGACGGCGATGCCACGAGAAGTATTGCCAGAGCATCCCCAGGTCGAAGCCAGGGCTATTGGTCGCCCGACTTTGCCAAGGAGATCTGAGCGACCTCGGCAGAGCAGACTGGAACCCACGCTATAACACCCTGGGTCTCCTTTATACACATATTGTCCGCTTTGGACACTAAGTCTTCACGGTTTTGTTCATCTCGGGGCAGCCCATACTACCCCAAGAAAACACGTATGTATAGTTAGAAGGACTCAAGTCTTATAAGCTAGCCCATGATTCCGTCCCTAAGCGATGTAAGACAAGAGAGGGACCTCTTCCTTACGCATGTTCGGGGACTAAGGCGTAGACGCAGCGCCATCCCTCCTCCCCGCGCACCGCCACTCGGGCCATCACACTCTCCTCGCCCGCATACTGCCGATGCAATCTTAGTCCGTCCCTCCATACTGCCCTAGGTCCGGATCG
Organism: Eucalyptus melliodora; assembly: GCA_004368105.4. Classification (NCBI taxonomy): domain Eukaryota; kingdom Viridiplantae; phylum Streptophyta; class Magnoliopsida; order Myrtales; family Myrtaceae; genus Eucalyptus; species Eucalyptus melliodora. Next base: position 21,150,179 of record CM023410.3, on the reverse strand, counting down.
TCACACTCTTCACCCCTTAGAAGCACAACATCCTCGCTGTGGCCCCACACGTGGTCGGGAGTCAGCTATAATACCACATGTAACGTCATGGGTCTCCACTGCACACATATTGTTCGCTTTGTAAACAAAGTCCTTGCGGTTTTGTTCCTCTTGGGGCAGCCCAAACTACCCCAAGAAAACACGTATGTACAATTAGAGGGACCCAAGTCTTATAAGCTAGCTCAAGATTCCCTCCCTAGGTGATGTGGGACAAGAGAGGGACCTCTTCCTTGCACACGTCCGGGGATCGAGGCGTGAACGCACTGCCATCACTCCTCTACGCGCACTGCTGCTCGGGTCGTCACACTCTCCTCACCCGCGTACTGTCGAGGCGATCTTAGTCCAACCCTCCATACTGCCCCGGGTATAGGTCGTCACACACGCGCCACTTGAAGCATCCGACCATGACAACCTTTCTATTTCTCGATTTCTCTATTTTTCTAATCTTGGAACAGGTTTAGAACAAAAATTCATTTAGTAACACAATTTAATTTTTCTATTTTTGAAATAGATTTATATTCCATAGATAGATTTGAAGTATAAATTAGAAGTTAAAATTTTTAGTTATTCTATTTTTGGAACAAAAATAAGAAATCAAAATTTTTCTTATTATTCACTCTTGTCACCACCCATCACCCACTAGCCGCCCATGGGACGTTGGACGTCTGCCACTCGTCGCCACTCACTGATCGCCGGCCACCAGCTGCCCACTGCCGACCACCGACCATCGGACTCCGGCCACCCGTCGTCAACTGTTGGCCGTTGGATGCCTGTTGGTCATTGGTCGTTTGTCGCTTATCGCCAACCGCTGGACATCGAAGGCCCAACGCCAACCACCAAACGTTCGCCACCAACTGCTTGTCGCTTGCCACCGGCCGTTGGATGTCGGTCGCCCGCCACCGCTCGCCAGACTTTGGCCATTGGCCACCGGCTACCGATCGTCGGCTATCGGACTTTGGACATTGAACGTCGGACTCTAAACGTGGGACACCGATTGCCGGCTAGTTTGATGTCGGACGCCGAACTCCGGACGTCGGATGTCGGATGCCGGCTGCCGACCGCCGAATAGTGGATGCTCGATGCTAGCTGCCAATCATTAGATGGTGGAATCCGGACTTCGGATGTCAAACTCTAGACTCTAGCTGCTCGCTGCCAATTGCCGGACGTCGGACTCTGGCCATCGGATGCCGGTTGTCGCCGCTCCAAGAAATAGAAATTTTATTCTTTTACCAAACGAATTTTTATTCTAGAAATAGAAATTTTGAATCGTTATCAAACACGTTTCTTTACTTAGAAATTCGTCCATGGAATAGAAATTGAGAAATCAATTTCTGACCATAATTTTTCATACGCGCCCTTAGTAATCTATCTGCACTACCCCCCTCGTTGGAGTTAGACTGTGATCCGTGTACACACTCACAAATCGTGATACGGTGCTCATGGGAAGTAGCACCACTCATCACCGAGCGCCTAAGTTTAATGGGCTAGGACAAATATCTCCGAGTGGCTCACTACGAAAGAGAAGAGAGTTGAGTAGCGAATTGAGTTGTCATGTTAAGGGTCATCGGTTCCTGTCCGATCTGATTCTATAGTGGAACTAGGACCGATCCAATTTTGAGAACTAGGGGCAAGACGATTTGTTCTTAGAACCACAAACTAGACTGGACCATCAGTTCTAGTTCGGTCTAATGGAACTAACCACTTTTCTATTCGATGAAGATTTTAGTTTAAATTTAATTTTTATATATGTGTTTAAGAAATAAAATAGTCTATTTTAGGATTTATTTCTATTTTTTAGAAATTAAAAATATATATTTTAAAAAGAGTTGATCTAATCCTGTCGAATTTCCTCCCAGAGTAGGGAATCGGACTGAAAATTACCGATTTCATTTTTATGGAGTCGAGAATAGACCAAACTGGCCCGTCAGCTTTGGTCTGGGCAATTCTAGATTTGGGCAGTCTGATGTACTCACCCCTATTGTTAAGTCCCATGATAGAAAGAATTTACCTTATAATTGGACTATTAATCTTGCTCAAGTTTTAGGGGAGTTCTTATGTTTGGAGGCCTATGTTGGCTGTAATTCTGAAATCACTTCATGTAATAAAAGGAGCTTTCAAAAATAAAACTTGTTGTGATATAAAGTGAAATTCCACCATCGAGGATCCACTAACCTTGGTTTCCTAAGGTTAAGGTTAAGGTTGTACCTTGTAATTGAACTGTTACTCTTTCACACATTTTATGAGACCTCTTATGCTCATAGGCCTATGTTGGCTGTAATTCTAGAATCACTTTAGGAACTTTTTTTTACCCAAAAAGAACAAAAGTTTTGTTGAGATATAAAATGAAATAAACAACCCTACAAACGATTTTACGTGTAAAAGAAAAAACAATCCTACAAAGTGCAAGATTTGCAGATGAATCGCACTTGCCTAGTATCTTGACCTACTAGCCAATTTAATTTGAATTGACAACCCAATGCTGTTGCAATTTGATATGCATAGAAAAAGAAGCTAAACTATGTTATATAAATATACAAAGGGGAAGGATCATAAACACCGTTCTATCTATAAATCCTTATGAAGGCTCTCTCTCCATATATCAGCATCATTCACTCAAATTGACACTTTAGCTATGAGACATAACCACAAAATATGTATCTTATGTCTAGACCTGTCCCACAACCCATCATGTTTGTTTAAATGGATCATTAATGGGTTGATGTTATCACCTATAATGGATTTTATACCTAGGGTTAATATTAACGAAAAACCATAAACTGGTACACATGTAATAAATTTACCCAACACTAATTTTCATTTTTTTTTTTTGGTTAAGGATAAGAATATATTGAGCTTTAACCAATGAATACACAATATTCGGCGCTACAAAACTTGCACTCAACAAGACAACAAGTCAGAAGGTTGGCTTTTTGGCCACCCGGAAGTTCTACCTTTTTAAAAAGGTCGAGTGAACTAATTTGCACCATAATGATTCCTTGTCCGAAAACAGAAGCCAAATATGTTTTAGCATGGTGGCCTTGTTATACTCACGAAGTTTTCGGATACCAATGCCCCTCTCCTCTTTTTGGCAACAAACATCCTCCCAGGACACCTTTGCACCCCCTCTTCCCATCTTTCGGCCTTTCGAGAGAAATTGTCCGAGGATTTGTTCAAATTGATCCAAAACAACCATAGGTAACATGAAAACACTAGCCTAGCATGCTTGGATGGCATGAAGGACTAACCTGATCAATTACAGTCGGCCAGCAAAGGATAGGGATCAATGAGTCCAAGATTGTACTCTCACTATGATGTGGTTGACTAGCACGCAGCAATCCGTCTTGCTGATCTTGGAAGTGATGATGGGGACCCCAAGGTAACGAATCGATAGGCTCCCTTCATAAAAACCAAGGGTAAGGAGAATCTGGTTCCTCAAGAAAGGAGATCCTCCTGCAAGGTAGATCTCACTTTTGTTTGTGTTTGGGCATAAGCCATACCACTTTGAGAAAGTTTGGAGGCCTTCCTTAAAGAGCTTCACCGAAGGCAAATCGGCTTCACATAAAAGGAAGACTTCATCCGCAAAGAATAAGTGTGAGAGGCTTGTTGCTCTGCATCTCCAAAAATATCTAAACACTGGCATGGAAGAGTGAGTATTGAGAATATCAGAAAAAACCTCCATGACTAGAGTAAACAAATAGGGGGATAAGGGGTCCCCTTGACGAAGTCCATGCCCACTAGCAAAGAAGCCACGTATTTCCCCATTCAAGGCAATGGAAAATTTATGAGTTCTCACACAAGTCATGATGAGGCGGGTCAAATGATCAGGAAATCCAAAGGCGAGAATGACAGTCTCAAGGAAATTCCAAATCTGCAAGGGCAACAGAATTCGGATCTTGTTGAAGGCCAAGCTGAGTAGTCCGCAGAGTAGCCCTTGCTTCAGAAGTCCTGATGGAGATGTTGGAGTAGGAATCTTTATTGAGAGCCTTAAGACGAAATTTGAGGCATTTAAGCTTGCACACCAGTCTGTACATGGCCACTCCCTCACCCGGCTCCTCCCAAACTTGGCTAACAATTGACTCGAAGTCTAGATGATCCATCCAAAAGTCAAAAAACTTGAAGGGTTTTCTTTGAGGCATCGGGTTTAATACTTTGACCACCATAGGGGAGTGATCAGGAATACCTGGTGCAAGGAAGGAAGCCTCCGAATAAGAGAAATCCTAGCTCCACTTGGAATTGACAAGGACCCTGTCAATCTTCCTCACCTTTCTCAAAATTCTAGAAGACGTAGACCAAGTAAACTGACATCCCATGTACCTCAGGTTGTCTAATTCAGCATGAATTGACAAGGACCCTGTCACTTATTGAACTCATCAAAGTATGTGATCCAGCTGTCCATACGTCCAAGTCTATCGAAAATGTCCCTAATAGCATTGAAATCACCTGCAACAAGCCAAGGCGAATCCTGTAAGGCTGGACTTTTAAGGATAAGGTCCTCCCACAATGGTCTCCTCGAAGAGAAGGTGTGCTATCCATAGACAACCGAGATACAACACTCCACACCCGAAGAGAGCATCTTAAGATTCCCATGAATCACTTAAGCATCAACCGAGGACACTTCAAAGCTAACAACCGAAGGGTTCCAGCCAATCCAAATCCTCTCTCTGGAGCACAACTATAGTTTGAAATCCAACACCAATCCCTCACCAAATTCAAAGAGATAGAGGAGTAAAGAGCTTCGAGAACTTTGGTCTCCAAAAGACCAACAAGGCAAAGACCATAAGAGGAAACCAGACTTCAGACCTCAGCTTGTCTAGTAGGGTCAACAAGACCCCTAATATTCCAAATACCTATGTACATAAATAATATATACAAATGGAGAGGACAAGAACAACTTACCTCTGCTTGGGAGGTTTCCGGCGAGAGGTAATTGGAGCCATTGGAGTCGAGTCATGGCAAGAGGTGGATCAGGGGCAAGAGTCAGCAATTTGTCCTACATCGTCTCCAACCTTTTGGAAGCAGCCCTAGGGGACGGGCAAGGGGAAAGTAGATCCTCATCCTCACAGCTAGAAAGGCTAGTCGAGACATCCGCTTCCACACCTCGATCTCGCGATTCCAAAGAGGGGGCATCAAAATGCCTGAAGTTATCCGATCTGGGGCTAGAAAGGGAAACAACAACCTTTGAAGGAATGCTTAGTCCCTTCACAGGTTTGCGAGAAAAGATGGACGGCACTAGTTTCCCCGACGTTGAAGCTTTCGCTATTCAGAGAAAGCCCTCATCACCGGAGCTGTTTGGGCGAGAGGTAGGACCTTCCTTAGGGAGAACGGCCTTCTTCTTTTTTTTTTTCCTTTATTCCTCTGTTCCTTTAACCTGATTCACCCAACAAACGCTAAATTGATATACATGTGACAATTTTACTCAAAACTAATATTTTGATCATAGAAAACTCCAAACTAGTATATCTGTGATAAATTTAACCCAATTAATTTTTTGACCATAAAAAATTAGTACACCCGTGACAAATTTAACCTTTGTTAACTTCTGTCAAATTTTATTATTAAATTTGCCAACATGGATGGCACATGATGACGTGGTATGGTGACGTGGCAAGTTCACATGAAAATCCATGAGGTTAACCCCCCCCCCCCAAAATTGTTAGAGGTGTATCATTAAATGTATAAGTTTAGAATATTTCATGGTATTAACCCTATAGATTTCTACATATACCATGTTGCCATGTGTCATCCACATTAGCAAATTTAGTAGTAAAATTTGATAGAAATTAATAGATGGTGAATTTGTTACGAGTGAACCAATTTCCAATTTTTTGTGATGAAAAAGTTAATTTGGAATAAATTTATCACATGTGTATCAATTTGGGGTAATTTATGATACAAAAATAGCTCGGGGTAAATTTGTCAAGAGTGTACTAATTTAGGATTTTTTGTGTCAAAAAATTAGTTTATGGAAAGTTTGTCACATGTATACAAATTTGGAATTTTTTGTAACATTAACCCTTAAAAATAAGGAGACTAAAATATTTCTTGGGTTTGATATAAATTTTTCCCAAGAACAAGTTCTCCACTCCGTGGCACTAGGCTCTGTTAGTATTTACGCACATTGTGTGAGATATGGATGGGTTTATATAATCTTTTTTAAGATTATGTGAAAGAAAATCACCCAATGCCATTATGAGGTTACACCAATCATATTATCATTGACAACATCTCGAATATAAAAATATAACTATTTAAAATAAAATATATTTACAAAAACTAATAATTGAAGTTGTTACTGTCATCCCATGATATATCAAATATTATGTTTATTCACATTCATTTGATAACCTTTTTTTTTTTTTTTTGGTATAGGAACTATATAATTAACATGTCACCCAATTAATTGACTAATAAAATATATACAAAATATGTTAGTGGCATGTATATTTGTTTGGCTAAGATGGTTCTCGAACCAAATATCTTTCACCAAAGAAGATGTTTCTTCAAATTTATTATTTGTATCGGGTTTTGTGTTATTTTGAAAAGGAAGTTATGGATTCTAATGCAACTATAATAAAAATAAGGGACAAATCTAAAGCAATTGAAAGTAAATGTGAAAAAGGGATAAGTACAAATAGTTGAAACTAAGCATATTTAGGTTTGTTGTGCGAATGTGCCCTTATAATCTAACGTTGTGAATAATCGTCCTTTGGCAATTATCATTTCAATTTCGAATATTCTAGAATCTTCGGTACCACGCTAATAACTATATCCGTCGTGTTTTTGGTACCAAACTCTTTAAAAACTGTTTTCATATTTATCCTTTCGTTCATGGGCGATACTTGGTAGTGAATCGTCGGTATCTTTGATAGCAAGTCTCGCCCAGGCTATTTTAGGCCTGCTCTCTTGTGTATCAAGCTTGGTGGGCTTTGTTATCTGCCCATGGTCCATTAGGCTGATTTTTGGCGCTAATTTATGCGCATAATTGTTTTACTCTAAAAGAACAAGTATTCCATCTGTTGTACTAGGCGGCGCAGCGGAAGCAAATTGAAACATCTGTAATTATGTTGGGAGCTATAGAAATTGACAGAAATAAAATGAAAAACAATAATAAAAAAAAAAAGTCAACAGAAATTTACATAGTTCGGTCCGAATGTCGGAATATATGTCCACGAGGAGAGTTAGCACATAATCCATTATACATTGGAGAATTATAGGACTACAATCACTTATGCACTCAAGTGTTTCCCGACCCTAGTATATACCCAAAACTTATGGTATTTAACAACTCAACTCAATGGACTCGACTCTACATACAATTATCTCCAAACTTGTGCCTCTCTTTCTCTCTTGAGCTCTCACTTCTTGCTTACGTCCCTATGGCCTCCAATGTCCTCCTTTTATAGGAGCATGAGAAGAGAAAATTACAAATGGAGATTCCTACATATGTCAACAGCGGCACCTACTGTTGATATCATGCCCCTCCATGCAGTTGAAGACGGCATGTGTGCATGACCATCGCGCACCCTAGAGCTACTACCGTCCTTATCTTCATTTAACAAAAGGACAAAGTTAGCTCACAATTGTTACTGACGCTCACCAAACAACTCTACGGGCATGAACACATGAGAGATGGTAGTCAAATAACATGTACCCATAATCTTTAAAGACAACCATGCAGATGGCGTGGGCTGCCGTCTTCGAAGATCTTGTTCTTAGCCAACACTCCTTCCATGCATAGAGAATGTTTTGGCTTGGATATACTTGCTCGCTCAACAATGTCAATTGTTGCGTGTGACTTTGAGCAATATATGCTCTGCGTGTGCATTGGGTCTCGTATCGGACTCAAATTCAAGATATAATTTAATAATTTTCCACCTTGGCTTGAATTTGTAGCTAAGTTATAGTGCTCCCTTTTTTCATGCAGGTGCTCCCAACACCTCGTGGGCACTCATACTTTACAGACACCAATCGAGCTCATACAAAGCTCGAGCTTTGTTGATGGAACGGGTTTTGTCATCATGTTTGTAGGATTCTCCGCTGTTGCTATTTTCTTTGCAACAATCTTACCGTTCACTATGATATTTCAAATGAATGGTACCTAATATCAATATGCTTCATTCGCTCGTGATATGTCACGCCCCGATTCTTGAGCGCGTGCCCATCCTTCGGTGGTCGATAAATTTGCGACGTCCCAAAACACGTCGCCAACCCATTCATTTTTAATATGCATGCGAAAGCAAAACAATAACCCCTGACAACACATAGAATGGGATAGGAAAAGCAGGAAACAAATCACAACCAAAACATGCTTTATAAACAGTCTGGTTTATACAAAAGCCAGTCTAAAAAAGATTGGTTTTCAAAAGGGGAACTGTCCTACGACCTACTAGTCGTACACATATGCCGATCCTTCGGACTCCTCCTCCACAGACTCCGGAGCTTCGGGTCCTCTACAACTAACATCTAAGGACTTGAAAATGTTAAGCCCATAACAAGGTGAGACAATGTCTCGGCAAGTTCATCCCCTAAACTCTGACTAGGAAGGAAATACGTCTAGAGGCCTAACCACACAATACAGAGGACTTACCTCGCCTCAGTTCGTTCTTGCATGTCAGTACAATTTAAACACCCCATCAATCAATGCTCGCACAAGCATGAACTACCAACACACATCGATCGATCAATTCAGTTCATTCCAATCGGTCAATCAATCAATTCAATTCAACCCACCGATTAATCAATCCAATCAATTACTGCTCGCACAAGCATGAATTACCGACACACATCGGTCCACTAGTGTAGCCAGCAATTACTGCTCACACAAACTGATATGAATTACTGATCATACAAGCTGAGATACACTAATGCTCTCCCAGGCCGATAGATCAATGCTCTCACAAGCTAACAGATCAATATTGCTCACACAAGCTGATAGATCAATATTGCTCACACAAGCTTATGTCGACTATTCCTCACATAAGCTGACTTCTATCAATGCTCACACAAGCTGACGGACGATTCACTGCTCACACAAGCTAACGATTCATTACTCACATAAGCTGACTCAGATTAATGCTCACACAAGCTGGCACATTGACTCACATCGGGGATGGGTTCACTTAACCACTTTCAGTGTCAAACCCCAACACCCAGTATTTTCTAGTTAAATACCAAAACTTCGCAATCATTACTCAATTGTACAATTTAACAATCAATTTGTACAAATTAGCCACAGCATTGCAATTAGCACAAAATTCTAACGACCGGCCATCCTGGTATGATTTCCGGAATTATTAAATAATTAATTAAATTTCAAAAATTAAATAATTAATTAATTAATTACTCAATAATTAAATAAATGCAAAATAATTAAATAAATGCCTAATTAAGATTACACTAATCTAACCTCCTAATTAGGCTAATTAATCAACCTACTAAACTAATTAAATCACTTAATCTAATTAACCTTTAACTAAACTAATCTAACCACCTAAACATACTTAGCCTAATCTAAACACCCCTTAAGTATAATTAACTCCCTAAGCATAGTTTAGTGAGTAAACTCACCGGTTTAGAGATCTGGTGAATCCACGATGATGGCAACGCGGAGGCAAGCAACAAACCTCCTGGCGGCGACACTAAACAAGGCCCGGAAGGGACCTAAAATGGGCCATGAAAACCAAAAGCTCTTGCTAGCTTCGGTTTCTACTTGCTGGCCATTAAAGCTAAACCAAGCGGCACAGTTGGCTAGAATAGACAAGGCAGGTTGGCAGAGGCTGCAACAGCCTAGGCGAGCAATAGCAGTGGCAAACAGCGGTTGGATGACGACGTATGGCAGCTAGACGACAGTGGGGAGGCTCGAGATAGCGACTTGGGCTCGCTGGAATGCGATCAGGAGCAGGCGCGAGCGAGGTGAGCACGCAGGCGACCGGCGAGCTCAGCGGATCAAGCAAGTGGCTCCAGGGACAGGACGGCGATGGAGTAGGCTTAGGCGACCTCGACAACGACCAAGGTGGCTCGGCTTCATCGAACAGGGGTGTGGGGATGAGTAGACGTGAGTAGGGAGGCAGAGGGGCTAGCGCAGGCTCGCGGCTGGGCACGTGGCGGGCGAATAGCGGCCAAGGAGCTTGGGCGGGCGTGCAATGGTAAGGGGGAGGGAGCTGCTTGGTTTCTCTGGTTTCTCTAAGCTCTCTAGAGCTTCAACAATGGAGAAAGGAGGGAGGAAGATGAAGAAAAAGACTGCTGAAGAGGGGGGGACCCCAAATGGCCTCTTAAGCCTTCAACACTAGGCCATTCCACTCATTTCTTGCCCCCACCATGTCAACCTTGTCTTCAGCCACTCTCTATCTCCCAAAGCTTCCTCAAGAAGCCATTCAAGTGTCCCAAATGTTGCACCCCACCATGGCCTACGAATTTGCACATTTTCCCATCAAATTCATTCAATTCTCCTCCAATTAGATCCAATTTGATGTCCATAAATCCAACCAATGTGCCATCATCCCAATCAACATTTTTCCTCACCAATTGAACCAACTTGAATCCCAACAACGTGACCAAAAATGACTCTCTGATTTTCCCGATCCAAAATAACCTTACTTTGGATTTTTCGCCGAAAATCTCGGTTTGTAGAAAATCTTTAGAGGATGAGTGAACATTCCTAAAATAAGTTGTGACATGACAGTACTTTCAATTTCTGAAATTGGGTTCAAATTTGCAGTTCATTTCAATTTGACGCGATTATAGCGTATAATCTACTAGGTAGCTTTTACAAATTTTTAGTGCAATTGACCTGTGGTCGATTATTCTCGAGCCACATTGTACATCTTTGACACATTGGTGACTCTCGATTGTCGTGAAAATATCAAGATTTCAAATACAAACACAGGCTACCAAAACAATAGAAAAATAAGTCTAACGTCGATCGACGAGAATTTTGCAATTAGGTGGAATCACCCATGCTTAATCACATGGCTTAATCAAATCGACCTATCTTTGGTCTCTAATTGATTTTTAAATGTGTTGTAATGACCCTTACAAACTAGCATGGTCGAGCAATCTATTTCTGGTTAAATTCTCAATCTATTGCATTAAAATCCCTTAACGGCTTTACCAGATAGACTAGTTATCTTGTGAGTGATCAGCTCTGAGAATAGAACTATAGGCGTGTCGATGAAAAGCCCGATCCATTCAATTAAAAATAGAACTAGAAATTTGGGATGTCACATGATATCAGATTATAAGCTAAATATATTACATCTTGATTATCATAATGTACAATGACGCTTTTCTGCTCTAGTCCAAGGTCCGTGAATAAACCTCTTAGCCATATTAGCTCCTTTGCTACAAAGGTCAATACTATATACTTTACCTCAGTTAAAGATAAGGCAACATTATCTTGTAAAGACGCCTTCCAACTTATTGCACCACCTACTAGCGTAAACATGTATCCTACTAATGATTTGCGATCATCCAATTTGCCTATGTAATCTATATCCACATATCCTATGGTCTCATTACCATTGTCGTTCCTCCAATACACAATGACAATGCATGTTGTCCCTTTTAAATATCCAAGAATCCATTTCATAGCTTCCCAATAAGTCTTACCTAGGCACTTCATTTAATGACTAACAACGCTTACACCTCATGAAATGACAAGCCTAGCGCATACCATGGCAAACATAATCCTATCCATTACACTAGTATAAGGAACACTGGACATGTGCTCCTCCTTCTCCTCTTTAGTCCACGGTGATAACTTGTCAAAAAGTTTAAAATGTGTGGTTAAAGGAGTATTTACAGATTTTGCTGATTGCATGTTAAAACATGCCACGATCTTCTCAATATATTTCTTTTGAAATAGATGTGACGTTCCTATAACCCTATCACGTAAAATCTCCATACCCAATATTTTCTTAGTAACACCTAAATCTTTCGTCTCAAAATTAGCACTTGATTGTCGTTTCAGCACATCAATATTAGACATATGTTTAGCTATTATCAACATGTCATCAACATATAATAACAAGTAAATCAAAGTCCCATCCTTCAATCTCCTAAAATAAACACAACAATCAAACTGACTTTTCGAATAGTCCTAACTAGGCATGACAACATCAAAACGCTTATACCATTGTCTAGGAGGTTGTTTCAGCCCATACAAAAATTTCTTCTATACACAAACATGGTCTTCCTTACCTGGAATAGTAAATGTCTTAGATTGCCTCATGTAAATCATGAAGAAATGCTATTTTCACATCTAGTAGCTCTAAGTCGAGATCCATTACAGCTACTAAGGCAAGTAATACACGAATAGAGGTATGCCTTATTACGGGAAAGAACACCTCATTATAGTCAATGCCCTCTCGCTAAGTATACCTCTTCGCAACAAGTCTTGCCTTGAACCCAGCTGCCTTTACACTGAGAATGCCCTCTTTCCATTTGCAGACCCATTTGCCTCCGACAATCTTCTGGCTTTTTGGTATTTTGACTAGCTCTTATGTCTAATTTCGATAGAATTATTATATTTCTTCACTCATAGCATTTAGCCTTTGCAATGACTCGATACTAGCTATTACCTCAGAGTAGGACGAAAGCTCATCTATCTCCACCTCATCATCTACAGTTAATGCATAGGTAATATCAAAATAACCATAATGTACTAGTGGTTTAATTTGCCTTCTTTGTTTGCTCATGGCTATATTGTGCCATGGTTTTGCTGGTTGTTCGATATCACTCTCTTCAACAACTATGGCCTCATCCACAATGTCTTCTTCTATTACCTTTGAGGTCTTTAGAGGATGTACTTGAAGCTCCATTTTGAGATAGCTAGTATAAGCACCTAAAGGGGGATGAATAGGTGTAAATATATTTTCTTGAGATAAGAGATCAATACTAAGCAGACAATAGAAATGAAATTCTCATTTTGTTAACAAAACAAATTATGATCAAAGTAAAGAAAAGAATAGGGAAGAGAAAATGAATACATAAATTATAGTGGTTCGGCTTATTCCAAGCCTACGTCCACTCTTCTGCACTGACAGCCCACCGGCTGGATTTCACTATGAACAAAAGAGTTGTTACAGCAAGGCTCTCCCTTGATTCCATAGTGTAGATACTCTAGCACACTTCCTCAAGGTTTCTCAAGAATATAGACTCTCTTTTGCGTAAAAGATTTTGCTTAGTAAATAATTTGACTAAGAACAAAGAGCTTCAGACTTTGGAATTCGGCCAGCTGCTCGCTAGATCTCCTGCCAGCCCTTTTAGCTCCGTTTCTCCTCGGGCAATCCAGTTTTCTAGAGTTGCAGTGAGAGACAAAGGTTGTTGCTATTGTTTCATCCTTGGGACCACTTTGGATCATTGTGGTTGTGGTCCTCATGCGTCACCTTCGTCACTACCGCCACTCCCATGTCTCTAGCCCGATTAACGGGTGAATTTAGCTCCTAACCTTCGTTTAATGCCTAAACTTGCTTAGGGTTGGTTTAGTTATGGCTAATTCTAGTTTAAGGGGCTTAATTAAGTTGTATTAGCCCTAAGATAGGTGGTTAGATAGATGGTTAAGATTAGCTTAGCTTAATCTTGCTTTTTTTTAATTAATTGTGGGTTGTGTTTAATTAAGTATGTTTTGCCTTAATTAATTGATTGGTGTCTTAATTAGTGATTTGCTTTATTTTTGAATTTAATTTATTAATTATTGAATTCTAAAATTGTACTATTCATATTACATTATTCACGAATTACTGTTCATGTGCACTGTTCACGTGGTACTATTCACGAGCACTGTTTATCTAGAAGCGAAAAATTGTCTAATTTCAAGTGTGTTGATCTTATGAGGTAAATTGGATGTGTCATTGCATGGACATCCACATGAATTGTATGGTTTTCACAAAAAGAGGAAAATGGTTTGTTCGAGGGACATTGGAAATAGACTGCTTTTATGAGAAAAATGATTTGAGGTTGTATTTGCAAGCATGTGTGCATTAGCTAATGCTCAAAGATAAAAAAAGAAAAAGGAAAAAGAAAAGGGTTGTGATGGTATGCCTGCATGATCACTAAGTTGAACCCGCTGCCCCGATAGGAGTTTGGGGGGTGATAGTAATAATTGGAACACGTGTGAATGCAAGAGCATGTGAGAAACGTGGCATCATTAGTTTCAATTATGCATGAGTTGATCACATCGTTTATGGCACGCACGCATGAATCGATAATGTGCAGGGTATGGCAATGGCCAGGTGAGATCGCTTGTGACGTGACTCGTATGCGTTTGATGAACTGCATCATTTATTGGCCATGTGCATTGCGTGTATTATGCTCAGATATAACGTGTAGGGTATGGCATACCGGGTAAGGTTGCATGTGAACCGACTATTTGATTGTTGATTGACCTTCGCTATTATCATTTGTTGGTTGTTGGTTGTCTGAGGGGTGGGTCTGGAGAGATACCCTAAGTTGAGTTGGTGTTCTGACTGGAGCTTAGGGGGAGAACTCACTAAGATTTTATCTCACTGGTTATTGTATAACCACTTTCAGGTTCTTAGAATGGTGCACCCACTGGTGCGATTTGGGATCCCTAAGGACTAAGAGACCATCATGACGTGCCACCGCTTCACCAGAGATCGACCTGAACACCTCCGACTACGCTTGACTCTAATAGGTCAGAGTGATAGGGGTGCCAAACCCGAGGGTTCGTTTTGTGTAGTTAGATTAGCCTAGCCTAGTTTCTTTTTAGTCTAGCTTAGAGGATGGATCGGCCCCTGTAGTGGGCTTGTAAATTAGAAACGATCCTTTGTTGGTTAATCCAAATGAAAATGTATATAAGAGTGGTTGTTGTTGTTATTGTTGTTCATCCCTCTATGCCTGTTTGATTGCTTGATTGTCTGTTTGATTAAGGGATGGTTCATCTTCCACTTGCGCATAATGAAAGATTAAAATGAATAGTTGTCGACAAGTCCTAAGATGTCTCTTTCTATCGAGCAAGGGAAGGGGTTGTTGTGTGCTCGGGGTTTGGGGCATGATAGAAGTAGAAAATATCAACCCATTTTAGACCAATGTCCACAAGTGATCAAAAATATGATGAATGAAGCTTTAATAGGGCATGCTACAAGGGAAGAAGTGAAATTAGCAATTTTTCAAATGGGTGCTACAAAACCTCCAAGACCAGACGGACTTAATGGTTTATTTTATCAAAACAATTAGTTGGAAATTCATGAACACATATTCATAATGGTTGGCAACTTTTTCAACCAAGGAACCTTTGATCGTGAAATCAATATAACTCATATCACTCTCGTCCCTAAAGTATCAAATCTAGAAAATATTTCTCAATATAAGCCCATCAGTTTATGTAATTCTAATTATAAAATCATTGCAAAGGTTATGACCAATAGACTAAAACCCTGGCTCCTAGAAATTATATCTCAAGAACAAAGTGCCTTTGTTGGGGGACACCAAATACAAGATAAAATTTTCATTGTTCAGGAGGAGGTTCTACATCAACTTAGAGTGCGCAAACGGCAATGTAAATTTCAAGCGGTCCTCAAACTTGATATGCAAAAGGCCTATGATAGGGTAGAATGGGATTTCCTAGGTGATTGCATGTTGAAAATGGGTTTCTATGCTAAATGGATCTTATTGGTTAAAAAATGCATCTCCATGGTGTCTTTTAGTGTTAGAGTTACGGAGAGTCTTGTGATTTTTTCACACCAACTAAAGGAATCAAACAAGGAGACCCACTATCTTCTATCTCTTTATTATTATGGCCAACGTTCTATTCTCCTTTATATTGAAAGCTATAACAAACATAAGCTTAAAGGGCATCCAATTGAATCCACACTACCCTACATTATCACATCTTCTATTCGTGGATGATACTATATTCTTCATAGATGGTACAATTACTAAGGCTCAGAACTTAGGAAATATCCTACATTAGTATTACTTCGCATCAAGACAAGATAGGCCATTAACCTCAACAAGTCAAGAATTTTCTTTGTGAAAAATTTTCCCCAAGAGTTAAACCAGAATATAGCAGCGAAATTGAGAGTACCAATCATTGAGAAAAAAGGGATATCTGGGTGTACCTTCAGATTCGGGGCAAAATAAAAAGCAAATGTTCTCTTGGGTTCTTGCCAAAGTTGATAGTAGCTGGAGGGATGGAAAGAGAAGCTAATGTTGAACGCGGTTAAAAAGATCTTGATCAAAACGATAGTCCAAGCATTGCCTCAATTTATCATGTTTATTTTTAAAGTTCCCATATTGATTTATAGAGCTATTGAGAAGAGAGTATCTTCTTTCTAGTGCAAACAAAATGGTACCAGGAAGGGTATACATTACAAAAGATGGGATATCTTGAAAACTAGGAAATATTGTGGGGGCTAGGCTTTAGCGATTTAGTTGATTTTAACAAAGCGATGTTAGAGAAATAGGCTTGGAGATTCACTCAAGACTCGAAAGCTTTATGGAGTAGGCTGTTGAAAGGAATATATTTTCCCAGAGGAGAATTATTCATAGCAAAAAAAGGCCTCCGGCCCTCTTGGAGATGGAAAAGCTTACTAATAAGGAGAGACATGATCGAGTTAGAGGTTAAATGGGAAGTGGGTAACGGTGAAAAGATCATAATTTGAAAGGATAGATGGCTACTTTTAGGCAAGATGGGAGGTCTAGCAAACTGAAATAATCCTCAGTTGGTAGTTGAATTAATAAATATAAATGTGGGAGGATGTAATTTCCCGTTACCATAGGAGATTTTTTTGTGACATCCTTGATTTTTCACTTCTGCTTTCAATTAAATTAATCAGGCATTTCATCGACACGCCTATAGGGCTATTCTCAGAGTTGATCACTCTCAAGATAACTAAATTATCTAGAAAAGCCATTAAGGAATTTTAATACAATACACTTGAGAATTCGACCAGGACTCGACTACTCGGCCGTGCTCATCTGCAGAGATCATTATGGCACAGTTAAAAATCACTTAGAGAATAGAGATAGGTCAGTTTGATAGAGATGTGTGGCTAAACGTGGTTGACTCCACTAAATTGGGAAATTCCGTCAACATGCACTAGATTGATTTTTCTATCGTTTTGGTACCCTGTGTCTGTATTTGAATCATCAAGATTTTCACGACAACCAAGAGTCACCATTGTGTCGAGTGGGTTTATTGTGGCTCGAAGAAAATCAACCAATGGTCATTTGCATTAAAAATTTCTAAAAGTTACCTGGTAGTTTAGGTCACGCTAAAAACGTGCCAGAGTGAAATTAACCGCTAATTTGAATCTAATAAGTTCTGTCATGTCACAGGTCTTTTTAAGAATGTCGACTCAGTCTCAGAAGATTTTTCTACAAACCGAGACTTTTTGGGAAAAGTTAAGGCAGGGTCACTTTTGTCCAGAAAAAGTCAGGGACCATTTTTTATTGTGAAATTGGGATGCAAGATGGATCAATTGGTGAGAAAAAATATCAAATTGATCGAGGGCTTGGTATTGGAATTTATAAAGGCCAAATTGTGTTGAATTGAGAAAGAAATGAAGCCCAATTGGAGAGAAAACTTGTGAATTCATATGCCCCACTTTGCCCACACTTTTGGACCTTCTTAAGCTTCTAGAAGAGGTTACATTGGCCTAAGATTGTTGTGTGGACACCAACTGGTGGTGGGAGCCCAAAGGGATGAGGTGAGACCGATCAAGGGGGATCAAAATCGGCCCCACTAGCTGAACCAGTTCCCTCCTTCCCCTCAAGCTATTGACCAGCTTCTTCTTCTTCTTCATTATGCCATTTCAAGCTTCAGAAAAGCCAGAGAACAGCCGTGAAGCCCCTTGTCGTCACTCGCCATCGCCAGGCCAGCCGCACGCCACTGCTGCACTCCATCGCTACCTCGCACACTCGTCTGGTTGTCACGCCTTCTCACCGTCCCAACCGTGCTCGTCTCAGCTTGTCCGTGCATCCAGGAGGCCCTTCGGCCAGCACAGGCCACCGTTCAGCTGCCTTCGACCGTCGTGAGCCGCTGCTTAGCCCCGCTTGGCCTCATTTCTCCATCGTTTCCAATTCCTGCCATAACCAGCACCGATTGGCCCCTTCCTCGGCCAAGACCAGCCCAAAATAGAAGCAAAAATAATGGGTTTCCAGTAGGATGTTCGGCTCGTTTTGAGGTGGTTCCCAACCCCGAAGACTAGTCTCGCTTTGGAGTTTTTCGTCCCCCGCAGCGTCGTCGTCATTTTGAACCAAGCGGTTTGTTAAACAAGTGAGTTTAACTCACTAATCCTCACTTATCGGGTTAATGACGCTTAAGGGTTGATTAGTTTAAGTTAAGTATGGATTATGTGGTTAGTTAGATTAGATTAGTGAATTTAATTAATTACCGATGCATGTTGGGTGGATAATTAGTGCAATTAGGGCCTAGAAAAACTCTAGTATTTATTTAGAGTAGTTCATAAATTTTCCGGGCTCGTCTCGGCTTTCAATTAGGCTTTTCCGGGCCTAAGTCTATTTATTGGTATTTATTTATTATTCTCCGTAATTATTTAATTAATTATTTATTTTCCGAAAATTAAACCGGAATAATCGGCGACCAAAATTTCATACTAATTACAGTGGTGCATTCTGTTTATTTAATTAAGCTCTAATTTGTGCTAATTTTGAGTGAATTGTGAAATTAGGAATTTATCCCTAAATTTATTTAATTTTGGTAATTAATTGGAAAATTACCGAGCATTGGTCTACAGTGCCAAAAATCTATTTTAGGGCTGCTAAAACTGGTGGGAAGTTCAAAAGTGAAATTATTATATTTTGGCTTAGGCCAACCATGTACCCACACATGACTATTTTTATCGAGAATGATAAAAAGGTTGAATTGGTTGTATGATTGAGATTGTATACTATATCAGCTTATGGGTGATATGTTAGCTTAATAGAGAGCAGTATACCGGTATACAATATCAGCCTACTGGCGATATGGCAGCTTAGCAGAGAGCAGTATATTCAATCATCTCAGAAGCGAGCTATACTATCTATTTATCAGCTTAGCGGTGAGCAGTCCTCATATGAGCGGACTTTATAGATAGTATGAATTGAGCGACCAAGAAAAGGTCGTGATGAGATGTAATCAACTAAGTCAATTGATCGATGAATCGATCCGAGTTGATTGGATTTTATGATTACGAGTTTATGAATTAAACTAAATTGCAGGAAGAAGTGGGGGCCTAGGTAAGTCCTATACCTCGTGATTGTGTTTAGGCAGCCCTTAGGGCGTATTTTCTTCCTAATCAAAGCTTAGAGGGGTAGAACTCAGTGAGACGTCGTCTCACCCCGTTGTGGGATAACATTTCAGGTCTTTAGATGGCAACTCTCGAATTTTTTGGATGACCCAAGAGTGTTACAGAGCAAACGGTCTTTATTCCAATGAATCAGGGCCCTAGAGGTTGGAACTATGAGTTGGTTAGGTCCATGGTCTTGGTCAATGCGGGTCTCACCCATAAGGTACCCCATCGATATAGGTCGTGGTACCGTTAGGCTCGAGATGGCTAGAGAGAGGGTCCTATTCCGGAATCTGAGATCACTCTATACGCTCTAGAAGTCACTTTTAGGAAGGGAAGCGCTGATCCTCCTTAAGGCTCGATAGTAGATACAGTAGACCTAGCTCTTGCATGACCAAAGTCCCCGGTGCAGTCTGCTGAAGGCTCTAGCTGGAGCGTGGAAGAAGGAGAGATCGTGGAGGGGGAGGAAAGGCAAGACGAGGACCCATAGTTTGAGAAAACCCCCACCCCTACTTGTAGACTTGTTTTAAACTGGCTTGAGTAGAACTTGACTTGATTAGTGCGTATTGTATATATATGACTAGTTATGTTATATATAAGTTTGATGTTGTGAGGTGAGCATTTATGGCCTACTTTTCTATCCCATTATGTTGTTGTCTGGGGATTATTATCTGCTTCTGCATGTACATTAAAAAGAAGGGTTAATACCCTGAAAAACCTCAAACTAGTACACTTGTGACAAATTTACCCAAAACTATTTTTTTGACCACAAAAAACCCCAAACTGGTATACCTTTGACAAATTTACTCCAAACTGGTACACTTGTGACAAATTTACCCTATGTTAGTTTTCGTTAAATTTTATTGTCAAATTATTAAGTTAAATGACACGTGACAATTGACTAGTATACCAATTTAGAATTTTACGATCCATTTGTCAGAGTTTACAATTTTTATGATTTTTTTGTGGTATTAATCCAATTTAACGAAGGGTATATTTGTCACAAATTTATCAGTTTGGGGTTTTTTGCGGTTGAATAAATTAGTTTGGGGTAAATTTGTCATAAATGTACAAATTTAGGGTTTTTTATGGTCAGTCGGGGTAAATTTGTCATATGTGTACCAATTTGGGGTTTTTCATGGTAAAAAAAATAGTTTGGGGTAAATGTGTCACAAGTGTACCAGTTTAGGGTTTTTCAGGGTATTAACCCTAAAAAGAATGGGTCGGCAACCTTCCTAGGACGTCGCTATTAATTGACCAAGGAGGGATGGGCGCACGCTTGAAGGATCGGGGCGTGACAATTTTTGAGGAAAAAATCATCAAAGAAATATCAGCCACACCTTTAAGCCTTACACTCAAACTAGCTAAAGCTAATATGGACAGTAAACAACTTAGGTTCTCACATGGTTAAAAGTGGATATAACAAGCTACGAGACTTTAGTAAACTCCAAATGGCAAATCAACCTTCTACATCATACCTACCACCCAAGGGACTATGAAATGAAATTAAGAGACTATGGACTTAAATGTGGAAGCTAAAAACCTACCCTAAAGTCAGATTCTACTATAGAGTGCGAGTAACAATGCTTTTCCGATGAAGGAAAACTTATAAAAGAGGAAAATGCTACCTAAACCAAAGTGTCCCTTTTTGTGGCCAAGCTCCCAAAACTACAGAGCACACCTTCATCTTATGCCCTTGGACAAAACAAATTTGGTTGGATTAGAGAATCAAAGCCAACTTATCCACAGAAATTTGCAATAGGATGGATAATTAGGTCTGGGAGAATCTCACTGAGAGAACGAACCAACAGACCAAAGTCGTCTTAATTGAATTGATTTGGCATATTTGAAAGGCAAGGAACAACCTGATCTTTCAAGCATAAAGGCCAAACCTGAGCTTAATGATTGACGAAGCTATTTTTATGGCTCAACTAGTTGCAAACTAGGTAAATGGCAATCTTACTTGAGCAGAAGGGGATCGATTTGTAGAAAACAAATGCCCCTTGCCGACCCAGATTTGCTTCAAGGTGAGTGTTGATTGTTCTTGGAGTAGCTCGAGCATAAGGGGATCGGTCGTGGTGCTGTGCAGGAACACCAATGCAGTGCCAATGCACAAGTTCACGAGATTGATCTTAGCTCCTTTTGTCATCATTGCCGAAGACCTAGCAATTAGGGGAAGCTTTGAAGTGGTTGAAACAGAAGTCAATTGCATGAATTAGTAGTGTACTTCTCATCGATCTACACACGCTCTTATCAACAGATTGCTTATCAATAGTTAATTGTATAATGGGTCAGTCTAAAGCACCATGGGCCGCTTGGTCCATCATTCAAGATTGCATTAACTTGCTGGGCCAGCTAGAAGGAGTTGTAATCCGTTATGAGCTGAGAAATTATAATAAAGCAGCGGACTGGGTCGCTACGGCCCATCGAGCCAGTCCCGACAAACTGGATTATTAATCCCCCCATCCCTTTGGTTGATCTTATGTTTGGATCTCGAATCCTTTTGTAATCCTTTATCTTCAATCTAGCAATGAATATCCGCATTTCTGTCCCGCCCCCCCCCAAAAAAAAAAGATAAGGATTTACGGACTTACAATACGACTGTTCCGTAACCCTGTTGATGAAAATGATGGTTCCATGAAACATATCCTTCAGAGCTTGTAAATAAGCAGCTCATGCTCCTTTATCCTATTGAATCTCCAAAGTTCTCTTGGAACCTCATCATATGCTTTCCCCAATCCATCCAGACCGCCGTCTTGTCTATCCTTATACCTTTCTACCAATCTCTGTAATAAGAGGACAGAAACCCTACAGCGATTCTGTGTGATGGATTTGACCAAAAAATTGAGTGGCAGAATATAATGACATGCAATGCTAGCCGTTCAATAGAGACCACATCTAAGAAAATTCTATTTTAAAGGTTGATCTCGATATTGAATTTCCTTCCTGCAACCAACATTGAATTTCGCAAATGCCCGCAAATCCAACCAGATAATTGACAGTTCATGCACACAGTGTAAATACCGACATTGTTCTTTAGGATCTGTTCCAATTAATTAAATGACCGATTCAGAATTTAAATTTAGCTTCTGTTCAGTCAGCAAGAATTACTAAGGACCTGACGAAAATGTTTTCTAAACCGTATAGTCAATCAAACCCAATGTAGCTCAAATACGCATCTTACTTCCCAAGTGCCCTTTAAGGAGAACAATAAAATTTCTGAATGATGAATCGTATAGGCCAATACAAATTGAATTAGTACCAATTTTTTGGCTAACCACCTCCGTTTGGGTAGTCAAGAATGTATTTTGGTCTGCTCATGGATGTTTCAAGTAATCTTCTCATAAAGCCACCAAAGGTAATAGTAATTCCACAATTTTCAACTTTGACTATATTGTCTCCAAGTAGAAAAAGAAAACAACCATTTGAACCATCTAAAGCCAGATTCAATTTGAGCTATGGAATGAATAGCACATTTTAACCCACGAAAATAGCAAACAGCAAGTGTCTAATAAACAGATTTGAAGAGAAATCCAGACTCAGCTCCTTTGAGCATGTCTCTTGCAAGCTTAGTAGCCATAAACCTTCAAGAAACTCACATGCAAGACTTCCCACATATCACAGCATACATGCAAGCTAAAATCCTACATAGATCTTGTGACATCCTGATTTTTGACCCTGTTTTCAATTGAATGAGTTGGGCTTTTCATCGAGACACCTATAGTCTTTTTCTCTGAGTTGATCACTCACGAGATAATTAATCTATCAGGTGAAGCCATTAAAGAATCTAAACGCAATAAACTTGAGTATTTGACCAGAAATCGACTGCTCGACCGTGCTAATCTGCAAGGGCCAATACGGCATTGTCCAAATCGATCTAAGACCGGAGATAGATCGTTTCGACAAAGGCATGTAATTAAAGTGTGGGTAATTCCACCTAATTGTAAAATTCAAGTCGAACAGCACTAAACCAATTTTTTTTGTCGTTTATCTACCCTGTGCTCGTATTTGAAATCTTGAGATTTTCACGACAACTAAGAGTTGCCAATGAGTCAAAAATGTACAATATGGCTCGAAAATAATCGACCACGGGTCAAATACGCTAAAAATTTCTAAAATCACGCCCGGTTGAAATTAACTGCAAAATTGAACCCGATTTCAGAAATTGAAAGTTCTGTAATGTCACAATTTATTTTCAGAATGTCAAATCATGCTCTGAAGAATTTTCGGCGAGTCCAATTTTTTGGCAAAAATTCAAGTTTGGGTGTTTTTGGATTGGTAAATTCGGATGGCCCTCTTTGAGTGTGTTCTTGGCCGTCAAGTTGGAACAATTGGCGAGGAAAAACGTGGAATTGAGTGTGGGCACTTAACTTGGCAATATGGCACTTGATTTGGATTATTTTGGAGAGAAATTGAGTTGAATTTGAAGTGGATTTGTCTCAAAATTCCTAGCCATGGTGGGGTGCAACATTTGGACCACCTTGGGTGGCTTCTAGGGGAAGATTGGTATGGGAAAATGGCTGAGGATAAGGCAGAAGCTGGTGGGGGCCAAGTGATGAGTGTATTGGATATTTTGTGAAGACTTTGAGGGCTTGTTGTCCCCCTTCAACTAGCAGGCCACGTTCTTCTTCCTTCTTGCCTCTCATTTCTCAACTGTTGTTGTTTAGAGCTCAAGAACTAGCCAGCAAAACTAGAGAAAGCCAACAGCAACCGCTCGAGCTCCCCCGCATGCTTGTTTTCGCCACACGCCTGTCCGAGCACCGCTGAAGACGCACGCTATCCTACTCACCCGCGAGCTCGAGTCTGTGCATCTAGGCCGTCAATCCAACTGTTCCAGCCTCAATCCTCTTCGGTTCAGCCCTTGGACAAAGCCGAACTTATAGCCCAAGCTATGAGCTTCATGAGCCTTTTCAGGCCTCTTTTGGACTCCCTTGGCGTCGTCGTTGACCCGAGTGTCGCTCGCCATTGCACCACCGTCGTCGTGAACTCATTGGCCCGCAAAATCAGTGAGTTTACTGGCTAAACACTACTTAGGGAGTTAATTATGTTTTTGGTAGGATTAGATTAGGCTAAGCTTGGTTTAGGTGGTTAGTTTAGTTTAATTAGTGGTTTAGTTGGTTAATTAGGCTTATTAGGTAGTTAGATTAGATTAGTTAAGGGTTAATTATATTGCTTGATTTATGTAGATAGGTGCATTATTTTTCTAAGTCCAATTAGGTGGTTAGATTAGCATATTTAGCTTAATTAGGCATTTATGTAATTAATTTGCATTTATTTAATTAATTTTTTAATTTATTTAATTATTTATTATGTATCGAAAATTATACCAGAATACTCAATCGTCAGAATTTCGTGTCGATTGTCGTGGTGTGGTTAGTTTGTGCAATTAAGTGCTGATTTGTGCAATTGAGTGATAATTTTTGATTTTCAGTTATTATTCCCAAATTATGAAATTTTGGTATTTAATCAGAAAATACCGTATGTCGGGTTTTGACACCAAAAATGTTTTTAGGTACTATATAAGATAGTGAGATTTTTAAAAGAGAGGATATCAATTTTTATGGTTCAAGCTGACCGTGTACCCACATCGCTTAGAGGGAATGGTTCCCTCTCTTGTCCCACATCGCTTAGAGGGAGAGTCCTAGGCTAGTTTATAAGGTTTGGGTCCCTCTAATTTGTGTAATGCGTTTTAAAGCCGTGAGGACTCAATGTCCAAAGCGGTATAACACGTTTTAAAGCCATGAGGGCTAAAGGCCCATAGCGGACAAATAATACACAGTGGGAGGCCCGAGTCCTTACACGCCCCCTCCGTGCGCACATCTAAGGACGGAGGCGCGGATGCACCGTCATCCCTTCTCCCCGCACACCGCCGCCTGGGTTGTCACACTTGTGCCTAGGTGGCTTAATGACTCTTCTTTTTGGAGCTAGGCTTTTGTTTATAGACTAGCGTTGTATATAAACCTGGCGTGTTCATAAAAGTGTGTTTATGAGATTTGTTGTCCTGCTTTTCTATCACATGTTGATTGTTGTCTGGGGATTGTTTATTATACGCTTTCGCATGTGCATAATCAATTGGGTCGGTGACGCGTCCTAGGAACATCGCAAATTTAGTCAACCATTGAGGGATGTATGTGTGCTTGAGGATTGGGGCGGGCCAGATCTAGCTCCTATAACCCGAAAATCCACTAGATTGAGCTACACCACCCTCATTAGCACTAATCGAACCATCCTTAAGCATAATTAATGGCCTAATCAATAATTAGGGAGTTAACTCATGGTTTTCAACGGTGGCAGGCTCACGGCGACGAAAACACGAAACAACCACGGCTCGAACAGAGGTTCGACGGCGGTGGTGGTGGACCTTCTAGCCCTCGGCCAAGGGGAAGCTTGGCTCCACTTGGGTTGAGGTTGTTGGGGCGAGCTGGTGGTGGTACGATGGAGCTAGTGGGTGCTGTTATGGTCGGGACGGGGTGGTGCTAGACACAGGAGCTGCTGGCCATGGAGGTGGGAGTTGGATGGTGGGCTGGGGTGGAGTGCTGGTGTCATAAGGGTGGTGATGGAGTTGCTCGGTGAAGATGGCGGATGATTGGGTGATGAAGGTGGTGGAGCTGCGGTGGAGTGGTGCTGGCGAGGAGTTGGGCGTGAGGGTGATATGGTGGTGGGGAGGGGTGACGGCAGCAAAGAAAAATGAAAAGAACAAAACTAAAAACCAGGGGGAAGGGAAAACGTGAGGAAGAAGTGATTGGGGGTGAGTAGTAAGTAGAAAGGCAGAAGTAGAAGAAGGTGGTCGGCTGAAGGGGGTTCGCGCATGAGAATGAAAGAGGAAAGAGAGAGAGAGAGAGAGAGAACCATGAGATCAAAGGAACAACCAATCACAAACTTAGCCAAATATCTAAACCATCATCACATGGCCTCAAAGTCTTCATGCCACAAAATTCTATGCACACCCAATCACCATTTTTCCTCTAATTTCTCACAATTAAGCCATTTTAGGAGTAGAAAAATCCTATTTTTCATCCCATCCGAATTTCCTTTTCCATTTTCTTTTTGTCCAAAAATTGTTTCTTCGCAAAATTCCGAACTCGTCGAAATTCTCTGAAAGATGAGACGTCCTCCAATAAATCAATTGTGACATGCTCAAATGTTCGATTCCTGAAACCAAGTTCAATTTCGTGGTTAAAATCGACCGAACACGACTTTAGTACGACCTAACATATCGGGTAGCTTTTAGGGATTTTAGCGCGTTTGACTTGTGGTTGATTATTTTCGATCCACATTTGTGCATCTCCGAATTGTACACAACTCTTGGTTGTCACATAATCACGAGGTTTCAATTGCATATTCCAAATATAATATTGATAGAAAAGCGGTTTACTGCCATTCAACACGAATATCGCAATTGCGTAGAATCACCCGTAATTCAACTATGTGATTCCATTGAATCGACTTATATCCGTTTGCTAATCGATTAAAAAACGATGTCATATTGACCATTGCTGATTATTATGGTCGAACGGTCAATTTGTGATCAAATTCTCTAGTCTGTCGTGTTTATATTCCTTAACGGCCTAACATAATAGATTAGTTAACTCGTGAATGATCAGTTTTGAGTAAAATGACCATAAGCGCGTCAACGAAACAACCATTTCATATATTCAAAACGAGGTCAAATTTCGGGATGTCACAATAATACTTTATAGAACTTTATTGTCAGGCACTAATCTAGATTCCTTTCATAAAGTAAAAGGCATATGTTTTAACCTTTCCCCTATCACCAAGCTTCACAACCAAGCTTCTACAGTACCTACATAATAGCCGCATCTGTAAACGCATGCACCTCCATATTTGAGGAGAGAGTAAAGTCCCATTTCAAACTGTAGAAACTTTTGAGATGCTCCCGAAGCACAGCACTCTCATCAATCCAAGCCAATTACCATGTTTTAATTTCTAAAGAAAATAAGAAGTTCACACCAAATGTGAGGCCAAGATTGGCTGGGGTCGATGGGGATTTAGTGATCTGGGAGCCCCTAAAGATCTCTCATCAAATTGGGGCAATACTATGGCCTTCTTACCATCTCATTTTCAGGTGTAGTGTTGTGTATGTGCATGTTCACAAATCTTTCTCTCTGGTATCAAACACTAGAAGCAAAGGGCCAACACTCTCATCCATGTCACTGTTAGGGCCAAAAAACTGGCTTGTTCAATAAAAAGAACGATATTGATGCAAAAATATTGGGAGAATTCCTGTTGATGGTAACCTTTGTAATCACTATATGTTAGCATCCATTCGCCTAAACATATGTGAGAGCCAGTTTGCTTAGAGGCTTCTAAATAAAGATAAAAATAGACTCACAGGTTGAGTAGCTTGGATAGGGCCGCACGTAACACAACCTTCAATGAAATGCTTAGACGTGGTAACTCTCCACTGCAAGGCCTGTTTCCATTCAATACTTAACCAGCCACTCATCAGACGTTCTTGTCAAATAAAGCTGATGGTAGATTTTGACGTAATATATCAATCAGAAATGATATAACAATTTCATTTGCCCCTTCAACAGTAGTTAATTCTGAAAATGCTAGTATGAATACCTAAGGGGGGTGAATAGGTGTGAAGATAATTTTTACAAAGAGCAGTAAAAATATTTTGCTATTGAAATTGTGTCTGATGATCAGCAGACTTTAAAAGAGTATAGACCTTAACTACAAAATTGAAGTACAAATTGAGAGTGCTAGTATGAACACCTAGAGGGGGGTGAATAGGTATTTAAACTAAACCTTGGCAAATATATGCGGAATAAAATAAACTTCGAGTAAAATAAAGGAGTTAAGGAAGAGAATAAGAACACAAGATTTATAGTGGTTTGGCTTAATCCAAGCCTACGTCCACTCCCCCACGTTAACAGCCTTCTTGGCTGGATTCCACTATGCAATCAACAAGAGATTACAACTTTGAGTGCAAACACTTAGTAGTATATCACACTATCTCACTAAGTCACTCTTTTGGTATTTCTCTCACGATCACAAACGTTTAAGCTCTCCAAAGACAAGTGTAAGATCAAAGGTTGCTCAAACTTTTGAATTATAAATTCTACGTTCTATCTCTTTTTTGTTCATCGGTCCTTCATCTCCTTAAATACTTCTCTACTTCCAAACTAGCCTTTGGATAGTATCTCAGAGAATCGTCTTCCAATATACCCATTGGACAGCCCTGTATCTAGAAGATTTGGTAGCCGTTGAGTGACAAAGGTAGAATCACAAATTGATTCCGATCGCCCATACAAACGAAATCTTGGTTTCCATAAGTAAAGCTTCTTCGTATAGAAAGTTCTTGTCTTCAAGATACAATCGTCAATCAAATAGATTGAGTCAATCAAATCAATCTTGATGTGGAATCCAAACCAGATCACTAGCCGTTATATGATTGGGCTTGAGTTACATTCTGTCGAATCTAGATGTAAAGTCTGAGAGCAATAATAGACTTTACAATCTGAGTCTGAGTGCGATAGACTTTGCAATCTGAGTCTGAACATATTCTGCTTCAATATAGAATTTGTCTTCTGGTTCAGCTTCAGCATAGAGTCTGTCTTCTAGTTCTTCCAAGAATAGACTTTGATAATATCTTTTACACATTCTATAATTTGCATAGTCTATTACTCAACCATAAAATATGTTAGTAGCATTTGATTTATTTTGTCATCTTCACAACGTTATAAGGGATTTTCCCTAACACAAATAATGTAAAGGAGTTTAGGGATGAGAAAAGGAACACATAATTTATAGTGGTTCAGCTTAGATCAAGCCTACGTCCACTCTCCCACGCTGACAGCCTTTTGACTGGTTTCCACTGAGAATCAAAAGAGAATTTACAATCTTGTGATCTCGACTTCACAGTGAAGAGTCTCTACTATTCTCACAAAGTCTCTTTTTGAGTTTCTCTCTCTTTTGAGTACAAATTTGAGCACAGTGTAAGGAATAACAAGTAAATGGAAAGTTTCAGACTTTGGAATTTTTCTTTCACGCACTTTGTCGAACAGTTAGAAAGGCCTCCTTAAATACTCCTTCGTGCCTTCTCGACCATTAGCACTTTCCAAATGAATTCTTCCAGCAACCCGTTGGACATAATCAATCAAGGAGATCTCGAGCCATTTAAAGATTATGATGAAAGCCCGTCAATCCTGTTCACCTATACAATCAGGATCTTAGTTTTCATAAATAGATTCTTTCCAAATTGACTTATCATCTGAAAATATTTGATGTATCGAAGTTGATTCCAATAAAGATAACCAATCTCGTAGGTGACATTTCCAACCAGAAGGCCATATATAACCTGTACAAACCGAACCCTTGAAGAAGGAAAGATAATCCCTCGTCTGGATAAGTCTTCATTTTTCTCTTCCGTTCAATCTGAAATTTGTCAAAGTGTGCAGACTTCTGTTGTAAGATAGACTTTGACACAGATGTCTTGCAATCTTCAGAATAGAACTTGGATAAGTTTTGTTAGCTTCAAAACAACATAAGAGGTTTCTCTAACAAATTCAGTATGCTACAATGAGTCAAATTGAGAGAGAGATTATCCATGTGTAATAGAGAGATAATCACCTTTATCATAAGTATTTGCATGGAAAAAATGCATATCATGTAAGGGTTACGAAAAAATAAAAATAAATAATAACCAATGTCAACGATATGAGGCTAAAGGTTACAGATCCTCGAAGAAGCGTTGAAAAAACTCATGGAGACATTCACTGAGATTCCATTTCCAAGCTTGATACTACCACAATTATCATCTCCCGCCTTATTAAATGATAAAAGTACATCTTCAGCCAGCATCGTGGAACATATGAGAAACAGAATCAAAGAAGTCAAAGCCATTGAATTTTCTTAAAGCTAGAACACTACTAAGAGATTAAAAAACTGAGTACATAGTGCAAATTAGGACGCGTATAATAACTATTCTATTTCTATTCAAGAACTACATTTCTATTTCAAACAAGTTTGGAACGGTAGTCTATTTGATAACACGATGTCATTTTTCTACTTTTGGAACAATTTTTTTGTTCAGAAATATGTTTGAAATAGGAATGAGAAGTAAAAGTTTTCTACTTCTTTATTTCTGGAATAGAAATGGGAAATAATTTTTTTTCTCATCATTCGCTCTTGCTATTACATGGTCGCTAGCTCGCCATTCGCCATCCACCTACCATTTGTTGCTTGTCACCTATCATTTGCCACTTTTCACTTGCCCGTCGTATATTACTCACCACTCATCATGCACTTGCCGCTTGCAGCCCACCTGCTATTCACGCCCTCTCGTTGTCCATTTCTGGCCACCTGTCGCCACCCACCCACCTACTGGTTGTCGTCGTTGACCCTCTCTCGTCGTTGGTCACTGCCACCACCATCCACCGGTTGCTTGTCATTTGTTGTTGTGCTATTGAAAACCTCTCGCTGTCGACAACTGTCACCTGTGCACTGTCAAGACCATCTTGCCACCATTGACCCCCTCCTACCACCACCCACGCCATTGACCATCCTTTGGCCCTTACCATTTGTTGACATCTGAGAGAGAAAAATTTTATGTCATTATCAAACAAATTTTTATTCCAAAAGTAAAAAATTTGTGTCATTATCAAACACGTATTTTTACTCAAAAACTCATCTTTGAATAGAAATATAAAAATTTATTTTTGTTCCAGAAATCAATTTTTGGTTAAAATAGTTATCATTCATGCCCTTGGTCTTAATTCTCATCAATTGGACAATTAACTCCATAAACCTTTTGTAAAGGACTTGAAGATGCAATGTAGAATTCTGAGAGTAGCTAGGGCTAATGCTCTGCCTCTAGTACTCACTTGTCTCAGTGCCCTTACCTTGGCACCTATCAAAGCTACTACGGCCCGTCTCCGAAGGGCTCTCTCCTCAAGATCGCTCATCTTGCATGATCTTTATAGAAACATGCCTTCCAATTCCAACACAGAATTAGAAACCTAAGTGACCCACACAAAACAATCAATCAATCACAAGCATCAGTGTAAGGAAAATGTCTTTCCTAACTAACGATCCCTTGACCCATCGCACCTTATCACTCCAAACACTGACCACGCTCTGATAACACTTCAGAAGGGGATGTCATGCCTCGAACCTTGAGCGTGCGCACATCCCTTAGGGGTCGATTAAAAATGTGACGTCCCAAGACGCATCGCCAACCCCTTTTTTTTTCTTTCTTTCAATTAAGCACATATGGAAGCGAATTAAATAAACACCCGGCCAATAATCAAACACAAAGATAGTAAACATAAGGAACAATTTCCCAAATACAATAATTTCCTTACCAACTGTTGAATCTAAGAAGTCTAATAATTACAAGCCTCTCAGCGGCCACTTCCTATCAACTCTCTCAAAATCATCAGGGATTAGGGTCAACCTACTTCACTAACGATAGAGCTAGTCAAAAGGTGTCGCATATCACGCCCATCACATCTGGACGCAGCAGATCTCCACGGTACGGCCTTGAAAAATGTTAACCACGATGG
Source organism: Eucalyptus melliodora (assembly GCA_004368105.4). Lineage (NCBI taxonomy): Eukaryota > Viridiplantae > Streptophyta > Magnoliopsida > Myrtales > Myrtaceae > Eucalyptus > Eucalyptus melliodora. Next base: position 21,118,357 of record CM023410.3, on the reverse strand, counting down.
GTTGAGATAAAATCTCAGAGAGTCAAAACCCTAAACCCTGATTAGGACGCAAATTCGCCTCGAAAGCGGTTCTAAACACGCACCATACAAAATGTAAGGACCCGGGCCTCTCACCGTGTAATATTGTCCGCTTTGGACATTGTCACGCCCCCATCCTCGGGCACGCACACATCCTTCTCAATTGGTCGATTTTATAATGCGATATCCCAGGACTATGTATCCTCGACCCTTTCATTTATTAAGCACATATGAAAGCAATTATAAATCCCCAGACAATAAAACGATGGGATAGAAAAGCAGGGCCATATTTTTCATATTGAAATTTATAACCACACTTTTATACAAAACACAAACCAGAGTACTTCACAACATTTTACTCTATCACTATTCACATCAAAATGGAATTCTCAAAAGAAGATAGACTCTCAATCCATCTGGCCATACTTAAGGCCCCTCTCGGGATTATTTTCTTCTTCCAAAATCCTTCTCCTCAGGTTTTACCTCCGAGTTCTCCTTCCCAAACTTCTCCTCCTTAGCTTCTCGTCGGGGTCCTAAAATGTTTTCCCCAAACTGGGATGAGACTATGTCTCAGCAAGTTCTACCCCACTAAGCCCGATTAGTAAACTATTATACTATAGGCTGCCTAAACACGCACAGGGCAGAGGACTTACTTTGGCCTCAGATTCCACCTGCATATTAGCACAGTTCAATAGGCACCCAAGCAGTCACATCACATGTCAATATCTCGATCCATCGACCTAGTCGATTTCATGTCAATTCGACCATTCCCCAGTCGTTTCCCTTATTCAGTTCAAATCGTACTCACGACTTCACAAGCATAGACGACCAAATCTTGGCAACAAATTACAGTCCTGAAAGACACGATCTATCTTTAGGTAGCAAATTACGGCCCAATGGGCGCGACCTTTAATACGTGGCAGATTACGGCCTTATCAGGCGCGACCCCTATCGGGTGGCAAATTACGGCCTTATCAGGCGCAACCCATATCAGGTGGCAAATTACGGCCTTATCAGGCGTGACCCATATCAGGTGACAGATTACGGCACAACGGGCGCGACCCATATAAGGTGGCAGATTACGGCCTTATCAGGCGCGACCCATATCAAGTGGTAGATTACGGCCCAACGGGCGCGACCCATATCAGGTGGCAGATTACGGCCTTATCAGGCGCGACCCATATCAGGTGGCAGATTACGGCCCAACGGGCGCAACCCATATCAGGTGGCAGATTACGGCCCAACGGGCGCGACCTTTAATAGGTGGCAAATCTCGACCCAACTGGCATAGCCATACTTCGGCGACTTCCGAGGTTCAACTCACAACCCCTCAAAGTCAAATTCTAATTGAAAACCGACATTGATCAATCTTGGGATGAATCCCTACATACTCATCAACTCACTAAATTTTCACACGATATTAACATACCTGATGGATCTTAGCAAAGAGTATATTCAAATCACTCTCACAATTCTACTCACTTTACAACTCAACAAAGCATTATAAATGCTGAATAAACATATTTGGTCATTTACCAATCAATAATTCAATCTCAATCAATTCCAATCAATTTAGGGTAAATCCCTAAAATATCACAATTTATTCAATTCCATACAACATGGAGCTCAAATAAATAAACGGACTATGCCACGACGATCAGCACGAGATTTCGGTCGTCGGCCATCTCAATCTTAATTTCTGAAAAATAAATAATTAATTAAATAAATTTTGAAAATTAAATAATTAATATTAAAAATTCAATTTAGCTCAAAATAAAGCCCGATTCAATAAACGGACTTCACCACGATCATTAGCATAATTTTCCGGTCACTAGCCATCCCAGTTGAATTTTCGGAAAATAAATAATTAATTAATTTAATTCCGAAAAATAATATTTAAATACCAAAAATTCCACTTAGGCCCGAAAAGCCTAATTGAAGCTCACGAAGGGTCGGAAAAAATCCCGAAGCACTTCCAATGATTAGTAGACCACGTCTACCTACTAATTGCGCAATCAATTTATCTAAATCGCATCAGAATTGACTAATAATTGCTAATTTATTCTAATCTAACTACCTAAACATAATTATTTAAAACTAAACCAAACCTTAAGCATAATTAGCCAACTAATCATAGATTAGTGAGATTACTCACCGGAATCACGCGCAAATCGGATCAATCTGACGAGGGCGACGCGAGGAACGATTCTTCCCAAAGCATGGCTCGGGTTCGGGGCCCGGAAACGGCCCAAAAGCGGGCCTAAAGCCACTGGAAACCCACTTCGTGGGTCTCTGCCCTTGGCTGGCCAGAGCAGATCCGGCGGCCAAAATGGCGAGGGGAGGCCGGCGGAGGACGAGGGGGACGCCAGGGAGGTCCGGCGGGGTCAAACGGCGGTCGGAGGTGGCCGGACGGGGGCTGGACAGAAGCTAGGTAGTGGCTGGATCACGCGGGGGAGCACGCCTGGGCGTGAGGGATGAGTGGCGGGACGCGCGGCGTCACGCGGGCAGGCGCTGCGGGCATGCGGTGCGGCGATGGGACGGGCGGCGACGGTGGGCTGCAGCTTCTGTTCTTCCTCCGGCTTCTGGTTTCGGTTCTGTTCACACAGCAAAGAGAGTCGAGGGAGAGAGAGTGCGAAAGAGAGAGATGAGAGAGAAGAGGAAAGAGGATAAGCTTGACCGGTCAAAGAAAGAGGAATAAAGAGGGAGACAGCTGGGGCAGTCGGTGGGGAGGGCTGACCGCACGAAGGGGGAGGGGAGAGAAGAGGGAAAAGAGAAAGAAAAAGAGAGAAAAGAGAGAAAAGAGATAGAGAGAAAGAAAAAGGGAAAAGAAAATAATATTTTAAATAAGAAAACACCATTTTCTTATTACCTCTATTATTTTCTCTTTCTCATTCCCTTTTTAATTTCTTTTGGATCTTCAATTTTTCCTCTGATAATTTCTTTCTTGAAATCTTGGACTCGGCAATAAATTGATAAACGATGAGACGGTCCTAAAAATGAATTGAGACACACCCGAATATTCGATTCCCAAAACCGAATTAAATTTCATGATTAAAATCGATTGGACATGATTTTAGTCCAATCCAACCAATTAGGTAGCTTTTAGGGATTTTACCGCGATTATATCCCTTAACGGCTTCACCCAATAGGTTAGCTAACTCGTCAGTGATCAGCTCAGAGAAAAAGGACCATAGGCATGTCAACGAAATGCACATTTTATTTTATCGAAACGGGGTCGAATTTCAGGATGCTACAGACATTGAGTCCTTACGGCTTTAAAATGCGTTATGCAGGGGTAGAGGCGCGGACGCACCACCATCCCTCTCCCGAGCCATAATATTGTCCTCGTTGGAGTCGTGAACGCACCACCATCCCTCCCTCAAGGCTTTGTTTTCAGTGCAGTGGAAATGTAAGCGAAATGCGTTATGTAGGGGCAGAGGCACGAACGAACCGCCATCCCTCTCCCAAGCCATAATATTGTTCTCTTTGGCCCCTTGCACTGGCAGGGACGCACATGGTATCAGACCCAACTCCTGACTGCGTGTGGGGCCATAACGAGGACGTTCTACTCCTAGAGGGTAGAGAATGTGACAACCCAAGAGGCTGTTCGTGGGGAGGAGAGATGGCATTGCATCACATATGCATTAAAGATATCACAAGCGCAATTAATAACTACAACACATCATTTTCATATCTCAAACAATCACATGGGTCTCGATTATAAGGTCAAATCATTATGACACGTCCCATATCGTGCCACACAATTTTGTCCCATAATTTTGTCAGCGGTCATTCGGTGTAACCGGGCATCGTCTCACCCCATTGAGTACAGCATCGTCTAGAACCCCCGCCTAGACGGCATTCCACACAGGAGCATCGTCTCGCGTAATCATACGCATCTAAATGGTGACCACACGAGCACATACTTGGCCAAGAACACCATGCTTTGCATTTAAATATCTTGTTTTCAAATAATGAACTTGGCCACTTTTCTTTGTATTAGAAATCTCGATAAAAATAATCGTGCATTGTCACGTTCTTAAAAGCGAACCATCAAACCTGGTACGCCCCTATTTTGAAATTCCATGGTTTTATATAATACACAAGAATTGGCGTCCAAAAAACCGACACCTAGCATTTTTCCCATTTAAATGTTCATAAAACTGAATTTTTCAGTAAAATTCAATAACACCCATCAATATCACGCATAATGCCATCATATAGCAAGAACACCAAAATCCCTTTTCAAAAATCAACTTGGCAACTCTTTTTTTTTTGCTTTAAAGCTTTTGGAAATAAATTTGTATGGGGTCACATATTTGAAATCAACCCGCCAAACTTTGCATGCATCTAGTATAAAACCTCCTTGTTTTATTGAGCAAATAAAACTTGGCATCCAAAGCCGACACCATATTTCTTTTTTTAATTCTTTGTCCAACCACCCTTTTTGAAAGCAATCCTTAGTAACCCCTTTTTTTTTGTTCAAAACGCTTAGAAATAAATTCGTAGGTGCTCACGCCCTCAAAATTAATCCGTGAAACTTTGCACGCACCTAATTTAAAACCTCATTTTTTTATTGAGCAAATAATTTTTTGTGTCCGGACCCGACACCTCATTTATTTTCTATTTAATTGTCACGCCTCGATCCTCCGGCACGCACCCATCCCTTACTGGTCGATTAAATAGCGACGTCCTAGGACGCATCACCGACCCATTCATTTTAAATACGCATGCAGAAGTATAATAAAATCCCAGACAATGAAACAATGTGATAGGAAAGTAGGACTAAAATCTCGAACCTAAAAAACCATCACACTTATATACATCGCAAACCAGTGCACATATATACAAGGCAAACTATTAAGTCGAATTCAACTTAAACAAGCTCAGAAAACGAAGTCTGGAGATAGGGGTGGGGGTTTCCAAACTACTTTGGTTCATCCTCCTTGACGATCTCAGCTTCTTCTATGCTCCAGCTGGAGTCCACCGCTGAGCGCTCAGGAGAGTCAAGATCATCAAGCTTGGGATCCTACGCGTCCACCACCGATCCATCCTTAGGGTCTGCAATATCCTTACCAGAACCATCCTCCATCACAAACAAAGGTATATCAGACTCCGGCACAGGGCCGTCCCTTTGTCCATCCCTATAATGGCGATACCATGCCCGGAATTGATGGGGCACCTTTTTGGGTAAACCCGCATCAACCTAGAGGATGAACTTCACCAACACATATTCTAATCCTTCAGGGTGCCTGTATATCGGAATATGATAATTCTGTTCTGTGAACTTCTTTGGTATGCCAAAATGCTCAGGAGAAGCAAGAGGAGTGGCCATTTATGGACCTGAAATGTTGTCCCACAACGGGGTGAGACTACGTTTCAACAAGTTCTACCATCCTAAGACCCAATTAGGAAGCCAATACGCCCTAAGGACTGCCTAAGCACAACATGAGTCAGAGGACTTACCTTGGCCTCAATCACTCCCTGCAAAATAGCACAATTCAAATAGACATCCAATCAATCACCACAGATCAAATCATTGATCAATGACTCGGTCAATTACATGTCATCGGACCTTCACTTGGTCAAAACAATACTATCTATGCATCTAATCAAAATCCAAGACTGCTCACCCTAGGTGATATATAGATAGTAGCTTTCCCTAAGGACTAATAAATAGCAAATTGTTCATTCTTTAAGATGACATATCGAGTCACTGAGCCAGTATTGTATACCATCCTTTCTCCAAGATAACATGTAAAGTCATCGAGCCGGTATCTTATATCGTCCTTTCTCCAAGATGACATATAAAGTCACCGAGCCAATATAACACATCGTCCTATCTCCAAGATGACATATAGAATCACCGAGTCCATGTAGAATAACGTTCTTTCTCCAAGATGACGTATAGAGCCATCGGGCTGTTAGAGTATATCGTCCTATCTCCAAGTTGACATGTAAAGTCATCGAGCCGATATAGTATACTATTTTGATTGTACCATCAATTTACCATTTTTATCATACCAAATAAAATAAAAAATACACGTGTGTGGGTACACGATCGGCCTTAGCCAAAATACAAGGTTTTTACTTTTGAACCTCCCACTATTTTCCGCAGTCCCAAAATGAACTTTTGGCGCTATAGACCGACACTCAGTAATTCTCCAATTAATTACCAAATTTAATTAATTTAGGAATAAAATCCTAAAATCACAATTAAATCAATTCAACAAAAATTGGAACTCAAATAAATAAACGAACCACTCCACATCAATCAACATAAAATTCTGGTCACCGACTATCCCGGTCTAATTTCCGAAAAATAATTAAATAATTAAATAATTGCGGAAAATATTAAATAAATGTCAGTAAATCCAACTTAGGGCCGTAATGCCTAATTGGAAGCTAAAACGGACCCGGAAAATTTCCGAGGTTCGTTCAATAAATACTAGAACGTGTTTACTCACTAATTGCACTAACTAACCACCTAATATGCATCAACAATTAAATAAATTCACTAATCTAATCTAATCTAACCACATAATCCATCTTAGCCTAAACTAATCAACCCCTAAGCGTGATTAACATACTAAGCGAGGATTAGTGAGTTAAACTCACTTGTTTAGCAATATAAGTTGTTCAAAACATCGGGAACACGACAGGTCTCACTTCTCTCCAAAGCGGGCCTAACCTTCGGGGTCCGGAAAGTCCTTAAAACGGGCCACGAACACTGCTGGAAACTCACTAACTTAGCTTCTATTCTTGGCTGAAAAATAGAGAAACAAGGGTTGGCTAAGGCAAGCAAAGGTGGCGGTGGGCCGACGGAGGCTTCGACGGCTCAGAAGGGCGGTTTTCGAGCTTCAACGGCCACACTCGATGGCTGGACAACCTTCTGGACAGTGGAACAATCTGCTGTAACGATGTGAGGGCGAGAGAGAGGTGAAGGCATGGCTGAATGGCGCGAGGCAGCGGCGGCATGCAGGCAGGGCGGAAATGGTGACAGCGGTGTGCGGTGTGTGGTCCGGCAATGACGCGGCTGCTCTGGCCTCTCCTCTAGACTTTTTGGTCTTTGCATGGCACAAATATGAGGGAAATGAGGATGGTCAGCTAGCAGATGAGGGAGAGAGAGATGGGGGCCACTTGGTCACATTTTCTCTTCATTTGTCTCCCTTGACCAATTCTTAGCCAAGGCTGGCTTCCATGGCCACAAATCAGCCAACAATGCCCCATATAGATGATTGAATTGGTCCAAATGTTAAGGGCGGTGGGGGCATACGAATTTCACGGGTTTCTCCCTCAATTGGACACCAATTCCCTCTTAAATCAACGCAAATCGGCCTCTATAAATTCAATTGACACCTCACCGATCAAATTGGTATTTTTCCTCACTAATTGATCCCACTTGCTTTCTAATTTTGCAATAAAAAATGATCCCGACATTTTTTGAACAAAAACAGCCACAGGACAACTTTTTTCCAAAAAGTCTAGGTTTGCAGAAAAATCTTCTTAGACTGAGTCGATGCTCCTAGAATTAATTGTGACATGACAAAACTTTTAATTTATGAAATCGGACTCAAATTCGCGGTTAATTTCACTTTGGTGCGATTTTAGTGTGACCTAGGCTACCAGGTAACTTTCAGAAATTTTTAGTGCAAATGACCCGTGGTCGATTTTCTTCGAGCCACAATGAACCCAATCGACACATTGGCGACTCTCGGTTGTCGTGAAAATCTCGAGGATTCAAATATGGACACAGGATACCAAAATGATAGAAAAATCAGTCTAATGCCAGCCAATGAGAATTTTCTAATTTAGTGGTGTCACCCACGATTAGCCACACGTCTTAGTCAAACCGATCTATACCCACGATTAGCCACACGTCTCAGTCGAACCAATCTATCTCTGATTCCTAATCAACTTATATCTGTGCTATAATGACCTCTAAAGATGAACGCAGTCGAGTAGCCGATTCCTGGTTGAATTCTCAAGTCTATTACATTAGAATTCCTTAATGACTTCTCCATATAGTCTAGTTATCTCGAGAGTGATCAGCTCTGAGAACATCCCTATAAGTACATCGCTGATTAATTTAATTGAAAGCAGAAGTAAAAAATCCAAGATGTCACATTAATAGTCCATAAGGTCACATTTTGCAATAATAATAAACAACCATCATAGCATAACCATGCACATAACATCATGCATAAGTTCTCAGCATGTCCAAAGTCAACCGGATCACAAAATATATGTTATCCAGCAAGCAAGACATCAAGAACAACCACAAAATCACAATTGGCCCTAACCAGCAGAAACTGGGTCCACTCACGCGTCTACAGAGTTAATTCCAGAAACCTAACCAAAAGAATTCAGAAAATTATCAAATTTGAATATGTTATAAATGACACTTAAACGAAAATTTTTTGTGAAGAGACCTTGACCCATATCCTTCTATAATGAGAGCAGTAAATCACCCAAACCGTTACCAAAATTGTGACCGTGTCCAGAAATTACGTTTTCCAAAACTAGCTTGGTTCGAGGTCCAAAACTTGTCCGTTTGATATGAAATTTGACTACATTAAACTAAAAGATATGATGAACAACTTATTCAAATGAAAAAACTTGCTTGAATTAGGAAAGTTTTCTTTTTGGGATCAAATTCAAAATTATTTCCAACAAAAGTAATGCACCTATTCGAAGGGTAGGAACTAAGCGTTAGGATAAACGTGTGACTTAGGTTGGAAAAGTCTCACATCAAAGAATTGGTGTGATATTGAGCAATTAATATATCCTAGTTGACCCATAACTTATTGGCCTAAGCTTTTGAGTGATGGTGGGTTCAATTAGATATATTGACGGGCTCGGGCTTTGGGCTTCCTTTTGGAGATCTCCTTAAGTGAAGGTATCGATTTTTTCCCACGTGCTCTCAACAAATGGTATTAGAGCCGATGGTTGATTGGTGGACCACTTCCGATGTGTATTGCTATATTGCTATTTTAATATCTCAAGGAAGAATTTGGTGACCACAGGTGAGCATGGGCCCAATGATAGACTTCATGGTTTGGTCCAAAAAAAGAGATCAAAGATAAAATTGGGCATTGGAGATTCAAGTTGAGATAAGTTAATGAAGAAGGATACCCGAACAAAGAGGGAGTAAACCTAACACTGGAGCTCACACGTAACAAGGAGATTGTTAGGAAACACCTGTAAGTTGGCTTAAAGAAGTCCCACATTGAAGAATTAGTGTGGTATTGAGCAGTTAATATATTTTAGTTGACCCATAACTCAATAGCTTAAGCTTTTGAGTGAAGGTGGATCTAACTGGATATATTGACGGCTTCAAGCTTTGATCTCCCTATTGACGATCTCCTCAAATGAAGGTATCGAGCTTCTACTACATGCTCCCAACACTAAGTGTCATGCAAGACAAGGAATAGGTGCGAAGTTTGTGATGATGCGCCAAATCGCATGTTGAACGACTATTATGGCTTAAGTCATTAGCCCGGCCTAGAATTTATGGTCTCCAGCTTGAGCAGTCATATTTAAATATTCTTTTCCAGGGCTTGACCTGTGGAACAAGACCGGGCAGTTACAAAGGCTGGTTGTTGTATCAAGGAAAGTTGCTCTCCTAATGTGGTCTTTTAATATAATCTCGGGAGAAGAATTTTGAGGGAAAGTTCATTGTTTATTGTCATAATGGCATTTTCAAATGTTACTTTGGACCGATCGAAAAAGAAAATACCATACGGCAGGAAAGTGCTACTCGGAAATAACATAAAAGTCTTCTTTCTTGTTGTCCTTTTATAGTGATTGTCAGATAGCTTTTGACGAAGTTGTGTTTTTAGTCTGTTCATGTTTCGTCAAACACGTCATTCCCTCTTTTGCATGCATTATTTTGTAGAAAAAATTGTCCACTATGATTCCTCATTTTGTGCAAAATGCAGACAAAAAAAAAAAACACAGACGTCTGTATACTGGAGTTTAGTCATTTATTGACTAGGCCCGGCCTATAAGTTCCTCAAGTCTCAACAACATGAATCACAGCCAAATCATGGGTTTTTCCTTAATCTTTTCCAAGTCGCGATTCAATTATAACCCGTCTTCTTTAGGAATCCCCTCCTTCTTCTTCTTCTTCTTCTTTGTCAGCTTTGCTTCTTCCACCTTCACTTTCTATCCAGCTGCCAAGAATGAGAAACAAACAGAGGCTCTCCTGACATGGAAATCTAGCCTCGAAGACAGTAGCCAATCTCTTCTGTCTTCATGGCATGGGAATGATTCTTGCAACTTTGGGGGAGTCACCTGTGATGACTATGGATCCATTACCCATCTTAATCTTTCCTATCTTGATTTGAGAGGAACTTTAGATGGCCTTGACTTCTCGCTCTTCACTAATCTGCTCAGTCTTGACATTAGCAACAACTGGATCTACGGTTCCATTCCCTCGAGTATCGGTAACCTTTCCAAACTCAACTGTCTTAATTTATGTTACAATGAACTCCATGGAAACATTCCTCCAAGTATAGGCAAATTGAAAAATCTCCACATCCTGTACCTATGTGCAAATTATCTTAGTGGGCACATCCCTCTCATGATAGGTGATTTGAGGAGTTTGGAGATTCTTTATTTGTGGGGAAATAGACTTTCAGGACCCATACCTTTAGAAATTGGGAGAGTGACTTCTCTTACTACAGTTCTCCTATCAATTAACAATCTCAATGGTTCAATCCTTCCTTCTATTGCAAACTTGACGAGTTTGTCAGTTCTTCACCTTTTCGAAAATAAATTTTCCAGCCTAATCCCTCATGAAATAGGAAATTTGATATCTCTCCAAGAATTAGAATTGGCTGAAAATAATTTGGTCGGTCCAATCCCTACTTCACTAGGAAAATTAGGCAACTTAAGGAGATTGAGCATTTCGCAAAACAATCTTTTTGGTCCCATTCCTCAAGAGATAGGTGAATTGAGGAATTTAAAGGGTCTTTATTTGTGGGGAAATGGGCTTTCCGGACCTATACCTTCAAAAATAGGGAAGCTCACTTTTCTTACTAGTTTAGATTTAGGTGAAAATGATTTGGTTGGTCCAATTCCATCATCTATCCAGAATTTGAGCAATCTCCATTTCTTACACATTTACTCAAATCATCTTTCGGGCCCAATTCCTAAAGAGATAGGAAATTTGGTGTCTCTTAGACAATTAGATTTGTCTAATAACAGTTTGAGTGGTGCGATCCCTTCATCAATTGGAAGCCTAACCAATTTAACCATATTACGCCTCCGCTACAATGGCTTTTCTGGTTCCTTGCCACTTGAAGTTAATAAAATTACTCGTTTGAGTGCTTTTGATTTATCTTACAATGAACTCGAAGGGCAATTGCCGGATGAAATATGCAAGGGGAAACTATTGCAGAATTTCAGTGTCATAAACAATCATTTCAGAGGGCTCGTTCCAAAAAGCTTGAGGAACTGCAGTGCATTGATAAGAGTGAGGCTTGATGGAAATCAACTTACGGGAAATATAATGGAAGCTTTTGGAATATACCCACAGCTGGAATTTATGGACTTGAGCCACAATTATTTGTATGGTGGGCTTTCTTGGAATTGGGGGCGTTGTTGTAATTTGACAAGCCTAAGAATATCCAACAATAATATTTCTGGTGAGATACCCTCAGCATTTGGAAGAATGACTCGGTTACAGGCACTGGACTTGTCTTCGAATAATTTGAGAGGAGGGATTCCAAGGGAGTTGGCAAGCTTGCGGTTTTTGCTATATCTCATCCTCAACAATAATTGGATCACAGGTGACATTCCTAGTGAAATAGGAATTTTATCCAAACTGGAGCATCTCAACCTAGCATCAAACAATTTCAGTGGATCAATCCCAGCGCAGCTTGTTCAATGCACGAACTTGTTGAGCCTGAACTTAAGCAAAAATAAACTTGAAGGAAGCATTCCTTATGAGATAGGCAACATGCGATTCCTAGGAGTTCTTGATTTGAGTCAGAACTTATTGACCGGAAGAATACCACAAGAGCTAGGAAAGCTGAGAGTCCTCGAAACCATGAATGTCTCCCACAATAACTTGTTTGGTTTGATCCCTCAAACTTTTGGTGATATGTTAGCATTAACTACTGTTGATGTGTCCTACAATAACCTTCAAGGTCCTCTCCCAAATGTCAAAGCTTTTAATGAGGCTCCATTTGAGGCAATTTGGCACAACAAGAGACTCTGTGGAAATGTTGTTGGTTTACAGAAGTGCAACTCTCCTATGAGCAAGAAAGGTAATGGAGACAATGGGCATCGAACTACTGCTATCCTTGTTCTTTTGTTCCCAGGGTTTCTGCTTCTTTCTTTCATCTTGATCGTTCTCTTGATCTTTGGACGTTGTCAAAGAAAGAATATCGAGAGAGAGAACATTAGACAATCGAATGATCTAGACTTTTTGCGCATTCTGAATTTTGATGGCAAAGCTTTCTACGAACGAATCCTGGAGGCCACAGAAGGATTTGACTCCAAGTTCTACGTAGGAGAAGGAGCATACGGCATTGTTTTCAAAGCTGAACTAGCAGCTGGTCAAAGTGTTGCTGTCAAGAAAATTACTTCGTCCCATGAAGAGGAGTTCCTCCACTTCAATTTTTTTGAGAGGGAGATTCAAGCCTTATCAGATATCCGCCATCGCCACATCGTGAAACTTCACGGGTTTTGCTCTCATGCGTGCCATTCTTTTTTGGTGTATGAGTTCATAGAAAGAGGAAGCTTGAGAACAATTTTGAATGATGATGAGAAAGCATCACAGTTTGACTGGGACAAAAGAGTAAACATGGTTCGAGGAGTGGCGGATGCATTGTCCTATATGCATCACGATTGTTTTCATCCATGGATTCATCGAGACTTGACCAGTAACAATGTCCTGTTGGATGCTGATTATGAGGCTCGGGTTTCGGATTTTGGCACTGCAAGACTATTGAGGCCAGATTCATCAAACTGGACTGTAGTGGCTGGCACTATTGGTTACATTGCTCCAGGTAAATAAATGGGTACTCACATGCCTTTTTCCACTGACATTTAGGATCGAGAAAGGCGTTATAAATTATCTGGATAGTTACTTAGTTCGTGTAATTTAAATAATATCTGCTCATAAGTTTTTATATATAATCATCACATGTAGAGCAATCAATGTCATTAAAAGCGTAGCTGATGAGGTTATGAACAAATTTTGACCTCTTCACTTGCAGAGCTGGCTTATTCTATAACTCCAACTAAAAAATCTGATGTGTATAGCTTTGGAGTCGTCGCATTAGAGACAATAATGGGAAAGCATCCAGGAAATCTTGTCTCTTGGGAATGTTCATCATCTGCCGAAACTGAGTCACCTGCGTTGTTGAAGGATGTGCTAGATCAGCGTCTCTCACCATCTAGGGTTCGACTTCTAGATGGGGAAGATGTGGTCTCTATTGCACGGCTAGCATTTGCATGTTTGCAAGCTGAGCCGCAGCTTCGACCGACCATGAGACAAGTTTCACGGGAGCTCCGCGTTCGAGCACCACTGGAAATGCCATTCTCTGTGGTCAGCTTGGAGCAACTTCGTGATTTCAATGGCAAGAAATTTCAAGCATCGCAAGGGGATTGTAAGTTTTGAAGTTACCTTTTCATGCGCACTGTTTGTCTGTTTGGTCTATAAGTCGCTAGTTAGAAATTGACACCCTTGCTAAGAAAAGTTGCACCCCTTTTGCGAGCTAATCGGAATTATAATAGCTAATCTTGTTCGACAATTTTGATTATCATCTTAATTCTTACAAGTCACACCATGTAAACTATTTTCACTGCAGAGCCTACCTACCTATGAGCATTCTGGGAATGCTGCGCATCGGTGGTTGTACTTTGGAGCCGTGGCACTAGAAATAATTATAGGAAGGCTTCTGTAGATATCTCATATCACTAATATTACCAGCTTGTTCAATTTTGCAAAATGCATTGGATCAACATCGTTCAATTTAGTTTTCTGTTGCGAAAGGGATAATGCCACTACTATCTCCGACTTTTTGTCTGGTGTGTAATGTTATTCTTAAACTTTTAGTGATTCAATTAAATCACTCAACTTTTGTATGGTGTACAATATAATTCAAGAACTTTCAATATAGTTGCATTTGATCTCTATACTATCTTAATAAGTTGACATGGGATACTGATTAAATAAAACTTACATTATGTGGAGAGTGGCAAGGATGATGATGATCGGAAACTGATGTGAATTGTGAAAATGAAGTGACAAACCTGATCGAAATTTGAAAACTTCAATATTGAATATACATCCAACGTGGAATAACATTACAATTTAAATACAAGTTGGAGGGCTTGACGTCATTATCCCTTGGGGAGAATAACAATTACGTGCTTGTAAGCTAATCAACAATTAGTTACATTTTCCTCCGTCTATGGTTGGAGGAAACTTTACCAAACATATCTTTAACTAATGTGTTACAAGTTATGGATGTCATTTACACAAAAATACACTAAATATAAGTCTGAGTGATGCTCAAAATGTGCAAACTATCAACACTCCTTTTCTTTTTAGTATTTTTTTTCCTTTCCTATTGTATGCACAAAATCAGTTATGTAAAAGTTTATCAAGTAATTTGTTGAGGATTATTTAATCACTCAGAAGTTGTCGAGATTTATAATATGCAAAAATGTTAAAAAGTGTCCCTAGAGTGCTTGTCAAGTATTATTAGTTGTATTTTGAAAATGTAAATATTTTTATTTGAAATACGTAGCTTTCTTGAAACATGTCTTTTTCAAGTTTCAAAATACTCTGATTTGTTTTTACTACTTTTAGTGGTCTTGAATAGTGCCCAAAAAATTTGTTAACAGCACTCCTATAATGAATAGTAATAAAGAAAACGTTGTCACGACCTCCAGAGGTGAGATATCCCGATGTGGTTTGAAGGATTGCTAGGCAAGTGCAAATAATCCTCTTACAAAGTGGCTATTTTGCTTAGTTTTCTCAATAATTATGACAATTGGTTTTACTTTTGGGGTTGCCACTAATCTATTATAAATCAATAAGAAGGCAAATAAGACACGGGAGTCCATCTTACTTCCGCAAACTAGATATTTATGGATATGAGGACTTAATTATACTAGATGTGTTAACCACTTGGTTTTTTTATCCCTTAAAATATGTAAGACAAATAATTATGCGTCAATGAAACAGTCATTTAGAAACTAACAGTATCAAAGCAAATAGAGTGTGATAAAGGAAAGAATTCAAGCTGTATCGGGCAAAATTAAAGATGGCCTGATTATTAAGCCTCGGGATAGGACCTCATGAGCTATGTATATAATTAAATGTGTAGCCAACCTAGTCTAATGCATGCAAATTTTTAAACTAGATGATAACAATGAGATATTAAACAAATAGAGTGAAATTAAGCTTGACTTTAACCAACTTTTATGATGCAAATTTTATTTAAATGCATTTCCGATAATTTTATTTTTCTTTTTCATCCTTTTTTTATCCCTTTTATTTTCCTTCACGAATAACTTAAGGCCTAAATTAGTCTTAACACACACTGCGACAACAAACGAGCTACGACGACAGAATTGGGCCTAAATATGATGCGAACATAGAATATGTCATGAGAACTATGCAAACATATTTAGACGAGACGCCTCGGGACCATTTAAGGACCTTTATAAGGCCAAAATGAGACCGAAAGCTGGTTGTCCAACCTTACATGCGGTCTGGTCTGGCGGGCTTTGGGCCTCATTTTGCAAACTCAACCGCACCGACGAACATCCAAAACGTCCTTACGCATCCTCGAGCCGTGCAGACCCGTGAGGGTTGGCCCGGGTCTCGCCAAATGGATTAAATGAGGCTTAAAGCTCTTTATGGACAGCGACTCACATCACTCAACAAAACACAAACTGAACAGATTCAAAGAGGAAATCAATGCGAATCAATCGTAAACATGTCCCCACTAAAATGCAAGCATAAATGGCAATCAAAATAAGATCCACGTCTTCAGAGATTGGGAGATTTGCTTCTCTTACTAAACTTTACATATCAAGCAATAATTTCACCAGCTCAATCCCCTTCCATCAAAACTTGTGGAATTATTCTCTTCTTCACCTAATCAAAACTGTAATCTCTGGCCCAATTCCTCGAGAAATAGGGAAATAGGTACTTCTTAAAGATTTTGATTCGTCGAAAACTAATTTGGTCGGTCCAATCCCATAATCTCTTCAGAAATTAAGCAATCTGGATTTAAGCTTACAACATTTCTTGAATAATCTTTCAGGCTCAAACCCTGCAGAGATAGGGAAATTGATATCTCTTGCAATATTAGATCTGTCTAAGAATAATTTTAACTGTTATTGGACTCATTGAAAACATCTTTTCTGGCTTTTGCTTGCCGCAATGAATAAAGCTGTCCCATGCGAAGTCCTGGCTAACAATGAATTTGAAGGGCATATACCCGAAAATGTATATGCTTTGGGGGTTTATTGCGATGTTTCACCACAAGTAATAATGATTTCGTAGCCCACCCAAGAAGTTGAGGAATTGCAATATTATTTAGAGTGGGGCTTGAAGGAAGCCGTCTTACCGGAAACATGTCCAAAGTTTTTAATAGATTGAAGATATCGGACAACGACATATCTAGTTAGATGCCTGCAGTATTTGGAAGAATGACCAAGCAACAAGTACCGGGCTTGTCTTCAAATAAGGTAAGCGGAGAGATTACAAGGGAATTGGGAAATCGTTCAATGTTGCTAGATGTTGTATTGAACAACAACTTGAGTGGATAGATTCCACCGTGGACGGGCTTGGGCACAACTTGAGCAGAAACAGATTTAAGAGAAGCATTTGTCACGCCCCGAACCTCGAGCACGCGCACATCCCTCACCGGTTGACTAAAATTTGCGATGTTCCCAGAACGCGTCGCCAGCCCATTTCTTTATTGCACATGCGGAAGTGAACCCCTAAATATATACCTGAACAACAACAAACATGTGATAGAAAAGCATGACAACCAAATTCATCAATCACATTTTATAAACAAACTGAGTTAAACCTACATATTCATATACAAAGGTCTGACTAAAAAAGAAACCACTAGGCCATCTACACTCTGGATGTAACAGCCTGAATTTTTAGATTTCGTTTTCGATTAAATAAATCGGGCCTTTCGTCGACGCACCAGTAGTGCTATTCTTTAAGCTGATCACTCACGAGATAACTGGACTATCTGGAGAAACAATTAAGGAATCTAAATGTAATAAACTTGAGAATTCGACCAGGAATCGACTGCTCAACCACGTTCATCTGCCAAGATCATTACAGCACTGTCGAAATTGATTAGAGACCAGAGATAGGTTGATTCAATTGAGATATGCGATCAGAGCATGGGTGATTCCACATTATTGCAAAATACTCGTTGATCAACACTAAACCGATTTTTCTATCGTTTTGGTACTCGGTGCCTGTAATTGAAACCTCGAGATTTTCACGACAACCGAGAGTTGCTAATGTGTCGAAGATGTACAGTGTGACTCGAGATAAATCGATCACGAGTCAATTGCATTAAAAATTCCTAAAAGTTACCCAATAAACTAGGTCAAGCTAAAAGTGCACTGGAGTGAAATTAAACGTGAATTTCAACCCAATTTCATAAATTGAAAGTTCTGTGGTGTCACGAGCTATTTTAGGAACGTCGACTCATCCTCTGAAAAATTTTCAGAGATTCCGGGATTTTTGCAGAAAATCGTTCAAACGTCGCGCAAAAATTTTGTGGAAATTCGGATTGGCCGAATTGAAGAGATTTTCGACTTGCAAACCGAGCTATATGGCGAAGGGGACTTGAAGAGAATATGTGGGATTTTTCTACATCAAAATTTGGACGTCGAAGTTAGGAAATTGTTGAAGAAATTGAAGACCAAAAATTGTGAAATTCGGAATTTGCAAAGGCAGCATTATTTTGGCTTCAATTTGCATAATTTAGAGGATTTATTGGGCTAGAAAGTATTATGAAACATTGAGATAGGCTTAAAGAAAAAGGGGGACAAGCATTTATGGAATTTGGATCATCCTCTTGATTTTTTTTTTATCCTTATACCCGCCTGTCTCCCTTGTGCATCGATGACACCAGCTCATCCGCACACCCCAAAATTCCATGGCTACTTGTTCTTGCTTTACCCTCAATTTCCTCACATCTCTCTCTCCATTCATTTTTCTCTCCTTCCACCAAGGCCATTTTTCTCTCCTTCCACCGAGGCAAATTCTCCACCGAAGCCACGAATCCAGCCGCTTCCACCAGTGAGCTTCAGTCCACGCGGATCCAGCAGCACCGAGTCTCCTAGCTTGCCGCGCGTCCTTCAGCTCTCTCGCCCACACCACTAATTCTCTGGCAGCTGTCCACGCAAAGCAAGCAACGACTGAAGCTGCTTCTCATCCCCACGCATGGTCAACAAACCGGCGGATTCCCCCAGTAAGACGCCTCAGCGTTGACCAAAGCAGCTGAACGCTCCATCCCCTCTGTCTGCGTGGTCGTCTCCAGCTCCGTGGCCTACGCCTCCTGCGTACGTGACACCATCCACGAAGCCATCTCGTGGATCAGCCAGCAAAGCCAGAAGCCCAGCGTCCCCTTCGTGCTGCCAGCTCCGTTCCAGCGTCGTCTCCACAAGCTCAGCCCACATTTAGTCAGAAGCGGCTCACGTGAATTGCAGTTCAGCCCATAAGAAGTCAGCCTAGTTCAGCAGCTCCATTAAAGCCCACAACTCAGCCAAGTATTGGGCCCAACAGCTTACATTCCAGCCCAGTTCGGTCTTTTCTTGAAGCCCAATTTAGCTTTTCCAAGCCCACGCCAATTAAGGCCTGCAAAGTCAGCCCGCTTCAAGCCCAGCTTGCTTCAACAACAAATCTCAGCTGGGCTGAGATTTGTTGGGCTCGTTTTAGGTCTGGTCCGAGTGTCCACCGACGCCATCGAAAATTCAGATTTCGGCCGTCGTGGCATCATTGTCGCAGTGAACCGGTTTCCGCAATTAACCAGTGAGTTTATACTCTAAACTCTTCTTAGTAGGCTAATGACGTCTAAGCAGTGTTTAGTTTAATTTAATTAGAAATTAAGTGGTTAGTTAGATTAAATTAGTGATTTAATTAGTTAATTATGCATGTTAGGTGGGTAGAATAAATTAATCAAGGCCTAGATAGGATGTGCTATTTATCTAGAAGGGTTCGGGAATTTTCCGGGTCCGTATTAGTTTTTAATTTAGTGATTTTGGCCTAGGTTAGTATTTTTAGAATTTAAATTGATTTATTTAATTAATTTCAGTAATTAATTAATTATTAATTATTTTTCCGGAAATTAGGATGGGATAGCTGTTGACCGAAATTTCGTGCTGATTGCAATGATATGGTTAATTTCTACAATTGAGTGTTGCATCATGCAATTTGAATTTAAGTTGTGATTTTGGGAATTTATCCCAAAATTTTATAATTTCAGTAATTAATTATAAATTACCAAGGCAACGGTTTACAATGCCAAAAGTGTTTTCGGACTCTGTATAAAAAGTTGGATTTTCTAAAGCAAAGATATGATATTTTTGGCTCAGGCCGACCGTGTACCCATACACGATTATTTTTATCGGATACACTTTAATACTATGGAATTAGACCAAGTTGGATATGTGATTGAGGAATCGATGTGCAAAGCAGAAGATCCTTGGCCAGGAGTAATGTATCGTTGTTTAGCTTCGAGGAGCATTAACTCTATTATAGATCTCTAGTAGCTTCGATGAGCAATAGCAAGCAATAATGCTTTAACAGCTTCAGTGAGCATTATTTGATCTAGCAGCTTCGGTGAGCAAATTTTAGACATTAACTCTAGGGAGCAATGATATATGAGTATATCTATTTTAGTATAGGTGAGCAGTGTTTGAATTGACAAAATTTATGAATGACATTGATGACATGGAGTCGAATGAATCGACTGACTGATGGTTGAATTGAATTAGATTAAATTGAATTGTTTAATCGAGTATTTGAATTATACTAATGTGCAGGAAGGATCTGAGGCAAAGGTAAGCCCTCTGACTCATGTTTGTGCTTAGGTAGCCCATGGGGCGTATTTCCCTCATAATCGGGGTTTAAAGCATGGACTTGTTAAGATATTGTCTCACTGGTTATTGTATAACCATTTTCAAGTCTTTAGAAGGTGGTCGTGGAGAACCAAAGCCTTGAAGTCTGTGGAAGTGGAGTCAAAAGGATTGGCGCTTGGGTCTGACTAGTATGTTGTAGGACAATACCTTTATTTTTAAGAGCCGACTTTCTTGTACACTTTTGATTAGACTCATTTTGTATCTAAACCCATTGTTTATAAAAGCATGTTTGTTTGTGAATGTATTGTCCTACTTTTCTATCCCGAGATAATTATTGTTAGGGGATTTATTTTCGCTTCCGCATGTGTAATAAAACGAAAAGGGTCGGCGACTCGTCCAGGGAAGTCGCAATATATTATTGACTAGAGAGAGATGGGCACGCGCTCGAGGTTAGGGGTGTGACATTCTCGTTTAGTGGTATCAGAGCGAAGTTTGTGTTTGGAGTGATAAGATTTCTTGGGATAGTTAGTAGGAATGAGTTATATTTTATGCTGATGCATGTGAGTGATAGCTGTTTGGCAGATTGGTTGTGGGATCACTCAGTTTCTAATTCGGTATGAAATTGAAAACATGTGTTGTAGAAAGTCTTCAACATGAGTGATCAAGAGCCGAGAACTCCTAGGCAGAGGACCTTATCCTCAATGACTCAGGCTAGGACGCCGACAAGGGTCGGTGCCTAAGGTGGCCGAGGTAGAGCGCAGGCTAAGGCCAGCGCGAGTGTAAGAGTACCGTTGTAGGTCGATATTGAGAATCTAGGTTTGATGGAATCGTTTAGGCGCTAGTGTTCCTTGGATTTGGTTGAGCTAGTAAGCTTAGGATCGAGCCGCCGCTATTGCCGCTGTCACTACCGTCGCCAGTGCCATAACTGTTATTGTTGCCACACTTGCTGAGGTCCCACATGGAGATGTGATCTGGGAGCGAACTGTTACATCTGAGTTGAGATTCAAATCCAGTAGAGATGGAAACCAATTGGGAAGAAGTATATAGCCGAAGAAAGGTATTCTATTCTGCCCAACAGGAAGGGTGGGAATAGATAAGTTAGTACTGAATCAAAATAGAGTATGTTGTTCCTATGGGTGACGACATGAATCGGCCCCGTGCTATTTTAGGATGTGTGACATCCTAGATTTTCAGTCATGTTTTCTACTGAATAAATTGAGCATTTCATTGATGCGCCTATAGGGCTGTTCTCAGAGTTGATCACTCTCGAGATAACTGGACTATCCATGGAAGCCATTAAGGAATTTTAATGCAATAGACTTGAGAATTCGACCAGGAATCGATTACTTGACCGTGCTCATCTGCCGAGATCATTACGGCACATATATAAATCGATTAGAGATCAAAGATAGGTCGGTTTGATTGAGATGAGTGGTTAAATGTTGGTGATCCCACTAAATTGTAAAATTCTCATTGATCGGCACTAGTTTGATTTCTTTTATCGTTTTGGTACCCCGTGTCCGTATTTGAATCATCGAGATTTGCACGACCACCGAGAGTCGTCATTGTGTCGAGCGGGTTCATTGTGGCTCGAAGAAAATCAACAACGGGTTATTTGCACTAGAAATCTCTGAAAACTACTCGATAGTCTAGGTCACACTAAAAACGCGCCGAATGGAGATTAACTGTGAATTCAAGTCCGATTTCAGAAATTGAAAGTTCTGTTGTGTCACGATCTATTTTAGGAACGTCAACTCATCCTCCAAAGATTTTTCAGAGGTTGCGAGATTTTTTGCGAAAAATC
Organism: Eucalyptus melliodora; assembly: GCA_004368105.4. Taxonomy (NCBI): domain Eukaryota; kingdom Viridiplantae; phylum Streptophyta; class Magnoliopsida; order Myrtales; family Myrtaceae; genus Eucalyptus; species Eucalyptus melliodora. Next base: position 21,096,444 of record CM023410.3, on the reverse strand, counting down.
GATTCGGATGTTGTAGAAAATTAACGGAAATTTGGATGGGCCAAATTAAAGGAAATTTGGACTTCCAAGCTGAGCCTTTAGGTGTGGGGCACTTGCAGAAATTGTACGGGATTTTTCTTCAATGAAATTAGACGTCAGTTTGGAGAATTCGTGATGAAATTGAAACCCATTTTAGTGAAATTCGGATTTAGCAAGGGGCTGAGAATTTTGGTATCAAATTGGACAATATTGTGGATTAGATTGCAAGAAAGCAAGTGGGGACAAAGAGGATATATTCTTAGGTTTTTGTGGGACCAAGTCATTCAATGTTTTGGCTAAGAGTTGCTGAATTTTCTTCCTCCACCTGTAGCTTCCTCAGCAAGATTTGCCAGCTGCCTTGCGTCGCTTTCTTCCATTGCTTGAAGCCAAGTTCCCCACGACAAAACCTGCTACTCCACCGCTTGACCCCATCTCCACCAGCGAGCTCTTCCCTTCTTCATTTCCATTTCTTTTTCATTTTTCTCTCATCCACTTCCTTTCATTTCGTTGCTTCATGCCCTCACCCAACGTTGACTCCTCCAGCACATCTTCCACCACAGCAACTCCACCGTAAGTCCACTCACACGCGCCCACACCTCCATCACTCTGCATGCCATGCATCCCTTGGTTAACTAAAGAAACCCCATCTCCACCACTTCTTATTGCCAGTAACAACGTCTCACGAAGCCAATGAATTCACCAGCAGACACCACGCCTCCACCGAGTCTTCTCACACCGCCGCTAGTCAACTCGTTTTCCTCATGTTGACTGAATTCATCCACTTCGCTGCCACGAAGCCGCCGAGTCTACCCACAAATTTTCCACCGAATCGCCATCTTTTGCCATGTGCCAGTATCCTAGCGAATCCAGCCTACACCAGCAAAATTCACGAGCCGCAAGCCCACGCCAATTAAAGCCGAAGCCAGTCTTCTTTTCCGAGCCCAGTTTCTTCGTGGGTCAGCCCAAGAAACCAATAATTCGGCCTAGCTTGGTCCACTCAAGTTCAGCAACCCACAAATCAGTGAAGTTCAGCCCAACTGCGGCCCAAGATTTCAGCAGTCCAAGCCCTTGAATTTCAGCAATCCAGTTCACAATTTCAGCCTTGGGTCCAGCCCATTAGAAGCCCAATTCAGAGCCCAAGCCGTGAAGCCAAGCCCAACCGCAAGTTCAGCCTAAGCCTAGTGATTTGATGTAGGCTTGCAAGGCCTTTGGGCCTGGCCTGAGTGTCCGCTGACGCCGCCAAAAATCTGAATTTCTGCTACCGTCGCGGTGCTCCAATCTTCGCTTTGCACAAGTGAGTTTTGCTCACTAATCCCTTATTAGTATGTTAATGATGCTTAGGGGTTGATTAGATTAGAATAATTAAATTAGGGATTTATCTATGCATGTTAGGCAAACGGTTAGTGTAGTTAGCAAGGAAATAGGTCATAGTATTTATTGAACTAGTCTCGGTAGTTTTCTAGGCTCATCTCAGCTTTCAATCAGGCATTACAGGCCTAAATTGGATTTATTGCATTATTTAATATTTTTCGTAATTATTTAATTAATTATTTATTTTCCGGAAATTAGGTTGGTATAGCCGACGATCAAAATTTTATGCTGATTGTTGTGGTGCGGTCCATTTATTTATTTGAGCGTTGATTTGTGCTGAATTGAATTAATTATGATTTTAGGATTTTATTCCTTAATTAATTAATCTCGGTAATTAATGAGAAAATTACCGGACGTCGGTTTATGGCGTCGCAAATATGTAATGGGCTATTGAAACTGGTGGGATGTTTAAAAATGTGAAATTATAATATTTTGGTTAAGGTTGATTGTGTCCCCACACACAGCTATTTTATCGAGAATCATAAAAGATGGAATTGATTGAATGATCGGGATGGTATACTATATCGACCTATGGGCGATATGTTAGCTTAGATAGAAAGCAGTATATTGGTATACTATATCAACCTACAGGCTCTGATATAACAGTTTAGCAGAGAGCAGTATACCTTATTAGTTTTCATGGAATATGTCAGTATATTATATCAACCAACTAGCTTTGATATGGCAGCTTAGTAGAGAGCAGTATACCTTGTCAACTTAGCAGAGAGCAATGTCGGTATACTATATCAGCCTATGGGCGATATGGCAACTTAGTAGAGAGCAGTATACCTTATCAGCTTAGATTGAGCACTGTCAGTATATGATATCAACCTAAGGGCGATATGGCAGCTTAGCAGAGAGCAGTATACCCAATCATCTCATAAGCGAGCTATACTATCTATTTATCAGCTTAATAGTGAGTCTTGATATGAACGAATTTATAGATAGTATGAGATGAGCCGACCAAGAAAAGGTCGAGATGACATGTAATCTACTAAGTCGATTGATCGATGATTCGATTTGATTGATGTGATGTGATGTGATCATGTATATTTGATATATATATATAATGGCTTGAAGGAAGGAACTGAGGCCAAGATAAGTCCTCTGACTCGTGTTGTGTTTAGGCAACCTTTAAAGTGTATTGGCTTCCTAATCGGGTCTTAGTGGGTAGAACTTGCTGAGTTGTTGTCTCACTGGTTATTAAATAACCATTTTTAGGTCCTTAGATGGCATGGGTGAAGGACCAGAGGCCCGAAGTGTAGAAGGTGAAGCCTGAAGAATTGATGATCCCATTAGACTAGCTAGTCATAGGATAAGCCTCTTTTGATGGAAGTTGATTCCTTTCTGCAGACTTCGTTTTAGGAGCTTGTGGTTTAGAACTTGACTTAAGAAATCAACTTGTATATATTTGCACTATGAATTGCAATGTATATAAGTGTGGTTGTTTTCAAAGTCAAAATTTGAAATCCTACTTTCCTAACACATTGCTTTATTGTCCGGGGATTTTATATACTTCCGCATGCGTATTAAAATGCATGCATATTAAAATGAAAGGGTCGGCGATGTGTCTTAAGACGTTGCTATTTAATCGACCAAGGTGAGGGATGAGTGCGTGCCCGAGGATCGGGGCATGACAGGATGCGTGGTTGTTTCGAGTGTGATTGATGGGGCCACTTGGTAAGAAATTGTTCCAAAATGTCGATGGGACCACGACAGTAGTTGCCGTCACCACTAATGGGATTGTAAGTGCCATCGCCACCGATGGGACAAATTAGAAGAAGTGCACCATAGAATGCACCATGGAATTTTTGGAACAAGTCTCCGGTACCTGAAAGCGTGTATGCTGTCACCTGACAGAAGATAGAGAACTCACTAGATGGGAACTGATAGAAATTTTGTGGGCTTTTTCCTTGGCAAAATTGGACACCAAATTGGGGAACTTGGTGAGGAAATTAAGGTCCAAATTAGTGAAAATCTAAGGGAGCATAGATGTCGTTACTACAATTAGGACGCCACTAGAATGGCGAAAGGGACACGAATGGAACCAACCCTACACCAATAAGAGGAAGAATGTTTTTGGGGTGATTTTATCAAAGTAGCGTAGTGGAATTTTGGTTAAGGTTGTAGAATTTCAGTTGTTGTAATAAAGTTGTAGAAAGAAGAATTATTGGCTATAGTTATACTTGACTAGTTGCTTATGTATAACTTTGACATCACATATGAAAAGAGTTGGCTCAAGGAGCATCTTGTGGTAATGAATTGTTGGTATAAGGTAATACAATATGAACTGTTGATGGATGAAAGTTTCGAATTTATCAGAAGTAGAGGAGGACCCCCGATCCCTTTTATTTCGTCAATTAAGACAACTGGATTTTGGATGTAGGTTGTCAAATTTATTCGGCAACTGTAGTGGATGTGCTAGTTGAGGAACTAAATATGGAGGACCTAGCCGTGGTGCAAAAGTTTTTTGAGGTGTTCCTGAAAGAATTACTAGGTTTGCCGCCAGAAAGGGAAATAGAGTTTCTAATTGAGTTAGCTCTCGGGACAGAGCCGATCTCTAAAGCTTTTTACCAGATATCGTTGTCTGAGCTGAAAAAAATAAAGGTGCAAATGTAAGAATTATTGGATAAGGGATACATACGTCCCAGTGTATCACCTTGGGGAGCACCGGTTTTGCTCGTGAAAAAGAAAGATGGTTCATTGCGCCTGTGCATTGACTATCGCCAACTCAATCAAGTGACGATCAAGGATAAGTACCCACTCCCGAGAATCGATGACTTGTTTGATCAATTACAAAGAGTATCGATATATTCAAAGATTGATCTAAGGACGAGATATCATTAGTTGAGGATTAGAAAAGAAGACATTCCAAAGTCAGCGTTTCGTACTTGATATGGTCATTACGAGTTTATAGTGATGCCATTCGGAATGACGAATGCTCCAGCTGCTTTCATGGATCTAATGAACCGAGTTTTCAAAGAATACATAGATCAGTTTGTAATCATGTTCATCGATGATATCCGGTGTACTCGAGAAGTCTAGAGGAACATGAAAGACATTTTAGATTGGTGTTGCAGACTCTAAGGACTCATGAGTTGTACGCCAAGTTCAGCAAGTGCGAGTTTTGGTTGACTCGTGTTGCTTTCCTAGGTCACGTGATTTTAGGAGAAGGAATCTCCGTGGACCCAAGCAAGATAGAAGTAGTAATCCATTGGCCAAGACCGACTACAGTGACAGAGTTCCGAAGTTTTCTGGGTTTAGCAGGGTATTACAGAAGGTTCGTGGAAGGGTTTTCAGCATTAGCGTCACCATTGACTCAATTCCTGAAGAAAGAAGAGAAGTTCGTGTGGATAGACAAGTGCGAGCGTGGTTTCCAAGAGCTGAAGGAGTTAACTACCGCATTTGTGCTGACCATTTCATCTGGTTCTGGAGGATATGAGATCTACAGTGATGCATCGTTCAGAGGGTTGGGTTGCGTACTAATGCATCCGGGTAAGGTTGTTGCCTACGCATGACTTAGAATTCGCAGCAATCATTTTCACTTCGAAGATTTGGAGACATTATTTGTGTGAGGAAAAGGCTTCAAATCTTCAATGATCATCAAAGTCTCAAATATATATTCTCTCAGAATGAGTTGAATATGAGACAGCATCACTGGATGGAACTCCTGAAAGACTAGGATTGTGATACTCTATATCACCTGGGAAAGGCTAATAAGGTCGTAGACATGCTAAATTGGAAGTCTTCAGTAGCACTAATGGTACTTAAGGAATGGATTTTACTTAAGAAAATTTGAGATTCGATTTTCAAGTTTGAGGTAAGCCACCTTTTAAATCTTGTGGCAACCCTTAGAATTGAGCCGAATGTCCATATCAGATTCAAAACACTTCAGCCAATAGATCCGGATGTTCAGAAGATCTTGCAAGAGGATACCAATAAGAGGAAAGCTGACTTTTAGATTTCTGATGATGGAACACTGAGGTTCCGAGGATGATTGTGTGTACCTGACGATGTAGAGCTTAAGGAAGAGATCTTATCAAAAGTTCATCGTAGCAGTTACAACATTCATCTTGGTAGTATCAAAATGTATTAGAATTTGCGTCAACACTATTGGTGGTCTGGTATGGAGGTGGATATCACCAAACATGTTGCCAAGTGTCTGACATGTTAGCAAATGAAGGCTCAACACTGTAAAGCGGGAGGATTTCTACAACCTCTTGAGATCCCAGAGTAGAAATAGGAATATATCACGATGGATTTCGTGACCGGACTACCGAGGAACCAGAAAGGAATTGATTCGATTTGGGTTGTAGTCGACAGACTGACAAAGTCGACTCACTTCATTGCAGTTCGAAAGGACCTCAACCTAGATAGACACGCAGACCTGTACATGCGTCAAGTGGTTCGAATGCATGGAGTGCCGGTTACAATAACTTCAGATCGAGACCCAAAATTTACCACTGCTTTTTGGAAGAGCTTGCAAAGTGCTCTAGGTACAAAACTTCAGTACAGTACGACGTATTATCCTCAGACGAATGGCCAGTCTGAGAGGACAATTCAGACTCTCGAGGACATGTTGAGAGCTTGTGTACTAGACTTCAAGGGAAGTTAGGAAGATTAGCTTCACCTAGTGGAATTCAACTACAACAACAATTATCAGCAAAGCATTCAGATGGCTCCTTTTGAAGCGTTGTATGACAAAACAAGCAGAACACCAATATGTTGGGATGAAGTGGAGGAATGGAAAATCATAGGCCCAGAGTTGGTTTAGTAGCTAGTAGATGCAGTTGCCATCATCAGGGACAAATTATAGACCGCTCAAAGCCGCCAGAAAAGCTACGCAGATAAGCGTTGAACACCATTGGAATTCCAAGTTAGTGATCACGTCTTTCTGAAAGTGTCATCAATGAGGGGTACTTCATGTTTAGCAAGAAAGGAAAACTAAATCCGAGGTACATAGGTCCATTTGAGATTCTAGAAAGAATCGAGATCCTAACGTATCGTCTTGCATTATAGCCAAGGCTGGCGCAAGTGCACGACGTCTTTTACGTCTCGATGTTAAGGAAGTATGAGCTTGACTTAATTCGCGTGCTCAATTTTGAGGAATTGGACGTGGACCATAGAGCCTCGTACGTTGAAAACCCAGTCCAAATTGTCGACCATAAGGAACAGGTCCTGTGTACCAAGACCATCCCATTGGTCAAAGTGGTCTGGCAACACCACAGCACAGAATGAGCAACTTGGGAAAATGAGAAGTCGATGAGACGACTATACCCCTACCTTTTTTTGTTAAAGATTGTAATAGGTTTAAATTTCGAGAATGAAATTTTTATAAGACGGGAAGAGTTGTGACAGCTTAAATTTTCAGATTTTGTTTTTGATTAAATAAATCGGGCCTTTCGTCGATGTGCCAATAGTGCCATTCTCTGAGCTAATCACTCATGAGATAACTGGACTATCTAGGGAAACAATTAAGGAATCTAAACGCAACAGACTTGAGAATTCGACTAGGAATCGACTGCTCGACCGTGTTCATCTACTGAGATCAATACAACACCGTCAAAATCGATTAGAGACTGGGGATAGGTCGATTCGATTGAAATATGTGATCAGAGCGTCGGTGATTCCACCTGATTGTAAAATACTCGTTGATCGGCACTACACCGATTTTTCTGTCGTTTTGGTACCCGGTGCTCGTCATTGAAACTTTGAGATTTTCACAACAACTGAGAGTCGCCAATGTGTCGAAGATGTACAGTGCGACTCAAGATAAATCGATCACGAGTCAATTGCACTAAAAATAACTAAAAGTTAGCAGGTAGACTAGGTCACGTTAAAAGCGCGTTGAAGTGAAATTAAATGTGAATTTCAATCCAATTTCAGAAATTGAAAGTTCTGTGGTGTCACGAGCTATTTTAGGAACGTCAACTCATCCTCTGAATAATTTTCAGAGATTTCGGGATTTTTGCAGAAAATCGTTCGGACATCGCGGAAAAATTTGTGGAAATTCGGATGGGTCGAATTGAAGAGATTTTCGACTTGCACACCGAGCTATATGGCGAAGGGGACTAGTACAAATTATGTGGGCTTTTTCTACATCAAAATTTGGATGTCGAAGGTGGGAAATTGTTGAAGAAATTGAAGATAAAAAATTCTGAAATTCGGAATTTGCAAGAGCAACATTATTTTGGCTTCAATTTGGATAATTTAGAGGATTTATTAAGCTAGAAGGTATTATGAAACATTGAGATAGGCTTGAGGAAAAAGGGGGGACAAGCATTTATGAAATTTGGATCATCCTCTTGATTTTATTTCTTTTATCCTTATCCCCGTTGGTCTCCCTTGTGCGTCGACGACACCAGCTCATCCGCACGCCCTAAAATTCCACGGTTGCTTGTTCTTGCTTTACCCTCAATTTCCTCACATCTCTCTCTCCGTTCATTTTTCTCTCCTTCCACCAAGGCAAATTCTCCACCGAAGCCACGAATACAGCCTCTTCCACTAGTGAGCTTCAGTCCACGCGGATCCAGCAGCATTGAGTCTCCTAGCTTGCCGCATGTCCTTCAACTCTCATGCCCACACCCTCAATTCTTTGGCAGCTGTCCATGCAAAGCAAGCAGCAACTACAGCTGCTTCTTGTCCCAACGCATGGTCAGCAAACCGGCAGATTCCCCTAGCAAGACGCCTCAGCATTTAACGAAGCAGCCGAACGTTCCGTCCCCTCTGTCCGCGTGGTCGTCTCTAGCTCCGTGGCCTGCGCCTCCTTCGTATGTGACACCATCCACGAAGCCAACTCGTGGATCAACTAGCAAAGCCAGAAGCCCAGCATCCCCTTCATGCTGCCAACTCCGTTCCAACATCGACTCCATAAGCCCAGCCCACATTTAGTCAGAAGCAGCCCATGTGAATTGCAGATCAAGCCATAAGAAGTCAGCCCAGTTCAGTAGCTCTTTTGATGCCCACAACTAAGCCAAGTTTTTGGCCCAACATCTTGTATTCCAGCCCAGTTCGGTCTTTTCTTCAAGTCCAATTAAGCTTTTCCAAGCCCATGCCAATTGAAGCCCGCGAAGTCAGCCCACTTCAAGCCCAACCCATTTCAACAACAAATATCAGTTGGGTTGAGATTTTTTGGTTCCGTTTTAGGCCCGGTCCAAGTGTCCGCCGATGTCGCCTAAAATTCGAATTTTGGCCATCGTCGCGTCGCGTCGTCGTCTTGATGAACCAGTTTCCACAATTAACCTGTGACTTTATGCTCTAAACTCTTCTTCGTAGGCTAATGACGTATAAGGGGTGTTTAGTTTAATTTAATTAGGAATTAAGTGGTTAGTTAGATTAAATTACTGATTTAATTAGTTCATTCTGCATGTTAGGTGGGTAGAATAATTAATCAAGGCCTAGAAGGGTTTGGGAATTTTCTAGGACCGTATTAGTTTTTAATTTAGTGATTTTGGCCTAGGTTAGTGTTTTTAGAATTTAAATCGATTAATTTAATTGATTTCAGTAATTAATTAATTATTAATTATTTTTCCGGAAATTAGGCTGGGATAACCAGTGACCAGAATTTCGTGCTGATTGTAATGGTGTGGTTAATTTCTGTCATTGAGTGTTGTATCGTGCAATTTGTATTTAAGTTGTGATTTTTGGAATTTATCCCAAAATTGTATAATTTCAGTAATTAATTATAAATTACTAGGGCGTCGGTTTACAATGCCCAAAGTGTTTTCAGACTCTATATAAATAGTGGGATTTTCTAAAGTAAAGATATGATATTTTTGGCTTAGTCCGACTGTGTACTTGCACATGATTATTTTTATTGGTTACACTTTAATACTATGGAATTAGGCCAAGCTGGATATGTTATTGAGGAATCGATGTGCAAAGCACAAGATCCTTGGCCAGGAGTAATGTATCATGGTTCAGCTTCGGAGGGCATTAACTGTATTATAGATCTCTAGCAGTTTCGATGAGCAATGGCAAGCAATAATGCTTTAGCAGCTTGGGTGAGCACTTTAGATATTAGTTTTGGCAAGCAATAGTTGTTGGAGAAATCTTTCCAGAATATTTTGAAGTTGACAAAACGTTTCTTTCAGTCTAAGTCTGGATGTTCGGAGACCGTCAGTTTAAAGTCTGAAGACTTTGTACTCTCGAGACTCAAGACTCAAGACCCAAGACTCAAGACTCAAGACTCAAGACTTAAGACTCAAGACTCAAGACTTAAGTCTATTCTCACTGACAGTCTTTCTAATCCAGTGACGAAGGAAATCCAAAGCCAAGGTATATGGTTGAGGATTCGATCCTATCCTCTGGAATAGATTCTTTGGTTGGATAATCATTTCGGATTCTTTGATTCTTATCTAAGAACGATCCGATGGTCGACGAAATAATCTTGGAATGTTCTATTCTTGGAAACCAAGATCCTGATTGTATGGGCGAACAGGATTGATGGGCTATCATCAGATTCCTTAAATAGCTCGGATGATCTTCTTGATTGATTCCATCCAACGGGTAGATTGGAGGAATTCCTTTGGTAAGTGCCAACGGCTATGATGGCATAAAGGAGTATAAAAGGAAGACGTTCTAGTTGTTTTAAGTGTGTGATCGATAGAAAAATTCCAGAGTCTGAAGAACCTTGATTGTTAGTCGAGACTGTTCGAGCGAAATTGTATACACAGAGAGTGTTTATATTTGGTGACACCTTGAGCGAGTGTGGTAGATAATCTACACCTAGATTTCAAGGAAGATCAACACTGTAACAGCTCTTTGATTATAGTGGAATCCAGCCAATCGGCTGTCAGTGCAGAAGAGTGGACGTAGGCTTGGATCAAGCTGAACCACTATAAACCGCGTGTTTAATTCTCTCTTTCCTTGCTCAGTCTTACATTGATTATTACTCTTTGCAAATCCTTCAACTGTCTAAGTATTGCGCAAGTATACAGAAATTATCGAGAAAAATCTTTGTATACCTATTCACCCCCCTCTAGGTACTCATACTAGCAATATCAATTGGTATCAGAGCCCGTGTTCTTACTTTGTTTGAAGTGTTTTACTTCAGAGTAAAAGATCCATGGCTAGTATGCTAGCACCAGGGCTGATGGAAGGGCAAAGCAATACCAGACCACCCTACTTTAACGGAAAGGATTACAACATCTGGAAGAACAAGATGAAAGCTTTCCTACGATCCAAGGATCCTTTGGAATGGGATGTTGTGGAAAGAGGAATCACTCCGCTTGTTGCATCGGTCTACGAAAGAGGGAAAGAAACTGTTGAAGCCAAAGGAATGCCTCGGAAGAAATAAACAAGAGACAAGCACTCGATGCAAAAGCAATTTACTCTTTATATTGTGCCTTGTCTCCAACTGAATATAACAGAATATCTTCTTGTGTTACAGCAAAAGAAGTATGGGATAGATTACATATCACCTATGAAGGAACAGATCGAGTGAAGGAGACTAGAATCAATATTCTCCTCGGTCAATATGAAGCCTTCAAAATGAAACCGTGGAGAATCAGAATCGACATGTTTAGTCGTTTTACGATATTGTCAATGGTCTTGAGAACCAAGGACAAAAAATTTCTGATCCCATGAAGGTGAACAAGCTTCTGCGTGGACTCTCCAAGGATTGGAATCATATAAAGACTTCAATAAGAGAGACGCAAAGAATCATGCCATTATCTGTAGATGAGCTAATTGGAACTCTTCAGTCTTACGAAGTGGAACGAATTAATGAAGACGAAGATCCAAGAGGTAAGAAATCTATTGCACTAAAATCAAATGATGATTCTGATGATGCAGATTCTGAAGATGATATGGATGATGAGGAGCTCGCCCTCATGATAAGAAGATTCAAGAAACTGAATAGAAAAGGCAGAAGGTTCAACCCAAAGAAACAAAGTTTTCAGAGACAGCAGACCAAGTCTGTTGATGATGAGGAACCAAACAGAGATGTAGTTTGCTTCGAATGTAAGAAGAAGGGACACATCAGACCCAACTTTCCTCTTCTGAAAAAGAAAAGAGGAAAAGCTGAGAAGTTTCGAAAGGCTCTCAAAGCCGAAACCTGGAGTGATACAGAATGTGAAGAAAGTGATAATGAATATGCCAACATATGTTTGATGGCACATTCGGACTCGGACTCGGATATTCGGATCGGACTCGAACAGTGAATTTGAGGTAAGTGATTTTAAAATTCCTGTCAAAGTCTCTAAATATATTGATGAACTGTGTTTCAGTCTTAAGACTTCTCTCAAAAGGATTTCCGAACTTAAAAAGGAAAACTCAATTCTGAAACAAAAGGAAGTTACTTTAGAAGAGAGAGTTAAAAGTCTAGACCTAAATGTTTCTGCTCTTAAAGAAAAAGAAGATGATCTTTTGAAAGAAAATGTTTTCTTAAAAACGGACTTACCAAATATTTCAAAGAAGTTTTCAATAGGGTCGGAAAAACTTGAAAAAGTTCTTTCAGTCCAAAGACCTTACTTTAATAAGTCTGGTCTAGGTATGACAGCGGAAACAATCCCCTTGATTGATTTTCCAAAAGTAAAAGAAAGAATTAAGAAAAGACCGTCAAAAGAGGCTTACAAAAATCATTTCAAGAAAGTCTTTGTAAAATCTGTAGGTCGAAATGCTCTAAGATGTTCAAAATGTAACAGTCAAGATCATTTTGAAAAAGACTGTCCTATGGTTTGGAAACCTGTTAAGAAAGTATGGCCTAATAATGCTTATCCTACTAACATCAAAGGACCCAAGAAAATTTGGGTACCAAAGAAAGCTTGAGACTCTCTTTTGAATGCAGGTCTCCGTCAAGAAAAAGATAAAATGGTATCTTGACAGCGGATGCTCAAGACACATGACAGGAGACTCAAAATGCTTCGTAAAGCTTGTTCAAGTAAACGGCGGAAATGTTTCATTTGGAGGAAACGGCAAAGGAAGCATCGTGGGATTTGGAACTGTTAGAATTGGAAATCTCACAATAAGCAATGTTTCTCTAGTAGAAGGACTCAACTATAACCTTCTCAAAGCATTAGCCAACTGTGTGTGATACTGGTTTCAAGATCTCCTTTCAAGAAGGAATTTGCTATGGAATTAGTAAAGACTCTACTCTACTGAGTCTTTCATGGGTCGAAGACATGGAAACATCTACCTCTTAGACATGAAAATGAATGAATCTCAATGTCTAATTTCAATCCAAGATGAAGCAAGCTTATGGCACAGAAAGCTTGGCCATGTCAATATGAAGCAATTAGCCAAAATCTCATCAAAGCAGCTTGTTCGAGGTCTACCCAAATTACCATATCAAAAGTCCGATCAATGCACTCCCTGTGTTCTGGGAAAACAGGTAAGAAATTCATTTAAACCAATAAATCATGTCTCTACTAATCATGTACTACAGTTGCTGCATATGGATCTCTTTGGACCAACCAGAACTCAGAGTATTGGAGGTAAGAAGTATTGTCTAGTAATTGTAGACGATTACTCTCGCTTTACCTGGGTATATTTTCTTGCAAGTAAGTCAGAAACCTTTTCGTACTTTGAGAAGTTTGCTAAAAAGGTTCAAAATGAAAAAGGATGTGCTATTTCAAGTATAAGAACAGATCATGGAGGTGAATTTGAAAATCAAGATTTCACAAAATTGTGTGATGAATCTGGTTTTAAACATGTATTCTCCTCTCCATACACTCCTCAGCAAAATGGAGTTGTGGAAAGAAAGAATAGATCTCTTCAAGAAATGGCTAGAACACTTTTAATTGAAAGCAAAATTTCTTCACGATTTTGGGCTGAAGCTGTTTCAACAGCATGCTATATTATAAATAGAGTCTTTCTAAGACCTATTCTTGAGAAAACCCCGTATGAATTATTCAAAGGTAAGAAGCCTATTGTTTCATACTTTCATGTATTTGGTTGCAAATGCTTTATTTTGAAAAATGCAAGTGATCGAGTTGGTAAGTTTGAAGAAAGATCACATGAAGGCATCTTCCTTGGATATTCTACATCAAGCAAAGCCTACAGAGTCTATAACAAGAAAAGCCAGTCTGTGGAAGAATCAATGAATGTCAAATTCCAAGACTCGGCGCAAGATGAATCCAAACCAGACTCAATATGAAGAGTCGAACACACTCTAGACCTTCCAAAGTCTTCAACTCAAGAAGCATCTCGGACTGAAGTCCAACATCAAGAAGCTCATGAAGATTCAAATAAAGAAAGAGATCATCAACCAAGCAAATCAACCAAGAATGCGGAAACACAAATCCAGTCATCCTAAAGATCTCATTATTGGCGAAATCAATGAAGGAATTCGCACCGATCAAAAAGACGTGAAGAATCTAGTGTTGTAGCTCTCATCTCTGAAATTGAACCAAAAAGCATAGAAGAAGCTTTATCTGATGAAAGCTGGATCGAAGCTATGCAAGAAGAGCTCAGACAGTTCAACATTAACGATGTCTGGGAATTGACATCTAAACCAAAAGGTAAAACTGTTATTGGAGCTAAATGGGTATTCAGGAACAAGATGAACGAAGAAGGAAAAGTCGTACGAAATAAAGCAAGACTCGTGGCCAAAGGATATACGCAAGAAGAAGGAATAGACTATGACGAGACTTACGCACCAGTAGCAAGGTTAGAAGCTATTCGTCTATTACTTGCGTTTGCTTGTTACAAAAATTTCAGGTTATTCCAAATGGACGTCAAAAGTGCTTTCCTAAATGGATTTATCCAAGAGGAAGTTTATGTGGAACAACCGCCTGGATTTGAAGACCCAAAGAAGCCGGACTCGGTCTTCGACGAAAAAGGCTCGTATGGTCTAAAGCAAGCTCCTCGAGCTTGGTACGACAGACTAAGTAAGTTCTTATTACAGAACGGATTTGTCAAAGGTAAAGTAGATACTACTCTGTTCATCAAAAAGGAAAACAAAAGTTTCTTACTCGTTCAAATATATGTTGATGATATTATTTTTGGATCATCTAATGAAAGTCTTTGCAAGAAATTTTCTAAGTCTATGCAGGATGAGTTTGAAATGAGTATGATGGGAGAATTAACATTCTTTCTTGGCCTTCAAATAAAGCAATTGAAGGAAGGAACTTTTATCTTCCAAGAAAAATATGCTAATGATCTTGTGAAAAGATTTGGATTGGAAAATTGCAAGAAGACTGATATACCAATGTCAAAATCCTTGAAGATAGACAAAGATGAATAAGGGAAGAAAGTTGATCAAAAGCTGTATAGAAGCATGATCGGTTCACTTCTTTATCTTACTGCTTCTAGACCTGATATTTTGTTGAGTGTTTGCATCTGTGCTAGGTTTCAATCAGATCCTAGAGAATCACATCTCACTGCCGTGAAACGTATTATCAAATACGTTGCCTCATCTTCAAGCATCGGTCTTTGGTATCCAAAGAGGGGAGACTTTAATCTTCTAGGATACTCAGATGCAGATCTGGCCGGTTGCAGAGTCGATAGAAAAAGCACTTCTGGAACTTGTCAACTGCTTGGAAACAGAACAGTGTCTTGGTTCTCAAGGAAGCAAAGCACTGTAGCTCTTTCAACGACAGAAGCAGAGTATGTAGCTCTTGGAAGCTGCTGTTCGCAAATTCTATGGATAAAACAACAGCTACAAGACTTTGGCATTGAAGACTCATGCACAGAAATAAGATGTGACAACACCAGCGCGATCAATCTCACCAAAAATCCAATCCTTCATTCAAGAGCAAAGCATATTGAGATTCGTCATCACTTCATTAGAGATCATATTCAAAATGGAGAAATCTCGATTCAATTTGTTGATTCAAAGAGTCAACTAGCGGATATATTCACAAAGCCTTTGGAGAAAAATCAATTCGACTTCATCCGCTCAAGACTCAACATTTTGAAGCTTGAAGAAGTCAAAGTCTAGAGACTCACCAACTCTGAGACTCTGGTCTCTCAGACTTTAAATCATGAGACGCAATCATTCATGGATAAAGACTGTAAGTTGCTATTTTATTTCGAAAAGTGTTCGTACACTTTCCTTGTACCGATTAAACTTCTCTTTTCAAATTCGAGGTATATATATATACAGTGTTTCTTCGCCCAATTTTCAAAACCCTAAAAGACACTCTCCTCCCGATCTTTGTTTCTACTTCTTGTTCGTCGTCGAGAAAGTGGTCATTTTTCTTGGGAAGAGCAAGTGAAGGAATCTTCCAATAGACAAAGAAAGATGTCGTCTTCGAGGAAATCATCAAGAATCGCAAACAGGGGACCACAAAGAATGGAGAAGGGACCGACTCATTTCGATCTTACTGAGGAAGAAGACTTATCAAGTCAGCGACAAAGTCCGATTCGCTCTCCTCCACGTCATTCATCGTCTCCTGCCCCACAAGGTGCAAGTCAACATCTGGAAGAAGAGATAATCGAGGAAGCCGACCCAGTAAGAGTCCAAAGACCCTCCTTTATCTATAAGCTTTATCGTGCGTTGAAAAGCTCCGGTTCTTCATTAAAATATATAGATGACTTCCTTAAGGACAAAAATTATGGGAATGAGTATCTTTTTCTGCGGAGAATGGAGGAATTGGAAATTGCTCCGAAAGGAAGGGCAGAGGAGGCTCTTGGGAACATTCCCAGAGACCCTCGTTTGCCAGGACAAAATCTGATTGACGGGAACGATGACGACAAAATGTTCCTTGAATTTAAACCTAGAATGGGTGTGGCAGCAAAGGTGAAAGGAAATCGGATGGATTTGTTTAAATCCAAGGATCAGGAAAAAATGTATTTCAGGCTGTTGAAAAGAGGGGTGATAAACCCTAGAAGTGTCGATTTTGACTTCCTGGACACTATCAACGTGAACTTAAGAGAAAAGTTGAATTTGCTTCAACTTGAGACTTTTTGCTCTGACTCTACAGATGGGTATGCTCAACTGACCGCTTATTTCTATTCAAATCTTAGCTTTTAGGATGCGAATAGAATTTCATTCAGTGTTAGAGACCAAGTCTACATGGTAGATGTGAATATGTTGGCGGATATAGTTGGAGTTGAACGGGGACGCTATCTCCCAATCAAAGTCTCACCTGCTCGTACTACTCTGGATCTTGTCAAAGATAGGGACGTAGAGAAGAAAATTACCTATTCCAGGATGAATGCCATCAACATTGTGCTTCATAAGATTGTGATCAACTGTCTCAGACCGAAGTCTACGTCAAAGACTTCTGTGTCTCTTTCTGAAGCAAAGTTGATGTACGCGATCAACTCAGGACGGAAGTTTTCTCTCCCGCACACTATTCTCTTCCATATGTACAGAGCAACGTCAAAAGACAAAGGACAATTGCCTTATCCTGGTCTGGTGACCAAGATCTTCAGACATCTGAACATTGAACTGCCACATACATTTTGTGTTCGACCGTGTGATAAGATGGTGGTAGGGTTGAAAATGTTAATGAAGATGCGTCTGCAAGAACTCTCCAAGGCAATGGAGAAATTCAAAGTGAAATCTCCAGTCCAGTCTGCTTCAAAAAGGAAGGGAAAAGAGGCCATTGGTGCCCCATCGAAAAAGAAGAAAAGAACTCTCATCCTTGAGGATGAAGATGAAGATGAAGATGAAGATGAAAATGATGAAGATCCCACTATCCAAGCACTGACAAGAACAAGACGTTCTGTGTCTCATCCGACAGAACTTCAGCAGAGCAGAGAAGAAGAAAAGCAGAACAGAGAAGAAGAAGAACAGAGAGAGAAGGAGAAAGAAGATGAAGAAGAAGGAGAAGAAGAAAAAGAAAAGTCTGCTGATGAATCTGGAGAGAAGGGAAATCAAGAGCATGATCATCACTCTTCCCCTTTCGATGTCCTAGAGACAGGGGGAGTTAGCGAGCAAGAGAGGTCTACACCTTATGCTGCTGTCAGTGAAGATCTAAAACAATCTCCAAAGACCCGGAAAGTTCGGTCTCTCAAATGCCTGAAGAAGGTGATACGTCGATTCCAAATCTGCCAGACCATACAGAAGCGCCATCGTCTGCATACACACCATCTGAGAAAGCCAATGCCAGTACACAGACGGATGATTCTGCAGATTTTCGTAGCATCATGAATATTCTTCTGGAAATGCGTAGCCAGATATATGTTCTGGACTGTGAAATCCAAGCTTTGAAGAATGCTTTGGACAAGCATCTTCGATCTCTCTCGAGGATAAATTCAAAGACCTCGCTCTGCAACTTCAAGCCAATGCTAAGGGAGAAGAGGTAGCTCATCTGAGAGAAGACCTGAAGAAGCTCGAAGGAGTAGTCCAGTCCATTGGGGATTTCCAGATCGTGCGCATTCCCAAGCAGACATGACTCCTTTCTCACCCTTTTTAATGCTGACAAAAAGGGGGAGAACCAATTTGAACCAACAACTATCTTTTAAAACTTTTTTGTGGTTATGTTCATTTTTGAGTATGACTTGAGAACTTGAACTTGGGTGTGAATTTGACTAAATTGACTGTGGATTGTGATGCTTGACTGGTTGCATTTATTCAAGTATTGTTATATGGTGTTTCTCATGAAAGACTAACCAATTTTCTGTGGATGCAGAGTCTGGTTGTTTTATTAATCTTTATGAGTTAGCCATATTGCTTGAGAAATGTTTTGCAGGTCAAAGTTGTTCAAATCTTCAAGAAAGTTTTGTCACCATCAAAAAGGGGGAGATTGTTGGAGAAATCTTTCCAGAATATTTTGAAGTTGACAAAACGTTTCTTTCAGTCTAAGTCTGGATGTTCGGAGACCGTCAGTTTAAAGTCTGAAGACTTTGTACTCTCGAGACTCAAGACTCAAGACCCAAGACTCAAGACTCAAGACTCAAGACTTAAGACTCAAGACTCAAGACTTAAGTCTATTCTCACTGACAGTCTTTCTAATCCAGTGACGAAGGAATTCCAAAGCCAAGGTATATGGTTGAGGATTCGATCATATCCTCTGGAATAGATTCTTTGGTTGGATAATCATTTCGGATTCTTTGATTCTTATCTAAGAACGATCCGATGGTCGACGAAATAATCTTGGAATGTTCTATTCTTGGAAACCAAGATCCTGATTGTATGGGCGAACAGGATTGATGGGCTATCATCAGATTCCTTAAATAGCTCGGATGATCTTCTTGATTGATTCCGTCCAACGGGTAGATTGGAGGAATTCCTTTGGTAAGTGCCAACGGCTATGATGGCATAAAGGAGTATAAAAGGAAGACGTTCTAGTTGTTTTAAGTGTGTGATCGATAGAAAAATTCCAGAGTCTGAAGAACCTTGATTGTTAGTCGAGACTGTTCGAGCGAAATTGTATACACAGAGAGTGTTTATATTTGGTGACACCTTGAGCGAGTGTGGTAGATAATCTACACCTAGAATTCAAGGAAGATCAACACTGTAACAGCTCTTTGATTATAGTGGAATCCAGCCAATCGGCTGTCAGTGCAGAAGAGTGGACGTAGGCTTGGATCAAGCCGAACCACTATAAACCGCGTGTTTAATTCTCTCTTTCCTTGCTCAGTCTTACATTGATTATTACTCTTTGCAAATCATTTAACTGTCTAAGTATTGCGCAAGTATACAGAAATTATCGAGAAAAATCTTTGTATACCTATTCACCCCCCTCTAGGTACTCATACTAGCAATATCAATAGTGATCTAGCAGCTTCGGCGAGCACATGTTATCTAGTAGCTTCAGTGAGCATTATTTGATCTAGCAGCTTCGGTGAGCAAATTTTAGACATCAGCTCTAGGAAGCAATGATATATGAGTATATCTATTTCAGCTTAGCCGAGCAGTGTTCGAATCGATAGAATTTATGGATGACATTGATGACATGGAGTCGAATGAATGGACTGACCGATGGTTGAATTGAATTGGATTAAATTGAATTGTTTAATCGAGTATTTGAATTATACTAACATGTAGGAAGGATCTGAGGCAAAGGTAAGTGCTCTTACTCATGTTTGTGCTTAGGTAGCCCATGGTGACAGACTAGCAAGAACCGATTCGATGTAGAGAGAAAAAAGAGGAGAGAGAAAAGCAGTATAGTGGGAAAACCGAGAGAGGAGAGAGAAATCTAGTAGAGAGAAAATTTTCTTGCAAATGAAGCCCAACCAAAAAATGGAGGGAAAATGGCTTATCTACTATCCCCAAATCATGTAATTTTGTCTGTCGGTTTGATCCGATAATCGAAATGTCGATCCAATGGTTAAATTTTGATTTCAAAGGTTGGATCATCATCTTGTGGTGTCAAGTAATCAATCTAGTGGGTTTGATTTGCGAAAACCCGAGTCAAAATTGAGAATTACAACAAATTGTTCAATCAGGGATTAATTTGTAACTTGATAAAATTCGAGGACGATTTGAAATTTTTCAAAAAATTGATGGTGCATAAGTGAAATTAACATTAAAAGGATCCTGTAACCAGTTGTCAGAGGTCTAGAACTGACTAGCAAGTGGCTGAACCGGCCAACATCACCAGTAGCCAGTCAAACCGATTCGCATGGGTTTGGTCAATTCTTGACCGGTTCTTGATCGATTAGGTCTAATTTTGACTATTTTGCTCACTTGGAACCTCTGTGTGTTCAAAATTTATGCAATTTGGTCATTAAAGAGAAAATTTACCTTATTTAAGAAAAAATTTGCCAATTGAGATTCAATTAAGCTAATCAAATCTTATGGATGTGATCTAAGGGTCATTTATTGACCTAATTTAATTATTATCAAGAAAGACAATTGGTCAAAATCATGGGTGCTTTGAGTTGAGCTTAAGGGCTAAAATGATCAAATTTGCAATTCAATGGGTAAAATTGTAAATGGATTGAAATTGAGTTCAATTGGCACCATAATTACCCTATCTTAACCATTCATGTGTAAAATCACTTATCATGTTCAAATTGGCCTTGAATCGAAGTGTTTAAGCTTATGTCAAAAATGAATCTAAGCTTAATATCAAAATTAGACCTAGATTTATGAAATTAAAGCATAACCTTGAATGGATCAACTCGAATTTTATCATTTGAAGCTTAATTGCTTGACTTTCTTAGTCTTCTAAGAATAAAGTTCTTCAAATCAAGAAGTTTTTATGTGAATTTTCCATGATTGATTTCATATTTAGACTTATCTTAAGAAAATGAGTGAAGAACAATTGTCCGTTCACAAGTTATAAAGGATCGGTTTTTGTCCCCTAATTAGGACTTAAAATGATAATTTATATTTTGACTAGACAATTCACGGAATTGAATGTACAAGCAAAATTAAAATAGTCTCTAGACCAAATGTTGAACTACACCTAAGTATGACTAGAATGAAAGTAATTTGATTTTTAGTTGATTTAGAACCTAACAACGAAAAATTCGGAAAACAAAGAAATTTTCGACACCAAAATCAAATTGGCATTAAAAGAAACGTATTTTAGAATTTTTGATTTTTTTAAATTTTTTTTGTCAAAGGCTTAACTAATAGTCAACAATTTAGTTGACTTTTGATTGCTTAGTCTAATCTTTAAATTGTTAAGAAATTGATTTGACAAAAGTGAAATTAATGCTACATAACATCTTTTTCAATAAAAAAACCCAAATTTTGAGTCGGGGTTGACTTTGGGTCAAAGGGTTGATCAAAAAGTCAACTCGAAAGCCAATCGTTTGACTTTTTAGGTTTCTCTTGAAAATAAGCTAGAAATTATTTATAAACAACAATGCAAAAGAAAGAAATAAAAAATTACACTTTTTGGCCGAGAAATGGGGCTTCATTACGATTAGAAACCTAAATCTCAATTTTTTTATCTTTTAATAATGCGTTAATTAAAAATTAAGTGTCAACAACTCTGCCTTTGTCGTCTAGCTTGTTTCTAAATACTCATTTTGTTCCAATCACTAGATAATCCTTTGGCCTTGGTACCAACTTCCACACTTCATTGAATTTAAACTAATGAAGTTCCTCCTGCATTGTTCCTATGTAGCTTTCAACTGAAAGAGCTTCCTCAATCCCTTTTGGCTTGACTTTTGAAATCAATGCCAAAGTGATGACATTTTTTAGCATTGATCTGATTCTGATCGTATCCTTGATGTTTTTAATGATGAGATCTTTCAAGTAGCTGGATTTGTGTTTCCAGTTCTTGTTGTATTTGTCCTCAGATTTTGAAGATTCTTCTACTTCATTGGATATTTGAACTTGATTCTCTAATTCTCATATCTTCTAAATCTCTTGCAACAGTTATTGTTGAGAATGTTAAGAATCTTCTAGAAAAACATGATTATTTTCATCAAATTTCATAATTATTGATTCTTCCACCATGCGAGTTTTTGTTGTAAACTCTAAAAGCTTTACTGGTCAATGAATATCCTAAAAAGATTCCTTCATTTGACTTTTCATCAAACTTTCTAAGCAAATCGTTAGCATTCTTAAGAATGAAGCACTTACAGCAAAATACTTGAAAATGTATGTGGCATCCTAAAACTTCATGACAACCCCTAGATATGTTATGAACCATGAATAGGTGATGGAAGCACCATCAAATTATATTGTAGCCATTAGACCCATGATTTGCAATAATATTTAGGCTGAGCTTTTTGATGGATAATTATTTGATAGGAAAATTTTATTATTGGCCATACGTTTTATAAGTTGGATTTTATTGAATTATGTTACAAAATATTATGGCCCTATAAATTTCAATTAGGTGTTTATATAAGTGGGGATTTAGAGTAGATTATTAAAAGGAGTGGGCCAAAATTTTTAGAGCCCAAAACCAGCCCACAAAAGCCCCATTGTTCGGCCACATAGGCCCGGCCCATGAAGCCCAAAAGGGGCTGCCGTCGACCGAAGGAGGAACAGGCCCAAAGGAAGGCCCATCATCTTGCATGGCAAAATTAACAAGTGGCCAGAGGAGCTTGCCAAGTGACATTCCCTTAGAGCCAAGTGGCATTTTCCATGCAAATCAAATGATTGCTAATGATGAAGGGGAAAGAAAAGAGGATGGGCGGATTGATGAGGGGGTTATCGAGAGAGAGAGAGAGAGAGAGAGAGAGAGAGAGACGTCACGCGAGGAAGAGAGGAAGAGGGAAAGAGAGAAAGCGGGCGTGCGAGAGAGAAAGAGGAGGAGAAGACCGGCCGCTGTGCACCCGCCTAGCTGCCGTCGTCGAGCTCGCGCTGGCCCGCCTTGTGCTTGCTTTGATTCTCTTTGGATTAGAGACAAGTAGAGTCCTTTGATCTACACTTTGCTTGCTGTGATTATGTGTGATGAATGGTGAATTTCGGATGTGGTAGAGGTGAGAATTTTCGGAGTTATGGGAGTTGTGTCTTAGTTTGGTAATCTGTTTTCTGGGAAAACAGACCGACCTTTGGTGATTTCGTGAGTTGCATGTGATGTTCTAGTTGAAATATCACTTTGACTTCTCGATGAAAGTTGTAGAGGACTTCTTGGAGAGTAACATATCAAAATTTGAAATGAAACGAACAAGTATTTGTTGGTGAAACCATTTTTCTTCAAAGATACTAGATCTGGAAACTGTTATGTTGATCTATTGTGATTCTGTGAATTTTGTGTAAGTATCCAGTCCGAATTTGATCTCGTGTCCTTAATTAGACTTGTAGGAGACATCTTGTGGAGTAACATACTAAAATTTGAGAATAAACAAACAAGTATTGATCGGGGAAAATGATTTTCCTTGAAGAGGATGAATCTGGACAGTGAACCGAGAGTTAGGGAGAGTTATATAAATTATAACTTTTAATACAGAAGGAATTAGACTTCTATTTCTCATGAGATTTTTACCTCTAGGTCTCAACTATAACACATTAAAATATTAGAATTTTTGGAGTTCATTTAAGGACTTAATCGAAATTAATTCCGAAACTGTGCAAAAGTGGTGCTGGAATTTCTTTTGCTGTGATGTGTGAACTGTAGCGACTCGGATGAAGCTCTTTTGAAATGGTGTTCTTCATGAAATATCTTTCTCCAGGTCTTGTTTACATCATGTTAAATTTTCAGAATTTATTAAGAATTTCTACTAATTTTCCAAGAATTTTTACTAAAGAGGCGCATTCTGTTTTACCCGAAAATTGGTTCTATTTTAAAAAACCAATGAATTGCTTTATGAAATGTGATATCGTGGGTGTTATGTGTACTACATATATGGTGACATTTGGCATATCATATGACATCAAAAAGTTGGTTTAGACCATTAACATTGTTGCATCAAATGCCATGTTAAAAATGAGACATATATGTGATTATACATTGTGATAATAATGATACCGTCGGAGGCGTGAGCTGACAATGCCCCGGGAGCGTCGGGATGCCCGGAGTGTGTGAGTCGGATGCCTGGAGGTGTGTGCCGGAGGATCCTCGGGAGTTTCGAGATACCCAGTGGTATACGGTACGTAATTCCAGAAGGCAAGGGTAACCATTTTCATGGCGAGCCTCGGCGATTCCTCGTGATGCCAGGTGGGATGTGTGTGCCGGATGCTTGAAGGTGTGTGCCAGAGGTTCCTCGTAATGCCAGGTTGGGTGCGAGTGATAAATGAGGGATGCAAACATTGGTCCCTATATGAAAGATGATGAGATCCTTTTGAAAGATAAAATTGGAAATTGAATTATGTGCATGGGTGTATGCATATGGCATGATGCATGATCTACTAATGAAAGTAAATTGATGCTATTTGACATTGAGAATGCGATCATGAAGGCTTGAATGGATCTCATGGGGATGTATACATGAGTGTATGGATGATATGAATCATGCGTATGTATGTGCATATGGCATGGGATGAACCTCATGGAAATACAAGCATGACTACATGATGGTATATGCAAGATGGCATGGTGAGATATGCATGACTGCATGGTGATATATGCACGACCGCATGATGATGTATGCTCGATAGCATGAATGATATGTGCTTTACTCGTGATATCTTGATTATCTTGCTTGTTGCATTGTATAGTTTGATGGATCTTTACTGTTGAGTGGTTGTACTCACCCTTTTGGGGACTAACATTTCAGATTGAGAGATGCCTCTATAACCTGTCACGCGTGGTACATTTTATGGATTACCGTCTGATGTTGAGGTCGAGTACTCGGAGCACCCATGCGTTGGTGTTCATGGTTGGTGTTTATCCGCGTCCATGTTTTGGTTATGTATGATGTGGGCCTACCTGATGGCCCTGTAGTACAGGAGTTTCTATCCACCCATGTTCATCGAGATGGGAGGATGATGGGGATGCTACTGCTGCCACTGGCCGATGCACCAGGATGGGTGTGATAGGAGTGTGTGACTAGTGGAGGTTGACACTTTTTGGGATGGCCGACACTAGCTGATGGATTAATGTACATGTCTGATGTATAGTCGGGTTCTTTTGAGTTTAGCCGAGCTTAGTTAAAGTCTTGGCATTTTTTGTACTGACTTGTGAAATCTATCTTAGTTATGTAAATAAAAGTGATTCGGCCCTAAAGTATATATATATATATGAAGGGTTGTAGTTAATGTGCATTGCATTGTATTATTTAGTTTGTGTATGGGTTAGGGAGATGACGAGTATGCTTCCGTTATACGAATTGCGTTGGGATCGATTGAGATGATACGAACCCCCAGGATTTATGGACCCGCGGCAATTGAAATGATATCAGAGTGACATGTTATTAGGGCAAGTGAAAGGTAAGTAATCTGTGGCGACCCTAGCGGATCGAGGGCCGTGTCGAGGGGTGCCACAATGTAAGATGCTCATAAGGGGTTTCATCTGTAGAAGGTCTGAGGAAAACACGATTTATAATATAACATGTAGTAGAAACGGCTTCCACCTAAAAATATGATGCAACTTTGCTTTCCATTAAAAGGGTTCTTGCCATTTCTTGCAAAGAATGACTTTTCCTCTCCATAACACTATTTTACTCAAGTGTGTAAGGAGTCAAAAAATTGATGCTTAAAACCCTTTTTTGTCATAAAACTTAGAAAAATTTGATTTTCAAATTCACCCCTATAATATTTTTTAATGCAAGAAATCATGTAACCTTTTTCATTGTGACTTCTTTTTGCAAATTTTGAAAACCGTGAAAAAGTTTCATGCTTATGTGCGAGAAATAGTACCTTTTTCCTCCCACACTATGAGTCCTTGTTGGTCAAAAAATGTCCATATGAAGAAGTTGTAGTGCACTATTAGTAGTAACATAATTCATGAGTTTCTAAGTACTTCTTACTTGTTTTCCAAGAGCACCGACTAAGCATATCTCAAACTATTCATATTTAAGGTCTGGTAGCCCTCATACAAGTGTCTTTGTGGACAGCTTCAAGATTTGTGCTGGTGCTTATGTGGCCAAGCTTTATGTGCCAAAGGTCTGACTTGTCCTTGATGGATACTAGGCATTGTATGTCACCAGACTTTATATCTAGTAGATATATGTTTCGATGCTTTCTTCTTGTAAAGGTTTGTTTGTCATCTTGACTTGTTCTAAAGCACTTGTCTTCTTGAAAGCAAATTCTGAAGCCGATGTCACATAGTTGATTGATGCTGATTAGATTGTAATTCAATCCCTTAACTAGTGATATATCTTTTATCGTGAGACTTCAAATTTTGATAATGCCCTTATTGATTATCTTTCCTTTCTTGTTCTTACCAAAGGATACACTTTCGCCATTGTATCTTGAAATTTCAACAAACTTGGTTGGATCTCCTGTCATGTGTCTTAAGCGTCCGCTATCTAGGTACCATTTATTTCCCTTTTTATTTGGTACATACAATCAACAAGATAGATTCAAACTTTCTTTGGTACTCATATTTGTTTGACCCCTTGTCAGTTAGATGGCTCAACCATACTTAGAAAGTTTCTTCAAATTGTTTTCCAACCTTTTGGGCAATCATTTTCCAAATGATATGGATTGCATCCCGGAGTATTTGGTTGAAGATTCCAATGAGTAGAGGATTTGTAGTACTCTAACCCCCCCTTTTTGCAGACCGTGTATATATCGGCTAATATTGTATATGATAGTTTGATTTATGTATATAAGTGTGTTGTGGTTTGAAAAATTTATGGCCCTGCTTTTTTATCCCATCTTGTTATTGTCTGGGGATTTATTATTCGCTTCTGCATGCGCATTAAAATGAATGGGTCGGCGATGCGTCCTGAGATGTTGCTATTTAATCAACCGCAGATGGATGGGCACGCACACGAATGATCGGGGTGTAACATGGCAGATCGTGGTGGGCAAGTGGGTGTAGACAGGCGAAGAGGGCGAGTAATGAGAAAATTGACATGGCAGATCGTGGTGGGCAAGTGGGTGTAGACAGGCAAAGAGGGCGAGTAATGAGAAAATTTTTTATTTCTCGTTTCTATTCCAAAAATAAATAAATAAAAGTAGAAAAAGATTGGATAATAAAGTCATAATTAGACTTGAAGACAATTAATCACAAGTTCCACAATTTAATTGTATCCAAAATTAATGAGATACAGAAAAAGTAAAAGTGGAAAAGACAACTATTAACAATATGGAGATTGATTCTGTGTAGGAAATTATGAAACGAACTAGCAATACATCTCTATCGAAGGCGAAGCTGGATTGGGTTGCGGGAAACAGTATAATTGAGTTGAAATGTGTTCCCTAGTTTAAATGCAGCAGCAGACATAAACCGTGCATACCACATAGTAGTCCCCATGTGGTCCATTATTAGTACTTGAAGGGTGCTCTAATCGATGTATTGCTAGTTCGTTTTATAATTTCCTACATATAATCAATATGGAGATTGATTCCATGTAGGAAATTTTGAAACGATCCTTGCAGCTTTCTTTATGACTAGAGCACCCTTCAAGTACTATTAATGGACCGCATGGGGACTACTATGTGGTATGCACGGTTTATGTCTACTACTACATTTAAACTAGGGAACACATTTCAACTCAATTATACCGTTTCCCTCAACCCAATCCAGCTTCGCCTTCGATCTCTATTGTCTTAATGCTCCCCCCTATCAATCCATTTTATAACCCAAATTCAAGGTATCCCGGTGCTTACCGATTCACCCTTCTCTGGTGCCTGGCATTTGGGAGGTCTTCCTGGGTTTTGCATTCAGAACAGAGATGAAACTGAGATAACTAGTATAAACACCTAGAGGGGGGTGAATAGGTGTAAAAACAATTTATCAAGATACGGAAGCGATACTAGGCAAACGATAGAAAGGGAGTTCTCTTTTGGTTAACAAAATGAAATACGATCAAAGTAAAGTAAGGAGTAGGGAAGAGAAAATTGAACACAAGGTTTATAGTGGTTCGGCTTATTCCAAGCTTACGTCCACTCTTCCGCACTGACAGCCCACCGGTTGGATTTCACTATGAACAAAAGAGATGTTACAGCACAACTTTTCCTTGATTCCACAGTGTAGATATTCTACCACACTTCCTTAAGGTTTCTCACAAATATAGACTCTCTTTTGCGTACAAGATTTCGCTCAAAGGAATTGATTAAATAACAAGGAGCTTCAGACTTTGGAATTCTTCTATCGCGCACCTCTCAAACAACTTAGAACGTCTTCCTTATATACTCCTTTATGCCATCATACCCGTTGGCACTTACCAAAGGAATTCCTCCAATCTACCCGTTGGACGGAATCAATTAGGAAGATCATTCGAGCTATTAAAGGAACATGTCGATAGCCCATCAATCTTGTTCACTCATACAATCAGGATCTCGGTTTCCATAAGTAGAACCTTCCAATAATATTTTGTCAATCATTGGATCCTTAATCTTCGAATCAATCATGATCAAATAAAGGATTCCATTATGTCATATCCAGCCAAGAGACCTTCTCTAGTCGATAATGTCACATCCTTAATGAAACATCCAATTCTGGATAGCCTTTCTTCAACGTATTAGAAACTGTCAATGAGGATAGACTTTGAGTCTTGAGTCTAGCTGTCCGGAGGTCTTCAGACTTTAAATAGCAGAGTCTGCAAACCTTCAGACTAGACTGATGGAAACGATTTGTCAGCTTCAAAACACTTCATGAAAATTTCTCCAACAATCTCCCCCTTTTTGATGGTGACAAAACTTTCCTATAGATTTGGATAACTTTGACCTGCAAAACATTACTCAACAAATATAGATATCTTATAAAGATAAATGGCTTAATGAATGATAACACTAGAATTTGCAACCACAGAAAATATGTTAGTCTAGTATATGGTAAAGCCATCCATAAGATATCAATAATAGTTAATATAAACAGTCAAGTTCAAATCCAAATTTAGTCCACACATCCAGACACAAAAGTAAAGTCGTAAAGTCAAACATCAAAACAATCTAAGTTAAACAGTCCATATGATTAAAAATCAAGGTTTCAAATCTTGCATCTGTCCCCCTTTTTGTCAGCATAAAAAAAGGTTGAGATGAAAATGGAATAGAGTCAAGAATGCTTGGGAACTCGGACAAGCTGGAAATCTCCCATTGATTGAATGATGCCTTCCAGCCTTTTCAAGTCTTCCTTTAGTTGAGCAACATCCTCACCCTTAGCATTAGCCTGAATCTGAAGAGAAAGGGCTTGGATCTGATCATGCAATGAACCCGAAGAAGCTTGACTTGCATTCTGCAAATTCTGAACTTCGCATCCCAAAGCATATATCTGACCTCACATTTCCAAGAGAATATCCATAATTCTGCGAAAATCTTCTGAATTATCGGTCTGCATACTAGATTCGGCCCGATCTGATGGAGTAAAGGCAGACGATGGCAAATCAGCATAATCACGTAGATTTTGTGATGAAACATCATGTCCTTCCTCATGAAATTGAGAGGCATAAATGTCCTCTGGATCTACTAGAGAGCGACTAACTCCCTCACTGGTAGCAGGATATGAAGACATTCCTCTTTTCTCATGATCTCCCCCTGTTTCTATGCCTTTAGGTGGAGAAGAGTGTCCCTCATGTTCTCCTTCTTCTTGATCTTTTTTTCTCTTCTTCTTCTTTTTCGACTCTTTCCTTCTCAGCATCTCTTTCTTCTTTTTCTCCTTCCTCTGTTTCTTTCTCCTCTGCTTCTTTCTCTCATTTTTCTCTACTCCTCTGTTCTGAGTCTTTTTCTGGGACAGAATGACTTAGATTCTTCAAAGTCATTGCAGAAATGGTGATGTTTTCCTCATCCTCTTCATCCTCGACGATGAGAGCTCTTCTTTTCTTAGATGGAGCAACCATGGGCTCTTTCCCTTTTCTTTTTGCTGCAAAAGAGCTTTGATGAGTTTTGACAGGAGTCTTCTCCTTGAATTTCTCCAATGCCTTGCTTAGTTCTTTCAGACGCATTTTAGTCACCATTTTTAGCCCTACCACCATATGATCACACGATCGAGCACAAAGAATTTGTGGAGGCTGAATGTTCAGATGTCTGAATAACTTCGTCACAAGACCTGGATAAGGAAGTTGACCTATGTCCTTCACCACTACTTTATACATGTGGAACATAACAGTGTGACGAAGAGAAAACTTTTTCCCAGTGATGATGGCATACATCAACTTTGCCTCTGAACTTGAAACATCAGTCTTGGAAGTTGATTTCGGTCTGAGGCAATTGATCACAATCTTGTGAAGCAGAATGTTGAACGCACTCATCCTTAAGTAGGAAATCTTTTCCTCTGTTCTCTTGTCCTTAACAAGTTCCAATGTAGCACGACCAATAGAAACTTTGATCGGTTGATATCTTCCTCTCTCAACCCCTAACACATCTGCTAGCATATCCATATCCACTACAAAGTCTTGATCTTTGACACTGAAAGAGAATCTATTCGCATCTAGGAAACTAAGATTCGAATAGAAATAAGCAGTTAATTTAGCATGAGCTTCTGTGGTGTCAGAACAGAACTGCTCAAGTTGACATTTACAGCATCAAGGAAATCAAAATCCACACTCCTAGGGTTTATCACCCCACGCTTTAGCAATTTTGAGTATAGATCCTTCTGTTCCTTCGATCTAAACAACTCTCCCTTTTTTCCTCGATTTTCCGCCACAATACCTATTCTCGGTTGAAATTGGCTGTACAATTTGTCATCATCATTCCCATCTATCGGATTAAATCCCCAATCACGAGGATCACTTGGAATATTTGCAAGGGTTTCTTCTGCCACCCCTTTACGAGCAATTCCCAAACTTTCCATTTTCCGCAAAAAGATATATTAATTCCCATATCCTTTGTCATTAAGAAAATCATCAACGTAGTTCAATGGAGTACCAGTCCCTTTTAAAGCATGATAAAGCTTATAAATAAAAGAGGGCCTTTGAACTCTTACAGGATCTGCGTCTTCAATGATTTCTTTCTCTTGTTGATGACCAACATTTTGTGGACTAGATGGTGGAGAATGACGCTGCTGAGAATGTTGTGGGCTTTGCTGCTGATTTGGAGACACTTCTTCCTCGGCGAGATCGAAGTGAGTAGGCCCCTCACTTATTCGCTGTGGTCCCCTGCTTGTGATTCTCGAAGACTTTCTTGAAGACGACATCTTTCTCACTCTTTGAAAGATTCCTTGCTTGACTTTCCCAAGAAAGATGACAACTTTTTCGAAGATTAGGCAAGAGAAGAAAATAGGAATGGAAGATCGGTGCTTTTTAGGGTTTTGGAGTCAAACGAAGTGAAACCGACTGTATATAACTTGGTTGAAACGAGGGAATGCCAAACGACGTAATGGAAAGTGAAAAGATCCCTTTTTTAAAAATAACTGCATTTTTCGAGAAAATAGTATTTTCAAAATAACTCCTTTTTTGAAAAGGAAACGCTGTAATAATTATGTCGATTAAAGATATCAATAATAAAACACGGTTGATGATCGTACCTTTTCAAGATGAGATTCGAGAGAGAGAATAACTTACAGTCAAGGTCTTGTTTGTCTGAGTCTGAGAGTCTCTAGACTTTGATTTCCTCATACCTCAAAATGTTGAGTCTGGAACGGATGGTTTCAAATTGATTTTTCTTAAAAGGCTTTGTGAATATATTCGCCAGTTGGTTCTTTGAATCAACAAACTAAATCGAAACTTCTCCATTTTGAACATGATCTCTAATAAAGTGATGTCGAATCTCTATATGCTTTGCTCTTGAGTGAAGAATTGGATTTTTGGTAAGATTGATTGCACTGGTGTTGTCGCAGTTAATCTCTGTGCATGAATCTTCAATTCCAAAGTCTCTTAGCTGTTTTTTTATCCACATAATTTATGAACAGCAACTTCCGAGAGGTACATACTCTGCTTCTGCTGTAGAGAGAATTACTGTACTATGCTTCCTTGAAAACCAAGACACTGTCCTACCTCCAAGTAGTTGACAGGTACCCAAGGTGCTCTTTCTATCAACTCTGCATCCGGCTAAGTCTGCATCTGAGTATCCAAGAAGAGTAAAGTCTCCTCTTTTAGGATACCAAAGGCCGATGCTTGAAGTTGAGGCAATGTATTTGATAATACGCTTTGCAGCACTTAAATGAGATTCTTTAGGGTCTGCTTGAAATCTGGCACGAATGTAAACACTAAACAAAATGTCAGCTCTAGAAGTAGTAAGATAAAGAAGTGAACCGATGATACTCCTGTATAACTTTTGGTCGACTTTCTTTCCGCTTTCATCTTTGTCTATCTTAAAGGAACTTGACATTGGTATATTAGCCTTTTTGAAATTTTTCAGTCCAAACTTTTTGACAAGATCATTTGCAAACTTTTCTTGATGAATAAAAGTTCCATCCTTCAATTGCTTTACTTGAAACCCGAGAAAGAAGGTTAACTCACCCATCATGCTCATTTCAAATTCATCCTGCATAGTCTTAGAGAATTTCTTGCACAGACTTTCATTAGAGGATCCAAAAATAATATCATCGACATATATTTGAACAAGTAGAAAACTTTTGTTTTCTTTTTTAATAAACAGAGTAGTGTCTACTTTACCTTTGACAAAGCCATTTTGAATTAGAAACTTACTCAGCCTGTCGTACCAAGCTTGAGGTGCTTGTTTTAAACCATATAAGGCCTTTTTTAGTCTGAATACTGAGTCTGGTTTCCTTGGGTCTTCAAACCCAGGTGGTTGTTCCACATAGACTTCCTCATGGATGAATCCATTTAGGAAAGCACTTTTGACATCCATTTGGAATAACTTGAAATTTTTATGACAAGCAAACGCAAGTAATAAACAAATTGCTTCTAACCTTGCTACTGGTGCGTAAGTCTCGTCATAGT
This sequence comes from Eucalyptus melliodora, assembly GCA_004368105.4. NCBI lineage: Eukaryota > Viridiplantae > Streptophyta > Magnoliopsida > Myrtales > Myrtaceae > Eucalyptus > Eucalyptus melliodora. The sequence continues at coordinate 21,063,921 of CM023410.3, read as the reverse complement.
CTATCCCTTCTTCTTGCGTATATCCCTTGGCCACGAGTCTTGCTTTGTTTCTTATGACTTTTCCTTTCTCGTCCATCTTGTTCCTGAAAACCCATTTAGCTCCAACAATTGATTTACCTTTTGGTTTAGGAGTCAACTCCCAGACATCATTAATTCTGAATTGTTTGAGTTCTTCTTGCATAGCTTCAATCCAGCTTTCATCAGATAAAGCTTCATCTATGCTTTTGGGTTCTATTTCAGAAATAAGAGCCACAGCACTAGACTCTTCGCGCCTTTTGGATCTTGTGCGAATTCCTTCATTAATGTCGCCAATAATAAGATCTTTGGGATGACTGGACTTATGCTTCCAATTACTGGTTGATTTGTCAAGATGGTGATCACTTCCTTCATTTGAATCTTCAACAGTTACTTGTTGCTGGTCCTTCAAAGTCTGAGTTACTTCTTGCAATTTAGACTTTGTAGAATCTGGAGCAGATTCAGGTTCTTCAAGATGAGTCTGAATAGATTCATTTTGCATAGAATCCTGGAATTTGACATTCATTGATTCTTCCACAGTTTGAGTCTTCTTGTTGTAGACTCTGTACGCTTTGCTTGTGATTGAATATCCAAGGAAGATGCCTTCATCGGACTTTTCTTCAAACTTACCAACTCGATCATTTGCATTTTTCAGTATAAAACATTTGCATCCGAATACATGAAAATATGAAACAATAGGCTTCTTTTCTTTGAATAGTTCATAGGGGGTTTTTTCTAGAATAGGCCTTAGAAAAACTCTATTGATAATATAACATGCTGTAGAAACTGCTTCAGCCCAAAAACGTGAGGAGATGTTGCTTTCAATTAGAAGAGTTCTAGCCATTTCTTAAAGCGATCTATTCTTTCTTTCCACAACTCCATTTTGCTCTGGAGTATATGGAGATTCATCGCAAAATTTTGTAAAATCTTGATTTTCAAATTCACCTCCATGATCTGTTCTTATACTTGAAATAACATATCCTTTTTCATTTTGAACTTTTTTATCAAATTTTTCAAAGTAAGAGAAGTTTCAGACTTACTTGTTAGGAAATACACCCAAGTAAATCATGAGTAGTCATCCACAATTACTAGGCAATATTTCTTACCTCCAATGCTCTGAGTTCTGGTTGGTCCAAAAAGATCCATATGCAGAAGTTGCAGTACTCAGTTAGTGGAAACTTGATTTATTGGTTTAAAGGAATTTCTTACCTGTTTTCCCGATATGCATGGTGTACACAGATCAGACTTTTGGTATGATAGATTGGGTAGACCAAGAACAAGCTTCTTTGCTGAAATTTTGGCTATCTGCTTCATATTGATGTGCCCAAGCTTTCTGTGCCATAAGCTTGCTTCATCTTGGATTGAGATTAGACATTGCGATTCATCTGGTTTCACATCCAAAAGGTAGATATTTCCATGTCTTCGACCCATAAATGACTGAGTAGAATCTTTACTAGTTCCTGAACATATACCCTCTTGAAAGTAGATTTTGAAACCGATATCACATAGCTGACTGACACTAAGTAGATTGTAGTTGAGTCCTTTAATTAAAGAAACATTGCTTATTGTGAGGTTTCCAATCGTCACAGTTCCAAATCTCACAATTTTTCCTTTACTGTTTCCCCCAAATGAGACTTTTCCACCATTCACTTGAACAAGCTTTATGAAGCAATTTGAATCTCCTGTCATATGTCTTGAGCATCCACTATCCAGATACCATTTTACCTTTTTCTTGATAGTGACCTGCATTTGAAAAAGAAACTCAAACTTTCTTTGGTACACATATTTTTTTGGGTCCATTCGTGTTAGTATGATATGCGGTTTTTGCCCATACTTTATTGACAAGTTTCCAAATCATAGGATATTCTTTTTTAAAATAATCTGCACTATTGCACTTTGAACATCTGAGAGCATTGCGACCTACTGGTTTTACAAAGATTCTTTTAAAATGATTTTTGTAGGCATCTCTTGTGGGTCTTTGCTTAATTCTTTCTTTCACTTTTGGAAAATCAATTAAGGGAATGGTTTCAGCAGTCATTCCCAAACCAGATTTATTGAAATAAGGTCTTTGAACAGAAAGAATTTTTTCCAGTTTCTCAGAACCTATAGAAAATCTTTTAGAAATGTTTGAGATATCATTTTTCAAGAATGCATTTTCTTTTGAAAGATTATCTTCACTTTCTCTAAGAGAAGAAACATTCATGTCTAAACATTTCACATTGTCTTTCAAAACGTTTTCCTGTTGTTTTAGAGCAGAATTTTGCTTTTTGAGTTCAGAAATCTTTTTAAGAGAAATTTTAAGACTAAAACACAACTCTTCAATGTATTTAGAAACTTTAAGAGGGATTTTGAAGTTACTTACCTCAAATTCACTGTCCGAATCTGATTCTGCCTCGGAGTTTGAATCTGAATCCGATTGTGCCATTAGACAAATGTTGGTATAATCATCATCACTTTCTTCACACTCTGTATCACTCCAGGTTTCTGCTTTGATAGCCTTTCGATACTTTTCAATTTTTCCTTTCTTCTTCCTCAGAAGAGGACAGTTGGGTCTGATGTGTCCCTTTTTCTTACATTCAAAGCAGACTACTTCTCTATTTGATTCATCATCTTCAACAAACTATATCTGTTGCTTTTGAAAGCTTTGTTTCTTTGGATTGAATCTTCTTGCTTTTCTATTCAGCTTTCTGAATCTTCTAATCATGAGAGCAAGCTCCTCATCATCCATATCGTCTTCAGAATCTGTAACATCATAATCATCATTAGATTTTAATGTAATGGATTTCTTACCTTTAGGGTCTTCGTCTTCATTGATTCGTTCAACTTCATAAGACTGAAGAGTTCCAACCAACTCATCAACAGATAGTGGCATGATTTTTTGGGTCTCTCTGATTGAGGTCTTTATGTGATTCCAATCCTTGGAGAGTCCACACAATAGCTTGTTTACCTTCATAGGATCAGAAATTGGCTGACCTTGATTTTCAAGACCATTCGCAATATCTGTAAAACGACTAAACATGTCAGTTATAGATTCTCCTGATTTCATTTTAAGGCTTCATATTGACTGAGGAGAATGTTGATTCTAGTCTCTTTCACTCGATCGGTTCCTTCATAGGTAATATGTAATCTATCCCACACTTCTTTAGCTGTAACACAAGAAGATATTCTGTTATATTCAGTAGGTGATAAAGCACAATATAAAAAATAAATTGCTTTTGCATCAAGAGCTTGTCTCTTGATTATCTCTTCCTAAGTCATTTCACTAGACTCAACAGTATCTTTTCCTCTTTCTGAAACAGGTGCAGCTTTAGGAATGATTCCTCTTTCTACAACGTCCCATTCTAGAGGATCCTTTGATCTTAGGAACGCCTTCATCTTGTTTTTCCATATATTGTAATCCTTTCCATCAAAGTAAGGCGGTCTGGTATTACTTTGCCCTTCTACCAGCCCTAGAGCCAATATACTAGCCATGGATCTTTAACTCTGAAGCAAAACACTTCAAATAAAGTGAGTACACGAGCTCTGATACCAATTGAGATAGATAGTATAAACACCTAGAGGGGGGTGAATAGGTGTAAAAACAATTTATCAAGATACGGAGGCGATACTAGGCAAACGATAGAAAGGGAGTTCTCTTTTGGTTAAAAAAATGAAATACGATCAAAGTAAAGCAAGGAGTAGGGAAGAGAAAATTGAACACAAGGTTTATAGTAGTTCGGCTTATTCCAAGCCTACGTCCACTCTTCCGCACTTACAGCCCACCGGCTGGATTTCACGATGAACAAAAGAGATGTTACAACACAGCTTTTCCTTGATTTCACAGTGTAGATATTCTACCACACTTCCTCAAGGTTTCTCACAAATATAGACTCTCTTTTGCGTACAAGATTTCGCTCAAAGGAATTGACTAAACAACAAGGAGCTTCAGACTTTGGAATTCTTCTATCGCGCACCTCTCAACAACTTAGAACGTCTTCCTTATATACTCCTTTATGCCATCATACCCGTTGGCACTTACCAAAGGAATTTCTCCAATCTACCCGTTGGACGGAATCAATCAGGAAGATCATTCGAGCTATTAAAGGAACACGTCGATAGCCCATCAATCCTGTTCGCCCATACAATCAGGATCTCATTTTCCATAAGTAGAACCTTCCAAGAATATTTTGCCAATCATCGGATCCTTAATCTTCGAATCAATCATGATCAAATAAAGGATTCCGTTATGTCATATCCAGCCAAGAGATCTTCTCCAGTCGATAAGGTCACATCCTTAATGAAACATCCAGTTCTGGATAGCCTTTCTTCAACGGATTAGAAACTGTCAATGAGGATAGACTTTGAGTCTTGAGTCTGGCTGTCTAGAGGTCTTTAGACTTTAAATAGTAGAGTCTGCAAACCTTCAGACTAGACTGATGGAAACGATTTGTCGGTTTCAAAACACTTCATGAAGATTTCTCCAACACAAACGAGGATGGAGGACGCTGAAGGGGCTTTAGCAAGACTAGCGTCTCTCCATAGAAAATTTGGCAAACTAATGTCCATTAAAGATGTGGCTAACCTTAATGGAGTTATAACAGAGAAATCATAGATACAGGGCAAACAGGAGTATATTTTGAAACTGAGTCATCGGACGTCCTTGTTGATTGGAGTGGGAAAAAGTTCTCGAATGCCATACTAGTGATAAACTCCTTGAAGGAGCTTATGGTAATAATTAACAGCCCTACTTTTGACCATAACAGAGAAAGAATCCAGCGGATAAAAGAAAAAATAGAATTTCTTTGGAGGCAAGAGGAGACATAATGGGAAATAAGATCCAGAATCAACTGGATGAGAAGGGGGGACAAAAACTCTCAATTTTTTCCATGCAACCACTATTCAATGTAGACAGCGAAATAAAATTTCAGCATTTTTCAGTATTGCAAGATGACTGGAGGTTGGTACCGAAAGCCAGGGAAGTTAAAAGAGATGACCATGGGCCTTTTTCATTCACTATACAGAACGGAGGGCGCATATAACATTGAACCAATGCTGGGTCAATGTTCTCGGAAGGTAACTGTAGGAATTCAAGTTGGTAGAAGACGACTTACCTGATTCCAATGCGTAAACAACAATTAACCCCGGAACGAACGTTGAATTGCAGATGGATCACGAACAAAACTATCTCATGTTGGTTTAAATGCAATCACGAGGTAAGCACTCGATTTTCACAACGTAAATGCCTATTGTTCTTGCAAAGGAGAAAATGGAACGCCTCTTTTTCTTTTGATGGAAAGGGGAGAGAAAAGGAGCATATGTTCTCTCTAAGCGTATGTTCTGCCAACCACCATCAATGGTTGTCTTCAAGAGGCTTTTATACATCTTCCTTCATACCCTTTCAATGGTGTCTTTTCATCGTAGCGTATCAAGGTGAAACGATGCGTTCCAATCGCACCCCATCATGGACGTAATAATAATAAAATACTACATCTCTCACTCGGACATGATGGACTTGATAGCACTCTTTCAAGAATATAAGGTGTTCAACATTCATCAACTTTACAAAACAATTCATACTCGCAAGTAAGCCGTGCGGCCAGTGAGCACATCTGCACTTGGGAGCTCAAATTATGCACCTATTAAGGATGACATAATGGTTACAACCCCAAAAAGAAATAAACAATCAATGTCTCATAGTGCTCCAAACATATTTTGTTACATCAGTCTAAGTATACCTATCATTTAAAGGCTATACATGACTATTTTCAAAACACAATGTATTTACAATTATATCCGCAATCACATGAGGCGATATAATTGGTCGACCAATAAATACATGTGATAGACGTAAAACAACAATAGTTTTCCTTCGCACTCATATCTCTCTCCATTTCAGAACTATTGCTTTCCTAGACACGTCCCATAAGGCCATATCTATTCATGACCACTGATAACATGCTAAAGTAGTAACATTGATCTTTCACTTCGAGAACATAGTCAGAAGTAACATTGGGCACAAAAATGAGGTAAATTATAAATTACCTCAAGGGCTCACACGATGAGTAAATAGGGATAATTTTAGTTACCTTCCCTTATCGGTCGTACAATGCACATTTAGTATGAATTATATACTATAGTGGATTTTTTTTCTATAAGAGCGTATGTCATTTATTAAATATATCCACTATACGGATCTTAGCCTAAACATAGTCACGTGCCTCTCACGTACTCATGTTTAGCTCGAGTGCTATATCAGCTCACTTTCTATAGCGTCCAATTAAGTACTCGCATCCGGCATCTTACAAGTATACATGATTGTGGGACTATCATGTTTGGTCTTATTATAAACAAATCACAGACTTCATCTTGACTCCAATCAAGGCGACATATTTTATGTACCAAACTTGCTCTTCAGCATTTATTTGTACATAACGTCTCATCTCAACATGCTAACTATAGCAATTGAGGCGATTGTTCGTGTGAGTGAGCCAATCATTGCCTACTGACATGCTTTCCAATAATATATGTGTGTAGTGCTAGTCTCATATTGTATTCGTACTTATTAATAAAATATCAAGTCACTAATAAGCAAACAAGTACAATACATATGTTTACACATATATAAACCAATGATCCTCTATAATAACACATATCACATTCTACGCAATCCTAGTGACATCTTGTGGGTCAAGAATATGTCTCTAAGAACAACCTTCGTAAATTGATCAGTAACCATTCTATTGGTTGAAACGTATTGTAGGATCACTTCTTTCTGTGCTATTATATCTCTTATGAAGTTGTTCTTTATGTCAATGTGCTTTCTCCTTCCATGATACTTGGGATCCTTCACATAGGCAATGGCTGCTTGACTATCGCAATAAACTATCACCAGTCTTGGAACCTCAGTGACAATGGCTAAATTTTCTAAGAAACGTTTTAGCCATACTGCTTCTTGCATTGCAGGAGAGCATGCAATAAATTCTGCCTCCATCGTAGATAAGGCGGTGCATGTCCGTTTCTTAGTATTCTAAGAAATCACACCTCCATTGAGCAAGAACGCATATCCTCTCCAGCCCCATTGGTATCTGAATAGCCTAATAGGCATAAATCATTCCCTTAGTAACAAAGTCGATAGTCCATGGTGCCCTTCAAGTATCTCAGAATCCTCTTCACTGCTTTCCATTGTACTTGACTAGGATTTGATTGATATCAGCTCACCAATCCTACGACATAACATATGTCAGGTTTAGTACATATCATAGCATACATCAAACTTCCGACTGCAATAGAGTAAGGAACAATTTCTATTACTTTAATTTATTCTTGAGTCTTAGGACACATCTTAGTACTTAGGCCTTCACCTTGCATAATAGGGGTATCAATGAGATTACAATACTGCATATTGAAATGCTCAATAATCTTCTTTATATAAGACTCTTGTGATAAAGCGAGGAGTTTTCTTGATCGATCTCTTTCGATCTTAACTCTTAATATATAAGTAGCTTCTCCCATGTCCTTCATTTCAAAATTAGAGGACAACCATTCTTTTATGATGATAACCAAAACCTTGTCATTTCCAACCAATAGAATATCGTTCACATAAAATAATAACATCACAAATTTATCTTCGGACCGCTTGACATTAACACAGTGATCTTCTTCATTCATCGTGAAACCAAAAGTCATTATGGCTCGATGAAAACGAAGATACCACTGTCTAGATGATTGCTTAAGGCCATATCTTGAGCGATAAAGCTTGTAAACTTTATGCTCTTGACCTTTAGCTATGAAACCTATTGGCTGCTTCATATAAGGTTTCCTCATCTAGTTCTCCATTGAGAAATGCCGTCTTTACATCCATTTCATGTAATTCAAGGTCTAAATGTGCAACCATGGCTAGGATAAGGTGTATTGAGACAAACCTTATAACTGGTGAAAAAGTTTCCTTATAGTTTATACCCTCTTGTTGAGTATAATCCTTCGCCACAAGACGAGCCTTATACTTTTCAATGAATCCATCCGCCCTTCACTTAATCTTGAGGACCCATTTGTTTGCAATGGTCTTACGATTGAGTAGTAGATCAATCAAGTCCCATACATGATTTGCCCTCATTGACTCCATTTCATCTTCCAATGCTTTTCTCCATTCTTCCTTATCAGAGGATGAGAGAGCCTTTTGAACAGTCTTAGGCTCAGTATCGTCTTTCTGAGCAATCATAAATGCTTCCCCTTCAATCTCAAAATGACGATAGGGAATACCTTTACGATTACTTTTACGCAATTGAATTTATCTTGAATTGAATTCGTCAAGCGATGCAACACTCCCACTAGGTCTTGCATGTTAAGGTTAAATCTTCATTTCCCTCTACAACATTAGTAGGTGTGTTATTAGGATCTTCCATCTCATATAATTGGAAGTCCTTATCAATCTCACATCTACTAAGAAAATCATTCTCCAAGAACCTGACATCTCGTGTGTCATGCCCCGAACTTCAAGCGTGCGCACAACCCTCGGTGATTGATAGAATTTCGCGACGTTTCTAGGACTCGTCGTCAACCCTTTTCATTTTATTACACATGCGGAAGCGAATTAACTAATCTCCTGACAACGACAAACATGGGATAGAAAAGCAGGACAACTAACTTCAAATCAAATACACCTCTATAAACACTTGAAGCTTATATAGAAGGTCTATGTCATAAAGAACTACCGAGCCACCTATGCTCCTAACCCTTTTGCTTCAAGCTCCTGGCTCTTCACACTAGGGATCTGGAAATGGTTATTCAATAACTAGTGAGATATAAATCTCAGCGAGTTCCACCCCTAAGCCCCGGTTAGTACACCAAGTCAACTCGGGTATCTATCCAGAACTACCCCACCACAAGCAACAACCAACAGTCGATTCGCATACAACCATACCTGGTATACCATACCCTACACGATATCACTCAGAATGATACACACAAAGTACATGGCCATTAGATGATACATTTCATCAATCACATACGAGTCGCATCACAAGCAATCTTACTTGGCTATTGCCACACCCTGCATATTATCGATTCATGCATGCATGCCATAAACAATGTGCTTAACTCATGTATGACCGAAATCACAGATGCCATGATTCTCATGCATTCTTGCACGTTAGCACAGTTCGAAAACACAATGCATGTACACAATGCATACAACAATTGAAACACCTCATTCATCTCAGTCAATCACAGGAGTCCTAATTATAAGACCGAATCGTTATGACAAGTCCTATACCATGCCACACAATTCTGTCCCACAATCCGGCATGTCAATCAACACCCAACATGCGTTCCAATTGTTATTCACTGCCACTCAAGGGCATAGCCTACTCACAGTTTAGCTATCTATTGACATTAATGCCAGACATTGTCTCCCCCCATGGAGCACGGCTTCGTCACTACGTCGATGGCGTTCCCGAAGGAGTATAGGTCCAGAATCAATTGCGACTATAGCCTACTCGCATTTCGGCTATCTACTGGCATTTAGCTAGGCATCGTCTCCCCATCACAGAACGTGGCTTCATCACCACTTGACGGCGTTCTTGAAGGAGCATGGGCCCAAAATCTACTGCGACCCGCATCCGTTGTGTGGGGCATCCCATATAGGGTATGTCCAGCTTAACAGCTTAGGACGGTTTCTCATTAACCAACACACAACAATTCATTATCGGCCCAGGACACTTTGCATTTCACTCATATGCCTCGATTAAAACAGTGATCATGGCCTCTTTCCTTCATATTAAAAACATCCAAGAAAGTAGCCCTGCGTGGGTACACATTAATTCAATCTAGAAAACTGATACTTTCCTTTTCAAACCCCACTGTTTGATATGATACTTAAAATCCATTTTCGGTGTCCAAACCCGACACCCGAGACTTTCTTAATAAAATCCATAATTTCCAATCACCACACAATTGCACAAATCATTACTCAATTCATGCGGATGCCATGCATTTACACATTCATTTACTTCATAAAATCAACACACATGAATTTTAGACATTTTTCACATTCGGGATGAATAGTGCACGTGAACAGTATTTTGTGAATAGTGTCACGTGAATAGTAAATTTCTAGAATTTAATAAATAATAATTTATATTTAGAAATCATTAAAACAAACGATTAAATTAAGAAAATCAATCAATTAAGATAAACATGCTTAATAAACCACATAAGCATCATTAAGCTAATAAAGTAAAATTAAGCTAAACTAATTTTAGCTATTAATCTAACCACCTATCTTAGGACTAATACAACTTAATTAAATCACTTAAACTAGAATTAAATCTAACTAAACCAACCCTAAGCAAGTATAGGCACTAATTGAAGGATTGGGAGCTAAACTCACCCGTTAAGCGGGCCGGAGACACCGACGCAGCAGCGACGACGGAGGCGACACTCCAGGATCTCAACAACGATGATCCAAGGCGGTCCCAAGCTCAACATAGCAACCACAGCTCGGACTGCCACTGAAAACACTGAAAAACAGCCCTACCAAAGGAGAAATTGAGTTGAACGGCTTGGCCGGAGCTCTAGCAAGGGGTTTGGCTGGCAATCGGCAGCTCCCAGGGGTCTTGGGGATCTTGTGGGTGGTTGGTATGGGCGGAGGAAGGACCGGAATGGGAGAAAAATGGCCGAAAACGCGAAACAGTGCATGCTGCAGGTGGACCGACGGACCAGCGACCGGTTCCTTCACAGCAGTGTACAGGCCGGACGGCGGCTCCGTTCGACGTGAAATCAGACCCATTTGAACGGTTTGGATGTGATGAAGAGAATGGTGGGTGTTTCGTGAGTTTATTCGCACGGGAATATTACTTTTGACTCGATTCTTCACCAAAGGGTCAACTGGAGCAGAAACGGGAGGAGAGGGAAAACAAAGAGAGAAATCTCCGTTCGAGATGGGGACCAAAGGAGGGAGAGAGAGGGTGATGGGAGAGCTGTTGCACTCCTCATTAAAGCCATTAAATGGCCACTTCAATTCCCCATGCAAGATGACATCACATTCTCTCTCTTCTCTAGCCTTTTTCTCCCTACAAATAGGGGTATTTTGGTCATTTTACCTTTCACAATTACCATTCTATCATTGGGCTAAAATTGGTGGATGGGCCTAAGGATTGGGCTTGGCCATGAATAGGAATGGGCTTGGGAATTGGTTGGGCTTGAAATGGCCAAGAATTGGCCCATGCGCTTAAAAGATGAATAGTGGATTAGGCCCAATGGGCTCACTTGCTTGCTTTGGACCCATCATGGGCTGTCCCACCTTGGGCCTAAGGCCTACACTAGCTTGGCCCGACCCATGTCTTCATGGACTCGCTTCCTCGGTACGAAAATCCCCTTTCCAACTACTCGGCTTAACTGGCGCTATCGACTGTTTGAAGTAGCTTCATCCAAAGTCTGATTCGAACATTCTCGAAAATTCGAAGCTCAATCTTTAGTCCTCAAGCCATGTCAATTTCACCTAATACCATTTCAGTCACAACTCAGACTGACAGGCGGCTTCGAGGATTCATGCGTAACCAACTCGTGCCAAACCACGTTCAAGACATCTCGACGCATGGACGTCATTGACTACATGAAATTACAGATGATAGATTCTTATTTCAAAATACACGATCACTGAGGATTGACATACGGTCGTTCGCTGGTTCGATAACGGAAATTGAATCACCCATCGTTCCATTATGTTCTGTCCGCGAATCAACTTCTAGTTGTCCTTGAAATCGGCCTATCTATCTACAGGATCGTCCTCACGTAAGGCTCACGATCAAGTCGTTTTCCTAAGTTGAGTCCTTTAGTCGCACAAGTTTTGTCCTCATTAGCCTTTCCCTCAAGGTTAGTATCTCAGGAATGATCAATTTCGAGTGAGATCAACCAATAATGCATTGATGAAATTCACATTCATTCATCCCTTATAGGGCTTGAATTTCAGGATGTCACATTATGACTCCATTTCGGCCACACTTCCATCAGTTTGTTCACCTATGAACACATACCCTTTGGAGTGTTTAGAATATCTTATAAAGATACATTTCTTCTCTCTATGACCTAATTTGCCATATTTATGAGAAGAATCATGAACATAAACTGCACATCCCCATGGACGTAGAATACTTAAGTATGGTTTTCTACCAGTCCATAATTCATAAGGGGTGGAAGTGACCGATTTTAAGGGCACTCGGTTAAGTACATAGGCAACAATCAATAACACATCTCCTCAATAAGAGATAGGTAAATTTGCTTACGCCATCATAGACCTAACCATTTTCAATAGGGTTCTATTCATTCTCTCAGCCACCCCATTTTGTTGTGGAGTACTAGGAATAGTCAATTGTCGTACAATCCCATTTTCATCACAAAGAGCCTTAAATTGCTTTAATAGATACTCACGTCTACGATCGGTTCTCAATGTCTTTATTGTTTGGTTCAACTGATTCTCTATTATCGCTATATATCATTTAAAGCAGTCTAATGCTTCTAACTTATGGGAGATGAGAAAGGCATAATCGAAATGCGTGAAGTAATTTATAAAAGTGATGAAATATGAGACTCCATGCCTCGCCCTCACATTCAAAGGACCACAAATGTTAGAATGTATGAGTTGCAATGGAAATTCGGCTCTAATCCCTTTACCGAATGGTTTTCTAGTTGCTTTTCTCGCTAGACAATATTCACATACGGGTAGATCAATATTAGTGAGTCACCCGAAAAGGCCTTCTCTAGCTAATATTTGCATGCTTTGCAACCCAATATGACCTAATCTAACATGCCAAGTACTTGCATCAATCTCAACATTATTAGAATATGCAATTAAAGAAAAACAACCATCGACATTAATATTGTACTGATCATAGTCAATGTATAACACCATAAAACCATTTGATACATGACTTGAACCATAATAAACTGTTCCATACAAAATGTCAACACAATCACCATGGAAATTCAATACATAACCTAAGCTAAGAAGAACAACTACGGAGACTAAGTTTCATCAAATATCTGGAGCATAAAGGACAACATGTAAGAATAGGTTTCGACCACCACGTAAAATTAATTTACATGTGCCAATACCCTTCACTTCAATTCTTGAGTTATTCCCAACAAATATCCATCTTCTTCCAGGCTGAATCTCACGATACTCCACAAATGCTTCTCGGTCTCTAGCTACATGGTCTGTTGCTTCTGAGTCTACTGTCCACATTGGATGAGATTCAAGAAGGATTATAGTGCTAGAAACAAAAGCATTGCTTAAAGTAATGGAGTAATAGGGTACCTCTTTCGGCTTAGTACATTCACGAGTAAAGTGACCCATCTTGCCGCAATTGTAGCACTTCATCTTGGCCTTATCCTTCTTCCCACCACACTTCTTACGTTGGAAGGTCGTAGCCCTCTTAGGTGCCTGATCAATCTTCTTCCCTTTGTTTTTGAATTGAGAATTCCTTTTGTGCTTGAAGTCCAAAGCCTTGCGCAAACTCGATTCAGCAACATAAGCATGGTTAGAGGATCTCGCAGCCTCTAGGCGCTCATCCTCTAATTCCGAATGATGGCTATATTATCAAAAGTGACAATATTCTTATTATGTGTCATATTGATCTTCATATGCTCCCAATTGTCAGGAAGAGACCTTATAACAGTCTAAACTTGTTGTTCATCAGTAAGGGAGTGACCTGCCGACTTCAGCTCACGAATCATGTTTGACATCTCCCAAAGATACTACCTCATCATTACATTTAGGTGCTTTAAGTATGTGTCAAACTTGATGGTGAGTTTCATCAGCTTAGTGGCAGATGTACCCCCAAACTTATCTTTCAAGGCAATCCACATAGCTTGAGCTTTATCATAACTTTTTCTTTTTTGGTAAAAGGTAAGAATATATTGAGCTTTATCATAACTTTCAAACTCACACATGAGATCATCTTGCATATAGCTCAGTAACGTGATGCGAGCAATGCTATTCTTCATTTTCCAAGCTTGATAAGCTTCTAGATCTCTCCTGTGTTGAGCTGAAGTTCCATGCTTAGACTCATCCATGGTGTGGTTGAGGGTTTTCAAAACCTCTTGCTTCTCAAGGATGTACTGAACCTTTTGGTGCCAAATATCATAATTATCACCGTTCAGCTTCTCACCTTTATTGAGGCCAGCCACAATGGTCTTTGATGCCAAAGCCATAATCAATTGCTATAACACATTGACATAATAAATACAGAACCAATACTAGTAAACTTCACAGAGTAACATACATAATTAATTTGCAGCAAAGACAAACTAAATTAAAGATAATTCAACAAAAGACACAAAAGCAAAAGTTCATTATGTTCCTAGTCAACTTATATGTATGATTGTTCTATTATCATTAATTAGTTTAATTTGCGCAAATTTTAAGTTCTAGGTGAGAACTCTTTCAAATTCTACCAACTTACAAACTCCCACTTGGAAAAATAATTACATGACCTCATGTAATTTCTACATTTTTCCATTAACACAAAAGCATAGCATGATTTGAACTAATGTACAAAAAAAAAAAAAAAGCAATCATGCTACAACTTCAATCTAAACCGCAATTCAACATCTAATGAAAAAACAAGGATTTCCTACCACTGTTCGAATTTTCTTGGAACTAGAAAACTGCAAGTATATTAAACTATATACATGCTACCATCAAACCAAGCTCAACTTGGCATATGTGATATCATTTTCATAAATTTCATCTACTGTATTTCCTAAAAATTAAGAAAATACAAGCTAAAAAATGAATAAACTATGCATTTGTACCTTAAAATACGTGTACATAGGGTTCTATACACAATGTAAAGGACACTCATACGAACCAAACGCCCCTGATTACACTCCAATCAGAGCTCCCACGCGCCCACATGTGCCGACTGAGTGCTCGACGCGTGTAGCGCACGTGCCAGCGAGCCAAATGGCTCCTAGTCGGTCCGACTAGTCCAACCGATCCGACTGGTTTGACTGCCGGACCGGTTGACCGGTCCGACCCATTGATCGGTCGACAGTTGAGTCGGTTTCGGGTCGGGTCACAGGTTAGCCTTGGGTCGGGTCGCCGGTCGGTGATCGACCAGCCAACCATCGCCAGTGGCGACGTCATCGATGACGTATGACGTCAGCACGCGCAATTTCACCGACGTGCGCATGCCACTCACATGCTGACATCACCGTGACGTCATCACGTGCCGGCTTTCCTAGGGCTTTAGGCGCGTGAGGCCCACGTGCAAAGGCTTCTGGCCATGCGTGTGGGTGCATCCGGCATCTTCTGGCGACGTTCGACCCACCGTTGGACTCGTCTCGACGAGTACTTACACCTTGTATATTTAAAATTTGATTTTGACCTAAATTTTTTCTGAAAAATGGCCAAATCCATACGGGTGTGCGCGACCCCAAACCCATTCTTCGCTTCGGTTCAATTTCGAGGATTCAGATTGTAATTCCGAGCGATAAACATCCAAAACAATGTAGAATTCAATCTCTTGATCTCGATATGATGTGGTAAACGAGTAAATTCGATGAAAACAAGGCAGAAATCACAATCAGGCTCTGATACCAATGTTGGAATTTAAGTCGGCGGAAGATGACTTACCTTTATCCGATGTGCAAACAATAATTAACCCCAAAATGAATGTTGAATTGCGGATGGATCACGAACAAAACTATCTCACGTTGGTCTGAATGCTATCACGAGGAAAACACTCGATTTCCACAGCGTAAATGCCTATTGTTCTTGCAAAGGAGAAAATGGAACGCCTCTTTTTCTTTTGATGGAAAAGGGAGAGAAAAGGAGCATACTCTCTCTAGCGTACGTTCTGCCAACTACCATCAACGGTTGTCTTCGGGAGGCTCTTATACATCTCCCTTTATATCCTTTCAATAGTGTCTTTCCATCGTAGCGTATCAAGGTGAAACGATGCGTTCTAATCGCACCTCATCATGGACGTAATAATAATAAAATACTACAGTAACGGATGAAATGAACCAATCTTTAACCAGGGAAGTGACTTTCAAAGTAGTGCGAGATGCATTTTTTCAATTAGGAGCCTCCAACGCTCCCGGCCCCTATGGGCTGAACATGCTCTTCTATCGACACCACTGGAATGAGATTCAACACAATGTAGTTCAATTGATTTCAGACTTTCTCTATTCAGGTCTGTTCCACGAACACCTCAACAGAACTTGATCTCCCTTATCCTAGAGTTCGTAACCCGGAAAGTCTAGAGCAATTCCATCCCATTAGTTTGCTGATTCTTTAAACCTCTTTTGCTTGAACTGATAGCAATGAACGGGAGACAAATACAATATAACATTTTAATAGTGCATAAAGTTTTACAAAAGTTGTGAATCAGAAAGAGGAAAAAGTATGTTCCAAGCAGTGCTAAAACTAGATATGAAAAAAGCTTATGAGAGAGTGGAATGGGATTTTCTTGAGGGATGTTTGCTAAAATGTGTTTTGACAATAAATGGGTTATGTAGATCATGTACAATGTCAAACCCATGTCTCTTAGCATAAAGTTTAATGGGGAGCCGCTACCTTTCTTCCATCCTTCTATAGGGCTGTGGCAAGGAGACCCCCTATCCCCATATCTTTTCATTATTATGGCAAATGTGCTATCTATCCCGTTGAATAAAGCTGTAGAAGAAGGACAAATAATGAGGATTAAATAAAATAGACATTGTTCTACGCTATCTCACCTTCTGTTTGCAAATGACTCTATTTTCTTCCTAGATGAAAAGATTCAAGAATGCTAGAGCGCTGCTGAGGTCTTGCACCAGTATTGTTTCACAACAGGGCAAACCATTAACTTAAACAAATCTGGAATTTTCTTTAGTAGTGGCTGCCCCCTAAGCCTACCAAGGAACACGGTGCAAGACATACATGTCCCGGAAATAGAAAAAATTGGAAAGTGCTTAAAGATTCCATTAGATTGGAGATAAACCAAAAGGCAAATGTTCATATGGATATAGGGGAGAGTTAACATGAAGCTAGAAGGATGGAAGGAAAAGGTAATCTTGAAAGCAGGAAACAAGGTTCAAATTAAAGCAGTGGTACAAGCAATCCCGCAAGGCACAATGTTGATTTTCAAAGTTCTAATCAACCCATTTGTCGAGCGATAGTGAAGAAAGTTGCCTCCTTTTGGTGGAGAATTAGTGAGTCAAACTTGGCCTTCAGTGGAAGAAATGGCATGTAATGAAGAAGAGGAGGGAGGGTGGTGGGATGGGATTTAGGGACTTGATAAAATTCGACAACGCAATGTTGGGCAAGCAAGCTTGAAGGTTATCCCAAGCACCTTAGAGTTTGTGGGTTGAGGTTCTAAAAGGCATGTATATTCCGAATCAAAACTACTTGAGTGCAACCAAAGGCTCCTACTCTCCTTGGGATTGGCAAAGTATCGTGGCAAAAAGGGACAACATATCGAAGGCAGTACATTGGACTGTGGGAGATGGTGCAAAAATTAAAATTAGACAACTGGCTGAGAACTAGAGTCATTGGAGGAGAGAATAGCCAGAGTGAGCCAAATCTAGTGATTGACCTCATCGACCGGGAGTATTCTAGATGGAAAGGGCAGCTAATCACTGAGTTGTTCGAAGCAAGAGTCGCAAATGAAATTTTAGCTATCACAATCAGTGAAAGGGTGGAGAAAGATAGAGACACTGGACACTTTCAGGCACATATTTCGCAAAAAGCGCATATCACCATATCACTTTAACAGAAGAAAAGCAGCAATAAAAACAATCTTCTACATAATTCCTAACGCCCACATAACTATGGTGACTGGTGTGGAACATTAATACTTTCCCAAAAATCAAACTTTTCATATGCAATGCGTGTCAGAACGCACTACCAACAACAGAGAATCCGTTCAAGTGGAAAATAATACCAGAACCCACCTGTCCCATCTGTCGTAAATGGCCTGAAACAATTGAGCAGATATTCCTACTTAAAGGAGTGCTTCTTACAGAGAAAAAAGACCGAAGGAAACTCACCTTCCCCTATCCGATAAAAGGGTTCCTCCGAAACTTACGGAAGGCGCGAAACGACTTCCTTTTTCAGGCATCGGAAACCTGACCCGAGGAGAGTGGTGGAGGTAGCCATGGCTACACAAAAGAATTTTGAAAGGCCGAACCCCAGGACTAACACGTGTAAAGCAGATCAAACCCTCACCCAAGACTTAATGCCGATGGGTTGTTCGTGGACAGCGATGCCACGAGAAGTATTGCCGGAGCATCCCCAGGTCGAAGCCAGGGCTATTGGTCGCCCGACTTTGCCAAGGAGATGTGAGCGACCTCGGCAGAGCAGACTGGAACCCACGCTATAACACCCTGGGTCTCCTCTATACACATATTGTCCGCTTTGGACACTAAGTCTTCACGGTTTTGTTCATCTCGGGGCATCCCATACTACCCCAAGAAAACATGTATGTATAGTTAGAAGGACTCAAGTCTTATAAGCTAGCCCATGATTCCGTCCCTAAGCGATGTAAGACAAGAGAGGGACCTCTTCCTTACGCATGTTCGGGGACTAAGGCGTAGATGCAGCGCCATCCCTCCTCCCAGCGCACCACCGCTCAGGCCGTCACACTCTCCTCGCCCGCATACTACCGAGACGATCTTAGTCCGTCCCTCCGTACTACCCCGGGTATGGGTCGTCACGCTCTCCACCCCTTAGAAGCACAGCATCCTCGCTGTGGCCCCACACGCGGTTAGGAGTCGGCTCTTATACAACTTGTAACACCATGGGTCTCCACTATACACATATTGTCTGCTTTGGACACTAAGTCCTCACAGTTTTGTTCCTCTCGAGGCAGCCCATACTACCCCAAGAAAACGTGTATGTACAATTAGAGGGACCCAAGTCTTATAAGCTAGCTCAGGATTCCCTCCCTAGGTGATGTGGGACAAGAGAGGGACCTCTTCCTTGCACACGTCCGGGGATCGAGGCGCGAACGCACCGCCATCTCTCCTCTACGCGCACTACTGCTCGGGTCGTCACACTCTCCTCACCCGCGTACTGCCGAGGCGATCTTAGTCCAACCCTCCATACTGCCCCGGGTATAGGTCGTCACACACGCGCCACTTGAAGCATCCGACCATGACAACCTTTCTATTTCTCGATTTCTCTATTTTTCTAATCTTGGAACAGGTTTAGAACAAAAATTCATTTAGTAACACAATTTAATTTTTCTATTTTTGAAATAGATTTATATTCCATAGATAGATTTGAAGTATAAATTAGAAGTTAAAATTTTTAGTTATTCTATTTTTGGAACAAAAATAAGAAATCAAAATTTTTCTTATTATTCACTCTTGTCACCACCCATCACCCACTGGCCGCCCATGGGTCGTTGGACGTCTGCCACTCGTCGCCACTCACTAATCGCCGGCCACCAGCTGCCCACTGCCGACCACCGACCATCGGACTCCGGCCACCCGTCGTCAACTGTTGGTCGTTGGATGCCTGTTGGTCGTTGGTCGTTTGTCGCTCATCGCCAACCACTGGACATCGAAGGCCCAACGCCAACCACCAAACGTTCGCCACCAACTACTTGTTGCTTGCCACCGGCCGTTGGATGTCGGTCGCCTGCCACCGCTCGCCAGACTTTGGCCATTGGCCACCGGCTACCGACCGTTGGCTATCGGACATTGGACATTGAACGGTGGACTCTGGACATGGGACACCGACTGCCGGCTAGTTTGTCGTCGGACGCCAAACTCCGGACGTTGGATGTCGGATGCCGGCTGCCGACCGCCGAATAGTGGATGCTCGATGCTAGCTGCCAACCATTAGACGGTGGAATCCGGACTTCGGATGTCAAACTCTAGACTCTAGCTGCTCGCTACCAATTGTCGAACGTCGGACTCTGGCCATCGGATGCTGGTTGTCGCCGCTCTAAGAAATAGAAATTTTATTCTTTTACCAAATGAATTTTTATTCTAGAAATAGAAATTTTGAATCGTTATCAAACGCGTTTCTTTACTTAGAAATTCGTCCATGGAATAGAAATTGAGAAATCAATTGAGAAATCAATTTCTAGCCATAATTTTTTCATACGCGCCCTTAGTAATCTATCTGCACTACCCCCCTCGTTGGAGTTAGACTGTGATCCGTGTACACACTCACAAATTGTGATACGGTGCTCATGGGAAGTAGCACCACTCATCACCGAGCGCCTAAGTTTAATGGGCTAGGACAAATATCTCCGAGTGGCTCACTACGAAAGAGAAGAGAGTTGAGTAGCGAATTGAGTTATCATGTTAAGGGTCATCAGTTCCTGTCCGATCTGATTCTATAGTGGAACTAGGACCGATCCAATTTTGAGAACTAGGGGCAAGATGATTTGTTCTTAGAACGACAAACTAGACTGGACCATCAGTTCTAGTTCGGTCTAATGGAACTAACCACTTTTCTATTCGATGAAGATTTTAGTTTAAATTTAATTTTTATATATGTGTTTAAGAAATAAAATAGTCTATTTTAGGATTTATTTCTATTTTTTAGAAATTAAAAATATATATTTTAAAAAGAGTTGATCTAATCCTGTCGAATTTCCTCCCAAAGTAGGGAATCGGACTGAAAATTACCGATTTCATTTTTATGGAGTCGAGAATAGACCAAACCAGCCCGTCAGCTTTGGTCTGGGCAATTCTAGATTTGGGCAGTCTGATGTACTCACCCCTATTGTTAAGTCCCATGATAGAAAGAATTTACCTTATAATTGGACTATTAATCTTGCTCAAGTTTTAGGGGAGTTCCTATGTTTGGAGGCCTATGTTGGCTATAATTCTGAAATCACTTCATGTAATAAAAGGAGCTTTCAAAAATAAAACTTGTTGTGATATAAAGTGAAATTCCACCATCGAGGATCCACTAACCTTGGTTTCCTAAGGTTAAGGTTAAGGTTGTACCTTGTAATTGAACTGTTACTCTTTCACACATTTTATGAGACCTCTTATGCTCATAGGCCTATGTTGGCTGTAATTCTAGAATCACTTTAGGAACTTTTTTTTACCCAAAAAGAACAAAAGTTTTGTTGAGATATAAAGTGAAATAAACAACCCTACAAACGATTTTACGTGTAAAAGAAAAAACAATCCTACAAAGTGCAAGATTTGCAGATGAATCGCACCTGCCTAGTATCTTGACCTACTAGCCAATTTAATTTGAATTGACAACCCAATGCTGTTGCAATTTGATATGCACAGAAAAAGAAGCTAAACTATGTTATATAAATATACAAAGGGGAAGGATCATAAACACCGTTCTATCTATAAATCCTTATGAAGGCTCTCTCTCCATATATCAGCATCATTCACTCAAATTGACACTTTAGCTATGAGACATAACCACAAAATATGTATCTTATGTCTAGACCTGTCCCACAACCCATCATGTTTGTTTAAATGGATCATTAATGGGTTGATGTTATCACCTATAATGGATTTTAAACCTAGGGTTAATATTAACGAAAAACCATAAACTGGTACACATGTAATAAATTTACCCAACACTAATTTTCATTTTTTTTTTTTTGGTTAAGGATAAGAATATATTGAGCTTTAACCAATGAATACACAAGATTCGGCGTTACAAAACTCGCACTCAACAAGACAACAAGTCAGAAGGTTGGCCTTTTGGCCACCCGGAAGTTCGACCTTTTTAAAAAGGTCGAGTGAACCAATTTGCACTATAATGATTCCTTGTCCGAAAACAGAAGCCAAATATGTTTTAGCATGGTGGCCTTGATATACTCACAAAGTTTTCGGATACCAATGCCCCTCTCCTCTTTTTGGCAACAAACATCCTCCCAGGACACCTTTGCACCCCCTCTTCCCATCTTTGGGCCTTTCGAGAGAAATTGTCCGAGGATTTGTTCAAATTGATCCAAAACAACCATAGGTAACATGAAAACACTAGCCTAGCATGCTTGGATGGCATGAAGGACTAACCTGATCAATTACAGTCGGCCAGCAAAGGATAGGGATCAATGAGTCCAAGATTGTACTCTCACTATGATGTGGTTGACTAGCAGGCAGCAATCCGTCTTGCTGATCTTGGAAGTGATGATGGGGACCCCAAGGTAATGAACCGATAGGCTCCCTTCATAAAAACCAAGGGCAAGGAGAATCTGGTTCCTCAAGAAAGGAGATCCTCCTGCAAGGTAGATCTCACTTTTGTTTGTGTTTGGGCATAAGCCAGACCACTTTGAGAAAGTTTGGAGGCCTTCCTTAAAGAGCTTCACCGAAGGCAAATCGGCTTCACATAAAAGGAAGACTTTATCCGCAAAGAATAAGTGTGAGAGGCTTGTTGCTCTGCATCTCCAAAAATATCTAAACACTGGCATGGAAGAGTGTGTAGTGAGAATATCAGAAAAAACCTCCATGACTAGAGTAAACAAATAGGGGGATAAGGGGTCCCCCTGACGAAGTCCATGCCCACTAGCAAAGAAGCCACGTATTTCCCCACTCAAGGCAATGGAAAATTTATGAGTTCTCACACAAGTCATGATGAGGCGGGTCAAATGATCAGGAAATCCAAAGGCGAGAATGACAGTCTTAAGGAAATTCCAAATCTGCAAGGGCAACAGAATTCGGATCTTGTTGAAGGCCAAGCTGAGTAGTCCGCAGCGTAGCCCTTGCTTCAGAAGTCCTGATGGAGATGTTGGAGTAGGAATCTTTATTGAGAGCCTTAAGACGAAATTTGAGGCATTTAAGCTTGCACACCAGTCTGTACATGGCCACTCCCTCACCCGGCTCCTCTCAAACTTGGCTGACAATTGACTCGAAGTCTAGATGATCCATCCAAAAGTCAAAAAACTTGAAGGGTTTTCTTTGAGGCATCGGGTTTAATACTTTGACCACCATAGGGGAGTGATCAGGAATACCTGGTGCAAGGAAGGAAGCCTCCGAATAAGAGAAATCCTAACTCCACTTGGAATTGACAAGGACCCTGTCAATCTTCCTCGCCTTTCTCAAAATTCTAGAAGACGTAGACCAAGTAAACTGACATCCCATGTACCTCAGGTTGTCTAATTCAGCATGAATTGACAAGGACCCTGTCACTGATTGAACTCATCAAAGTATGTGATCCAACTATCCATACGTCCAAGTCTATCGAAAATGTCCCTAATAGCATTGAAATCACCTGCAACAAGCCAAGGCGATTCCTGTAAGGCTGCACTTTTAAGGATAAGGTCCTCCCACAATGGTCTCCTCGAAGAGAAGGTGTGCTATCCATAGACAACCGAGATACAACACTCCACACCCGAAGAGAGCATCTTAAGATTCCCATGAATCACTTGAGCATCAACCGAGGACACTTCAAAGCTAACAACCGAAGGGTTCCAGCCAATCCAAATCCTCTCTCTGGAGCACAACTATAGTTTGAAATCCAACACCAATCCCTCACCAAATTCAAAGAGATAGAGGAGTAAAGAGCTTCGAGAACTTTGGTCTCCAAAAGACCAACGAGGCAAAGACCATAAGAGGAAACCAGACTTCAGACCTCAGCTTGTCTAGTAGGGTCAACAAGACCCCTAATATTCCAAATACCTATGTACATAAATAATATATACAAATGGAGAGGACAAGAACAACTTACCTCTGCTTGGGAGGTTTCCAGCGAGAGGTAGTTGGAGCCACCGGAGTCGAGTCATGGCAAGAGGTGGATCAGGGGCAAGAGTCAGCAATTTGTCCTACATCGTCTCCAACCTTCTGGAAGCAGCCCTAGGGGACAGGCAAGGGGAAAGTAGATCCTCATCCTCACAGCTAGAAAGGCTAGTCGAGACATCCACTTCCACACCTCGATCTCGCGATTCCAAAGTGGGGGCATCAAAATGCCTGAAGTTATCCGATCTGGGGCTAGAAAGGGAAACAACAACCTTTGAAGGAATGCTTAGTCCCTTCATAGGTTTGCGAGAAAAGATGGACGGCACTAGTTTCCCCGACGTTGAAGCTTTCGCTGTTCAGAGAAAGCCCTCATCACCGGAGCTGTTTGGGCGAGAGGTAGGACCTTCCTTCGGGAGAACGGCCTTCTTTTTTTTCCTTTATTCCTCTTTTCCTTTAACCTGATTCACCCAACAAACGCTAAATTGATATACATGTGACAATTTTACTCAAAACTAATATTTTAATCATAGAAAACTCCAAACTAGTATATCTGTGATAAATTTAACCCAATTAATTTTTTGACCATAAAAAATTAGTACACCCGTGACAAATTTAACCTTTGTTAACTTCTGTCAAATTTTATTATTAAATTTGCCAACATGGATGGCACATGATGACGTGGTATGGTGACGTGGCAAGTTCACATGAAAATCCATGAGGTTAACCCCCCCCCCCCCCCCCAAAATTGTTAGAGGTGTATCATTAAATGTATAAGTTTAGAATATTTCATGGTATTAACCCTATAGATTTCTACATATACCATGTTGCCATGTGTCATCCACATTAGCAAATTTAGTAGTAAAATTTGACAGAAATTAATAGATGGTGAATTTGTTACGAGTGAACCAATTTCCAATTTTTTGTGATGAAAAAGTTAATTTGGAATAAATTTATCACATGTGTATCAATTTGGGGTAATTTATGATACAAAAATAGCTCGGGGTAAATTTGTCAAGAGTGTACTAATTTAGGATTTTTGTGTCAAAAAATTAGTTTATGGAAAGTTTGTCACATGTATACAAATTTGGAATTTTTTGTAACATTAACCCTTAAAAATAAGGAGACTAAAATATTTCTTGGGTTTGATATAAATTTTTCCCAAGAACAAGTTCTCCACTCCGTGGCACTAGGCTCTGTTAGTATTTACGCACATTGTGTGAGATATGGATGGGTTTATATAATCTTTTTTAAGATTATGTGAAAGAAAATCACCCAATGCCATTATGAGGTTACCCCAATCATATTATCATTGACAACATCTCGAATATAAAAATATAACTATTTAAAATAAAATATATTTACAAAAACTAATAATTTTCCACCTTGGCTTGAATTTGTAGCTAAGTTATAGTGCTCCCTTTTTTCATGCAGGTGCTCCCAACACCTCGTGGGCACTCATACTTTACAGACACCAATCGAGCTCATACAGAGCTCGAGCTTTGTTGATGGAACGGGTTTTGTCATCATGTTTGTAGGGTTCTCCGCTGTTGCTATTTTCTTTGCAACAATCTTACCGTTCACTATGATATTTCAAATGAAATGGTACCTAATATCAATATGCTTCATTCGCTCGTGATATGTCACGCCTCGATTCTTGAGCGCGTGCCCATCCTTCGGTGGTCGATAAATTTGCGACGTCCCAAAACACGTCGCCAACCCATTCATTTTTAATATGCATGCGAAAGCAAAACAATAACCCCTGACAACACATAGAATGGGATAGGAAAAGCAGGAAAAAAATCACAACCAAAACACTTTTATAAACACTCGGGTTTATATACAAAAACCAGTCTACAAAAGATCGGTTCTTAAAAGGGAACTGTTCTATGGCCAACTAGTCGGACATATATGCCAATCCTTCGGACTCCACCTCCACAAACTTTGGGGCTTCGGGTCCTCCACAATTGCCATCTAAGGACCTGAAAATGTTAAGCCCACGACGGGGTGAGACAATGTCTCAGCAAGTTCACCCCCTAAATTCCGACTAGGAAGGAAATACGTCTAGAGGCCTAACCACACAATACAGAGGACTTACCTCGCCTCAGTTCGTTCTTGCACGTCAGTACAATTTAAACACCCCATCAATCAATGCTCGTACAAGCATGAACTACCAACACACATCGATCGATCAATTCAATTCATTCCAATCAGTCAATCAATCAATCAATTCAATTCAACCCACCGATTAATCAATCCAATCAATTACTGCTCGCACAAGCATGAATTACCGACACACATCGGTCCACTAGTGTAGCCAGCAATTACTGCTCACACAAACTGATATGAATTACTGATCATACAAGCTGAGATACACTAATGCTCTCCCAGGCCGATAGATCAATGCTCTCACAAGCTAACAGATCAACATTGCTCACACAAGCTGATAGATCAATATTGCTCACACAAGCTGACAGATCAATATTGCTCACACAAGCTTATGTCGACTATTCCTCACATAAGCTGACTTCTATCAATGCTCACACAAGCTGACTTTTATCAATGCTCACACAAGCTAACAATTCATTGCTCACACAAGCTGACTCAGATTAATGCTCACACAAGCTAGCACATTGACTCACATCGGGGATGGGTTCACTTAACCACTTTCAGTGTCAAAACCCAACACTTGGTATTTTCTTGTTAAATACCAAAACCACACAATCATCACTCAATTGCACAATTTAACAATCAATTGTACAAAATAACCACACCATGGCAATCAACACAAAATTCTAACAATAGCCATCTCGGCATAATTTCCAGAATTATTAAATAATTAATTAAATTCTGAAAAATAAATAAATAATTAATTAATTACTAAATAATTAAATAAATGTAAATAGTTAAATAAATGTCTAATTAAGCTTACACTAATCTAACCTCATAGTAAGGCTAATTAATCAACCTACTAAACTAATCGAATCACTTAATCTAATTAACCTTTAACTAAACTAATCTAACCACCTAAACATACTTAGCCTAATCTAAACATCCCTTAAGCATCATTAACTCTCTAAGCATAGTTTAGTGAGTAAACTCACCGGTTTAGAGATCTGGTGAGTCCACGACGATGGCAACGCGGAGGCGAGCAACAAACCTCCTGGCGGCGACACTAAACAAGGCCCGGAAGGGACCTAAAATGGGCCATGAAAACCAAAAGCTCTTGCTAGCTTCGGTTTCTACTTGCTGGCCATTAGAGCTAAACCAAGCGGCACAGTTGGCTGGAATAGACAAGGCAGGTTGGCAAAGGCTGCAACAGCCTAGGCGAGCAACAGCAGTGGCAAACAGCGGTTGGACGACGACGTATGGCAGCTAGACGACAGTGGGCAGGCGCGAGCGAGGTGAGCATGCGGGCGACCGGCGAGCTCAGCGGATCAAGCAAGTGGCTCCAGGGACAGGACGGCGATGGAGTAGGCTTAGGCGACCTCGACAACGACCAAGGTGGCTCGGCTTCATCGAACAGGGGTGTGGGGATGAGTAGACGTGAGTAGGGAGGCAGAGGGGCTGGCGCAGGCTCGCGGCTAGGCACGTGGCGGGCGAATGGCGGCCAAGGAGCTTGGGCAGGCGTGCAATGGTAAGGGGGAGGGAGCTGCTTGGTTTCTCTGGTTTCTCTAAGCTCTCTAGAGCTTCAACAATGGAGAAAGGAGGGAGGAAGAGGAAGAAAAAGACTGCTGAAGAGGGGGGGACCCCAAATGGCCTCTTAAGCCTTCAACACTAGGCCATTCCACTCATTTCTTGCCCCCACCATGTCAACCTTGTCTTCAGCCACTCTCTCTCTCCCAAAGCTTCCTCAAGAAGCCATTCAAGTGTCCCAAATGTTGCACCCCACCATGGCCTACGAATTTGCACATTTGCCCATCAAATTCATTCAATTCTCCTCGAATTAGATCCAATTTGATGTCCATAAATCCAACCAATGTGCCATCATCCCAATCAAGATTTTTCCTCACCAATTGAACCAACTTGAATCCCAACATCGTGACCAAAAATGACTCTGATTTTCCCGATCCAAAATAACCTTACTTTGCATTTTTCGCCGAAAATCTCGGTTTGTAGAAAATCTTTAGAGGATGAGTGAACATTCCTAAAATAAGTTGTGACATGACAGTACTTTCAATTTCTGAAATTGGGTTCAAATTTGCAGTTCATTTCAATTTGACGCAATTATAGCGTATAATCTACTAGGTAGCTTTTACAAATTTTTAGTGCAATTGACCTGTGGTCGATTATTCTCGAGCCACATTGTACATCTTTGACACATTGGTGACTCTCAATTGTCGTGAAAATATCAAGATTTCAAATACAAACACAGGGTACCAAAACGATAGAAAAATAAGTCTAACGCCGATCGACGAGAATTTTGCAATTAGGTGGAATCACCCACGCTTAATCACATGGCTTAATCAAATCGACCTATCTTTGGTCTCTAATCGATTTTTAAATGTGTTGTAATGACCCTTACAAACTAGCATGGTCGAGCAATCTATTTCTGGTCAAATTCTCAATCTATTGCGTTAAAATCCCTTAACGGCTTTACCAGATAGACTAGTTATCTTGTGAGTGATCAGCTCTGAGAATAGAACTATAGGCGTGTCGATGAAAAGCCCGATCCATTCAATTAAAAATAGAACTAGAAATTTGGGATGTCACATGATATCATATTATAAGCTAAATATATTACATCTTGATTATCATAATGTACAATGATGCTTTTCTGCTCTAGTCCAAGGTCCGTGAATAAACCTCTTAGCCATATTAGCTCCTTTTGCTACAAAGGTCAATACTATATACTTTACCTCAGTTAAAGATAAGGCAACATTATCTTGTAAAGACGCCTTCCAACTTATTGCACCACCTACTAGCGTAAACATGTATCCTACTAATGATTTGCGATCATCCAATTTGCCTATGTAATCTGTATCCACATATCCTATGGTCTCATTACCATTGTCGTTCCTCCAATACACAATGACAATGCCTGTTGTCCCTTTTAAATATCCAAGAATCCATTTCATAGCTTCCCAATAAGTCTTACCCAGGCACTTCATTTAACGACTAACAACGCTTACACCTCATGAAATGACAAGCCTAGCGCATACCATGGCAAACATAATCCTATCCATTACACTAGTATAAGGAACACTGGACATGTGCTCCTCCTCCTCCTCTTTAGTCCACGGTGATAACTTGTCAAAAGGTTTAAAATGTGTGGTTAAAGGAGTATTTACAGATTTTGCTGATTGCATGTTAAAACATGCCACGATCTTCTCAATATATTTCTTTTGAAATAGATGTGACGTTCCTATAACCCTATCACGTAAAATCTCCATACCCAATATTTTCTTAGTAACACCTAAATCTTTCATCTCAAAATTAGCACTTGATTGTCGTTTCAGCACATCAATATTAGACATATGTTTAGCTATTATCAACATGTCATCAACATATAATAACAAGTAAATCAAAGTCCCATCCTTCAATCTCCTAAAATAAACACAACAATCAAACTGACTTTTCGAATAGTCCTAACTAGGCATGACAACATCAAAACGCTTATACCATTGTCTAGGAGGTTGTTTCAGCCCATACAAAAATTTCTTCTATACACAAACATGGTCTTCCTTACCTGGAATAGTAAATGTCTTAGATTGCCTCATGTAAATCATGAAGAAATGCTATTTTCACATCTAGTAGCTCTAAGTCGAGATCCAGTACAGCTACTAAGGCAAGTAATACACGAATAGAGGTATGCCTTATCACGGGAAATAACACCTCATTATAGTCAATGCTCTCTCGCTAAGTATACCTCTTCGCAACAAGTCTTGCCTTGAACCCAGCTGCCTTTACACTGAGAATGCCCTCTTTCCATTTGCAGACCCATTTGCCTCCGACAATCTTCTGGCTTTTTGGTACTTTGACTAGCTCTTATGTCTGATTTCGATAGAATTATTATATTTCTTCACTCATAGCATTTAGCCTTTGCAATGACTCAATACTAGCTATTACCTCAGAGTAGGACGAAAGCTCATCTATCTCCACCTCATCATCTATAGTTAATGCATAGGTAATATCAAAATAACCATAATGTACTAGTGGTTTAATTTGCCTTCTTTGTTTGCTCATGGCTATATTGTGCCATGGTTTTGCTAGTTGTTCGATATCACTCTCTTCAACAACTATGGCCTCATCCACAATGTCTTCTTCTATTACCTTTGAGGTCTTTAGAGGATGTACTTGAAGCTCCATTTTGAGATAGCTAGTATAAGCACCTAAAGGGGGATGAATAGGTGTAAATATATTTTCTTGAGATAAGAGATCAATACTAACCGGACAATAGAAATGAAGTTCTCATTTTGTTAACAAAACAAATTATGATCAAAGTAAAGAAGAGAATAGGGAAGAGAAAATGAATACACAAATTATAGTGGTTCGGCTTATTCCAAGCCTACGTCCACTCTTTTGCACTAACAGCCCACCGGCTGGATTTCACTATGAACAAAAGAGTTGTTACAGCAAGGCTCTCCCTTGATTCCATAGTGTAGATACTCTAGCACAGTTCCTCAAGGTTTCTCAAGAATATAGACTCTCTTTTGCCTAAAAGATTTTGCTTAGTAAATGAATTGACTAAGAACAAAGAGCTTCAGACTTTTGAATTCTTCTATCGCGCACACTCTCAAACAATTGGAACATCTTCCTTATATACTCCTTTATGCCATCATACCCGTTGGTACTTACCAAAGGAATTCTTCTAATATTCCCGTTGGACGGAATCAATTAGGAAGATCATTCGAGCTATTTAAGAAACATGTCGATAGCCCATCAATCCTGCTCGCCCATACAATCAGGATCTCGTTTTCCATAAGTAGAACTTTCTAAGTATACTTCGTCAATCATCGGATCCTCAATCTCTAAATCAATAAAAGATTCCGTTATGTCATATCCAGCCAAGAGATCTTCTCCAGTCGATAAGGTCAAATCCTTAACGAAACATCCAGTCCTGGATAGGCCTTCTTCGACAGATTAGAAACTGTCAATGAGAATAGACTTTGAGTCTTGAATCTGGCAGTCCGGAAGTCTTTAGACTTTAAATAGTAGAGTATGTAAATCTTTAGACTAGACTGATGGAAACGTTTTGTTAGCTTCAAAATACTCTAGGAAGATTTCTCCAACAATTTCCCCCATTTTGATGGTGACAAAACTTTCCTACAGATTTGGATAACTTTGACCTGCAAAACATTACTCAAGCAAATATGGATATCTCATAAAGATAAATGGCCTGATGATAACACTAGAATCTACAACCACAGAAAATAGGTTAGTCTTGCAGATGAGTAAAGCCATCCATAAGATATCAATAGTACTTAATATAAATAGTCAAACCCAAATCCCAAATTCAGTCCACAGCCAGACACAAAAGTCAAATCATCAAAACAAATCAAAGTTCAAGTTCAAAATGTTCAAGGTTCAAAGATGCAAATCACATCTCTCCCCCTTTTTGTCATCATAAAAAAGGTTGAGATGGAAAGAGAATGGAATCAAGAATGCTTGGGAACACGAACAAGCTGGAAATCTCCCATTGATTGGACAATGCCTTCCAGCTTTTTCAACTCTTCATTCAGTTGAGCCACCTCTTCACCCTTAGCATTTGCTTGAATCAGAAGAGTAAGGGCTTGGATTTGATCATTCAAATAAACTGAAGAAGCTTGACCTGCAGTCTGCAAATTCTAAACTTCGCATCCCATAGCATATATCTGACCCCCCATTTCTAAGAGAACATCAAGAATTTTACGAAAATCTGCTGAATTATCAATCTACGTACTGGCTTTTGCACGATCACATGGAGTAAAGGCAGACACTGGCAAATCAGCATAGTCACGGAGATTGGGCGATGAAACATCATATCCCTCCTCAGGAAATTGAGAGGCATAGATGTCCTCTGGATCTGCTGGAGAGCAGCTGACTCTTTCACTGGTAGCAGGATATGAGGACATTCCGCTTTTCTCACGATCTCCCCCTATTTCCATGCCTTTAGGTGGAAAAGAGTGTTCCTCATGCTCTCCTTCCTCTTGATCTCCTCTTTCCTCTTCTTCTTCTTTAATTCTGTCCTCCTCTGCATCTCTTTCTTCAGCTTCTCTCTCCTTTGCTTCTTTCTCCCTTGCTTCTTTCTCTTCTGCTTCCAAATCTTCTCTTTCTCCAGTCCTCTGTTCTATGTCTTTCTCTTGTCGTTTCGTTGATTCTGGAACAAAACGACTCAGGTTTTTCAATGCCATTGCAGAAATGGTGATGTCATCCTCATCTTCTTCATTCTCAACAATGAGAGTTCTTTTCTTGGATGGAGCAACCACGGGCTCCTTCCCTTTTCTTTTTGCTGCCGAAGAGATTTGATGAGTTTTGAGAGGGGTTTTCTCCTTGAATTTCTCCAACGCCTTGTTGAGTTCCTTCAGACGCATTTTAGACACCATTTTCAGTCCCACTACCATATGATCACAAGTTCGAACACAGAGAATTCGGGGAGGCTGAACATTCAAATGTCTGAATAACTTTGTCACAAGAGCTGAATAAGGAAGTTGACCCTTGTCCTTCACCATTGCTCTATATATGTGGAACATAAAAGTGTGAGGAAGAGAGAAATTTTTCCCAGCATTGATGGCATACATCAACTTTGCCTCTGAGTTTAAAGCATCAGTCTTTGAAGTAGATTTTGGTCTGAGGCAATTAATCACAATCTTGTGAAGCAGAATGTTGAACGCACTCATCCTCGAGTAGGAAACCTTTCCCTCTGTCCTTTCATCCTTAACAAGTTCCAACGTAGCACGAGTAATAGAGACATTGATAGGTTGATATCTCCCTCTCTCAACCCCAATCGCATAAGCCAACATATCTACATCCACCACATAGTCCTGATCTTGAACACTAAAAGAGAATCTATTCGCATCCAAGAAACTGAGATTCGAATAGAAGTATGCAGTAAGTTCAGCATAGGCTTCTGTAGATTCAGAACAAAACTGTTCAAGTTGAAGAAGACTGAATTTTTCCCTCAAATTAACGTTCACAACATCAAGGAAATCAAAATCCACACTTCTAGGGTTTATCACCCTACACTTCAACAACTTAGAGTATAGATGTTTGTGTTCCTCCGATCAAAACAAGTCTGTTCTTTTGCTCCGAATTTTTGCCGCAACACCCATTCTCGGTTGAAACTGATTGTACAACTTGTCATCATCATCCCCATCTGGTTGATTCAGCCCTCCAACACGTGGATCGATTGGAATATTTACCATTGCCTTTTCTGCCAACCCAGCAGGGGCAATTCCGAACCGTTCCATTGTGCGTAAAAAGAAGTTTTCATTTTTGTACTCTTTGTCTTTCAGAAATTCGTCAATGTAGTTCAAAGGAGATCCACCCCTTTTTAAAGCACGATAAAGCTTGTAGGTAAAAGAGGGCTTAAAAGTTCTTACGGGTTCTGCATCTTCAATTATTTCTTCCTCTTCTCGACGAGCAACATCCTGTGGTCTAGATGGAGAAGATGGATGCTGCTGAGAATGTTGTGGGCTCTACTACTGACTAGGAGACTCTTCTTCCTCGGTGAGATCAAAGTGCGTAGGCCCCTCACGCATTTGCTGTAGTCCCCTATTCGCGATCCTCGAAGACTTCATTTAAGACGACATCTTTCACAATCTTTGAAAGATTCCAAACTTGACTTTCCCAAGAAAGATGACAACTTTCCAAAGATTAAACAAGAGAAGAAGATAGAAGTGGAAGATCGATGCTTTTTAGGGGTTTTTGAGTTAAACGAAGAGGAACCGACAGTATATAGGTCAGTCGAAGAGAGGCATACAAAACGTCGTAATGGAAAGTAAAAAGATGCCCTTTTTTTAAAAAATAACTGCCTTTTTCAAAAAAATTGATAACTGTCATTTAAAATTAACTCCATTTTTGAAAAAGAAAGATTGCACTAATCACGGAAATTGAAAGTAGCAAAAATCAATTATGGACAGATGATTGTACCTTTTCGAGATTTAATTTGAGAGAGAATAAAATAACTTACAGTCAAAAATCTTGATTGTTTGAGTCTGAGAGTTTCTAGACTTTTACTTCTTCAAACCTCAAGATGTTGAGTCTGGAACGAATGATTTCAAATTGATTTTTCTCCAAAGGCTTTGTAAATATATCCGCCAATTGGTTCTTTGAGTCAACAGACTGAATTGAAACTTCTCCATTTTGAACATGATCTCTAATGAAGTGATGTCGAATCTCTATATGCTTTGCTCTTGAGTGAAGAATTGGATTCTTGGTGAGATCGATTGCGCTGGTGTTGTCACAGTTAATCTCCATGCATGAGTCTTCAATTCCAAAGTCTTTTAGCTATTGTTTTATCCACAAAATTTGTAAACAACAACTTCCAAAAGCTACATACTCTGCTTTTGCTATAGAAAGAGCTACTGTATTTTGTTTCCTTGAAAACCAAGACATGTCCTGCTTCCAAGTAGTTGACATGTACCCCAGGTGCTCTTTCTATCGACTCTGCAATCAGCTAGATCTGCATATGAGTATCCAACAAGAGTAAAGTCTCCCTTTTTAGGATACCAAAGACCAAGGCTTGAAGTTGATGCAATGTATTTGATAATACGCTTTGCAGCACTTAGATGAGATTCCTTAGGGTCTGCTTGAAATCTAGCACAAATGCAAACACTAAACAAAATGTCAGGTCTAGAAGCAGTAAGATAAAGAAGTGAACCAATGATACTCCTGTATAGCTTCTGGTCAACTTTCTTTCCTCCTTCATCTTTGTCTATCTTCAAAGAACTTGACATTGGTATATCAGTCTTTTTGTAATTTTCCAATCCAAACTTTTTGACAAGATCATTAGCATATTTTTCTTGATGAATAAAAGTTCATTCTTTCAATTGTTTCACTTGAAGCCCAAGGAAGAAGGTTAGTTCACCCATCATGCTCATTTCAAATTCATCTTGCATAGACTTAGAGAATTTCTTGCATAGACTTTCATTAGAGGATCCAAAAATAATATCATCAACATATATTTGAACAAACATAAAACTTTTACTTTCTCTTTTGATAAACAGAGTCTATATTCAAAGAACTTGACATTGGTATATCACTATTTTTGTAATTTTCCAATCCAAACTTTTTGACAAGATCATTAGCATATTTTTCTTGATGAATAAAAGTTCTTTCCTTCAATTGTTTCACTTGAAGCCCAAGGAAGAAGGTTAAGTTCACCCATCATGCTCATTTCAAATTTATCCTGCATAGACTTAGAGAATTTCTTGCACAGACTTTCATCAACATATATTTGAACAAGTAGAAAACTTTTACTTTTTCTTTTGATAAATAGAGTAGTGTCTACTTTACTTTTGACAAAGCCGTTTTGAATTAAAAACTTACACAGCCTGTCCTACCAAGCTCGAGGTGCTTGCTTTAAACCATATAAGGCCTTTTTTTCAGTCTGAATACTGAGTCTGGTTTTCTTGAGTCTTCAAACCCAGGTGTTTGTTCTACATAGACTTCCTCATGGATAAATCCATTCAGGAAAGCACTTTTGACGTCCATTTGGAATAACCTGAAATTCTTATAACAAGCAAGAGCAAGTAATAATCTAATTGCTTCTAACCTTTCCACTGGTGCGTAAGTCTTATCATAGTCTATTCCTTCTTCTTGCGTATATCCCTTGGCCACGAGTCTTGCTTTGTTTCTTACTACCTTTCCTTTCTCATCCATCTTGTTCCTGAAAATCCATTTAGCTCAAATAATAATTTACCTTTCGGTTTAGGAGTCAATTCCTAGACATCATTAATGCTGAATTGCCTGAGTTCTTCTTGCATAGCTTCAATCCAGCTTTCATAAGATAAAGCTTCTTCTATGCTTTTGGGTTCTATTTCAGAAATAAGAGCCACAACACTAGACTCTTCGCGCCTTTTGGATCTTGTGCAAAATCCTTCATTAATGTCGTCAATAATGAGATCTTTGGGATGACTGGACTTATGCTTCCAGTTACTAGTTGATATGTCAGGTTGATGATCACTTTCTTCATTTGAATCTTCAACAATCATTTGTTGCTGGTCTTTCGAAGTCTGAGCTGCTACCTGAGATTTAGACTTTGTAGAGTCTGAAGCAGATTCGGATTCTTCAAGATGAGTCTGGATAGATTCATTTTGCATAAAATCTTGGAATTTGACATTCATTGATTCCTCAACAGATTGAGTCTTCTTGTTGTAGACTTTGTAGGCTTTACTTGAGGTAGAATATCCAAGGAAGATGCCTTCGTCTGATTTTTCTTCAAACTTGCCAACTCGATCATTTGCATTTTCCAATATAAAACATTTACATCCAAACGCATGAAAATATGAAATAATAAGTTTCTTTTCTTTGAATAACTCATAGGGGGTTTTTTCCAGAATAGGCCTTAGAAAAACTCTATTATTAATATAACATGCTGTAGAAACTACTTTAGCCCAAAAACATCAAGAGATGTTACTTTCAATTAAAAGAGTTCTAGCTATTTCTTGAAGCGACCTATTCTTTCTTTCCACAACTCCGTTTTGCTCTGGAGTATATGGAGAGGAGAACACATGCTAAAAACCAGATTTATCACAAAATTTTGTAAAATCTTGATTTTCAAATTCACCTCCATGGTTTGTTCTTATACTTGAAATAACTTAACTTTTTTTCATTTTGAATCTTTTTAGCAAACTTTTCAAAGTAAGAAAAGGTTTCAGACTTACTTGCCAGGAAATATACCCAAGTAAATCGTGAGTAGTCATCCACAATTACTAGGCAATATTTCTTACCTCCAATGCTCTGAGTTCTAGTTGGTCAAAGAGATCCATATGCAGAAGTTGCAGTACACGATTAGTGGAAACTTGATTCATTGGTTTAAAGGAATTTCTTACTTGCTTTCCCAATACGCATGGTGTACATAGATCAGTCTTTTGGTATGACAGATTTGGTAGACCACGAACTAGCTTCTTTGCTGAAATTTTGGCTATTTGTTTCATATTGATGTGCCCAAGTTTTCTATGCCATAAGTTCGCTTCATCTTGAATTGAGATTAGACATTGCGATTCATCTGGTTTCACATCAAAGAGGTAGATATTTCCATGTCTTCGTCCCATGAATGACTGAGTAGAATCTTTACTGGTTCCTGAACATATTCCCTCTTGAAAGTTGATTTTGAAACCGGTATCGCACAGCTGACTGATACTGAGCAGATTGTAGTTGAGTCCTTCCACTAAGGAAACATTGCTGATTGTGAGGCTTCCAATCTTTACAATTCCGAATCCCATAATTCTTCCTTTGTTGTTTCCTCCAAATGAGACTTTTCCACCATTTACTTGAACGAGCTTTATGAAGCAATTTGAATCTCCTGTCATATGTCTTGAGTATCCACTATCCAGATACCATTTTACCTTCTTCTTGATAGTGACCTGTATTTAAAAAAGAGACTCAAACTTTCTTTGGTACCCATATTTTCTTGGGTCCAATGGTGTTAGTATGATATGCGGTTTTTGCCCATACATTCTTAACAGGTTTCCAAACCATAGGACATTTTTTCTCAAAATGATCTGAACTATTGCACTTAGAACATCTGAGAGCATTGCGACCTACTGGTTTTACAAAGACTTTTTAAAAATGATTTTTGTAAGCATCTCTTGTGGGTCTTTGCTTAATTTTTTCCTTCGCTTTAGGAAAATCAATTAAAGGAATGATTTCCACAGTCATTCCCAAACTAGATTTATTGAAATAAGGTCTTTGTGTTGAAAGAATTTTCTCAAGTTTCTCAGATCCTATTGAAAATCTTTTGGAAATATTTGATATGTCATTTTTAAAAAATATATTTTCTTTCAAAAGGTTGTCTTCTCTTTCTTTAAGAGTAGAAACAATCATGTCTAAACATTTTACCATTTCTTTCAAAACATTTTCCTGTTGTTTTAGTGCAGAATTTTCCTTTTTAAGTTCGGAAATCCTTTTAAGAGAAGTCTTAAGACTAAAACACAACTCATCAATGTATTTAGAAACTTTAATAGGAATTTTAAAGTTACTCACCTCAAATTCACTGTCTAAATCTGAGTCTGTCTCGGAGTTTGAATCTGAATCCGATTGTGCCATCATACATATATTGGCATAATCATCATCACTTTCTTCACATTTTGTATCACTCGAGGTTTTTGCTTTAAGAGCCCTTCGATACTTTTCAGCTCTTCCTTTCTTCTTCCTCAGAAGAGGATAGTTGGGTCTGATGTGTCCCTTTTTCTTACATTTGAAGCAAACTACATCTCTATTTGATTCACCATCCTCAACAGACTTAGTCTGTTGCTTTTGAAAACTCTGTTTCTTTGGATTTAATCTTCTTCCTTTTCTGTTCAGCTTTCTGAATCTTCTTATCATGAGAGCAAGCTCTTCATCATCCATATCGTCTTCGGAATCTGTAACATCAGAATCATCATTGGATTTTAATGCAATGGATTTCTTACCATTAGGATCTTCATCTTCATTGATTCGTTCCACTTCATAAGACCGAAGAGTCCCAACCAACTCATCAACAGATAGTGGCATAATTCTTTGTGTCTCCCTTATTGAGATCTTTATGTGATTCCAATCCTTGGAGAGTCCACGCAGTAACTTGTTTACTTTCATGGGATCAGAAATTGGTTGACCTTGATTTTCAAGACCATTCACGATTTCTGTAAAATGACTAAACATGTCAGTTATAGATTCTCCTAATTTCATTTTGAAGGCTTCGTATTGACCGAGGAGAATGTTGATTCCGGTTTCTTTCGCTCGATCGGTTCCTTCATAGGTAATATGTAATCTATCCCAAACTTCTTTCGCTATAACACAAGAAGATATTCTGTTATATTCAGTAGGTGGCAAAGCACAATATAAATAATAAATTGCTTTTGCATCAAGAGCTTGTCTCTTGGTTATCTCTTCCTAAGTCATTTCACTAAACTCAACAGCTTATTTTCCTCTCTCTGAGACAGGTGCAGCTTTAGGAATAATTCCTTTGTCTACAACGTCCCATTCCAGAGGATCCTTTGATCTTAGGAATGCCTTCATCTTGTTTTTCCATATGTCGTATTCCTTTCCATCAAAGTAATGAGGTCTGGTATTGCTTTGCCCTTCTACCAGCCCTGGAGCTAACATACTAGCATGGATCTTTAACTCTGAAGTAAAACACTTCAAACAAAGTGAGTACACAGGCTCTGATACCAATTGAGATAGCTAGTATAAGCACCTAAAGGGGGTGAATAGGTGTAAAAATATTTTCTCGAGATAAGAGATCAATACTAAGCAGACAATAGAAAGGAAGTTATCCTTTTGTTAACAAAACAAATTATGATCAAAGTAAAGCAGAGAGTAGGGAAGAGAAAATGAACACAGAAATTATAGTGGTTAAGCTTATTCCAAGCCTACGTCCACTCTTCCACACTGACAGCCCACCAGCTAGATTTCACTATGAACAAAAGAGTTGTTATAGCAAGGCTCTCCCTTGATTCCACTGTGTAGATACTCTACTCCACTTAAGGTTTCTCAAGAATATAGACTCTCTTTTGCGTACAAGATTTTGCTCAGTAAATGAATTGACTAAGAACAAAGAGCTTCAGACTTTAGAATTCTTCTATCACGCACACTCTCGAACAACTGGAATGTCTTCCTTATATACTCCTTTATGCCATCATACCCGTTGGCACTTACCAAAGGAATTCTTCCAATCTTCCCATTGGACAGAATCAATTAGGAAGATCATTCGAGCTATTTAAGGAACATGTCGATAGCCCATCAATCCTGCTCGCCCATACAATCAGGATCTCGGTTTCCATAAGTAGAACCTTCAAAGTATACTTCATCAATCATCAGATCCTCAATCTCTGAATCAATAAAGGATTCCGTGATGTCATATCCAGCCAAGAGATCTTCTCCAGTCGATAAAGTCAAATCCTTAACGAAACATCCAGTCTTGGATAGGCCTTCTTCGACGGATTAGAAACTGTCAATGAGAATAGACTTTGAGTCTTGAGTCTAGCAGTCCGGAGGTCTTCAGACTTTAAATAGTAGAGTCTGCAAATCTTCAAACTAGACTGATGGAAACGTTTTGTCAGCTTCAAAATACTCAAGGAAGATTTCTCCAACACATTTCACTTCTAACACCATGATCCATTTGCTTTGCTTGTTAAGTCTTAAGAGTCCTCCTTTGAAGCATTGCAGTCTTGCTCTACTGATTGGAAACTCAAGTGATATGGGATCAGTGCACCACATCTAGTAGCCTTTCATCCCATATGCATAACCCAAAAATATGCATTTCTTTGCCCCTAGTTCAAATTTACCATCACTCAAATGAGTATACACAAGACATTCGAATATCCATAATCTAGAGTAATAAACAGGTTTCTTTGACCATACATCCTCAAGAGTTTTTTACTCGATAACAAATGATGGAGATTGCTTAAACAGGTAATGGGTCATATTTACTACTTCGACCCAAAATTCCTTGCCTAGTCCTACATTAAAAAGCATGCACCAAGCTCACTTTAGTAGATTTCTGTTCTTCCGTTCTATAATGCCATTCTGCTGTGGTGTCTCTAGAACTGTGTGGTATCTCACAATTCCTTCCTTTTGACAAAATTCGGTAAAGTCCTTACCATATAGCCATTATCGATTTTTAGGCAATTGAATTTTTTATCAAACTACCTTTAAATCAATACCTTAAGATTCTTGAACTGATCAAATATCTCATTTTTGTTCTTTATGAAGTACAACCATACCTTCCTGGAGTAATTGTTGATGAATGTCGACATATATCGGGCACCTCCTTTCCGTGGAACTAGAGATGAGCCCTAGACATCTGCATGAATGTATTCAACTAGTTACTTGGTCGAAAGCACAGTTGTACCAAATTTAACACAGCGTTGCTTTTTGAAGATGCAATGTTTACAAAAGTCCAGTTTTCCTATTTTTTGATCTTTCAACAACCCCATTTCATTCAGCGTCGTCATACTTGCCTCACTCATATGCCCCAATCGCATATGCCATGACTAAGTCAAGTTTGAGTCTAACTTACCTAATAAAACTATAGCAACTCCGGTCATGGTTTCCCCTAATAAATAATAGAGAGAATTCACCTTCTTCCCTTTCATCACTATAAAGGCACTTCGAGAAATCTTCAATATTCCACCTTGAGGGGTGTACTTGCACCCGATGTCATTGAGTGCACCAAGGGAAATAAGGCTCTTCTTGAGCTTCGGTATATACCTTACGTTCGTCAACATCCACTCTATGCCATGTGCATTCCGATCCGAACTATCCCTATCCCTATAATCTTGCAAACTACATTATTCTCCAAAAGAACTCTACCATCATCTGTAGTTTGGTAGGTAGTGAACCAGTTCCTATGAGGAGTCATGTGATAGGAACATTCGGAATCTAGCACCCATTTGTCTCCCGACGAACTTGTAGACACATATAAGACGGCCTTGGCATCACCACTACTCTCCTCGGCAACATTCACCACACTACTTGTGGCATTTTGCCAATTGCATTTATTTCTTAACTTTGGAGAATCTCTTCATATGTGCCTCTTCCTATGACACTCAAAGTACTTCACACGACCTTTTGATTTTCTATGTCATGGCTTCGACCTGCTCTTGTTTCTACTTCTATTGCTAGGCCTCCGATATTCATCTCTACTTCAGATTACCAGTCCACACACTACATCTTGTGCTAAACTGTCATCATACAACTTTCTATGTCACTCCTTTGAGAATAGGACGGATATTACCTCTTCTAAGGTAATTGTAGTATGCCCTTATAATAAGAAGTGAGTAAAGTGTTCCCATGACTTCAGTAGAGACGCCAACAATATCATGCCTTTTTTCTTCATCATTCAAAATCTTACTGACATTCTTCAAGTCCATGAGTTTATTAAACTCATCTAGGTGGGATCTTATTGACACACCTTGAGTGTATCAAAACTGGAACATCATTTTCAACATATATAAGCAATTGTTCAAACCCTTTGTTACATAGAGCACCTAAAGTTTTGCCCATAGTGTCGCGGTATCATTTTCTTCGATCACCTCTATTAGCAATTCATCCAATAAGTTAAATAGGATTATGCTCATGGCTTTCTCCATTAGCTTGTCCTTTTTGGCATCTCGCATTTTTTCAGGCAACTTAGCCTTGGCCTCCAATGCCTTGGCTAAACCTTGAGTTGTTAATAGTGCTTTCATCTTGATGCTTCATAACCCAAAGTTGT
This sequence comes from Eucalyptus melliodora, assembly GCA_004368105.4. Taxonomy (NCBI): domain Eukaryota; kingdom Viridiplantae; phylum Streptophyta; class Magnoliopsida; order Myrtales; family Myrtaceae; genus Eucalyptus; species Eucalyptus melliodora. The sequence continues at coordinate 21,021,941 of CM023410.3, read as the reverse complement.
TCCTTCCTTTAAATTTCTCAATTTCTACTTTTGCTCTAGACATAACTGCAAAGTCTTAGCTCTGATACCAATTGTTGTAATTGGCAGTGCAGCGAAAGCGAATCGGAATGTTTGCAATTATGGTAGGAGCTATAGATATTGATAGAAATAAAATGAGGAACAATTAAAAAAAAAAAGTCACTTTAAATTTATGTGGTTCGGTTCGATGTCGGAACCTACGTCCACGGGAAGAGCTAGTAAATAATCTACTATAAATTGGAGAATTACAAGATTGCAATCACTTATGCACTCGAGTGTCTCGCAGCCTTAGTATATACCCAATACCCATGGTATTTAACAACTCAACTCAATGGACTCAACTCCATGCATAATTCTCTCCGAGCTCACACCTTTTTTTTCTCTCTTGAGCTCTCACTTTTTGCTTACCTCCCTATGACCTCTAATGTCCTCCTTTAATAGGAACATGGGAAGAGAACCAAACAAAGATAGACTCCTACATATGTCAATGACGGCACCTGACCATCATGCAGTTGAAGATGACATGTGCACATGACCATCATGCACTGTGCTAGAGCATAGCTACTATCATCCCTCTCCCTTAATTTAACAAAAGGACAAAGTTAACTCACAATTGTCACCGACACTCACCAAACAAATCTATGGGCATAAATGCATGAGAGATGATAGTCAAACAAGCATGCGCCTATAATCTTTGAAGACAACCATGCAGATGGCATGGGCCACCATCTTCAAAGATCATGTTCATGGCCAACACCTTCCATGCATAGAGAACATTCTAGCTTTGATATACTTGCTCACTCAACATTGTCAATTGTTGCATCAAGTCTCGTATGGGGTTCAAACTCGAGACATAATTTTATACCGTCAATTCAAAAAAGGTGTGGGAGGAGGGAAGTTTTATTGAAAGTCAAGTGCTTACATATATCAGACCTGCAAGGACAAGTATTATATTGATAGAGATATCGGGCAGCACCATCGTTACAAATATAATATGCAAATTCCATGGTAGAGCTAAAAGGACAATGTGATGAAACTCTTTTTTGTTTTTGGTTGAGAAAGATGAAGGTTTCATTAACTCGAAGCATGTTTGTTTACATCAAAAACTAAAATATCCAACATAGTAAGGGTGATTGATTTTTTATCAGGTCCAGTCCCACCTAGGAATTGGGAACCAGATCGGATTAGGAATTGGACCGGCAAGATTAGTTCCCAATTTCCGGAACCGGTCATTAAAGCACTTTGTTTTGCAATGAAATTTCGCGCCTGAAGTAAATGAGCCTATCCAAAACATAATCACCATATTCTCATCTTACTATTAACACTCCAAAATAGAATAAAACAAATCTCACGTTACCAAATAGATTTTCCTTATAAACAAGTATCTTTTCTATATCACAACTATTTGAATTACATTCTAAACAATAAACTTACTATAATTGAACACATAATTCAATCAAACATGCCCCAATGTGAGTTTAGCTAAAGATGAAGCGTGAGCATTGTGGGTGAATTTGGAAAAATCAAAAGAGGAGAGCAAGAGGAAGTGTGTGTGAGGGATTTTAGATTATTAGGTTTGCATTTAAAAAATAAATAAAAATAATTGGTCCAATCAGTTTAGTTCTATCCTGTTCCCCTTTGGAACCGAGGACGGGACTACTTGGACACTGGTTCCATTTTTAGGAATCGAGAATTCGTCTGGTACAAGTGGTTCTCAATTTAGGCAGTTCCTAGTTCGGTTGGTTTCACTTGTTACCCCTACAAAATAGGTTTGGAGGGATAAGATAGCCAACCAGGAGGGAGTTTATTTTTTCGCCTTGCCATCGCGTAAGTAACACCAACACTAACACTCAACACGCGACATGACACGACACAATATGCCAACACATCGTTTCTCAAAAAATAAAGAATTCCGACACAATGGGACATGTTGTATATTAAAGGGTTAATACCTTTAAAAACCCCAAACTGGTACACTTGTGACAAATTTATCCCAAACTATTTTTTTGACCACGAAAAACCCCAAACTGATACACCTGTGACAAATTTACCCCAACTAACTATAAAAAAAACCCTAAACTGGTACATTTATGACAAATTTACCCCAAATTAATTTATTCGACCACAAAAAACTCCAAACTGGTAAATTTGTAACTAATATACCCTCTGAAAAATTAGATTAATACCGCAAAAAAATCAAAAAAATTATAAACTATGACAAACAGAATGTAAAATCCCAAATTGATACACGTGTTATTTAACTTTATAATTTAACAAGAAAATTTAACTAAAACTAATAGAGGGTAAATTTGTCACAGGTGTACCAGTTTAGGGTAAATTTGTCAAAGATATACCAGTTTGGGGTTTTTTGTAGTCAAAAAAATAGTTTTAGGTAAATTTGTCATAAATGTACCATTTTGGGGTTTTTCAAGGTATTAACCCTATATTAAATATATATTTTTATATAAACACAATAAAGTATCATTTTTATGATTATTTCAATCAAATTAATTTGATTTAAATTCACAAATAAATAATTAATTAAAAAACCTAGAATGAATTTTCACTAAAAACATTAATCCACCATTTATTAATATCATTTATTATATCAATTTGAGAAATTCAACTCTATTATGATAATTCATAAAACTTGGAGAAAAAATAAGCAAGCCACATTCTAAACTCGCATATTAGATATGTTGAAAGAGGAGAAAAAAACTTATGGGGTGAGTTGTGTGTCACGGGAAGTAAAAACAAAAGAGAAGAGAAGACTAGTCTTTTCTTCTTTATCCATTTATTATTTTTATTATTGTGATTTTTTTTTTACATATATACATTTTAAGCTCTTAGTTATTGAAAAATTTTAAAATTGACCTCGATATCGGAATCAAGTATCAGAAACTCTTATGTCAGAATTCCCACTCGAGTATTAGAGTGTCAGGAAAGTTGACCAGGTGTCGAATTTTTCGACATGTGTTGACTGAGTGCCGAAGAGTGTCCAAGAGTGTTGAAGAGTATCGGACACTTGTTAAAGTGTTCGACACGACACGGAGACTCTTTAAGAGTGTCGGTGCTCCATAGGCCATAGCCACCCAATCTGCTAGCTTGAAGGCTTCCTTGAAGAAAATTTCAGACTTACAAAGCTGAGATGGGCCAACTTCATTATGCATTCATCGGACCATTCTGTCACGCCCCGAACCTCAAGCGCGCGCACATCCCTCGATGGTCGATACAAATGTGACGTTCCCAGGACGCTTCGCTGACCCAAACGATTCATGCACATGTGGAAGCAAAATAAAAATCCCCAGACAACAATCAACATGGGATAGAAAAGCATAACAACCATATAAAACAAATCACACTTTTATAAACATCCAGGTCAGCTTGCAAAGTTATATACAAAAGTCAATGCCCCAAAAAGGACTACCTAGCTAACCCAACCCCGAACCCTCCTACTTAGAATCCGAGTCCACTACGACATCGTTAGGAATGTCGATGTCTAGCGGGTCAGCTACTTTCTCAACTCCAGGCTCCTACTCATCCTCAGGCAACTGGTTAGCCTAGATATTTGTGATAATATCCGCATGCACGACAGGGTCGAGTACCTTCTCACCCTCACCCTCAACGGTGTGTCGTGGAAACCATCCACAGGACCTTCCCGTTCATCGTTAGGCCCATGAAGAAACCACGTCCTGAATCGATGAGGTACCAACTGAGGTAGGCCCTCATCGACTAAGATCGTAGTCAAGACGAGCTCAAGGATCCAGGGATTCCTAGGGACAGGGAAGACAGTACTCTACTCGCTATACCCTTGCGATTGCCCAAAATGAACTGGACGGACTTCCATCTAGGGTCTTGTAAAAAATGAAACCCACGATGGGGTGAGACAATGTCTCAGCGAGTTCATGCCCTAAACCCCAATTAGGAAGGTAATACATTTAGAGGCAATCTAATCACATGTCACAAAAGACTTACCTCACCTCAGAACCTCTCTGCACGTCCATATGACTTATATAACATTTATAAATGCAATAAATGCAATCAAAACCGGAACGCCTCACTTTTAATCCATCAATCACAGGGGTCCTGATTATAAGACCAAATCGTTATGACACGTCTTATTCTGTGCGACACAATTTTGTCCCATAATCAGGTGCAGTTATATCTCACTCAGACAAGCGTTCCAATTAATTACGACTCCATGGGCATAGCCGACTTAACAGTCAGTGGTCTTTGGGCATAGCCGGGCGTCATCTCATCCCATCGAGCATGGCAACGTCTACCTCTAGACAGCATTCTAGAAGGAACATCGACCTAGTCTCTACTGCAACCGGTATTCGTTGACAAAGGCATTTCATATAGGAGCATCGCCCACCCGACTCTCATCGGGTGACGGGTTCTCATAACTATCACATGCACACCCAATCCTGACCAAGAACATTGTTCTTTGCACTCAAATGTCTCAATTTAAATAATGTACTTGGCCTATTTTCTTCAAATTAAAAACATCCGAAAAAATAATAGTGTGTGGGTACATAGTCGGCTTGAGCCATAAAAAGTGATATCTTTCCTTTTAAAAATCTCACTATTTGATATAGTACTTAAAAAAATTTTTGTTGTCAAAACCTGACACCCAATATTTTCTAATTAAATACCAAAAATTCACAATTTTGAATTAATAAATCAAAACTCGCAATCATCACTCAATTGCACAATTTTAACTCTCAATTGCACAAGCCAATTACACCACGACAATTAGCACGAAATTCTAATGATTGGCTATCCCAGTATAATTTTCAAAAAATAATAAATAATTAAATAAATTACAAAATAATTAAATAAATGTAAAATAATTAAATAAATCACTAATTAAACTATATACACTAATCTAACCACCTAGTTGGACTTAAAAGAATAATGTACTAAGCAAACTAAATCACATACTCTAATTAACTCCTAGCTAAACTAATCTAACCACATAATTAGCCTAATTAACTAAATAAATCACTAATTACACTAACTAATCCTCCTAACCCAATCTTAGTCTAAACTAATCATTCTCTAAGCATAATTAACTCCCTAAGTAGAGTTTAGCAAGAAAACTCATTGGTTTGACGAGCGGATGAGTTCACGACGACGGCGACGGCGACGCAGAGGCGAGCAAAACTCGGGCCTACGGCGATGACAAGGGAGGTCTGGAAAGGCTCGGAAAAGGCCCACGAAGCCTCAGCACTAAGTTGGAACTTTGGTTCTGTGGCTGAACCGAAGGGGCTGGTCGAAAACTTGGCTAGTGCAAGAATGGCACAATGAGCTAGGCAGTGATGGCAACAACTCAGGGACGTCTACGGAAGCTTCCAAGCAAGCAGAGGTGCTCGATGGACGGTAAGGATGACGAGACCGGTGTCGAGCTGGTGCGGGACACAAGGATGTGCAGGCGAAGCTCAAGTGGCAACTAAGGCGACCAAGCGGGCGAAAATGGCTTTGGCGGGTTTGAGCATCGATGGCAGGGGGCTTCGGTGAGGCTAGCTAGTTTGCTAGTTTCTCTACTCTTTTTTCAGTAACAATGGAGCACAAAGAAGCAAGGAAGAAGAAGATAGAGCTACTGCGGTTGGAAAGGGAGGAACAAGGCCTTCAATGCTCACTAAAATATCCCAAAATACTTGAGTGTGAGCCCCCAAAGTCCACAGCCCTTATTAGCAGCCATTTCCCTCCTCAAGCTTCCCCAATAAGCCAAGTTTGAAGCTGAAATGTTGTACCTCCCCATGGCATACGAATTTCACCAATTTCCTCTTCAATTAAACTTAATATCACACCAATTGGCTCCCAAATCAAGGCCAAATTGATGAGGAGAAGCCCACACCAAATTCTTGCATTGCCATCACCATTTGATCCAACTTGAAGGCCAAAAATCCACCCAAGAACGGCCATCCGAATTTCCCGGTCCAAAATTGCCCAATTTCGAATCTTCGCCAAAAAATCAAGCTTGCTGAAAATTCTTCTAAGAAAGACTTGACGTTCCTAAAATAAATCGTGACACACTAGAAATTTCGATTCCTAAAATCAGGTTCAATTTTGTCGTTAATTTCAACCGGACACGATTTTAGTGTGGCCAAACCTATCGGGTAGGTTTTAGGAATTTGTAACACAATTGACCCGTGATCAATTATTTTTTATCAACATTGTGCATCTTCGACACATTGGTGACTCTTGGTTGTCGTAAAAATCTTAAGGTTTCAATTACAGGCATAGGGTACAGAATCGACAAAAAAATCGATTTAGTGCCGTTCGACAAGAATTTTGCAATCATGTGGAATCACCCACAATTTAATTACATGCCTCTATCGAACCGACCTATCTCCGGTCTCTAATCGATTTTGACGGTGCCGTATTGACCCTTGCAATTTAATACGGTTGAGCAGTCAATTTCTAATCAAATTCTGAAATTAGTCACGTTTATATTCCTTAATGGCTTCACCTGATAGATTAGTTATCTCGTGAGTGATTAGCTCAGAGAAAAAGACTCTAGGCGCGTCGAAGAAAAGTCTATTTCATTTAGTTGAAAGTATGGTTAAAAAATAAGAATATCATAACTCTTCGCCTCTTATAAAAATTTCGTTCTCAAAATTTAAACCATTACAAATTTTAAAGAAAAAGGTGGGGGTATTGTCATCTCATCAAGTTTTCACTTTCCCAGGTGCTGCTTCTGTCCCGCAGTGTTGCCAGACCACTTTGACTAATGAGATCATTTTGGTACGCAGAACTTGCTCTTTGTGATCCACAATTTGAATTGGTCTCTCCATGTACGACACTCTATCGTCCACGTCTAACTCTTCAAAATCAGCACGTGGGTTGGGTCAAGCTCATATTTTCTCAACATCGGCACGTGGAAGACGTCATGCACTTGCACTAGTCTCAGCGGGAATGGAAGATGATACACTAGAGTCCCTATTCTCTCCAGAATCTCAAAGGGACCTACGTAGCTTGGACTTCCAATGGTCTTCGAAGCGTGAAATACCCATCATCGGTGACACCTTCAGGAAGATGTGTTCACCAACTTGGAATTCCAATGGTCTTCGACACTTATCTGCATAGCTTTTCTAATGACTCTAAATGGTCTTCAGCCTTTCTCGAATAACTACAACTGCATCCACTGACTATTGAACTCACTCTGAGTAGGTGATCTTCCACTCTTCGACTTCATCCCAACAAACTAGAGTTCTGCACGCTCTGCCATACAACGCTTCAAACGATGCCATCTGAATACTTTGCTGGTAATTGTTGTTGTAGGCGAACTCAACTAGATGAAGCTGTTCTTCCCAGCTTGCCTTGAAGTCTAGTACATAAGCTCGCAGCATGTCCTCGAGGGTTGGGATCGTCCTCTCAAACTGGCCATCTGTCTGTGGATGATATACCATACTATACTGCAGCTTTGTTCTCAAGGCAGTCTGTAAACTTTTTCAAAATGCTGCTATAAACTTCGGGTCTCGATCAGATGCAATTGTTACTGACACTCCATGCAGGCAAACTATCTAACGCACGTACAATCCTGCATATTTGTCCAATGAAAAGTCCTTTTGTATGGCGATAAAGTGAACAAACTTCATCAATCTGTCTACCACAACCCATATATAATTATTACCTCTATGACTCCTTGGTAAGCCCATCACAAAGTCCATAGTTATGTGTTCCCACTTCTATTTGGGAATCTTGAGAGCTTACAAAAGTCCTCCCGGCTTACAATACTGTTTCTTCACTTGCTGACACGTCAGACACTTAGTGACATGCTTGGCAATATCCGCCTTCTTACCAATCCACCAATAGTGTTGATGCAAATTCTGATATATCTTCATATTGCCTAAATAAATGCTGTAGTTGCTACGATGAGCTTTTGACAAGATCTCCTCCTTAAGCTTTATATCATCAGGTACACACAATTGTCCACGAAACCTCAATGTTCCGTCTTCAGAAATCTGGAAATCCCCCTTCCTCTTTTTTGCATCTTCTTGCAAAATCTTATGGATCTCCGAATTTGACATATGTAGTGCCTTGATTCTGATTTGCACTTTCTGGTTCAATTCTAAAGGTGGCCATAAGATTTGAAAGGTGGCCTACCTCAAACTTGAAAACCGAATCTCGAGTTCCTTCGAGTAAGATCCACTCTTGAATCACCATCTACACAATTGAAGACTTCTGATTCAACGTATCTGCGAAATTGTTAGCCTTTCCAAGATGATCCAGGATGTCGCAGTCATAGTCCTTAAGAAGTTTCATCCAACAATACTGTCTCACATTCAATTCCTTCTAAGAAAATAAATACTTGAGACTCTAATGGTTTGTAAAGATCTGGAACCTTTCTCTACACAAGTAATGTTTCCAAATCTTCAAAGTGAAGATAATTGCTGCGAGTTCTAAGCCATGGGTCGGGTAATTCAACTCATGAGGTCTCAACTAACGGGACGCATATGTAATAACCCTACCATGCAACATTAACACGCAACCCAGTCCTCGGAATGACGTATCACTATATATCTCGTATCCTCCAGGACCAGACGGAATTGTCGGCACTAATGCGGTAGTCAGCTTCTGCTTAAGCTCTTGGAAACTATGCTGGCACTTATCTGTCCATACAAACTTCTCTTCTTTCTTCAACAGCCGAGTCATCGGCATAGCTATCACTAAGAATCCTTCCACAAATTGTCTATAGTAACCTACCAATTCCAAAAAGCTCCCGATCTCTATCATTGTCATTGGCCTTGGCCAATTGATCACAACTTCAATCTTCACTAGGTCCACTGAAATCCCTTCACCATAAATCACGTGACTTAGGAAAGCCACACGAGTCAACCAAAACTCGCACTTATTGAACTTAGCGTACAGTGCATGATTTCGTAAAGTCTGAAGCATTGTCCTCAATTGTCTTTCGTGCTCCTCAAGACTTGTCGAGTACACCAAGATATTGTTGATGGACACAATCATAAACTGATCTAGATACTCCTTGAACACTCAGTTCATCAGATCCATGAAAGTAGCTAGGGCGTTAATCAAGCCAAACAGCATTACGGTGAATTCATAATGGCCATAACACGTACGAAACACCATCTTCAGTACATCTTCCTTTCTAATCCTTAGCTGATGATACCCTGTCCTCAAGTCGATCTTCAAAAATATCGACACTCCCTACAATTGGTCAAACAAGTTGTCGATCCCTAGCAGTGAGTACTTGTTCTTGATCGTCATCTGATTAAGTTGTCAATAATTGATGCAAAGATGCAACGAACCATCTTTTTTCTTCACGAACAGAATTGGTGCTCCCAAGGTAATGCACTGGGTAGTATGAATCCCTTATCCAATAACTCCTACATCTGCACCTTAAGTTCTTTCAACTCTGATAATGCCATATGGTAAGGAGCCTTAGAGATTGGCTCCATCTCGGGGGCCAACTCGATCACAAACATCATCTCCCTTTCTAGGGGCAGACTTGGTAATTCCTTCGGAAACACATCTGGAAACTCCTATACCACTACAATGTCTTCCATCTTCGACTCCTCAACTTTCGTATCTACAACAGTCCCTAAGTAACCTTGATAACCCCCATCTAACAAACGGGTGCCTCAAGTGATGAGATTCAGGTAATCAAGGATCATCCTCGACTCAAAACAAACTCAAAACTTTCACCCGCTAACGGGTTAAACTGAATCGCTTTATGAAAGCAGTCCATCTTAGCTCTTTACTTGGTGAGCCAATCCATGCTAATTATCACATCAAAGTCATACATGACTAGGACTATCAAATCTATCCTTCCCTCTCGCTTACCAATCACCCACTTGCAATTAGGATAGCGTACTATAGATAACACGTTATCCCTTAACGGGGTAGATGTACTAACGACTGACCCCAACAATTCAGGACTCAACCCCACCAACTTAACAAACTGCTCATCTATAAATGAATGAGTAGCCCCAGGATCAAATAAAGCATAAGCAGTATGGTCGTTTAGCAACACCATACCCGTGACCACTTTCAGTGAGTCCTCTGCGTCGCATCGGGTGACATCATACACCTTTCCCTGAACTAGAGGCATGTTCATTCCACACTGCGGTGCCTTCTGCGGCACATATCCTCTGTTCTGACCCATCGATGGCGAGGGCAACAATTGAGATCTCATCTTCGAGGATAGTTTCTGGCTAGGCAACCCTGCTGGCCACACTCAAAGCAAGCACCTGGCCTAGAATGGCACGGGGTTGATCCGTGTCATTTTCTACAGAAGCGACATACTCCATTAAAGCTCGGTGCTGACTTTCCTACCCCACCCTTCATGTTAGGTGGAATAGGGTACCTTCCTCCGGTCATAGGCTTCTTCCCCAAACCAGTTGCCATCTCTATTCGAACCGAATCGCGACCTAGATGTTGCGGTTCATTCACTCAAATTTCTTCCTATCAGCTGGGCCTGCTCATACAAGTCACTGTACTCTTTCAAATTGAATGGTACTAATGGATCCTTCTAGCTTTGTTTGTCAGGTCCTTTATCAATCTGGGGGTGTACTGCGATAGCTCAACAAACTTTGCCACATACTGATCTACTGACATTATTCCCTAATGAAGGCGCTAAAATTCCTCCATCTTCTATTCCCTTGCACCGTCGAAGAAGTACTTGCCATTAAACACCTCAATGAAAGGCATTCCACTCCGAAACCACACCTTCAGGAAATACTCTACCTCTAGTTGCTCTCCACCAGGTACATGCATTTCCACAAACCGATATATAGCAAGGACAACCTTCTCCTCAGTGCATCTCAACAGTGCAAATGTCTCCTCCAACTCTTGGATCCAGAGGGTTGCAACCTCAGATCCCCTGCACCTGTGAACGTCGACGGGTTCAACTTCAAGAATTGTTCAACAAGCTTGTGCATAGGCATCTCAGCAATCACATTCCTAGGTGGAACCTCGGCAGGTACGGTAGCAACAACGACGGCAGTAGTGGCGGCAGCTGTAGTAGCAATGACAATGGCGGCAGCTTGATTATGGGTCTGCTGCCCCATCAGATTCCCTAGGGTCTCGAGTGCTTGAACGATCCCATCGATTCTCATATGGCCAAGTGTTGTTGTACCAACACCAACCTGCGGCGGCACTATTCTACTTGCGCTGGCCTGTGCCGGCACTCTTCCTTAGATACTGACCCTTGTCGGTGTCCTACCCCGAGTAACTGAAGTCACAAACCTCTTCCAAGGATTTCTCTACTCTTGATCACTTATGATGCAAGATCCCTATAGAACCTGCTTTCCAATTCCATACATAATTAGTGCACACCAAACAATCTACCAAACAGCTATTAATCACAAACATTAGCATAAGAAAAAGACATATCCTACCATCTATCGCACCTTATCACTCCAAACACTTACTAGCTTTGATACCACTTCGGGCGGGGATGTCACCCCCCAAACCTCGAGCGCGCGCACATCCATCGGTGGTCGATCAAATTGCAACGTTCCTAGGACGCATCACCGACCCAAACAATTCATGCACATGTGGAAGCGAAATAAACAATCCCCAGACAACAATCAACATGGGATAGAAAAGCAAGACAATCATATAAAACAAACCACATTTTATAAACATCTAGGTCAGCCTGCAAAGTTATATACAAAAGTCAAGGCCTCAAAAAGGACTATCTAGCTAACCCTACCCTAGACCCTCCTACTTAGGATCTAGGTCCATTATGATACTGTTAAGAATGTCGATGTCTAGTGAATCAACTACTTCCTCAACCTCGGGCTCCTGCTCATCCTCAACGGTGAGACCGTCGAAACCATCCACAGGACCTTCCCGTTCCCTGTTAGGCCCGTGACGAAACCACGCCTTAAATCGATGAGGTACCAACTAAGGTAGGCTCTCATCTACCAAGATCAGGGTCACGACAAGCTCATAGGTCTAGGGATTCCCGGGGACAGGGAAGATGGTACTCTGCTCACCATAACCTCACGGCTGCTCAAAACGAACTGGACGGACTTCCATCTAGGGACTTGTAAAAATTGAAACCCACGACGGGGTGAGACAATGTCTCAGCGAGTTCATGCCCTAAACCCCGATTATGAAGGTAATACACCTAGAGACAGTCTAATCAAACATCACAGAATACTTACCTCACCTCAGCACCTCCTTGCACGTCACTATGACTCATATAACATTTATAAATGGAGTAGATGCAATCAATAACTGGAACGCCTCGCTTTCAAATCAATCAATCATAAGGGTCCCGATTATAAGGTCAAATCATTATGACACGTCTCATTCCATGCCACACAAATTTGTCCCATAATCAAGCATGGTTATATCTCACTTAAACAAGTGTTCCAATAAATTGCGGCCCCACAGGCATGGCCAACTCAACAGTCGACGGTCTTTCGACATAGCCGGGTGTCATCTCACCCCATCAAACATGGCAACGTCTACCTCTAGATGGCATTCCCGAAGAAGCATTAGCCTAGCCTCTACTACGATCGGCATCCATTGACAAGGGCATTCCACATAGGAGTATCGCCCACCCATCTCTCATCAAGTGATGGGTTCTCATTGTTGGAGAAATCTTCTTGAAGTATTTTGAAGCTGACAAAATTGTTTCCATCAGTCTAGTCTGAAGACTTACAGACTCTACTGTTTAAAGTCTGAAGACCTCCGGACAGCCAGACTCAAGATCCAAAGTCTATCCTCATTGACAGTTTCGAATCCGTTGAAGAAAGGGTATCCAGAACTGAATGTTTTATTAAGGATATGACCTTATCGACTGGAGAAGATCTCTTGGCTGGACATGACTTATCGAAATCCCTTTTAGATTGATCGAGATTGATTCGATGATCAAGGATCCGTCGATTGGCGAAATATTCGTGGAAGGTTCTACTTATGGAAACCAAGATCCTGATTGTATGGACGAACAGGATTGATGGGCTATCGACATATTCCCTTAATAGTTCGAATAATCTTCTTAATTGATTCCGTCCAACGGGTAGATTGGAGGAATTCCTTTGGAAAGTGCCAATGGGTATGATGGCATAAAGGAATATAAAAAGAAGACGTTCTAAAGCTGTTCAAGGAGTGCGCGATAGAAGAATTCCAAAGTCTGAAGCCTTTTGTTGTTTAGTCAATTCATTTGAGCGAAAATCTTGTACTCAAAAGAGAGTTTATACTTGTGAGAAACCTTGAGAAAGTGTGATAGAATATCTACACTGTGGAATCAAGGAAGGACTGTGCTTTAACATCTCTTTTGTTCATAGTGGAATCCAGCCGATTGGCTGTCAGTGCGGAAGAGTGGACGTAGGCTTAGGATAAGCCGAACCACTATAAACCTTGTGTTTAATCTTCTCTTCCCTTCTCTTTATTTTACTCGTAACTCATTTTTATTAAGCAAAAGTGTATTTCCATTCTATCATCTGCTTAGTATTTCTGTGGTATCCCGAGAAATTGTTTACATACCTATTCACCCCCCTCTAGGTGCTTATACTAGTCACATCACTCATAACCATCACATGCACACCCAATCCCGGCCAAGAACATTGTGCTTTGCACTAAATGTCTCAAATTAAATAATGTGCTTGGCCTATTTTCTTAATATTAAAGACACTCGGTAAAATAATCGTGTGAGAGTACACAGTTGGCGTGAGCCATAAAAAGTGATATCTTTCCTTTTAAAAATCCTACTATTTGATATAATACTTAAAAACATTTTTGGTGTCAAAACCCGACACCTAGTATTTCCTAATTAAATACCAAAAATCCATAATTTTGAAATAATAAATCAAAATCAACAATATCATTCAATTGCACAATTTGACACTCAATTGCATAAACAAATTACACCACGACAATCAGCATGAAATTCTAACTACTGGTTATCTCGATATAATTTCTGAAAAATAATAAATAATTAAATATATTACAAAATAATTAAATAAATGCAAAATAATTAAATAAATCACTAATTAAGCTATATGCACTAATCTAACCACCTAATTGGACTTAAATAAATGTACTAAGCTAACTAAATCACATACTCTAATTAATTCATAACTAAACCAATCTAACCACCTAATTAGTCTAATTAACTAACTAAATCACTAATTACACTAACTAATCCTCCTAACCCAATCTTAGTCTGAACTAATCCTTCTCTAAGGATAATTAACTCCCTAAGTAGAGTTTAGCAAGTAAACTCACCGATTTGACGAGGCAATGGGTTCACGGCGATGGCGACATGGAGGCAAACGAGACTCAGGCCTATGGCGACACCAAGGGAGGTCCGTAGAAGGCCCGGAAAAGGCCCACGAAGCCTCAGCACTAAGCTGGAACTTCAATTCTGTGGCTGAATCGAAGGGGCTAGTAGGCGGCTCAGCTGGCGCAGGAACGGCATGGTGGGGCTAAGCGGTGATGGTAGTAGCTCGGGGATGGCTATGGTGACTTTGAGGCGAGCGAAGGTGGCTTGACGGATGGCAAGGATAGTGGGACCGGCGTCGAGTTGGTGTGAGACGCGAGGATGTGCGGGCGGTAGCTCGGGCAACCAGGTAGGCGGCAGCGGCTTCGACGGGCTCGGGCGGTCAATGATAGGGGGATTTGGTGAGGCTGGCTGGTCTGCTAGTTTCTCTACTCTTTTTTCACCAACAATGGAGCACAAAGAAGCAATGAAGAAGAAGATAGAGCTACTGCAGCTAGAAGGGGGGAACAAGGCCTTCAATGCTCACCAAAATATCCCAAAACACTTAAGTGTGAGCTCCAAAAGTCCACAGCCCTTATTAGCAGCCATTTCCCTCCTCAAGCTTCCCCCAACAAGCCAAGTTTGAAGCTGAAATGTTGCATCCCCCATGGCATATGAATTTCACCAAGTTCCTTTTCAATTGAACTTAATATCACACCAATTGGCTCCCAAATCAAGGCCAAATTGATGAGGAGGAAGCCCACACCAAATTCTTGCATTCCCATCACTATTTGATCCAACTTGAAGGCCAAAAATTCACCCAAGAACGGTCATCCGAATTTCCCAGTCCAAAACCGCCCAATTTTGAATTTTCGCAAAAATCTGGGCTTGCCGAAAATTCTTTGAATGATGAGTTGACGTTCCTAAAATAAATCATGACACACTAGAACTTTTGATTCCTGAAATCGGGTTCAATTTCGTAATTAATTTGAACCGAATGTGATTTTAGCATGACCTAACGTATCATATAGCTTTTAGGAATTTTTAGTGCAATTGACTCGTGGTTGATTATTTTCTATCCACATTGTGTATCTTCGACACATTAGTGACTCTCGGTTGTCATAAAAATCTCAAGATTTCAATTACGGGCATAGGGTACAGAATTGACAGAAAAATCGGTTTAATGCCGTTCGACAAGAATTTTACAATCAGGTGGAATCACTCACAATTTAATTACATGTCTCTGTCGAATCGACCTATCTCCAGTCTCTAATCAATTTTGACAGTGTCGTATTGACCCTTGCAGTTTAGCACAGTCGAGCAGTTGATTTCTAATCAAATTCTCAAATCAGTCACGTTTATAATCCTTAATGGCTTCACTTGATAGATTAGTTATCTCGTGAGTGATTAGCTTAGAGAAAAAGACTATAAGCGCGTCGATGAAAAGCCCATTTCATTTAGTCGAAAGCAGGATTAAAAAATCAAAATGTCACACATTCCCTAACCTCCCATGGGCTTTGTTCTTTACCCGCAGTGCAGTTGACTAGAGTTGCATTGTCGCTCTCCACCTACACCGCAACATCTCCCGCACCAAGCACACACCAGTGATTTTTTATTTTTTTATTTTTTGTCTTTTGGTTCGAGAAGTACACACCAATTCAGGCACTCGCTTTTGTCCACCTACTGTAGGCACACATGTAGAGGTAGGTTTTCAACATCTAGCACCAATCCAGCCAGCTCGGAAGTCGCAAAGCCGTGAATCAGCGCTCCTTAGTGGTGGAGAAAGACTCCGGCGACTACACATTTTGGTAAGCCTTCCAATTTAGCACAGTTGAAGTTGATTTCAAGTGTGATCCTCGTCGGTGGCTGCCGGGTAGTGGGTATTTTCAAATTTTGTTTTTTTTTCCTTTTTGCGCTTGGATTCCATATCACCAAGCTTGTCTGTTCTGCGATTGGACTGTCAACTATCCTCCTTGGGCCGGCCGAGGAGCTTGGAATATGAAGGAGTTACGCGCCTTCCAATTGGGATTAATAAGTCAACTGTGGCATCCGAAAATTCCATCGACCCTGAAATATGCAATAGCCACGTTTTCTTTTATCTATTGGACCAACCAACTGTGCAACAAGAGAAGTCTTTGGACTTTGATTGATTGATGGAATTTGGCCATGCATGAGGAACACACATGCTGAATTTAAGAATAAAATTTTGAGAAGTTGGACTGTGCATGAGGACCATGCTCGTCTTTTCTTTGAGCGATTCGACAAGGAGGAAATGAATTTTTTATCACCATGCCACTCCGTCGAATTCTATCTCCACGCGAGAACTTCGGTCACATACTTGTACATGAGGCAAATTGAATAAGGGGATATTAGTTGATTCCCATGGAAACCGAAATGCCCCATACTTGTGTAGAAATTTAAGGATTTATCATTGGAGAAATTAGGGCCATACATTAGGACCATACAGCCACCAGTTCGCTGGCCCAAATTAATCCCAAAACCTCTCTATTAATTTTCGGCCAACCAAGTCTATAATCTCCAAGATTTCCCCAACTTTCATTGACCGAAGGAAGCCCAGCAACAGCCACGTTGCTTCTCATTCGGTGGCCAGCGCTTGGAGAAGAACCAGACAAGTGGAGGCACGCCCAATGCATGGACGTGCGAAGTTTCTTCAGCCTTGGACACCACCTTAACCTGCATGCAAATGATTAGTTAGTGAAATTAATTGAGGTGAAAAGGGGCGGATTAGTCGAGGGAGAGAGAGAGAGTGAACCGAGCGGAATTTTGAGAGAGAGAGAGAGAGAGAGAGAGTGAGTGATCGAGAGGGCTGTGAGCGAGAAGAGTACGAGCAGCAAGCGGGTGCATAGTGTGAGGAAGGAGGAGGTCGCCCTTCTGTCGAGCACGGTGCTGCCGCCGTTGACGCTGCCCGTCTTCATCGCCGTTGAGCCACATTTGAAGACCCATGAGCTTCTCGTTTGGTCTGCCGATCGAGCTTAGGAGTGAGGCAAGTAGAAGTTCATTAATCTATGTTATGCATGCCGATCGAGAAAACGCTGAAATGGAAACTACATGTTGGATTTTTGGATGATTGAGATGAAGATTGAATGCTGATCTGTGGAGGATTAACTGTGATATTGCTATTTTGTGTTTGATTGAGCTAGATGAGTATTGGATCGAAGCTACCAGTCATTGCATGTTATATTAGGATCCTGCATGTCTCAAAAATTGAGGGTAAGATGGCTGTGTTGGTCAAGCAAGGTGTAGTGGTGGTTGTCGAGTGAGCAAGAGTGAGGCATGTTGCGGTAGGTGAGCCGAAGTGTGAATATTTTCTTTGCATTGAACTGTGGAAGGTTTTTATAAGAGTAAAAACCAACGGTGATTAACCTTTGATGCTGTGGAAGAGTATTAAGTTGCTGTAAAAGAAATTGGTAGAGAAACTAACGGTTTGACTTAGCTAGAAACGAAGAAGACGGTATAAGGTGTTGCTGTTTTAGAGAAATATAGGTAGAAAGCCTTTTAATTTGTGTCGCCTTGATTTCTAATGATGAAGATAAGGAAAAAATAAGTTTACATGAGAGAACATTCATTAGATCAAGTTTGACATCTAGTTATAGTAAGGTTAATGAGAAAATGTGTTGGTAAGAGTATTTACCTTGAACCAGTAAGCTGTACTGTAGAAGACGGCATGACCTCTGATGATTCCACGAATTTTCTGTAATTTTATAGATAAAATTGGACTTTGAACCCTTCATGAAAGTTGTAGGAAACATCCTTAGGAATAATATATCAAACTTTTAGAACAAGCGGACAAGATTTAGGTGGTGAAACGAATTTTCTTCTCAAGGTACCAAATCTGAAAGTTACTGCAGAATTTCAAAAGAAACAACAAGCTATTACCCTTTATTCACAACGAATCTGACTTAGTGTCCTTCATGAAATTTCTTTCTTTAGGTCTTATATATAACATACCAACATTTTAGAATTTTCTGAGTTCATTTAGGGATTATTCCGAAATTTTTATTAAAACTGTGCAGTCTGGTTTTTAAGCTGTTTTACTCCGAATTTGCTCAACTGGTTCCAAAAGGTGAATGCATCTTGAGTTGTTATTGGACGTGATGGATCTTGGCATTCGGCATATCATTGAACACCAAATATTTCAATGAAACTCATGTGATTTCCAATGTCATAGCATTGAACATGCTTTTGGAAATTAAGATGTTAATCGTTGCCGTTGGACCCTCGGATCAATGATGCCTCGGGAGTCGGGATGCCCAAAAGATCGAATGAGACGATTCCTTGTGGATGCCCAGTGGCCCTAGTGGCTGAATGCCGGAGGTTTTTCCCTGGGAGCTTCGAGATGCTCGATTGTATGGTTGTCGATACGTAAATCCGGAGGACCGGGGTAACCATTTCCATGGCGAACCCCCAGAGGTTCCTTGTGATGCTAGGTGGGGTGCGAGATGCCTAGAGGTGTGATGAGACACGCTCTGGATGCCTAGTGGCCCTAAGTGGCTGAATGCCAGAGGCTTCCGCGATGCCAAGGTTGGGTGCGAAATCCCAGAAGGATGCAAACGTTGGTCCTTCGGGGGGATGAAACCTTTTGAATGATAAATGATGATTCTACTAAGTGTGTGGTTTGGTTATAGGAACTAAATTGTATGGCATGGAATGGGACGTGTCATTATAGTTTAGCCTTATATGATCGGGACTTGTGTAAACTGGACATGATGCATCTTGATGGTTTTGAAATGGTGCTTGCCATTATATTAAAGAGTTTCATGATTTTGATGCATGCTTATTCTTTG
Source organism: Eucalyptus melliodora (assembly GCA_004368105.4). Taxonomy (NCBI): domain Eukaryota; kingdom Viridiplantae; phylum Streptophyta; class Magnoliopsida; order Myrtales; family Myrtaceae; genus Eucalyptus; species Eucalyptus melliodora. The sequence goes on along the minus strand of CM023410.3, from coordinate 21,002,933 downwards.
ATTACCTGTTTTTGTCTATCTGCATAGATCTAAATATTGATGGTACTGCACAATATAGCTTAATGAATCTTTTACTGCTGAGTGGTTGTATTCACCCCATTTGGGAATTAACATCTCAGATTAAAGATATGCCTCTGCTATCACTCCCCCGGCACATTCTATGGCATATCGGTCGACATTGAGTGAGTGTACGGAGCACCATCATTCCGGGATTCGAGGGTTAGTATTTGTTCGAGTGCGGGTACTAGTCATGTATGACATTGGTTCGCCCGCCGGCCTAGTGATTCAGGAGAGTTTTTGGCTGTGTTTGTTCGCCGTGATGGGATCATGCTGGGGATGTTGCCGCCGCCGCCAGCTGATGGACTGGGCTGGGTGTGACCGAGAGTGACAGTTAGCAGATGAAGCATTTTTGGATCGCCGACACTAACTGATAGACTTATGTATATGACTGTTGGGAAAGAAAAGAAAAGGAGAAGTCGATTGTCTTTTGGCATGTAGCCAGGTATAGAAACCACGGCAAATTTTGGTGTACTGACTGATGATGTCTATCGAGTTTATGTAAATAAAAGTGTTCGGCTTTATCTTATAAAAGTTTTAGTTGGTGTGCATTGTTTCTGAATATGGAATAGGGAGATGTTGAATATGCTTCCGCTATATAAACTGCGCAGGAATTGATCTATATGATATAAACCCAGAACTTATAGACCTATTATAATTCTATGGTATCAGAGTGATATATTATTAGGATAAGCGAAAGGTAAGCGAACTGTGGCGACCCTAACGGTTTGGGGGCCATTCGTGGGGTGTCACTGCCGGGATTGGTATCAAAGCAATGGTTTATATGGAGTGATAATGAGCCTCATATGGAAAATGAGGATATAGAATGATGCACATCATAGGATACTAACCAAGAATAGTTGACTAACTTTGAATAATGGGTGATTGATTTTCACTCATAGATCCCTGGTAACTAGTGTGACGTTACTTTTGTGTGTCTGTAACATTCTATGTTACTTATGTGACTTTAGTAATAACCTTATTTTATTATCTGACCAGTGACATCAAGTCACTAATTATTCTTGAGGTAAATGCTTGGTAAACTGCAGGAAAATCATGATACGAACTAGGAGTTCTCATCCATCGAGGGCTGAAGCCTCTACTTCAAGGGCTGAACCCTAGATGGAAGATATCCCGTAAGCATTGGCTAATATAGGAAATTTGATGGAAAGGCAAGCACAGCAATAGCCCGAAGCAGAACGTCACCCTCAAGGACTGGTGGAACAATTCTTGAAGTTGAAACCACCTAAGTTTAGTGGAATGGGAAGTCCTGAAGAGGCAGAGCATTGGATTGATGGAATGGAACAAATTTTCCGGTTGTTGAACTGTAGCGATGCTGAAAAGATAACCTTGGCAAAGTACCAACTTGAGGGAAATATAAAGTTTTGGTGGAGAGCCTCAAGAGACACAATCTTTCCACCAGGTACTGATATAAACTGGGATGAGTTTGTTAGAGCTTTCAATAGAAAGCATTTCTTTGATTGTGCCAAGGATAAGAAGATTATAGAATTTGTTCAGTTAGAACAAGGGGAGTTAATAGTGGACCAGTATGAAGCAAAATTTTTTGAATTGTCTAGGTATGCTCCTAGATTGGTTAAGGATCAAGAGGAAAAGGCTAAGAGATTTCCTGAAAGAGCTAAGGACTAATGTCATAAAACAACTAGTGCCTCTTAATATAAGAGATTATAATGAGATTTACGAAATGGCACAATTAGTGGAGCAAGAGTTAGTGAGAGAGCAATCAGAATCCGAGAAGTATATGACCTTTAATGATGTTCGAAGGGGTAAGAGACCTTATCCTGGACAAGGTCAGCCCTGGGAATCTAAGAAGAGGAGTAATTTTGGGAATTTTGGAAAAGCAAAGAGTGGCCCGGTTCTAGGGAGAGTACCCTACCAGGGTAATAATTGCCAGAGGTGTGGTGGACAGCATGGGCCAGGATTTTGTAATAGTCCACTGAAATGTGTTGGTTGTGGGCAAATGGGGCACTTTAAGAGAAATTGTCCACATGAGAGGTCATAGCTGAATGTCAACTCGGTGCGACAGGTACAACAACGTACTGCTGGACCGAATTTACCAAGGAATCAATAGAGGCCACTAGCACAAGGAATGGTGTATGCAGTCACCCAAGAGGAAGTGGAAGCTTCCAAAAATGTTATCTCAAGTACGATTTCTATAAATGGTAAAAAGGCATATGCATTGTTTGATATGGGTGCTACACATTCATTTGTGTCTGAAAGGTATAGACAGTTAAGTAAGATAGAAACTACATCTCTTAAGACGCCTCATTGTGTCTACGCCATTAAAGAATGTGGTATTGTCTACATTGGTATGTGAAAAATGTAAGATAACTATAGGGGGACGAGATATGGAAATAGATTTAGTCGTAATGGCCATGTATGACTTTGATGTTATTATCGGAATGGACCAGCTCCATAAGTATCAAGCTAAGATGGATTGTTATAGGAAAGCAATCCGGTTTGTTTTACTTGACTGATCTAATTTTGAATTTTACAGAAATCAGACAAACCCCTCTATAGCATTTATCTCAGTAGTAGAAGCTCGTGCGCTACTTGACGAAGGATGTCAAGGATACCTGGCAGTGGTAAAGGACTATATTAAGGAAGAGTCTAAGTTAGATGAAATTCGAGTGGTCAGGGAGTTTCAAGATGTATTCCCTAAGGAATTGCTTGGGTTACCACCGAAACAAGAAATTGAGTTTGAGATTGACTTAATGCCTGGAACAAGACCGATATCGAAAGCCCCATATAGGATGCCCTTGACAGAATTGAAAGAGTTGAAAGTGCAACTACAAGAGTTACTCGATAAAAGATTTATTAGGCCAAGTGCTTCTCCTTGGGGTGCACCAGTCTTGTTTGTGAAAAAGAATGATGGGTCAATGCGTTTATGTATTGACTATAGACAACTGAATCAAGTGACCATTAAGAACAAGTATCCCTTGCCTAGAATTAATGATCTATTTGACCAACTGCAAGGAAGTTCGGTCTTTTCTAAGATTGATTTGAGGTTAGGATACCATCAATTAAGGATTAAGAAAGAAGACATTCCTCAGACTACAATTAGGACTCGCTATGGACACTGTGAGTTCCTAGTTATGCCTTTTGGATTGACGAATGCCCCAGCCGCATTCATGGATTTCATGAATAGGATATTTAAGTCCTATTTGGATAAATTTGTGATTGTCTTCATTAATGATATTCTAATATATTCTAAAGGACCTATAGAGTAAGAGCGACACCTAAGGACAGTGTTGCAGACTCTTAGAGACCATAAGTTGTATGCCAAATTCAATAAGTGTGAATTTTGGCTAGACCAGATAATATTTTTGGGACACGTGGTGTCAGGAGGAGGAATTGTAGTAGACCCGGCGAAAGTTGAGATGGTAGTAAATTGGCCGAGACCGACAACGCTGACTGAGATACGGAGTTTCTTAGGACTGGCAGGCTACTATAGAAGGTTTATTGAAGGATTTTCATAGCTTGATGGACCATTGACAAAATTGACTCGAAAGAATGTAAGATTCGAGTGGTCTGGTTTTTAAGCTGTTTTACTTCGAATTTGCTCAACTGGTTCCAAAAGGTGAATGCATCTTGAGTTGTTATTGGACGTGATTGATCTTGGCATTCGGCATATCATTCAACACCAAAGATTTCAATGAAACTCATGTGATTTCCAATGTCATAGCATTGAACATGTTTTTGGAAATTAAGATGTTAATTGTTGCCGTTGGACCTCGAGTCAACGATGCCCCGGGAGTTGAGATGCCCAAAGGATCGAATGAGACGATGCCTTGTGGATACCCGATGGCCTTAGTGGCTGAATGCTGGAGGTTTTTCCCTGGGAGCTTCGGGATGCCCGGTTTTATGCTTGTCGGTACGTAAATCTGGAGGGCCAGGGTAACCATTTCCATGGACAATCCCCGGAGGTTCCTTGTGATGTCAGGTGGGGTGCGAGATGCCTAGAGGTGTGACGAGACACGCTTTGGATGCCCGGTGGCCCTAAGTGGCTGAATGCCAGAGGCTTCTGCGACGCCAAGGTTGGGTGCAGAATCCCAAAAAGATGCAAACGTTGGTCATCTAGGGGATAAAACCTTTTGAATATTAAAATTGATGGTTCTATTAAGTGTGCGTGTGGTCTAGTTATAGGACTAAATTGTATGGCATGGAATGGGACGTGTCATTACAGTTTGGCCCTATGATCGGGACTTGTGTAACTAGAAATGATGCATCTTGAGGGTTTTGAAATTGTACTTGCCATTGCACTAAAGAATTTCATGATTTTGATGCATACTTATCCTTTGATTACCTGTTTTTGTCTATCTGCATAGATCTAAATATTGATGGTACTGCACAATATAGCTTAATGAATCTTTTACTGCTGAGTGGTTGTACTCACCCCGTTTGGGGACTAACATTTCAGACTATGAGATATGCCTCTGCTACCAGTCACCCCTGGCACATTCTATGGCATATCGGTCGACATTGAGTGTGAGTGTACGGAGCACCATCATTCCGAGGTACGAGGGTTATTCTTTGTTCGAGTGCGGGTACTGGTCTTGTATGACATTGGTTCGCCCGCCGGCCTAGTGATTCAGGAGAGTTTTTGGCTGTGTTCATCCACTGTGATGGGATCATGCTGGGGATGTTGCCGCCGTCGCCAGCTGATGGACCAGGCTGGGTGTGATCGAGAGTGAGGGTTAGTAGATGAAGTAATTTTGGATAGCCGACACTAACTGATAGACTTATGTATATGAATATTCGGAAAGAAAAGAAAAGGAGAAGTCGGTCGTCTTTTGGCATGTAGTCGAGTATAGAAACCACGGTAAATTTTGGTGTACCGACTGATGATGTCTATCAAGTTTATGTAAATAAAAATGTTTGGCTTTATTTTATAAAAGTTTTAGTTGGTGTGCATTGTTTCTGAATATGGAATAGGGAGATGTTGAATATGCTTCTGCTATATAAACTGCACAGGGACCGATCTATATGATATAAACCCCCAGGACTCATGGACCTATTATAATTCTATGGTATCAGAGTGATATATTATTAGGATAAGCAAAAGGTAAGCGAACTGTGGTGACCCTAACGGTTTGGGGGCCGTTCGTGGGGTGCCACATCAACGTAAGCCAAGATCCATATATCATAGAACACAAAGGCTATGAATGCATATAGTATAGTGCGGTTTAATTAATCTGACCCAGCGTTTTTCTACTGAATCTTCTTGGGGCATGCTGACGCTAATCAGGAGGACAAAGCTTAATTGATGTAATCGCCTTTTCGCAAGCAATCAAAGCCTACCTAACTAAATCTTGCCAGAAACCATGCGATTCTATAGAAGTGAATTTTGACCTATAAAGAAAACGCGTAAGTCCATAGAAACTTAAAAGGACATCCATCAGAAGGCCAGGAATGCGCTTAAAAGTAGTGAAATAGGAGAAACCGACTACCTCTCAACAGCTTTCTCGTGAGGTTCTTCATTCTTCCAGTCAAATGAAAGATGCACCGCCATGTCGTAGTCGGCACAATCAGACTGTAGAGATTCTTCACAGGTTTCAGCAGGTCCCCCACTTTGATAATTGACATCGGTCAGAGTGATGCAAATCCTACTACTGCCACCACTTTCATCAAGTTCATATTCCATGTCATTAGACCATCAAATGGGTGGGTTAAATCAGCTTTAGGTTAGGTCAAAGATAATATGACCTAAATTGATCTATTTAACTTATTTTGATTCATTTTCGTAAAGTATAATTTTAGTGACCCATATTCGACTTAACCTATTCTCAATCCATACTTGACTTGATTCATATTAGTAAAAAATTTAAATATTGAATCCAACTTAGAAAGAATTGTTTCTTAAAATATATTGCCAAAACACTTTGGACAATTTTATAATTTAAAAAAATCTATTTTTAAATATTTTGTATTATTATATTTTTTCCTACTATCTTTTGCGACCGGCAATTGATGACAATCAATGATCGGCGGCAAGTGGCGGTAACAGGCCGAGACTAGCTACCAATGATGACCGATGGTCAGTGACTGGTGATGGGCAATGACCATTGATGGTGCTTGGTGGCAACCAGTGACCAGTTGACTTTAAAATTTTCTAGAAAAAATTATGAAAAATCATAAAATTAACAGAATTAAACAAATGACTTGTCTATCCATGACTCACTTAAACTTATTAGATAACTAAATCATTTAAGACCCATTAAGTTGTCAAGTAACCCATTTATGATTCATTTAAGCTTGCTTTAAAACTTAAGGCACCTCATTTATGGCCCACGGGTTTTAGGCCCATGTTGCCGCTATCGTCCTCACGATCTCATTTTATAGCAGCTCTTTACTCAAACTTAACTTTGCTATCGTTAGTTGCTCGCTTAGATGTCACAACAAACTTTGAACTTGATGAAGGTTGGTTTGCATTTAAATTATTGTTGGAAATCTATACATCATCAAAATATAGTTAACAATGGAAATCAGATAACGGGTAAGATACCAATGATTGCATTACCTCTCAAATTGATCAAGAGCAAACTCATAGAACAAACTATTAGCGTCAGATAACTGCAGTAAACCATTGTTGAAGGAACTGGAAATAGAAGAGCCACTGCCATTGTATTCGGTATTGCTTCCATATAAGCAAACTGAGGACGAACTATCAGCGTCGGATGACTGTAGTAAACCATTGTTGAAAGAACTGGAAATAGAAGAGCCATTGCCATTGTATTCGGTATTGCTCCCATATAGACATGCTAGGACAGCCCTTACGGAAGAAATTTTTGCCGGATGTTTCATGATATCCAACGGAAGAGAGAATAGCGGCACCCCAGGTGCTCCAGGGAACAATTAAAGGAGTTGCCCCTTAGCTTCTCTAGAAGAGGGAGCCAGAATTTTCTCCAAGTGACTTCTAGAGCACATAGTAATAACAGGAGTGCATGCCCATTCTCGGCCAGAACGTGGTGGATAAACAGGAGGCACGCAGGCAGAAATTACTTCATGGACAAAATCAGCACACATTATCTTTGCCACTTTTGCCGCTGCATCAGCGTTTCTGCAGTCAAATGCCAGACGAGTCAAAAGCTGCAGGGAAACGGATGGGTATTTTGTGATTATGAGGTTTAGCTAATCAATGAAGTCCACATTTTGCCCAGACTTTTACAAAATTACCGTGAAGCGAAGCCACAATTCAAAAGTCACTGTGAATCATCATATGAAGAGATTGAAAATAAAGAAGACAATTCACGAATAATCTTCTAGCAAATGAGCAAATTTTGAGTTTCCACAACAGCTGAATCACATGAGTTTCCGTTGAGTACTATATTGAGATTGTTTTCATGATGTGGAAACCTACCAACTAGCTTGGTCACCATCAGCTTACTTAAGCAAGTTCAGCAGTAACACTTCTCTAAGATGATCACCTCGCATATAATACTTGAAATAAGAAACATTAAGACAAACTCCTAGCCAGAATTATATGTTGGAGGTAATAGGTTTGAGAGAGAAGAAGTAGTTGCTTGAAGTATTACACCAAGAGACGTCAAGTTTGGAACGCTCAACAGTGTTACCTCCAGCGTAGGGAAACCCTAGAGTTTTTATATGCACGTTATTGGGCTTCAGCTCATATGGACCCAAATAACCATGCTTTTACCTATTGGGCTTGTATGTGAACATATTATTTTGGACTATATTAATAATATATCCAACAATCTCCTCCTATGTTCACCGTACAGCACAATCCAATAAGTTGGTCAGTGTAATGTTCAAATAAACATGAATCATCCACATTCAGTCCAAGACAATCAACTCGGATCGGTCAAAGAGTATTCCAGCAGTAAAGTATTAAACTAAATCATCATGTGGTAACTAAATAAGTGAATCATTCTTATCATGAATTTGTTCTGAGATTAAAATTCAAATCCCAAAATAATTCTCAGATTCAGTTCACAACCAATATATGCATATTAATCAAGTATAAGTACGCCAGTCAAAATAGTCTAAGGCCTTACAAATATAAGAAACAAGCATAATAATGTCCACAAATTAGAAATAGCAAAATGCAAGTCTCAAGTAAATGGATTTTATCAAAATAGGCAATAGCAGGTAAATTGTCAAGTCCCCACACGCTCTAAGTGATATATATTCATTCATCAAGTAGGTCATCCTGGTCAGGATCCCACTCATTAAGCTCTCCTCCATCTCTGCCATCCCCTGTAGAATGTCAAATATGAATTTCATATTATCATGAATTCAATCAATTGAATAAAAACTTAGCACAATTCCATCAGGCGGAGAAGAACATATATTGATGTCATAAAGCATCATAATATCATGTCATAAGCATCAAGCCAGTTTCATAAATTATGAACAAGACCTAAACAATGTGATTTACAAAGAGCCATCAACTTAAGTTTATTTGTAGGAGAATAACTATTGTCTAGTTTCAAAGAACAAGACCAATAGTCAAGTCACTTACAATAACCTAGTCATGTAATATCAAGTTTCAATTAAGAACAAGACAAATAGGCTTCTTATGTAAACAATTGTTTCTATGTTTCAATTTGGAATGTCACAATTACTGATTCCTTAAAGTCAAATAATCTAGCATCAAGTTTGGAATGAGATCATTTAACCAAAAAGGATAGTCCTATCAAGTTGAATTGTATCATCAAGTTTGAAATGACACAATTTTTCCAGATAAAACATTTGAATTAAGTTAAAATCATCTTCATCAAATTTGGAATGAGACAACTCATCCTCTTCAATTAGTCAGCAACTGTGAACATTTATGAAACATATAAACGGTGCTTATCATTGTAGCCAATAAAGAAAGATTTGATAATTCAAAACATAGGTAAGTAAATGGTAGTTAAGACTTGCCTATATAGTCTTTAACCCCAGTTCCCCCACTGTTTTGAATAATCGATCTTTAGGCATACCTTTGGTGAGAGCATCGGCTATGTTATCCTTCGATCTCACATCAATCAAGGTAATAACCCATTGTTCTCTCAGATAATTCAACAACGCATGTCTTAGTCTCACATGTCTTTTCTTTGAATTAAAGAGAGTATTATTGACGACTTGGACAGCTGCTCGATTATCACAAAATAGGCTTAAAGAATTAATCTTTAGCCGAGTCAAAGGAATATCCATAATCAAATTCTTTATCCACTCTGCCTCTTCACCGGCTGAGGCTAAAGCAAAAAGTTCCGATTCCATAGACGACAATGCAATACAAGTCTGTCGTTTGGATTTCCAAGTAATAGCAGCTCCACCTAAAGTGAATACATACCCACTAGTGGACTTACTATTTCCAATATCTGAGCACCATGAGGCATCAGAATATCCATCCACAATTGGAGGATAACCAGAATAATAAAGAGCATAATCTTTAGTACCTTTAAGGTATCTCATTAGCCTATTAAGGGCATCCCAATGCTCTTTACTAGGATTACTAGTAAAACGACTCAGCATACCAACTATAAAGACTATGTCGGGTCTAGTGCAACTTATAGCATACATGAGACTACCAATCAGTTTCGAGTACTTTAACTGATCCACGCTGGTCCCTTCATTAGGACTCAGTCTATTATTATAATCACATGGTGTCTCACTCGGTTTACGTTTATCGTATCTTCAAGTAGAAAGTAGCTGCTCAATATAATGAGTTTGGCTAAGGGAGATAACTTGCCGTTCAAAGCTTACTTTCATACCAAGAATGGTATTAGCAATACCAAGATCTTTCATGTCAAATTCTTTAGCTAAAGTAGCTTTCACGTCACTCACTACAGAATGATCAGAACCAAGAATTAACATGTCATCAACATACAAGCAAATGATGACTATCTTATTTGACATAGAACGATGGTAAAGGCATTTATCTGAATAACTAGACTGGAAGCCATAACTCTTTACGACTTCATCAAATTTAAGATGCCACATCTTAGGTGCTTGTTTAAGACCATATAGAGATTTATTTAATTTACAAACTTTGTCCTCAAGACCTTTCATAACATATCCTTCCGGTTGTTCCATGTAAATTTCCTCATTTAAATCTCCATTTAAGAAAGCTGTTTTTACATCCATTTGATGCACTACAAAGTCTTCAATAGATGCCAAAGCAAGAAGAATTCTTATAGTTGATAGATGACACACAGGTGAATAGACATCAAAATAGTCTATTCCACTCTGTTCTTTATAGCCTTTAGCTACTAAGCGTGCTTTGTATCTGGCTATTGATCCATCATTATTCAGTTTCTTCTTCAACACCCATTTACAGCCTATAGCTTTAGCCCCTTTTGGCAAATTTACTAGCTGCCAAGTGTGATTCTGCAGCAGAGAGCTCATTTCATCATCTATGGCTTCTGCCCACAGTAGAGATTCCCTAGATCTCATTGCTTCCTGATAGGAGAATGGATCATCCTCAAGATGGTAAGCAACAAAGTCTTCACCAAAACTTTTGGGAATTCTCTCTCTTGTAGATACTCTAACTGGAATTGGTTCAATAGCCAACTGTGTGGAATTAGTGTTAGAAGGGCCTACTTCAGATTCTACAGGAGATTCTAAAATCATATCTGTAGATCCAGAAACATTCAAGCCTTGATCTCTGATAAACTTGTTTTCAAAGAACACTGCATCTCTAGATTCTATCACTGTGTTAGTAGATAGATCTAAAAACCTATTTGCAGCGCTATCTTCTGCACTACCTAGATATACACAAGTAATAGTTCTAGATCCCACCTTAGGTTTTTTAGGATCTGGTATACTTACATAAGCAATACAGCCCCAAGTCTTAAGAGTATCATATCTACAAGGGCGCTTATGCCATATCTCATAAGGTGTCATGGACAACTTAGAGTGCGGCAACCTGTTCAAGATGTGATTAGCAGTTAGAACTGCTTCTCCCCAGTAGGAGGAAGGCATGCCAGCTGTAAGTAACATAGAGTTTAACATTTCAGTTAACGTTCTATTCTTACGCTCTGCAACACCATTTGATTGGGGTGAATAAGGAGCAGTGGTTTCAAGTATTATACCTTCTGAAGCACAAAATTCCTTGAACCTTGACATAGTATATTCTCCTCCTCTATCACTCCTAAACCTCTTAATTTTCAAGTTGAGTTGATTTTCTACTCTAGACTTGAAACTCTTAAGTTTTTCAAAAGCCTCATCTTTCGATTTCAACAAATAGACATGACAATATCTAGAAAAATCATCTATGAATGTTATTAGATACTTCCGACCACCTTTAGTAATGTAATTTCTAAAATCACAAATGTCGGAATGTATTAGCTCAAGAAGTTGTGTGCTTTTAGAAATCAATTTAAAGGGTTTTCTAGTGATTTTAGCCTGTGCACACACTTCACACTTATCAAATCGAATAGAAGTATCTAATGGAATGTTATGAGTTTTAGCTAAATGTTGCATTTTCCTGTAATTTACATGTCCAAGTCTATTGTGTAGCAACTTTGGATCAATCAAAGTAGAATTCACATGATTTATGCTATCAGCATTTAAACTCAACCTATACATACCATTAACCATGAATGCACAACCAAAATAATATGAGTTAACAGATAAAGTTACTCTACCATTCATAGTTGAAAAAGACATACCAGCTTTATCAAGTAAACTCATAGATATTAAATTCTTCTTAAGTAAAGGTACTACTCTAACATGTTTCAGAGTTAGTAATTTACCTGAAGAAAGCACCAAATTTGCAGTTCCAGCATGAGTCACCTTTGCCTCACCACCATTGCAATTTTCCACAATGTCTTTCATTTCTATGACCTCAGTGAGTAAATTCTTGTCATTTGTAGCATGATAAGTAGCACCACTGTCCAACCACCGCTCAGAAGAGATGTTGGCCTTTCCATTCTTCATCATTCCAATAAAGGCTCGAGGCTCAAATCCTCTAATTAGCATATTGGCCTCATTATGTGGTGTGTCGTTCTTTGGCTTCCTTAGCAACTTACACTCTGCTGCCCAGTGACCTCACTTTCCACAATTATGGCACTTGACCTTCTTCTTCTTTTGGAAGATAGTCTTTTTGGCCTCTAACTGTAAAGAGGATTCACATTTTGATGACTTGGACTTTTTCTGAGGTTTATTGGAGTGTGAAACTAAGTTGGCAACTGACTTTTGTTGTCCCACTTGTTCCTAACTCTTCCTAGTGATATTTTGATCCTCAATGTGAATATACCTCTTTAATTCATCCAGTCCATCTGTACCTTTAGTCTGTGCATTCCAGTCTTGAAAGAACTCCATTTAGTTGGCAGTTTGCTCAACATAAGACCGACAAAGAGATTATTGGACAAATCAGAATTATCATCTTTCAGCTTGTTCCTCATGTTCTCAAACTCAACTAACTGAGAGATAATGCTTGAATTCATAGTGAATTTAAAGTCAAAGAATTTCTCCGCTAGGAGGGTTTTAGATAACCCCTCTTGTTTTTGGAACTGAGCGTTCAAGTGATCCCATATCTCTTTCGCCGTCTTATACTCACTATAAGTCATAGCCAAATTAGGATTTAGAGAGTTCAACAAGTAATCTCTACAAAAATCCTCATCTTTGTTCCATTGATATTTATTCACATCTTCAGTGGTAGATGTAAAATCGCTCAATACAGTATAGAATATGTCACGTTCTTTCATGCCAAATTGAACATGTAATTTCCAGCCATGAAATTTAGTAACATCAAAAGATTGCAACTTTATAACATCATAGGAACTACGCTTTGCCATTTTAATCAAAGCAAAGTGTTAGAAAGAGTGCACCTTGAAGTCCTCAGAGCAACAAAGTTGAATAACTCCCCTAACCTTGATCAAACCGCTCTGTAGAGATGGAATTTGCCAAAAAAAAAAATCCTAAAAACGGATTTGGAGCGCCCAAAAACCTTAAGATGGACTGCCCTTGTCGTTAAAACTCGCTGAAAAATTTCGCCCCCCGAAATTCGCTAGAAATTTCGTCCCCAAAATTCGCTAGAAATTCATATGGAAACTTCCGGGTGCCGTAACTTCTCCGTCCAACCTCCGATTGACGCGAGTGACCACTCAAAACGTTCGTAGCAACGACTAGATCAAAGCCCAAGTGGTTTCACCCTCTTAAATTGGCTATAATTTTTGGGTTTTTGAATCAAAGATTTTGGTCACCCGAATCTTCAAACTCAGATCCCGGCCAATATCACCATTGAAATCGAAAGTAAATTACAGCCGCGAGTTCGTCTTGATGAAATCTTCAAGAACACACTTTACTCGCTCAAATCCGACATACGAACCTAATACTTCAAGATTGTTGGAGGTAATAGGTTTGAGAGAGAAGAAGTAGTTGCTTGAAGTATTACATCAAGAGACGTCAAGTTTGGAACGCTTAACAGTGTTACCTCTAGCGTAGGGGAAACCCTAGAGTTTTTATATGCACGTTATTGGGCTTCGGCTCATATGGACCCAAATAACCATGCTTTTACCTATTGGGCTTGTATGTGAACATATTATTTTGGACTATATTAATAATATATCCAACATTATATAGACAGATGGGTTGCTTTCACATATTAGACTACTAAAGCATAATTCACCCAAGAAGAGATAAATACAAAAAAGAAGACAGAAATTTTTTTATTTTTGGACGGAAGGCTTTCATTCTAGAGTTTCTAGAGATATTTATGCACGCGACCTGAGTTGAACTTGCACATACAGTGCCAGGGAAGTAAATTTATACACAAATTTAATGCCAGAGAAGCAGGTCTCAAATGATAAAATATGTACATATATTTTCCCACTTTCAGGAAATGTGGCTTTATTAAACTATAGGGATTCCCACCAGGGACCACAACGATGATATGTATCATTACAAAATCTTTTCACATGAGACTGCGCCATATTCCTAGTTTGAATAATTTTCAGGTACTTCAAGAAACTACAGACGATATATGTATTATGACCCACAAGCTATTACATGTTATCAGAATGAATGCCCACTGTAGAAAGCCATTTGATCCAGTATTATCCCGAATGAGAACATAGAGATGGACATAATCATAGATTTCCATACTTTGAAATGAAAAATTAAGTCATACATTTTAGGTTATTTGAAGATGATTGAGAAAAAGTTGAAATCACGAGTTATGTCCGTCTTATCAACTATGTCACCAATTGCAGCAATGTGTAGTATGAACTGCGAAAGATATGTCGATGGCTGGGAAGTTAAAGGGCCAAATAAACTCGTTCCAGTGTCTTTCAAATCATTATTGTTAGCCTGTAATATCTTTTCTGTGGTCACTGAATTCAACGATGTCTCTTTGACAGTTTTTAACCCAAGGCCAAGAACTTCATCCTTATTTAAGTGTCGGAGACTTTTACGGCAGATATAGCTTCCTCTCTGCTGGAATTGGCCTCTGTTTCTTCGTCAGCAATGGCTCTTGCCAGGTTATATTGCTCGCCTAAATGTAGAAAAAAGAATTAGAAAGCCATAGTTCACTAAAAAGATGATGGCAATCTCCCAGCCCATAAAGAAAATGTACCACTTAGGGACTGTCGCTTGCCCCTGTGAGCACCTTCCATCATCTAATGTAACAAACCAAGGGCATGCTCCCACTGGTCTTGTCAGTGAGAATCCTTGGATGACGGGACGGCAATTTCCACAGACAGAATTTTCTGAATAGCAGGAGGATTATCCAGGTGCCAAAAAAAGAAAAAAGAAAAATGCAACCAATAGGTCAATCAGAAGCATAGAAGTAGAAATCATGTTATTGCAATTACTTAATTCCAATAATGAGGAGATTGACTGGAGAGATAAAACAGGGATGCACAATGCAAACTGTGAAAAAGATGGCCGCCCACTTAGGAAGAGCTAAAAGCAACTAGGATCTGTTTGATTGCGTCCTCAAATCCATATCTCGTAGTTGGCTTAAGAAAACATCATCGGGCATGATATTTTAAAGCTCCCTCCAACGAAAACAATGGAAGAAGCAGGCAGATCCCATGTAGATTCAAAACTTCAATCGACAGAGTCACATAGTGACGAGTAAAAATAGCAATGCCCAAACAGAACATGCCTATGTCAATATCTGGCAAATGCAGAAGGCCTTGGTTTGGAAAAATAAGGGGTACCAGAAGACGGAAATTCGTGAAATTCATATAGCATTAGTCTCTCTCAAGCATACAGGAAACACAGGAAAAAAATCTCAAGAGTCTCAGCATCGGCAAAAGCAATGAACTTCTCCCAACTTATGACAGGCTGGACAACTATATTTTGTTGCCCATATATACTCTACTGTAATAGAAAGGCACCAGGGGAGATCGGATGCAAACCACATTCACAACAATTGTACAATTCCTACTATCAAGTCTACAAGAAACTGCCCCAACAATGAAGATCCACAGAATGAAAAGCTAAGCACTGGCAACCACATCCATCCTTTTAGAAAAGAAGAGGATACTTTCATCTTCAATAGCTACTTGATTCATAAACCCATAGTTCAGTAGTTAGTATACTAGTGGAGCATTATCTCATGTACTGGTGTGGTTGCCAGGCTCCAAATCAACTTAAGCAAAAGATTTCACTAGAGGAAGGACTGGATGATACTTCGTCATCCTAAGTTATGTGGTGAAAGTTTCCTTCCCGGGCACTAACTTAGGATTCCATTTAGGCACTAGTTTCGTGAATTAGCAAATTCGGGAGCCAATTCTCAAGGAACCTGGGTAGATGTTCTCAGGTTGGAAAAGATCATCCCCTTCAAAAGGAGAAGACAAACCTCTCATAAACATCGACTCTTGAAATTCCAACTTATTTCACATCTCTCATATCCCTTACTCTCGGTCAGAAGCCACCTCATTCAGAGTCATTTTTGTGGAGTGATACGGATGTGACATGTAATTTTCATTTGGTGGATTGGAAAGCAATCAAGCAACCTTTTGTTATGCCTGTGTGCAGTGGGGTTCCTTTATACGGTGGGGTGGTGGGTGAGTGTTTGACTGAGGAGTGAAGCCATTGTTACTTCAATAAGTCTCCTTTTGGCAAGTGGCTAAAGGGATACATATAAAAAATGAGCAACACCGTCGAGAGTGATCAATCTTTTTGTCCTTGAAAGTTGCAAGTTTTGTCCTTGAGAAAAACAAGATGGACAGTAAAAGCAGGGGATAAATACATGGCTCCGTCGTCTTGAGGAGGATTGGAGTGCGTTCCTTTTAATTAAACTTTTTTGAGAGTGAGCAATGGGATTTACATCTACTTTAAGCTGAACATTTGGTCTGGAAACGGGGCATGAAAGGAACACTTTCCAAATCTTTTTGCAGTGACAGTTATTGTTGTTTCAGTGATGGAAGAATCACTTGAAGGATTGATTTCTTGGGACAAGCCCAAGATTGTGAGTTGGAAGCTTTGATTATCTTTTACCTTTCTTATATGATTTTGAAGATTGTTCCCACCTCCAAGGGTGTCTTACTTTGGAATTGGAAGAGAGACAGAGTACCAACAAGAGTCCACTTTTTTATGTTGGAAGTAACCACGCCAGTCTCTTTTTCTTGTGTTAGAAGTAATCTTGCGATGGATTCTTCCCTTAGATAATCTGTAGACAGAGGCAAGGTGCAGGTCAATAGATTCTTCCTATCCTATCCAAAAAAGGCAGATGCAGTGATGCATCTTCTCCTTCATGGTCCTTCAAGAAGAATGATTTGTGCAGCTTTCCATGCATGAACCAGGCTGGTCATGGCAGGATCTATTGAGGAAAAAGTATGGGCCTGCATTCAATTGCCAAGCAGCAAGAAGAGAAGGATTTCCACAATTTCTCTCTGTTGTTTTCATTGATTTTAAAAGAGAGGAACAAGAGAGCCTCTAGAGAAGAGGAGCATTCTGTTTTTGTAGTAAATGGATAAACTGGCCCAAAATACTACATTATCAGTGGAAGGAAATTACTTGCCTATGCCTTTTTCTTTGGCATGAGCGCTTTTTGGTTCTTTAAGCTCTGTTTTTTTATGTGGTTTTGCACCCGTCTGGTGCTCGGTTTTTCTTTACCTACCAAAAATAAAAGGGTTTACACCTTGTCCAATCCCAGAGATTTGTCATAGACACCATCCCGTTTGCAATTGATACCCACAAGTTTGTACACCGGTTTCAATTTTCTTATAATGAGGGCTAGACAATGATTCTGTTCCCTTTTTGGGAGTACACTATTGCAGCAACCACACCCTCTTTCCGGAGATCCAGTCTCCCCATAATGCTTACAAGCGAGGAAATAAGAGTTAGGCGATTGCCGCACTTTTCCTGAAAACCTTTTAATGGAACTTCTTGTCACCTAGCCAATAATTAGCATCATTTAACTTATCCCAGATAGTAAATAGTACAGTTCAGTCTTTCAAAGCAAAATTACATTTTCACACAAAGGTATATATGAGGATCATATAGTATATTGAGCCTCAATAGATTTAGTACTATATCCTGCAAACCTTGACCTGAAATTTTCAACTTCATAAACGAACCAGCAATACATATCTGTTAAGTATACTTTATTTAGGATAATTCGATTTAAACACACTGATGTGCGTAACATGAGAGCAATTAATGGGTTGCTTAAGAAGTACACTTGAGGCACTTGTCAACATGATCCTTTTAGTAATCTGACAACTAAAGGTAAAAACTATAACTACATGGTAGATCTGTGCTTTACATGGTTTGGTCACTGTTGAAGATATGCTAAGGTGAGTACCCAACATTGCTTCTTTCAATTTGTCTACTTGCTACTTGACATATTCAAATATGACGTGTTCCAAGCTTGAGCACATGTCTTGACACAGAAATTACTGAAGAAGGAAGAAAATCGACATTGCTGAGGGAGGAAGAAAGGGGACAGCCAAGCTTAGAGGGTCCCTCTAGTCTCACCTCTATCCCTTTGTCCCCTTGACCAAGGCCCCACCAGTTTGTTGGCTTCCTTAGCACAATTGCAGACCACAAAGCTTCCTTAGGAAGTCATTCAGGTGGTCCAAAAGATTGAGGACCAAGGGGCTACGAATTTTGAAGTATTTTCCCCCAAATCCACTTCAATTCCATCTTGAATGAATTCAATTTGGCCCCTATAAATCCAATTAGGACGTCCTTGATCAAATTGACATTTTTCCTCGCCCATAGAACCAACTTTAATCCCAAAAACGCGATAAAAAACAGTCGCCTAAATTTTCCAATCGAAAACAGCCCTAAATTGAATTTCTGCCAAAAATCTTTGGAGGATGAATCGATGGTTCTAAAATAAATTGTGACATGACAGAACTTTCAATTTCTGAAATCAAGTTCAAATTCACGGTTAATTTCAATTTGGCGCGATTTTAGCATGACCTAACCTACCGGGTAGCTTTCAAAAA
The DNA here is from genome assembly GCA_004368105.4 of Eucalyptus melliodora. Lineage (NCBI taxonomy): Eukaryota > Viridiplantae > Streptophyta > Magnoliopsida > Myrtales > Myrtaceae > Eucalyptus > Eucalyptus melliodora. The sequence goes on along the minus strand of CM023410.3, from coordinate 20,984,502 downwards.
ATTTTAGTGCAATTGACCTACGGTCGATTATTTTTTAGCCTTGTTGTGCATTTTCGACACATTGGCGACTCTCGGTTGTTGTGAAAATCTCAAGATTTCAAATACGGACATAGGGTACTAAAACGACAGAAAAATCAGTCTAGTGCCTATCGACAAGAATTTTGCAATATGGTGGAATCACCCATACTTAATCACATATTTCAGTCGAATCGACCCATCTCCAATCTCTGGTCAATTTTTAACTGTGCCAGCTTCACTTAGGGGATTGGGTTGCATACTGATGCAACATGGTAGGGTTGTTGCATACGCCTCCCTTCAGTTGAGACCTCATGAACTGAATTACCTAATGCATGACTTAGAACTCGTAGCAATCATTTTCGCTTTGAAGATTTGGAGACATTACTTGTGTGGAGAAAGATTTCAGATCTTCACTGACCATCAAAATCTCAAGTATTTATTCTCTCAGAAGGAGTTGAATATGAGACAGCGCTGCTAGATGGAGCTTATGAAAGACTATGATTGTGATATTATATATCACCCTGGAGAGGCGAATGAGGTCGCAGATGCGTTGAGTCGGAAGTCTTCAGTTGCTCAAATGATGGTTAAGGGATGGGTTTTACTCGAAAGAGCTCAAGATTCAGTTTTCAAATTTGAAGTAGGCCACCTTTTGAATCTTATGGCCACACTCAAAATTGAACCAGAAGTGCATATTAGGTACAATACGGTTCAATGGATAGACCCAGAGATTCAGAAGATTTTGCAAGAGAACATCGATAAGAGAAAAGCTGACTTTCAGGTTTCTGAGGATGGAACACTAAGGTTCCAAAGACGATTGTGTGTACCTGATGATGTAGCACTCAGGGAAGAGATCTTGTCAGAAGCTCATCATAATAGTTACAGCATTCAGCCTGGCAGCATGAAAATGTATCAAAATATGCGTCAACACTACTGGTGGTCCGGTATGAAGGCGAACATCGCCAAGCATGTTGCCAAGTGTCTGACGTGTCAGCAAGTGAAGGCACAACATTGTAAGCTAGGAGGACTTTTGCAACCTTTCGAGATTCCTGAGTGGAAATGGGAGCACATCACGATGGACTCTGTGACAGGTTTTGTGACATTCAGATTTTCGGGTTCTAATTTCGACTGGATAAATAGGGCCGTTTCGTTCAGTTGAAGCCGAGGATTGTGAAATTGAGGAGTATGAGGGATTCTTGAATAAAGAAAATAATCAATTTGATAAGTGAGACATCAATTGATTTTATGAGAGTCATTTGAGAGAAATTCAAGAGGGATATTGGATACAAAAATGCAAGAGGGGAATCGAGAACTCTAATATGAAATTCTTTTGGGAATTTATGAGCTTATTCAAAAGAAATTGAAATAAGAATTTTCTATTTGAGAAAATTCTTTTCTTTTGAATTTATTCTCATTTCCCCTTTCCTTATTTGGCCAAACACCTTTCCCCTTTTCTCTCTCTATTTCTTTCTTTCTTTTTCCTTTTTCTCTTTCTCTCCCTCTCTTTTTCTTTTCCCTCGTGCGTGAGCCCCCTTCCACCGAATGCACGGCTGTCCTCCACTTTGCTTCCCCATTCACTTTTAATTTTTGACTTTTCAAACCTATCTACTCTCTCTCTCTTATCCTTATCTCACTCCCTCGACACTCTCTTTCCTCCTCGCCCTCTCTGTTTCGTTCGATTGAAGAGAAGCAGAAACAAAAGAAAAACAACAGCACCGAGAGAAGAAAACCGGAGCTGCTGTCACTGCTCCGCCTCGCCCACGCGTTGCCCTCCGCGCACCTTGGTTGCTCTCTCGCCCAGCTCCGTCCCTCTCTCTTCCGCCCCTTTTGTTCGAACAAAGTAGAAGCAGGGACAAAGGCCAGCTGCGTTGAAGGGTTGCAGGCACACCGGAGCCAAGACCGTCGTCGCCGCCTCACGCCGCACGCCGTCGCTGCTTCTCGGCCGCTCGCGCTTACCCTCCGGCTCTCCTCGTGCGCGCTACCCCACGCGTCTCCGCCTCCAGCTGTGTCATCCTTGGCTTGGTCGACGTCCAGAGCTGTTGTCCGGCACCGTGAGCCACCACCGGAGCTCCTTTCGCCGCCGCACACCACCACCTGGACCGCTGAAGCTTCGCCGGACCACCACCGGCCTTGTATAGCTCGAATCAGCCCCGGAATCGCCCCTTCCAGCAGCGATCAGAGAAGGCAGAAAATGGGTATCGCAGTGCGGTTTGGCTCGTTTTGGCCGCCTTCCCGAGCCTGGATGCTCGGCCCACTCTAAGGAAAGTCGATCCTCACGTCGAGCCCGTCGTTTTGAGTGAGTTTTACTCACTAATGCTTTCTTAGTGTGCTAATTATACTTAAAGGTTGATTAGTGTTAATTAAGTGTAATTAGGTTGTTAGATTAGAATTGATTAGTGATTTTTAGTTAATTGCTTTGCATATTAGTTGTGTGATTAGTGTAATTAGATAGAGAATTGCCTATAGTATTTATTGGAAGCTTCTTGGAATTTTTCCCGCCCCTTATCGGGTGTTAATTAAGCAATTTGAGCCTAAGTGGAATTTTTAGGAATTTAATATTAATTTCCGAAATTAATTATTTACTTATTTATTTTTCCGAAAATTCAACTGGGATGGCTAGTAACCGGGATTTTATGTTGATGATCATGGCGCAGTCCGTTTATTTAATTGAGTTTTATATTGTGCTAAATTGAATTTATTGTATTTATTTATTTATTTTTCGAAATTAATTATTTAATTATTTATTTTCTGGAAATTCAACCGAGATGACCGGTGACCGGAATTTCGTGCTGATTGTCGTGAAGGAGTATGTTTATTTATTTGAGCTTTAATTTGTGTCGAATTGATTTAATGGTGCATTTTTGAGTTATGTTATTAAATAATGCAATTTTGGCCTTATGATTGAGAATTGATCGGGTATCGGTTGTCAGTATTGAAAGTGAGTTGGTAAATCACCTGGAGAATGCACGTGGCCCAGTGAATTGGAATGTCACTTGGGAAAGACACGTGGCTCGGTGATTAGATATGTCATCTTGGCGAAAAGGTAGCCTTAGAGAATGCACGTGGCTCGAAGACTCGGTATGTCTTCCTGGAGAATGCACGTGGCTCGGTGGCAGAGTATGGCATTGTAAAAAGGGTCGGGCGGGACCATAAAGCCACTAGATCATGAGAGGGCCGGGTGGGACCATAAAGCCACTAAATCTTGAAAGGGTCGGGTGGGACCGTAAACCACTAAATCTTGGAAAGGTCGGGTGGGACCATAAAGTCACTAAATCTTGGAAAGGTCGGGTGGGACCGTAAAGCCACTGAATCTTGGAAAAAGGTCGAGTGGGACCGTAAAGCCACTAAATCTAAGAAAGTTGCTTGGTGGGACCGTGATTTATATTCGGAAATTGAGTTGGAATAATTGAATAGAGATGACCGTGAGTCGTCTTCTTGGTGTGTAATCGACTAGGTCAATTAGATCGATGCTTCGATCTATAATATGATTGCTTGGGTGCCTATATGATATGTGCTAATATGCAGGTGGAATCTGAGGCCTAGGTAAGTCATCTAACTCATGTTGTGCATAGGCAGCCCTAAGGTGTATTAGTTTACTAATCGGATCTTAGGGGGTAGAACTTGCTGAGACTTTATCTCAGTGGTTATTGAATAACCATTTCAGGACCTGGATGAGGAGCCTAAGGAGCATGAATCTGATGAGGAGATCCCTGTTGAGGAACCTGAAGAGGAGTACGTGGAGGAGGACCCCGAGGATAACCCCGAGTACGACCCAGATGAGGACAGAGATCCCATCCTGTCTTGTCAGACCTTGTTTGTATGTGAATAGACGTCAGACCAGAGTTGCGTATATATAGTATTGTAGAATACTATGAGATGCATGTAAAAAGATGTAGTTGTGAATTTTCAGTAAGAAAAATATGTGGCCTGCTTTTCTATCACATTGCTTTATTGTCTGGGGAATTATAACTGCTTCCGCATGTGCAAAGAAAATGAAAGGGTCGGTGATACATAGTCCTGGGATATCGCATTTTAAAATCGACCAAAGGTAAGGGATGTGCACGTGCCTGAGGATCGGGGTGTGACAGGTTTACCAAGGAGTTATAGGGGTAATGATTCTATTTAGATAGTGGTCGATAGACTAACGAAGTCGGCTCGCTTTATCGCGGTACGAAAGGATCTTGATTTGGACAGGCATGCAGATTTGTATGTGCGTTAGATAGTCCAACTGCATGGAGTGCCGGTGACGATTACATCAGATTGAGACCCGAGATTCACAGCTGCTTTTTGGAAGAGCTTGTAGGTTGCTTTAGGAACGAAGCTGCAGTAGAGTACGGTATATCATCTTCGGATAGATGGTCAGTCTAAGAGGATAATTCAAACCCTCGAAGACATGCTACGAGCTTGCGTGTTGGATTTCAAAGGAAGCAAGGAAGAATAGCTTCATCTTGTCGAGTTTGCCTATAACAACAGCTACCAGTAGAGCATTCAGATGGTTCCTTTTGAAGTATTGTATGGCAGAGCGTGCAGAATGCCAGTGTGTTGGGATGAAGTCGAAGAAAGAAAGATCACATACCTAGAATTGGTTCATCAGTCAGTGGACGCAGCTGCAGTCATCAGAGGCATACTAAAGATTACTCAGAGCTGCCAGAAAAGCTATAAAGATAACCGTCGAAGACCTTTGGAATTCCAAGTTGGTGATCACGTTTTTCTTAAGATGTCACCAATGAGGGGAACTTTGCGCTTTGCTAAGAAAGGAAAACTGAGTTCGAGGTATGTAAGTCTATTTGAGATTCTAGAGAGAAAGGGGACCCTAGTGTATTGTCTTACATTGCCGCCAAAGTTGGCGCAAGTGCATGACGTCATTCACGTGTCGATGTTGATGAAATATGTGCCTGACCCGACCCACGTGTTTAATTTTGAGGAATTAGACGTGGATGACAGAGTGTCGTACGTGGAAAGCCCGGTTCAGATTGTGGACCAAACAGAACAGATTCTGCATACCAAGACGATTTCATTGGTTAAAATGATTTGGTAATAGCACGGCATTGAAGGAGCAACTTGGGAAAGCAAGGAGTCGATGAGACGACTGTACCCCCACCTTTTTGTTTAAAGCATATAATGGTTTAAATTTTGAGGACGAAATTTTTATAAGAGGAGGAGAGTTGTGACATCCTAAAATTTCCAATTTTGTTTTCAATTAAATGAATCAGGCCTTTCATTGACGCGTCTATAGTTCTATTCTCTAAGCTGATCACTCACGAGATAATTGGTTTATCAGGTGAAGCCATTAAGAGATTTTAACGCAATAGACTTGATGATTTGATTAGGAATTGACTACTCAACCATGCTAGTCTGCAAGGGTCATTACGGCACAGTTAAAAATCGACTAGAGATTGGAAATAGGTTGATTCGACTGAGATATGTAATTAAGTATGGGTGATTTCACCAGATTATAAAATTCTTGTCAATTAGCACTAGACTAATTTTTTCTGTCATTTTGGTACCATATGTCCTCATTTGAAACCTTGAGATTTTCACGATAATTGAAAGTCGCCAATGTGGCTCAAAAATAATCGACCACATGTCAATTGCACTAAAATTTTTTGAAAGCTACCCGGTAGGCTAGATCACGCTAAAATCTCGCCATATTGAAATTAACCACAAATTTGAACTTGATTTTAGAATTTGAAAGTTCTGTCATGTCACGATTTATTTTAGGACCGTTGATTCATCCTCTGAAGATTTTTCTACAAACCGAGATTTTTGGCGGAAATTCAATTTATGGCCGTTTTCGATTGGAAAATTTAGAGGACCGTTTTTTATGGCATTTTTTGGATGCAAGTTGGTTCTATGGGCGACGAAAAATGTAAACTTGATTGAGGACGTCCTAGTTGGAATTATATGGGTCGAATTGAATTAATTCAAGAGGAAATTAAAGTGGATTTGAGGGAAAATACTTCAAAATTTGTAGCCCCTTGGTCCTCAACCTTTTGGACCTCCTTAATGACTACCTAAGGAAGCTTTGTGGTCTACAATTTTGCTAAGGAAGCCAGCAAACCGATGGGGCCTTGGTCAAGGGGACAAGAGGACAGAAGTGAGACTAGAGGGACCCTCCAAGCTTGGCCGTCACCTTTCTTCCTCCCTCAGCTCTGCTTTTTCCATTTTCTGACCCTTAGAAGCTTTGAAAGTGCTGAAGAAACCAACCAGCCCCTCCCCTACCGTCGCCAACCCCGTCAGATCGCCATCGCTAATTGCCAAAGCTGCTTGCTCGTACACCTGAGCCCGCGAGGCCCCGCTCGCGTCCGCACCCTGCTCGTCATCGTCCGGCATCATCTAGCTGTCCAATAGCTCGCCAAGCCATCGTGCGTCGCCATCGTAGTTGCCGGAGTCACCGTCAAGCACCATCGTCACCCGCTGTAGCCCGTCCGCTCACCTATCGCTGTTTCTGCACTAACTGGCCTTCGTTCGGCCCTCTCGGCCCAAGGAACTAACCGAACTCCCTTAACCCAGCCATGCACTATTTGGCCCGCTTTGGACCCCTTCCGGACCTTGTAGTGCACCACCGCTTTAGAGTTTGTTGCCCGTCTCCGCCTTGCCGTCGCCGTGAACTCATCGGATTTCAAAACGGTGAGTTTACTCACTAATCTCTGCTTAGGGAGTTAATGATACTTAAGTGTTGATTAGTTTATGCTAAGTATGGTTTAGGTGGTTAGTTAGAATGGATTAGCAATTTAATTACTTGTTATTACATGTTAGGTGGTTAGAGTGGCGTAATTAGCAACTAGATAGGTTGTATTATTTATCTAGTTAGGTTTAGAATTTTTCTGGGCCCATTTCGGTATTTAATTAGGCTTTTCCAACCTAAGTTGGCATTTATTTGTATTTATTTAATTATTTTTGGTATGTATGTAATTATTTAATATTTTTCGAAATTTATATCGACATAGTCGGTGATCGGAATTCCATGCTGATTGTAATGATGTACTTGGTTTATTTAATTGGATACTAATTTGTGCTATTTGAGTGATGTTTGTCATTTTGGAAATTTATCCCAAAATTGGGTAATTTAAGTGTTTAATCGGGAAACACCGGGCGTCAGTTTATAACGCCAAAAATATTCTTGTGGACTATATTAAATGATGGGATTTTTAAAAGGGAAATCATTGTATTTTGGCTAAAGCTGACCGTGTACCCACACACGATTATTTTATTGGGTATAATAATAATTAAGTATTGCATAGCTTTAGTGAGCATTATAAGTACCGTACAGCTTTGGTGAGCATTATTAGTATACTATATTAGCATTCAGGCCTCGATATATTGGCTTAGGGTGAGCAGAATACTCTAGCAGCTTCGGTGAGCATTATAAATATCTATTAGCTTTGGTGAGCTATATTATCTATCAGCTTTAATGAGCATTATAGATACCTATCAGCTTCGGTGAGCATCTAGTATATATCAGCATCGGTGAGCACTATAGATATATGTCAGCTTTAGCGAGCAATAAAATTTATATATCTATCAACTTTGGTGAGTTATACCATATATTATTAGCTTAGAGTGAGCAATGCTTGAATCGATCGAATTTTATGGATGTTATTGATGGTATGGATTGATTGGTCAATGATTTGATTGAATTGAAGTGTTTGGTTGAGTATTGAATCGTATTGACTTGCAGAAGAAACTGAGGCAAAGGTAAATCCTCTGTCTTGTGTGTGCATAGGTAGCCTTTAGGCGTATTTCCTTCCTAGTCGAAGTTTAGGGGGTGAACTTGCTGAGACATTGTCTCACCCCGTCGTGGGTTAACATTTACAGGTCCTTAGATGGCTATACCTCCTAAGCGTTTTGGCCAACCGAAGAAGGTCACCAAATAACACTCTCAGATTCCTCTCCCTGGGAGCCAAGGAGCTTGGGTTTACGAACTCGTGAGATCCATTGTCTGGGTTGATGCGAGTGTATCCTGGAAGGTACCCCATCAATTCAGATCGTGGTATCGTTACAGGCGAGATGGACCCAGAGAAGGCCCCCTTCTGGAGTCTGAGATTCCTAGGTCAATGCTAGAGATCGCTTTTGGCAAGGGTACAACTGACCCTCCTGGTGGTTCAGTGGTAGACTCAAATTCCTTGGAGCCAGAGACCTCAGAGAATTCGGTTGAGAGTTTGACTGCTTAGAGGATTTGTAGCCCCTCTACCCTTTTGTAGACTTGTATATATAGACTTGTTTTGTATATGACTTAGTCTGCTGTGTATATATAAGTGTGTTGTGGTTTTCCAAAATTGTGGCCCTACTTTTATATCCCACCTTCGTGTTGTCTAGGGATTTAATTATTTGCTTCTGCATATGCATTAAAATGAATGGGTCAGCGACGCGTCCTGGGACGTCATAATTTAATCAACCACCGAGGGATGGGCACGCGCTTGGAGGATCGGGGCGTGACAAGTGGTGTGACGAAGGAGGCCTACTATACGTATACTGGATTAGTAACCGGTGAAATACCAAAAAAAACTAAAAAAAATTTCAGTGAACTATTGAAGCTATCAGTGGTTTTGATCAGACAAGTACCAAGGGCTTTCGGTAGACTTCTTTCATTTCCGAATTCGCTTGCGACAAGTCCTAGCATTAGTATGAGTTCTATTGTGAAATCGTGTTGTCTATCGTTCACTCATGATTCAACGTACATTTCTAAATAATTTGCTTATTGTGCATTAAAAAGGTTAGCCAATTCTTTTGCTGACTATTCTCTTACATAAAGAAATTACAACCAGGAAATTTCTAATAGGAACTAGAAATGTTGAGACTTTTAACTATATAAAGTAGGCTAAAGAGGATTACCTTTCTCACCAATAAGACAGCCGAACAAATAAACATGGGGCAGTGTTGTCATTCTCACTTTAAGAAAGTTTTAAAAGAAAGTTAAGGGACGTTAAGACCAGAAAATAGATCTAAATCTAAACAACTCAAATGTCTGGGTATCCAAAGAACACCTCAAAAAATTAAAAAAAAAAATTAAAAAAGGTGGTTAGCCATCCATTATTTACAGAACCTATTGGACTTCATTGTAGAAAACCCTTTTGTTTCTCTCGTCCAAAACAACCAAAAAGGGAAGCTGGGATTTCTAGACAAAAAAAAAATTCCTATCTTCTCAAGAATTCGACACCGCAAAGCTAGGAGTTCCTCACTTAGAGGCCCAGAGGGGTCCGACTGACACATAAAAGAGACCATGCAAGGACAACAGAATGATGATGTGTGTTTTCTATTCTGCTTATAAAGAAAGACCATGCTGACTAGCATCATATCGAAGTAGAAAATCAGAAGGGAAAAATTCAAATTATTTGTGATGTAGAATTACTATAAATCAATATGAAGATAACAAATTAAATAGAGTATCAATGAGTTGATCATTTGGAGATCTTATGTGATTTGTTTTCCTTGTAGATAGAATTATTATCTTTTATTTCTATCTTTCACCATAATTATAGGTGGGGGGTAAGTACACTATCAGTATCAAAAGTTGTGTACAACGCTCACTTTGGTGCCAAAAGTTTATTTGGACACTTAAGTAATAAAAAGTTTAAAAAATGATTATTTTAGTGCCAACTCCAATCTAGTTGGCTAGAAATCCAATGTGGCACTTTTTATTAGTTTTTGAAGCTGATGTGGCTCGCTGGAGAGTACAGTCAGCATTTAAACAACAAAACGATGCCATTTGGTGTCTCTCCCTCAATTCAAAACCCTAAATCTCCAAATTGTGTGTGTGTGTGTGAGAGAGAGAGAGAGAGAGAGAGAGAGAGAATATCTTCAACTGCCCACATCCCTCGCCTCCACCTACGCTGGCGATGGGCCAGTCATCGTCCTCGACGGCCCCCACACTCGGCGACCACGGCTCCAACCTCGACCCCGACCTATACGAAGGCCACTTAGCGGCCAAGTCGAAGGTCGTGATCTGGCCGGTGCTCGAGGAGGCCGCCAACGAGTGCACCGCCCCTGATCTCTCCCTCTCCATCTCCAATCTCCTCGACGAGTGCCTGGCCTACGTCTTCCAGTACCAAGGCTTCGGCGACCGGGGCTAGTGCTCCCTCGTGTGTCGCCGCTAGCTCGCGATCGAAGGCCAAAGCCACCAGAGGTTCGCCCTCCACGCCCACTCGGAGCTACTGGACGCAGTCCTGGCGCTGTTCACGTGGTTAGACTCGGTCACGAAGCTCACGCTCAAGTGCGATCGCAAGTCGTTGAGCATTGGCAATGACGTGCTTGTGCTGATCTCGCTTAAGTGTAGGAACCTCATGCGCCTTAAGCTGCGGCCGAGCGATGGCGGCCGATGTTGGGCGAGGATCGGACAAAAAAACCTTAATTTCAATCCCAAAGAAAAAAAATCTCCAAATGAGTGCGGCGTCTTTTTTTGAGGCCATCCACTTAGGCTTCAGTAAAAGGACGTCGTTTTCTTAAGGAGGACGGGAAACAACATCGTTTAAAAGTGATCGTTTTTCCTCTGATTTGGCACTTAAGTGATCTGACAAAAACTTTTGGCACCAAAGTGAGCGCCATACACAACTTTTGACACTGATAGTGTACTTACCCCTTATAGGTGGTGATATATATATTTAAATATATATTATACAACATATTAATGAAAAGCAACGCTTCATTGACTCAATCTTCTATGCAAAAATTTCAATATTATGTGGTATATATTGATGATTTCTCGTGACATTGTTGGTTGTATCCATTGAAGTGAAAGTCATATTTCTATGAGATTTTCTTAGCCTTTTGGAAATTAGTTGAAAACCAACTTGATAATAAAATTAAAGCTTTTCAATCCGATGGAGGAGGTGAATTCACGAGCAATAATTTTCTCACGCATCTTCGTGAATGTAGCATACAGCTACAACTCTCTTGTCCAAGTACACCAAAGCAAAAATGTGTTGTTGAGAGGAAACATCGACATGTTGTTGAACTCGGACTTTCTACACTATTTAAAGCATCTATACCACTCAACTATTGGGTGGAAGCTTTTACAACAATGAATTATTTAATAAATCAGGTTCCTTTAATTGCTCTGGGCAACTGAAGTCCATACTCAGTCTTATTCAAGAAGGACCTTGATTACTCATTTCTCCAAGTGTTTGGCTCTTGTTGTTATCCATATTTATGCAACTACGCAATGAACAAATTTGACAAGCGCTATTTGCCATGCGCATTTTTGGGATACAATGGGAAGCACAAAGGATATCATTATCTTCATCAAACTATCGGTTGTGTTTATGTATCTCAAAATGTTGTTTTTGATGAGCATTATTTTCTTTTTTGCTTCTTCTTCTCATATTTTTGCTATGACTAAAAGAGAGCTATTGCAATGGAATTCAACTATAAGTCCATCACAAACAAAAGTTTCTAGCCAACCTCGTTTAGAAGTTGATCAAAATGTTGGTTCACCAATAGATCTTGGATCTACGAGCAAACGTGCACGTCTATTTGCTGAGATATAACTAGAGTCAAATGTTTTATCTACAACGCTCTCTAATCATGTGTAACAACCAATAGAGAGTGAATCTTTAGTTCAATCTCTATATGAAACATGAAACATCGTTAGTGCATCCCATGGTTGCACATTCAAAGGCTGAGATCTTGAAGCCAAACCCCAAGTATGCCAATATAGCTATATCATCTATCCCTCCCGAGCCAATGCATTGTCCATTCAGCATTAAAACACCATGGTTGGACAACTGCTATGCTTGAGTAGTTGGATGCTCTTGCAATCAATGAGACATAGGAACTTGTTCCTCGTCAACCTTTGATGAATGTAATTGGATGTAAATGAGCATACAAGAAAAAGCTACATACAGACAGTTCACTTGACCTTTTGAAAACGACTTGTTGCAAAAGGGTTCATCAAGAGGAAGGTGTTGACTTCTCAGAAACCTTTAGCTTGGTAGTTAAAAAAGCCATAATTCGCATTGTATTATCTATTGTTACTGTTCAAAACTAGGAAATTTGCCAATTATATATCATGAATGCCTTCCAACACGGAAATCTAGATGTTCCCATCTATATGGAACAACCACTAGGTTTCCATGATTCATCTTATCCTAATCATGTTTGCTTACTCCAATGGGCGTTATATGGTCTCAAACAAGCTCCTAGGGCATGGTTTGACAAGTTCAGCAATTTTCTTTTTGAGTATGGATTCTTTTGCAACACTACTGATCCATCACTATTTGTTTATCATCATCATGGTCATACTATTATTCTATTGCTCTACATGGATGATATAATCCTCATTGGTGATTCTACAGAATTGCTTAACCATCTTGTGCAGGCACATGGTCAAGTGTTTTCCATGAAAGATCTTGGTGCTCTTCATTATTTCTGAGGCATTGAAGCCAATCACTCCACTGATGGACTCTTTCTCTCCCAACATAAATATACATTAGATCTTTTGAGTCGAGCATTACTGTCGCAATATAAGCCAATTGCTACTCCAATAATTACCAAGCAAACATCCCTAAAAAATGGTAGTAAGCCCTACATTGATCCATCCCATTTTGAAACATTGTAAGCACTCTTCGATACCTTACCCTTACTTGTTCAGATCTCTCACTTGCAGTCGACATAGTTTGCCAATATATGCATGCCCCAATTGTTGCTCATTCTCATATGGTAAAGCATATTATGCGATATGTTCACAGCACTTTACACATAGGGCTTCGCATTTTGTCTCGTAGTTCTCTTCATTTATTTGACTTTGTTGATGCAGATTGGGCTAGCTACAAAATCAACTGACATTCTATCACTAGTTATTGTACTTTTCTTGGATCAAATTGTATTTCATGGTATGCCAAGAATAAGTTACTATGGCCCGCTCCACAGCTGAAGCTGAATACCAAGCTCTTGCTTTCGCAGCTACTAAACTCACTTGGATTTCATACATGCTATATGACATTGGGATTTACCAACATCAACCTTCATTACTTTTTTCAGACAATATTGACAGTGCATCTCACAACTAATCCAGTTTTTCATGTTCAGACAAAGCATATTGAGATTGATTATCATTTTGTTGAGGAAAAGGTTGCTCTCCATTCTATTGTAACACGCTATGTCACGTCTTCCTCACAAATTGCTAATATTTTCACTAAATCATTGACTTAAGATATGTTTGTCAGTTTATGAATCAAACTCGGTCTTTAGTCCTCCCCATTGACCGGTTTGAAGGGGAGTACTGAAGCAGAAAATCAGAAGGAAAAAATTCAAATTATTTGTAGTGCAGAATCTTCTACAATTCAGTACGAAAATAACAAATCAAATAGAGTATCAACGAGTTGATCATTCGGAGATCTTTTGTAATTTGTTTTCCTTGTAGATAAAATTGTTATCTTTTATTTTTTTCTTTCACCATAATTATAGGTGGTGATATCTCTCTCTCTCTCTCTCTCTCTCTCTCTCTCTCTCTCTCTCTCTCTCTCTCTCTATATATATATATATATATATATATATATATATATTGTTCAAAATATTAATGAAAAGCAGTGCTTCATTGACTCAATTTATGAGTTTCTTTACATCAATCTTCTTTGAAATTTCTTTTAGTTGATAATTCTCCCAAGAACTCTCTCTCTCTCTCTCTCTCTCTCTCTCTAAGAAGCTCATATTAGCAGGAGTTCCAGCTTCCAGCAAATTTCCCTATGATGAAACCCAACTTCTATTGTATCCAAGAATTAGATCCTAAAGTTGGTCTTATGGTGAATTTCCTATATGTAGTTTACACTAAGAATCCATGGCATGTCCTCCTTTACCGCATTAACACCCAAGAAAGCATAAGACATATGAAAAGTTGTGAAATATTCAATTTTCCAATCTTCACACCCAATTTACTGCCATTGAGTAGCATTACTTCACCGGATCATCCTTTTGTCTTGCTCGCTGAGAAATCTAAGAAAATGCTATTTTAAAGGTTGATCTAGATATTTAGTCCTTCCAACAAATGAATTGCCTTCCTGCAACCAACATTGAATCCTACAGATGCTCCCAAATCCAACCGGATAATTGACAATTCAAGCACATAGTGTAAATACCGATATTGTTCTTAAGGATCTGTTTCAATTAAATAAATGACCGATTCAAAAATTAAATTTAGCTGCTGTTCAATCAGCAAGAATTACCAAGAAAGTGTTTTCTCAAACCATATAGTCAATCAATCCCATTGTAGCTCAAATATGCATCTTACTTCCCAAATGCCCTTTAAGGAGAACAATAAAATTTTTGAATGATGAGTCATACATACCACCACAAAATTGATGGGAGAACAGTAACAATTTGAACAATGTTGAATTAACGCAACGGAATAAAATAATCTCCCCTCTTGTGTAAACCTAATAGGAATCGATATAGTAGAGTAAAATAAATACCAAGCACGAGAACACAAGACGATTTTTTTTTACGTGGAAAACCTCCTTGATGTGAAGAGATCAAAAACCACGGGATCGGAGTCCACCCGAAAATCTTCACTATCAACAAAATTGGGTGAACAATGTTTTTCTCTAACAGATACGAGAGGTATATAGCAGCAAAGACCTCAAGAACATAATTCTTGGCAATACACATGAATTTCACAAGATATCAAGGATAAATCTGACAAAAAAACGCAGATTTTGATCAATCTATGAAAAACCTGATGTAGAGAGCTTCAAAAGAATATCAAACCATTTAGATTCGAGAAGATTGCACCACGAACATGCTGACAAAATTTCAGCTCAATCGGACCACGAATCGACCTCCGATGCCAACTTGATATAAATCAGACTTTGCCGTAACCCCAGATTTTCTGATTTCTCTTTTTCTCTTGTTACCGTGTCTTTTTTGTGGCTACCACTTTAAAAATAGTGAAAAACCTTATTTCTTCATATGACTTATTATATGGGCTCAAGCCATTTTTGGGCTTGCAACTCATTGGGCTTTCTCCACATATGAGTGAACACAGCTAACAAATCTTCCCCTCACAATAATGTGGAGGGATTCACCATCCCTACTATCAATTAGCAATGTTCAAGCTTTTCTCTTGGTAGAGTCTTTATTATCATATCAAAGCCATTATGATATGTATAAATTTTCTCAAGTTCCAATAACTTTTCATCTAGAACATCCTTTATCCAATGATATCTAACATCAATATGTTTCGATCAAAAATGAAAAGATGAATTCTTACCAAGATGAATTGCGGTTTGATTATTACAAAATAGCACATACCTCTTTTGCTTGAACCCAAGTTCTTCTAAGAACTTGTTCATCCATAGCATCTCCTTACTAACTTCAGTTGCTGCAATAAATTCAACTTCGATTGTAGAAAGTGCAACACACTTCTGCAATCTTGACTTCCATGATACAACTCCACTCGTAAAAGAAATCAAATAACCAGAAGTAAATTTATGAATATCAATATCTCTTACCAAGTCGGAATCTGTGTATCCAACTAACTCAAGTTTCTCGGTCCCGAATTTAAGTTTCAAATTTGAAGTTCCCCGAAGATACCTCATAATTCACTTCACTGCATTCTAGTGCTCTCTACCTGGATTTGACAAATAGCGACTAACGACGCCAACTATGTGCACCAAGTTTGAGCGTGTATATACCATCGCATACATTAAGCTTCCTACAGCTGAGGCATATGGAACACTTTCCGTATCTTTTTTCTCTTTATCAATCATAGAACTTTGTTTCATATTTAATTTAAAAAGGGCAGTAAGAGGAGTACTAACCACTTGAGCCTTGTCCATGTAAAATTTCTGAAGGATTTTCTCGATATATTTCTCTTGCGACAAAAAAAACTTCATAACATCTTTGTCTCGAGTAATTCTAGTGCCAAGAATTTGCTTCGCTGAGCCCAAATATTTCATGGCAAAAGACTTACTCAATTGTTTCTTCAATAACTCAATTCTTGAAGCATTTCTGCCAACAATCAACATATCATTAACATAATTCAAGAGAATAATAAAGTCATCATTAGAAATTTTTTGGACAAACACACAATTATCTAAGGAAGTCTTCTTATAGCCCTATTCTGTTATAACTTACGCAAACTTTTTGTACCATTGCCTCGGTGCTTGTTTTAGGCCATAGAGACTTTTCTTCAATTCACACACATAATTCTCTTTCCCTTTTAGTTTAAAACCCTCAGGTTGTTCCATATATATATCTCTTCCTCCAAGTCACCATGTAAGAAGGCTATTTTGACATACATTTACTCAATTTCCAAATTTAGGGTTGTGACATTCCAAATTTTCAATTATGTATTTCATTGAACAAATCGAGTCTTTCATCGATGCGCCTATAGGGCTATTCTTAGAGCTGATCAATTTTAAGATAACTAGACTATCTGGGAAAGCCATTAAGGAATTTTAAAGCAATAGACTGGAGAATTCGATCAGGAATTGGCTACTCGACCGTGCTCATTTTTAGAGGGCATAACAGCATAGTTAAAAAAATCGATTAGGGATCAGGAATAGGTTGGTTCGACTGAGATGTGTGGTTAAATGTGGGTGACTCCACTAAATTATAAAATTCTCGTCGACCGGCACTAGACTAATTTTTCTATTATTTTGGTACCCTGTGTCCATATTTGAATTCTCGAGATTTTCACGACAACCGAAAGTTGTCAATGTATCGAGTGGGTTCATTGTGGTTCAAAGAAAATTGACCACGGGTCATTTGTAATAAAAATTTCTGAAAGCTACATAGTAGCCTAGGTGACGCTAAAAACGCGCCAGAGTGAAATTAACCGTGAATTTGAATCCGACTTCAGAAATTGAAAGTTCTGTCATGTTACAAATCATTTTAGGAACGTTGATTCAGTCTCAGAAGATTTTTCTGCAAACTGAGACTTTTTGGGAAAAAGTTGTCATAGGGCCGTTTTTCTTCAGAAAAGTCCGAGGACCTTCTTTGATCGTGCAATTAGGATGCAAGTGGGTTCTGTTGATGAGGAAAAATACCAATTTGATCGATGGTAGGTTGATTGAATTTTCAGAAGCATTAAATGTCCAATTAATGAGAAACCAAGCAAAATTCGTGTGCCCCACCACCCGTGACTTTTGGACCACCTCAGGCTTCTAGAAGAGAGCCTTAGTGGCTGTTTTTGGGCCATGGATGTAGCTGGTGGTGGTGAATGGTTAAGGGGGACCAAGAAGATGAAGATGAGAGAGAGGTGGACCCCTTGTCCCCTCCTTCTCTCCTCCATCCTCTCTCCCTTGTAGATCGGCCGACCAAGCTCCTTTCTCCCCTCCATCTTGCCATTTTCAAAACCCTCAGCAGGTAGAGAGTTGTCGGAGATGGGATTGTTGCCGAACCGCCCGCATGCAGCCCTGCCTGTCACCGTTCGCCGCCTCGCCTTGCGTGCATGCCACCTCGCGTCACCGCGCGATCCTGACGCTTCAGTAGCCTGACCCGCTATTGGGAGAAGTACACTATCAATGCCATAAGTTGTGTACGACACTTACTTTGGTGTCAAAAGTTTCTGTCGGATCACTTAAATGTCAAATTGGAGGAAAAACGATCACTTTAGTGCCACCGATGAGAGATTCCGGCTAAAATGATTACGTAGCTTTTATATTTAAAAAAATAAAATCGATAAGGCCTTTAAACGATGTCTTTTCCATCCTCCTTAAGAAAACGACGTCGTTTTGCCGTCCTAAGTGGATGGCTTTGAGAAAACGATGTTGCACAACTCATTTGGGTTTTTTTTTTTTTTTAGGATTGAAATTAGGGTTTTTTTGTCCAATCCTTGCCCAACACTGGCCGTCATTGCTCGGCCGCCGTCACTCGGCCTCCGTCATAGTAGCACAGTGTCCCAATCTCGGTAACATTTCACCAACTTCAACATCCTCAAATTCTTCGAGCCGGGACCACGTCCAGTAGCTCCGAGTGGGCGTGGAGGGTGAGCTTCTGGCGGCTCTGGCCTTCGATCGTGAGCCACTAGTGGCACACGAGGAAGCACCAACCCGAGTCGCCAGAGCCTAGGTACTGGAAGATGCAAGCCAGGCACTTGTCGGGGAGATTAGAGATGGAGAGGGAGAGATCGGGGGTAGCGCACTCGTCGACGGCCTCCCCGAGCACCGGCCAGATCATGGCCTTCGACTTGGCCATCATCGGGGTCGGGGTCAAAGTTGTGACCCTCGAGTGCGAGGGCCATTGAGGACGGCGACTGGCCCATCACCATTGGCTTATCTTCTCTCTCTCAATTTGGGAATTTAGGGTTTTGAATTGGGGGAGAGACACCAAATGGCGTCATTTTGTTATTTAAATGTTGACTGTACTCTCCGGTGAGCCACATCAGCTTAAAAAATTAATAAAAAAGTGCCATGTCAGATTCCCGGCCAACCAGATCGGAGATGACACTAAAATGATCGTTTTTCAAACTTTTTGGCACTTAAGTGATCCGACGGAAACGTTTGGCATCAAAGTGAGCGCCGTACACAACTTATGGCACTGATAGTGTACTTGTCCCCTCGCTGCCAAGCAAGCCTCCTGGACTGCCACGAGCTATTGTTGGCCACCATTCGAGTTCTGTTTAGGCCTGGTTTGGCCCTTTTTAACCTTCCTCGATCCATCCTCGCCTCAACCAATTCACCACCTCATCTTCTCAGCCATCAACCAACCTAAACAGAAGCAAGCAGAGTGGGTTTCCAGCAGCGGTGTTGGCCCATTTTGGAGGTATTCTCGACCTTGAAAGCCAAGCCTGCTTTGGAGTTTTCCATCCCCCGTCGCATCCTTGTCAAATTGAACCGAGCGATTCGATTAACAAGTGAGTTTAACTCATTAATCCTCGCTTAGTAGGTTAAAGACACTTAAGGGTTGATTAGTTTAGATTAAGCATGGATTAGGTGGTTAGTTAGATTAGATTAGTCAATTTAATTAATTACTGATGCATGTTAGGTGGATAGTTAGTGCAATTAGAGCCTAGACAAGCTCTAGTATTCAACAAGAGTGGTTCGGTAATTTTTCGGACCCGTCTCGGCTTCCAATTAGGCTTTACAAGCCTAAGTTTTAATTATTGGCATTTAATAATTATTTTTCGTAATTATTTAATTATTTATTTATTTTCCAGAAATTAGACTAGGATGGCCAATGACCGAAATTTTATACTGATTGCAATGGTGTGATCTGTTTATTTAAGTGAGCTCGAATTTGAATTGGTTTGGTGTGAATTTTGATTTTATGATATATTTTATTTTTATTATTTAATTGGAAAATAACTGAGCATCGGTTTACAATGCCAAAAAAAAAAAATATTTTGGTGGGCCGTTTGAAATGGTGGGATTTATGGAAAGGAAATTATTATATTTCGGCTAAGGCTAACCGTGTACCCACACACGGCTATTTTATCGGGTATGATAAAAAGTGAGAAATTGTTGGAGAATGAACGTCGGCTCGATGATTCGGTATGTCATCTTGGAGAAAGACGTATATTATGTTGACTCGATGACTCAGTATGTCATCTCAGAGAAAGATATTATATTATGTCGGCTCGATGACTTGGTATATCATCTCGAGAAAAGACATTATATTATATTGGCTTGATGACTCGGTATGTCATCTTAGAGAAAGAATGGTATATTATATTAGCTCGGTGACTCGATATGTCATCTTGGAGAAGGAATAGTATACTAGTTCTTAGCCTTGAGGCTAGCTACTATCTATTTTTTCTTAACTTAGAGTAAGCTGTCCGCAAGGTGGTCGAAATATATAGATAGTATTGACTGAAATGATCGGGAATGGTCTGATTGACATATAATCGACCAGGTTGATTGATTGATGAGTGGATCTAAGTGAACAATTTGATTGGTTGATGTGACTCGATGAGATTATGAATTGTTTTGAATTGGAGGAATTGAGGCTAAGGTAAGTCCTCTGACTCGTGATTGTTCCTAGGCAGCCCTTAAGGCATATTTTATTCCTAATCGGGTCTTAGGATGGTAAAACTTGCTAAGACGTAATCTCACCCCGATGTGGGATAAAATTTCAGGTCCATAGATGGCAGCCCTTCCTGCTCCTCCTAAGCATTTTGGCATACTGAAGAAGTTCACAGAACAAAATTATCACATTCCAATACATGGGCACCCTGAAGGGTTAGAGTATGTGCTGATGAAATCCATAGTCTAGGTTGATGCGAGTTTGCCCAAAAAGGTGCCCCATCAATATAGGGCATGGTATTGCCATTATCATGATGGACGAAGAGAGGGCCCTGTGCCAGAATCTAATATACCTCTATATGTGATGGAGGTTGCATTTGGTAAGAGTACTGTAGACCCCTAAGAATGGATCGGTGGTGGATGCGAAAGATCCCAAGCTTTATGATCCTGATTTTCCGGAGTACTCAGCCATGGGCTCCAGCTAGAGCATAGAAGAAGGAGAGATCGTCGAGGAGGATGACCGGGAATAGATTGGAAATCCCCACCCCTATCTACAGACTTTATTTTCCGAGCTTGTTTAAGTTGAATCTGACTTGGTAGTTCGCCTTGTATATATGTGCACTAGTTTGCATTGTATATAAGTGTGGTTGTTTTTTAGGTTCGAGTTTTATGGTCCTACTTTCCTATCACATTGTTTTATTGTCTGTGGATTATTTATATGCTTCCGCATGCATATTAAAATAAATGGGTGGACAATGCGCCCTAGGACGTCGCTATTTAATTGACAAGTGATGGATGGGCGCGTGCTCGAGGATTGGGGCGTGACAATGGTAGCTGCCAAGCCTAGTACCACATGGATAGAAGACATTTTCACTACTGGAGAAAATATATCATCAAAATCAATATCCTTTCTCTAACTGAATCCCTTAACAACTAATCTAGCTTTGTACCATGGTTGTGAAGTATAATCATCTTGCTTTAACCTATATACCCACTTGTTCTTCAAAGCTCTTTTACCTTTAGGCATCTCATCGTATAGCATCAAACCAATTACTTTTGTACTCATCTTCTATTACTTTGGCATAGCACTTTAGTTCACCTACATCAGTCAATAATACATACTCATCTTCAGAATACCTGGTGGAAGGTCATTGGTCTCTAACGGATCTTCGGACTGGAACATCTAATGGAACATTTAATTGAGCTTCTGGTTCAGAAATAGTATTATCTATTTCAACATGTTCAAGAACATGCGCATTCTTTGGAACATTGACTTTCTACTGCTCTTTATCAACCTATGTAGGAATATTTATAAGAAGAATTGGATCCAAATTAACTAAATTATCACTAACCTGTGGTGCTGAAATCATCTTTGCTTTCTCAATATCCTCTATCGTTTAACCTTCCATAAACACAATGTCTCTGCTTCTTACAATTTTCTTTTCAACCGGATCATAAAATTTGTAGCCAAGCATATCTTGTCCATAACTAATAAATATGCACTTTTGTGTTTTCACATCAAGTTTAGACCTCTCATATTTGGAAATATGCACAAATGCTTTGCACCCAAAGACACACAAATAATCATAAGAAACATCTTTTTCTGTCCAAACTCTATTAGAAACATCAAACTCTAAAGGAACGCATGGAGTAAGATTTAATACATGCACAATAGTACTTAAAGCCTCACCTCCAAAAGAATCCAGGTAGCTTTGACTGTGAAAGTAAACATTTTACCCTTTCAACCGATGTTTTGTTCATTCTCTCAGTTAAGCCATTTAATTGAGGTGTCTTGGGAGGTGTTTTTTGATGTTGAATACCTTGTTGTCTGCAATATTCATCAAAAGGTCCAATATACTCTCCCCCGTTATTAGTTTTGATGCATTTGAATTTCTTTCCAGTCTGTCTTTCAACTAAAGCCTAAAATTACTTAAAAAGCATTTAATACTTGATATTTAGTTTTCAAGATACGAATCCAAATTTTTCTTGAAAAATCATTTATGAAGGTGACAAAATAAAAAGAGCCACCAAGTGATTTTGTTTTCATAGGACCGCAAACATCATAATGCACTAAATCCAGTATACCTGACTTTCTTGAAGGATGGGAGCTTTTAAATGCAACTCTGTTCTGTTTTCCCACTAAATAGTGAGCACACTTTTTTAGCGCCGAACTTTTCAATCATGAAAGGAGCTCCTTCTTGGCCAATATTAACAAACCCTTCTCACTGATGTGAATGAGCCTCTTATGCCATAACTCAACTGCATATTCGCTGTGTACTGCATTAATTTTGTCTGTGAACAACTTTGCCTACATAATGTATAATGAAGAATATTTTCACCTTTAACCACAACAAAAGAACCTTTGATGAGCTTCCATTGACCATTACTGAAGGTGTTACAATACCCCTCATCATCCAACTTGCCTGTAGAAATCGAATTCAAGTGGATATCAGGTATATGTTTAACATTATTTAATACTAACCTTGTGCCATTGCTGGTTTCTAGGCACACATCACCGATGCCTACAATTTGAGCTAGCCAATTATTTCCCATCTTCATAGATCTAAAGTCACATGACCTGTATGATGTAAAGAAATCCCTACAAGACATAGCATGAATAGATGCACCACTATCAATTATCCAGTTGGTCTCATGAGATACAAAATTTACCACATCACCATAAAAAATGATGAGAAAGTCTTCTTCAAGTGCAGCAACACAATTGTCATCACTATCATTATTACTTTTCTTCTCTTTACCTTTCTCTTTTTGTTTCTTCCTTTTTAACTGGCGACAAAACCTCTGAATATATCCCTTCTAATGACAATAATGACACTTAATATTAGCAAATTTATTATACTTACCTCTGCTTTTATCTCGACTTTTATCTCTATTTCTCGGACCTCAATCAGTTCTTCCCATTTTCTTAACAACCAAGGCATTAGAATGTAAAGAGGACAATCCTTATGTCTTCCTTCTCATCTCTTCATTCAAAATACTACTCTTGACCAAATCCATGGTAATCATATCATTCAGGGCAGAATTAGACAAAAATGTTCGGAATGTCTCCCATGAGTCCAGCAAAGTACCAAGTAACCATAGTGCGTGTATCTTGTTATCAAACTTGATTCCCATCGCAACCAACTGATTTATAATTCCTTGAAAAAAATTTAAATGATCAGTCAAACGAGTATCATCTTGATATCAGAGCCATAATCTGTTTTATAAAAAATAAATTATTATTCCCGCCTTTCGAGCATATAAACTATTTGAGCTTATCCGATAAAGTGTGTGCATGTTTTCTCAATAATATGGTTCAAAACATTATCATCCACCTACTACCTAATATAACCACACACTTGATGATAAAATATAGACCATTCAACATCAGTTTTATCCTCCGATTTCTCCTCAGCAAATACGGGCAAATAAAAATCTTTCACATATAAAAAGTCTTCCATCTTCTCTTTCCAAATATGATATTTCGAACCCTTCAATGTAACCATTCTACTCGTATTCATTTCCATTATTTAACACAATGTAGAAAAATTAAGCAATAACTAGAAGCTCTGATACCACTCTGATGGGAAAACAGTAACAATTCGAATAATATCGAATTAACGCAGCGGAATAAAATAATCTCCCTTCTTGTGTAAATCTAATAGAAATCGATACAGTAGAGTAAAATAAATACCAAGCACGCGAACACAAGATGATTTTTTTTTTTTTTATGTGGAAAAACTCCTCAATGTGAGAAGATAAAAAACCATGGGACCAGAGTCCACCCGAAAATCTTCATTATCAACAAAATTAGGTGAACAATGTTCTTTACTAGTAGATACTAGAGGTACATAGCAGTAAATACCTCAATAACATAATTCTTGGCAATATACATGAATTTCACAAGAGATCAAGGATAAATCTGACCAAAAATGCAAGTTTTGATCAATCCACGAAAAACCTGATGTAGGGAGCTTCAAACAAAAAATCAAACAATTCAGATTCGAGAAGATTGCGCCACGAACATGCTGACAAAATTTCAGCTCAATTGAACCACGAATCAACCTCTAATGCTAGCTTGATGTAAACCAAACTTTGCCTCAACCCCAGATTTTATGCTTTCTCTTTTTCTCTTGTTACTATGTCTTTTTTGTGGCTATCACTTTAAAGATAGTGAGAAACCCTATTTCTCCATATGACTTATCATATGAACTTAAGCCATTTTTAGGTTTGCAACTCATTGGGCTTCCTCTACATAGGAGTGAACCTAGTTAACAAAAATTGAGTTTGTACCAAATTTTCGGCTAACCACCTCCATTTGGGTAGTCACGAGTACATTTTGGTCTGCTCATGGATGTTTCAAGTAATCTTCTCAACAGTTCCTCATATTACCACCAAAGATAAAAGTAATTCCACAATTTTCAACGTTGACTATGTTATCTCCAAGTAGAAAAAGAAAACAGCCATTTGAACCATCTAAAGCCAGATTCAATTTGATATGTGGAATGAATTATCAACTTCGCCTTGTTGATTGTGAAGATTGATATACCATTTCCAAAACAGCAAAATATCTTACGCTTGAGCGCCGCCACCACCCCCCCCCCCCAACCCCACATCCCACACCCCCTAGTCAAGAGGGAAAACTCTAGCATGAAATCGGACATAAGAGAGATATGGTCCATGCAGAAAATTTATATAACCATCTGCTTCGCTCAAATACCTATGGCAAGATCACGCATGTGTTCAGGGAGGCTGTGACTTTCAGGTTTTTCCTCTAGCAATCTTTAGCATTTAAATTCTTGCTTTTGTTGATATTGAACACGTCAACTCTTCCAAAACACACCCATCCGTAGGTAGCTGCGTTGGTTGAGAGTCTCTCCCTCATCGCTGAGGTCAAGAGTTCGAAACCCGCAGTTACTAGAGATTTAAGTGGGGGGCCCTGGCAGTGGGTTGCTGGGCTAGTCTCCTCTGAGGTAAAGGGGCCCGGCCCTTAAGAGCCGTTCGGGCACGGGGGGGTCCGTGGTGGAGTCCTCGGTTACCAAAAAAGAAAATCTTCCAAAACACAGAGATTAACAAGTCGGTCATCTGGAAATAGCCACCCCTGGGGGGGGGGGCGGGAAAAAAAGAAGGAATTAGAAGAAACGAAACACCGTTGGTGGAAAACAAAGACAATACTTTTGTAGAACTTTATTATCAGGCAGTAATCTAGATTCCTTGCATAAAGTAAAAGGCATATGTTTTGAGCTTTCCCCTATCGCTAAGCTTCACAATCAAACTTCTACAGTACCTGCATAATAGCCGCATCTGTAATCGCATGCACCTCCGTATTTGAGGAGAGAGTGAAATCCCATGTCAAACTGTAGAAAACTTTGAGATGCTCCCGAAGCACATCATTCTCATCAATCCAGGCCAATTACCACGTTTCAATTTATAAAGAAAATAAGAAGTTCGCACCAAATGTGAGGCCAAGATTGGCTGGGGTCGATGGGGATGTTGTGATCTACGAGCCCCTAAAGATCTCTCATCAAATTGGGGCAATGCTATGGCCTTCTTACCAAACTTTATCTCATTTTCAGGTGCGGGCATGTAGTGTAATGTGTCATATATGTGCATGTTCACAAATCTCTCTTTCTGGTATCAAACACTAGAAGCAAAGGGCCAACACTCTCTTCCATGTCACTGTTAGGGCAAAAAAACTGGCTTGTTCAATAAAAAGCACGATATCGATACAAAAATATAGGGAGGATTCCTGTTGATAATAACCTTCATAATCACTATATGTTAGCAGCCATTCACCTGAACATACATGAGAGCCAGTCTGATTAAAGGCTTCTAGAAAAAGATAAAAACAGACTCACAGGTTGAGTAGCTTGGATGAGGCCGCACGTAACACAGTTAGTGCCTCCTTCCAACTCCACTGGCGTGGAATAAAAGAACTTAGTATTAAGTGCTACTTCCAGCACGTACATAACTATTTTATTTCTATTCCAAAACTATTTTTCAATTTCGAATAAATTTGGAACAGTAATTCATTTGATAATACAATATTATTTTTCCATATTTGGAATAAATTTTTTGTCCATAAATAGGTTTGAAGCATAAATGAGAAGTAAGAATTTTCCACTTCTTTATTTCTAGAATAGAAATGAAAAATAAAAATTCTTCTCATTGCTCACCCTCGCTACTAGTCGGTTGCCCACTTGCCGCTCACCGTCTGCCACCTACTATCTGCCACCCATCGTCCGTTGCTTGTCATCCTCCCATCACTTGTCGGCTACCTACCACCCCCCACCATCTACCACCCGCTTGCCACTCACCCGCCATCTGCCTCCCTCCCGCCGTTTGTTGCCAATCACTCACCATCAGCCTGCCCACCACCAGCCACCTGTCGATTACTGTCGATAGCACCCTCCCATCGCCAATTATTATCGCTGCTCACTGTTCGCTACCACTCGCCCCTCGTCAACCCCCTCCCGTTGCCAGTCACCATCGCCAGCATATCGCCGGCCCCTACTTGCCACCATTAACCCCCTCCCGTTAAGGGTGATCAGTTTCCAATCTAGTTTGATTCCACCTAGGAATCGGGAACTGAACAAGAAGGACTGATTCCCAATTTTAAGGACTGAAGACCAGACCGAACGATCCTAGAACCGGGTACCATTCGAACCAACCTATCTGGTCCGGTCCGGTCCGATCCCGTGGAATTGATCACTTAGCAAAAGAAATTAAAAAAATAAAAAATAAAAAAAAGCTGTCACTATTTTAGGATTTGTTGTTTTTTTTAAGAAATTAAAAAAATAATTTTTTGAAAAAAATAGTTACTCCAGTCTGTTGGTTCGGTTCAATTCAGACCAATCCCTCTAGGAACTAGACCAAATCGGCCAATGCGATCCATTCTAGGCAGTTCTTGATTTGGGCAGTCTGACATGCTCGCCCCTACCTCCTGTTGTCGCTCACCATTTGTCACCATTTGCACGCTATCGCCCCCTCCCATTGCCACTAGCCGTCCCGCGCCCCTTGCCATCTGCCAACACCTATGAAGGATAAAGTTTGTGTCGTTATCAAACAAATTTCTATTCCGAGAACAGAAATTTTATTTTGTTATCAAACGCGTATTTTTGCTTAGAAACTCATTCAATAATAGAAATAAAAGAAATCTATTTTTGTTCCAAAAATCATTATTTGATCAAAATAATTATCATTCATGCCTGTAGTCCTAATTCTCATCAATTGGACAATTAACTTCAAAAACCTTTTGTAAAGAACTTAAAGATAAGATGTGGAATTCACGAACTCACGTTAGAATATTATATTCCTCTCCAAAATTGTCCTATCTGGATGTCAGGAGGTAACTAAAACTTAATTGAGATGATTTTACCACGTCTCATTTCCTCATCGTCAGTAATTCTATCGCTGGGATTGTTACCTATAACATGATCATGATCTGATTGATTCCTTGTTCGTTCATCCTCTAAATAAATCACAAGTTATCTCACCGAGTGTGGCAAAAACATATGTCATTGGAATTTGATCGAGGACAAAACATCTTTCATCAAAAAAATTTCTTCAATTTTATTAAGAGGAGATAGACTCTATACTGATTCCGGATAGTAATCTTATCAATGAAGCATGAGGAACAAATATGCTTAAACAAAATTTAATCAACAATGAAGTGCAATGACATAAGTTTTGTCGAAATTTAATCGACAACAAAGTGTGATGACATTAACACTAGAATTTAATCGATGATGGAGATATATGAAAGCTACAACTAAGATACATGGTGGAATTTTATCAACAACAAAATATCCAAAAATTATAGTGAAGGTACATAAATTGAAAGATAATTAACAAATAACTAGTTTGTTGTTGTTTGTCGGTGGTTTTACGAATAGTATAATGTGGCTAATACAATCAATTATTACAGACGGTTATTGAATTTAAAAAAGATAACCTCTTAATCCTACCTTCAAACTAATCCTACCTGCAAAACAAATAACTTTCTATCTCTAGTGATGAGAAGTTACATTATCCATAATTTTCCGGTAATTCATTTATCAATTTTGAGCAAAACTCCATGCTTTTGTAGATCTGCATATGCTTGATCATCTTTCCAAATCTCCTTTTCCTTCTTCGGTCACCATTGATTTATTTCAACTCAGCCAAGCTTGGCTCAAATACTAATTGTTGCGGAAACAAACAATTAAATAATAAAATAAACAATAAGGAAATTAAAATTGGACACCAGTTTTATATGGTTCAGTCAATTTGACCTAGTCCACGGCAAGAGCGGCACATAATTCAACCATATATATCAAGTGATATAACAAAGATTACAACCACAATTGCGTCACTCAAACATCATCATAGTTCTTTTCAGCCCTGATTATACTTGATAACTCATAAATTGTTTAACCTTCGTAATTTTTCATGAAATAATCTCTTAATTTTACATAGGAATTTCACAAAAATTTTAGTACAAGATTTCCACGACTTCATAAACTCAAATATAATTCACAAAGAAGTCGTCTCTTTGATGGTATTTAGAGCAAACGCACTTCTTATACATAGACAATAGTAGGATTCAAAATAAGAAATTCTTAACCAACTCAAACTAGAAAACTTATTCAAATTAGGAAATATGCTTGAATTAGGCAAGTTTTTTGTGTCTCAAAAGTGAAAGATATTTCCAACAAAGAATTGGTGTGGAGTTGAATAGTTAATATATCCTAGTTGATCCATGACTCATTGGATTAAGTTTTTGAGTGAAGGTGAGTCCAACTAGATATGTTGATGGGCTCGGCCTTTGGGTTCCCTTTTGGAGATCTCCTCAAATGAAGGTATCAGACTTCTACTATGCACTCCCAACAAATGGTATTAGAGTCTATGGTTGATTGGTGGCTCACTCCCACTGTGTATCACTATTTGAATATCTCAAGAAAGAATAAAGTGACTAAGGTGGGTGTTGTAGTGTAGTAACACCGTCTCAATGACAGACTTCACGGTTTCGTCTGGAAAAAATAGATCAAGGATGGAGTTGGGTATTGGAGATTCAAGTTGAGATAAATTAATACAGAAGGATACCCGAATTAAGGGGGAGCAAACCTAACAATGGAGCTCACATGTAAAGGAGAGATTGTTAGGTTAGACGTGTAAAATGAGTTAAAGAAGACTCATATCAAAGAATTGGTGTAGTGTTGAGGAGTTAATATATCCTAGTTGATTCATAACTTATTGGCTTAAGCTTTTGAGCGAAAATTGGTTAAACTAGATATGTTGACAGACTCAAGCTTTGATTTCCCTCTTGGAGACCTCCCCAAATGAAGGTATTGGATTTTTGCTATGCGCTCTGAACACTAAGTATCATGCAAGACAAGGAGTAGGTGCAAAGTTTGTGATCAGTGCACCAAATCGCATGTTGAATGACTATTGTGACTTGATTAATTAGCCTGGCCTACGATTTATGGTCTCCATCTTGAGTAGTCATATTTAAATATTCTTTTCTAGGGCTTGACCTGTAGAACAAGACCGGGCAGTTACAAAAGCTGGTTGGTGAAGTATCAAGGAAAGTGGCCTTCTTAATGCGGTATTACAATGGCATTTTCAAATGTTACTTTGGACCGACCGAGAAAGGAAATACTATATGGCAGGAAAGTGCTAAACGGAAATAACATAAAAGTCTTCTTTCTTTTTGCCCTTTTATAGTGATAGTCAATTAGCTTTTGACGATTAGCCTATCCATGTTTCGTCAAACACGTCATTCCCTCTTTTGTATGCATTATTTTGTAAAGAGAAATTGTCCACTATGATTCCTCATTTCGTGCAAAATGCAGACAAAAAAGAAAACACACAAATCTGTATACCAGAGTTGAGTCATTTATTGACTAGGCACGGTCTATAAGTATCTCAAGTCTCAACAACATTAATCACAGCCAAATCATGGGTTCTTTCTTAATCTTTTCCAAGTCTCGATTCAATTATGACCCGCCTTCTTTAGAAGTCCCCTTCCTCTTCTTCTTCTTCTTGTTCTTTGTCAGCTTTGCTTCTTCCACCTTTACTTTCACTCCGGCTGCCAACAATGAGAAACAAACAGGGGCTCTCCTGACATGGAAATCTAGCCTCGAAGACAATAGCCAATCCCTTCTGTCTTTGTGGCGTGGTAACAATTCTTGCAATTTTGTGGGAGTCATCTGTGATGACTATAGATCCATTACCCATCTTAATCTTTCTAACCTTGGTTTGAGAGAAACTTTAGATGGCCTCGACTTCTTGCTCTTAAGTAATTTGCTTAGTCTTGACATTAGCAGCAATTCGATCTATGGATCCATTCCCTCAAGTATTGGTAACCTTTCCAAACTCAATTGTCTGAATTTATGTTACAATGAATTCCACGGAAACATTCCTCCAAGTATAGGCAAATTGAAAAATCTCCACATTTTATACCTGTGTGCAAATTATCTTAGTGGCCACATCCCTCTCATGATAGGTGATCTGAGGAGTTTGGAGATTCTTTATTTGTGGGGAAATAGACTTTTAGGGCCCATACCTTCAGAAATTGGGGGATTGACTTCTCTTACTAAACTTCTCCTATCGATCAACAATCTTAGCGGCTAAATCCCTCCTTCTATTGCAAACTTGACACGTTTGTCAATTCTTCACCTTTTTGAAAATAAAATTTCCGGCCTAATCCCTCGAGAAATAGGAAATTTGATATCTCTCCATGATTTAGAATTGGCTGAAAATAATTTAGTCAGTCCAATCCCTACTTCTTTGGGAAATTTAGGCAGATTAAGGAGATTGAACATTTCGTAAAACAATCTTTTTGGTCCCATTCCACAAGAGATAGGTGAATTGAGGAATTTGAAGGGTCTTTATTTGTGGGGAAATGGGCTTTCTGGATCCATACCTTCAGAAATAGGGAAGCTCACTTTTCTTACTAGTTTAGATTTAGCGATAAATGATTTGGTTGGTGCAATTCCATCATCTATCCAAAATTTGAGCAATCTCCATCTCTTACACATTTACTCAAATAATCTTTTGGGCCCAATTCCTAAAGAGATAGGAAATTTGGTGTCTCTTAGACGATTAGATTTGTCTAATAACAGTTTGAGTGGTTTGATCCCTTCATCAATTGGAAGCCTAACCAATTTAACCATATTACGCCTCTGCTACAACGGCTTTTCTGGTTTCTTGCCTCCTGAATTTAATAAAATTACTCATTTGAGTGCTTTTGATTTCTCTTACAATGAACTCGAAGGGCAATTGCCGGATGAAATATGCCAGGGGAAACTATTGCAGAATTTCAGTGTCATAAACAATTATTTCACAGCACTCGTTCCAAAAAGCTTGAGGAACTGCAGTGCATTGATAAGAGTGAGGCTTGATGGAAATCAACTTACAGGAAATATAGCGGAAGCTTTTGGAATATACCCACAGCTGGAATTTATGGACTTGAGCCACAATTATTTGTTTGGTGCGCTTTCTAGGAAATGGGGGCGTTGTTGTAATTTGACAGGCCTAAGAATATCCAACAATAATATTTCTGGTGAGATACTCTCGGTATTTCGAAGGATGACTCAATTACAGGAATTAGTCTTGTCTTCGAATAATTTGAGAGGAGGGATTTCGAGGGAATTGGCAAGCTTGCGGTTTTTGCTATATCTCATCCTCAACAATAATTGGTTCACAGGTGACATTCCCAGTGAAATAGGAATTCTATCCAGACTGGAGCGTCTCAACCTAGCATCAAACAATTTTAGTGGATCAATCCCAATGCAACTCATTCAATGCACAAACTTGTGGAGCTTGAACTTGAGCAAAAATAAACTCGAAGGAAGCATTCCTTTTGAGATAGGCAACATGCGATTCCTAAAAGGTCTTGATTTGAGTCAGAATCTATTGACCAGAAGAATACCAAAAGAGCTAGGAAAGCTGACAATCCTTGAAACCATGAATGTCTCCCACAATAACTTGTTTGGTTCATGAGATAGGTAGTATAAGCACCTAGAGGAGGGTGAATAGGTGTATAATAATTTCTCGTGATAAGTGAGCAATACGAAATAAACAATAGAAAAGAAGTTCTCCTTTGGTTAACAAAAACATATTATGATCAAAGTAAAGTAGAGAGTAGGGAAGAGAAAATTGAACACAAGATTTACAGTGGTTCGGCTTATTCCAAGCCTATGTCCACTCTTCCGCACTGACAGCCCACCGGCTGGATTTCACTATGAACAAAAGAGATGTTACAACAAAGTTCTCCCTTGATTCCACAGTGTAGATACTCTACCACACTTCCTCAAGGTTTCTCAGAATATATACTCTCTTTTGCGTAAAAGATTTTGCTTAGCAAATGAATTGACTAAAAACAAGGAGCTTCAGACTTTGGAATTCTTCTATCGCGCACACACTCGAACAGCTGGAACATCTTCCTTATATACTCTTTTATGCCATCATACCCGTTGGCACTTACCAAAGGAATTCCTCCAATCTACCCGTTGGACGGAATCAATTAGGAAGATCATTCGAGCTATTAAAGGAACATGTCGATAGCCCATCAATCATGTTCGCCCATACAATCAGGATCTCGGTTTCCATAAGTAGAACCTTCCAAGTATACTTCGCCAATCATCGGATCCTTAACCTTCGAATCAATCATGATCAAATAAAGGATTCCATTATGTCATGTCCAACCAAGAGATCTTCTCCAATTGATAAGGTCAAATCCTTAATGAAACACCTAGTTCTGGGTAGCCCTTCTTCAACGGATTAAAAACTGTCAATGAGAATAAACTTTGAGTATTGAGTCTAGCAGTCCGGAGATCTTCAGACTTTATATAGTAGAGTTTGCAAATCTTCAGACTAGACTGATGGAAACGTTCTGTCAGCTTCAAAATACTCCAGGAAGATTTCTCCAACAATCTCTCCCTTTTTGATGGTGACAAAACTTTCCTGTAGATTTGGATAACTTTAACCTGCAAAACATTACTCAAGCAAATATAGATATCTCATAAAGATATATGGCTTAATGATGACACTAGAATCTGCAACCACAGAAAATAAGTTAGTCTTTCATGTGAGTAAAGCCATTCATAAGATATCAATAGCACTTAATATAAGCAGTCAAACCCAAATCCCAAATTCAGTCCACATCCACACACAAAAGTAAAGTCAAACATCAAAGCAATCCAAAAGTTCAAAAAGTTTAAGGTTCAAAGTTTTCAAATCTCGCATCTCTCCCCTTTTTTGTCAGCATAAAAAAGGCTGAGATGGAAATAGAATAGAGTCAAGATTGCTTGGGAACACGAACAAGCTGGAAATCTCCCATTAATTGGACGATGCCTTCCAGCTTTTTCAATTCTTCCTTCAGTTGAGTTACATCTTCACCCTTAGCATTTGCTTGAATCTGAAGAGTAAGGGCTTGGATCTGATCATTCAAAGAAACTGAAGAAGCTTGACCTGCAGCTTGCAAATTCTGAACTTTGCATCCCAGAGTATGTATCTGACCCCGCATTTCCAAGAGAACATCGAGAATTCTGCGAAAATCTACTAAATTATCAGTCTGCATACTGGTTTCTACATGACCAGATAGAGTAAAGGCAGACGATGGCAAATTAGCATAGTCACGCATATTGGGCGATGAAACATCATGTCCCTCCTCAGGAAACTGAGAGGCATAGATGTCCTCTATATCTGCTAGAGAGCGACTGACTCCCTCATTTGGTAGCAGGATATGAGGACATTCCTCTTTTCTCATGGTCTCCCCCTGTTTCCATGCCTCCAGGTGGAGAAGAGTGTTCCTCATATTCTCCTTCCTCTTGATCTCTTTTCTCTTTTTCTTCTTTTTCAATTATTTCCTCCTCAGCATCTCTTTCTTCTTCTTCTCTCTCCTCTGTTTCTTTCTCCTCTGCTTCTTTCTCTTCTGCTTCCAAATCTTCTCTTTCTCCAGTCCTCTGTTCTGAGTCTTTCTCTTGTTGTTCCTTTGATTTTGGAACAGAACGGCTCAGGTTCTTTAATGCTATTGCAGAAATGGTGATGTCTTCCTCATCATCTTCATCCTCAATGATGAGAGCTCTTCTTTTCTTGGATGGAGCAACCATGGGCTCCTTCCCTTTTCTCTTTGCAGCCGAAGAGGTTTGATGAGTTTTGACAGGAGTTTTCTCCTTGAATTTCTCCAACGCCTTGTTAAGTTCCTTCAGACGCATTTTAGTCACCATTTTCAGTCCCACCACCATTTGATCACAAGATCGAACATAGAGAATTCGTGGAGGCTGAATATTCAAATGTCTGAATAATTTTGTCACAAGAGCTAGGTAAGGAAGTTGACCTTTGTCCTTCACTACTGCTCTATACATGTGGAACATAATAGTGTGAGGAAGAGAAAACTTTTTCCCAGCAATGATGACATACATCAGCTTTGCCTCTAAGTTTGAAACATCAGTCTTTGAAGTAGATTTTGGTCTGAGGCAATTAATGACAATTTTGTGAAGCAAAATGTTAACTGCACTCATCCTCAAGTAGGAAATCTTTTCCTCTATCCTTCTATCCTTAACAAGTTCCAATATAGCACAAGCAATTGAGACATTGATAGGTTGATATCTCCCTCTCTCAACCCCAATAACATCAGCCAACATATCTACATCGACCACATAGTCCTTATCTCGAACACTAGAAGAGAATCTATTCGCATCCAAGAAAATGAGACTCGAATAGAAAACTGAATCTATTCCACTATGCAGTGAGTTCAGCATAGGCTTTTGTAGAATAAGAACAAAACTGCTCAAGTTGAAGAAGACTGAATTTTTCCCTCAAATTGACATTCACAGCATCAAGGAAATCAAAATCCACACTTCTAGGGTTTATCACCCCACGCTTCAACAACTTATAGTATAAAAGCTTTTGTTCCTCCGATTGAAACAAGTTTGTCCTTTTCCCCGAATTTTTGCCGCAACACCCATTCTAGGTTGAAACTGACTATGCATCTTATCATCATCATTCCCATCTGGCTGATTCAGCCCTCCAACACGCGGATCACTTGGGATTTTAGGAAGGGTTTCTTCTGCCAACCCTGCAGGGGCAATTCCCAAACGTTCCATATTTCATAAAAAGATGTACTCATTTTCATACCCTTTGTCCTTAAGAAACTCATCAATGTAGTTCAATGGAGTACCGGTCCTCTTTAAAGCACGATAAAGCTTATAAATAAAATAGGGCTTTTGAATTCTTACAAGATCTGCGCCTTCGATGATTTCTTCATTTTCTCTATGAGCAATATCCTATGGACTAGATGGAGGAGAATGATGCTGCTGGGAATGTTGTGGGCTTTGTTGCTGACTAGGAGACTCTTCTTCCTCGGTGAGATAGAAGTGCGTAGGCCCCTCACGCATTTGCGGTCCCCTACTTGCAATCCTCGAAGACTTCCTTTGAGATGACATCTTTCATAGTCTTTGAAAGATTCCAAACTTGACTTTCCCAAGAAAGATGACAACTTTTTCGAAAATTAAACAAGAGAAGAAGACAGGAATGGAAGATCAGTGCTTTCTTAGGGTTTTTGGAGAGTAAAGCAAAGAAGAAACAATAGTGTATAAAACAGTCGAAGAGAGGCATACGGAACGTCATAAAAGAAAGTAAAAAGATGCCTTTTTAAAAAATAACTGCCTTTTTCGAGAAATTAGATAATAGTCATTTCAAAAATAACTCCTTTTTTCGAAAAGGAAACGTTGCAATAATCACGTCAATTAAAGATAGCAATAATCAAACACGGTTGATGATCGTACCTTTTCAAGATGATATTTGAGAGATAAAATAACTTACGAAAGAAAACTTGATCATCTGAAACTGGGTATCTTTAAACTTTTAGTCCTGAGTCTAAATTTCCTCAGACTTTAAGATTTTGAGTTTGGAATGAATAGCTTCAAATTAATTTTTCTCCAAAGGCTTTGTGAATATATCCGCCAGTTGGTTCTTTGAGTCAACAAACTGAATCGAAACTTCTCAATTTTGAACATTATCTCTAATGAAGTGATGTCGAATCTTTATATGCTTTGCTCTTGAGTGAAGAATTGGATTTTTGGTAAGATTGATTGTGCTGGTGTTGTCACAGTTAATCTCAGTGCATGAATCTTCAATTCCAAAGTCTCTTAGCAGTTATTTTATCCACAGAATTTGTGAACAACAACTTCCAAGAGTTACATACTCTGCTTCTGCTGTAGAGAGAGCTACTGTATTTTGCTTCCTTGAAAACCAAGACACTGTCCTGCTTCCAAGTAGTTGACAGGTACCCGAGGTGCTCTTTCTATCAACTCTGCATTCGGCTAGATTTGTGTCTGAGTATTCAAGAAGAGTAAAGTCTCCCTTTTTAGGATACCAAAGACCAAAGTTTGAAGTTGAAGCAATGTATTTGATAATACGCTTTGCAGCACTTAGATGAGATTCTTTAGGGTCTGCTTGAAATTTGGCACAAATGCAAACACTAAACAAAATGTCAGGTCTAGAAGCAGTAAGATAAAGAAGTGAGCCAATGATACTTCTATATAGCTTCTGATCGACTTTCTTTCCTCCATCTTTGTCTATCTTCAAGGAACTTGACATTGGTATATCAGCCTTTTTGCAATTATCCAGTCCAAATTTTTTGACAAGATCATTAGCATATTTTTCTTGATGAATAAAAGTTCATTCCTTCAGTTGTTTCACTTGAAGCCCGACAAAGAAGGTTAACTCACCCATCATGCTCATTTCAAATTCATCCTACATAGTCTTAGAGAATTTCTTGCACAGACTTTCATTAGGGGATCCAAAAATAATATCATCGACATATATTTGAACAAGCACAAAAATTTTGCTTTCTCTTTTGATAAACAGAGTAGTGTCTACTTTACCTTTTACAAAGCCGTTTTGAATTAAAAACTTACTCAGCCTGTCGTACCAAGCTCGAGGTGCTTGCTTTAGACCATATAAAGCCCTTTTGAGTCTGAATACTAAGTCTGGTTTCCTTGGGTCTTCAAACCCAAGTGGTTGTTCAACATAGACTTCCTCATGGATAAATCCATTCAGGAAAGCACTTTTGACGTCCATTTCGAATAACTTGAAATTATTATAACAAGCAAAAGCAAGTAATAATCGAATTGCTTCTAACCTTGCTACTGGTGCGTAAGTCTCGTCATAGTATATCCCTTGGCCACGAGTCTTGCTGTGTTTCTTATGACCTTTCCTTTCTCGTCAATCTTGTTCCTGAAAACCCATTTAGCTCCAATAATAGATTTACCTTTTGGTTTAGGAGTCAACTCCCAGACATCATTAATGTTGAATTGCCTGAGTTCTTCTTGCATAGCTTCAATCCAGCTTTCATTAGATAAAACTTCTTCTATGCTTTTGGGTTCTATTTCAGAAATAAGAGCTACAACACTAGACTCTTCTCACCTTTTGGATCTTGTGCGAACTCCTTCATTAATGTCGCAAATAATAAGATATTTGGGATGACTAGACTTATGCTTCTAGTTGCTGGTTAATTTGTCAGGTTGATGATCACTTTCTTCATTTGAATCTTCAACAATCATTTGTTGCTGATCTTTCAAAGTCTGGAGCAGGCTTAGATTCTTCAAGATGAGTCTGAATAGATTCATTTTGCATAGAATCTTGGAATTTAACATTCATTGATTCCTCCACAGATTGAGTCTTCTTGTTGTAGACTCTGTAGGCTTTGCTTGAGGTTGAATATCCAAGGAAGATGCCTTCATCTGACTTTTCTTCAAACTTGCCAACTCGATCATTTGCATTTTTCAATATAAAGCATTTGCATCCAAACACATGAAAATATGAAACAATAGGCTTCTTTTCTTTAAATAACTCATAGGGGTTTTTTCCAGAATAGGCCTTAGAAAAAATCTATTAATAATATAACATGCTGTAGAAACTGCTTCAGCCCAAAAACATGAAGAGATGTTACTTTCAATTAAAAGAGTTCTAGCCATTTCTTGAAGCGACCTATTCTTTCTTTCCACAACTCCGTTTTGCTCTGGAGTATATGGAGAGGAGAACAAGTGCTAAAAACCAGATTCATCACAAAATTTTGTAAAATCTTGATTTTCAAATTCACCTCCATGGTCTGTTTTTATACTTGAAATAACATACCTTTTTTTTTCATTTTGAACCGTTTTAGCAAACTTTTCAAAGTAAGAAAATGTTTCAGACTTACTTGCCAGGAAATATACCCAGGTAAATCGTGAGTAGTCATCCACAATTACTAGGCAATATTTCTTACCTCCAATGCTTTGAGTTCTGGTTGGTCCAAAGAGATCCATATGCAGAAGCTGTAGTACACGATTAGTGGAAACTTGATTTATTGGTTTAAAGGAATTTCTTACCTGCTTTCCCAATATGCATGGTGTACATAGATCAGACTTTTGGTATGTAGATTGGGTAAACCACGAACAAGTTTCTTTACTGAAATTTTGGCTATCTGCTTCATATTAATGTGCCCAAGCTTTCTGTGCCATAAGTTCGCTTCGTCTTGAATTGAGATTAGACATTGCGATTCATCTGGTTTCACATCCAAGAGGTAGATATTTCCATGTCTTCGACCCATGAATGACTGAGTAGAATCTTTACTGGTTCCTGAGCATATTCCCTCTTGAAAGTTGATTTTGAAACTGGTATCACACAGCTGACTGATACTGAGCAGATTATAGTTGAGTCCTTCCACGAAGGAAACATTGCTTATTGTGAGGTTTCTAATCTTTACAGTTCCAAATCCCACAATTCTTCTTTTGCCGTTTCCTCCAAATGAGACTTTTCCACCATTTACTTGAACGAGCTTTATGAAGCAATTTGAATCTTCTGTCATATGTCTTGATAGTGACCTGCAATTAAAAAGGAAACACAAACTTTCTTTGGTACTCATATTTTCTTGGGTCCATTGGTGTTACTATGATATGCGGTTTTTGCCCATATTTTCTCAACAGGTTTCCAAACCATAGGACATTCTTTTTCAAAATGATCTGCACTATTGCACTTTGAACATCTGAGAGCATTGCGACCTACTGGTTTTACAAAGATCTTTTTAAAATAATTTTTGTAAGCATCTCTTGTGGGTCTTTGCTTAATTCTTTCCTTTACTTTAGGGAAATCAATTAAATGAATGGTTTCCGTAGTCATTCCCAAACTAGATTTATTGAAATAAGGTCTTTGAACAGAAAGAATTTTTTCCAGTTTCTCAAATCCTATAGAAAATCTTTTAGAAATATTTGAGATATCATTTTTCAAGAATGCATTTTCTTTTGAAAGATTGCCTTCATTTTCTTTCAAGGTAGAAACATTTTTGTCTAAAACTTTGACATTTTCTTTTAAAACATTTTCTTGTAGTTTTAGTGCAGAATTTTCTCTTTTGAGTTCGGAAATCCTTTTAAGAGAAGTCTTAAGACTAAAACACAACTCATCAATGTATTTAGAAACTTTAATAGGGATTTTAAAGTTACTTACCTCAAATTCACTGTCTGAATCTGAGTCTGTCTCGGAGTTTGAATCTGAATCCGATTGTGCCATCAAACATATATTGGCATAATCATCATCACTTTCTTCACACTCTGTATCACTCCAGGTTTCTACTTTAAGAGCCTTTCGATACTTTTCAGCTTTTCCTTTCTTCTTCCTCAGAAGAGGACAGTTGGGTCTGATGTGTCCCTTTTTCTTACATTCAAAGCAGACTACATCTTTGTTTGATTCATCATCCTCAACAGACTTAGTCTGTTGCTTTTGAAAACTCTGTTTCTTTGGATTGAATCTTCTTCCTTTTCTGTTCAGCTTTCTGAATCTTCTTATCATGAGAGCAAGCTCCTCATCATCCATATCGTCTTCAGAATCTGTAACATCAGAATCATCATTGGATTTTAATGCAATGGATTTCTTACCTTTAGGATCTTCGTCTTCATTGATTCGTTCCACTTCATAAGACTGAAGAGTCCCAACCAACTCATCAACAGATAGTGGCATGATTCTCTATGTCTCTCTTATTGAGGTTTTTATGTGATTCCAATCCTTGGAGAGTCCACACAGAAGCCTGTTTACCTTCATGGGATCAAAAATTGGTTGACATTGATTTTCAAGACCATTCACGATTTCTGTAAAATGACTAAACATGTCAGTTATAGATTCTCCTGATTTCATTTTGAAGGCTTCGTATTGACCGAGGAGAATGTTGATTCTGGTCTCTTTCACTCGATCAGTTCCTTCATAGGTAATATGTAATCTATCCCAGACTTCTTTCGCTGTAACACAAGA
The DNA here is from genome assembly GCA_004368105.4 of Eucalyptus melliodora. Taxonomy (NCBI): domain Eukaryota; kingdom Viridiplantae; phylum Streptophyta; class Magnoliopsida; order Myrtales; family Myrtaceae; genus Eucalyptus; species Eucalyptus melliodora. Next base: position 20,944,318 of record CM023410.3, on the reverse strand, counting down.
AGATATTCTGTTATATTCAGTAGGTGACAAAGCACAATATAAAGAATAAATTGCTTTTGCATCAAGAGCTTGTCTCTTGATTATCTCTTCCTGAGTCATTTCACTAGACTCAACAATATCTTTTCCTCTCTCTGAGACAAGTGCAGCTTTAGGAATGATTCCTTTTTCTACAACGTCCCATTCTAGAGGATCCTTTGATCTTAGGAACGCCTTCATTTTGTTTTTCCATATGTTGTAATCCTTTCCATCAAAGTAAGGCGGTCTGGTATTGCTTTGCCCTTCTACCAGCCTTGGAGCTAACATACTAGCCATGGATCTTTAACTCTGAAGTAAAACACTTCAAACAAAGTGAGTACACAGGCTCTGATACCAATTGAGATAGCTAGTATAAGCACCTAGAGGGGGGTGAATAGGTGTATAATAATTTCTCGTGATAAGTGAGCAATACGAAATAAACAATAGAAAGGAAGTTCTCATTTGGTTAACAAAAACGTATTATGATCAAAGTAAAGTAGAGAATAGGGAAGAGAAAAGTGAACGCAAGGTTTATAGTGGTTCAGCTTATTCCAAACCTACGTCCACTCTTCCACACTGACAGCCCACCGGCTGGATTTCACTATGAACAAAAGAGATGTTACAGCAAAGTTCTCCATTGATTCCACAGTGTAGATACTCTACCACACTTCTTCAAGGTTTCTCAAACTATATACTCTCTTTTGCGTACAAGATTTTGCTCAGCAAATGAATTGACTAAGAACAAGGAGTTTCAGACTTTGGAATTCTTCTATCGCGCACACACTCGAACAACTGGAACGTCTTCCTTATATACTCATTTATGCCATCATACCCGTTGGCACTTACCAAATGAATTCCTCCAATCTACCCGTTCGAGCTATTAAAGGAACATGTCGATAGCCCATCAATCATGTTCACCCATACAATCAGGATCTCAGTTTCCATAAGTAGAACCTTCCAAGTATACTTCGCCAATCATCAGATCCTTAACCTTCGAATCAATCATGATCAAATAAAGGATTCCATTATATCATATCCAGCCAAGAGATCTTCTCCAGTCGATAAGGTCAAATCCTTAATGAAACACCTAGTTCTGGATAGCACTTCTTCAACGGATTAGAAACTGTCAATGAGAATAGACTTTGAGTCTTAAGTCTGGCAGTCCGGAGGTCTTCAGACTTTAAATAGTAGAGTCTGCAAATCTTCAAACTAGACTGATGGAAACGTTTTGTCGGCTTCAAAATACTCCAAGAAGATTTCTCCAACAGTTCGATCCCTTGAACTTTCGGTGATATGTTAGCATTAACTATTGTTGATGTGTCCTACAATAACCTTGAAGGTCCTCTCCCAAATGTCAAAGCTTTTGATGATGCTCCATTTGAGGCAATTTGGCACAACAAGAGACTTTGTGGGAATGTTGTTGGTTTACAAAAGTGCAACTCTCCTATGAGCAAGAAAGGTAATGGAGACGATGGGCATCAAACTACTACTATCCTCGTTCTTTCGTTCTCGGGGTTTCTGCTTCTTGCTTTAATCTTGATCATTCTCTTGATCTTTGTACGTTGTCAAAGGAAGAATATCAAGATAGAGAACATTGGACCATCGAATGATCTGGACTTTTTGCGTGTACTGAATTTTGATGGCAAAGCTTTCTACGAGCGAATCCTGGAGGTCACAGAAGGATTTGACTCCAAGTTCTATGTAGGGGAAGGAGCATACGGTGTTGTTTACAAAACTGAACTGGCAACAGGTCAAATTGTTGCTGTCAAGAAAATTTCTTCGTCCCATGAAGAGGAGTTTCTCCACTTCAAATCTTTTGAGAGGGAGATTCAAGCCTTATCTGATATCCGCCATCGCCACATTGTGAAACTTCATGGGTTTTGCTCTCATGTGCGCCATTCTTTTTTGGTGTATGAGTACATAGAAAGAGGAAGCTTGAGAACAATTTTGAATGATGATGAGAAAGCATCAGAGTTTGATTGGGACAAAAGAGTAAACATGGTTCGAGGAGTAGCGGATGCATTGTCCTATATGCATCACGATCGTTTTCATCCATGGATTCATCGAGACTTGACCAGTAACAATGTTTTGTTGGATGGTGATTATGAGGCTCAGGTTTCAGATTTTGGCACCGCAAGACTACTGAAGCCAGATTCATCATACTGGACTGCAATAGCTGGTACTATCGGTTACATTGCTCCAGGTACTTACATGCTTCTTTTAAAGCGACATTTAGGATCGAGAAAGGCATTACAACTGATCTGGATAGTTACTAAGTTTGTGTAATTTAAATAACATCTGCTCGTAAGTTTTTATATATACCCATCATGTGTAGAGGAATCAATGTCGCTAACTTAAAGTTTACCTGATGAGGTTATGAACGAATTATGAATTCTTCACTTGCAGAGCTGGCTTATTCTATAATTCCAACTGAAAAATCTGATGTGTATAGCTTTGGAGTCATCGCATTAGAAACAATAATGGGAAAGCATCCAGGAGATCTTGTCTCTTGGGAATGTTCATCGTCCGCCAAAATTGAGTCACCTGCGTTGTTGAAGGATGTGCTAGATCAACGTCTCTCACCTTCTAGGGTTCAACTTCGAGATGCAGAAGATGTGGTCTCTATTGCACGGCTAGCATTTGCATGTTTGCAAGCTGAGCCGTGGCTTCGACCGACCATGAGACAAGTTTCGCAGGAGCTCCGCGTTCGAGTTCCACTGGAAATGCCATTCTCTGCACTCAGCTTGGAGCAACTTCGTGGTTTCAATGGCAGGAAATTTCAAGCATCGCAAGGAGATTGTAAGTTTTGAAGTTCGCTTTTCATGTGCACTGTTTGTCTGTTTGGTCTATAAGTTGCTAGTTAAAAATTGACACCCCTGCTAAGAAAAGTTGCACCACTTTTGCGGGCTAATCGGAATTATAATAGCCAATCTTATTCGACAATTTTGATTATCTTCTTAGTTCTTACCAATCACGCCATGTAAATTATTTTCACTGCAGAGCCTACCTACCCTTGAGCATTCCTGGAATGCTGCGGATTGGTGGTTGTACTTTGGATTCGCGGCACTAGAAATAATTATGGGAAGTCTTCCGTGGATATTATGTCATTTCACTATTATTTCCAGCTTGTTCAATTTGCGAAATGCATTGGATCGTCATTCTTCAATTTAGTTTTCTATTGCGAAAGGGATACTGACACTACCATCTCCAACTTTTTGTCCAGTGTGTAACGTTATTGTTAAACTTTTAGCAATTCACTCAAGTCACTCAACTTTTGTACGGTGTGTAATATAATTCCAGAACTTTCAATATCGTTCCATTTGATCTCTATATTATCTAAATAAGTTGACGTGGGATACTGATTAAATAAAACTTACATTATGTGCAGAGTAGCAAGGATGATGATGATCGGAAACTAATTGGACCATTTAATGAATTGTAAAAATGGAGTGACAAACCTTATCGAAATTTGAGAACTTTAATATTGAATATACATGCCAGGTGTGGAATAACATTACAAATTAAATACGAGTTGGAGGGCTTGACGTCATTATCCCTTGGGGAGATTAACAATTACGTGCTTGTAAGCTAATCAACAATTAGTTACATTTTCCTCTGTCTATGGTTGGAGGAAACTTTACCAATCATATCTTTAACTAATGTGTTACAAGTTATGGATATCATTTATATAAAAATATACTAAATATAAATCTGAGTGATGCTTGTAATGCGCAACCTATCAACGCTCCTTTTCTTTTTAGAATTTTTCACTTTCCTAGTGTATGCACAAAATCATATATATGTAAAAGTTTATCAAGTAATTTGCTGAGGATTATTAAATTAGTCAGAAGTTGTTGAGATTTATAATATGCAAAATGTTAAAAAGTGTCCCAAAGTACTTGTCAAGGAGTATCAATTGTGTTTTGTACGTGGCTCTCTTGAAACATCTCTTTTTCAAGTTTCAAAATACTCTCATTTGTTTTTACTACTTTTAGTGGTCTTGAATAGTGCCCAGAAAAAATTGTTAACAACACTCCTATAATGAAGATAAATAAAGAAAACGTTGTCACGACCCTCCCTAGGCGAGATATCCCGATGTGGTTTGAAGGATTGTTAGGCAAATGCAAATAATCCTCTTATAAAGTGGCGCTTTTACTTAACACAGTCCCTCTCAAGTCTTGCTGATTATTACTTAGTTTTGTCAACAATTATGACAATTGGTTTTACTTTAGGGCTCGCCACTAATCTATTACAAATCAATAAGAAGGCAAGTAAGACACAAGAGTCCGTATTACTTACGCAAACTAGATATTTATGAATACAAGGACTTGATTACACTAAATGTGCCTAACAACTTAATGTGTTTTTCCTTTTTCCGAAAATGAATCATGCAGTCTTTGTTTTTTTTTTTTTTTTTTTGTATCCCTTAAAATATGTAAGACAAATAATCATGCGCCATTCAAACAATCATTTAGAAACTAATAGTATCAAAGCAAATAAAGTGTGATCAAGGAAAGAATTCAAGCTGTATCGGGCAAAATTAAAGATGGCCTGATTATTAAGCCTCGGATAGGACCTCATGAGCTATGTATATAATTAAATGTGTAACCAACCTAGCCTAATGAATGCAAATTCCTAAACTAGATGATAACAATGAGATATTAAACAAATAGAATGAAATTAAGCTTGAATTTAACTAACTTTTATGATGCAAATTTTATTTAAATGCATTTCTGATATTTTTCTTTTTCTTTTCCATCCTTTTTTTATCCATTTTATTTTCCTTCACGTATAACTTGAGGCCTAAATTAGACTCAATACACACTGCGGCGACAAACGAGCTACAACGACAGAATTGGGCCTAAACATGCTGCGGACATAGAACATGTCCTGAGAACTATGCAAACATATATAGACGAGATGCCTCGGGACCATTTAAGGAGCTTTATAAGGCCAAAATGAGGCCGGAAGCTGGTTGTCCAACCTTACATGCGGTGTGGTCTGGCGGGCTTTGGGCTTCATTTTGCAAACTCAACCGCACCGACGGACATCCAAAACGGCCTGATGCATCCTCGAGCCGTGTAGACCCGGGAGGGTTGGCGCGGGTCTCGCCAAATGAATTAAATGAGGCTTAAAGCTCGCTATGGACAGCGACTCACATCCCTCAACAAACACAAACTGAGCAGATTTAAAGAGGAAATCAATGCGAATCAATCGTAAACCATGTCTCCACTAAAATGCAAGCGTAAATGGCAATCAAAATAAGATCCGCGTCTTCAGAGATTGGGAGGTTTGCTTCTCTTACTGAACTTTACCTATCAAGCAACAATCTCACTGACTCAATCCCCTTTCCATCAAAACTCGTGGAATTATTCCTTTCTTCACCTAATCAAAACTGCGATCTCTGGCCCAATTCCTTGAGAAATAGGGAAATAGTACTTATTGAAGATTTAGATTTGTCAGAAACTAATTTGGTCAGTCCAATCCCATAATCTCCTCAGAAATTTAGCAATCCGAAATTAAGCTTACAACATTTATTGAATAATCTTTCAAGCTTGAATCCTACAGAGATAGGGAACTTTACCAATTATTGGATTCATTGACAACATCCTTTCTGGTTTATGCTTGCCACAATAAATAAAGCTGTCCCTATCACAGCCCCAAACCTCAAGTACGCGAACATCCCTCAGCGGTCGACTAAAAATACGACGTCCTAGGATGTGTCGCCGACCCATTCTTTTTATTTTTCAATTAAACTATCATGCCCCGGGGCGCGCACTTCCCTCAATGGTCGATAAAATTATGATGTCCCAAGACGTGTCGCTAACCCATTCATTTTATTCTACATGCGGAAGCAAATTAAAAACCCCTGACAACAAACAGCACATGATGGAAAGTAGGATAACAACTTCACAACTAAAATACACTTTTATAAACGAGCTGAGTTTATATGCAAAGGTCTACAAAAGATCGGTTTTTAAAAAGGAACCATCCTACGACCTACTAGTCGAACACGTTCACCGATCCTTCAGACTCCACAGGCTCCGAGGGCGTCGGGTCCTCCACAGCATCATCACGAGGGTCAACCGCACCTTCACCAAAAGCGGCGTCGATAACCACAGTGGGAATCTCAAAACCCTGGAGGAGACCCACTCTATATCCATTGAGTCCATGGAGGAACCATGCCCTAAATCAATGAGGTACCCTCTCAGGTAGGCCCTCATCAACCCAGATGGTGGTCACGACTAACTCATAGACTCAATGACTACAAGGGACAAGGACATCTATACCCTGCTCAGTAATAGCTTGCGGCTGTCCAAAACGTTTCGAAGGAACCGCCATCTAAGGACCTAAAAAGATTGAGCCCATGACGGGGTGAGACAATGTCTCAGGAAGTTCATCCCCCAAACTCCAACTAGAAAAGAAATACGCCTAGCCACACAATCACACAACCACGGAGACTTACCTCATCTTAGATCCTTCCTGCATGTTAGTACAATTCATGTCACAGACATAAACAGTATTCATACTCAGTCAATTAAAATGCCACAATTCATCTCTTAAACAGCCACATGGGTCCCGATTATATGGCCAAATTGTTATGACACGTCTCATTCCGTGTCACACAATTTTGTCCCATAATTCGGTGCGTCAATTTCACTCAACGTGTATTTCAATTGTTAATCACAGCCACACACGGGCACGGCCTACTCGACATTCAGCGGTCTTCTGGCGTAGCCAAGTATCATTTTGCCCCCATTGAGCACAGTAACATCACTATGTCGACGACATTCCACAAGCGAGCATCAGTCCAGTTTCTACTGCAACCGGCATCTATTGCTAGGGCATCTTGTGCAGGGGCAACATCCACCTGACTCACATCGAGAACGGGTTCTCATAATCTTTCATGCACCCATCCAATTCCCAGCCAAGACATCGTGCTTTGCACTCAAATGTCCCAATTAACATGACATACTTGGCCCATTTTCTTCGTATTAAAAACACACGGTAAAAATAATTGTGTGTGGATACACGATCAATTTGAACTATAAAAGCTTATATACTCCCTTTTAAAATCCCACGGTTTGATATAGTATCTAAAACCATTTTGGGTGTCAAAACCCGACACCCGGTAATTTCAAAATAATTACTAAAATTTTCAACATTACGCACACCATTGTAATTAGCACGAAATTCCTATCACTGGCTATCGTAGTATAATTTCTGGAAAATATTAAATAATTAAATAAATACCAAAAATAATTAAATAAATCGATTTAAATACCATAAATACTCACTTAGACCATAAATGCTAATCTAGCCACCTAAACGGGCCTAGAAAATTCCTGAACCTATCTAGATAAATAGTACAATCTATCTAGCCCTTGATTAGCCTATTCTAACCACCTAACATGCATAATTAAACAATTAAATCATTAATCCATATTAATTAACCACATAATCTATAATTAGCCTAAAATAATCACTCCTTAAGCATCATTAACTCCCTAAGCAGAGTTTAGCAAGTATACTCACCAATTTAATAGGTCGGTGAGTCCACGACAATGACGACACAGAGGTGAGTGATAAACAAGCTTGTGGCGACACCAGATAAGGTCCAGACGGGCCTTAAAACGGGCCTAGAAGCTCTAGGACCCTTGCTAGCCTTTGGTCTCTATTTAAAGGGCTGGTGTGAGGCTTGGCTTGGGCTAAAATGGGCCAAGCGGCAACAGCAGGCTGCAGTGACTCCAAGTGGGTGACTCCGACGGCTAAATGATGACGAACGGTGGCCAGGCAAGCTACGACGGGGCCTGGGCAAACACAAACGACAGCGCGAGACAATCTGGACGACGGGACGGCGGGCAAGAGGCGCGGATGCAAGGGACATGCACGCGAGCTTGTGGGCGACGTGCGGCGGTTCTGACGTCTCGGGAGGCTATCGACGATGAAAGGGGAGGTGTTGGCTGGATTTCTCTAGAATTTTTTAGCTCAAAACACACTAAAAATGGAGAAAGCTAGGCTAAGGAGGAAGAAGAAGTTTGCTGAAGCTTGAGTGGGCCACAAAATATCCAAAGCTCTCAAGTTCTATGCCCCACCATGCATGGTTGTCTTCCTTAGCCAATTTGCAGCAGCCAAGCTTCCTTAGCAAGCCAACCAAGTGGTCCAAATGTTGCTACCCACAAGGCCTACAAATTTTGGAACATTTGCCATCTCATTTCATTCAATTCTCCTTCAATTCTCCTCTAATTTGATCCAATTGAAGCCCCAAAAATTCAGCCAAGGTGCCATCACCCATCTCATGATTTTTCCTTGTCAATTGAACCAACTTGAATCCCAAAAATGCGACCCAAAACGGCCCTCTAATTTTTCCAGTCCAAAATAGGCTTACTTTGAATTTTCGTCGAAATCTCAGGTTTGCAGAAAAATCTTTGGAGGATGAGTCGACGTTCCTAAAATGAATCGTGACATTACAGAACTTTCAATTTCTGAAATCGGGTTTTAATTCATGGTTAATTTCAACCGAGCGCAATTTTAGTGTGATTTAACTTACCGGGTAGCTTTTAAGAATTTTTAGTACAATTGACCTAAGGTTGATTATTTTCGAGCCACATTGTGCATCTTCGACTAATTAGCAACTCTCGATTGTCGTGAAAATCTTGAGATTTCAAATATAGACACAAGGTACCAAAATGACAGAAAAAGCGGTCTAGTGCCGATCAACATAAATTTTGCAATTATGTGGAATCACCCACACACTAATCACATACCTCTGTTGAATCGATCTATCTCCGATCTCTAATCAATTTTGACAGTGCCGTAATGACCCTTTGACGATTAGCATGGTCGAGCAGTTGATTTATGGTCGAATTCTCAAGTCTATTGCAATTAGATTCCGTAACGGCTTCACCAGATAGACTAGTTATCTCATGAGTGATCAACTCAGAGAATAGAATTATAGGCACACCGATGAAAAGCTCGAATTGTTCAATTGAAAACAGAACTTGAAAATCGGGTTATCACAACTCTTCCCCTCTTATAAAAATTTCTTCCTTGAAATTTAAATCTATTACAAGTCTTAAACAAAAAAGTGGGGGTATTGTCGTCTTATTGGATCTTCACTTTCCCAGGTTGCTCTTTCTATGCCGTGGTGTTGCCAAACCAGTTTAACCAATAAAATTGTCTTGGTGCGCAGAATTTGCTCATTCCGATCTACAATCTGAACCGGTCTCTCCACGTACGACACTCTGTCGTCCACATCTAATTCTTCAAATTTAGCACGTGGGTTGGGTCTGATTCATACTTCCTTAACATCGACACGTAAAAGACGTCATGCATTTGCGCCAGACTAGGTGGCAATGCAAGATGATATGCTAGAGTCCCTAACCTTTCAAAAATCTAAAATGGACCTACTTACCTCAGACTCAACTTTCCTTTCTTGCTAAAGTGCGAAGTACTCCTCATTGGTGACACCTTCAGAAAGACGTGCTCACCAACTTGGAATTCCAATGGTTTTCGACGCTTATCTGCATAGTTTTTCTGGCGACTCTGAGCGGTCTTTAATATGTGCCTAATGATTGCAACCACATCCACTAACTACTGAACCAATTCTAGGCCTGTAATTTTCCATTCTCCAACCTCATCCCAATAAATTGGCGTTCTACACACTCTGCCATACAATGCTTCGAAAGGTGCCATCTGAATGTTCTGCTGGTAGCTATTGTTGTAGGCGAACTTGACGAGGTGAAGTTGTTCTTCCGAGCTTCCTTTAAAGTGTAGCACACACACTCTCAATATGTCCTCGAGTCTCTGACTAGCCATCTGCCTGCGGATGGTAAGCTATACTATATTACAACTTCATTCCCGACGCGATCTGCAAACTTTTCCAAAAGACAGCTGTAAATCTTGGGTCTCTATTAGATGCAATCGTCACCGGCATATATGTCCAATGCAAGGTCCTTCCGTACGACGATAAAGTGAGCCGATTTCATTAGTCTATCGACCACTACCCAAATGAAATCATTACCCCTCTGACTCATTGGTAAGCCCGTCACAAAATCCATTATGATGTGTTTCCATTTTCACTCGGGAATCTTGAGAGGTTGTAGAAGTCCTCCTAACTTACAATGTTGGGCCTTCACTTGCTGACACATTAGGCATTTGGCGACATGCTTAATGATATCCGCCTTCATACCAATCTGCCAATAGTGTTGACATAGATTTTGATACATTTTCATACTACCTAGATGAATGCTGTAATTGTTACGATGAGCTTCTGACAAGATCTCCTCTTTAAGCTCTGCATCATCAAGTACACACAATTGTCCTTAAAACCTTAGTATTCTATCTTTAGAAATCTAAAAGTCAGCCTTTCTCTTATCGGTATCCTCTTGTGGGATCTTATAAATCTCTGGATGTATTAGCTAAAGTGTCTTGATGCTAATTTGCATTTTCGGTTCAATTTTGAGGGTGGCCATAAGATTTGAAAGGTGGCTTACCTCAAATTTGAAAACCGAATCTCGAGCTCTCTCGAGTAAAATCCACTCCTTAACCATAATCTGTGCAACTGAAGACTTCCAACTCAACGCGTCTGCGACTTTATTAGCCTTTTTAGGGTGATACAAGATATCACAATCATGGTCCTTAAGAAGTTTCATCTAGCAACGCTATCTCATATTCAACTCATTCTGAAAAAATAGATACTTGAGACTCTGATGATATGTAAAGATTTGGAACCTTTCTCTGCACAAATAATGTCTCCAAATCTTTAGAGCGAAAATAATTGCTACGAGTTCCAAGTCGTGCATCGGGTAATTCAGCTCATGAGGTCTCAACTGCCGAAACGCGAATGCAACGACTCTGCCATGCTGCATTAACATGCAACCCAGTCCTCTAAACGACGCATCACTATAGATCTCATATCCTCCAAGACCAGATGGAATCATCAACATGAGTGCGATAGTCAACTTCTACTTAAGCTCTTGGAAATTATGTTCACATTTATCTGTTCACACAAACTTTTCTTCCTTCTTTAGTAGTCGAGTTAACGACGAGGCTAAAGCTGAAAATCCATCCACAAACCTTCTGTAGTAACTTGCCAATCCCAAGAAACTTCTTATCTCTGTCACTGTCGTCGGTCTCGACCAGTTGATAACTGCTTGAATCTTGCTCGGGTCTACGAAGATTCCTTCTCCTAAAATCACGTGACCTAGGAAAGCAACACGAGTCAACCAAAACTCGCACTTGCTGAACTTAGCGTACAGCTCATGATTCCTTAGTGTCCGAAGCACCATCCTCAAATGCCTTTCGTAATCCTCTGGACTTCTTGAGTACACCAAGATATTGTCAATGAACACGATCACAAACTGATCCAGATATTCTTTGAAAAATCGGTTCATTAGATCCATGAAAGCGGCTGGGGCATTCGTCAAACCAAACGGCAATACAGTAAACTCATAATGGCCGAATCGCATACGAAACGCTGACTTCAATATTTCCTCCTTTCTAATCCTTAGCTGATGATACGCTGTCTTTAAGTCGATCTAGTGGATACTTGTTCTTGATCGATAGTCGATGCACAGACGCAACAAACCATCTTTCTTTTTCACGAACAAAACTGGTGCTCCCCACGGTGATGCACTGGGACATATGAATCCCTTATCCAACAACTTATGCATTTGCACCTTCAATTGTTTCAACTCAGACAACATCATCCGATAAGGAGCCTTAAAGATTGGCTCTGTCCTGGGGACTAACTCAATTACAAATTTTATCTCCCTTTCTAGCGGCAAACCTGGCAATTCCTTTGAAAACACATTTGGAAACTCTTGAACCACTGCAATATCTTCGATCTTCAGCTCCTCAAGTGTCATATCCACGACAGTCACCAAGTAACCTTGACAACCCCAATTTAACAAACGGGTTGCCTCAAGAGACGAGATTAAGGTAATCGAGAGTCCTCCTCGACTCCCAATAAACTCGAAACTTTCACCCGTTAACGGGTTAAACTGAATCGCTTTACGATAGTAGTCATCTTAGCTCATTGTTTGGTGAGCCAGTCCATGCCAATTATCACATCGAAATCATATATAGCTAGGACTATCAAATCTATCCTCCCCTCTCACTTACCAATTACTAACTTGCAACCAAGATAACCCACTATAGCTAAAACCTTATTATTTAACAGTGTAGATATGTTAACCAATGACTCCAACAACTCAGGAATCAATCCTACCAGCTTAAAAAATTGCTCAACTATAAATAAATGAGTTGCACCAGGGTCAAATAAAGCATAAGGAGCATGGTCATTTAGCGAGACCGTACCTGTGATCACCTCAGGCGAGTCCTCAACCTGTCCTCTAGTGATAACATGCATCATTCCTTGAGCTGGAGGCTTGTTCAATCCACCCTTCTATGCATTTGGGGGCGTGTACCCTCTATGCTAACCCATCAGTGGTGATGGCAACAACTGTTGTGCTCCCATCGATCTTCTGGGACAATACCTAGCTATGTAACCCTGCTGGCCACACTCATAACAAGCACCCGGCCTAGAATGGCATGGCACTGATCATGTCGCCTTCCACATAAGCGACACAAACCCATTTGGCTCGACGCATACTTACCTATCCCACCCTTCTTGTTGGGCAGAACAGGGTACCTTCCTCCTATCATAGGTTTCTTCACAAACCTATTTTCGTCCCTATTTGATCTAAACCTCGATCCAGATGAAGTTAGCTTGCTCACTCAAGTTCCTCTCTATCGGCTAGGCCCAACCGTACAGCTCATTATAAGTCTTTAAATTGAGCGGCACTAGCGGATTTTTCAGCTCCGATCAGAGGCCATCCCTAAACCTCCTTGCTTTGTCCTCCGGATCTTCGATCAATCTGGGAGCGTACTATGATAACTTGGCTAACTTTGCCTCGTACTGGTCCATAGACATTAAACTTTGACGAAGGCATTGAAATTCCGCCATCTTCTGTTCCTTGGCACAACTAGAGAAATAATTGCCATTGAAAGTTCCAACGAAGGCATCCCACACTGGATTCACTACAAACCCCTCCGACTCGAGATCTAGATTTACCATGACACCGTCAGGGATGTCAATATCCATGGGATGACCTACTTGCCCATCCTCAACTTCGACGGGCGGTCCCTCAAAGCCCTGAATTTCACCCTCTTGACCACCGTTCGGTTCCGTAATAAACCAAGCCTTGAAGCGATGGGGCATCACATTCACAAAACCCTCATCGATCCAAACTATCGTCACTACCATCTCGCGAGTTCGATTGGTCCCGGGGATAGGGTAGAGAGTAGTCTCTACCTCCATATCCCATGGGACCTCGAACTATACCGGGCGCATCTCCATTCTAAAGACTTGAAAATGATTATCAATGATGGGGTGAGATAAAATCTCAGCTAGTTAAAATCACTAAGCCTTGATTAGGATGCGAATTCACCTCAAAGGCGGCCTAAGCACGCGCCAAACATAAACTCACCTAGCCTCGGCACACCCCTACACATTAGCACATCTCGTACAATAATAATAGACTAACGTGCATAAATAACAATCATAACACATATCTCTCATGCACCAAGCTTCCACATGGGTCATGATTATAAGGTAACCCGTTTTGGCACGTCCCATACCATACCTAATAGTTTTACCCCATAATCAAGTGCAATGTATCACAATCATTCATATGTGTTTCGATTATTACGACCCCTCGGGCCACGGCCAACACAAGAGTCGACGGTCTTCCAGCATAACTGGACATCGTCTCCCCCCATCGGGCATGGTAACGTCTAGAACTCCCCCCTAGATGGCATTCCATAAAGGAGCATAGGTCCGGCCTCAACCACGACTCGACTTCCAGACTCCCGCTGGGCATCCGATAAAATCAGGCATCACCCCCAACTCTCGTCGGGTGACGAGTTCCATTAAGTGACCATACAAGCACATATTTAGCCAAGAACACTGTACTTTGCTTTCAAATGCTTTGTTTTCAAATAATGAATGTGGCCAATTTTTCTTATTTAAAAATCCCAATAAAATAATCATGCGTGGTCACGTATTCAAAATCGAACCATCAAACTTAGTACACTCCCATTTTAAAACTCCACGGTTTTATCTAGCATGGAAAGTTCAGCGTCCAAACTTGACACCTCGCATTTTTCCATTTAATTGCCTATAAAACCGAGTTTTGTAATAAAAATCAATAACTACCATCAAGCAATCAATCACATAATATCAGATGTGCAAGTCATCAAAATCACGCATAATTTCATCCAAGAAAACGATCGTAAAATTCTACCTAACGACTAATCCGTCACTAGTTATGCTAATTGCGATTAATTAATTAAATAATGATTAAATTAAGTAAATTACAATTAATTAAACTAAACCAAATTGATTAACCTAACCATGATTAATTAACATAATTGTAATTACTTATGCTAATTGCAATTAAAATTAATCTAAACCATTCTTAATCTAAATTAAATTAACCCACGCTTAATTAACACTAAACACTATTCGTGTTAATCTAATCACCCCTAAGTGTAATTAACGGCATAATCAACGATTAGGGAGCTAAGTCACTGTTTTCAACGGCGGCGGGCTCGTGGTGACGGCAACGAAAACACGAGACAACCACAACTTGAAAGGAGGCTCGATGGTGGCGGTGTCAGCCCCTCAAGCTCTCGGCCAAAGGGGGCTCAACTTGGGCAGACGCCAATTACTGGCGGGCAGAGATGCTAGACGTTGGTGACTGGACATGGAGGGGTGTTGGCGGGTTGACGATAGCGGTGCGGTGCTGATGTGACGATGGAGCTGCTGGTGGGTGGTGCTGCTGGCAGCGACGACAAGAAGAGGATGAAGCCAGTATGAAGATGGTGTTGTGGTGGAGTGGACGAACGGAGCTATGGACTGGGGTGGCTAGCGGTGAAGCTGGACACTAGGTGGTGGCTGGTAGCGTGTGGTGCTGATGAGCGTGATGGTGGTGATTAAAGTTGGCAGTGCTAGCATGAGGATGAAGAGCTAGTGGTGGAGTTGGTGCGAGGTAGCTGCTTAGTGGACGATGGTGCTGGTGATGAGGGATGATGATGAAGACGTTGAGGGGAGGGGAAATGGGCAGAAGAATTCAACAGAGGGGGAGAGGATGGAGACATGAGGGAGAATGAGCGTGAGGGAAAAGAAATAAAGGAAGACGAAGAAGATGGTCAGCTGAAAGGGGGGGCAAGTGCGTGAGAGAGAGAGAGAGAGAGAGAGAGAGAGAGAGAGAGAGAGAGAGAGAGAAAAGAGAGGAAAACAAGCCAACCAATCACAAACCTTAGGGAAATATCTAAAATCATCATCACTCTTGCCAAAAAAGTCTTCACATCTCATATTCACTCCCCAAATACTTTCTTAAGCTTAATTTCCCAAAAATAAGCCTTTTTGGGAAGCAAATTCCCAATTGGCTTCTTAATCCGAATTTCACTTCCTTTCTCTTTTTGTCTGAAATCATTTTTCGGCAAAATTTCGGACTCGTTGAAAATTCACAAAAGATGAGACGACATCCAATAAATAAATCGTGACACACTTGAACGTTCAATTCCTGAAGCCGAATTAAATTTCATGGTTAAAATCGACCGAACACAACTTTAGTACGACTGAATCTATCGAATAGCTTTTAGGGGTTTTAGCATGTTTGACACGTGATCGATAATTTTCGATCCACATTTGTGCATCTTCGATTCGTAGACGACCCTCGGTTGTCATAAAATCATGAGGATTCAATTACGTGTCCCAAATATAATATCGATAGAAAATTGGTTTATTACCGTTCGACGCGAATATCGCAATCGTGCGGAACCACCCACAGTTCGATCACGTACTTCTATCAAATCGACTTATATCCATTCGCTAATCAATTTATAAGTGTTGTATTGACCCTATCCGATTATTATGGTCGAGTGGTCGATTTCTGATTGAACTCTCTAGTCTGTCGCATTTATATCTCTTAACAACCTCACCTAATAGATTAGTTAACTCACAAGTGATCAATTCCGAATAAATAACCATAAGCGCGTCGACGAAACAACCATTTCATATATTCGAAACAGGGGCCAAATTTCAAGATCTCACAACTCTTCCCCTCTTATAAAAATTTCGTCCTCGAAATTTAAACCATTACAACCCTTCCTAAAAAAGGTGGGGGTATTGACGTCTCATCGACTTTTCGCTTTCCCACGTGGCTCCCTCCGTCCCATGGTATTGCCAGACCACTTTAACCAAAGGAATCGTCTTGCTGCATAGCACTTGCTCTTTTCGATCCATAATCCGAGCTGGTCTCTCCACGTACAACACCCTCTCGTCCACATCTATTTTCTCGAAATTCAGCACATGGGTTGGATCGGGTTCATATTTTCTCAACATCGACGCGTGGAAGACGTCATGCACTTGAGCAAGTCTCGGCGGCAACACAAGACGATACACCAAAGTCCCAATTCACTCCAAAATTTCAAAGGGATCGACGTATCTCAGACTTAGCTTTCCTTTCTTGCCAAAGCGCAAAGTACCCCTCATCGGTGACACTTTGAGGAAGACGTGTTCATCTACTTGGAATTCCAGTGGTCTATGCCGCTTATCTGCATAGCTTTTCTAACGACTTTGAGCAATCTTGAGTCTATCTCGAATGACTTTGAGGCGTCGACTAACTGCTGAACCAACTTAGGGCCTGTAATCTCACCCTCTCCAACTTCATCCCAATAAACAGGAGTCTTGCAGGCCCTACCATACAACGCTTCAAATGGTGCCATCTTGATACTCTGTTGATAGCTGTTGTTGTAGGCGAACTCAATTATATGAAACTGTTCCTCCCAGATTCCTTTGAAGTCCAATACACAAGCTCGTAGCATGTCCTTAAGGGTTTGAATAGTCCTCTTAGACTGGCCATCCATTTATGGATCATCGGCAGTGCTGTACTGCAGCTTTGTTCCCAAAGCAATTTGTAAACTTTTCCAAAAAGCGGCCGTAAACTTTAGGTCTCGATTTGATGTGATCGTCACTAGCACTCCATGGAGATGAACTATCTGTCGCACTTACAATTTAGCATGTTTGTCTAATGCAAAGTCATTTCGTACGACAATGAAGTGAGCAGACTTCGTCAATTTGTCGACTATGGCTCATATGGAATCATTACCTCGTTGACTCCTTGGCAATCCCATCACAAAATCAATTATGATATGTTCTCACTTCCACTCTGGAATCTCGAGAGGTTGCAAAAGTCCTCCAGGCTTGCAATGTTGTGCTTTTACTTGTTGGCACGTTAGACACTTAACAACGTGTGTAGCGATATCTGCTTTCATACCGGTCCACCAATAATGTTGATGCAGATTCTAATACATCTTTGTGCTACCTAGATGAATGCTATAACTACTACAATGGACTTCTGACAAGATCTCCCCCTTTAGCTCCACATCGTTGGGTACGCACAATTGCCCATGAAAGTTTAATGTTCCATCCTCAGTAACTTGGAAGTCGGATTTCCTCTTTTCTACATCCTCTTACAGAATTTTCTGGATTTCAGGGTCTGTCAATTGCAACGTCTTAATCTTCACCTGCACTTCCGATTCAATTCTGAGGGTAGCCATTTGAATCTCGAACTCCTTCGAGTAGGATCCACTTCTGAACCATCATCTGTGCCATCAATGATTCTGACTTAACACATCTGCAACCTTATCGGCTTTGTCGGGATGATACAAGATGTCACAGTTGTAGTCCTTGAGAAGCTCCATCCAACGACGTTGCCTCATGTTCAATTCCTTTTGAGAGAATAAATACTTCAGGCTTTAGTGGTTCGTAAAGATCTAGAACTTTTCTCTGCATAAGTAATGCCTCCAAATCTTCATAGCGAAGATGATCACTATGAGTTCCAAGTCATGTATCGAATAATTCAACTTATGAGGTATCAGCTGATGGGACGCGTACGCAACAACCCTCCCATGTTGCATTAAAACGCAGCCCAGTCCTCTGTTCGACACATCGCTATAAATCTCATATCCTTTAGGCCCAGACGGAATTGTCAACACGAGTGCGGTAGTCAACTTTTGCGTAAGCTCTTGGAAACTACGCTCGTACTTTTCTTTCTATTCGAACTTCTCTTCCTTCTTCAGCAATCACGTCAAGGGCATGGCTATCGCAGAGAATCTTTCAATGAATCATCTATAATAGCCTGCCAATCCCAAGAAACTTCGGATCTCGGTCACTATCGATGGTCTTGGCCAGTTTATAACAGCTTATATCTTGGTCGAGCCCATGGAAATCTCTTCGCTAGAAATCATGTGACCTAAAAAAGCTACATGAGTTATCCAAAATTCACACTTACTGAACTTGGCATACAGCTCGTGTTCTGTAGCGTCTGAAGCACCATCCTTAAGTGTCTTTCATGCTCCTCTAGACTTCTTGAATACACCAAGATGTCATCAATAAACACAATCACGAACTAGTCCATATACTCCTTGAACACTCGATTCATCAGATCCATGATAGTAGCTGGGGTATTGGTCAGACCGAATGGCATTACGGTGAATTCATAATGGCCGTAATGCGTACAAAAAGCCGTCTTCAGTATATCCTCCTTCTTAATCCTTAGTTGACGGTAACCTATCTTAAGGTCAATCTTGGAAAGTAACGAAGCTCCCCATAACTGATCAAACAAGACATCAATCCTTGGCAACGGATACTTGTTCTTGATCATTACTTGGTTGAGTTGGCGATAGTCGATGCAAAGACGCAATAAACCATCCTTCTTCCTTACAAACAAAACCGGCGCTCCCCAAGGCGATGCACTAGGTCGTATAAATCATTTGTCCAACAACTCCTGCATTTGCACCTTTAGCCCCTTTAACTCTGATAGCACCAAGTAGTAAGGAACCTTATAAATCAGCTCCGTCCCAGGTAGAGGTGTCAAAATGGGTCACTTGTTTTTGACAAAAAGTAGTTAAATGGGTTTACTTTGATAGGTGGGTTTTAAGTGGGTATTAAGTGAGTCTTAAGTGAGTCTTAAATAGGTTTAGATTTAGAACCATTTCACCCAAAACCTCACAATCTCTCTCTTCTCTCTTTAACTTTAAAAAAAATATTTTTTTATAAAAACCAAAATTATAATTATTTTTTTATCTTAATTTTTTTTCTTTTTTCTTTCCTGTTATTTTCTTTTCTTTCTTTTTTTTTTCTTCTTCCTCCGGTCGCCGGCATGGCAATGGCCAGCAACCGGCCAGGTGAGTGGCGAGTCGGAGGTCTCGCTAACGCCCCGAGAGGCTCAAGCCTCGCTGATCTAGCAAGACTCAAACTCGCTAGCGTCGGACGAGGTGTCAGCTTGAGCTCACCTGATGCCAGCGAGCCTCGCCAGATCTCGTGAGGTGGAGGCCTCCCCGACTTCCAGCGAAGCTCAAGCTTGCCCAACACCGACGAGCCTCGAGCTCGCCAGATCTGGCAAGGCGGAGGCCTTGCCGACGTCCAGCGAGGCTGGAGGCTCGCCAGATCCGGTGAGGGGCGAGCTCGAGCTTGCCCAACGCCGGTGAGCCTCGAGCTCGCTAGATCTGGCGAGGCTCAAGCCTCGCTAATCTGGCGAGACTCAAGCTCGCCGGTGTCTAAAGAGGCTCGAGCATTGTCTCGCCGGCCTTGGGCGAGGCTTGAGCCTTGTCAATCGGGCGAGGCTCAAGCCTCGTCAATCTGGCGAGCCTCGGGCTAGCCGACGTCGAGCGAGCTCGAGGCTGGCTAGCTCGAGGCTCGCCGGTGACCGGCCACTGGCCGTCGTCCAAATAAGAAGAAGAACCAAAAAGAAAATAGAAAAAAGAAAAATATATTTTAAAAAGAAAAAATAATTAAAATTTTTAATTTTTAAAATATAAAATATAATTAAAATTCGATTTTTTTAAATAATTATTTTAAAAATTATAAAAATTATCCATTAAATTTGTGTTGTATAAAACTATTTTAGCAATGCCATTTTTAAAAAAATCATATATATATATATAAGAAATAAGCTTAGAAGTTTTTTAATAATATAATTTTTAAAAAAAAACATAAGAATAAGTTTTCCTAAATTTAATTAAATATGAAAATATTTTATTAATATGGGTCGGGTTGGGTATGGGTCGGGTATGGGTCAAAAAATTTACATTAGACTTAAATGGGTCAATGGATCAATTTGGGTCGACCCATTAATGACCCGACCCAAACCCGACTCAACCCACCCGTTTGACACCTCTAGTCCCAGGGGCCAACTCCATCAAGAACTCGATCTCCCTTTCTAGGGGCAAACCAAACAATTCCTCAAGAAACACGTCGGAAAACTCCTGCACCACGGCAATGTCTTCCATTCTTGGCTCCTCAACTAACGTATCAACTACAGTTGCCAAATAACCTTGGCAACCCACCTCTAACAAACGAGTTGCCTCAAGCGACGAGATTAAGGTAATCGAGGGTCCTCCTCGACTTCCAATAAACTCGAAACTTTCACCCACTAACGGGTTAAACTAAATCACTTTACGATAACAGTCTACAGTAGCTCGTTGCTTGGTGAGCCAATCCATACCAATAATCACATCAGAATCAAACATTGTCAACACAATCAAATCTATCATTTCCTCTCACTCACCAATCACTAACTTGCAACCAAGACACCCTATCGCAAACAACACTTTATCCTTTAACAGGGTAGATATACTAATGACTGCTTCCTACTAACTTAACGAATTGCTCAACGATAAATGAATTGGTAGCTCTAGGGTCAAATAAAGTATAAGCAGTATGGTCGTTTAGTGAGACTGTACCTGTAACCACGTTCTGCGAGTCCTCCACCTTCCTTCGGGTGACAACATACACCCTTCCCTACATCGGAGGCCTGCTCAAAATGCCCTGTTGTGTATTCCGTGATGCACTCCCTCCTGATTGCCCTATCTGTGGCAGTGGTGTCTGTGCTCCCATGGGTCTATGCGGACAATTCCTCTCCTGGTGGCCGTGCTGGCCACATTCGTAACATGCTCCCGTTCTAACAAGACAAAGGATTCGCCCATGCTTCCTTCCACAGAATTGGTACACACCATTCGAGTTGGATGCCAACTTTCCAATTCCACCCTTTCGATTGGGAGGATTCCTCCTGTCATCGACCTCTTTCCAAATCGATTGTTATCTCTATTGGGCACAAACCGTGACCCAGATGTGGCGGCCCATTTGTTCCAATTCCTCTCTATTAGCTGGGCCCTCTCGTAGAGCTCATCGTAGTCTTTGAAATTCAGCGGCACCAATGGGTCCTTAATCTTCAACCTCAAATCATCTCTGAACCTCCTCGCCCTGTCCACCGGGTTCTCAATTAACCTCGGTGCATACTTGGACAACTCAACAAACTTTGCCTTGTATTGGTCCATGAACATCTGACTCTGACGGAGACGTTGGAACTCGGCCATTTTTTGCTCTCTCACGCAATCTGAAAAATACTCCTCGTAAAAGACCTCAATGAAGGTATCCCACTCCGGGACCGTACCTTTAGGAAATAATCTCCCTTTGGTGGCTTCCCAACAAGTACTCGTGTCACGCCCCGATCCTCGGGGACGCACCCATCCTTCTTATTGGTCGATTTTAAAGTGCGATATCCCAACACTAAGTATCGCCGACCCTTTCTTTTTATTTACGCAGGCGGAAGCAGTTATAAATCCCCAGACAATAAAACAATGGGATAGGAAAGCAGGCCATATTTTTTTTTAATATTGAAATTCACAACCAAACTTTCATTAACAGCACAACTCATAGTATATTTACAATACTATTCACAGCATACTTGTCTCACACTTATCTACACTAAGATAGGGTTTACAAAAAGGGATGGGATCTCAATCTACATCCGGGTTAGACTCAAGATCCCTCTTTCTACCATCTTCTTCTTCAAAAGTCTTTCTACCCTTCAGGTTCCTCCTCCTCAGCTTCTCCTTAGGGTCCTGAAATGGTTATTCAATAACCAATGAGACCACGTCTCAGCGAGTCCTACCCCCTAAGACTCAATTAGTAAGCCAATACACTAATCGGTTGCCTAAGCACAGCACGAGTCAGAGGACTTACCTTGGCCTCAGATTCCATCTGCATATTAGTACAGTTCAATAGGTACTCAAACAATCACACCACCGATCTAAGCATCGATCAAATTGACCTAGTCGATTTCATGTCAATTAGACCATTTCTAGGTCATTCATCTAACACCAAGCAATTCCTTAGATTTAGTGACTTTACGGTCCCACCCGACCCTCTCAAGAACTAGTGGCTTTACGGTCCCACCCGACCCTCTCAAGAACTAGTGGCTTTACGGTCCCACCCGACCCTCTCAAGAACTAGTGGCTTTACGGTCCCACCCGACCCTCTCAAGATCTAGTGGCTTTACGGTCCCACCCGACCCTCTCGAGATTTAGTGGCTTTACAATCCCACCCGACCCTCTCGAGATTTAGTGGCTTTACGGTCCCACCCGACCCTCTCAAGATTTAATTTAGGAATAAATCTTCAATTCACTCCTAAATTATTTTAGCACCAAATAAAGCTCAAATAAATAAATGGACTGCACCATGACAATCAGCACGAAATTCCGGTCACTGGCCATCCCGGTTGAATTTCTGGAAAAATAAATAATTAAATAATTAATTTCGAAAATTAAATAAATAATTATAAAAAATCCAATTTAGGCTCGTAATGCCGAATTGGATGCCGAGACGAGCCTAGAAAATTACCGAGACTCGTTTCATAAATAATATGGCATATCTACTTGCTAATGTCTATTTCTAACCACCTAACATGCATCATTAAGTCTCTAATTTAATTGATCTAAACTAATCTAACCACCTAATTGCATTTAATTAAATCTAACCAACCTTAAGTATAATTAGCAAACTAATAAAGCATTAGTGAGTAAAACTCACTTAGTAAAAGCGGGGACCGAATCATCGCGATGGTGGTCGAAATCGGGCTTTCGACAACACCGGCGGGCTTAGATTGAGCTTTGGACTTGGCCCAACAAATCTCAGCCCAACTGAGATTTGTTCGTGCACTGGACTGGGCTTGCTCTTGGGCTTTTCTGTTTTGAAAATGGGCTGACTTCGTTGGGCTTGAAGACTTCAACAAGGCCGAAAATAGGCTAGGCCCAAAGCTGAAAATTAAAACTTGTTGGGCTTGATTTATCCTTGGACTGATGGGCCGAACCAGAAGCAGCAAAGGCCACTATTGGGCCACAAAAATTAGTGTGGACTTCGGTTGTTCACGTGGCCGAAGACCGGTGGACTCGCGGCTTCGACGAGGCTGCTGCTTCGCTGGGATTCTGGGATTCCTTCGGTGGAATTTGCTGGCCGCATATGGAGTTGCGGAGGCAGGCGCGTGGACGGTAGAGGCGTGGG
The DNA here is from genome assembly GCA_004368105.4 of Eucalyptus melliodora. Taxonomy (NCBI): domain Eukaryota; kingdom Viridiplantae; phylum Streptophyta; class Magnoliopsida; order Myrtales; family Myrtaceae; genus Eucalyptus; species Eucalyptus melliodora. Next base: position 20,920,887 of record CM023410.3, on the reverse strand, counting down.
GACTTTGTTGGAGAAATCTTTCCAGAATATTTTGAAGCTGACAAAACGTTTCTTTCAATCTAGTCTGGATATCTGCAACTCGTCTAATTTAAAGTCTGAAGACTTTCTGATTACCAGACTCAAAATTCAAGACTCAAGATTCAAGACTCAAGACTATTCTTATTGACAGTTCCTCTGATCCAGTGACGAAGGAAATCCAGAGCTGAAGTAAATGGTTGAGGATTAAATCCTATCGTCTTGAGAAGATCTTTTGGTTGGATAAATATAACGGATTCTTTTGTTCGTATCTAGATCAATTGAAGATCCGATGGTCGACGAAGTATTATTGGAAAGTTCTATTCTTGGAAACCAAGATCCTGATTGTATGGGCGAACATGATTGATGGGCTATCGTCAAGTTCCTTTAATAGCTCGAATGATCTTCTTGATTGATTCCGTCCAACGGGTAGATTGGAGGAATTCCTTTAGAAAGTGCCAACGGGTATGATGGCATAAAGGAGTATAAAAAGGAAGACGTTCTAGTTGTTTCAGTACGTGATTGATAGAGAAATTCCAGAGTCTGAAGCACCTTGATTATTAGTCGATACAGTCTGAACGAAATTGTATACACAGAGAGTGTCTATACTTGGTGATACCTTGAGCGAGTGTGGTAGATCATCTACACCTAGAAATCAAGGAAGATCAACACTGTAACATCTCTTTGTTCATAGTGGAATCCAACCAAATTGGCTGTCAGTGCAGAAGAGTGGACGTAGGCTTAAATCAAGCCGAACCACTATAAACCGCATGTTTAATTCTCTCTTTCCTTTACTTAGTCTTACGTTGATTATTGCTTTTCGCAAATCCTTCAACTGTCTAAGTATTGCGCAAGTATAAAGAAATTATCAAGAAAAATCTTTGTATACCTATTCACCCCCCTCTAGGTACTCGTACTAGCAATATCAATTGGTATCAGAGCCCGTGTTCTTACTTTATTTGAAGTGTTTTACTTTAGAATAAAAGATCCATGGCTAGTATGCTAGCACCAGGGCTGATGGAAGGGCAAAGCAATACCAGACCACCCTACTTTGATGGAAAGGATTACAACATCTGGAAGAACAAGATAAAAGCTTTCCTACGATCAAAGGATCTTCTGAAATGGGACGTTGTGAAAAGAGGAATTACTCCTACTGCTGCATCAGTCTCTGAAAGAGGGAAAGAAACTGTTGATGCTAGCGGAATGACTCAGGAAGAGATAAACAAGAGACAAGCACTCGATGCAAAAGCAATTTACTCTTTATATTGTGTCTTATCTCCAACTGAATATAACAAAATATCTTCTTGTGTTACAGCAAAAGAAGTATGGGATAGATTACATATTACCTATGAAGGAACAGATCGAGTGAAGGAGACCAGAATCAACATTCTCCTCAGTCAATATGAAGCCTTCAAAATGAAACCAGGAGAATCTATAACTGACATGTTTAGTCGTTTTACAGATATTGTCAATGGTCTTGAGAACCAAGGACAAAAAATTTCTGATCCCATGAAGGTGAACAAGCTACTGCGTGGACTCTCCAAGGATTGGAATCATATAAAGACTTCAATAAGAGAGACGCAAAGAATTATGCCTCTATCTGTTGACGAGCTGATCGGAACTCTTCAGTCTTATGAAGTGGAACGAATTAATGAAGACGAAGATCCAAGAGGTAAGAAATCCATTGCATTAAAATCAAATGATGATTCTGATGATACAGATTCAGGAGATGATATGGATGACGAGGAGCTTGCTCTCATGATAAGAAGATTCAGAAAACTGAATAGAAAAGGTAGAAGGTTCAACTCAAAGAAACAAAGTTTCCAGAGACAGCAGACCAAGTCTGTTGATGTTGAGGAACCAAACAAAGATGTAGTCTGCTTCGAATGTAAGAAAAAGGGACACATCAGACCTAACTGTCCTCTTCTGAAGAAGAAAAGAGGAAAAGCTGAGAAGGTTCGAAAAGCTCTCAAAGCCGAGACCTGGAGTGATACAGAATGTGAATAAAGTGATAATGAATATGCCAACATATGTCTGATGGCACATTCAGACTCAGACTCAGATTCTGGATCAGACTCAGACAGTGAATTTGAGGTAAGTGATTTTAAAATTCCTATCAAAGTCTCTAAATACATTGATGAACTGTGTTTTAGTCTTAAGACTTCTCTCAAAAGGATTTCCAAACTTAAAAAGGAAAACTCAGCTCTAAAACAAAAGGAAACCATTTAGAAGAAAGAGTTAAAAGTTTAGACTTAAATATTTATGCTCTTAAAGAAAAAGAAGATAATCTTTTGAAAGAAAATGTTTTCTTAAAAATGGACTTATCAAATATTTCAAAGAAATTTTTGATAGGATCCGAAAAGCTTGAAAAAGTTCTTTCAGTTCAAAGACCTTACTTCAATAAGTCTGGTCTAGGCATGACAGCAGAAACAATTCCCTTGATTGATTTTCCTAAAGTAAAAGAAAGAATTAAGAAAAGATCGTCGAGAGAGGCTTATAAAAATCGTTTCAAGAAAATTTTTGTAAAGTCTGTAGGTCGAAATGCTCTAAGGTGTTCAAAGTGTAACAGTAAGGATCACTTTGAAAAAGAGTGTCCTATGGTTTGGAAGTCTGTTAAGAAAGTATGGCCTAATAATGTTTATCCTACTAACACCAAAGGACCCAAGAAAATTTAGGTACCAAAGAAAACTTGAGACTCTCTTTTGAATGCAGGTCTCCGTCAAGAAAAAGGTAAAGTGGTATCTTGACAGCGGATGTTCAAGACACATGACAGGAGACTCAAAATGCTTCATAAAGCTTGTTCAAGTAAACGGTGGAAATGTTTCATTTGGAGGAAACGGCAAAGGAAGCATTGTGGGATTTGGAACTGTGAAAATTGGAAATCTCACAATAAGCAATGTTTCTCTAGTGGAAGGACTCAACTATAACCTCCTCAGCATTAGCCAATTATGTGATACTGGCTTCAAGATCTCCTTTCAGGAAGGAATTTGCTATGGAATTAGTAAAGACTCTACTCAGTCTTTCATGGGTCGAAGACATGGAAATATCTACCTTTTAGACATGAAATTAAATGAATCACAATGTCTAATCTCAATTCAAGATGAAGCGAGCTTATGGCACAGAAAGCTTGGCCATGTCAATATGAAGCAACTAGCCAAAATCTCATCAAAGCAGCTTGTTCGAGGTCTACCCAAATTACCATATCAAAAGTCCGATCCATGCACACCATGTATTCTGGGTAAACAGGTAAGGAATTCATTTAAGCCAATAAATCATGTCTCCACTAATCATGTATTACAGTTGCTGCATATGGATCTCTTCGGACCAACCAAACCGCAGTATTAGAGGTAAGAAATACTGCCTAGTAATTGTGGATGATTTCTCTCGCTTTATTTGGGTATATTTCCTTGCAAGTAAGTCAGAAACCTTTTCGTATTTTGAAAAATTTGCTAAAAAGGTTCAAAATGAAAAAGGATGTGTTATCTCAAGTATAAGAACAGATCATGGAGGAGAATTTGAAAATCAAGATTTTACAAATTTGTGTGATGAATCTGGATTTAAGCATGTGTTCTCCTCTCCATACACTCCTCAGCAAAATGGAGTTGTGGAAAGAAAGAATAGATCTCTTCCAGAAATGGCTAGAACTCTTTTAATTGAAAGCAAAATTTCTTCACGATTTTGGGCTGAAGCTGTTTCAACAACATGCTATATCATCAATAGAATCTTCCTAAGACCTATTCTTGAGAAAACCCCTTATGAATTATTCAAAGGTAAGAAGCCCATTGTTTCATACTTTCATGTGTTCGGTTGCAAATGCTTTATATTGAAAAATGCAAAGGATCGAGTTGGTAAGTTTGAAGAAAGATCAGATGAAGGCATCTTCCTTGGATATTCTACATCAAGCAAAACCTACAGAGTCTATAACAAGAAGAGCCAGTCGGTGGAGGAGTCAATGAATGTTAAATTTCAAGACTCTACGCAAGATGAATCCAGTCAGACTCAGTATGAAGAGTCTGAATCTGCTCCAGACTTTCCAAAGCTGGCAACTCAAGAAATGTCTCAGACTCTGAAAGACCAGCATCAAGATGTTCATGAAGATTCAAATAAAGAAAGAGATCATCATCCAGAGAAATCAACCAGTAACTGGAAGCATAAGTCCAGTCATCCTAAAGATCTCATTATCGGCGAAATTAATGAAGGAATTTGTACCAGATCCAAAAGACATGAAGAGTCTAGTGCTGTGGCTCTCATCTCTGAAATTGAACCAAAAAGCATAGAAGAAGCTTTATCCGATGAAAGCTGGATCGAAGCTATGCAAGAGGAGCTCGACAGCTTCAACATTAACGATGTCTGGGAATTGACATCTAAACCAAAAGGTAAAACTGTTATTGGAGCCAAATGGGTGTTCAAAAACAAGATGAATGAAAAAGGAAAAATCATACGAAATAAAGCAAGACTCGTGGCCAAAGGATACACGCAAGAAGAAGGAATAGACTATGATGAGACTTACGTTCCTGTAGCAAGGTTAGAAGCTATTTGTCTATTACTTGCGTTTGCTTGTTACAAAAATTTCAGGTTATTCCAAATGGACGTCAAAAGTGCTTTCTTAAATGGATTTATCCAAGAGAAAGTTTATGTGGAACAACCGCCTGGGTTTGAAGACCCAAAGAAGCCAGACTCAGTCTTCAGACTGAAAAAGGCCTTGTATGGTCTAAAGCAAGCACCTCGAGCTTGGTACGACAGACTAAGTAAGTTTTATTACAGAATGGTTTTGTCAAAGGTAAAGTAGACACTACTTTATTTATCATAAAGGAAAACAAAAGCCTTTTACTTGTTCAAATATATGTGGATGATATTATTTTTGGATCCTCTAATGAAAGTCTATGCAAGAAATTTTCTAAGTCTATGCAGGATGAGTTTGAAATGAGTATGATGGGAGAATTAACATTCTTTCTTGGTCTTCAAATAAAGCAATTGAAGGAAGGAACTTTCATTTACCAAGAAAAATATGCTTATGATCTTGTCAAAAGATTTGGATTGGAAAATTGCAAGAAGACTGATATACCAATGTCAAGCTCTTTGAAGATAGACAAAGATGAAGAAGGGAAGAAAGTTGATCAAAAGTTGTACAGGAGCATCATCGGTTCACTTCTTTATCTTACTGCTTCTAGACCTGACATTTTGTTGAGTGTTTGCATCTGTGCTAGGTTTCAATCAGATCCTAGAGAATCCCACCTCAGTGCTGCAAAACGTATCATTAAATACGTTGCTTCATCTTCAAGCATGGGTCTTTGGTATCCTAAAAAGGGAGACTTTAATCTTCTGGGATATTTAGACGCAGATCTGGCCGACTGTAGAGTCGATAGAAAGAGTACTTCAGGAACTTGCCAGTTGCTTGGAAGCAGGACAGTGTCTTGGTTCTCAAGGAAATAAAGCACTGTAGCTCTCTCAACAACAGAAGCAGAGT